>CM025789.1:25126471-26566146 GCA_014635995.1 Sarcophaga peregrina | reverse complement strand
AGGCCATCAAAATCTGTAGTTTTATAGTTCTTAAGGCACAAAATCGCAACTATAATCTCTTCATGGTTAAGCGATGTAAAGATTCGCCGCTGTCATTGATTGGGTTGGGTATATCATCATCTCTAGAGACAGAATTGGTGACGTTATCTTCTGGTAATAGACTAGGGAAGTGCTGTCGCCATACCCTTAGCATTTCTTGCGAATCTGTAACCAAGTTTCCATTTTGATTATTGCAGGAAGATACTTCGGCTTGAAGCCATCGGGTAGACGCTTAACCCTGTGATAGGATTTTCAAGCATCATTCCTACATCTGCACAACTCGATATTCTCACGCTTTCCCTTACACTTCATGGAATCGATAAAGACTATTAATGATGCTCTTTCAATTATGATTAGGTTTTTTAATAAGCACCTTGGGATTAATTAATTTGCTGGTTACTAGCGATGCTAGCCTTCGTTTCCTGGTTTGATGAGAGTTCTGCTCTCTGAGAATCCAAATCTGCTATAATATTGCTGTGCTTCAAGAGATATTTTTGTGATTTTATTAACTTAACAGAGACTTTAAGATGGACTTAACAGTACATTCCAACTAAAGCTAAAGTTTCTAGATCTGTATGGAGAAGAGTTGTTGAGGAATTAGTTGGTCTAGTATTGGATGTTATAAGATGAATGGATAGTCATGCAGAGAAATCACTTCTGTTTACTTTCAAGAGAATCATAGTCAGTTAACTTTCCGACTAATATGTGCACATGTGATGAGAATTCTATCAGATAGGCAGAGCAGTAGAAGATTGTATTCCTGCAAGTGTAAAATACTTGCCAACAATTCGGTTGGAAAGTTTACCGAATCAAAAGATAAAGTTGATTCGGAAGAATTGGCTAAAACACTTGTAATTCCAATGAGTTTTGTTCATAACTCATACCTGACGTTGTTTAAATCATTCCCATCATAGTTTAACTCTAAACTGTTCGTCACAAAATCATTAATTACTGCATTAATTTGTTCCAATTACAATTTCTTTTTTGTTTAAAATTTTAAATTGAATTAATTTTAATGGCGGTTTTAATGATTTCTGAAATTAAAATGTTAAACGATGTTTAGACTACAACCAGAGGGGAGAGAAAGGTATTGAAATGAAAAATTACGAAAATTAAAATGTGCAACAAAATAATTGAATATTTCTATACGAAACTATTATTCATTTAAACACATACTATATTTTTATTCACGAGCAAAAGTACAATGTGTGGCCAGCAAAATATGGTCAAAATTGTTAAGGATTTTCTATTAATTTTTAAATGTAAGGGAATGGTTAATTTAATTAGTAGTGTAACGAATACAACTTTTAGAAATTAATATAAATTGTCTCGCTTTTGAAGGCCACACCCTTTAATTTTTTTTTTTTTTTTGAAATGTGTTTTTAATTTCAACATTAATTTGCAACAAATTGCACAACTAATGACCATTTGAAATGTACTGTCACTTTTACAGTCACTGATTTTATACACAATAAAATATACAAAGACAACAGAACGTCCATATATTCGTTCATTCGTTCATAGAACTGTCGAAAACAGAAAAATACCTTAAAAGTTCACAGACTCACCGCTTTCAAACATCAAACATTCACTTGTTTCACTCAGTATTTCTGTTTAACGTAACAGAATATAATGAGACGGAAACTTAAAACCTGGCTTGAAAACTAAAACAAATTAAATTCAATTATGCAAAATGCTTTAAAAAAAAAGCAAAAAAATTATTTTGAAAAATAAAAACATCAAACGAAGTCAAATGAAAATGAAATACAAAAAATACAAAAAAATTATAAACAATCGTGAGTGACACATGACAGCAGAAAAATAATAAAAATTAATTATAATGAGTGGAACAAAAATGTAATTTTTTTGTTTTTTTTTAAATTTTTATAAAAATAACAATGACACCATGACTGTTGCTTTTTTTTCTGTCTGCTGTCTGCTATTGTTACAATAACAACAATGACAAGTAATTGTATTCATAAGTAATTGTTGTTGTTGTTGTAATTTTTATATCAGATTAAGGAAATTTCAAATTATTTTTAAAAAAAAATAATAATAATTACTGGGATTTGTTATCATTATGATCTGATTTGAATAGTCAGCTTCAAAAGAAACAAAAGAATACAAGGAATTGAGAAAATTAATGGAGGGTCTGTCATATCTCATTATGCAATATGGTAACCATCGAACCAATTTAATAAAGTCAGATCACCAGGTCAGTTGTAACATTATAAGCCACTAATTAAACTAAGTCTTCTCCATTGCAGAACTAATTAGAGTTTCTTAGGTTAGGTTAAGCTAGGTTTGTATTTGTCATCAGGACAGGTACAATACGTATGTACGTACATTGGTCATTAAAATTCTTTTAGTTAGGATTACAACCTAGTTTCTCACACTACTTGTGTTGTGTCTCTTAATTTTGCACATGAGTGCCGGGACTTATAGATTAAAGTCGACGCCGAATGACAAACTTATTCTGAGAAACTTTTCATGGCAATTTTGAAAGAGTTTCTGCCAGATATTTGCTGGAAGGAAGTCTCCGAAAAATTATTTTTTTTTTAAATTTCATTAAGTTCAAGATGTCTGACCTAGGCCACATTACCTTCTAGACTACGGCGACCACAAGTACAATACCCACAGGTCAAATAACCAGAGGGCAAAATGTTTTATTATTGTAAATGCTTCTTAGAAGGGAGGGATAGTGAAGGAGATTGGGAAATTAGAAAGAAAAAAAGAAATAGGAAAGTGATAATATGGAACACAAGCACACAAGAGGGTACGAATTAGGGATGCCAAACGGGATCGATTTTTAAAAATACCAGGATTCGGGATTTTGTAAATCCTTTTCCCTTACCCTTTTAATTCGTTTTATAGGCCTTCTGCATTCTGCGATGCCATCAAATAATTTTTTATCACTGGAAGTAGGGTTTTTTTCAGGACCTTTTGTAGGGTCAAAATACATATGAATTAACAATCCCGAAAATCCCGAAAAATCCCGGGACAAGTTTTTAAAATTCCGGGATTTGGGATTTTGTGGAAACACGAAATCCCTGGAGTTCGAGATTCGGGATTTCCCGATTGGCGTCCCTGGTACGAATATAACCTTACTCACCTAGCACTTCTCAATCAGCTAAATCTACATATGAATCTAAGGAGAGATGTATTGTTGGCTCTTGACAGAGAGTCCAAACTTTTCAAAAAGCCTCTGCCTTGGGTTCTCAATCTCTGCCTACTAAGGGCTGGGCAGTTGCACAAAAGGTGTTCAATAGTCTCCAACTCCTCTTTATGGCAACATACTTTGTGAGAGTCCGGGTTTGTTGCAAATTCTTGTAACTAACGTTAAGCCTAGTAGCAAGCCTGTTCAAGTACTATCTATAGCATGGCATAAATTACTAGACAGATAATATATCGATCCAGCAGAGGATGTCAAAGTGGTTGATCAAGTGGTTATCACTGGTCGTCGCTAGAAAGTGAAATTAATCTAGCGAAAGCATCTGCCGACTCATTAGAGAGTATGACGCTATGTTTCAGAACCCAGCATAAACGGATTTGATATGGTCTAAAGGTCTTTAAAGCTCCACATATGAACAGACCAGACCGTCGCAGTCACTGACTCTTAGGGAAGCGTGATCAGAGCTTCTTACAATGTTCAAAATATTCTACAGTCTTCAACCTACTAAGGGTTGGTTAGTTGTAGAGCATAGGTCTTCGATAGTCTTCAACTCCCCTTCAGAATCCGACTGGAATTTGTTCCAGATGCTTGTCAGCCATCTAATATCAACTAACCTTAGGCTGGCCTTATCTCGAGCAGTAAATCTGTTTAAGAACTATCTATAGCATGGGTAGTGTGTTGGTTGATTAGATGATAGCCTATGTTCAAACCCCTCTCGAACAAAATGAAATAAGAACACAATTTTTCTTTTTGTCAATTTTTTGACAAAAGCTCTGATGGGTGTGAAGATAATTTCGAATTTAAAAACCCAAGACGCAATTCATAAATTTTAGTAGCGCCACATTTAGGATTAACAGTGCACAATTTGCTCTTAACAGAACACTGTTAACTGTTTAACAGTATCCATTTGAACAAGGTCACTTGTTTAGGAGCTAATTTTAGGTCATATAGTAGGTCTATGAGTACCATATCATACTCTAGGGATTGTTCCAATGCCTCTTAATATAATCAGCAAAAAAGTCCTATATGAAGTGATATGGTATTGTTAAAATTGACTTTGAAAATATCAATTTTTTGATTGAAAATTCTCTAGGAGATCAGTGGCCATTTGGAAACATATAAGAAATGATAGTCCAGAGGGCTCTCTTTCCAACGATGGCAGTGGGATAGCTGAAATAATATTGTCAGTCGAGATATTGAATTTAAACAAAATCGATTTTTGGATTTTTGGAAAGCGGAGCCCATGGACTATCTATCTTTCGGAATCGACTTTAAACAGTAGGTCCCGCCAGTTACGGATCATTGTGGGTGCAAAGAGGATATAGGTTGTTATCCTAACTAATTTTTGTTGAAAACATAGAATTGTGGTTTGTTTTGTTTTGTTGACAATATTTCTTGGACATTTTGTCAGTAGTATCATACACATTGTATGTTTGTACACACACATGTGTATCATAAAAAACTAAACGTTGCCTTCTTGCCTTGTCACTAGGTGTACCACAATATTTATTTAAACTCGGGCTTTTTGTTTGTTTTTTCCTTTCAACTCTCCTGACATTTTAATAATGAAAATTTTCTGTCTTTTTTTTCTTTCCTCTCTCTTAGTGATGCTTTTCTTCGTCTCTTTTAAAATGCAAGTGCAGTCAACCCTCCTATAACGCTGTAGTCTCAGAACGGTTTTTATTTAATTTTTTTTATCAATCCTTATAGGAACTCTTGAATTCAATAAAAATAATTTATAATTTATCTTGCCTTTTGTATTTTTTGGTCTCCATATAACGCGGTACAAATGATGTGATTTGTACTAATTCTGTGTTCCTTATAGTGCGGCTTCTATACAACGCGGTACACGGTAGCCATAGAACGCTTTACGAATTAGCCTGGTTTCTACCTGAAATCTGAGTTTCTTATAGCGCGGTTTCCATATAACGCGTTACGCACACACCGCAATATAGGAGAGTTGACTGTATAATGTGTGGAGTAGTGCATATGCATGTATGTGTGTGTGTGTGGTTTTGAATTTGCTTGTGTATTGTGTCCATGCTTACCTTCGCCACAAATAAAAGCATGAGAGCTGCAAATAATCTGCACAATTTTAAATATTTTTGTAATTAAATATTCGTTTAAAATACAGAAAAAATAATAAAAAAAAAATCCAAAACAAATAAGAGAATAATAAACGGTCAAGAACGACGACTGAAAGCTACTCTGTAATGCAGATATTTGCAAATATTTAAAGGTTTTTCGTATTATTTTGTTTTTTAACACGTTGACTGCCGTGGCAATTTTTAGAAAACTAGCCAAAAAAACGACAATTTGATTTTTACACATGAGTAAGTACGAGATAACTCGTAGTTTGGCTCCCTATTAGGGAACGTACGAGATAACTCGTAGTTTGGCTCCCTATTAGGGAACGTACGAGATAACTCGTTGTTTGGCTCCCTATTAGGGAACATACGAGATAACTCGTAGTTCGGCTCCCTAGTAGGGAACGCAATCTACGAGTTATCTCGTAGTCGGCAGTCAACGTGTTAAATTGGGAATTTCATAACATATGAGGACGGTGCAGTGTAAAACAAATTAGGAAAAAAGAGGGTCGTGATAACGACATAGAAGCCGAAATAAAAATAAAACACAATGGAGCGACAGTTTAAATAATAATAAAAATAAAATTTACCGTTACAGTTAGTTGTTTCTCTTTTTATTTTTGTTTGAAATGAAAACAAATATTTATAATACGTTGATGACATGTTGACAGTCGCATAAAAAAGCAACAACACAAATACACATGCAAAATACAGTCAAACCCGGTTATAACGAACTTCGTGGGAACAGAAAAAATAGTTCGTTAAACGGGGTGACGTCATAGAAGAAAATATAAAATACAAAGAATTTTTTTCATTCATTAAAAACCAAATTCTTTTTACGTATCAACTGATTAAAGATGCTGAGTTATGATTAAATGCTGCCATATTAAATATAAGTGAAGACTATTGCCACACTTCAAAGTTATTTCTGAGAGTTCGTTATAAAAAAGGTAAAATATATGAAATTTAATTACTGGGACCATTTAAGGTAGTTCCTTTACCTAACCGAGAATTCTTTATAAACGAATTTGTAATAGACGAAGTTCTTTGTATGAAAATTGTTATTAAAACGTTGGGACTTGAAAATATGTACGTAATAACCAAGAATTCGTTATAACCGAGTTCGTTATAAACGAGTTTGACTGTACTACACATATGTACATACAGTGAACTCGCGATAACGTGAACTAATTTTTACCAAACCAAATTTAAATCAAACAATAACTCTATTTAACATGAAAAATGATATTTTAGTAAGTAAAAATGATCGGCCGCCATAGTTCTAGTAGGTAGGGTGTTGGTTTATTAGACGTAAAGTCAGGGTCGAGTACCAGGCCAGACATCAAAACAAAATACAAGAAGTATTCTTCGGTGATTTCCTCTCTCAGCAGATTTCTGGCAAAAACTCTGAGAGTAAATAAAATTGCAATGAAAAGTTTCTTAAAAACAATCTGTCGTTAGGAGTCGTCCTTAAACTATAGGTCCGGCCATTTATGTATAAAATTATCAGAAATTGATGAGAAACTGGTCAATAATCCAGACTGAAGGGTTGTAATGACCCATCTTTGTCCGAAACTAAATTTCAAATACTTTTCCAGCAATTGTTTAAAATTTGTTGCGAAATTCTACTCCATGTTGAGCTTAAAAGATTAATGGCATCTTCAATTCTATTTGTTTTCTAGCCACTAATGCCAAGAGACTGTTTCTTTAATAGAGTTTTGTTATTTTAAAAACATTCTGGAATTAACAATGTGACCTAGGGTGGCAAAAACATTGCACAAATGAATCCGTCATCAGAAATCAATTGGGATTCAATCGGATGTGAAGACGCATTGTCTACTAACTGAAGGGCGTTTACCGGTAGCCCCTTTTTAACCAAGAACTCAGTAACCTAAGGCCAAAAATTATAACAAAGTTTTCAGTTTTAAATTTGCCAAAACATTGATGATAACAGATAACATGTCATCCATGCTGACTTGAAGAATTAATTTGTAATTCACTGGACAAGTAAAGTTTTTGAAACTTCGTGGACTTTTAGATTTCCCAACTAACAATATATTAAGTTAAGTTTGTGAACAGCCCGTGAAAGTTAATCATTGTTTCGACATCTATGCACCTGGAGCACTTTTCTCCAGTGATGGCAAGTACGCTTCATATGGCAACTGCTTCCAGTATAAACTGGATTCATCGGCATTATAAAGCTGATCTACACAAAGAGCGATTTCTTCTATTTTTGCTTTTAACTTTTCCTTTTCATTATGTTGCCGCTGCGCAGAAAGCTTTTCCTCGGAAATTTTAAGAAAGCCATAAATTTTTGAAGCCATCCGTCACTGGTGTTTAAACCACAAACATTTTCTTTAATTTGATCGTGAATTTCTAAAGATTTCACAATTTAAAAACAAAATTTAAAAAAAAATGTTTACGTTTTAAAGCTTTAAGATTTTGTTCACGTTTCTGAAACGTTCACACTCTCGAGTGTTTACATTTTCGCGAGTTCACTGTATATGTGTATGTATGTATGCATGTATCACTTGAACATAAAATTACAAAAAAAAACGAGAACGAGAATAAAAAAAAATAAATAAAAAAGTTTTTAAAAAATAAAACAGCTCTACAAAAACAAATTAAGGAAGACTAAAAAACTGTCACAGAGATAGAGAGACGGGCGAGAGAGAACGAATATGAGTGTTTAACTGTTTGGTAAGAGCATTTAACTACTGTTAATGCAGTTGCCATTTGCTTCAACGACATAAAACAGACAAATAATGTTGTGTGAGTGTATTTTATTTTTTGTTTCTGTTTGTTGTTATTTAAACAATAACAGTAAACATATAAATTCATGTACAAAACATACACACCCACATGTATATGTACTTAAATTAACATTTGTAGATATGTATGTGTGTATGTATTGTTAGATTGTTTGAGTGTAGATTTAATAAAAGTTGTCACAATAATTACAAAATTCACAGACAGACAGAGAGAGAGAGCGAGAAAGTCTAGTGATATACTCTCCATGAAATAATAAAAAATGGATTTGTATTGGTATAGACCACATAGAAAAAGAGAGAGAGCATACATAAGTGGGTGTTTGTTTGGTGAGACTGTTTAACTTTTATGCTGTCAGTACAATTCATGTTTGTTTTACAAAGATATTGTACATGCAGTTGTATTTATTTTATTTTATTTGTTGTTGTATTCTTTTTTTTTTACAATATCACATACATTCCCATTTACAATTTACAAGTGTGTGTATGTTTTTATAGCATTGACTTTATTTACAGAAAACTTGTCATTTGTAATAAAACAAAACAAAATTGTTAAGAGAGAAGGTAAAGTGATATGTGCCCTGTTAGAGTAATGAAAAAACGAATTTCATCTTTAAACAGTAACTTCCGATCTTTGAAACGGCATAACTAACGATTATCATCTTGTTGAAGCTGCATTTGTAAAATTAATTGTCATGTATTCAGGCTGTTTAGCCAAATCACCATGGATACGGGAAAATAATTAAATTGTTAGCAAGCGATCCAAATTCTCATTAAAAAATACTTTCTAGAGGAATAGCAACATCAACCAAATAAATTGTGGTGGTTTTGAAGATGCCGATCTCTAAGAGATCCAAAAATACTCAATGCATCATCAAAATATCACTGTTTGGATGTATACACAGTTACAAAAGTATACATACGGTTAACAAATTTCAGAAATTTTTTAACCAATCCGTTTTCGTTGAAAATCTTTATAATTGTCTGACATTTTTCCTCGATTTTAAGACGGTCTTTTGCATTGCATTCAGAAATTTGTGAAATTTGTTAACCGTATGGAGTCTTTTGTGGGCCTGTCCAGGCCTGTGGAGGCCCACAAAATTTAACAAATTTCAGAAATTTTTTAACCAATGGAAAAGACCGTCTTAAAGTCGAAGAAAAATGTCAGACAATTATAAATATTTTCAACGAAAACGGATTGGTTAAACAATTTCTGAATTTTTTTAACCGTATGTATACTTTTGTAATTGTGCGTAAATTTGGTTAGGTAATCACTGTCAACTGCAACCAATTTCTTTTTGAATTTTATGATCTGGACATCAACTACCTATGGTTTCTATAGGACGGAGCTACATTTCAGACATGGCATGCCACATTGCATATTTTACGCGAGCAAATTGGGAGGGAGGAAGTCGCCGTAGTCTAGTAGCTAGTGTGTTGGTTTATTAGACGTAAGACCCGAGTTCAAATTCCAGGGCAGACATCAAAACGAAAATATAAAAATATTTCTTAGGCGATTTCCTCTCAACAGATTTCTGGCAAAAAGACATGATGAGAGTAAATAAAATTGCTATGAAAAGCTTCTTCTTCTTAGAAGTCGCCGTGGTCTAGTGGGTAGTGTGTTGGCTTATTAGATGAAAGGCCCGGGTTCGAATCCCAGGTCAGACATCAAAACGAAAAAATTTCATCGGCGACTTCCTCTCAGCAGATTTCTGGCAAAGACTCTGAGAGTAAAAATTGCCATGAAAAGCTTCTCAAAAATCTGTCATTCGGAGTCGACATTAAACACTCATGTATAAAATTAAAGCACACAATATAAGTGGTGTGAGAAGCTAGGTAGTAATCCAGACTGAAGGGTTGTAATGACCAATGGAGATTGGGAGGCATGGTTCTCTCACGTACTGTGAACTGGTGAACTGACCCTGTTAGACTTTTTCTTTTGGGGTTTTCTTAAGACACAGGTGTTTGTCAATAAGCCACGAACCATTGCGGTTTTTAAAGTCAACATATCTCATGCCATCGGTAAAATTTAGCCTTATTTGTGTGATAGATAGCTGGAAAAATGGATATTTCGAATACGCTCCACCCAGAGAAGCCATAACGGAAGCTATATTCAGCATATACCGGCATCAATAGGCCTTTCAAACGAAAAAAAATCGCGATGGTACTTCACGCACAATTTTTCGTTAAATTTGAAGATGGGAAGCGCTTAATAAACGAACCGTTAAATAGGAGATAGACTTAACATAAACATGCTTATTTTTCTCTTGTTTGTGTCTCTTTTTTTTTGAATATTTTATGCCTGAAAAGCAAACATCGTGTAAATAAATGTTTTCATAATTTTTCTAATGAAACAAAAAAATTGAAATTTTGAAAGCAAAAACTACAACAACAATTGACTGACTTGTGTATTTAGTGTTTTTGTTCTTCATCAGATTGTTTCTTCTGCATCAGATTAATTTTTTCGGTAGTAATGGGTGCGTAAATTTTATTTGTTTTTCTCCTTTACCTATCCAAAACTTCTCTGACACTCCATAATGTCTTACAAGACTGCTGTTGTGCTTTTTCGTTTTTCAAAATTATTTGAATTTTTCTTTTTGTTTGTTTTGTCAACGCTATTCTAACGATATTTTGTTCGTCTTAGACAAATGGAAGACATTTTTAGTTCATTAACGGTGTCGTCTGTCTCGATTTATTTTAATTGTTTCGAGCAGACGAATATTGGCAAAGACAAACAGTCAGTCTTTGGTTGTTAATTAATTTTTATTGTTGTTTTTGTTGTTGTTGATATAAGTAATTAAAATTGATAGAAAAGAATTTATCACTATTAACCCATAGATGACTAGTACGGTTAAAACGATACCCAGTTTTCTTTGATTAATAATAAAAACGGATGGAAAATGGAGGAATGCCTTAGCGATGTCAGATAGATATGCTATGAAGACATTGACCCCACACGCAGGCCCCAAGTATGTGTTTTAATGATACATTTTCTTCATCATAAAATCTACATTTTCGGCTTGAAAAAATATACTTTGATTCAACAGTGTACGTTCAAAAGACAAGTTATAGGCCTTAGACGATACCTGGATTATCTTTTATCTGTCAAATCCGTTCATTCTCTTTATTCCTCTCTCCATATGGTCTATTGAATATCACTTCCACTCCACAAAAAAATTTTTGGCATGGAAACTCCCTCACTAACAAGCAAATTTTCCTACTCATTGCTGTAGATTTCCATATAAACTGGATCTGGACACAGATGACCCTTATCTTTCCCAAACTGAGCCAGCTAGCTTTGACAGTCCTTTGCTGTTCTTTAGTTAATCTCATATCAGTCAAGTTCTGCAATAGTAGTCTACTATTTTCCGTCTTTTGTAGGTGTTTATGGCGTTACAGCGATATTTTATAAGTCGTCGTAACTATTCGAGTAAGAAATGAAAGAAGAAAATTTTCTTCGAGAAATCAGTATTGAAAGTTTGATGCTTTAGCACCCTACCAGCACATCTACGGTGTTGTGAATGCTTTGAGTGAGTTGAAAAGCAAATCCAAATGCAACACACGAGATTATCAGTCGTGTGATGGCCCCAATTGCAGAGAACGTTGACGAATCAATAAAATTGAATTATTCGCCATACTTGATGTCACTTATTTATTTGGCCATTATTTAATTTAATTGACTATTAACATCCCGATTTCGGCCTGCCGCAACACACATCCTTCCAGGCGCCTACGCCAGTTGGTCATACCAATCGATGACAGGGCTTCCTCGACTTGGTTCTTCCAACGAATACAAGGTCATCCTCTTCGCCGACTTTCGCAGATCCTCGCATCATGTACTCCCAGAGCATCCTCCTTCATTCGAACGACATGGCCAAGCCAGCGCAGCCGGCACGACTTCTATGTCATTGAGGAGCTTATACAGCTCACTGTGGATCGGATGCGGAAATCATCGCTAACACATACTCGCGCTGGACCTAAGATCTGCTGTCACAGAAGCAATATTTTCGCCAACAAGTACATGGCGATAATGCATATGCCAGACCACATTTGTTATTTTCAAATTTCTTGCCAATTCCATACAAAAGAAGTCGATGATAACGATCATAATCAGCCCCCAATGCTTGAAAAGTGATCAGGATTGAAGCAAAACTTTTCAGTTGAAAGACGTTCAACATCTAGTAGGTAACGTGTTAAGTTATTAGACTTGAGGCCACGGTTCAAATCCCAGGTCAGACAAATTCAATAAAACGAAATATGAATACTTTTTCGGGGACTTCCTCTCACAGATTTCTCTCAAAAACTCTGGGAGTAAATAAAAAAAAAAAATTTGAAATAAAAAATTTCTCAAAAATCTGTCGTTCGGAGATGACTTAAAACTGTAGATCCCGCTACTCATGTATGAAATTAATACGCACAATATATATAAGGTGTGAAAAGCTAAGTCGTAATCCTGACTAAAGGGTTGAAATGACCAAGTACGTATCAGAGATCAGCAATGAGTATTCAAAATAAGTATGATTCGCGTACGAACACAGCAATACTCACAAGAAGATTGTGTGTATGCTTTGCTTGTTGTCTTTGTCTTTCCTTTCTTCTTTGTTTGTATATGAAACAACAACAAAGGCTGTAAATTTTGATGAATGACTCGAATCACTCGAATTACTTATGAGTATCATAAGTACCTTTCTAAATTTATGAATCAGAATAAGTGGACGTATGAATCAAACACATTTCGAATGTTGTGAGTTTGATGTCAGCTTTGTACTCATACCCATTGCTACTTGCTGTAAATTTTGATGAATGATTCGAATCACTCGAATCAGTTATAAGTATTATAAGTATTTTTGTAAATTTATGAATCAGAATGAGTAGTCGAATCGAATGTTGTGAGTTTGATGTCAACTTTGTACTCATACTCATTGCTACTTATACTTATAAATCAATGTTGTAGCGAGTATGAATGAATCAGAGTAGTTGAATTTCAATTCTGTTGATTCACTTATACTCAAAATTGCATGAGTGTTTATAAGTAGCAGAAAAACGATTCATTGCTGATCTTTGGTACGTATGTAGGTATTTAATTGGCCCAATTACTTAAAATGTCTAAGATTCGGATTACCGGCCCCACTTTATCTCACAGTTTTTGCCATTAAGTACATGGCAACAATGGTGGTCCTATACACGCTTTAGTATGATTCCAATCCTTTTAAATTTCTTCCTAATTTTACCAATTCTATGCAATATAGGTCGATTATAACGATCACAATCAGCCGAAATGCCTGAAAGGTGATTCGGATTGAAGCATAACAAAGATATTTATCAGCTGATGGTCTTATCAGACTGATGGTTTTGAAATCACTAAATGGATAACCCAATATAATTTTAAATAAAAATAAAATTTAAAAAGGTTAATAATCGGTAGAGTTAAATGGTGTGTTGAACTTTAAAATTATTTGCACAGATTTTATCGCGCAAATATTTTCTTTTATTCATGAATTCAGTTTTCGAAAATTGTTTTAATCTCAATGCAAATAATTTATTTTAAAGTACATAATATTAGCAAAACATATTTACTTTAACACTTTACTTGTCTTGCCGCCACCTCATTAAAGTTTTTAATTCCTTATCAAATAAAACTTTCGAGAACAGCGGGTGTAAAGTGCTATTTAAAATAGTTTTAAAAAATTAAATAAAAAATGAAATTGTTACAGTTTAAATATTTTATTTCATTTTGCTTATCATAATTCCTATTTAAATAAATGAAAAAATTAAATTTAAACTCAAGTGGTTTGGTTCTACGCTTACTGACTGACCCTGGCTGTCTGGTCAAGAGTATGGTGGAGTGAAAATTTTTAATTTTTTTTCTCTCCATTTGCCGTCTGTTTTTAATTATTTTTTTCATTTTGTGTTATGAGTCATCGTAATATAATTTGCAAATGTTTTATTTTTTGTTTGCTTTTGCTTTTGTTGGTTTTTTTTCCAAAATAAAATTGACAACAAAAACAATCATAATAAATAAGAAAATTAATTGTTTACGAGTGTTGTTATCATTAACGGCCGTTTCAGAATAAAAACACAAAAGAAAACAAAAAAAATAAAAATTTGAATTGAAATCGAATTAAGCCACCCACCCACTTATAAGTAAAGACAAAATGACAAAAAAACAAAAAATTTAAATGGACTATCATGGTCGACTCATCTGGTAGCCCTACCCTTGCTTTAAGCATTGTAAGTAGACAAGAAAATACAAAGTAAACTCAAATTGGCGATTTCATTAAGATGCTGATATTGTTTAAAACTCTGCAAACGTAATGGTAACCATTGAACAGGCAAATATCCATGTAGGCTGACGCTATTACATGGATTCAGTATGGCATCTCAAATGCAAAAGCCGGCAATTGATGCAATTCCGTCAATCACATTGATAGCCAAGCGATCGAAGTTAAAGGAAAAAATCAAGAAACATTTTGTCATTATTACCATGGCCACTAAGAATTAGTTTAACTTCGGCAAATGAGCGGTGTCTTAGCATTGTTACGGATATTAGGTTAGGTTAGGTTAGGTTAGGTTAGGTTAGGTTAGGTTAGGTTAAGTTAGGTTAGGTTAGGTTAGGTTAGGTTAGGTTAGGTTAGGTTAGGTTAGGTTAGGTTAGGTTAGGTCAGGTTAGGTCGCTTAGTGGTAGCTCTGAGTGCATAGCGGCACGGGTGAACACAGTCCCTGTACTGACCAAGTTTCAAGGCTGCACAACCCGACTACCCCGCACTGGAAAACTAGCCAGAAAATTTCATGATCGAAGCTATATCCTTGATATCAACAGACGATAGCTCCGTCAAGCTGACATTGAATGGGGACCCAAATAACCTAGATTTACACCTAGCAAGAGACGGGCACACACAAAGAAAGTGGATAACAGCCCACACCAGTAAGACACTGGTGAAGTGCCCCGAAAGAAGGTCGAGATAGTGGCGACATTCCCTAACGATCCTAGATAGATATCTTATCGCGGCCTGACTATCAGAAAAGACCGAGACACGGGTGAAAGTAGCATCGTTGACGAGGATCCATTGAGCGGTCCGGTAAATTGCCATCATCTCCGCCTGAAATACTCTACAGTAGTCCGGCAGACGAAGAGAAATATTCATAACAAGCAAGGAAGCATATTCTATGGAGTGTCGACAACGGTTTAGGATTACTAATGTATATCGTAAGAGTTGACATAGCAGACAAGTTAAAGCAATCAAGTAAGTCTGGTTCAAGTACTGAAATCGAATTTATAAACATGAAAGGCTTCAATACCCTTCAATACTACATAAAGATACCATCTGAACATCAACAACAAACAGTATAAGAAGGTCCAACTCTGGTGAAAGAGTAAAATTCAATCACCAAAAATTCCTTATGAGAACACTCAATGCCTGGGAACTGAGAATTCTTTCCAGGGAAGTACAAATAGGCAGATGAAGAAGAATAAATTCAGATGGACTAACATCAGCTTTTGTAGAATATCTGGAGAGATTTGCCACTTTTCCGCCAATGGAAAAAGCAAAAACTCTCTTAACCTTTGTGTAAAGAAGTGGATAAGATTTTCAATCGATTCGGTTACTATTCAATTATGCTGATGAGTATGTACATACACCTCAGAATGTATGGCTTTCAGCTCTTAGAGGATTTGTCTGTATGATTAAGAGAAGGAATCAGCGCAACATTTTTTTTAATACTGGCTGTTCCACGGGACCGTGGTCTAGTGGGTAGTGTGTTGGCTTATTAGACAAAAGACCCGGGTTCGAATCCCAGGTCAGACATCAAAACAAAAATTTTTCTTCGGCGACTTCCTCTCAGCAGATTTCTGGCAAAGACTCTGAGAGTAAAAATTGCCATGAAAAGAATCTCAAAAATCTGTCGTACGGAGTCGACTTTAAACTGTAGGTCCCGCCACTCATGTATAAAATTAACGCACACAACATAAGTGGTGTGAGAAGCTAGGTCGTAATCCTGACTGAAGGGTTGTAATGGCCAATTATGTATGTTATGTATGTATGTTCCACGGGACCATTGTCTGAGACATGTTGGTGTATGTCGCTTCCATGAAGTTAATGTGACTGAAAAATTTTATCAATCTTTAGAGTATGTTCAGACTTTCATTAGGGAAGTGGAATTTTTAGTGTAGCATACAAACATGCATAACTGATCATTACAACCCTTCACTCAGGATTTTTAACCTAGTTTCTGGCACTACTAATGTTGGGTGTGTTAATTTTACACATAAGTAGCGGGACCTACAGTTTAAAGTCGACTCCGAACGACAGATTTTTAAGAACGTTTTCGTGGCAATTTTATTTCTTCTCAGAGGTTTTGCCAGGAATCTGCTGAGAAAGGAAGTCGCCGAAGAAATAATTTTTGTATTTTGTTTTGATGTCTAGCCTGGGGCTCGAACCCCGGCTTTACGTCTAATAAGCCAACAACATACCACCTACTAGACTACGGCGTCTTCACAATTGTTCACTGAGCTTCAATTTCAAAACTGTATGCCAAGTCATTTCGACGTGTTTCGAACCAACGACCAACCTTAATTGGAATTTTTGGTGATGGATGATAAAATATAAATGCAAAATACGCCTTAATAAACCCATTTCTGTAAAACGTTGTGGCGTGGACAAAATACAAATTATTTGGCTTCTGTTTCTCTAACAGAAGCGATATTTTTAGAAGATTGTTCCTTGCGCTGGCATGCCAGCCTTTCAATCTCTTCTACGCTTGAAAAATCATTTCTAGAGAAAGTTTTGACTATTTTAACGCATTCTCAGATTGTTAAATGATCATAAATGACAAAATTTTCAATAAATAAATGACACTTTGGATGGACGCTATTTAACACGTTGATTGCCGACTACGAGATAACTCGTAGATTGCTTTCTCTTCTAGGAAGCCAAACTACGAGTTATCTCGTACTCAAGAATAAGAAACTAAAGATTACGCCATCATGCACACAAAATTAAAACTTTTTGCTCATGTTGAATCAATGACGTCACGAAAATTGTTTTCGTTGTTCTCCTATTGGCTAATGATAATGTAAGTTATATTGAAGGGCTGCCAACTACTTTTGAGTAGTGCATACACTTTTCAAAAGAAATGTTCATTTACACATATGAAAAAGACTTGGAAACCTTTAAAATAGCCCAACAATGTTATCTAACGGGAAATCATGCGCAAGGTGTAATCTTTAGTTTATCATTCTTGTCTCGTACTTACTAATGTGAAAAAATCAAGTTGAGTGTTTTGGCAAGTTTTCTGAAAATTGCCGCGGCAGTCAACGTGTTAACAGTTGAAAGCCTCATCTGTAGTATTGGAAACCTGAAATGGATAACCCAATGCTACTTCTGAACGAGCAATATCTTCTCAACATATTCGCTTTTTAACTTGATATTCTTTTCGATATCTCTTATGCCGTAATATGCCTTAGCTGCGATACCCTACGTTAGCTGTAGATTTATCGTCGCATTAATTTTTAAATTTTGAACATGAAAAGAAACGATTTTCTTATCAGATTTTCGAACTACATAATCGAATTAGTCGTGATGTTTATTTATTGTATTATTTTCGTTCCTTTTTTCCTATTTTTTGTGTTCATTTAGATTTAAATTGTAGTTGTTGTTGTTGTTGTAAGATAATTGATTAATTAAACTGATTATTAGGCTTCTTAAACTTGAAATAATTCACCTTAAGGTTTATCAAACGAAACTGATTGCTTAACGTGTCATTAACGCCTACAAAATAATGGCAACAGTTTCTCAAATATCCACAAAATTTCCTATGAGCCTCCTCTTTAAGGCATTAAAACTGAACAAAGCCACCCTAGGAAAACTCCAATAAATTGCCCAAATACCCAAACAGCCAAACAGGCAAACAACCAACACCTTAACAAACAACCCCTAACAAATGACAGTTATTAGTTGTTGTTGTTATTGTGCTACTATGTACACACATACATACACGGTATGTACGGTAGTTAAGCTTGTAATGCCTTGTCTGTGTAATGGCCTTGATGTCATGGCCATGGTATTCGATGGATTGGGTTGGGTTGGGTTATTTGGTTGTTTGGTTGGATCGTTGTTGTTGCTGCTCTATTCGGGGCTTAATTAAGCCTGATGCAAGTAATTAATTTGAATTGTTTTAAAACAATTTGGAAATGAAATGAAATTCAC
Source organism: Sarcophaga peregrina (assembly GCA_014635995.1). Taxonomy (NCBI): domain Eukaryota; kingdom Metazoa; phylum Arthropoda; class Insecta; order Diptera; family Sarcophagidae; genus Sarcophaga; species Sarcophaga peregrina. The sequence continues at coordinate 26,547,875 of CM025789.1, read as the reverse complement.
AATGAAATATTAACCTTGAAACACGATTTAAAATTTTAATTCCTTAGGCTTACTGTGTGTAACACTAACACTCAAAGCAAGAGAGCGAGAGAAAAAAAAGCTCTGGAAACCATAGATGGATGTAAGGAAATAGAAACGAAAACAAGAAGGAAAAAAATTGTTGGAAAATTAAATTGTCATGTTTACCAGCCTGGTGAACAACAATCACCAGCACCAGCAGCAGCAGTAACAGCGTAGACAGAATATGAGTAACAAGGGCAGAAGCAAGCAAACAAATTAATTAATTTTTATTTTCATTTCTCTTTTGCCTTGTCAGGTTATCCTGTTCCATCCATAACCCTTTTCTTCTATTACCATTTACTATATCCACTCTACTACTACTACTATTCTTAGTATAATTGTTATTGTATTGTTGTTGTTGTTGTTGACCCTTTTTTTATTTCTATTTTCTTTTCAGTCCAACTGGTTCAACATTGCGTTCACCATTTCAAATAAAGGATTACTTATTGTCACCGGGTACCTGTAAATGTGGTCTACCATGTCCATTGCAACCGGAATATTTTTTCGATTTTAATGTTCAGGTGAGTACTGCTACTGTTAGTCATAGTGTTCTCGTTTCCTTTTTTCTTTATTTTCTTATACAAATTTTTTTAATTCAATTTTCTTTCCTTTTTCTGGTGATTATTATTATCGATCGTGTTATTGAAAAATGTTATGAAAATTTTAATTGAAAATATTTAAGCTGCTCTAGGTTTTCTAGATTACAGTATTTACAAGAGAATGTTTTCTTAGGGCAATACAACAAAAATGTGGGGTGTTTTAAAGACATCCTGCCAGAAGCTTACCCTAGCGAAAGAGAACAAAACGAAGAAAATTTAAATATTAAGATTCTAATAAACTGGCGCTTTATTTCAGACGAAAAGCCTTGTTGCCTGCTTTCTCACAGAGTATGAGGTTTATTAAAGCGTTCGACTAGTAAATATTATTCGCCAGTAATTGTCTTAGCAAGATATCGCCAAACGCAGAGTTCCATATTGGCTTGTTAGACGTAAGTTCGAGGTTCAAACCCTAGCTAAGATATCTCGAATAAAACAAATTATAGAAAAATATATTTCTTCGGCAAATTTCTCTCGCCGGTAACTGTCTTAGCAAGATATCGCCAAAAACAAAGTTTCATATCAGGCGAAGTATTGTATTGACTTAGACGTGAGTCCGAGGTTCAAGTCCTAGCTAAGATATCTCGAATAAAACAAAATGTAGAAAAATATATTTCTGCGGTAACTTCTCTCTGCAGACTTCTAGCAAAAACTCAGAGAGTAAAAATAAAATTGTCAGGAATCTCAAAAACTGTAGGTCTCGCCATGTATAAAATTAAAACGCACAACATTGGTGATGTAAGAAACTACATAGGTTTTATTCCTGACTAAAGGGTTATAATAACCAATGAAGTATGTCAATATTGTGTCGTCAATATTTAATATGGCTCATTAGGATGGAAACTTTTTCTTGAGGGTTTTCTTTTTCCGACGGCATCTGCCAAAAGTTGCGTTTTATAGATTCTCAAATCAGTATGAAAAAATATTAACTAAAAGGGAGAAAGCTGTCACGTAATAAGTTCTTACAATCTCCATATAAAGGGTGATTTTTTTGGAGCTATAGGAACATTTTTCGAAAAAAAAGACATAAAATTTAGAAAAATGCATAAAATCTTTATTTGAATCGGTGGTACGGTCTATATGATATAATGTTTGAAGATGATTTCATGCAAATGTTGACCGCAACTGCGCCTCAAATGGTCCATTCGCTTAGTCCAATTTTGGCATGCTCTTTCCAATATTTCGGCCGGCATCTCACAAATAAATGCTTCAGTGTTGTCTTCCAATACGTCAATTGAAGCGGGCTTGTCTGTATAGACATAAGCTTTAACATAGTCCCATAAAAAAATAGTATAAAGGCGTTAAATCGCACGATCTAGTTGGCCAATTGACCGGTCCCGAACGTAAAATAAAATGTTCACCAAACTCGCCTCTCAATAAGTCCATTGTTACGCGTGCTGTGTGGTATGTGGCACAGTCTTGTTGAAACCACATGTCATGCATGTCTTTTGAAAGGCTTCATACTTCAATCCTTCCGCAAAATTTTCCACGTTGTTGAGTAACAGACGCCCAATTGCTGCGAACGGTGACGAACCGATAATTGATGGTCAACATTAACATTGGCCGATATTGCTCCGATATTTTTTTCAGTTCGCACTCTACGTAAACGTGTTGGTGGTTTAATATCCAACAATGTAAATTTGGTGGGAAATTTAGTCACAATAGCCCGAATAGCCGCTTCAGTGAGTCGATTAAACTGACCATAAAATGAAAGAAGCGCGCAATGAACTTTCTTAACAGAGCACGCATTTTGATAATAAAATTCAATGATTTACAAGAGTTGTTCGTTTGTAAGACGATTCATGTTGAAATTAAAGACCGAACTGAAGATGTTTGACAGTGAAACAAAACACGAAACATGTGTGAGCTGTTTAAACTAGTGTTGCCAAAAAGATAATAGCTAAAAAATAACCCCTTAGTTTAGAATTCTAATTCTAAGAATTGTTTCCTCCTCTACATTTTTATTCCGTGATAGCTTTAATACTTCAATGTAGTGGAAGCCAGCAGTGTTTAAGATTGTTTTCGAAGGCTTTTATTAATTTGAAGCCTGCAATCGGCCACTCATGTATAAAATTAACGCCCACAATTCAAGGAGGCGTAAGAAACTAGGTCGTAATCCTGGCTAAAGGGTTGTACTGACCAATATGTGTGTATGTGATGAGTGTTAAATACGAACTTTTTATATTTCCTTAAATTTAAAAGGAATAAAATTAGTTTAACGTACTTTTTTAAGTCCTTTTTTCAATGTACAGTTTTAAAAAGTATCTTTTAAGAAAAAGTTCTCCTTTAAAATATGTTAACAGAAGACTTTTAAATCTTTTCTTTAAATTTTATTTACAAAAAGTACTTTCTGTAAATAATTCTTTGATTTAAAGTACTTTTTACTATAACAAGCATACAAAAATTTTTCGAACAAATAATAATAATAACAAGGGCTTCAAGGTTAAAATAATAAACCAAAAAAGTACCAAAAAGTACTACCTAATATATAAAACTCTTGTGTCACGGTCTTAGTGGTTAAACCGACCGACTTTCATGAAATTTTGTGTGCTTATCGGGTCGGTCTGAGGATCGGACAACATCTATTTTTTATAAATGTTAAGAGGGCAAATCGTTAAAATTGAATATTTAGGTACACATTGCTCGCAGGCGAATAAAATTTGGTGGTTAAATTCGATATTGACAATCCCACAAAAAATGGGCGTGACAACCCTCCCCCTTCAAGTGATACCTACACCTCTTAAACTACTAAACCGATTTTAACTATTATTTTTTGTTTGAAAATTTATCTGGTTTAGATGGTTTAAAGAAAAAATTCGATAAAGCAAAAAGTAGGCGTGGCAAACCTTTAAAATTGAATATTTAAGGACATAGTGATCGTAGACGAATGCAATTTGGTAAGTAAGTTCATAAAGTCGATATCGACAAACTCACCAAAAATCGACGTGGCAACCTTCTCCTTTAAGAGATACCTATAAGTCGGCTAATTCGATGCTTTATAACTACATATGTACATACATATAGCATAACATGTATATCTGATAGTTTTTGTTTTGGAGGGAGTACAACAACTACAACTTCGTCAGCGCTACCCATGATTTGGACCTCTTATTGTTATTCTTTGTATGCCTAAGCTGGATACCGTACCGACTTCAAGTAAATTTTGAACTAGATAGATCTGCGTACTGCAGAACACATATGGTTTACGTTTTTCTTTTTAAGAAGTACTCAAAGGGGGTGGTACAGCGTATTACAATAAATATATAATGTGACCTGTTTTGGGCAATTTCGCTGGGTTAACTAGTTTTATATTAATTTTTTATTTCTTCTAAAAAATTTTCATTTTGTTTTCACAACTTTAAATTAATTTAATTTTGAAATTTAAATCTTTGAGTCTTTATTTTTCTTTTTATAGTACTTTTAGTCTATCATCGTATTTTCTTTTACAGAAATAAAGAATATAAGGATACAAAGTAGTATCTTTGTATCTATGCTTTGATATTTTTCCCTTTCTTTTTTTTCTATTGCTTTCACGTAAACGATTTTCTTTCTGGTAACAACAAATGTAGCAAATCCCAGGTGACTATCTCCTCCTTTGATAGTTTTCGTCGTCGGTTTCGCAAAAGACTTCAATCAGATTAATGTTGGTTAATTGTGTCGTCAATAGAAAAATGTAAGAGAAAAAAAACAACAACAAATCGATAAAAAATTAGAAAAAAATACACAAAGAAAAAAGAAAATAAACAACGAACAACAAGAACATGAAATATTTATTGCATTTGAAAAGAAAAATAAATGATGACCACTCAAATACACCGAGAGAAATTAATCAGATCGACTTGTTAAGATAGTTTCTCAACAAATTTTTTTATAAGAAAAAATCATTGAATCAAACCGTAAAGGTTGAAGTCGCCGTGGTCTAGTAGGTAGTGTGTTGGCTTATTAGACGAAAGCACCGTGTTTGAATCCCAGGTCAGATATCAAAACAAAAATATGAAAATATTTCTTCGGCGACTTCCTCTTAGCAGATTTCTGGGAAAAAATTTGCCATGAAAAGCTGCTCAAAAAATCTGTCGTTTGGAGTCAACTTTAAATTGTAGGTTCCGCCACTGATGTAAAAATTAACGCACACCACACGAGTGGTGTGAGAAGCTAGAACGTTGCACAATGGGTCAATTCGATCTCCAGGTATTGTACTTGTCACAGTTGATCCTAACCTAACCTACCATAAAGGTCAACATAAAATTATTTTCTATAAATTTCACAAATTATCTTCTATGGTGGACGTAAATATTTTCAATGCGCGCAAGACCCAATGTTGTTTTTTGACACATCGGCGTGATGCTGGCGCTGGTGTTCTGTCATCTGTATCTATGGGTAATGTAAATTTTGAGGAGGCGGATGCTCTTGATGTTCTGGGCATGAGAATTAGTTGTGATGCTTGTTGGAACGATCACATTTTTCGAGTGTCAAAGGAAGCATTCATACTTCACTCCATCCGACCTTCTTACTATTTACAGGACCTTTATCCGACCCCGGATTGAGTACAACTCTCATGTATGGGACGGTGCTTCAAAGTCTATTTTGGAGCTTCTCGACCGCGTACAGGAGAGGACGAAGGTGCTTATAAATGACAGTAGGGTATCCAACTCTATTGGAGCATCGTCGCAATGTGGCGTGTGTTTCATTGTTCTATCGGTACTATAATGGGAGGTGTTCTCGAGAGGGGCTTGGTTGCCGAAAATCACATATTTTTACGTGGTACTCGAGCTTCTTGCAGAGCACATCCTTTTATGGCTGATTGTCCAGTGAACCGCACAATGCATTACAGGGAGAATTAATTTTTTGTCCACACTGCGTGCTTGTGGAATGATCTTCCCGAGAGGGGTTTTCCCGTCAATTACGATATTGGTAAGTTTAAATCAAATGTCCACAAACACTGCTCCGTCTTTCCACCTTCCTATAACCTTTGTTCCTAAACCTGCACAATGCAGTGCATGAGTAGGGGCCATCCCCTGAGTGTTGGTTTTTACAAAAAAAAAAAAAAAAATTTCGTATTGAAGTATTAGTCCAGAGGAACACTAGAAAAGTGTGCCGCTACTAAAATAAAGTTCTAAAAAAGTAGGTAGTGTGTTGGTTTTTAGATGCTGACCTGTGGTTCAAGATCCTACTCAGACATCTTGGGAGACTTCCTCTAATGCATTGGGAGAATTCCTCCAAATAGTTTTTTGGGAACAACTCTGAGAGTAAAGAAAATTGCCATGAAAAGTTTCTCCAAAATCTGTTGTTTAAACTGTAGATTTCGCCACTCAAGGATAAAATTCATACAAAATTCAATTTGATAAGCTAGGTTGGAGTCTTGACTAAAGTGTTCTATGGTCTATTATGCTTCTATTAAATCCATAAAGATTTCTAATGAGAATTAACACAAAACTTAAGAAATGGTTAAGAAAGGGATTCCTTAGGAATCTTTTTCTATTACTTGACTATTCTGGGCAAAGTCAGAGGGTGCGACTAATTGTGTTATAATGTTTTACTTTATTAGGGGCGAAAATAGAGTGACTGTTTAGACAATACTCGTGATGGATCCAAGTGAACCTTGTAAAGGCATTTTGGTCTAGCGTAAGGTTTGGTCTGCAGATCCTCAGTATTTGAATTAAAGAAACTTTTACTGCCTCCCTCACCTGTATATTCTATGGTGTGCCTAATAAAGGTATGGAAGATAAAAGATGATGAGTCGCCGTTGTATAGTACGTAGCAAGAATGATAAACTAAAGATTACGCCTTGCGCATGATTTCCCGTTAGATGACGTAGTTGGGCTATTTTAAAGGTTTCCAAGTCTTTTTCATATGTGAAATTAACATTTCTTCTGAAAAGTGTATACACTACGTGAAAGTAGTTGGCAGCCCTGCAATATTACTGACATTATCATTAGCCAATAGGAAAACAATGAAAACAATTTTCGTGACGTCATTGATTCAACATACGCAGAAAGCTTTAATTTTGTGTGCGTGATGGCGTAATCTTTAGTTTATCATTCTTGGTAGGTAGTGTGTTGGCTTATTAGACGTAAGGCCACTATCAAAAAATTTCTTTCAGCAAATTTCTGGCAAAAATTCTGAGAGTAAATAAATTTACCAGAAGAGTTTCTCAAAGATCTTTCATTGGGAACGACTTTAAATATAGTTGGACCCGCCACACAACATAAGTGATGTAAGAAGCTACGTCGTAATCCAGATTGAACGATTGTAATAGCCAATTATGCACGCATGCATGAATTCAAACGCTTGGATTTATAATCTTAAAATTATTTCAAATGAAATTTTATTTTCCCTCTTAAGACCAATTTTTCTCAGTGTATTTAACCACAACACTTTTACAATTATTCTCCGAATGTAAGGAGAATAATTGCCAAAGAATTAATGTCATTAAAAATAATTCTTTGGAACGTTCTTTTGCCTGGTACTGTACTGTTGTTTAATACCAAAGCAAAGAGTAGTAAATGAAGTGGAAGAAAAACAAAAACAATATCCATATATGATTTGCTATCGATTGGAGAACATATGGACAAAAAGGAAACGAAAACAGAAAAAAAAAATAAATCTATTGACTTGTATCGCTCTGCATATCCTTAAACGTGAATCTGCAACAATGGCCAGCCAGCGAGACTGCCATTGGACTTGGTCTAGAAATTTATTGGAGTAAGGGGAATACTTGCAATAAATTGTTTCTCTTTTTTTTTTTTGTTCTGTTTTTATTTATTTGAGTTGTTGTTGTAGAACTATGATAGTTTACAACAACACAACTCTATTTATTCTTGATTTTCCTTTGCTATTCCTATTCTAGCAGAGTAGATGGCAATGGAGTATCGAGGAATAGTAGTCGTACTGACTGACTGCCAATGATTTATTTAGAAGCTGGTCTTCACAATGTTTTTATGTACTGTATGTATATGTATGCATGAGTGTCTGTGTGTATGTGTGTGTTTGGTGAGAATGTTTGTTTTTAAATATGATCATGATCCATGTGGAGCAGGTGCTTTTTGAAGCGTGTTTATTTTAATTGATGAGGGATTTGTTTGCTTTTTTCTGTTGCCGTTGTCCTCAACCTCATCCTCATCTCTTCTTTGCAAACAATTTTCTGTCTTTGTTTTTTTCTGTTTTTGTTTCCAGATTCTTTCCTTTTGTATGCTTATATTACCGCCAAGACGAGAACCAAATTCTCCACAAAGTCCGGGATATGCTCACAAACACAGCCAAGAGAATGGTAAAGAAGAGAAACGAAGAAGAACATCTAATAACCAACGTTAATAATTATAATTGCACCTGTGAGGATTATTTATTGTTATAATTGCCAACCAAACCAACTAACCAACTTCTAGCACTTTTTTTATTATCTTCTTCTCTTTCTCTCTCCTTCTCTCTCCCCTACTTCGTTGCCATTATTTTTTTTTATTGGCCTATGTGCCTTACCATTCGTATTGTATTTCCCGTGCTTAATTTCGTAATTATTTTGAGTCTTATTTGTTCGATTCGTTAGAATTGTTAATTGTGAAAAGAAGGAGTGAATCTAACAAATGGTTTTTAAAGACTTAATGACTTTCATTTTAGTTTATAATAGAAAAAGAAATACAGAAACACATAGAGAGAGAGAGAGAGAGGGGGAGAGAGAGTGACATAATTTAACAATTATTTTTATTACCTGCCTGCCTGCCTGCAATAGGAGATGTTCTTGTAGTGCTAACAAAACAAATTATGTGGTAAAAATTATTAATTGCCCCTGGCATTTATTTGTTACAAATATGGTTTGGAGTTATTACACAGAAATTCTTCTTAGGAAATATGATCATTTCTACTGGGGTCGACATTAGCAATTGTTAGCAATTAGAAATCTTTTTTTCATATTTGCTTAATAGCTTCAAATAGATGCTTTAAAAGGAATTAAATTGGCTAATAGTAGGCAATTGGATGTTGTTAGTATGGCATGCTACTTCAGAGACATACATACATAAACATAATTGGTCATTACAATCCTTCAGCTAGGATTACGGCCTAGCTTCTCACACCACTTATGTATGTTGTGTACGTTAATTTTATACGTGACACCGAACGAAAGATTTTAGAGAAGCTTTTCATGGAAATTTTATTGACTCTCAGTGTTTTTGCCAGAAATCTGTTGAGAGGAAGTCGACGAAGAAATCTTTTCAGATTTTCGTTTTAATGTCTGATCTGGGGTTTAAACTCGGGCCTTACGTTTAATAAGCCAACACATTACTGTACCGAGCACCGTGGGATTAGGTTCTCGCGGACAGGCACCCACGTCAAACCCATCGTCGTTGTACATTTTATGTACAATCAACCCTCCTATAACGCGGTGAGTGTGCATAAGAAACCCGAATTTCAGGTACAAACCAGGTTAATTCGTAGCGCGTTCAATGGAAACCGCGCTATAAGAAACACAGAATTAGTACAAATCACATCACTCGTACCGTGTTATATGGAGGACCAAGAAATACAAAAGCCAAGATAAATTATAAATTAGTTTTATTGAATTCAAGAGTTCATAAAAGGATTGATAAAAAAAAAAAATTAAATAAAAACGAAACTAAAAGACTGGTTTCCAACAAAATTAAGAAAGACTTGCAAGATAATGTAATTTTTTTAATATTTATGTGATGAAGTTGAACGTAAACCCTGCAGCCCTACGTCATATGGAAACTGCGTTCTGACAGTACCGCGTTATAGTAGGGTTGACTGTACATACCACTTGACAGTCAGGCTGACATTCGAGCTTTCGGTTCTTATGAGGTTAAATCGAAAACAGTATGGGACTGTTGGCTAAGTATGGAAAGTAAGGTTACCAGATAGTTTGGAAGACAATAAGAAAGAGCTTATGGCGATGGGACATTCCGCCCATGGAACCTTTTGAGAAATGGAGGCAAATGTTTGAAAAAGTATGCTTAAGGAAAGGGAAGATAAAGAAACAGAAAGACTTTTCTTTTCTGTTGTTGATATATTTAATAAATAAGGATCTGAGGTACGCATAACACTACCCAGGAATAAGCTTAGATTAATAACCGGCCTTCTGGCAGATCCCGCACACTCTTAGTTAAAATCTTTCAATGAAGATTACGACCTAGCCTGTGTGTTAATCTTATACATACGAGACGGAAACTACAGTTTAAATTTGATGCCGAACGTTAGATTCTTGGCAATTTCATTTACTCTTTACGTTTTTGCCAGGAATCTGCTCATGAGCCAGTGGTCGAAAAAATATTATTCTTTGGATTTTGTTTTGTTGAAGATGCCGGACGTGAACTTGAACTGTGGCCTCACGTTTAATAAGGCAACACACAACCTACTAGACTACGGCTACTTCAGAGATAGCAACTTAAAAATTATTTTGTATATAATACATATTTGTTCGCGATTCGTTGCAAAAAACTAAATTTCCTTGAATTCCATGTAGTTGACGGTAATCCCGATAGGGTTAATGCTGTTAAAGTAAACAATCTTTGTGTTACTGATACGAGTATTAATATGAGTTCTTATGCAAAACATATAAAACTTCTTAGAAAACAAAAACATACAACTCGTAAAGCTATCTTTACGGCATCCTTAATATGGCTTGAAGTTTCTACCAACTCTCTGGCAGAAGCTATGAACCCAATGCTCAAAAGTAATGTTAATACCATGGGAACTTAGGGATATGAAAACAATTCTTATAAATAAGATCGTAAGCATAATCATAAGTCATTCACAGTCTACTATCCGGACTTCCAAATTAAACATTTGTTGACGGCCATTTTGTTGAAGTTAATTTTCTTTTTTGACAAAGTATCGCGCTCTTTACGATCGCCATACTCCTCCTACCGAGAGAATTACTTGCAAAGTGGTGGATAAATTCGAGTCTCTTGGTTCAGTAAACGAACGACCAATAATTGTACTTCGATGGAATGTGAGATTGGTCTAGGTCACCGCAATTTGAAAGATTTTGTATTGCGACTTGGATCTGCAGCCTTCAACTGAGCCAGGAACTGATCATAGATAATAACATAAACAAGGGCATGTGACCCTAAATTTGCGTGCATAAATGAAAACAAATGATCTTCAGGAATGAGGACCATTTCTAAATGAATGTGAGAAGACAATATAATTGATTTTGGAAACCAAACCTCATGAAATCCATGAGCGTTCAAAGCTTTCTGAAAGAGCCACTGTTTGGTATGGTTTTCTTAGAAAACAATGTTGGCCAGGCCTTCACAGCTCTACTGGTCAAACATTACCAACTTCTTTTGGTATGAATTGTATAATCTGTGGATGGGGTTGCAACAGGTCTGTACTAAGTGCCACACATTGAATAGCGACATAAGGCCGAGATCGTTCGATTTGACCCCGTTAATTACTTTTGCTTTTAGACCTTAGGACGCATGTGTACGCGAATAAGTCGAATACTACAGTAGTTAATATAAGATCCTATTTAATTGGGGCTATAACTGGGGCAATAACCTTGATTATAACCTCTAGTAATATTTTATATTGTCAAGAAAATTTCTGTGAAAGCGCTTGATAGATGAACTAACAGATCAAGTTTCTTGGCATGTGGCAAAGATTCATGGATTCATTAGAACCTTAGAATATGTTGAGCATTACGCAATCCTACAATAACCCATTAGTTTAATATTTACAGAAGAAGAAAAACCAATAGTTTATCCCTTATTGGGTTCATTGCAACTTTAGAAAAATTTGAAAATGGTTGGAGGTGTTTAATCGATAATTAGATCCTCTGGACCCTGTCCTCGGAGAAGGAGTACTCATATAAACAGTCGTTAGTTTCTTTTTCCGTACAGTATTGCAAGTAAGCAACTTCATCTACGTAAGCGCTTCGTAATCTTCATATCCTAGCCTGTGGCATGAAAGAAAATGTTTGTTTTTATTGATTAAATTACACCCCACTTCTATGCTGTTTACGGTATCTTTCCCTTTTTTGTAATGTTTCTTGGCTTATGTAAATCTCTTAAACGTATCAACTTTAATTACCTCGATTTATAAATTTAAAATGAAATAAAAAGAAGAAAAAATTAAAGAATTTCTGTCTGGTAAATATCATTATCAAATTATAATTACCTGTGTGTGTGTCTGTCGAGACTGTCATTTTCAGAAAATTCTCTTTTAAATGAATAATTTAATGTTCTTGTTGTTATAGAGAATCAGAAAAAAAAAAATTGAAAAAAATTCCTTTTGAAGGAGAGAACAGAACAGAACAGGATAGTAGAGTAACAGGCAGGATATACGCGTTTTACATTATTTTTCTGTTCTTTTTTTTTTGTTTTTTCAAAAAACTACAACAGATTTCCTATAAGAATCAAGAAAAGCCTGGGAATGCATTGCAGCAGGCAAGCAGGGATAAGCGTGTAGGTATCTCCATAAAAACTTTTTATCTTTTGATGGTCGTATAATCATTAAAAAAAAAATGAAAAAAAATAAAACAAAAAGTACATAACAAAATCCAAGTGTTTGTTGTGTGCTTTAGTTATGATGGCTGAGGGAATTATGCATTAAAAGGTAATAAAATTCTTTTTTATAATCGGCCATCATATGAAAAAAAGCGAGAGAAAAAAATCAGAAACAGAAACAACTCCTCAAAACTACATTAATTTTACACTCCCCGCCATACTGATAAGTAGAAATCCTTTGCTTTTGTTTAATATTCTCCCAGTGCGTGTTTTAAAGCTCGCAGAGTGTTTTAATGTGATTGTCCCTACAACACAAACTTAACTTTTCTCTGCTGCATAAAGATAATAACTGCAGCAACAACAACAACAATAACAACTCGATTGAAAGCACATGAATTTACAGCAACAACAGCAACAATAATGATGATATGAAAAAGAAAAAGGGAATAAAAAATTGCACATAAAAATCAGTTAAACCAGTTTGTCAACCAGTTGAAATACTTTTTTTTTTGTTTTTTATTATCATCTCCACTTACTCTGGACCCTTTTTATTCGCTTCAATTCATGCCATAAAATTTATCAAAAAAAAAAATTTAAAAAAAAGCTTGAAAATCAATACGAGGTTACCATCATTTAGGGAGACTTTAAAATACCTCTCATCCAGTTGTTTAGCGTTTTATTAGTTTTTTCTTCTATTTGCATTTTATTTTTATACTTATACATATAACGAGGGTCGCTATTTTTATTTGGTAACGGGGCAATATTACTCAGCATGCGTTTGATATTGGAACAGCAGCATCATTGGCCATTTTCGCTGTCATTTACGATCTAAAAACGATTTTATAGTGTTCGTAAAAATGTAAAAATACCGTTACTAAGCTTAGCCGTTACTCGCTTAGCCGTTACTAGCTTAGCCGTTACTAGCTTAGCCGTTACTCGCTTAGCTGTCACTAGCTTAGCCGTTACTATCTTAGCTGTTACTAGCTTACCCGTTACAAACTGCACATTAAAAGTGCAACCCACACCAGCTGGATAAAACAAAACAGGGAACGAACTCAACGAAGATTTATTTTTCGTCCTTTTCGTGTATGATTATTTACGAAGAAATCGTAATAGCCTACTAGGTAGGTAAGCTGGCTAATTAGACGAGAGCTCCTTGTTCAACTTTCGGCTCAGACATCTCAAAGACAAAGCGAAGTATGGATACTGTTCACGCGGAATGTATTTCTTTTAGAGACTGCCTCTCACTAGATGTCTGGCAAAAACGTCGGGATAAAATAAAATTACCATGAAACGTGTCTCAAAAATCTGTCCTTCGCAGTCGGCATTAAACAGTAGGCCGCGGCACTCATGGATAAGACTAGTAAACACAACTTGGGTAAAATTTTTGTATTCTTATAAACTGTTATATACAGTAGAGCAATTTTACGATTATCTATCTGTAAATGGAAAAATCTTTAAGCCTACATTGGCTTTGTGAGGCAAGACTTCTGGTGACAAGTATTAGTATTCGTATTTGGATTGTAGTCCCCGTAGTCTAGTAGCTAAAGTGTTAGAATCAATAAAATTGGCATGAAAAAATTTTTAAAAAAATCTGTTGTTCGCAGTCGACAGTAGACTCCGCCACTCATGAATGGTGTGAGAAGCTAGGTCTTAAGCTTAACTAAAGAGTTGTCATGACCAATTCAGAAAGTCTGTAATACGAGAACATATTTCGGTATACCGTAACACAAGTATGTTTAATACACTCTTTCCTTTCTGTAGTTAATCTCGACGTTTATTGACGGTATAGACGGTCATCGATCATGTAAATTCGAATAGGAGCCTGTCATTATTAGTCGTTCGCATCTAAATTGCATTCAATGTCGGAATATCTACGAATCTCATATAGCCTTATATTAAGGGCTAATTATCTTTAAGAATCTTTATACCTCTTCCTTAAAATGGGTAGTTTCTAGACAGGTTACAGTTCTCCGTCAACTTACAATTCCTAGTCAACTTACACTACCAAGATATTGCTTTGAAGGACATCGTAATCTTCTCACAGTCTGAAGCTTACATTCCTCTGATATAGAAGTCGCTCTCTACTGCAGTCCTCGATTTAAATAGCAACGTACAGTTTCTAATGGTTACTTTCTTCTAAACGGTGTATCTTTTACAGAGCGATTAGTGTATCGAAACGAAGAAGTCACAATAACCATGAGATAGAAAGACAATAGTCTTCAGTGTTGGCAAGTACATGCAATGTAGCTTGTGTTTCACTGCTCTATTGCTAGTATGACGTATTTGGCCCATGTGAGATAAGGGAGTTTGTTTCCGAAAATCGTGTATTTTTCCTTAGAAGCCGTCTCTTTTGCAGAGCTCGATTGGCAGGTAGATCACACACTGCATTAAAGGCAAAATTCATTCAATTTAGCCGAACTATTCGTATATGGTACCCCCTATGTACCGTGGTCTAGTGGGTAGCGTGTTGGCTTATTACACGAAAGGCCAGACATTAAAATAAAATACAAAAAGTATTTCCGATTTCCTCTCTCAGCAGATTTCTGGCAAAAATAATTGCCATGAAAAGTTTTTCAAAAATCTGTCGTTCGCAGTCGACTTTAAACTGTAGGTCCCGCCACTTATGTATAAAATTAACACACACACAATGTAAGTAGTGTGAGAAATTAGGACAATAAACCTGACTGAAGGGTTGTAATGACCAATTATGTATGTAACCCTTCAGTTAGCATTAAGACCTAGCTTCTCACACCATTTATGTTGTGGCGGGACCTACAGTTTAAAGTCGACTCCGAATGACAGGTTCATTTTTATTTACTCTGAAAGTTTTTGTCAGAAATCTGTTGAGAGGAAGTCGACGAGGAAATATTTGCATATTTTCGTTTTAATGTCTGACCTGAGGTTTCGGGCCTTCAGGCAACATACTATCTACTAGAGTACGACGACTCCATGGTTTTACTTCCTGTAATATTTAGTTTCAAAGTGGGGATTTGACTTCAATACTGAAACTCCATCCTTTTTCTTGTCAAATATTGAAACTGTTGTCAGCTGTCTCTCAGACAGTAGCAGGTAGTGTGTAGGGTATTTGACAGAATAATCTCTCCTTAAATTCCCCCAGTTTAATATACGAAAAATACGCATAATTTGCAGCATCACATTTTATCGCTTGATGTTGCTCCCGCCTGCCTGCCTGCCTGCTTTATAAACTTGCAACATGATGGGTTGGTTGCTTGTATTGTTATGTTGTTGGCTTAAGAAAAATTGAAAAAAAAGGCTGAAGAGAAACGTAAAGCGCGTTTTATGCTTGTACGTTGTACTTTCAACGATCGATCGATACAAATACACAATTTGTACTTTTTTAACGTGCAACAACACAGCGTTGTTTGTGTAGCAAACAGGAACATTGAGAGGCAAAGTCATGTCGTTTTATATGTTTTTATTGCTTCTGCACTCCCTGTACTGGGACCCTGATTTAGTTTTGATGTGAGCATTTTTTTCCTTTTCCTTTTCGGGGTTTTGTTTTCATTTTCTTATCTTTTGTTGGTGTGGCATCAAACTGATGATGATGATGATGTTGATGTTGCTGTTGTTGCCTCATGCATGCGTTCATTTATTCGTTCATTTCATTTCATTGACAATTTGTTAGTTTAACATAAATTGTGTTGGAATGAAAGCATGAGCCGTGGCCATGGCAGGCAGGCCAGCTGGGGAGGGGCAGGAAGGATTTGAACGTAAAAGAGGGAAGAGTATAGTGGTGGAATGGATTTTTAAGACCGAATAACTGGCTCAATGACTGGCTGACTGACTGAATGATTGGTTGTTTGGATGGCTTAAGTTGCGTGCCTTAACAACAACTGCCGCTTTTGTTGTTGCTGTTGTTGTTGTTGTTATTGTCATTGTTGCTGTTGTTTATTTTTACAAGGACTACTGCTTTTATAATGACTTGTTTTAAACGTTGACAAAACATAAATAAATTTCGAAATGTTTCTTCTTCGTTTTGCTTTTATTTTCCTTGTAATCCAATACCATTTCTGGAGTCCAATTCGTTTCGTTTTTTTGTTTTTATTTTGTTCCTGTTGCTGATGATGCTGTTACTGTTGCCTCTGTTTGGTTGTGAATTGATTGAATTGTAGTAGTTTGTTGCATGTTTTGTTGCATGTATGGTGTTGAGATAATTAAAAATTACAAAACAGCCAAGAAATCATGTTCTTTGAAGAGAACCATTTCGACTTCTTGTGATCATTTATTATTTTCTTGGCTTTGGATTGCCTTCTTTTTTTCTGTTTCGTTTGTTTGTTTGTTTGTTTTTTAATGATTGTAAAAATATCAGCCTGTCATGTGGTTTAATATATTAACACTTCTTTTCTTTTTATGTTCATCATTTGTTATAAAAAGATTTCGTTTTTTTGTAAGGCCTATAAATGGGGGGCCCTATATTAAGTTTTATATGTAATTGGCCAAGAGAGAAATCAATTTAATTGGGACATAAACAAATCGAAGTTGAATGGGATGATCTAGTGAATTAAAAAGAAATCCTGAATAACTTCTATGAGGTGTAGAAATGGTCACAGAATAGCCATTTGTTTTTTTATCAGGACACTGTTCAACTCAGCATCCTGATGAAGATTTTATAGTTTTTATAGTCAGTTCTTCAGTCTTTATGGTCTTTCATAGTTATTGGAAAAACTCAAAATGTACGCCCTAGTCTAGTAGTATGGCTTATTAGACTGAAGGCCCGGATTCGGGTCCCAGGTCAGGCATCAAAACGAAATATGAAAAAAATGTTTTTTCGGCGACTCAACACATCTCAGCAGATTTCTGGCAAAAACTCTGAGAGCAAATAAAATCGCTATCAAAATCTTCTCAAAAATCTGTCGTTCGAAATCGACTTTAGAACTGTAGATCCAGTCATGTATAATATTAAAGTCGTAAGCCTGACTGAAGGCTTGTAATGACCAATTACGTGTGTATGTATGTACGTTATGTCATCACTATGGATACTAAAAAAATTTCCCAAAAGTTTTCTATTCAATAGTCTTTCTTTTTGCAGTTGTCGAGCCCCATGTCAAAGAATATTCAGCAGTTTTATGTTTTACTATCGTAGAGAATGTCCACTAGTTGACTTTGAAATTCATATTTCAAGTCCTATCAACCAATATCTTACAGAGAAAGAATAACTCTGTTGCCTTCATGGTTTGACATGAGTTTGGAAATATTGATGGTCCTTTTTTTTTTGTTTTAACCACACTCAGGGTGACCTACTCAGCATGCTTGTGCAGTTTTAGGAAAGGAGAAGGGGAAGTGCGACTGTGGATAGTAAATGGTCAGTGTATACCTCCCATTAGAATCACAGCAAAGTCCCAAAGAAACCGCCGTTTCTCACAACCACTTATGTTGTGTGTGTTAATTTTATACAGAAGTGGCGGGACCTACAGTTTAAAGTCGACTCCGAACGAAAGATTTTTGAGAAACAAGAAAAAGCAATGAAATCCTTTCCTAAGTGCAATCACTTTTATAGGTTTGGCTGCTCTCTTGCTCTCAACACCCAGCGTTCTATATATTTGCATATGCAATGTCCGTTTGTAGCCTTCAATAATGGGGCATCATTGCCTCACAAGGGGTTTAATTGTCAATAACTCTTCTTCCAATGACAATTCTAAGACTGTGCACAGTCCCAGCAGCAAATTGAAGTCGATTCATCTTGTGCTGATCCGAAATTTTACTAGGACAGGAACATCTACACGTTTAAGGCAATTGTTTAGATTTTTTGTCTTAATTCTGAACCCTTAATTGAGCTGTTTTATAGGTAAAATGACTTTCTGTAGACTTATGTTATAATGTATAAATCGGGATGAATTTCATCGATGACTGGCTGCGGCTTAATAATATCCCCCAAGAGAAAGTCTAGTGGAGTCTAGTAGGAAAATCTCGATTGTCAGCTTACATTACGTCCACTTTCCCTTAAATCCCTTGTGCAGAATACAAAAGCTGTGTGGCACATTCATACACATGTAGTTAGTGTTCAAATTATTCAATTCAAGTCCAAAAGATATTAATAATCACTGATCTATCGTGTTCGTTATTGATACTCGTAGTAATGGTTGGCGAACGTTGTTCGTCTTTTGGTACCGCCAGCCTAAAATCTGCATCAAACCGTCATTTTTTCGGCATGCACGGGATGTTCTTGAATCTCGTGTTAATTGGTATTATGCCAGATTCATTAATTTTCTATAGTGACGTACCAATCTATCCAGAAATAGGCCTCATTCTTGAAGATTATTTTTCAATGAAAATAAGTCTCAACTGCTTTGCATCATTTCCATCCATTGTGATTTGATAAAACAAATTGAATAAATGGCAACTAATTTGACAAAGTCGAAAGTCCTTGTTGAAATAATCCAAAAATATTTTTTTTAAATTAAAATACAAATACAGGTCAAGCTCTCAACGCTGTATGTGGTTTGCATTATTGTCGAGACAATTAGTTAAATTTAAATGGTGGTAACCAGTGGTGTTATCGTGCCTGGAACGCTCCGGAACGTCGTTCCGGTACAATAGCTGATTTCTGATAATGAGAATTGACTGATGTTTTGAAAAAAAAATTAAAAAGAATTGCTGATTTTTTTTTTAAATTTTTGACGAATTTTTTAAATGTATTTTTATATACAAGGGCTTTGAACTGAATGCGAACCGGAATAAAAACCGGAACGAACCGGCTTGTTTTTCAAACCCCCAGCTCAGACATTTGCAACAAAACTGAAAACATGAAAAATATTTCTTTGGCGACTGCCTCTCAGCATGATTTCAGGGTAAAAACTATTAGAGAAAATAAAATTTCCATGCGAAAGTTTCTCTAATAATCTGTCGTTCAGAGTCGACTTTAAAGTGTAGGTCCCGCCATCTTATGTATAAAATTAACACACAACACATAAGTGGTGTGTGAAACTAGGTCGTAATTCCTGACTACGATATATTCATAGTCATTTGATAGTCTCTTTTTTAAACTCTGTTAGCTTTACTTGGCCAATTTTATAGAGAATCCAATAATAAACGTTCATTTCCTGTATTTTGAATACATTTAATGTATGCTTTTTAATTCATACATACATAATGCATGTCGAACAAATTGATTTCATTTTATTTTTTTTTTTAACAATTTTTTAAATGAATTTTTAATTTAAACAATCCATAACAGCAACAAAATGCTAAAGATTATAGTGAATAATTTATAAAAAAAATAAAAATTAATTCAATTTTGTTAATAAATGAATGATTTTAGCTTTTTTTTTTAATTTTAATTAACCGAATACACGCTACAGCAACGGCAATAATAGCTTAATAATAACAATAACAACAAAACTTATTACAATAACAAAAAAAACTGAAAAACTTAACTAATCATGAAATATGATTAGGCACAGAATATGTACTTTTTTCTTATTTATAATAATAAATTATTAAAATTTATAATTTATTTCCATTTAGACCCATACAGTGGCCACTCTATAGGGAATGTAAATGGAAATGGTTATACAGCAGACCTTAGTTTACATTCCCTTGCGGCAATTTTTTGGTTCATGGCGAAAAAGGCGTGCTGTTGATCCTAGATGTTCCTAGGAATTAATCACTGAAATTATTGTTAAAAAATATTAAAAAAAAAAACTTTTAATCCTTATAATCCTGTGGTTTGTTGGAATATCTTGGAGAATTTTCTAATTGAAGGGCGCACTGTTCATCATCGTATTACATGCATAATTGGTCATTACAACCTGTCAGTCAGGATTATTAACCTAGTTTCTCACACCACTTATGTTGTGTGTTTTAATTTTTTACATAACATGAGTGGCGCGACCTACATTTTAAAGTCGACTCCGAACGACAGTTTTTGAGAAGCTTTTCACTTTTTTTCGATTTTTTTTTGATGTCTGGCCTGGGACTCGAATCCTGGCTTTACGTCTAATAAGCCAACACACTACCTACTAGACTACGGCGACTTCATCATCGTATTACTCAACATTACTTACATACATACATACGTACATAATTGGATATTACAAACAAACCTTTAGTAAGGATTACGACCTATTTTCTCATATCACTTATGTTGTATGTGTTAATTTTATACAAGAGCGGCGAAACCTACAGTTTAAAGTCGATTCTGAATGACAAATTTTTAAGAAAGTTTTCATGGCAGTTTCTCTTTACTCTCAGAGTTGTTTGTCAGAAATCTGTTGAGAGGCAATCGCCAAAGAAATATTTCTTTAAATTTCGTTTTGTTGGAGATGTCTGACCTGGGGTTTGAACTGTGGCCTTACGTCTAATAAGCCAACACACTATCTAATATAGGCTACGATAACTTCAACTCAACATTGGAGAATTTAATTGTTAAGGTTATTTCTACCACATCCCTAGTCTTATGCCGCCTTGATCGTGTAGCCTGAAAACAGTTCTTTAAACGCTAAAAACTCGGTTGCATTCGATTTTCGGTTAGAAGTGGTCCACATAAAGTTGCCGTAGTCTAGTAGGTAGTGTGTTGGTTTATTAGACGTAGAGCCAGGGTTCGAGCAAAAAGAATACAAAAAGTAGTTCTTCGGCGATTTCCTTTCTGCAGATTTCTGGCAAGAAAACTCGGAGAGTAAAAAAAAAAACTGCCATGAAAAGTTTCTCAAAAATCTGTCAAAGTCGACTTTAAACTGTAGGTCCCGCCAATTATATATAAAATTAAAACACACAACAGAAGTGGTGTGAGAAACTAGGTCCATAATCCTGACTGAAAAGGGTAGTAATAACCAATTATGTGTGATCCACATAGAGTTAGTTAGTTTTGAGAAACCCCAGATTCTGTCATCCTTCTTACAGCTTTTAAAAAATATTCGCTATCTGTCTTTCTCTCGTTTATGTGGTCATTTTATGCAGCGGGTTACCGTTTTAACAGAGTCGTTAGTTCAGAACTGTTGCACAACCCAAGGTGCTCAAGTTACCTCAGACATATGTATGTTATACGAATGCTCTGGCTCTCGGTAGTGGCATATGTACATACTTGGGTTGAACTTCATCCTTGACCAGTATTAGACAATTTTCAGAATCTTTATTATTGTATGGGCCACGGCCCTTGGTTAAGATTTTGGTAGGACATTGTGTTCATTGTTAATATAAACCATAAGCAACAAAGTTGATGAGAAACATAGACTCTTAGGCTGAGTTACAGTCTCTGGTTAGACTTTGAGGGGACAGTCAAAGCCACTGCTGCCAGTTGATCCAGAAATGGTACGTTATTGATAACTAACCGCAAAAGTTTGATAACAACAGCGCCAAGAGGGCGATACCTTAATTGAAATTAATATCTACAGTCCTCCTTACGGCGATAGGTAGCCAGGTTGGTAGGGTAGCTTTGATATCAAAAGCTCACTTGTGCACGCATATTGGCAGTTGTAATGCCACAGGTAAACGTAGTTCCTCCACTAACTGAGTTGTACCTAACTAGGGAAACTTTAAATTTTCCATTTCAATTTCATATTTCCACGTTGACAGGCAGTTATTATCATTTGAATACTTCATTTTGCTCCTTTTGAAACCAAGTTTTTTTAAAACCTTCATAAACCTAACCAGTCGAGTATGTTTGTAACGTGAGCAATCGTTGTAGATACACAATTAAGGTATGTTCTTTATCGGCAACCTTTTTCCAATAGATGTCCAGAAGTAGGTCAGGGCAAGTGCTGCTCATTAAACAGCTTTTGGATCCAACCACTATTACAATGCAACAGTTCATGGGTTTTCACATCACGTGTAGAACCAAAAGAGAAATTTTTACTTACCCTATTCGATTTCAAACAGTAAGTCCTAAAATCCCGAAAGTTTCTCTTACGCGCACTTATCTCTTAGGCATACAGCCAAGTTTCAGGTAGGTGTTGGTGTCGCAAAAGTTCCTCTAACCTCGTTCTATTTTAGTCTTCTAATAAACAATTTAAATTTCTCTTGTGCTACTGGTTTTTTCCAGTTTTACATGTAAAAAATTTTCATTCGCCGATCATTTTTTACAAATAACTTTCTCTAACGATAACCCACTGTATTAAATACAAGTAATTCAATCGGTTTATAAGGTAATTTGAGTTTAGTAAATAAATGCTCATACATTTTATTATTATTATTAATGTTATTGTTGTTGTTGCTATTGTTGTTACAACATTACCTAGGTTTATTGTGAATAGTTAACGTTTAACAACCCAACAAACCGTATAAGAAAAACAATAAATTTTATTTTAAATGACACAACACACACGGCAACACTACTAACTCTTCTCTACTGTGTTCCCTTAATGTCTATTCCGTACTCCAAAATGTCAAAATAATACAGAGCGGGAGAGAGAGAGGGTCACCCACCCTTTTTTTTGTCTTATGAAACGCTTTGCTCTGCTCTTATCTTATGGCTCTGTAAAGTATTTTAAACGTAAAAATTATAACAACGCCAACAACAATATAATACAGTCATTAATTACAATCACAATCCACGTGTTGGCTGCCGTTTTTAATTAAAATGAAAATGTTTCATGGAAAAGTCAACAAAAAAACGTAACGAAAAAACAAGAGCGAATAAGAAAAACGAGGAAATATTTAAGCACGGGCACAAGGAAAATGCCATACGAGCTTTTAACTTTGACGGCTGAAACTGAAAATGGAAATTATTTTGCTTAAAACGGTGCTTTTTTTGTTGTGCACATAAATATGCACATGCGCCATTGCGTAACTAAACACCGTTTATTTATTAGCACACACCGGCACACTCAGGGAAAAAAGTTAGTGAACGATAGTCTGGTTTAATCCATATTTTGTTCTACATATTATATCCGTATCGGTTCAGATCTGTTTAGTTTCTTTGCAAGAGGGTTCTTTATGCCATTTTGCTCTTTTTAAATTGGTAAAGTTGGTTTGAGGTCGTTTGATTGTCCATCTTTAAAGGAATGGCAATCTAATTTAAGAACTCACTTGAATGTTACGTTGTACATACATAATTGGGCCATTACAACCCTTCAGTCAGGATTACGACCTAGCTTCTCACACCACTTATGTTGTGTGCGTTAATTTTATACAAGAGTGGCGGGACCTACAGTTTTAAAGTCGACTCCGAACGACAGATTTTTGAGAATCTTTTCATGGCAATTTTTTACTCTCAGAGTCTTTGCCAGAAATCTGCTGAGAGTAAGTCGCCGAAGAAATATTTTTCGTTTTTGATGGCTGACCTGGGATTCGAACCCGGGCCTTTTGTCTAATAAGCCAACACACTACCCACTAGACCACGGCGACTTCATACGTTGTACTAGCCCTTGATAAAGTGTCGGATTTGTGGTTATCTTTAATGTCCCAAAAACCAATATGAGGGTACTCGCTGAATGTCTCTCTCTTTCTGCCTCCAGGGACACACGGATTCTCTTTAGAGATGTAAAGACCGCTTTATTGCCTGCAAGTAGCATAGGCTTACTTCCGTCCACTCGATATACGTTTATGCCAAATGCATGCAGCAGTAGTTTTTGCCGTCATTATTTTAAATTGAATGCCAGGATGACAGTAATCAAGTAATGGATAATATAAGATTCTGATCATCTGAGGCAAGACTCAATGTCATCTGGAGCTGTCGGTAATGAATACTTGGATAATGTTCCTTGGGAAGAGTAAACTATTGCCATTGTACAATGGCTTAATTCGACCTCCGGGTACTGTATTTGTCCCAATTGGCAAGTATAAGTCCTCAAACCTAAACCATTACCATGAAAGGATCTCTGTCTTGGCTGGGTTAACTTCCAGTGGATATTCGTTGTATCATTTCAGTAGTAATCCCAGTGTTCAGAATTTCGCAAAGTAATTATGGATCTTTGCTGGTAATCGTTACTATTCATTATTACAACCCTTTAGTCTGGATTACAAGCTATCTGCTCACATCACTTATGTTTTATATTTAAGTGGCGGGACCAACAGTTTAAAATATGTTTGAGAAACTAAAACAGAAATCTGCTGAGAGGAAGTCGTTCTGTACGATATTTATGACCTGAGGATACAAACTTGGCCTTGCGTTTAATAAGCCAACGCGTTAGCTGCTAGACTACTACATCTGCTTACACGAAAATTATGCTCATGTTCGTTCCATGGCCTTCAGTAGTGTATTACGATTGAGGTTTAGTTGAAAGAGTGGTATTCCTAAAATCTGAAAATCGGATTCGATACATCTGCAGTTTTTGAAGAAAATCTATGACTGTTGAATTAAGGAGTGCGCACAAAAAAACTGGACTTACACTTTTCGTTCGGATTTTTTTTGTTTTATATTTCAATTAAAGTAAATAATATTTGGATTCTTTTGTGTATAAAATTTCTTTCTGACAAAGGTCTCTGAGCATCCAACTTTTTGAGCCACTTTTCTTCCAGACATGGTGGTTAATAATGAAGCGTGTTAGAGTTCTTGTATGCCACGGAAATGTTGAAATTTTGTTGCCTGGAATAAAATATTTAGTTGTGGTAATCAATTTATAATCAAGTTTACTTAACAATTTTGATTGACTTAATAAAATCAAATTAGTTGTTAAATAAGGAGTGCGCACAAAAAAAACTGGACTTACACTTTGCGTTATAGAAATAAAACTAAGTGGCGGATTTTTTTCGTTTTATATTTCAATTAAAGGAAATAATATTTGAATTGTTTTGTGTATAAAATTTTTTTCTGACAAAGGCCTCAGAGCATCCAATTTTTTTAGGCCACTTTTCTTCCAGACATGTTAGGGTGTTTTAGAAAACTACGTACTATTTTACTTGCTTTGCTTTGGTCGTCAAATCCTTTTTTCTTCCACTTCCACGCTTTCTCTCAATACGCAAAGACTCCTTATATTGTTTTATTCTTACCTTAGAAACTGTTTTATGTTTAACACCTGAAAGCCTAGCAATTGTTTTTAGTAAGCGGCACGGTTTTTTTTACGACATTCTTGTTGGGTGCCCATTTTTAAAAAAACTAATTTTGCTATTGCAATGAAATTTAGTTCGTGGATTTAGAAACAGATGACTGACAAAAACAATGTAACGGTATTCATTGTTTTCATTTATGATAAAAATTATAAGCTTAAAAGTAGGTTCAGTTTTTTGTGCGCACTCCTTAAATGGCGTTAATAACCGAGTCATTCTTAAGGTTATGGAAGCATTCTTTTAAGTAAGGAAAACGGTTTATTTGAGACAAATAAATCTCGCAGTATGATCATCCTCTGTAAACTTACGTAATTCCAAACCAATTGCCTACATTTCATTATCTAGGGAAGTATTCCTAAGTACCAATTCAAAGAAAAATCTCTAAACTTAATCATGTGATGGAAAAACTAATTCTGCTAGTAGCTATCGAAGTATTTACTACAAAATTTGGTAAAATAGTTTTTCTTTAAAACTTTTCCTTATAATGAATTTTACTATACATTCTCCTCGAGTGTATGTGTTAGCCAACACCATTCAGTTGTTGTTGTTGATGTTGCTGCTGCTGCTTTAATGGGGTATTAAAACATTGAATAGCATAATAAAGTGCAACATTTACAATAACTAATCGTGGCAATTTGTAAAAATGTCAACTTTGTGTGTCTCTAGCTCTCTTTCGCCTTCTCACTCTGTATTCTCTCTCTTTCTCTATTTGCCTCCCTGTCTTCCCATAAGCGCATATTTGTGTATTTAAACATAAAAGACACTGAGTGACTGAAATCCAAGCGACTGTGTTAAAACGCTTTTACACTACATTATGCACTCGCAAATAGCCAAGTTTTGTAAATTGAATTGAAACGACGGTCTAGCCATATCAATGGTACCTATCTGGTATGTGAGTATCGGTATGAGCCATAGAAATTAAAAGTGTACGAGTGTTTGTATGAGTGTTCGTATGGATTTGTGATGTTTTGAGGTTTTCATTTAAATTTTCGTTCATTAAAATTAACAACACCTTCTATTTCTAGACAATTACTTAAGCCAATATTTTAAACAATTTACAGGGGAAGCTTTCATAAAGGGATTGAAACAATAAGTCCTGAATAGGATTATGAAATTAATGAATATTCCAAAATAAAATTGACATCATTTCTTACTTGAATTGTTTTCTTGGTTTTATTTGTCATACCTCCTCTATCTAAGCTTTTTTGTCCTGCAAATAGCAGCTATTACTGTAAGACATTAGTCTTTGGTTCTAAGTCTCTTCTTTGTTTATTCACACTCAACTTAAAGTCGAACTAAATACTGTGAACTTGTTAACCTCAAGCTCCGAAAAAATTTCAAATATATTTCAATACAACAGCAACAATATTAAGAGTTGGCAACAATGACAACAACACTAAACAATATTTACATAAATTACAACACAATTTGTAAACAATCTATTAACGTTACTGTGGCCACAAAAAATAAAAAATTAATTCAATTTCTGAAGACGAAATACGAATTGATACGAAATATTGTGATGAAGAAGTGCTTTCAATCTATATACGATGTCCCTATAATGCCTCCTCCAGTTGTTGTTGATGCCCTAGCAAATTTCAGAATATTGTAGGGTACCAGTAAGGGCACCTTTCTGGATAGTTTTTGATAAGCACCCAGTCTTTTCTGCTGATATACATTAATGGAGCACAGCTTCTTAATATGCATTGTCAGACGTTATAGTTGCCGTAGTCTAGTAGGTAGTGTGTTGGCTTAATATACATTAGGCTACGGCTGAAATCCCATCTCAGACATCTCCAACAAACATACATACATACATAATTGGCCATTACAACCCTTCAGTCAGGATTGCGACCTAGCTTCTCACACCACTTATGTTGTTTGCGTTAATTTTATACATGAGTCGCGGGACCTACAGTTTAAAGTCGACTCCGAACGACAGATTTTTGCGAAGCTTTTCATGGCAATTTTTACTCTCAGAGTCTGTGCCAGAAATCTGCTGAGAGGAAGTCGCCGAAGAAATATTTTTCGTTTTGATGTCTGACCTGGGATTCGAACCCGGGCCTTTCGTCTAATAAGCCAACACACTACCCACTAGACCACGGCTATTCCACGGCATCTCCAACAAAACGAAATATTAAAGCAAATAAGAATATTTCATCGATGACTTCCTCTCATCAGATTTCTAGAAAGAACAGCCATGACGAGTTTTTCAGAAATCCGTCGTTCAGAATCGATTTTAAACTATAGGTTCCGTCACTCATATATCAAATGAATACACACAACAGTAATGGTATGAGAAGTTGGGTCGTAATCCTAGCTAAAGGGCTGTAATGACCTATTATGTTATATAAGGCCGGCTGCTATCTTCAAACTACTCTTGGATAGTAGAGGCCTACATCAAATCGTTTCTCCTTCTTATTACCCTACGAAAGCTTAGATTGTGACAAATCGATTTGGCTGGAGAGGGGTCCTCATCTGTCCTCATCTTCTCTTTCATCTTTGAACTTCACAGGAAGATTCTGACTTTATTCCCCTTTCGCAAACTCATTTGCCTGATTATTGCCGTGAATTTCCATTTGAGCTTAGATCTCCTGCTTAGGTGATTTAGCTTACTCAAGCAGTTTCGTACCACTTTTGTGACAGCTTCATATGGGCTACATATCTGCTCCGATAGCGGCCAGACTGCTAAATGCTATTGCAATGGCTAGGGTTTTGTAAAGACTTCAGTTTGGAAGTCGCCTACGACTTCCCCTATGGATTAATATATTTTACTTGTGCAACTGAACAGCCCCGAACCTGTTTCACAAATAAGAGCGTTTCTCTTAAGGCAGGTATAGCCACCAATTTAATCAATTTATTTTTATTATTAGGTCTCGTTGCGAAACATTTCTTAAAATTATAGAAAGAAGCAAGATTTGTCAGCTAACGCCATTCCATTTAATAAATCTTTTCTCAGTTTTTCAGCCATTGCTCTTGCAATGGGCTTAACAAAGCCTTCGGTTGTAGGACAGGTTTTGATTGCCCCGGTTGTTTCGATATTTCAAGTTTGTTTTTCCTAAACTTTATTGATAATCTTTCTATGAATTTGTTAGGTTAGGTTAGGTTAGAGGACGTGTACCCGGAGGTCAAATTAACCCATTGTACAACGTCCTAGCTTCTCACACCACTCGTGTTGTGTGCGTTAATTTTTATACATGAGTGGCGCGACCTACAGTTTAAAGTCGACTCCGAACGACAGATTTTTTTGAGAAGCTTTTCATGGCAATTTTTACTCTTTTTTCCAGTTTTTGCTAGAAATCTGCTGGGAGGAAGTCGCCGAAGAAATATTTTCATATTTTCGTTTTAATGTCTGACCTGGGATTCGAACTCGGGCCTTTCGTCTAATAAGCCAACACACTACCTACTAGACCACGGCGACTTCTCATGAATTTGTTGCTCTGTCGTAAGAATTTGTCCCGATGGCTAATGACCTGAAGTATGATATGAAACCGACACGACTTTTAATTGCAAAAAACTGAAAACTTTCAATAACACTTTGGTGTTTGCTTAGGATTAAATTTATCGTGGTTCCGGAAAGTTCTTTAGTTGGATAGTATTTGCTTATCGTATTTAGTTATTTGAGTGAGTAAAGGATTAATTCATGCAACCGACCCGACATCTCAACTTAGATAGTGCAACTGTATTCAACCTAATTGTGTTTCCTTTTGATTAATTTTGAATATTTTTAACCCACAAAAATTGCAAAAAAAATAAACTTTTTACTAGGCGTTGTTGGTTGATGACCGCATACATACCATAATTGGCCATTACAACCCTTCGGCCTAGCTTCTCACACCACTCATGTTGTGTGCGTTAATTTTATACGTGAATGGCGGGATGTACGGGATGTAACATCGACTGCGAAAGACAGATTTTTTGAGCAAGTTTTGGATTGCAGGTTTATTTACTCTCAGAGTTTTTGCCAGAAATCTGCTGAGAGGAAATCGCCGAAGAATTATGTTTTCATATTTCGTTTTGATGGCTGACCTTGGATACGAACCCAGGCTTCACGTCTAATAAGCCAACGCACTACCTCCTAGCCGGCAATTGGTTGATGACTAGAATGACATAAAAAACGTACACTTACAGACATTTGAAGACTATAAACAGAATCTGGAACTGATGTTTCTATGGTTTGATTATGATTTATACTCAAATTATATTGTGAGTGAAATTTATCTATTTATTCTCGTGTTGACAACACCTCTTGTGCTTAATTCAATTAGATTTTCTCACACTATTTTACATAAGCTGGCGATATTTTAGTTAAAATTTCTCTGATTTTTTTTTTCTTTGTTTATCGTAAAATTTGTTGATTTTAGAAAAATTTATTTGATTGACAAATACATTTAGACAGAGAGACAGACAGACAGACACACAGATACTCATCTCTTTGAATAAATATTTGCAGTGTAAATAACGTATGGCGATGATAATGATGTTTCCTAATTGACTTTTGTTAGCACAACTATTAAACACGGAAAAATTAAACAAATTTGTTAAAGACAACAACAAGAAAAAGAAAATCTGAAATTGAAATTAATTGTTGATTTAAGAAAATTAAAAAAAAAATTAAAATTAAAAACTGTGGGAATAAGCAACCAAACATAATCGTGTTTGCAATATTTGGCTTCACTTACGTTTTAGTCCCCAAACTTTGCTACGTCAGATTTTCATTTGTTTGAATTGATGCAAAATCCTTTCACTTGTTCCGTACAATATTCTTCCAGGATTGGATATCTAAGAATGACTCGATTCGTTTGTTATTGGCCTCAGAAAAATAAGGAATTTTTTTGTCAACGAACCATATATTGTTTGAAAGATGGGAACAGACTGTCCAAACATATTAATATTCGCAGCACTTAAGCAATGAATTCTCTGTATAAAGCGGAGGGGATTTTAAAATTTTGTCTCATATAGTATTAGGTGATATTGGCTAGATTATCATAGGGGACCTGTGTCGCATATGTTCGTCTGAACTGGCCGTAATATTTCATTTCAAAAAGTGTCAGCCTTTAGCTCATCATTATGAAATGGTGCGAGGCCACTTAAAAACTAATTTAGAAGATAGAAAATGAAATAATTTGCCTCACTCTCCATCTAGTCCAAATCTAGGCTCTACCGATTATTGCTTGTTTTGGCAGATGTGTTCTACGGGTATTCTCAATTGCTCTGAATCGTTTTAAGAGTCACAAAAATTAATATGTTCTGGAATACATATACATACACACATACATAATTGGTCATTACAAATCTTCTGTCAGGATTACAATCTAGTTTCTCACACCACTTATATTGCGTGTGTTAATTTTATAGATGAGTGCATAGCTGCGCGATAGATAAAGCATTAAATCGTCAAACATTAGAAAGAAAATCGTGAAAATCGTCAAAGAAGTTTTCTGAAATCGTAAAAAATCGTCAGAAAAAATAAATACAACGATGTTTACATATATAAAAATTTTGAGAAGGCGAAATCATGAACATACGCCATCAAGATCACAAGCCAAAGGAGGCGACTGAGTTAGTGAAGTTCAGTTAGTCTTGTGTAAAGACGCTGTATGTATGCAGAGAGTAATCATGGTTTGAAGATCTCCCTTACAAAGATCCGTCGTAATTGTTATTGTTTATACAAAGGGTATAAACACAGGAATACTCGTAACAAAAAAGGCAGTTGTTGTCGTTTACATAAAGTTGTGAACAGTGGCACAGAGAATTGTGAGAACAATAAAGAACATAACAATTCTTTATTTATTGTTATACAAATACAAATATTAAATAGGGCTTTTAATGTACAGAAGTGAAGAATTTAATTTAAATTTTTAATTTCTAATTATAAAAATGTATGACGATATAAAATATATCGTCAATATGATATTTTAGCAGTACAAAATCGTCAAAATGATGATAAATCGTCAAATCTGGCAGCTATGGATGAGTGGCGGGACCTACAGTTTAAACTCAACTCCGATAAATTTTAGTAACTCTCGGAGTCTTTCTCAGATATCTGTTGAGTGGAAGTCAACGAAGAAAAATTTTTTCATATTAGGTTTCATTGGAGATGTCTGACCAAGCCAATATACCGCCTACTATGGACTACAAAACATAAAACAACACAAAAATTGAAAATCTTGTCTCATAAAGCTAACGAATGTTGAACTTTATTTCATTTACAGACAAGCACGTGATTGGTCTACTGTATATAGCAGGTTATAGGACTACCATTCCTTGCTTAGAAACAACATCCACTGTGGATATGCATTGGGTGTAGTGGTATTTTGCTAATTGATATCAAATTTGGTTGAAATTGAAACCTTTTCAACTTTTTCACCTTTTCCTGGGTTGAACCAGAATTATTTGGGTTTGTAAAGGGTCCGCTAAATAACTTTTTTAAAAAAAACTACTGAATATTTTCTCAAATTTCTTATTTTATTTGAAAGTACAATCCTTCCGATTAATAATGGAAAATAATTTCATTCAAATGGTTGCCTCGCCTGGCCATGCAGTAGCCTACACGATCGGTTAAATTTTATGCACATTATCGATTATGTGCAGCTGTATTTCAACAATGGCTTTACCAATATTGTCCTTTAAAGCGTCAATTGCCTCTGGCTTATCGCTGTAACACTAATCTTTGACGACACCCCACAAATAATAGTCTAAAGGTGTCAAATCGCAGCTCAAAACAGGACGCAAAACATCGAGTTTAGTTTAGGCTGTGTGGCTCGTAGCGCCGTCTTGTTGAAACCAAATGTTGCCAATATCCTACTCTTTAATTTTTGTGAACAAAAATTCGTTCAATATGGCCCGATAACGATCGTCATTGACTGTAACGGCCACTCCTTGGTCATTTTCGAAGAAAAGTGGCCCAATTATGCCTCTGAACCAAAATCCACACCAAACAGTGACTCGTTTTGCGGGTTTTCTGGGCCCCAAATGCGACAATTTTGCTTGTTTACACACCCGCCAAGATCAAAATGAACTTCATCTGAAAAGATGATTTTTTTTTACCAAAATCAGCATCTTCTGTAAGTCGATCGCAGGCTCACTTGGCGAAGCGAAAATGCGTATACACAACCATATTCATTCAGCGAAAGGATAAAATTAATTATCTGTCAAATCACACATGAGCTAAGTGTTACCATTCACGAAATAAGCACTAGTTGGAAAAAATCGTTAGATGGAGGACCCGATAGTTTAGCGTTTTTACCGCTGCATTTCACCATTTTGGGCGGGAATAAATTTGAATGATTGAATAAATTTCGTTTGTTTTATTTCCTCATATTTAAGTTCCATAGTCAAGTAGAAAATGTAAAATTTTTTTGTTTGTTTTTCGCACATTTGTCCTCTTTCGGCCCACTGTGAACTTTTTTTATAATGCCTTGCATACAATTTAACAACAATATTGATTTTGGTGTGTTTGATGTTTGTATGTTAAACGTTAAATGGCTGTGTGAACATATTTTCAATAAAAAAAATCTTTTTTTTGTTTCTTGTTTGGAAATTATGGTAATCGTGTTATACAGATTCAGTGCTTAAGTCGTCTTAAGCAAATATAGTCATAATAAACTAAGAAATGTTCAGCAATAATAAAAAACAAAAAAAATATCTGTTAAATCGATTGTTTTCAAAAATTTATGCAACACACACAGAGCAGTGGTGTCTTAAAAATGCAATAAAAAAATTATAAAAAATATTAAAAATTAAAATTTTTTTTTTGTTGAAATTTATAAAAATAATCAATAAATTGATAATAAAAAAAGTAATAAAAAAGCTATAAAAATAAAACTGCCAATGAACTCTTACAAAAACGTTTGGTTTTTAATATAATTTTTCTTTAGGGAAAGAAATTCCATGGTTAACTTGCATAATTATGAGTAAAAAAATTTTTTTTTTTTGCACTTTATCAAGTAAACTTTTAGAATTTTGTTATTTTATTATTTTGTAAATTTTCCATTTTCATTTTCATTTCATCGCCATTATATTCAAATTCTCTGAGTCTTTTGTTAGACGAACTTAATAAGTGTCAGAATAATTTAATAATTTTTTTTATTATATTTTTTTTGTTTTTGTTTTTATTTATTTTATTTAAAAAAATACATTCATACATAGTATACATACAATTTACATTTTGATTATTTTTTTTTATTTTCAAATAATAATTTAACGTGTTTCTTGCACGAGTGCCTGCGCAACAAAACAAAAAAAAAAATTAAAAAAATTTAAAATAAAATTCAAATAAAAATTAAATTATAATCACGTTTTATTTATGAGTATTTAAAAATCCATAAATATAACTGAATTAAATTTACATTTTCAATATTCCAAAGCGAAACAAAATGAAACGAAAGGAAATCATTAATTAATTTAAACAAAACGTTATAATTTTTAATTAACATCAACGGAATATTTTTTATTTGTTGTTGTTGTTTATAAACAAGTTAAAAATAAAAATAATTGAAACTGAAAGCATCCCTGACTCATTAGCGTAGGCATTAATTAGTGTTGATATACCCAAGTAGAATGACTCAATAAAGTGGGGGAGGTAGGCTCGTTGCCAGAAAACAGTCGCCTTTTTAAACTTTAAATTACTTAAACAACTTAATAAAAGATCTAAGAAGACTTTTCACGTACTTAATTTCTAATTTAACTTTTACACCATGCTCAATGTCCTTAAAGCCCAAAAACCTGGCGGAATGATACTTAAACTGTCATGCAGTAGATGATATTTAAATCGATGGCTATCATGTCAGTTTCCTACTGCAAGAACCCTCACCATATCTGCGCAGTCGTACTAAAAGCGAAGGACTCTTCCTCTAGAATGATAAAATAGACAAATAGTCTGTCTAGTCTATGTGGAACGGTAATAAAGGGTCCGCCAAATAACTTTTTTTTCTTTTGAAAATGCTTTAAAAAAACTTCTGAACATATTCTCGAATTTCTTATTTTATTTGAAATACAATCCTTCCGGTTAATAATGGAAAATATTTTCATTCGAATGGTTGACACGGCTGGTCATGCAGTAGCATACGCGATCGGTCTAATTTTTAAGCACATTATCGATTCTGTGCAACTGTTGTTCAGCAATAGCTAAACGAATATTGTCCTTCAAAGCGTCAATTATCTCTGGCTTGTCGGCGTAACACTTATCTTTGACGGCAACCTACAAATAATAGTCCAACGGTGTCAAATCGCAGCTCCGAGGTAGCCAAACGACATTAGCTTTGGGGCTTATAATGCGAACTTCAAAAACATGGCGCAAAACATCGAGTGTAGTTTCGGCTGTGTGGCACTTTGTGCCGTCCTGTTGAAACCAAATGTTGCCAATATCCTCCTCTTAAATTTTTGTGAACAAAAATTCGTTCAACATGGCCCAATATCGACGCCATTGACTGTAACGGCCACTCCTTGTTCATTTTCGAAGAAAAATTACCCAATTATGCCTCTGGACCAAAATCTGCACCAAACAGTGCCACGTTTTGGGTGCGTCGGCTTTTCAATGTATGCGTGCATGTTTTCTGTGCCCCAAATGCGACAATTTTGCTTTTTTACATATCCGTCAAGATCAAAATGAGCATCATCTGAAAAGATGATTTTTTTTTTTCCAAAATCTGCATCTTCTGTAAGTCGAACGCAGGCCCACTTAGCGAAGCGAAAATGCGTATGCACAACCATATCCGTTTAGTGGAAGGATAAACCTAGTTATTTGTCAAATCAGACATGAGTTAAGTGTTACCTTTCACGAAATAAGCAATAGTTGAAAAAAAACATTACAGGACGGACCCGATAGTTTTGCTTTCAGTTGTAATGTGTCTTCCTCTGTATTGTTGTATACGTTAACCTTAGAAAAGCGTTTGAAAGCCTGGTTTCCATTATTTTTTTTCATGGAAATTCCACACAAACTCTATAAATTTGAATAATAATGAAGCCTTTTGTAGACGGACGTGGGCTCGCAGAATTTCTAACAGATATCTGCTGAAAAACAGTCGCCGAAAAAATCCTTTTTTTTCATATTTCCTGGTTTCATGTTGGAAATGTCTGAGCCGAGTTTAAACTGTAGCTTCACGTCTAATAAGCCGGCACACTGTACTTATTAGACTACAGTGACTGCATTTGTATAACGATCAGATAAATCTGACACGCTATGAATGTCTGCAGTCTGTCTTAAGGACACATCATAGCAGTTATTATGGGACATTCCTCACGGCAACTTCTGTAGAAGCCGCAATGACAATGAAGTTTCGGAGAAGACAGAATGTCTCTTCTCTCATTGTTTGGTAGTTGGGAATCTGAGAAGAAATATTATTGGGCACCCAGTACGTACCAAGTAGTAGCATCAATAGAAGCCACACCTTCGTAAAACTATCGGAATGATTACGAATTCCAACCACAAAATGTAGTTGAGTGAAGGAAAAGCTACTATAGGTAGTACAATGGAGTATTTTAAGTACAGTTTAGCCTAACCTAACTTAAGTTTATGCTTGTCCTTGAAATCGTAGATCATTTTAAAGGCGCGGATGACATGTGTCTTCTCTCTGCAGTCTCCATAAAAGGAAAGTTATTATGAAACAAAAAAATTCTGTCTGAGAAACATTGTGACACAGTAAGACGTTGAAACCTTCTGTCATCTCACTTTGAATTAAATAGCCACACAGATTGAATATTTACTAAGGTAGCTATTTAGCCGAAGAGTGCATAAGAAATTGTTTGAAATTTTAAATGAAGTAGGTAGGGTGTTGACTTATTAATTTAGAGCCGTTGGTTCAAAGCCGGACTTAAACATTTGAACAAAGGGAAGTATAAACAACGCCAACCTTCCCTCAGCTGTCTTCTACCAAAAAAGTTTCTGAAATATTGAAGTCGACTTTAAACTGTATGTCTCGGTGTACAAATTAACTCATGCACACCATAAGTGGTGTAAGAAACTAGGTTTTAAACCTAGCTAAAAAGTTGAAATGGCCAATTGAGTAAGCTAAGTAAGAGAGATTGAAGAGACCTAAATTCTGAAATATCGATTGGTACTAGTGATATCCTTCATATTACAGTAAAACCCCGCTTAACGTTGGGGAGGGGGGGATTACGTTCCAATAAGTTCCAGCGCTAAACGTAGTATATACCGTCGTTATATAGTGACGCTTTTGGTTGGTGTTTGACAATACAGTGTGCGATTTAGGGATATCCCAATACTAGAGCGTAATACTGAAACAGCGTTAAACGAGGTAGCGTTAAGCGGGGTCTTACTGTATTTTCGTTTGTAATTTTTTTTTGTAACTTCTAGACAAAAATTTCAACTTTTAAGCAATAATTTCCA
The DNA here is from genome assembly GCA_014635995.1 of Sarcophaga peregrina. Taxonomy (NCBI): domain Eukaryota; kingdom Metazoa; phylum Arthropoda; class Insecta; order Diptera; family Sarcophagidae; genus Sarcophaga; species Sarcophaga peregrina. The sequence continues at coordinate 26,511,468 of CM025789.1, read as the reverse complement.
TGTAAAACTGTGTCATCCTTTATCTTGTAAAGAGATGCTGATGGGTAATGTATGTCAGACAGTCTGATTGTAAGCATTTTTGCTGCTGCTTTTTTGTATCTTTTTGCAGTTTTTTTTTTTAAGTTGCTGTCGGCATTCATTGTATGGAGGCCTATTGTTTAATAAATAAAAGATTTTCTTTGTCAAACAATTTTATGAACAATACAAGCAAAGTACACAGTAAAAAATTATTTATAAACAGAAAAACCTAAAAATGGAAATCAAGTTTATTCAACTGCAAAGAAAATGCCATGAAATATGAAAAGAGGGTCAAACTTTATTTTCAGTTAATTGAGGTGAAAGAAAGACAGAGAGTCATAGCCGTAGCCATAGCCATTGCTAGTAGTAATAGCCATTAGTTTCAGTAATTTGTGGCTTTCAAGCATTACACGTTTAAACATTATTTGTTTTATTACCCACCGCATTAAACGAAACACTTACCATTTTTGGGTTTGAAAACCAAAATAAATTCGTTTCACATTTCAACAACAAAATAACTAACAGCAGCAGCAACAACACCAGCAACAATATTTAAAAGCATTACATTAAGCTCTTTACATAATTGCCTAATTATGCCACTTAAAACACTGAAAAGAAACATTCAATCTCAGGCTTTATTAGCTGTGACGACCACCTCTTCTGACGCCAAAAACTAAACCGCAAAAGAGAAGTGCGGTAAAAAAACAAACATACACACGGTTTTAACACCGTTAAATAAATGTTAATTTAAGAAAAAAAAAGAAAATACTCTTAAAATAATACCCACACATGCACACACAACAAACTTAATCTTGCTTTTGCTAACGTTTAGCGTTTGAGTTAACATTTTTATGGCATTTATCTCCTCAATGTATCTGTCTGTCTGTCTGTCTGTCTCTCTGTCTGTCTATCCTATCCAGTCAGTCAGTTCAGTCACTTAGTATCTTAAAAATGCAAAATCAATAAATAACTCACCGTAAATATTTTATGCAGATAAAAAATCATTTTTATTACGCAATTTTCCATGAGTTTTCATTTGTTTTTCATTTTATTTTTCATTTAAAATGTTTGGCAATCTTTTGACTTGATTGAAGGCAAGACAAATCCATTGCAACCAAAGACAAAAATCTCTACAGCAAGTTTTGACAACGCCAGTCACAACAAGAATTATGTTGAACATGCAACAAAGTTTAGTGGCATGAGAAAAATTGGAAAAATTTTTTTATTAAATTTGAAATTTAACATCGCTTAGCACCGTCCAAATAGTTTACGGCACATCAATAGCTGCTATAATCTTATCTAATATTGCAGTCAATATTATTCTTTCAAATAATATTCGATTTCTTTTGAACAACATTTAAAGAAACTGAAGATTATAAAATTTAAAAACATTCTGATTAAAATTCAAAATTTAAACGATAGTTGCAACACAGCTCTGATATTTTGTTACACTAGACGTAAGGCTACTATAACTGTACTTTGGCTAATATAGTTCCGTTAGATATTCCTATCATATATGTACATTCCCAAGCATAACTATGTACAAACCATCATATCCCCTAATAGTTTGGTACACTTGCCACACCTATTCAACCAGCCTTTCTCACAATTTTAATTAGGATTTCCAATGACTGAAATATGTGGTTTGTAACTCAGCTTCCTCATCGTTCTAAAAGGTTAGGTTAGGTTAGAGGACGTGCACTTGTCAACTGTGACAAGTACAGTACCCGGAGGTCGAATTGACCCATTGTACAACGTCCTAGCTTCTCATACCGCTCGTGTTGTGTGCGTTAATTTTTATACATGAGTGGCGGGACCTACAGTTTAAAGTCGACTCCGAACGACAGATTTTTGAGAAACTTTTCATGGCAATTTTATTTTACTCTCAGAGTTTTTGCCAGAAATCTTCTGAGAAGAAATGGCCGAAAAAATATTTTTTGTATTTTTATTTTGATGTCTGGCTGACCTAGACCTCGGCGACCTATCGTTCTAAAAAGTATTCTCTACTTTGGTATTATAAAGTCCTATTGTAAAAACGCTTCAACGTAATCTACTCACATATATATACCATACGTATCGCGGCTAACATTTTTCAACTGTAATGATAGTTTTATGAAGGCATGAATTTCATACAAACCATCTTTGATTAGAGAAGTGATGTTAATCACTTTCGATTAACCAAAAATCTATTTTATCAGGTTCTTAAATGCCATTATTACAACCTGAACAATATTTAGTTAGCCAATCTAAGATTCCGCTGTTCAGAAAGGATTTCACGCCTGACTTTTTCCTGTGATTTTGTTAATTCAGTCAAGAATTGGATGATGTTTTTCGAAAACTTCATAAGATTTCATGCAAAAAATGGGGACTATGCACCAAATTCTTTCCCCGATCAGTTATTTGGTTTACAAGTCTCTACGCCATAGTTGTAAGTTCATAGATTTTCTTTCAATCTTTTGGCAAGTTTTTTTTTTCTGGTTTCCGGGCCAAAAGTATTGGCATGTACTCTTTTGAATATTAATTTTCCATCATCATACTCTTTAGAATACTCTCCTCTTTTTTATCGAAATATTTTTGCTTCAGAATCGAATAATTCGGTGTCCTAGGCCTAGCTTTTCAACACCGAACAGTGCCAAAAGATTCTGTTAAGAATATATCACTCGTCATCTCTGTATTTTTATTTAAGAAATTCATACTTACGAACAGTATGTAATAATAAGCCTAAGAAGTAGGGAGCTTCTAAAGATCACATTACTTTTAAAGTGAACTTTTTGATACTTTCCACTAAAATTCCCTGATGACCGTAATTAATGATAAGAAACTTTACTCACTTTAATCCACACTTTCTTAAGAAGTTTTTTTCTTTCCAAAAATGTGCAGCCCTTGCTCTGACAAAATTTTTCTCCTGGTTGGTGGTACAGGATCCGTCAATACAGGGCCTGCGTTTACCTGTAGCGTCACAGTAGTACGCTATGCGTGCTCAAGTAAGTATTTGGTATTAAAGCTACCACTTGAACCTAGCTACACACAAAACATGAGAATCTTTTTCACTTTGTCTTTGGGTTTATTGATGTTCAAGTTCACAGAAGGCCTACTAGCACACTGCGTTGTGTAGACCGAACAATATCAACATATATTATCATTGGACTCGCAGGTTATCGATATGATGTGCACTAATTAGGGCATACAATGAATCAAATTTTTTCCTATAACATGAGGAGCTTACTGACTGAATGTCTTGTACTACTATCAAGGGAATACTTCTTTTTTAGTGGCTATTATTCAATTGTATTCTTATTAATCGCGTTCAGAGATCGATCCTAACTTAACAATGATAGTGAAAAGTCCTTATGAAAAAATTATGTAACTTCCTACCGCCGCAATGCATTCAAATTCAGTACAGGAGACTAATGATGGTCTATTTTGAAATTACGTCCTCATCGCATTACTGTAGCCATAGCCTACTCACTAGCTTGTTAGACGAGAGTTACCATTTCAAATCTCTGCTTTGACATTTATAAAAAAGGAATTTGAAAAAGACATTTCCGATAAACCATCTCAGCGGTATTCTGGAAAAAATTCTGTGAGGAATTTAATTGTCATGATAAGGCTTTCTAAATCAACTGTTTGGATTCGAGCAGTATATATAGCTTCCGCCATTAATGGATAATGGTATGGTAATGGTAATGAGGGAGTCTAGGCCGTAATATTATTTGAAAGCATATTTCTTGAGATGACGAGTATTAACCGACCAGTATATACAATAAATTATGTCGCCCTAGTTTAGTAGGTAGTGTGTTGGCTTATTAGATGTAAAGCCAGGGTTCGAGCCCCAGGCCAGACATCAAAATAAAATACAAAAATTATTTCTTCGGCGATTTCCTCTCAGTAGATTTCTGGCAAAAACTCTGAGAGTAAAAAAAAACCTGCCATGAAAAGTTTCTCAAAAATCTGTCGTTCGGAGTCGACTTTAAACTGTAGGTCCCGCTACTTGTGTATAAAAATTAACACACACAACATAAGTGGTGTGAGAAACTAGGTCAATAATCCTGACTGAAGGGTTGTAATGACCAATTATATATGTATGTATTAGGGATGCCAAACGGGATCGATTTTTAAAAATCCCGGGATTCGGGATTTTGTAAACCCCGATCCCGAAATCTCGGGATATTTCGGAATAATTCGGGATCCAAAAATCCCGAAAATTCGTTAACAAAATCATTGTCGGGATTGTGTGAATCCCGGAAATTCCGGGATTTCGAGTTTCGGGATTTCCCGATTGGCATCCTTAGTGTGTATGTATACAAATTATAAATATTCGATGTAGGGCATCAAATAGCCATGTTTGCCTTTTGTTGTTAATTTCTTAATATTCTTACTGATTTGTTAACAATAAAATTTTGTGCCTTTAAATTAAAAAAAAAAAAATGAAAATTAAACAAAATCGCATTAAAAATTCTCCATCAATCGGTGACTGTGAGTATATTTATGTGAATCATATCGCCAATAAATATCGCATTAGTCACAGTGGTGGCTAATTCTTCATTATATCACATTATCAATTTCGAAAATCACACCTTAATTCGATGTTCCATGCAAAACGTTTTTCATTGTGGCATTTATAATGCAAAACACACTCACACCGATTCGGTAGGGAATCATCATTAATTTATTGGCAATACCCGGCACACTGCACACTTTCCAAGGGAAATGACTGAGTAGTGTTTGGCTTTAGCCTTTGCCTTTGTTTGTTGCAAAAAAAAAAGAAAGAAAAAATCCGTCAAAACATATTTGTTAACAAAAGATGAAATCCTAATATTGTATTACCAACGATGGGTTTTGTGTGAATAATTTTTCATTATTAAAACGAAATTGCTTTTGACACCCATCCAATGTTTATTATGATGATGATGATGATGATCGAAATGCTTATAATGACATTAAATACATGGAGTTTATGAGTTTATTAAAGAAATTAAAATAAAAAAACAAAAAAAATTCAATCAAATTATATTCGATTAATATGCCAGACATAATGTTGCTACTGTTGTCCACAGTCAAGTGGTTTCAGACTGTCGGTCTGTCTGTTTTTTAAGTTTTTTTTTTTGGGAACAATAAAACCAAAAACAAAGCAAATATCGTTCAATGCCATCCATGCATTTATGGCCGCCGTATGGAAATGATGATGTTGTGAATAAAATTTAATGATCACTTTTGTTTTTTTTTATTTCATTTCTTATTTCTTGTTTCATATTCTTTTTTGGAATTTTCAAAATGACTTTTAAGAATGACTGTAAATGTGATTGTTGCCTGTGGCTGGAACAGTGACTCTGTTTTCTCTCCGTAGAAATGACGAATCAATAAAACAATTATTGTTATTTAGTGCCACCACGACGACTGTTGTTTCATATTGCTACTGCTCCAGCTACTGGCCATTACTACTGCTTCTTGCTAACTCTGCCACTCAAATGTCTGTCTACAAACTTTGTGGCATGTTTTCAGTTTTTTTTTTTATTGTTTTATTTATTGTTGTTGCCTTTTGTCTTTTTAACCATAAAATCCTCAAAAAAAAAACTTTAAGGTGGCAAATCTAAAACGACTTCCCATTGTATTCTGTTTTGTTCTGCCTTAAAGAGGCCAATAAAAACAAAAAAATAAAAACAATGAAAAATAATTCGAAAAAAAAACCCTCATAAAAAATAATTAAAATATTTATTCATCGAATTTTATGTGATTTTTATGTAAATGGTCCGCTCTGAATAGTTTTTTTTCGGTTCTTTTTTTCGAATTTTATATCCCGGATTTGAATAAGTTTGTGGTTTTTTTGTTTTCCTAAAAGTCCACATTAAAAATTGTAGCAATTTATTCGAATAGCCAACCTCTTTCAGATGAACGAGAATTTTTATGAAAGAGCTTTAATTACTCAATAGGTTTTTGATTTGATTCTTCATAAATTTTCTATTAATTTTCTATGATTGAGTCAATATAAAATACAACCACAACCTCTGGCTTGAAAAAGCAAACTTTACTCTCCAAAAAATTTTTTTCACGTTCCATTGCCATTGAGTGTTGTATGGCCTTCTCTTTTTGGTCGTCATTTTAGCTTCTTCAGAAATTATTGTGTTACACTTCCATCATTCGGAAGTATGCAGCCAACACCAAGGTTCCAATTATAACTACTCTGGAGATCATAAGATAGACTCTGTTTAAGTTTAGCGAACATTTTCTTCGCTTATATTGCTATCTTGAGTCAAATTTTCTGGTATCTTTAAACAAAAGAGTTTATCCTAGCGGTAAGTTTCAAGACTGATTGTCTCGAATTGTATTGGAACACTTAATTTTTTAAAAGAGTGCCCTGGTAGTCTAGTGGGTAGTGTGCTAGACTATTAGCGTGAGGATCGTGGGTTCGATTCCCACCACAGGCTCTGGTCTGTGACACTACACCGGGCATATGGTCGAAGTTACTCAGCTCGTATATGATTATAATATAATTTGTAATTGCAAGTCGCCGTGGTCTAGTGGGTAGTGTGTTGGCTTATTAGATTAAAGGCCCGGGTTCGAATTCCAGGTCAGACATCAAAACGAAAAAATATTTCTTTCGGCGACATCCTCTCAGCAGATTTCTAGCAAAGACTCTGAGAGTAAAAATTGCCATGAAAAGTTTCTCAAAAATCTGTCGTTCGGAGTCGACTTTAAACTGTAGGTCCCGCCACTCATGTATAAAATTAACACACACAACATAAGTGGTGTGAGAAGCTAGGTCGTAATCCTGACTGAAGGGTTGTAATGGCCAATTATGTATGTAATTGCATTGTAATTCTTAAAAAATAAATAATAAAATAAATAATAATTTTTTAGAAGCTAGTAGCAAGCTTTCTATATAGACCACCATCACCGCATCACAGTTATGGTAACCTTCTTCTTCTTCCTCTCAACAGTTTTCTGTCAAAAACTCTGAGAGTAAATAAAAAATTGCCATGCAAATGTTTTTCAAAAATTTGCCGTTCGGAATCAACTGTAAACTGTAGGTCCCGCCACTATGTATAAAATTAATGCTCGCAACATAAATGGTGTGAGAAGCTTGGTTGTAATCTTGACTAACGGCCAATTATGTATATATGATACCTTCTCTTGTAGGCACTGCATGAAAGCTCTGCTTTCCATTGTTCAATGTGCCATTAATCTGTCAAATTGCCCTGCTCTGAAGAGTATTATAGTGAGTGGAATATTAGCCTATTAGACGACTATGCTCGAGACCTTAGTTCCCTAGAAGAAACGGAGTATGAAAACAGAACTTTGCTCTGAGAATTCAACGTTAAGCTGTAGATTTCATCAAATCGAAAAAGATACCTCCTGGGAAGCCTAGACATCAATAGACTCTTCAATATCCATCATATGCAATGGTCAAGTAACTTATTGGCCTATTATAGTCGTTAAATTCCAGATGCAATTAATTTTTAAGTGACTTAAAATATTCCGAGTAATTGGTTACAGGCTTAGGTATTTCTTGACTTGTGTGCGGATGATTCTCCTATTATTGTTACGAACCCTTGGCAAAACTGGAAGCGAGTAAGTCAGCCAATTGTAAGGAATAAACTTCAGGGAATGTATAGAATTTTTGAGAATGAAAAGATTTCTATCTCAACTTTTAATGAAGGTTTCCAATGTTACTTCCGTTATCCCACAAAAGTACAGTGGAACTTCTATAATTTGAACTTCTATTACTTAAATTTTTTATAAGTTAAATCACAGCAACAGCATCTTGGAAAGGAATTCCGTCAGGTTTTGTTTCTTTAACTTGAAGTTTCTATAAGTTTAAGTTTTTTTTTTTTCTGGATAATGATTCAATTTAGTTTTTTTTGTGAACATTAAAATGCCAATCAAGCAAAAGAAGACCTCGACGAGAATGGCAATGGAACAGATCTCTCCAACATAAGATGAGACTTAAGGAATGCACAATATGTCTCAAACAGCTTTGAAAATATCGGAAAAGTGAATGTTTACCCGAATCAAACAATTTACTGTGCCGAGGAGTTATGATTCTTGAAATGCCTGTTAAGTTTATGTCTCAAAGATCAAAAAATGATGTAGAGAAAGGTAGTTACACTGTGAACTACATACTTAGAAACCGACTTAATTTCAAATTTCGGCATTGATGCAGCTGACCTATCATGAGTTTCGAGAAATTCACTAAAACAATTGCTTAATTCATTTGACAGAAAGTTCCTGAAAATAATAAAATCAGCAACGAAATGTTTGTTAAGTACAGCCACGTACAGCCAGTTTCAATTCATTGCTACAACTTGAATAGTACTTATAAAAGAGAGGGGTTGCTGCATTTAAATTAATATCTAAGCCTATGAAGGATCATACGAAAGTCAAGTCGTACAGACATATAAGTGTCCCTAGGATAATATTAATTGAGAGCAGCTATATGCAAGATCATCATCATAACATTGCTTAGCAAGCACAAGGATTGATGCAAATCATAAGAAGAACTTCCAAAGTTAAAAATTTTTGCTTCTCTCCCTTTTTTATCGTTTATCAGGCATGCAATAGAGTATAGCACATAACAAAATGTTCTTTTTACGAGTGCTGAGGATCATTAATGATAATAAAGTTGCGGCGATGGCAAAGACTAGATTGACAATCAAAACAATCAATCAGTTAATGCAATGCGGCTGATAGGATTGAAAGTAAATTCTTCATTATGAGTTTCTACAACGTGATGAATCTATTGATTTTGATCTCTACTTTCGGCAACTAATGAGACTGAAAGTGGCAATTGAGTTATTAATCAACAGAAAAGGTTTTGGGTTCCATTTTGATTGATAATTCTGGAATTAAAATAACCTGAGAGAGAGTATAGCTGGCAGCTCGAATTTTCGAATTTAAATTTCAAACACTAATACTCTACAAGACGCTCATCCTACCCGTGCTTCTTTATGGCGCAGAAGCATGGACCCTATTCAGAACTGATGCAGCTACCTTGAGAGTATTCGAGAGAAAAGTCCTACGTAAGATCTTCGGTCCAGTGCGATGTTGGCGATGATTTTCGCATCCGCTTCAACAGTGAGCTGTAGTGAGCTGCCTCAACGACATGGACGTTGTAGAGCGTATTAATATCCAGCGGTTGCGCTGGTCGGTCATGTCGTTCGAATGGGGGAGGATGCTCCGGCGAGACCAGTATTTGATGCGGAGATCTGGTGGAAGTCGGAAGCCGTTAGAAGGACCAAATCGACGAAGCCTTGTCATCGATTGGTGTGACCAATTGGCGTAGGCCCGCAAGAAGCAGAGGCGCCTGGAAGGATGTGTTGCGGCAGACCGAAATCCGTTAATCGGGTTGTTATGGTCAATTAAGTAAGTAAGTAAGTAAATTCCAAACACGTCTGCAAAATACAATTAAAAACATGAAGGAATTCAATTGATGTTAAGCAAGGTTAATTGCTAATCTCTTAAATGTTTTTATTGGGCATTTTAAAGCTTGTTTTTTGAAAATTTCTTTTCCTTTCCGTGGTTGCTCAAACGCCATGCGCATAGTGAAAAAATGCCATTAAAACCCTGAACATGGACATGGTTGATGTAAAATTTGAAACAACAGAGAAACAAACTGAAAAAAAAAACTTAAGTAATCTCATGTAAGAAGACGACGAACGATAGAACAAAAACGCCAATAAGGAATTAAAAACCAACTGCAGACCATTTAAAGGCATTCGGAAAACAAGCAAATACGGTGTCGCTTTATTTTGTAGATTTTTTTCTGCATTTTGATGGAGTATTTTGTACTCTATTTTGGATCTTATTGCGTAGATGTATTGTGGAATTCTATTGTTTGAAAATCAATTGGAAACAATTGTTGTTATTGTGGAGTGGAAGGTGATAAAAGGGTGTGACGGAGTAAGCAAAATGTCTTTGTTGATGTAAGAAAATGCTGTTGCAAATGGCTTTTTAAGTTGCACAATTGTTGGAGGTTGGCTGTTCAATAAGAAAATGAAAAACAAAAACAAAATTATTGTGTTTCGATTAATTCACTTCTTCTCTATCTATCACTCTATTATTTACCTTAACATGTGTGTTGTATGGAGGATACCGAAATGGATGGATGGATGCATGGTTCGTTGGTTGTTTGGTTCATGTGAGCGAACTTATGAGTGAGTGAGTGAATGAGTGAGTGTATTAATGTGAATGGATTGTTGTGTGCTGGATGTTTGTTATTTTAACAAAAACTGTCAATCAATTTGTTAAACGGCTGTCATCGTAAATATTTGTTAATGACAGAAAATTCAATTTTTTTTTGTCCAATTTTTTTTTTGCCAATTTTCTGCTACAATAAGGCTCCCATTTTTTCTGTTTTTTTTTTTTGTCACAACAAAAGAAACTTTGACAAAAGAAAGAAACGCATGATGGCCTGTGAGTAAGTAGGTGAGTTTTGTCACACATTCTTATAAAAGTTTGCTGCAAAGTTTTTCTTTTTCACTCTTATCTTCTTTCTGTCATACTAATGTCATGGATACCGTATTGTTTAGATATTGAAGACATGGTTGAGGCTCATAAATTTGCTAATTTATGACAGACAACAACAACAACAACAACAACAACAGACTATAATTGTTTCTCTTCAATTTGTTTTGCATTAACAAAAAAAAAAACGTCTTTAAGTAGAATCATTGCCCGTAGGGGGAAATAATATTTTTGTTTTATTGTAATTCAATACTTTGATTACCTCAACAACTCCTTCCCCGCAATAAATTTCAAACATTTTATTGATGAGTATTGTATGTCTTCGTAATTGAATATTCCGTAATTGTTTGTTAGTCGTTGACATTTGAATGATTTATTCGGTTCTATTAAATAACAAAATAAAATAAAAATAAGAAAAAACCAGTAGTAATCAATATAACAAATGATAAGGAATTGAAAATTGATTGACAATATTATTGTTGTTCCAAGCAAAAGAAATTTATTGGGAAATTCCAGAAATGAAAGACATTTAATGGAGGGGATTTAAAGTAAAAATAGTATTTTTTTATATACCTATCGGCTTTATACCTATTCAAACCGGTTCTTCTTTGCCAATTGTATTAGAATATTATTCGCGACATGTGACAATGCCCAGAATACTCAGTATGGTGTGTCATATCACCATAAATAGATTAACAAATACGTACATACATACATAATTGGCCATTATAATCCTTCATTCAGGATTACAATCTAGCTTCCCACACCATTTATATTGTGTTGTGTGAGTGGCTGGACCTACAGTTTAAATTCAAGTCAAACCGAAAGATTTTTTGATAAACTTTTCATGGCAATTTTATTTTTACTCTCAGAAATTTTACCAGAAATCTGCTGAAAGGAAATCAGCGAAGAATTATTTTTTTATATTTCGTTTTGTTGAAAAATGTCGTAACCTGGGGTTTGATTCGTGGCCTCACGTCTAATAAGCCATCAAATTACCTATTAAATTACGGCCAACACACTACCTACTAGGCTATAATGCTTGCAACGTTTAGTTTATTGTCGAATTTTTAATTTTGTTGCCGAATTTCGTATGAAGATTGTTCACAGACAGTTTAAAAGCTGCCAGTGTGCCCTGAAATATTTATTTTCTGATGAGGTTGTGGTCATTATTGAACGATACTTCATTGAAATGTGCAGTCAATGGATTGAAGAGCCTTGCACCTGATTGTTGACTGCTTTTGTTCGAAAAGGAAAAATTGGACTTGGTTGGCAAGTGGTTTCTGGGCTAGATATCATTAACAATTGATGAGTAATTTATCTCACATTTGCACCAGTCCATTGGCTTTCAAGATCATGCAATTTAACTCCACTAGACAACTTTTTTATGAGGACACGTGACGTCACTTATGTACAGGGACAGGGCAGTCATGGTTCTTACCGTGAAAGATACATTAAAGCTGTTGCATTTGAGATTACGGTCTAAGTTATGCTGGGGAAGTTATGCCACTAGAGTTGTTGACCACAAGTGCGCCGCTTGAGGAATTTCCTAACGCTTTTGCCAGTATTACTGGCAATAAGTTCTTGATTTCGGACGGATATTCTTTTTAGAAACTTAAAGAGTCTCGTGCTTGTTGACATATGATTATGACTTCAGCACACTCCACAAAAAAAAAAAAAAAATGTGAAGGACCATTAAATCGGGCCATCTTTCCGGCCAATGAAAATTACTGAAACGAAAGTTTATGGATTTAATGAAAAGTTATTTTACTTCTCGTACTGAATGTTCATAATGGGCTTCGCAGGACTGTCATTTGTAAAAAAAACACAATCAAGCGTGGCAAGCAAAGTAGTCCTTAAGGCCCATTATAAAATCTCTTCTACGTTAACTAATATTCTCAGAAGCTATCATCTTTACATGACATACATACACGCATAATGGGCCATTACAACCTTTCAGTCAGGATTCCGGCCTAGCTTCTCACACCACTTAATTTTGTGTGCGTTAATTTTATACATAAGCGGTGGGACCTACACATTTTTGAGAAACACTTTCATGGCAGGTTTATTTACTTTCAGAGTTTTGCCAGAAATCTAATGAGAGGAAATCGTAAGAAATATTCTTTTTTCATACTTCGTTTCGATGTCTGCCCTGGGATACGAACCCGGGCTATAGGTCTAATAAGTCGATACCGCTACCTATTAGACTACGGCGACTGCCTACATGATACTGTTTGGAGTGATTACCGAACAGCACTTTTGCAAACCGAACAGCGATGTGGATGAGGATTACTGTCTTCCCTTAATAGGAATTGTTCAAACGGACTAAAATAATACTTTTTGTGACAGTCCGAGGAAAACAGCAACGTTGGCAGGAATAATATGGCTTTACTTATGCTCAGGACATTTAGTTGCGGAAACTCAGCTAAAGACTTCTGGTCTGAAGATCTGCAGAATCTAGAGTTGAAAGAAATCCCCTACAATGTAGAGAAACCTTTGTGGGTATGCCATGATACCCTTAGAAAATTAGAATGACAGCACATTTAACGTTTTCAGGAATGTTCTAAAACAATGTGTTCTTTTGAAGAAGTGTTCAAGAAATGTTCAAGAAGTATTGTGCCTTCAAAGTCACATTGTAGACCATTAGCTCCTTGTAATCCATCAGTGTTAAGTAACCAATTAGTATTGTCATTTCTAGACATGTTTCCCAATATTGTTGTAATCAACTGTTAATTATTAACGGTTTTTTTTTTTTAACTCACTGTAGACGTTAAAATTTTTATTGCCTCATGGCAATGATGTTAAAACGACTACTGTCTGTTGGTAGGGGCAGAAATAGAGGCTGGCAGCCCTATTGTTTTGTACAAAGTGTTGTTGCTGAACAATAAATCACTTTTAAAATAAAGAGAGAAAAAAACAAGAAACAAAATGAAGACAAAAAAAGATCAAAGTTTTCATTTAAGATTTCCACCTTGTCACGGGGTGTATTACGAGTACGAGTAATGTACAGTTAGCTATCAGTAAGCGAGGAGGGAGAGAGAGAGAGACAGAAAGCGAAAGATAAAAATAGAAGCCGTAAAATTAACAGTTAACCTCAATTTAGGTTATTGTTTGTTGCAATAACTACTGATTGCTTCAATAGCTGACTAAATGACTGACTGACAGACTGACTGGCTAACTGTTAGCATAGCTGATTGTCAATACAATGAATGGCAGTTTGTAACAGTAAAACACTTTACAACAGTTGCAGCAGCAACAGCAGCAGCAGCACCAGCCTTCATTAGATTTTGTTTGGATCGAACTCAAAATTCAATATGATTTCCTACAGCACAGCACAGTTTTTTTAGTTGACGTTAACGTTGACGTTACACATGAAACTGTAGGCCATCAGCCATTGCCACGGTATTCGTTTCGGTAAAATGCATCATTGCGTACAATGGATGGCGGGGCATATTCACTCACAGCCAGCCATTCTTCATATTACTATTTTGCCATGGCTTTGCTTCTCTTTGCTTTTTAAAATCACTTTTGTTCGTGTGGTTGTTTTACTCGTGATTGGGGTCAGAGTTTACTGACTTGTTAAGTTTTGTATTTTTCCTTCTCCTTACCTAAAGCTTCTTAGAAGAGTACAAAGTAACAAAAAAAATTTTTTTTTTCTATTGTAATGTTTTTAAGTTGCTTGTCTATTAAATGTTAAAATTGCAAATCGTTTTTCAATAGAAAATTAATTTGAATTGCTTTTTTCTTTCTTTGTAGGTACGTACAGTACGTGTTTAATTAAAATTTTCCAACTTAAGATGCCACAAAAGGTCATTTGGTGGGTAAGTTTAAGTGCTGAAACAAATTAAATCTCTAGTACATGTTAACATTAGATGGTTGGGGGATACATAACAGAGGTTAACTATGATTGTGTTAAAACAAATTCATAAAAAAATAAATTGAAGCTCTAGTAGTTTAGATTAATTATTTGCAGCAGGATACAGGCCCATAGTGCAATACCACACTGGTTATTATAACCATTCCATGTAGTTGGATTTGTTAAAAAAAAAAATGTGGCCAAGTGCAAGAAGGTTATGTCATCAGCGCACTTCTGCATAAAATTAACACACACAACATAAGTGGTGTGAGAAACTGCGGGCTTCTTGGGGACGATTGCTGTAGACTGTCTAATGGTGAAGGTATAGCACTAGCCATTTTATAGTCACCATCAGCAACTCGTTTCCTTACCGTTCGCATCTTCCCTCTCTCTTTCCACCTTTCCTAAAAACCTGCACAATGCACTGCATGAGTAGGGGTCATCCCCTGAGTACTGCTTTTATAAAAAAAAAAAAAATTATAAAATATATTCACTTTCGAAAGAAAATTTAGAATTTGATGGACCTTTAATCGTCTTTGTAGTAAACACAACAGTTTTAGAAACTTTCCAAGCTTGATGTGATTGATTTAAAGCTCAGGTTTATCAACAGATGGATCCGTTCAAGTTTACAATTGATAAAGAATTTTCCATATCCGATCGGAAACCTTATCGTTTTTCCAGATACTACTTGAAAATTATTATCATCAGGACGGTCGGTTCTCTTCGCCGCTCAATAAAGGGATGAGTTGAACCATATTACCGGACGATGTCAAGACCGGCAATCCTAACTATTTGAGGCTAAAAAAGAAGGGCTTTGTAAATGCCGGATAGCTTATTTCTATTGCAGTTCTTATGGTTTTTCTTTGCGGTTTTTGTGGAACTGCTAAAGTCGTTGAGAACATATTGACTCCCATTGCCTTCAGTACTGCGTTGAATTCTAGCTAGAACTGGTCCTGGTGCCGTTTAAATCACTATGGACACTATCCTTTCATAACATCAAAATGGTACGAGTACAGCGGAAACTTTTTATCATATTTCTTTCGCATTCCCCATGTCTTGGTTTGTGGTGCTGGCTGTAACATTCTAAAGATAAGTTGGATTTAAGTGTTCCTATGCTAGGGGCCTTGTGAACACAGAGTGACTCTTCGAGAGAATTATTTTCCTCTGTTCTATTTGTCTATTTGTTCCACAGCTTATAGTACAGCATTGCGTTCCGCCTAGAAGAATTTAGTGACTTTTCTCAAAGCTATTCATCGGTGTACTTATTACTGCCAGTCCGACTAACATTTTCAATCGGTACATCTACCGGTCCACGTCTATCACTTTTGTCAGCCATTGTATAGCCATTTGCTTTGGCATGCCATTTTTTCGTGGTCAATATTACTTACACAAGCACCTAAATTAAAGCGTTGAGCGTTGTCTTCTTGTCAAAATTTCTCAAGCCCATATAAATTGTATGAAGCATACCAAAATAACGCAACGGCAACGCTGATCGGTTAAAAAATTCAATTTTGACAGTGCGTTAGATAGTGAAGTTGGTTGCAGAATAAAAAATCGTTATTACATTTTTTATTTCACTTTTATTGTCGCTTTTGACAAGGCGTTTCCACTTTGTTTAGCTATGATACTGCAGTGTTAACGCTTGGCGGCATATAACGGAACGCTCAACGCTTTAATTTAGGTACGGGTATTAAGCACTTTGGGTTCAGAATTATTACCTCAAAATAAATTTTTAAGCGGACGCTACTTAATTTATAATAAAATCCTGCTTTTATTTGTTGCAAGTGATTTTTTTCATTTTATTTAAAAAGTACTTTTAAAATGACAACGAAGAAATAGTGAGTACGTTAACTAAAGGCTCCGCCAAATAACTTATTTTTTTGAAAATGCTTTAAAAAAACCTACTGAATATTTTCTCAAATTTCTTTTTTATTTGAAAGTACAATCCTTCCGGTTAATAATGGAAAATAATTTCATTCAAATGGCTGCCTCCGCTGGCCATGCATGTAGGCGATCGGTCCAATTTTTAAGCACATTATCGATTGTGTGCAGCTGTATTTCACCAATGGCTTCACGAATATTAACCTTTAAAGTGTCATTTGTCTCTGGCTTGTCGGTGTAACACTTATCTTTGACGGCACCCCACAACTAATAGTCCAACGGTGTTAAATCGCAGCTCCCAGGTGACGAAACGAGATCAGCTCTGCGGTTGATTGTGCGATCTTCAAAAACAGAGCGCAAAACATCGAGTGTAACTTCGGCTGTATGGCACGTAGCGCCGTCCTGTTGAAAGCAAATGTTGCCAATATCCTTCTCTTCAATTGTTGTGAACAAAAATCCGTTCAAAATGACCCGCTCCACACAATCGATAATGTGCTTAAAAATTTTGCGGACCCTTTATTAGTTAGAATAATGTAAGGAGAACTTACTTACATAATTGGGCAATACAACTATTAAGTCAGGATTACCAACTAGCTTCTCATACTACTCGTGTTGTGTAAATTAATTTTATCCATGTGTAAGGGAACATACGGCTTAACGTCAACTCCAAGCGACAGATTTAAGCAACTTTTCATGACAATTTTATTTAATCAATCAGGTCCAGCGAGTTTTGTTGCTCCATCTTTTGATCCATGTATCATAGAAGAAAAATTTCTTTTTGTTTTTATTATAGTTGTAAGCAGTATATTTAAATTAGTACCAAAATAGTACGAAAATAATACCAAAATAGTACCATACATACGTTTCTAGTAACATTTTTAAGATTTGGTCTATTCAGTAATAAAACTCGCCTACAAGCTACAAACTACACAATCCGTTCTAGCTAACTCACCAATCCTTTCCATCTAGGGTATCTCCATTGACTCCGTAGCTACATTATAGTGTAGAGTACAATGAAGTCGCGATTGGCAGACCGTAGTGGCTTTACGTTTTGACTTTATCGATTTTTTCTTACTAGCTTTATGAGTCTTCGTAGTTTGTATGTGCTTATTACTGAAAAGAATCTCTCCTCTCCAGCCTGCTATTCTTTTGATGTCCTTATACAGTCTGTGCGTGCGTGTGCGTAAATTTAAATTTCAATATCACAAGAAGAAGAAAAAAAATGGTTCTTTTGTTCTAAAATGAATTTAAAAAAATGAAAATTTTATTTAAAAAATTTTTCATAAAAATACTATTGGGGTGGATGGAGTCTTTACTAGACTTTGTTGCCTTAAATTGGTTTTTTTATGTGTGATAGCATAAAATCTCATTTGATTTGTTTATTGGAACGCAGAATATTTTTCAATGCTGCTGCCACAACGTATTAAGAAAAAAAAACAAGAAAAAGGAAAAGGGCAAATGTAACCTCCTTCCCCAACAGAAGAGATCCAATGAGCCGTAACAAATTATAACAAAGAAATCAACCACAGTAGCGGCAGACAGAAGAAATTCATATTTTTATTGGCGGTATTTTTTTCATTTTTTTTTCTTCGTCTTCCTCTTTGTTCCCCTGAACTTTTGGTATGAATTTTGTGAAATCGATACACTCAGACGTTTTGGAATATTTAGAACTTTTTAGAATTAAACTGTGTGTACGCGAAATGTTTAAGCAGATGAGTGGAAAATTGGCCGAAATTTTTTTTGTTGATTTAGAAAAAATCATGGATTTCATTTATACGAGTAGCTGCCAACTGTTTGTTAAAACCAACATTTCTTAAAACAAAATTTAAGTCTCCCATTTGGTAAGCCATCGTGGTCCAGTAGGTAGCCTGTAGTAGTCTGTGTTGTCCTAGACAAGAACCTGTGGGTTCAAGATCTAGCTCTGAGATTTCGAAAAAGGAGAAAAATTTAAAATATATCCGCGACTTTCTCTCAACAGTCTTTCCGCAATAGCTTTAAGGACAAACAATGTGGGCCAATTTCAAACTGTAGGACCCGCCACGCATCTATAAACTCAACACACATTGTTTCAGTGGTTTAAGAAGTTAGGTTGTAATCTTGGCTAAAGATTTGTAATGACCAATTAAATTACGTTACCAGTTTCTTTCGCCATTCTTAATAATTTTTATATAAATCCATTGGCAATCAATACTTAAAATGATTTTTTTTTTCAGTGTAAAAATTCATCTATTCCTCTTTACTCTATTAAAATTCTATTTTTCCTTAAAGACGAATACCCATCACACTGCACTCAAAAACGAATAAATTTGAAAAAAGAAAAGAAACAAACAAAGAAAAATAAAGAAAAAACCATCGAATAAAAGCTAATTGTCTGAAGAAGTGTAATCAACGATTTCATTTTTCTATGCAACCAAGTACCATTGACCTTTTTTTTCATGCCTGCTTAGCTCTCTAAGAATAAGAAAATCAAACGCAGCAGTCAAACTGATTTTTTTTAATGTCTTTTAGGGCAGCAGCAACATTTGGGAAATAAATTTACAGTCAGTTTTTAAGAGGCCATTGAATCCTCTTTAGTTATGATTTTCAAATTTTTGCTCATCACTTGATTACATGCGCAAGCTTGCCTCCAAACCAATGAGAAGGAAGGAGGAGGGAGTCTAGAGGTATAAAGAATGAAATTTTTCTGAGGTCCTGTTTCGGTTCAAAACTTTTGCACAAGTGTAATGAAATATTAAAAAAAAAAAAAATACTGCCTCTAGACAGTTTTCTGGTAAAAACTCTTAAACTCAAAACAAAAATCTGACAAACAGAATGGCTCTTCAGCTATATCAGATACAAATTATCATTATCGATGATTAGCTTTGCGGCCTGTAAGGCATTGTCGACTCAGCTTCTCAAAATCTCTATGCAGAAGAATCTGTGGATTTTCCTGTTAGAATTATGAATTAGGTTAGCCGATGATTGCCGTCACAGGCAAAATCACTCGATGAACAATATGGCCTATTGTATCACCCAGTGTGCGAGTAAGCCCTCTTGTTATAAACCCTTGTAGGCTTAAACCATCCCGAGCTCCGAATTAAACCGGCCAGTTTCATTAGTGGCACGTTTGTGGCACTATGTCCAGATGCTCACATTCAAATCTTTTGTCACTCAAAAACCGTCTGTTGTGGAGTGCAGGACACTCGCATACATTGTGTTTTGCCAATTTCATTTCTTCCATATTATGGCAGCTTCTGTGGTAATCCTGGTGGGGTGGATCAAGTTTCTCAGCGCAAATGCCAAAAGCACAATGCTCTGTTAGAATGCGAATGGTAACCGGGTTTTTAGACCATCCACGGTTTGTTGAATTCCAAAACAATTCCTGTGGAGACAAGTATATCCCCTCTATCGTCTCCTCTTCCTCGCTATCGGCTCCTCTTCCCCTCTATCGTCTACTCTTCATCTCTATCGTCTACTCTTCCTCTCTATCCTCTACTCTTGCTCTCTATCGTCTCCTCTTCGCCTCTATCGTTTTCTCTGTCCCTCTATCGTCTCCTCTTCCCCTCTATCGTCTCCTCTTCCCCTCTATCGTCTCCTCTTCGCCTCTATCGTCTCCTCTTCGCCTCTATCGTCTCCTCTTCGCCTCTATCGTCTCCTCTTCGCCTCTATCGTCTCCTCTTCGCCTCTATCGTCTCCTCTTCCCCTCTATCGTCTCCTCTTCCCCTCCATCGTCTCCTATTCGCCTCTATCGTCTCCTCTTCCCCTCTATCGTCTCCTCTTCGCCTCTATCGTCTCCTCTTCCCCTCTATCGTCTCCTCTTCCCCCCTATTGTCTCCTCTTCCCCTCTATCGTCTCCTCTTCCCCTCTATCGTCTCCTCTTCCAATCTATTGTCTCCTCTTCCCCTCTATCATCTCCTCTCCCCCTCTATTGTCTTCTCTTTCCCTTTGTCGTCTCCTCTTCCCCTCTTTCGTCTCCGATCCTTTCCGTGCCAGTTCATTCACATTTTCGTTTGCGCCTATGCCACAGTTGCATGGAATCCAGTAGAGTCGACGTCCACGGTGTAGACTCCATGCAACTTCTGACGCCCTTCGAATTGACGAGATGGGATCCCAGTGGTTTGATACCTACTTGACTGTAAACACATAGTTTGAAGGTGGTATGTACTCGATTTCAACTCTGCGTGCGGCTTATTCAATAACAAAAACCTTCGCCTTAAATTCAATGACCTGGTTGGGAAATCTATATGACCCGTTCAGTACCAATTTATCGGAATAGACCCTAGATCTAGTTCCATATTCCATTTTTAATCCAACGTTGTATCATTGTCACCGCTGACAGCTTCAGAAACTCATTCTAAAACCCTTGTCGAGTGAGAGTTTTATATGTTCGTCCGTAACAGTCTCTGGTACCATTTAGTTACTTCTAAAATCTCGGTGTTTCCGTTCTACTTCAGGCAGTGTTGAGGCTAGGCTTGTGCAGTTCTAGTAGCCACGTTTCGGAGGAATATGTCCAATGGTTGTAGAGACAAGATGACAGTTGAAGTTATCATTTGAGATTATTTTCAGTCCGAAATCTGTAACCCTACTGTTTGCTATCAACTTGAAGCCTGTATAACCTTAATTCCATATGCCATACTTAATTTGCCTTGCAGTGTTATCAGATCGGAGATATGTAGCATGCACTATTGCTTTGAAGTTAGGTTAGGCTACGTTAGCTTAGGTTAGAGGACGTGTATTTGTCGGTTAAGACAAGTACAGTACCCGGAGGTCGAAATTGACCCATTAAACAATGTCCTTACGGAAGGAAGGAGATAGAGGATATAGGACGAAAGGAGGAGGGAGAATGGGGTAAGGGGAGGGAGAATGGAAATCGGAGGAATTACACAGAAAGAAACAGACACTAAACAAAAGAGGATGAGAACGGGACTACACTTATGATGCCCTTGCACCTATCAACCAGCCCAAGCTGGTAATGAATCTGTAGAGAGCTTGATGTCAGCTCTCGGAAAGAAGGCCTTCAAGGAGGTCCTCAACCTCAACCTTTGAAGTTAACTAATTCTTCACTTTGGTATCGTTCCCATTTAGTCAGGGACATGTGTTATGAATTCCCATTATTTTTTTAAATATTTTGTAGGTTTTTTTGTATCAATATTTTTGACATGATGTATAGACTTTTACAACGTTTTTGTAAGATGCCAAGGAGTTCATAATGGTTTAAAATGATAGATTATTTCTATTATTTTATAGAAATTTTGATATTTAGAAGGGGATAATACAACGTTAGACAATTTATTTTAAATGACTGGAACAGTTTTTATAGTTGAAAACAAAAAAATGCCTCATCTTTCCTAGAAAAAAGATGATTTCTTATGGATTTGAATAATTTTCCCTCCACCCCTCCGAAGGAAAAAATTATTCCTTTTCTAAAACCACAGAGAAAAAAGGGTTGAATTTCCTTAAGCTTGCTTGCCAAACAATCATTTGTAGTTTCTTTTTTCTTATTTTTTTATTGTATTTTGTCTTCAGTCATGTCAAATCTTTGTTTCCCATCCTTTATTTTTTTCGTCTTCTTCTTGTTTCTTGTTCAGAACAATAACCATAAAATTCAAGTGGCCCTTGTAATGCTCCTGCTGTGTTCTTGCAACATTTTAAATTTGTAAAATTTTTATTGTTAACATTCACATTGCTGTTGTTGTTGTAAGTTGTATGTTCGTATGTTGTAAGTTGTATGTTTTTCTTTTATGGTTATGAATTTGAATTTGAATTTGAATTTTGAATGCGAATGTGAATTTGTATTTCAAGAATAATTTTTTGATTATGATTTATGAGCTCTTCTGTGTAAATATTTTCAATAGTTTGAGTCGATTTTGTCTTATAAGAAAAATATCCTTTTCAAAGGATTAGAGTGCAGACATTTTATAGTTTTCTTTGAATATATAAAATTAGAATATACAAACAACAAGTATTCGTTTTGTTTTATCGTAGAAATTATTATTCATTGTGTGGTTGTAAATGCTCTTTGCAAAGACAAAATAGTGAGACAAAGGATTGAAGGGAAACTATTTAATTGGGGTGGGGCGTAATTGTAAGGAGTTGATTTTGCAAGAAAATTTTCTTCATATTTATTTATATTCGCTTGACGGGTGGAGAAAGAGTATTTTAAAGGAGAATGCTACAATTCTCAACACCCTCTCTCAGTCGTTTATTACATCTTTCTTACCGAAAATAAATAAAGTTTTAAAGAAATCCTCTAGAAACCGTCATTATATTCATGTAATATGCTCGAAAAGCAGAACAAACGTCTCGAATTAGCGAATCGAATCATTCAAAATACTCTCTTCTATTTAGCTATCTAGATATCCACTCATAACATCAAGCAGCATTGGCAGTTTTTCTTAGCGAATAGCCGCAAATTTCCTTTCCTTTCCTAAAAACCTGCACAATGCACTGCATGAGTAGGGGCCATTCCCTGAGTGCTGGTTGATCTGCATGTGTTGATCCACACATTTTCTTAAAGAAATTTTTAATGACAGCATAGTTTTCGGTGGGAATCGGACCTTTAACCCATGGGTTAGGTTAGTTTAGAGGACGTGTACTTGTTCAATTGTGACAAGTACAGTACCCGGAAGTCGAATTGACCCATTGTACAACGTCCTAGCTTCTCACGGCACTAGTGATGTGTGCGTTAATTTTCTACATAAGTGGCGGACTCTTCAGTTTAAAGTCGACTCCGAACGACAGATTTTTTTGAGAAGTTTTTCATGGCAAATTTTACTCTCAGAATTTTTGCCAGAAATCGGCTAAGAGGAAGTCGCCGAAGAAATATTTTCATATAATCGTTTTGATATCTGACCTAGGATTCGAACTCGGGCCTTTCGTCTAATAAGACAACACACTACCTACTAGACCACATCGACTCCTAAAACCCCTTTACTCGCAGTGCAGCTCTTGCGCTAAACGACTTCTTTCTTTTCCCTGATTTGGCGGAACTTGGTTAGAACAGGGACTGCGTTCACCTGTGGCATCACAACGGGCGGCCATGCGTGCTCAAGGGAGCTTTGTGATAACAGAGCTGCCACTCCGATCTAACCTATACTCGCACACATACATACATAATTGGTCTTTATAAACCTAGTTTCTCACGCTACATATTATTTAAAGCTGACTCCGAATTACAGATTTTTGAGAAACTTATAGTAAATTTATATGCTCCCAGAGTTTGGTCCGAAGACTGCTGCGAGGACGTCACCATTTATGTTATGTTTAGTTCGAGATGTCTGATCTGAGGTCTGAACCGTAACCTCACATCTAATAAACCACGTCTGCCTACCAGACTACGATGACAACGTCTCTTAGTAGCACATTAATCAATAGATTACCAGGTCATCCAATACAGATATTTCTGTTTCTTCTGGGTTTCAACTCCAGACGAAATATACCTTCACTCATTTTCGTAAAAGTTTGGGTGTAACTGGCCTTGTGCCTGTTTGGTCTCTTCTGTTGCAAGTATCCGGAATTTTATTTTGAAACTTCAAATAGCTATTCTGTACTAATTTAAAAGCTTTCTATAATTCGAAAATTACATTCCCCACTAGGCTGGTGTTATGGATAACCCAATGTAAACAACATTACCGGCAGTTTTTTATGAGATGAAGGCAACAAGTTTGTAACCGGCAGGCTATCGAAAAATAATGCAATTAATGTTATATAGTGCATTACACACACATATAACTGGTCATTATAACACTTCCGTTAGGATTACGACCTAGTTTGTGTGTATTAATTTTATACTTGAGTGACGAAATCTACAGTTTTAAAGTCGACTTCGAACGACAGATTTTTTTGAGAAGCTTTACATGGCAATTTTATTTGCTCTAAGTGGTTTTACCAGAAATCTGCTCAGAGGAAGTCCCCGAAGAAATATTTTCATATTTTCGTTTTGATGTCTGACCTGGGATTTGAACTCGGGCCTTACGGCTAAGAAGCGGCAACTATACCTACTAGATCACGGGAACAAGCGGCACGCATATGGCTTGTGGTAAAATGTAAGCACATTCTGGCGCACTTTTTCAGGATTTATATACTTGAGTATGCAATTCGTTTAGCCAGGAACTGCTTTCAACAGAACGCTGTATTATAAGGTCTTAGATATGTTAAGCAGGATACGTTATATTTCGGGCTTCGGTTCTTGAAATCCTGAGTTTGATTATATTGGAAATGGTTTCTGTATGCCTATGTCAGAGTAAAGACAAAAGCTGATGTTTAAGATTCGAATTCAATTTTCATGCAAATTATTCATGGCCTGATAATAGTAATTGAAGTTAGTCTGAATAAATGTTGAACCCTGCCACATAAAAGCCTCAATAGTCCAGTAACACTGTGATATATGAACACAAAATGAACGGTCGCTCTAAGCGACATATGGTGTCCAGATATGGAAAACCTGTCATATGTTCACACTAGATTTTACTCTCCATTTTCACAGAATTTTGCATAAAATGCATTTCTATCCCCTTCTAAAAAGACTCTACTGCGTAACGTATGCAGGCATTCCCATGAGGAGGCTTGTTTCTTTGCCTTTTTTTTTTTTTGAAATTATGTTTTTGAAAACTTTTTTCATTTCTTCATTTGTTTCATTTTATACTTTTTGAAATTAGAGAAAGGATGAAATCAAAGCAAAAAAAAACAAGTCGAAAAAAGTACTCAAAACCCTAACACAAAAGCGAAAAATTAAAACAAAGTTAAGCGTTGTTGTCAATATGTCTACAAAATCTCTCTTCTGCATTCAGCATAATAGTCATTAACCTCCTTTTGAGATGAGTAAAGAAAGAAAGAAGGAAGGAAGGAAAAAAAATCGTTAATTCAACATTCTCCTCTAACTTTGCTTTTGTTTTTTAAATTTTTTTTTGTCTCTTATTAGAACCAAAAGGTATACATAATGACACTGATTATGATGAGAAGAAGCCGAAGGGGGAGGTGTAGAGGGTGTCTAAAAACATATTTATGATTAATTTCGACAGACAGTGGAATGAGGGAATGATTTTTGTTCCATCAGAAATTCATCGTGTCAAAAGAGCATTAACAGAATGAAAAAAAAAAGATTACATTTTGAAAAGAAATTTCAGGGGATGTTTCCTGCATTATATTGGCAGTAGAAAAATAAGTTAAGAGTTTTCGATTTGAATCCATGTTCATATCAGGGTGCTTAGGAGGATAGGCTTTACTAAATAACATAGCTGTGCTAGCTTTTATAAAACCAGCACTCAGGGGATGGCCCCTACTCATGCAGTGCATTGTGCAGCTGTTTTACGAAAGGTGGATAGAGGGAAGATGCAAACGGCAAGGGAACGAGTTGCTGCTAGGTGTCTATAAAATGGCCAGTGTCATACCTTCACCATTAGACAGTCTCAGCAATCGTTCCCAAGAAACCCGCAGTTTCTCAGAGGACTTATGTTGTGTGTGTTAATTTCATACATAAGTGGCAGGACTACTCCCAATGATAATAGTTCAAATCCCAGGTCAAGCATCTTCCAATAAAACGAAATTTTGACTTCCGCTGGCAAAAAGTCTGGTTCTCTGAAATTTTTCTTTGTAGCTCCGGCCACTCAATTAACGCACACAACATAAGTGCTGTGAGACCGAGGTTGTAATCCTGACTGACAATTTATTTATGTATGGATGTATGTATGCGGGGTACTATCTATGCTGCCTTCCAAATTTCAATACGTATTCAAATAAATACGACAAAGTCTACGAAAAAAAAGAATATGAGAAGAACTCAATAAGGAAATCTTCTTGTATGAGAGTAAAATGGCAACCCTATCATTCTGAAACTTGTTAAACTGGAAAAACTTGAATAAAAATGTTGAAACTTACTTACTTACTTAATTGGCCATAACAACCCGATTAACGGATTTTGGCCTGCCGCAATACATCCTTCCAGGCGCCTCTGCTTCTTGCGCGCCTACGACAGTTGGTCACACCAATCGATGACAGGGCTTCCTCGACTTGGTCCTTCCAACGGATACAAGGTCGTCCTCTTCGCCGACTTCCGCAGATCCCCGCATCAAACACTCGTCCCGCCGGAACATCCTCCTCCGCTGCACAACGTCTATGTCGTTGAGGAGCTCATACAGCTCACTGTTAGATCGGATGCGGAAATCATCGCCAACTCGCACAGGACCGAAGATCTTACGTAGGACTTTCCTCTCGAATACCCTCAAGGCTGCTGTTGAAACAAAGTAAAGAAATATAAACAGAAGGGAGAGAAGTGCTTTCAGTTGCTTTTAAAGGAACGACAAAAATTAAAAGAACAAAGTAATTACCGAGATTCCCATTCATTTCTCAGAGCTGTCAGCAGATCTATTCAAAAGTAATAGTGTCTCCAGGCAAAATGTTACGTTGTTTTCTTTAGTGTCTGTTGCTTAGGTGGCTGTTATTTTATTAACACTAAACCTACCGATACTTTATGTATTCCTATTCCTACCAAAGGGGGTCAAATGACCCCTTGCGGTATTTAAGGTAGATTAGATATATTTCTCGGTAAAAAAAGTGAACAAGAGTGGAGTAAATCTTGGAAAACACGCTCGACTTATTTTGTAATAAAAGTCGTAAAGGCAAATGGCGATTTGATAATGTTATTTTCAAGAAATTCTGACAAGAAGTTCAAAATGGGTCGTTTCACCCGTCCGTGGTAGGTTTAGTGTTAAATAGGAATACACCCTTTCAGTTGGTATTACGACCTAGTTTCTCACGTCACTCATGTTGCGGGTATTAATTTTATACGTGAGTGGATGGACTTAGAGTTTTAAAGTCAACTCGGAAAGACAGATTTTTGATTAAGGCAATCATACCATACCATAATCTGAAAGTTCCTGTGATATAGTTTCAGCCCTATCCCTTAAAGAGGATAACGATTGACTATCAATCTTTCAATATGAAGTAAAAGTATTAGCTTGTGGCTTGTGGATAGGGATGAGCAGTATGATATTTAGTGTAAAAAACTTTTTGTTTTTATTTTGGAATGTATAGGTTAGGTTAGATTGCTGGCCCCCTAGGATAGCATTTAGGCGAGCATATTTGGAATTGATAAGAATTACTGCAATTAAATCGAGGTGCAAAAGCAATACTGTGCATGCCTTCAAATTCAAATAATATTCTAGATAATAATCTCCCTTATGGCTAGTCTACAATAGAATAGCTAGTGTCTTGCATTTTACTTCAGCTAAATTCCATATGTGTGTGTGTATGTATTCCATAGAGTGCATATCTTTTATCTCCTATGTCTTCACAATTTCACAGTGCCTGTTGCC
The DNA here is from genome assembly GCA_014635995.1 of Sarcophaga peregrina. NCBI lineage: Eukaryota > Metazoa > Arthropoda > Insecta > Diptera > Sarcophagidae > Sarcophaga > Sarcophaga peregrina. The sequence goes on along the minus strand of CM025789.1, from coordinate 26,483,961 downwards.
ATAATGTCTAGAATTGCAAATCGCTTTCAAGTTTCTTTCATTTTCTTTCTTTTCGTTCGTTTTCAACCTTTTTTTTTTGCACGTTTCCATTGTTTCATGACAAGGAGAAAAACAAAACAAAAAAAAAATTAAAAATGTTTTCTAAATAGTCTGTTGGTATCGAAGTATAAATACCCCTTAAGGCAAACAGACAAAAAGGCAGAAAGACAGAGGCAGTGCAGTGCAGTGCAGTATAAATAAATACTCGTAGATGATTAAGTATTTATTTATTTGTTTATTTATTTATTTATTTTTAATATTTTTCTTTTTCTTTCATTTTTTAATATTTTATTTGTTTATTTCTTTACATGTGATTATCATTGTTTCGTTTTGTCATTATTATACTGCTTGGTTGGCTGTGTATGTCTCTTAATTCTCGGCTGTCATTGTGTCAATAAAAATCTTTCATAAAACCTGACATTGATTAATGGCTTCTACAATACATAGAAACGAACAAAAAAAAATGTTTTCGTTTCTTAGTTTTTTTTTTTTTTATGCTCATATGAATGACTTTTGGACTTTAGATTTTGCGGTAAATGTTGGTAGTAACATCATTTTCCCTTCTCCAGTGTTATTGGCTTTTAAGCCATTTGCCAAATATTATGGGGAATTACAATAACGAATAGATAGAAAAGAAAAGCGAACACAAAAAAATAAAGAAAATGTGTTGAGTGGTTTGTTTTTGTTGTTAAACACCTTTAAGCCGCTTAACAATGACTTTTAACGATTTACGATTAATCCGCTTTACAAAAACTTAACTTTTGTGTGTTAGTTTAGCTACTTTGTGTATAAATAATGTTGCTGGGCTGCATATTATAACTGCTTAACAATGACTTTTAACGATTTACGATTAATCCGCTTTACAAAAACTTAACTTTTATACGTATGCTTAGCAACTTTGTGTATAAACAATGTTGCTAGGCTGTATTAAAACAAAAACAATACAAGAAGTTGGTCAAATTGTATTTGCATATTATAGCCGCTTAACAATGACTTTTAACGATTTACGATTAATCCGCTTTATAAAACGTTAACTTTTATACGTATGTTTGGCAACTTTGTATATAAACAATGTTGCTGGGCTGTATCAAAAAACAAAACAATACAAGAAGTTGGTCAAATTTTGTTTGCATATTATAGCCGTTTAATGATATTGTCTTAAGGCTTTAATACTAAGCATGAAACTCATTATCCCGTAGATAATTATGCTGATTTATGATTGATGAGCTTGAGTTTTGTTGACTATTTTCTGTTTGTTTTTTTTTTTGTTTTTATTTTAAAAATAATTTGTTTTTCTTCGTTGTAAATTTATATTTCGAAAGTTTGAAAAACATAAAAAAATATGTTGTGGTCTTCAGCAGCATTCATTAATAATTTTTCTTTCTTACAAAGAAAAAAAAATTCATTTTCTTTTCATATTCTGAAAAATGTGTTGACATTTTGGTCATTAGCATTTTTGGTTTTCTTCAGTTATGTTCAGTTGCAGTTGTTGGCATCGGAAAATAAGATAATGAAATCAACAATTAAGACAACATCAATCATTAGGAATTTTCTTTAGAAATCCTTTCCTTTTTTTTGGCCATTAAAAACAATGAGGATTTAACACCAAACCTGGAATCGTTAGTAACATAGATGGTAAACAACTTGTGCCATTAAAATATTATTTCCGCAAAAGATTTGTAGTCCATCGATTGCCTACCAGAGTTTCTATGTAAGTTGACAAGCAAAAAACGGTTTATGCTGTTTAGCAATGCTATTTTCTACACTGTGACAAGGACCGTCCTAAATTATAAAAAAAAAATCGAGGACCTTACATCATTTAAGAACACCCTACCAAATCAGTGAAAGCTTCTCCAAATAAAATTCCAAAAACGTTACCAATATTCGTTTAAAAGCAAGGAAGTGGGACACCATACAAGAGTTAATTTTTAAATCGTATCCTTTTTAGCGTTGTAAAGCCTGGCAACTCAGATAAATAGACACCTAAGCTAAATACGTCAATAACCCTATTTTACAGGTTATCTCGATTAGCTTTCTATTTATTTTACAGGCCACAGCAACCCATTAGTCAGGATACAGTCTGGCTTTCCGCAACCACATAAGTGTGTTAATCTTATGCATTAATAATGCGAACCATAGTTTAACGTGGACTGTAAAGGATAAATTTGAGAAGCTATTCCATAAGACTTTTATTTACTTACACAGTTTTATGAGAAGAGCGGAGAGGAGAGGATCGGCGAAAGAAATATTTTCTTAAAATTTCATTTTCCGAGATGCCAGAGCTGAGATTTTTTTTACGCCGAGGAGGGGTAAATGTACCTAACCGCACCATAGAGGAAGCCGTCACGTCCTCTGTGTGTGGGGCCCTTACCCACTAAATCCCTCCCTCATCCCGTGGACCGTTATGCCCACTCCGGAACTATGGTGGTATTACTTCGGAGAGGAGTCCTTTTGGCCCTTTAGCCACCTTCATGCTCATATCTGGGTCCGGATTGCGTATTGAAGGTTGAGGAGACTTCTAAGTGTCTCCACTATTCCTTTCGTCCAGGTTCCCGACTGGGATTTCGTTTGACACGTGAGCTAATGTCATCTATGCCAGCGTGCTTACATGTTCTGCAGCCTCAGGATGCGCTCCACTGAAGTCCAATTCTTCCTAATCGCCATCATAACTCCTATAATGTAAGCGGTCATAATCGTTCCAATCGTTGAAGTCAGTGCAGAGCGATAGCTCTGCCAGCGTGCACATTCGAACACAGTGTGTTCCGCATCATCAATTACTTCCCCTTCCTCGTAAAGACAGTAAGGGGAGGCGATCTTGCCCATTCTGTGCAGATATTTCCTAAACTGAGTTGAGATTTAAACTCATGAGTTCGTTCAGTAACTCAACTGACTAAGTTCTAGTAATCGCACACATTCATATTTGGTCATTACAACCCTTCAGTTAGGATTACGACCTAGCTTCTCACACCGCTTAAGCTGTGTGTTTATTTTATAGATAAGTTTCGAAACCTACAGTTTTAAAGCTGAGAGGAAGTCCCTGAAGAAATATTTTTTCATATTTCGTTCTGTTGGAAATGTCTAACCTGGGGTTTGAACCGTGACCTCACGTCTAATAAGCCAACACACTGCCTACTAGGCGATGGCATTCTAGTAATCAGAGATACATACATAATCGGCCATTACAACCCTTTCCTCAGGATTACGGCCTAGCTTCTCCCACCACTCATGTTTTGTGTGTTAATTTTATACCTACAGTTTAAAGTCGACTCCGACCGACAGATTTCTGAGAAACTTTTCACTGCAATTTTATTTGTTCTCAGAGATTTCGCCAGAAATCTGAAATAGTTTTTCATATTTCGCTTTGATACCTGACCAGGGGTACGAACTTTGGCCTTACGTCTAATAAGCTTAGCCACCTACTTTAGCAAATGGAATCATTGTGCTCTCCATGAAGCTCATTCGCTCGATTTTTCGCAAAGAGATTAAGTACTTCGTCCAGTGCTGCATCTGAGAAGTAAGCCTTGTTCTTTTTAAGATTTCTTACAGTAGTTTGTACTTCTTTTTAAAAGGCTTTGACTTTGTAGTAACCCTTCCTTACACAGCGGTAGTGGTAAGAAGAACATTATTTCGATAGCATCGCTGTCCATGTATGGTAAAATTTTCCCCCTACTTTCTCGTTACCATCTTATAACCGAGTACGCTGTAATTGCAGTTCAGAGCTTTCCAGAGTTCTACTTCTACCTCCTTTTGCCAACGGCGACTGCCTGCGTTGCGGTCTTATAATGAAGTAGGCAGGACTTGCCATTTAGAGCTTTCCAGAGTTCTTTTTCTTCCTTCCTTTTGCCAAAACCAACTGCCTGATTCGGTACTTTCCTGAAATCTTTGGTCTCTTGTGCTAAGTGACTAGCTCTAGCATATCTTCTGCTATCGGGGCAAGTTTGTCTGACTTCAGTGACTTCTTGATCCTACTTGAATGAAGAAAGTATTCTTGTAGACTCGAATTATACGATCCATTATTTCATTAGCCAGAGTATTAGCATGGCTCTTGGTTGGTATGAAGCCCATAATTACGCGCAAGTAAATGTTTTCAGTGTCAGACACTTTTCAACTGCCTGTTTCGGATTTTGCCTTTTTCCAAGACAGTGCAGTTGCAAATTGTCAATTTTGTTTCGCATTTTGAAAACACTTCCGTGGTGTTGGTTCATTTCAAAATAAAATTTATGATTTTCAAAGAATTTTAACACATTTACTGCTCTCTTCAATGATTCCTCTCTGCCTATATATTCCTTAGGATTCCAAATTGATTTTTGATTTCTTTTATTTTACTTCATCAATTTTTTTTTTGTTTTTTGGTATTCCAGGCACAAGTATTTGCCAACTTCATTGTATCGAATTTCATGTTTATTCTGTATTTTGGAATGCTACTGTTTCCTAAAGGCTAAAACGAACGAAAACCCAACTTTGCTCCTCCATCCATGCCGATTCCTTGGGCTCTTAAATCAGAAGAGTTTCTTTTTGTTGGTTGTTTTTAAGATTTTCGTTGCATGTAAAATATTTTTAATGGCATTCTTATTTTGTAGTTGTTATTGTCGTTGTTGTTGTCGTTCTACAACTAAATTCCAGCTGTTGGTGATGGCAATCACACTGATAAAGTTGCAAGCAAGTCTTTGTTGGAATTTGTTTCAGTTTTAGTTTAAAAATTTTATTTTTGTGTGTCTTTATTTTAACTTCTTTTATTCATTCTCTCTCTGTCTTTCTGTTGGTTATGCTATTTCTTGTGTTTCAACTAAATTTTTATACCACAAGGGCATTATCGTTATCCATCCATCCATTATCCCAGTGATAATCATCATTACCGCTTAGTTAATGGCGTTTATTTCATTTTGTTATGCCCTTAAACTCGTATTTCTTCCGTTTTAACAGAGTGTTAGCGGCAGATAAAATTATTTAAATTTGTCGTTTAGTTTACTTACCCTCTACAAAGATAATCTGTTACGGGTCAATAAAGCTATGTAAAGTCGTGAGATACTCGTTGGCAATAAAATTATAAACGGGAAACAGAAAATTTGTGTCGCAATGGTGTTGTATTGTTCCAAGAGAAGATAAAATAGAAGCTAATTAGGTGTTGGTTATTGGGCTTTAATAATTTTTAACCAGCATTTATTGAAATTAAGAAAATTAAGATTTTATAAAGGGCCCGCCAAATAACTTTTTAACCTCCTGAATATTTTCTTAAATTTTATTTGAAAATACAATCCTTCCGGTTAATAATGGAAAATAATTTCGTTCAAATGGCTGACCATGCAGTAGCCTACACGATCGGTTTAATTTTTAAGCACATTATCGAATGCGTGCAGCTATATTTCATCAATGGCTTCACGAATATTGTCGTTTAAAGCGTCAATTGTCTCTGGCTTGTTGGCGTAACAATTATATTTGACGGCACCCCACGAATAATAGTCTAATGGTATCAAATAGCAGCTCAGAGGTGGCCAAACGACTTCAGTTCTGCGACTGTTAATGAGATCTTCAAAAACAGGGCGCAAAACATCGAATGTAGCTTCAACTGCGTGGCATGTAGCGCCATTCTGTTGAAACCAAATATTGCCAGTATCCTCCTCTTCAATTTTTGTGAACAAAAATTCGTTCAACATGGCCCGATAACGATCGCCATTGACTGTAACTTGCACTCCTCGCTTATTTTCGAAGAAAAATGGCCAAATTATGCCTATGGAACAAAATCCGCACCAAACACTCACAACAACGACGATGGGTTTTACGTGGGTGCTTGTCCGCGAGGACCTAATCCTACGGTGCTCTTCGCACAGGGTGAAATACAATCCGTCTACCAACGCCCCCAAATGCAACAGACTGTTACACCTGAGTACCAATTCGAAGCCATGTATTTGGACATGACTTCCCCCCTTGGTTAGGTGCGGAGCCTATCTAAAACTCCTTCCGATCTTTGGATCACGGCACCCGGTTGAAAAAATGCAACTCCACATCGAGCCCATTAACTAGACTCTTCCCGCGATTTGGGTCTAAACCACAGCAACCACGATGCTCCCAAAGGGAACCAAGGTTCCAGGGGCTCCTGGCTCCCGTGGTACCAGAATTAAGTCTCCGGTCAGACCTCATAATCAAATCGATTACTACCAGTTGAACTTCAAACAGTTCGGGACTGGTGACCCACAGCAACAGCACCAAACAGTGACTCGTTTTGGGTGCGTCGGCTTTTCAATGTATGCGTGCGGGTTTTCTGTGCCCCAAATGCGACAATTTTGCTTGTTTACATACCCGCCAAGATCAAAATGAGTTTCATCTGAAAAGATGATTTTTTTGCCAAAATCGGCATCTTCTGTAAGTCGATCGCAGGCCCTGTTGGCGAAGCAAAAACGCCTATGCACAACCATATTCGTTCAGCCGAAGGATAAAACAAATTATCTGTCAAATCAGTCATAAGCTAAGTGTTACCATTCACGAAATAAGCACTAGTTGAAAAAAAAACGTTATTGAAGGAAACAGCTTTTTTGTTTTTAAGTAGAAGAGATTATTCGATGGCTTCCTGTCCTGTTGACCTGAAGATATTTTCTATGTGCCCTAGAGTTTCAACAGCTCTAGTCTGAGCAGGAAATAATCTGTGTTGAGCAAATGAAATTAAAATTTTTTGCTTCAATAAACATTTCATTGGCGAAAAAAATTTTCATTGTAAAATCTTCCATTGTGTGTTTAAGATTCATAAAATTCTGTTGAATAGGTTTCGCATGATTTATTTGTTCTAAACGAATTATTTTTTGATTTCAATTGTTTAATAATAAAATTAAATTTCTTAGAATTTTTTTTTCTTCTTTCTAACATGATTCCACTAGCCATGCGTTTTTCCTTTCCAATTTCTTAAGAATTTTTAAAAATTTTATTTCAAATTGAAATTATTTTCTAGCACAAGAGAATTTTTTCATTTTCCGTTTTTCTTATTTCTTGTTTTTGTTTTTGCTTTAATTAAAAATAAATAAATATTGGAAATGAAAATGATAGATTTTCTTATTATTTCGGTTCATATTTTTGGCTCTGAACAGAAAAAAAAACGCAATTTTTTTTTTTGGCAACAAATTGATTTATGGCGACTGCTGGCTGGTGTTTGCGGTTGGGTTATATGGCGTTCAGTTTGACTGGCAACAACACGTTATGGATGTTTTATCGTTTCTTTTCTTTCGTCTAATTTTATAAGGCAAACAATTTCGTATAAAAAAAATTTCATTCGATTAAAATTCCTTCAATAATTAAGTATCGAATGACATTGTTAAGAATTTTAATATTTTTTTGCTTTCTTTCTTTCTTTAATTTCGAATGATTAAATGGGTCAATGAATGCCATGATAATATATTATAATGCAGCAGCAGCAGCACTCACAAACAACATCTGTTATAAATAAACATCAACAGAACAACAGAATTTATTGGCAAAATGTAGTAAAGTGATGAGTGAGAGCCAGGGACAGGGACACACATAGAGGCTATAAAGTGTTCAATCACCTCTAGTACTTGAGCTTCAAGTGAAAAAAAATGTATTTCAACACAACATGTCATTGGCACAACCAACAGACTAGCTAGCGTATGACATTTAAGCAGATTTTGCTTCTTTTCTGTCTTTATAAGAAACAAAAAACATACGAAAATAAATGACATCCAATGACTGTAAACAATATAAAATGGAAAGTAAAAATTCTAGAAAATACTCAACGTTTATAGGGAGTGAAATTCATAGTCAATCGCTTTATTTTTTTAAATAAAAAATCCTACGAAATATTTTAATTTCAATCAACAACACATTCGACATTATTATCTCCGGTCTTTTAACACATTTTACATGGTTTCCATTGCTATGGAATTTTGTGGTTTAAAGGCGAGCAACTTCATTACAAGATTTTTAGCTGCTCTTCGCTTGCCTAACTTTTTACCATTAAAAGCGTATTACAAGCGTTTAAAACAAAATATGTTAGGTTGGTAGGTAGTCAATTAATCTGAACTTATGGACTGTCATTAGGGATACTCGTAGGCTTTCTGTTCCCCAATTTTAGTTGCTTATTATGGATTGTTCTTATTGCAGGATTAATGTAAAGATCATCAGTATTTCTACAGTAGCTGGTGCCAGTGCAGAAACTTTATTTTTTCGTTCTTTCATGGAAATCTAATTGTTCAAGTCCCATCACACTAATCAGGAATACCATGTACAGGGTGGCTTATATGTATTACAACCAACTTCAGGTTGTTATCAGCTCGTCTGACAGCTGACAGCTTTTTTCCAGTGACAGTTCATTTTATTATTTACAAGCTTACAAAAGCATTTTGATCTATTGCATTCAGAAAAAAAGTTAGGTTAGGTTAGAGGACGTATACTTGTAAACTGTGACAAGTACAGTACCCAGAGGTCGAATTGACCCAGAAAAAAAGTTATTCGTGATGAAATTCAAACATGATAGTGTGATTACTTTATATTTAGCTGGAAAACCACAGGTGGCTATCGTTAAAGCCCTCCAGCATTTAAATGTGAAGAAATCTTTTGTTTCTCGTACCATTGCTCGTTACCGTGATACTGGCAGTATTGCATTGCGTCTAGAAAGTGGACGAAAAAACGGTAACAAAACCGGAAATGATCCGAAAAGGCCAGATTTGATCGAAATCCACACCGCAGTGGTAGAAAAATTGCTCGTGAGCTGAACATATCGCGAGAAGGGATGCAACACATATTGAAAAATGAGCTTGGACTAAAGCCATTGAAGTTCCAAAAAGTGCAAGACCACACCGATGGACAAAATATGATAGACTGGAAAGAGCCAAGGAATTACTTCGCTTGCACGAAAGTGGCCAGTTACCGAATTTGGTTTTCTCCTATGAGAAGCCATTCCAAATTGAGCAGTTTGTGAGCAAACAAATTGTACGGGTTTACTTGTCAAAGAGTTCAGCTGAAAATTTACACCTGCTTTTGGCGACCGGAACTCAAGACAGTATTTAAGACAACATTGAAGCCCTGGCCAGACAAACATTTCTGTCGCAGGCCATGGACATTCCAACAGGACTCAGCACCACCGCACTCAGCACGCGTCAACCAAGAATGGGTTAAAAAAGAGGTTCTTCGCTTCATTTCTACCACACAATGGCCATCAAAATTTCCGGATCTCAATCAGTACGCCGGGGGCATTTTGGAGAGTAAGGTTCTCACTAAAAAATACCAAAGTGTCGATCATCTCAAGATGGCGCTTCGCCAGAAATGGGCCAAAATACCGCAGTGCCACTTTCGTGCAGCTTGTGATGGCTTTGTCGGCCGTACTGAAGGTGGTACTAACCTTATTTTTACAGAACATTTGTTCGAAGTGGATAAACTGTTTTGGAACAAACTCTTAAAAGACTGAACTTGTTCGGAAACTGTGGGTGAATCCAGCTTTAGATCCTCTTCCATTAGTCGCCTACTTGCATATATTTTGTATTACCTTTTCAGAGAGCTCGACTGCTGGTTGACTGCTCCAATGACCTTTTCTGCTGCGTTTTAGTTTCTCTTGAAGAGTACCATTATTTCTATGATTTTGTCTAGAGACAATATCTCTTCGACGAGGATTTCATTCTTTCTCAATGTTTGCTAAATTAATGTTTCTCCAACTCCCCTAAAGAGCTGGTTTATGTCTTGGCTTTCAATATTTGTCATTATGTTGTTGAACTATCTAGTGCATGGTCTTTTTTTCCCAAACTTCGTTGCTATTTTTTCTTACTTTCCGGACTTTTCGGTTTTCCTTCATCAAACGTTATAATTATGGGAGACTTGACTATTCGAAGGTCAAAAATATGACTTCCCGTAAAGTATCAAACTTTGGACTCTTCTAATTAAATTATATTTCTCGTAGAAAAATAGTATCTTTTTCTAGCTTGTTGTACCGTTTTCTGTTTAATAAAAATCACACTTTTTTATTCCCAAAAATATTCCCTTCTTTTGCTCGAGTACCATAAAATATATTTTATTATTCTGTTACAATATTTATTTAATCTTTATTTCCTTCCTGTATAGACAAAACAATGTCTACTCATATCTGATGGGGATGAGACAAGTGTACGCAAACATTTCTTATATTTTTTTCTTCTTAATTAATATCACTCATACGTCCATTGGGAAGAATGGTTCAGAGATGAGGTTACATATGGTGATGGTGGTGGTGTTTGCTACTTAAATTTCTATTGTATGCGTTGTAGGATGGATACATATGCCCGCTTCAATTATAATCGTATGACAGAGTATGAATACGACAGATAGAGAGCGATGTTAACATTGATAATTCGAAACATTTTTCTAAAGAATAATAATGTCCTCGTATAATAATAGAAAATGAAGGCAATATGCTTGAAAGTAGCTACAAGTCCTTATAAGTGTCTTACAATACTTAACCTTTTTTCGTTTCGTTTTTCTTTCTTTTTAAATTTTTTTTGTTTTTCATTTTTCGTTAATAAAGAGCAAAATACACATGCTACATACCCTCGTATAGGAGAACAATAAATACAGTATTCCCTCGATTTACGTTGTTTCGATTTACGTAGCTTCGCTTAACGTCGTCATTCAATTTACATTGCCTCTGTTGTTTGTAAACAAAATCAGGGGAATTCCCTCTTTAAAAAAATTTCAAGACATTGAATAAAAATTTAATTATTTTAGTTTTTTATTTGTAAAATGTACAGAAATAAATGCATCTGATAGTATGAGTTATTTGAAATTCGATTTACGTCGTTTCGATTTACGCACAAACATTTTACGACCTAAATCGAGGGAATACTGTAGCAATAATATACTCTTACACGAGTATGTATATGAGGGAAATATAAGGCAAATACTTGTAGACACGTACAAGTGGGTATAGAAATGTTATCTAATGAAAAAGGATATTAGAAGGCTGTTTCTATTTAAAAACAAAAGAAATCATTTCTCATACTTAAGGCCTATTCATATTCACATACACATATACACTCATGCATACATACTTACTTTCATAATCATTTATCTGAAAATCTGATGGGTGGCAATAGCAGCAGCAATAGCACGAGTTTATTTACTGCAATCTATACCATACGCCGTACCACATCATCTTGCAACATACGTTGTGGATACACAATACTTGCAAAGACAGTCAGTCAAACAGACTGCCAGTGTTTCGTTGCTTATTTGATACTTAAACGAGTCAGTCTTTCATTCTTTCGTTCATTCATTCATTTATGCTTTCTTTTGTAGGTTAAAAATGAACTTAATTTACGTCGTTTTTGTCATTCTTTCTTTGTTTTCGATTTTTTAATTTCTTTTTTTCTTTGTGCTCGATAGGAAAAGTATTTAACACCCCTTTTTTTTGCTTGTTTTCAACAAAGATTCTCTATTTTTTTTTTCATTCTTTCTTTCTTTATTTTCTTCTTGAGCTCATTATTAGCAAAGGATATGAAACAATAGAGAGAAACATTTCTTTTCATCCTTCTGTCTTTGTATTCACAGTTAATTTATGTCCTTAAATTGTTTGCTTCTATGCCTTCAAAGTACTGTATAGGATGGGATATATGGAGCTTAGAATCTTGTTTGGCAGTCTATTGCGTATTTCAAAATGTCATCACCGAGTACAATAGTCATTAACATCATTATACAGCCTTAAAATAAAGCTGGGAAAAGCAAAGTGAAAACACTTCAGGTTTTATAATTCATTGTAGAGTTCATAGAATATGAAATTCACTTATAGGGTAAGCCATTAGAGGGGAAAATAAGCATTGCGTCTGATGTAAAATACGCATAACACTGTGTTACAAAACTAGAACTACAAAATATCTGTTCAAGATTCATGTTAACAACATTCTCGACGTATTTAATTTTGTGTTTAATATCATTGGGTTACCTTTTTGGGAAATGATTCGTAAAAAAGGTGTTCAATCTTTTGACATTATTGCGCCCATATTAATCTCTACAGTTTCGTTTTAAATTATGAAATAAAATTGACCTTCACTGGACTATTATAGAGGGGCATAGAGGATGAAATATGTGAGGTAGTATCTAGCCAAGAGTGATAAACTAAAGATTACGCCATCACAATTAAAACTTTCTACACATGTTGAATCAATGACGTCACGCAAATTGTGTTCCTATTGGCTAATGATAATGTACATTATATTACAGGGCTGCCAACTAGTGCACACATTTTTCAGAAAAAATGTTAATTTTCACATTTGAAAAAAACTGGGAAACCTTTAAAATAACACAACTACGTCATCTAACGGGAAATCATGTGCAAAGCGTAATCTTTAGTTTATCATTCTTGGTAGCTAGCTATCAATGCAAGTATACAAATGCCCTGGTGAAGGCCAAGGATGAAATTCATCACCAAAGTGAGAACCTATGCACTTGCACTCCTTCAGACCAATTAGTCCCTCGTCTTTGATTTTAAAAACACTTGAGAAACTAACGGACATCTACAGACAACACGATTATACGGAGTTCTATAAACTCAGCTCTTATAGACCTAGTGAGAAGCATTCAGTAGCCCTTTAGTGTGTATCTGGTGCTCATGTCTGAATTTCTTAACATAACGGACGCATTTTATAACACTCCCTACAATCTTCACAAGGTAGGTAGGTAGAGATGATCTAAGAAAGATTTTAACTCACTTAGGCCGCATTGGCTTCATTGTGTTACCACAGTTATTATTATCCCCTAGTCTCGAACACCACTCGGTGTTCCTAATGAAGCGATTCAGGGCTATGTCAAACCTTGACAGTTCCTTCAGAACACCCATGTAGTGAGTACCCAAGCACTTTCTTCTCCTTTGGTAAAGAGCCGGGCATGTACCCAGCAGATGAGGGATAGTCTCCTGTACTTCTCCATCTCTGCAGGTTCTGCAGAAGTAGTTAGCAAGGTGTCCAAGACCAAGGCGTCTCGCATGGATACCCATAAAGCATTGCCACCTTAATAACACCGACAGGGACTCACTCTGCGCCCCTCGTCCAGGCTTGGCCATATTTTACGAGCCGTTATACTCGTGTTCGAAGCCGCCCACCTGTCGTTGACGGAATCGACAATCGCATTATCAATTATGAGCTTGCAGATCCTCATAGGGATGCCCAAATTGGATAATTCATCGGAAAGTTTGATGGTCGTGCCGCGCCTGGCAAGTTCATTAGTGCTGTAATTACCCGGAATACCACTGTGCACCGGTATCCATACGATATGGATATCATATAGTTCCCCTATCCTGTCGAGATATCTGCGATAGCCCTACACCGTCTTGAAGTTCATTACGTTAGAACTTAGAGCCTTGATAAGCGCCTGGCTATCAGAAAGTTTTGTAACATTCCGCTTGGAGACCCTTCGGTCCCAAAAAATTCTCGCCGCAGCCAGTATTGTCACCATCTCCATCCGATTCCGAAACAATTCCACAGCCAACAGCTTCGAAACGATCTTCGTTAGATTGAAGAGATATCCAAATTGAAAGTCCTAAACTCTCGACCTTCAGCAGATAACGCAGTTAAAACAAAGCAATAATGGCCTGAAAAACTAATGGATGCTCCAGAGTATTGTCCTGCTAACACAAATGTGAAACCTAGTTGTTGATGAATTACTAACCAAATATCTGAGGAAATTGTCATAACACACTTGAAGAGACTCTCGGCGACATCATTCGAACAGGACTTGATATTCTAAGTCGTTCATGCATGACAGTGGGTCTGAGAATAAATCCGGAAAAGGTCAAAATACCACAATTTACAAGAATAAGAAACATAAATGGAAGAATATTCGTCTTCTGCATGAGATAACATTATCGGAAAATGGAGGTAAAATATCTAGCAATAGCACGGGTCTTGACATTGTGGACTCTTATAGTGAGCATCTTAGTAAAGGCCGACCTGCCTTTGTATGCAACTGTTCTTCAGAGAACCATGCAACCGAGGAAAGGCAAAAACTCTCAAATGGGTTTGAACGCAATCAAAGTTTTGTTGGGAATACTATAAGAGGAAGAAAACTGAGTCATGTGCGTCAGTCTATTCAGGAATCTGACCGGACTTTTGGCTGGCCTCAGAATAGGAGATGTCTCGAGTCCAACATATAGATTATATGACGATGAGAATGAATCATGGGAACACCTGTGCTGCAATAGTGCATCACAGAAAGAAAAACTTGAGTGTATATAGTGCTAGTGTATATCAAGTGCTGGTCTGCGAATTATCATTGAAATTTGTCAGGATAGTAGACTTGAAGGGAAGTCGCCTTAGTCTGGGAGGTAGTGTGTTTCCTTATTAGATGTGAGACCATTATTTAAAATACCAAGTCAAGCGTCTCTTGCAAAACGAAATGCGAAAAAATATTTCTTCTGCGAATTTCTGTCAGAAAAACTGTGATTAAAAAACTCTGTGATTAAATACAAATTGTCATGAAAAACTTCATAAAAATCTGTCGTTTGTAGTTGAGGTCCTATGCGAGAAGCTAGGCTGTAATCCTGACTGAAGGGTTGTTTTTTTTTTTTTTTTTTTTTTTTTTCCGAACGTCCCCGGCCACACACTAACCCACCCTCACCCGACCGCGGAGGGCTCGTCCCCATTACGCAGGGACACGTACACACCACAGTCCGGACTGTAGCGGGAAAGGGAAAAGCTATGGCAACTGGAACATAAAACAGCTACAGAACTTAATCACAAGCTGAACAAGGTAACAAAAACAAAAAGCGGAACTATCTAAGACAAGAACAAAAATACGTTTTTATACGATAATTTATAAATTACTGCGAGAATACAAGCTACGTTTTATGTTACAAACACTACAATTAAAATCTATAGAATTATAATGCGAATTAAAATCATTACGTAATCTCCGAAAAGGAAAATTACATGCATAATTCGATCTATAAACATTTAAGGAAAGAGGACGATAGTGCCGTGTAAATCTTGCAGGAATGCTGAAATTCAGGTTGGAAAGCAAAAACTCAGAGTCGATATCACCTTTAACCAAATTAAAAATAAAACAAACACCTAAAACAGACCTTCTACGTTCCAGAGTTGGAAGTTTTACCAAAGCTAATCTATCCTCATACGACGGAAGCCCATTGGTGTAATCCCATCCTAAGCCACGTAAACAGAATAATAAAAACTGTCTCTGCACAGACTCGATTGAATCACTATGACAACGATAGTATGGATTCCAAATAACAGACGCGTACTCCAAAATAGGCCTAACAAGTGAAATGTACAGTAGCTTTGTTATATAAGGATCAATGAATTCCCTAGCCCATCTTTTCACAAAACCAAGAACAGCTCGAGCCTTGCCAATCATCAAACTAATATGATCAATAAAAGACAATTTAATATCCAATAATAATCCTAAATCAAGATATGAAGGCACAGCTTCCAAATGGCAAGAATTAATCATATAAGTGGACGAGATTACACCAAGGCGAGAGAAAACCATGCATTTACATTTTCACAAATTAAGATCCATTAAATTTATCCTGCACCAAGTAACAAACAAATCAATATTTCGCTGAAGAACAGCCTGGCCATGATCATCATCAAAGGTATAAAATAATTTAACGTCATCAGCATACATCAGAATATTACAATCAGAAAGAGCAGAAGGAAGATCATTCAGAAACAATAAAAACAGTAAAGGACCCAAATGGCTACCCTGCGGAACACCAGAAGTAACACATACAGTCTTAGACAATACATTCCTAAACAATACCCTCTGAGTCCTAAGGGAGAGGTAAGAGTCTAGCCAACGAAGAATAATATCAGGAATACCGATTAGTGAAAGTTTAAGAAGCAAAATTCTATGATCAACCCTATCAAAAGCCTTACTGAAATCAGTATAAATTACTTCAGTCCGAGCACCGACAAGAAAGCCCCTGAAAACATGTGTAGTAAATTCAAGAAGATTTGTGACAGTCGACCTGCCCTTCAAAAAACCATGCTGGAAAGGAGATATTAAAGATCTTGTATTAAAAAAGAGATAATCCGTCACTAGTTTCTCCATCAACTTGGGAATAGCGCTTAGCTTGGCAATACCCCTGTAATTGGAAATATGAATTATGAACGAACTCTTCCAAATAGATGGAAAATGACCAACCCTCAGAAGCCTATTGAATATAAAGGTCAAAGGACCACTCAAGACAACAGCACATTTTCTTAAAATACAGGCCGGGACCCCGTCAGAGCCCGGCAAGTATGTAAGTTTAAGTCCAGACAAAGCATCAAGAACAGACTCCTCATCAAATGAGTATATGTTAGGAATAGAGACACTTCCCACAGAATAAGGATACCCGCCACTCAGATCAGGGCCCGGGTCCAACTGCCTATAAGTAGACTGAAAGAAGTCAGCAAACATATTCGAAATATCAAGGTGACTGGAGGATGATAGATCCCCGTAAAACATCTCAGTAGGAAACAAAGATGATTTACGTTTTGCCCGAACGAAGTCGTAAAACGACTTAGGATCGTTAGCGAAATTCGACTCGACTCGAATCATATATTCCTCATAACAGTAATGATTCATTCTACGATAATCCGCACGCGCCCTAGAATAAAGAGCATAATCAATATCAGAACCTGATCTAACAAACTTTTTAAATAATTTCGATTTCCTATTCCTCAACCTTGACAGTCTAGCCGAATTCCATGGAGGACCAGAACGCTCCAAACGACTTTTTACCAATGGAACACACTTCCCAAAACATTTAAATAATACATCATAAAAGTCACCCAAGATCCTGTCAAGTGAAAGAGAGTCGTACGGTGGCGAGATAAAGATGGCGAGAAGAGATGTAAACACCAATTATATATGTAATAGGCTTGAAGGAGACATAAACTATGAGAGAAGTACGATGGATCGTCTGGTTGCGGTATTAAGGAACTTTTTCTTGACAAGAACAAAAAATTCCAATATTCGGTTTGCGTCTAGGGTTTTCAAATTCAAATTTGACTAAACATAAGTGGAGGCAAATATTTTTCACCATATTTCAAAGCGTGGTATTATGAGACAAGAATTAAATAACATTATACATACAGAGTATAAAACAGTACATCGCGACTGTATATGATTTATTTTTTTATTTTGTTTTTTTTTCTTTGTTGTTCCTTTAAAATATCTACTTTTGTTAACGTCCATTGTTTAAGTTTCTTTGTCTCACATTTAAATCCCCTCTTTCTTATGTGAAAAGAAACACAACTTTTAGCTCCTATTGTTTCTAAGCCCTTTATTAATTAAGTTTTATTCATTAAACTTTATAGATTAAAACACTTTAACAAAGTTCCACTACTGCTACTACCACCCTGCTTGCCTTCTAAAGACTGGCAAGTAAGTCCTTCTCGTCTTGCTGTTTCTATGAAAGTTTTTTCCATTTTTTCCATGTTTTTCTGTTATTTTCGAAATAATTTTGTGGAATTTTCTAAATTTTAAGCATAATTCCGAAATAAGTTAATGGCATAACGTTTTGTAAACTACTTTTGCGTATGTACATAAGTGCCTGTGTGTGTGTACGTTGTAGTAATGCCGTCTACAATTTTATGTTTGCAACATGCTGAACTTGTAGTTCTAAACTTTTTGTGCAACACAACGTCTACAACAACTTTTCAACTCTTCCATTCACAAAATTAAAATAGAAGTGAAGGTGGAAGAGAGCGAGAGAGAGAGAGAGAGAATTACATTGAACTTGCCAGTTTAAACTAACTTTTACTAACCCAGTCTCTGTTTTTACCGTCTGGTTAACTAAGTGAGCATTATTACTGCCTTCTATGCCGGTGCTCTGGTGTAATGCATTACTGCAGTTAAAGTTCTGATACAAGAAAATGAAAAACGAAAAACGAAAAACAGAGAAAAAAAATAAACTTCAAATGAAAATGGATGAGAAACTCTGATGTTTTAAGTTAAACTCCTTAAGCCAAATGTTACTCGTTTTATAGAATTATTACTGCTGCTTGCAACACTGTTGTTGTTGTTGTTCATTCATCCAGGTGGCATTAGCATAAATGAGCTGATTTTGTGTGCCATGATAGATACTCTTAAACGTATTTGTTGCACAAACAGCAGGTATACTGTGTGCAGTATGAAGGAGTTTATATTCGTTCCTTGGAATATAAAATACTCCAGTATTACCTTTTCCTTTAAAACACAAGTATTTTGAACAAATTTCATACACGTTTTTGCCATAATAGTACACGTCTTATATGTATAGTGTGGAGCATAAGTAAAGGTACATTTAATCTAAACCAAAAACTGTTAAACTTAGCCTCTGATTTAGTCATTCAGGAATATGATAAAAAATGCTTTTGGAATTTTCAATATTGTGCTACAGAAAATACGGCATTGAGTGCCTCTGGGTCAAACAAAGGAAACTCCATAGTTTTCCTTAGTCCTACGCAATGGGACTAAGTCGTGAGAGTGTATGGAACAAGTTGGTTTTTTTAATTTTTTTTTTAAACGAGGTACGCAGTCGAGAGACCCTGTTAATGTGAGAGTTCTAACTGCTAAAATCGCCTCAGTACTCGACAATGAGGTTTTCCTAGAAGCATTGAATAAATATTAAGCCAGGAAAGCAGTCACAGTTCAGTTCGAGTTCGTTACAGTCCATTTGTCTTTATACGTCAAAGTCTTCTGTCAATGACATTGTAGCTCCAGACCACTGCAACGCTCTGTATTCCGAAACTACGAAAAAGTTTGGTTAGTTTAGAGGGCTGCTTGTCACTCAGTATGAGGTAAGCCTCCTAGTCATGATAAAACCAAAACTCCATGTTGGAAATCCGGATAAAAACTGTAGTAAGAATCCTGCACTGAAGTCCCCGTAGTCTAGTGTGTTAGCTTATTAGACAAAAAGCCCGGGTTCGAATCCCAGGTCAGACTTCAAAACGAAAAATATTTCTTCGGTGACTTCCTCTCAGCACATTTCTGGCAAAGACTCTGAGAGTAAAAATTGCCATGAAAAGCTTCTCAAAAATCTGTCGTTCGGAGTCGACTTTAAAACTGTAGGTCC
This sequence comes from Sarcophaga peregrina, assembly GCA_014635995.1. Classification (NCBI taxonomy): domain Eukaryota; kingdom Metazoa; phylum Arthropoda; class Insecta; order Diptera; family Sarcophagidae; genus Sarcophaga; species Sarcophaga peregrina. The sequence continues at coordinate 26,464,901 of CM025789.1, read as the reverse complement.
CGCCACTCATGTATAAAATTAACGCACACAACATAAGTGGTGTGAGAAGCTAGGTCGTAATCCTGACTGAAGGGTTGTAATGGCCAATTATGTATGTTATGTAAGAATCCTATACGCCGCTAGGTCTTGTGATCCTCACTTTTATGTGTTCGCTGCTATTCTGTAATAGGCTGTAAGCGTTGCCTCGATTTTCGTTTCTTTAGTTTGGTGCAGATTTCTGACAAAAACTCTGGTTGTAAAAAAAGCCTGTCGACTTTAAACTGTTGGTCCCGCCACTTATGTATAAAATTAACACACACAACATAAGTAGTGTGAGAAACTAGGTCAATAATCCAGACTAAAGAGTTGTATGTAGTTTGGAGAATACATACGCCTTTGAGACAGAGACCAGAATGTATAAAGATGTGACAAAAACTGCTGGGTCTACAGAGTCTGGTATGCTTGTCTGTAAACTAAAGTTTTACAGTCTAACTTTTGCTTAATACAACTTCAAATGGAATGTGCAGAGGTACAATTTTTGATAGGAAGTACAGAGGTACAATTTTTTTTTTTCTATTTTGCCTTGAGCCGGAGGTGGTAAATCTTTGAAAGTTACTTTTGTTCCGACAAAAGCATGGACGATTTCACCATCACTGGTGCCTACGTACTAAACCCACACCCTACACACTTCAAACAGTCTCCCATCGCGGGACTGCCGTAAGGTATTACTTCACGGAGGGCTGGTTAGCTTGAAAGCTTTATGACGTTATCTCAAATTTCATCTTCGTTCGTCATTTCTGGATGTATTGGCTCCATATTATCCTAGAATTCAACAGCTCCTCCGGGAGCCGGTTTGGTCCTAATCTAGTTTCTCCGGGCCATCAAAATTTGGAGCAGCATGTTAGAATATGCTCCGCATCTCCCTCTTCATCTACACAGTTTGAGCATATAGGGGAAGTATCATGTCGCCGTGGTCTAGTAGGTAGTGTGCTGGCTTATTAGACATAAAGTCAGGGTTCGAATCCCAGGCCAGACATCAAAATAAAATACAAAAAAAAGTATTTTTTCGGCGATTTCTTCTCAGCAGATTTCTGGCAAAAACTTTGCGAGTAAATGAAATTGCCATGAAAAGTTTCTCAGAAATCCGTCGTTCGGAGTCGACTTTAAACTGTAGGCCCCGCCACTTATGTATAAAATTAACACACACAACATAAGTAGTGTGAGAACTAGGTCAATAATCCTGATTGAAGGGTTGTAATGTATATATCATGTCCAAATCTGTGCAGGTACTTCCTAAAACATCCATCACCTGTTAGGAACTGGGTCACGTAGGTTTTCAGAGGCACAGGTTTTAGCAATAACATGTGGCTTTTCAAACCACACGATGTAAGATTTAGGTAGGCAATAGGGGAATTGGTTTGAGCGTGGCTTTAAACTCTACATCAATAACCAAAGCATAGTTAGGGAAAAACAAATTTTTTGTTTGCAGATTTCCTTATTGAAGGGATCAAATTTTAATGAATTTTAGAACGAGACATCGAATATTCATAATCCCTTAACTCGTTTATAAAGGTTCCCTCTTACAAATTGGAAATGTTCATTTAATTTTACAGTCTAGCCAGGAGCTGGACTATGCAAGAGAGTGGGATATATTACACCATTTCCCTCAGGTTAATATAAAGCAAAGCGTTATAATAGGATTTCGTATCTTTCCTTTCATGAAATTCTTGTTATCAACTTAACTTGTCTACAATTTGGAAAGCTTAACAGTGTTCTTGAATAAACTCAATGTAAACGTTTAGTTGCCTCATGGAAACACTGTATCTATCCTTCACGTTAGTGGAATATGCTAAGCTGAGAGTCTTGCTACAACATATTGCATGTGTGGGTGGCTTAAATGTTTCATTTCTTTGCTTTCCGTTTCTTTTTTTTTTTGTTTTCTATAGAGTCTGCCAAATTTTTCTTCTTTTCGCATACGAGTACTCAGAGGAAAAGTTAACAGCTTTTCTTTTAAGCGGATAAACTTTCTCCATACGATTGTCTGTTAGTCTGTCTGTCTGTCTTTCCCCCCCCCTCCCAAAATGTCTACACAAAATAAATGCTGGTGAATTTATCTTCTTATGTTGAGTTCATAAATTTGTACATATTTGTTGCACACTTGCATTAACACACTTACACACACTCAAACCCAAGAGAAAAACAATCAAATGCTGCATCTGGATTGTATGATTGCAACAGGAGAACAGCAGCAGTTATGGCATTACAAAGTAAGCAATTCCCTGTTGTATCAATATGTGTATCATCAGACGTTCGTTCATTCACATGTTGAAGACAGAAAGAAAGAAGGAAGGAAAGAAGGAAAGACAGCGAAATGAATGAAATAAATCGATAAATAAAATTGTGTGTAGAAAACTTAAATGAATTTATCCATTCGTTTTACTCTTTTTATGGCATTGCACATACAGAAATAATTACTTTTCAACTTTTGCATCGTTTTAACAATTGTCATACACCAGTAGAGTGAATGTTTGTAAAGGGAAAATTAAAAGAAATACTGGGCTTCACAAAAAAATCGGAAAGAGCAATCAAATTGGATATCTGCTGTGTTGAAGGCTTGTTTATTACAACCCTTCAGACAGGTTTATTGACTTAGTTTCTCACACCACTTATTTTTTGTGTGTTAATTTTGTACACAAGTGGCGGGACCTACAGTTTAAAGTCGAGTCCGAGCAACAGATTTTTGAGGAACTTTTCATGGCAGGTTTTTTTTTTAATCTCAGAGTTTTTGCCACAAATCTGCTGAAAGGAAATCGCCAAAGAGATACTTTTTGTATTTTGTTTTGATGTCCGGCCTGGTACTCTAACTCTGGCTTTACGTCTAATAAGCCAACACACTATCTACTAGACTACGGCGACTAGAAAGAAAAATTATATCCTTCTGTAAGCAAATTAGGGGAATATTAGTTTAACAAAGCCAAAGTTTGTTTGTTTAGAATCTTCTAAATTATATTGAAAGTGGAAAGCCTGTGCATATTTAAATGTTATAACGTCTACGACTTGTGACTTGAGTATTTAGTATCGTAAGAGTGCAATTGGAGAACAATTGCAATTGGAGATTCGTCGGAAACATGGACTACTGAAAAAATTGTTTACTTACTGTCACTGAATGTCTTGAAGAGCCCTGATAAATAGGATCCAATTAACGGAAAACACGTGAAACTTTAGGCATTGATATGGAACTAGCTAATCAGATTACAATTCCACTAACCAAAAATATCCAAATAAAATAATAATAATTATCATTCACGAATATCTTGGAAACACCGTAACTTCAGACATTATCCATGGATGGCGGAACCTACAGCTTATCCTCGAATTCGAATAATACATTTGAAAACATTTTTTAAGGCAGATAATTGCGCTTGATGCTCTACATAAAAGGCTGTTTTTGGATATAACGCCCTCCAGATATCAAAACACAGACTATCGGTAGCGGTCTAGTAGGTAGTGTGTTATAAGACTTAAGGCCCGAGCTTAAATGCAAGGTCAGACATCAAAACGAAACTTTGTTTCAGCAGATTTCTGGAAAAAGCTCTGAGAGTAAATAAAAATGCCATGAAAAGCTTTTCAAAAACCTGTCGTTCGGAGTCGAAATTAAACTGTAGGACCCGCAACTCAGTGTAAAATTAAGAGGTGTGAGAACCTAGGTCGTAATCCTGACTGAAGGGTTGTAATGACCAATTATGTATGTATGTATCGGTAGGTTGATTTCACTAAACTTGCAAGAGATGCCGGCGATTTCTGATATAAAATTGAATTCTGTTGCTGATATTAATATTGAATGGACAATAGCCGCTATACATACTATGTCGAAATATTTAAAGACGTATAGTCTAGATCTTCCACATGATCATTTATGCTCCATCATGTTTGTTCTTTTACTTGCTGCTAATTGATTCCATTACAAGGTTTACTGCGGGCCTCAACAGCACCACTAATAATAAATGCCTCTGTGTTGTTCAATACTAATTTCAATCGAGTTGCTTGTTAAACGATTATTTAGACTCCCATTATTAAGCTCTGATATGGCCGATTAATTCCTTGCTTGAACTTTCTTGTATTAAAGTTTTATCCAGATTGACTGATAATGAAGTCTCTGATATAATAGTTGGTGGTTAAATATAATGTTGGTTGCCATTACTAAGATACGCAGACGTAGATCATGTAAATCGGTTCATAACCTTTACTTTTTGGTTGATTTTAAGGCGACATGTGCGTTATAAAGTTCTGATGCAATTTTGAGTACATCATGGGTACAGAACTTCTTTAAGCAAAATTTTTGTGGAAAAGGGGCAAGATTTCAAGACATTTTGGTGTGCAAACGCAAGGCAGATCCTTATTTACCATACAAGTTATAAAAAACTAATTACGTGCACTGGATACTAATGTCACTATAAGAAACAGATTCCAAGAAGCTGAATTAAAAGCTTATAGGTGCTGGATCAAACTCAGCACTTTGAAAAAGAAATGCAGCTGAGAGGCAGCCGCCAAAGAAATGTTCTTCATATTTCGTTTTGTCGGAGATGTGTAACCACGGATGGACTTACGTCAAACAAGCCTACTACTACTACTAGACTACGGCCACTTCATACATACAAAATTGGTCATTATAACCCTTCAGTCAGGATTTCGACCTAGCTTCTCACACTACTTATGCTGTTTGCATTAATTTTATACATAAGTGGCGGGCCCTATTGCTAAAAGTCGTTTCCGAACGACAGATTTTTAAGAAGCTCTTCATGGCAATTTTATTTAGTCTCAGGGTTTTTGCCAGAAATCTGCTGAGAGTCAGTCGCCGAAGAAATATTTATTTTTTCATATTTTCGTTTTGATGCCTGACCTGGAATTTGAACTCGGGCCTTACGTCTCATAAGCAAACACTCTACTTACTAGACTACGATGCCTACAATCACTCCAGGCCATTCTGTAATTTACCTGTAGCGTATCGATTTCTTTGATAACTAGTTTGGCTGCAGTTAATATAGTTTTTCTTTGATGTGGAGAGCATAGTATTGTTAGACAGTTGTAAGGGAGTTGTAAGAAGTAGGGAAGAAGTCAAACCTTTCAGGTTGTTTTTAGTGATTGTGTGTTTGCAAATTTTTGGGTACTGTAAACTGTATGATAGAGCACTGGTAATGGCAAGCTACTTGGCCCTCAAGAATGATAAACTAAAGATTACTCGCTGCGAATCATTTCCCGTTAGATGACGTAGTTGGGCTGTTTTAAAGGTTTCCAAGTCTTTTTCATATGTGAAAATTAACATTTCTTCCGAAAAATGTGTGCCCTACGTGAAAGTAGTTGGCAGCCCTGCAATATAACTTACATTATCATTAGCCAATAGAAACACAATTTGCGTGACGTCATTGATTCAACATGCGTAGAAAGTTTCCATTTTGTGTGCGTGATGGCGTAATCTTTAGTTTATCATTCTTGCTTGATCCTCATATACATATTTTCCAAGTAGTTTTAGGGCAGTTTTTATAAATTTGGTTTTACTTTCATCTGCATATAATAGCTTAAGTCTAGAATGAATAAATTTCTTAAAAAGATTCATTTTGAAACAATATTTTCTTTCATAGCTTTGCTTTATACTATCTTTTCATATTTGAGTGTAAACTCTGAATACTGAACTCTGTTTAAAACTGTATCTGTCTTACTGCGTTCACTGTTACAATTTCAGGTGATATATGCCTAATGTTTGTTGTTGTTGTTGTTGGTATTAAAATTGGAAATATTTTCATGTTGTTGTTGTTGATTATTATATTAGAAACTGTTGTTGTTGTCATTTGTCTTGTAAGCATTTATTTTTCGTTTATGTTTGTAACTGCTTTTAAGCATTAGTTTGTTTAACAACCATGTAACATGTAGATCAGACTCCACATTTGGTGTCTCATCAGCTTTACACGATATTTTTGAATAAGAAGGCTCAATAGGAAATTCAGAGGTTGTAGGTTCAATTTGGAAATTTCTTTATTTGAAAAGGTATCCACATTTCCTATTGGGTTTGGTGTTTCAAATTTGATTTCCTACTTTGAATATGAAAGAGTTGAACTTTGTTTTTCTTTTTTAATTTGAATTCTTTTTTTGTTTTTGTTTTTAAATGTATTTCCTTGGATCTATCATCATAGTTTATCCTTTTACCCCTACACACACTTTCTTAGTTGAACTAAACTAAATCAAAAGCAACTAAACTTTGTTTTTAAACGATAGTTAAACTTTATATTTCTTTAACCACTCCCCTAACCTCCTCCCCCCTTTTTCTATTGCTATTGTTGTCATCCATCGTCAGTCATTCTTTGCTTTGATGGTAACAAATTGCATTTGCCAAGTTTTCCTTGAAGTTGAGTTCAATTTAGTTTAGTTTTTCCATCTCAATTTCATTCCATTTTTTTTTTATTTTCATTTCATTTCCCCTCTTTACCCCCTTTTCTTTCTAGTATTTCGATCATGTATTTTAAGCCATAAAAAGACTTTTAAAATAAACATTTAAAGGAGAAGAAGACGAAAGAGAAAAAAGGAATGAATTTTAATGACAGATTTTGTAAAAATGTTTCTGTAATTGTTGTTACCATTTAAGACGACATGAGTTGGATCTGTGGGATGGTGTATCTATCTGCCTCTTAAGATGGATTTCATTTTGGTTGTTTCTTTATGTCAAAACTTTTGTCTCTGATTGTATTTCTTAAAAAGGAAAATTTTTGAAATTAAATTTGTTGCCTGGCAAGAATATTATGATAAATGGGAGATGATTTGTTAGAAAAAAAAAAAAAACAATTAATATCAGATACGAAATGTTGGGTGCTAAACAAAGTTGCTGAGATTTTTTATTATTTATTATTAGATGATGTTGATTCCCATAGTTAGGGCATCTTCAATAAGATTGTGTCAAGTGAATTCGTTTAAGCTTCTTTGGAAGCAATAACTCTCCATAGATCTGGCCAAAAACTATAAAGTTTGTGCTAAAAAAGTCGTTTCTGAATGCTTTTTTTATTGTCTAAAATATATAAGTCCTCTAGGTCCTTCCTAGAGCGTTAAAAATTGAGCCCCATTTGCTTGTATTCATTCCTAGCAACTTCAGCTTATTCCAAGATTATTTTGTCTTTCCTATCTCTATTTCCAGTTGACAAAGTCAGATGTGGTAGTCCTTTTCGGCGGTTGCCTAGGGATTCCAGTCAATATGAGTCTTGGTTATGTCTTCTCAGATCAGTTGCTATTCCGAATATAATGAATTCTGAATTCATATCACACATCAATTGATTGTCTTTATTGACCTGACATTCATTATTGAAGTACAGTAATTCCTCGATTTCGGCAGTTGCCTAGGGATTTACCCCCACACACACTTTCTTAGTTGAACTAAACTAAACTAAATCAAAAGCAACTAAACTTTGTTTTTAAACGATAGTTAAACTTTATATTTCTTTCCCCACTCCTCACCCCCCCCCTTTTTTTTCTATTGCTATTGTCGTCATCCATCGTCAGTCATTCTTTGCTTTGATGGTAACAAATTGCATTTGCCAAGTTTTCCTTGAAGTTGAGTTCAATTTAGTTTAGTTTTTCCATCTCAATTTCTTTCCATTTTTTTTATTTTCATTTCATTCCCCCCTTTACCCCCTTTTCTTTCTAGTATTTCGCTCATGTATTTTAAGCCATAAAAAGACTTTTAAAATAAACGTTTAAAGGAGAAGAAGACGAAAGAGAAAAAAAAGAATGAATTTTAATGGCAGATTTTGTAAAAATGTTTTTGTAATTGTTGTTACCATTTAAGACGACATGAGTTGGATCTGTGGGATGGTGTATCTATCTGCCTCTTAAGATGGATTTCATTGAATTTCGTATCACACATCAATTGATTGTCTTTACTGACCTGGCATTCATTATTGAAGTACAGTAATCCCTCGATTTACGTAGCAGTCGGTCAAAAAAAAAAAGGCGACGTAAATCGAAACGACGTAAATCGAATTTCTTATTGCTTATCCTCGAAAGTAGTATGTTTTTATGTTTAAATAAGTTACAGTAATCCCTTGATTTATGTCGCCATTTTTTGGAACCAACTGGAATGTCGATGCAAATTAAAGTTAAAGGCAACCAAAAATTTGGTAACGTAAATTGAAACAACGTTAATCGAGGCGACATAATTCGAAGGATTACTGTAGCCGTAGTCTAGTAGGTAATGTGTTGCCTTATTGCGTGATTCGAAAGCCAGGCCAAGAAAAATTTCTCAAAAAAATCCATCATTCAGAGTCGACTTTAAACTGTAGGCTACGCCATTCATGTATCAAATTAACACACACAACTTAAGTGGCATAAGAAACTAAACTGTAATCCTGACTTAAGAGTTTTAATGAACAGTTGTCTATGTATGTATGTGTAGGGAGGATAGCGCCTTAAAAATAAAGCCACATTTCTTTGTATTTATTCTCGGTTGACAGTTTTGATTGCATTGCGTCGAATTAAATTTTATTCAGAGTGTTGGTGATAAAGTTTGGCCATAAAATTATCTTAATTCTTCCCAGAGTTGATGGTCTTGATTGTCCTGAGATCATAATGTACTGCATTCCATAATTTATGCGTACAAGGGACAGAACTTCAGATGAGGTCGTCAGGAAATGTATCGGAAGTCTCACGTTGAATGTACTTGACCCTTAGTGTGTTCTGCCTTAGTGATTAGGTTTCAAACGGTTGTGTCGGGTCGGATTGGTTTGTGTCCAGAGTTAAGTGTTGTTGAGTGTTTGTGGTAACAAAATTCGTTCAATTTATGGCGCCACGAAATATATCGGAAGTTCCGCATTGAATGTAATTGGTTATTGGATTGGGTGGCCTTACTCATGGGGTTTTAAAGGACTATGTCGGGTCAAATCGGTTTGTGTCCAGAGTTGAGTGTTGCTTTGTTTTTTATCAGAATCAGCAATGTACTGTATTTGCCTATGATGTTGTTTTGAAGCTGCATTTCATAATTCATGCAAACAAAGCTGAGGGCTTTACACAGTTGTTAAAAGTATGCAGCTTAGTAGACTGTGAAATGTATTAAAAATCTCACATTGAGTATAGGAGGACATTGGCTTGTGTGCGCCTATTAATGGGGATCCATATGCCCTCTCTAAAGCCACAGTTCATAGTAACCGTACTCCTCATAATGCAGAATTATCGGACGTTTTTAAACCACTGCTATTACAACATTGAAATGATTTTGGTATGACAACTGCAATGGCTTCACATCTTTTCTAATTCTTTTTACAGATTTTTAGTATTCGTGACACTATTAAACCCCCCTCTATGGCTTCGATAAAATATTATTTTTGACTTCTATTTATTAGACAAAGAAACTGAAAAGTGTTGTGACTCATAAATTATTTTCATTCATTCAAACTGTGTTTAAAAAATTTAAGCAATTTTTTTTTTGTTCCCATGCCCTGTGGTTTTAATCTGTAAACCATCATTGCAGCTCACAATTATGGCAACTTAACAGAGTCATTAAAGCAAATCACTTCAGTTACCATGTGGCATTCGAGTAAATAATATTCATGTGGAATACGTTATATGACTCGCAATTGTATACACTCGGTGGCATAACACCAGGGACACTTCCACTAAATGAATTGAAAATGGCAATAACAACAGGCGAGAGTCATAACAATTTAATGTTTTTTTTTTGTTTTTATTGTATTTGTTGTTGTCAGTTTTAAATTACCAACAATGACAACTTCTTAACGACAATGCCCGAACCAACAACATCGTTAAGAATTATTTTGTATTTGATGTCTGGAATTTTCTTTCCCATTTATAAAGAGAAGAGAATTGAATGAAAATGCATAGACAGGGTTAGGTTGTAGGTTAGAGTTTATATTGTTAAACGATTTTATATTCCTACATGTCCTCCGGTATATCAAAACTGGAGATGTATTTTAAGGCCCCCCGGAAAATTCATCCAGTGGGTGTTCTCCATAAACATGTTGCCATTAAAATTGTAATTTTAAAAAGAAATTCATTCATTAAATAACCTGTACATATGCGTGTTTTTAGTGCATCATTTAGAGTCGAAACAAACTGAGAGAAGCAAACGACGAAAACTTAAATGCAACGAAACGTTAATTGTACCCCAAATAGTTGTCTGTTCTGCGTTGCAAATGCCAAAAAAAAAAAAAAAACAAGAAAAACGAAAAAAACTGTTTGTGAGAGTTTAAAGCAGATGAAACGTGGAAATGTGGAAAACTTTTAAAAGGAAAATTTATTTCATTTTCTAGTACCATTGAGTCCAATTGTATGCCACACATGCATATGCATTGAATTTTGTTTGGTCATGCCACAAATCCAAAAGAAAACCAACGAGGGGCTTAAGTGGTGCTTGGGGGAAGGTTGGTGTAATAAAAACATTTGCTTTTATATTGTGCGAAACTAAAATTATTTTAAATGGATTTTTTGAATTTTATTTTGTAAATTCATATGGGCATTTCCATGCATGGACAAGCAGGCATTGTAATGGTTAAAGTTTTAGCCTACAATAGATTATATTTTTGGATTGAAAATTTGCTAGATTTTCTCTTATGAAATTTACCTTTCGATTTTTTATGAATATCTGCCTTATGGAAACACCCATAATATTTTTTCTATACATTTTCTTTCTGTCTTTCTCTCAACATATTCAACTTTGACAAAACAATTTGTACAATTTTGTTTCGTTGATTATTTTGTAGGTTGTATGTGACACCGTAGTTTAGTTGTAATTATTTTTCGTTTTACTAAATTATCTATGAAAACCAACAATAACAAGTACATGATTCCATATACGTACATATGTATACAAATAGAAATATATATGCAACAACATACCACATACAACATACCACACTTATGTGAGGCATACCACACAAATGTTTTCAACATCCTTTTGTTTTCGACTGAGATAAATGACTTGACTTAAAGGCTGTCGATGGGAATAAAAGTGAGTACATTTTTATAACTTTTTATATCGGGTTATACGTACAAATAAAGTCAACCCTTTGGCATTCTACGACGTATGATTTTTTACTGTCTGTGGGGCCTTATATGCAATCGTATATAGAATGGAAATCTAAAATCAAATCGATGTTAATCATACATAATTGGTCAATACAACCCTTCAGTCAGGATTATTGACATAGTTTCCCATACTACTTATGTTGTATGTGATAATTTTATACCTAAGGGGCGGGACCTACAATTTAAAGTCGTTTCCGAACTACAGATTTTTGAGAAACCTTTCATGGCAATTTTATTTACTCTTAGAGTTTTTGCCAGAAATCTACTGATAGGAAATCACCGAAAAAATATTTTCCTTTTGATGTCTGACCTGGGACTCGAACTCTGGCTTTACGTTTAATAAGCCAGCACACTACCACCTACTAGACCACGATGACTTGAATTTTCTATAGAAATTGACAAAATTGAAATTGATGTTAATCATGAAGCGTTAATGTTTTTACTGTCGAGAAAGTTTTACAGGCAAAGGAAACCAATCCAGATTAGGGGCTGTACAGTCCAAGTATCAATTTATTTTGGTGGATTATGAATCGTCTGCCAGATTCCTTCGGCGTTGTCAAAATGAAACATTAGACCTTCCCCCTGTTCGCCGATTTTCTTTCTCAATTGCTTCATTCACACAGTCGCGATGGAAGCAATCCCATTACACAACACACAACATTTGGTCAATTCACACAAGCCGTTGTATCGTTGTATTCATTGTATTGTTGGACGATTATACATCAGTGTATGCATGTTGTGGATAATTTTAATTTTAATCCGATACACTTATACACACTTTTTTCATATGTTTTTAAAGGTTACATTGGTTTCGTGCTATCAAATTGTGTGAATGAAAAAAATTTGTATATTTTTTCATATGTTTTTCAAAAGTTGTCTTAGTTTCGTGCTATCAAATTATTTGAATGCCAATACAATGCTTATGGAATAAGAAATATACAATGCAGCATAGCATAGCAAATGTATTCAATACAACATACACGATACAAAGTCGTGTGCATTGCCCAATTGTATCTTTCTTTTTCGGTTTTTAAAGTTTTTTGTGCCGGTTTTTTAACTATTTCCTATTGCCCAAAAAGATTCGTTCAAAATTGTTTTGATTTATTGCATCTTAGCACTGTTTTACCGACCATATTTTTATTTTATTGCAAAGCTCACGAGGAAATTCTGGAAAATGAGCAAACAGACGTGCTTCCATGCTACTGAGGGGAACAGAAACCTGCAGTGATGTTTGTTTGGAAAAGTATGCTGCATAAAAAGGAAAGGTAAAGAGAGACAAAGACAAAGGGAAATCACAGAGCATCTGAGTCACTGTCAGACTATAGAATAATATGAAGTTAAAAATAGGGCTTTTGAAAGCAGTCTATAGTTAGAAGGTCCAAACTAAAATGCACGTTTTGTGATGATGACAATGAATCGTCGGAGCAAATTTTTGTTGAGATAAATTCTTCCTTGAAGGAAATACCAGGATACATAGCATGTGCTAGAAGCATCCTGAAGTTTGTTAGGGCAATTGGTATCGAGGATATATTATTGGGAAATATCATTATGGCAACCATTTCCATCAAATCTGAATCTACCTTCTTTGCCACACATAATAATTCACATATTAGCACGTTTATGTTGGCAATAGTTCAGATAGCTTCAGCAGGTATGCAACGGAAAAGCAGTTCGACGTATTTATTGTTCACTAGGGACAGATTTTAAATCGTGATTAATGCTTCCCAGAAGGAAATACCGGGATACATAGCATATGCTAGACAGGGAATTGTTATTGTTGACACCGAGCAGCATCCTGAAGTTTGTTAGGGCAATTGGTTTTCTAGGACTCACATAATAATTCTAGTATTACCACGTGCATGTTGGCGATACTCTGCAGGTTCAGATTAGGTGTATTCAATCCCAGACTTTTGCCTACAGTAATCATAGTAAAAGTGTGTGTGCTTTTTCTATTTCTCTTCCTAGATCAGATAGCTTCTGCACGTGGTTCAACAGAAAGCAGTACCACATACACAACAACTCTTTAGTCAGGATTACGGTCTAGCTTCTCCCACCACTCATGTTGTGTGTGTTAATTTTATAAGTGAATAGCGGGTTCCTACAGTTTAACATCGAAAATAAAATTGTCATTAAAAGTTTCTCAAAAAATATGTCGTACAGAGTGGACTTTAAACTACAAGACCTTCCACATATGGAATAACACATACATACATACATAATTGATCATTACAACCCTTCAGTCAGGATTATTGACCTTAGTTTCTCACACTACTTATGCTGTGTGTTAATTTTATACATAAAGGCGGGCACCTACAGTTTAAAGTCGACTCCAAACAACAGATTTTTGAGAAACTTTTCATGACAATTTTTATTTACTCTCAGAGTTTTTGCCAGAAATCTGCTGAGAAGAAATCGTCGAATACTTTTTTTGTATTTTATTTTGATGTCTGGCCTGGGACTCGAACCCTGGCTTTACGTCTAATAAGCCAGCACACTACCTACTAGACCACGGCGACTTCCAATGGATAAGAACATAAGTTATGTGAGATGCTTTGTTGTACTCCTGATTGAAGGTTTGAAATGACCAATTATCTATGTATGTATGCATGTATACATTCCTGTTCCTGTTCGTGCAAATATTATTCCAGTCACTGAAAACATAAAGGAATTTAAATTTAATATTTGATACACTACACCTCTCTACACTCTTTTTTTTCTGAAAACTCATTATCGATGTGCCACCTTAATACATATGGACCGTTTATGTCCCAATTTCTGTGCATGTTCCATAATCATAACCAATCTGACTCAATGCCATCAGAGTATTTACTCCAGTTAACTACAGCAAATGTCCCGATCTCTTATTAGTTCATAAACTATAATGTAGCTGTAGGGCATCCACCTGCCTTAGTAAATTTTATAATGACCAGAACCCTTTTCATTTGTATTGTAAAATAAATTCAGTAAACCAACGTACATACACTGGCGAGCAAAAAATGAATACTCTGCCTCAATTCTTAGCCACAATTCGTTCAGGTTATTTGTATGGTTTTCATACTGGGCGCATTTTCGTTTTACAATTGCCCACAAATTCTCGATCGGATTTAAATCCGGACTTTGTCTGGCCATATCAACAGAATCTGAAATTTTTGCTTCTCCAACCATTTTCTAACTATTTTTGCTGTATGCTTGGGGTCCCCGTCTTGCTGAAAAATAATATTTGCAACCATTTTTGCTTGCCAGTGTATATACGCCCAAGTAGACAATTAAGGAGACGACAGAGAGCGTGTATGTGTATGTATAACAACGAATACTTAAAATGTCATTCACTATTTGAAATTTAGATGTTTTTGTTGTTACAAACAAATTAAAAAATTAAAAAAAAAAAATACAAAATTGTTCAGCTTCAGTGCTTTTACTTTAAAAAAAAAAACGAAAAATAAAGTCTAGAGTCTAGAGCAGGGGATTTCGTAAACGTGCAATTGCAACTGCAGCTACATCAACAAAAAAAGTCTTGTTCCCTAAATTTTTTAGTTCACAACTTAATTGCTGCTGCATTTTACTGCATTTCATTTTTAATTTTATTTTTTTGTGCGAAATAAATAAAAAAAACGCCTTGAGTATGTAAATTTTATTTATTTTTCGCCACTGTTTACAATTGTACTCTTCGTTTCTATTTTTTTCTCTTTTCTTTCTAAATTACAATCAACCAGACACTTGCAACACTCGCTTACAAGCATGCATGCTTGCTTATAATGTTTGTTGTGTTGCAAGAGTGAAATTTTTTTCGGGCCCCTGTGTGTTTTGCCTGAAATGCAATTTAAATTGTTTTTCACAATTGTTTTATACTGTTGTTGTTATTGTTGTTGTTGTTAATAGGAGCGGTAGCAATTATTTCGTTTGTTATTTAAACAAAAAAACAAATAAACAAACAAACGAATTTGAATTTTAAATTTTAAGAAGATTTATTAATTGAGCGGCAATATTAAGACTTCATTAAGGCAACCAACCATCAAACCAACGTCTGTCTGACTCACCTCCAAAAGCACACACTTACTGTACATACATATACACGAACGTACGTATAATAAATTTAAATTTTTATCAGTTTAAAGCATTTAGTTTTGATATGTGAAAACTAATTAAAAAAAAAACAAAAAAAAAGGACGTAATTTATGAAAAATTTCAATTTCAAAAGCAACACAATTGCTGCTGCAGCTGCTAGTGCTGCCCATGCAGCAATATTTCTTGTGGCATGAGAATTAAGAGAATATAGGCTGTACAGGGAGAGGTGTATGGAAAAATGTTTAAAAATTACATCAGAAGAGAAGTATTGAAATAGGCATGTGGAGCTTTCTGTACTGGTAAAGTCCTTTCCGTCTTTTCTAAAGGGTCCGCCAAATAAGTTTATTTTTTTTTTAAAAGGAGCATTACGATGCTGCAATGGTCAACAATTTATAAGTAAATTCGATTGAAATATTGTAACGCGAGGATAAGACGGCCAATCGTTGACTCAAATTGTTGTGCAACTAACTACAACGTTTAGGGGCCGAATAATGGTTTATAAAGGGTTGTTCGCGCATTAATTAACTGCAAATAGTGCAACTGCATTTACAATTTCTAGGAAAATGTAGTACAGCAAAGAAAGCTCTTAGAATCTCGACATTTGTGATTGTCCAGAAGCCATTATCCGAACTGACTTGACCTTGTCACTCTGTTGGTTTTTGTATGAACTATGGTAACTTTCGCCGTAGTCTAGTAGGTAGTGTGTTGGCTTATTAGACGTGAGGCCACGGTTCAACGAGCAAGTCAGACATCTCCAAGACAACGAATTATCATACAAAATATTTCTTCGGTGACTTCCTCTCAGTAGATTTCTGACAAACGCTCCTAAGAATAAATAAAGGGTCCGCCAAAATCCTTTTTTTTTTGTGAAAATGATTTAAAAATATAACTTCTGAATATATTCTCAAATTTCTTTTTTATTTGAAAGTACAATCCTTCTGGTTAATAATGGAAAATAATTTCAATTCAAATGGCTGCCTCGGCTGGCCATGAAGTAGGCTACATGATCGGTTCAATTTTTAAGCACATTATCGATTGTGTGCAACTGTATTTCGCCATAGCTTCACGAATATTGTCCTTTAAAGTGTCAATTGTCTCTAGTTAGTCGGCGTAACACTTAACTTTGATGGCATCCCAGAAATAATAGTCCAACGGTGTCAAATCGCAGCTCCGAGGTGACCAAACGACATCAGCTCAGCCGCAGAGATAATGAGATCTTCAAAAACGGCTGTGTGGTACATAGAGCCGTCCTGTTGAAACCAAATGTTGCCAATATCTTCCTCTTCAATTTTTGTGAACAAAAATTCGTTCAACATGGCCCGATAACGATCGCCATTGACTGTAACGGCCACTCCTTGCTCATTTTCGAAGAAAAATGGCCCAATTATGCCTCTGGACCAAAATCCGCACCAAACAGTGACTCGTTTTTGGTGCAGTCGGCTTTTCAATGTATGCGTGCGGGTTTTCTGTGCCCCAAATGCGATAATTTTGCTTGTTTACATACCCGCCAAGATCAAAATGAGTTTCATCTGAAAAGATGATTTTTTTTGGCAAAATCGGCATTTTCTGTAAGACGATCGCAGGCCCAGTTGACGAAACGAAAATGCGTATACACAACCATATTCGTTCAGCGGAAGGATAAAACTAATTATCTGTCAAATCAGACATAAGCTAAGTGTTACCATTCACGAAATAAGCACTAGTTGATGTTCGGTAATTAGATGTGAGGCTACGGTTAAACCCATGACTCAGACAATCCCTAGGGAAACGATATACGAAACAATATTTCTTCGGCGACTTCTGACATTAAGTCGGAGGCGACTTTCAAACTGTAGAAGACTTCTGTACTGGTGCGGTTCTTTCCGACCTTTATTTTTACCTAGTTTACTGAAAAATAATTTGAAGCAGTTCATGTATTTCCACTTATTTCGTAGTTGTATAAGTGTGTTGGCTTATTAGACCTGAGACCACGGTTCAAACGTTCGAACGAAACGTAATACGACTTCAGCGACTTCCTTTCAGCAAATTTCTGGCAAGAACTCTGGGAGTAAATAATAGCGCCATGAAAAGTTTCACTAAAATCTGTTGTTCGAACGCAACTTTTTTTTTTTTTTAATAAAACCAGCACTCAGGGGATTGCCCCTACTCATGCAGTGCATTGTGCAGGTTTTTAGGAGCGGGAAGATAAGAACGGCAAGGAAATGTGTTGCTGCTAGGTGACTATAACATGGCCAGTGCTATACCTTCACCTATTAGACAGTCTACAGCAATCGTCTCCAAGAAGCCCGCAGTTTCTCACACTACTTATGTTGTGTGTGGTAATTTTATACATAAGTGGCGGGACCTACAGTTTAAAGTCGACTCCGAACGACAGATTTTTTTGAGAAACTTTTCATGGCAATTTTATTTACTCTTACAACGTAAAACGGAAAGTTCCGCCTATTAAAGTCGCCGTAGTCTAATAGGTAATGTGCTAACTTATTAGGCGTAAGACCTCGGTTGCTGAGAGAAAAGTTCAAACCACAGGTCAGATATATCGAGCAAAACAAATATGCGAAAATATTTCTTCGGTGACTACCTTTCAGCAGATTTTGTGGCAAAAATTCTGAAAGAAAATAAAATTGCCTAGAAAAACTCCTATCATTCGGAGTTGACTATGTCCCGCTACTTATTGTAAATCAGTGGTGTGAGAAGCTAGGTGGTAATAACCAATTATGTATGTACGTATGAACGTACGTAGAATTTTACATCACACGCATACATATTTCCACAAAACTCAGTTGCAAATATCGTTTAAGTGTGGCAATTGCAATTTAATGGCATTTTCATTGTACACAGTTTTCCTTGAAAAGCACTGCGTTTCTAACGATGCGATGCTGCGCATATTTCTTTTATAACCACCGACACCAAATGGCAAATAAACTGTAAGTCGTAAACCTTTTAAAAGTTCTACTTCTCTTTACATTTTCGTTTGTTTTACAGCAACCTGCAGCCGAACAGTCAATGGCATTGGCCATGTATTATGGCTGCTGCAAGTTGAGGAAACAAGTAAAGTGAAGTCTGTGTCTATTTGTTTTCCTTTGCTTCCAACTAAAGCGATTGAAAATTGTATCTAAGGTTTCTAGGATTATGATTTATTTCAACACGATATTGTATATCGCATTAGAGCGCGTCTTTTATGCAGAAATTCTGTTCTTGTGGCATGGAATCCAATTTTTTTTTCTTAGAAAATGAAACGAAATTAAAAAAAAAACGAGAAGATGAAA
The DNA here is from genome assembly GCA_014635995.1 of Sarcophaga peregrina. NCBI lineage: Eukaryota > Metazoa > Arthropoda > Insecta > Diptera > Sarcophagidae > Sarcophaga > Sarcophaga peregrina. Next base: position 26,446,512 of record CM025789.1, on the reverse strand, counting down.
GTTGAAGTTATTTAATATGTTTGTTTATATATGCACTTGTATTCAACTATTTATGCTTTACAAATAATAAATTTGTCTTGTGGCAAGCATATCCTAGAGTTGTTTTGCATTTCGAGTTGCAATTTGTTCAAGTTTCAGGCATTAAATCATAAATAGTTGTCATCATTTGTTCGTCTCGAAGATTCTTATCGAATATTAAATCATTTAAAATTTATTATCGTTTTATTTAGAATGGAATTTAAGCGTTGATTTGTTTATTGCAGCATTGGACCAGATATTGCTAATGGTATTGGAAGAATATGATTTGAAGTTATAAAACTAAACAAAATACCAGAAAACTTTTTGATATTTATGAGTGGAGTCTAGAAATGGACAAGTTCAATTGGCCACACTGCTTCATAGGAAAACAAATCTAAAGTCTATCAAGTTAGTTTCAAAAACATTCTCCATTGCGATCGGACAGAGCTTCAGCTTGCGTCACTGTATGTCAGTTGCATTCAGTTTGACTTCTATGGTTGACTAAAAATTTTAGCCTTGCAGCCATTGGGATTGTGTGTGACTAGCCGTTGGTGAATGTTGTCTACTTCATGCATAATACCCATTACGAATACTTGTGATGATCACTACAAGCCTTCAGTCAGAACTAACTAGCTTTCAAACTCGTTGGTATTCGCGACCGAACTAGATTTTTGGAGAAACTTTTAGAATTTTTATTTACTCTCAGAGTTTTTGGCAGAAGTTGTTGCCTACCTATTTAAGAATTTAAAAACAATATAAAACCCTGGCATATTATGGTATGTTTACTTTTGTCTGACAGTGTAATTTAAAAAAAATTTTCAATCAACTTTTTCAACTTCCTATACTTCAATCAGTCTATTCCCCTACAATTTTTAAATTGAATATTTATGTTCCAGTACTTATTTATTGTATTTATTTATTGCCTTTATTGTTATTGTAATATTTAAGGTCACATTTATTTTGAATACAGTTGTTGTTGTAGTTGCATTATTAAGTATTTATATTTGCCTAATGTGACCAGTTATCCTTTGTTTTTAGGGAGTCTTTATTAAAAATCATTTCTGACATACGATCAGCTATCTGGTTTAAGCATGAGAATGATCCTCTTCATGCCCTCCATGGGAATCTGTAAGTACTTAAGACAGGCATAAGAGAATCGCTGCAGGCAAGGAATAAAGATGTCTTCTATATCCAGAAGGTTAACAGGGTTACTGCGGTCAGTATCAGGTGATTTAGAATATTTGAAGCATATAATGCGGCCCTTACGCTTTGCGACTGGCTGTACAACTTTATTATTTTTGAACAAACAATTGTTCTCTTGAATAGCTGGTTGGTCGTCCGTTGGTTAAAGATCGAAGAATTTTGAATTCCATTCAACCGATGACCATTACGATGCTACAAATGTCAACAATTTATAAGGAAATTCGATTGAAATATTGAAGCGCTTGAAAAAGACGACCAACCGTTGACTCAACTTGTTGTGCAACTAACTGCAACGTTTAGGGGCCGCATATAATGGTTCATAAAGGGTTGTTCTCGCATTAATTAACTGCAAGTAATGCAACTGCATTTATAATTTCTAGGAAAATGTAGTACAGCAAAGAGGGCTTTTAAAAGCTCCACATTTGTGATTGTACAGAAACCATTATCCGAACTGATTGACCTTGTCACTCTGTTGGTTTTTGTAAGAAATATTCGACTTCGCCGTAGCCTAGTAGGTAATGAGTTGGATTATTAGACGTGAAGCCTCGGTGCATAGCCCAAGTCAGACATCTGCAACACAACGAAATATCAAGCAAAGTATTTCTTCGGTGACTTCCTCTTAGCAGATTTCTAACAAAAACTCTAACAGCAAATAAAGTTTTCACCAAATAACTTTTTTTTTTTGAAAATGCTTTAAACAGAACTACTAAATATTTTCTCAAATCTCTTATTTTATTTGAGTGTACAATCCTGCCGGTTAATAATGGAAAGTAATTTCATTCAAATGGCTGCCTCGGCTGGCTATGGAGTAGCCTACACGATCAATCCAAGTTTTAAGCATATTATCGATTGCGTGCATTGTCTCTGGCTTCTCGGCGCAACACTTATCTTTGACGGCACCCCACCTCGCAGCTCCAAGGTGGCCAAACGACATCAGCTCTGCAGCTGATAATGCGATCTTCAAAAACAGGGCGCAAAACATCGAGTGTAACTTCGGCTGTGTGGCACGTAGCGCCGTTCTATTGAATCTAAATATTGCCAATATCCTCCTCTGCCGTTTTTGTGAAGAAATATTCGTTCAACATGGCCCAATAACAATCGCCATTGACTGTAACGCCCACTCCTTGCTCCTTTTCGAAGAAAAATGGCCCAATTATGACTCTAGACCAAAATCCACACCTAACAGTGACTCGTTTTGGGTGCGTCGGCTTTTCAACGTTTACGTTTGGGTTTTCTGTGCCCCAAATGCGACAATTTTGCTTGTTTACATACCCGCCAAGATCAAAATTAGCTTCATTCGAGGAAATGATTTTTTTTTTTGCCAAAATCGGCATCTTCTGCAAGTCGACATTATCATGATTTTCAATGTAATATCGCAATATTTCCTAGCGTTGTCCAAGCATATAAGCAACCATATTCGTACAGCGGAAGGATAAAGCTAATTATCTGTCAAAGCAGACATGAGCTAAGTGTTACCATTCTTGAAATAAGCACTAGTTGATGTTTGGTTATTAGATGTGAGGCTACGGTTAAACCCATGATTCAAGCAACCCTAGGGAAACGATATACGAAACAATATTTCTTCGGCGACTTCTGACATTAAGTCGGAGGCGACGTTAAACTTTAGAAGACTACTGTACTGGTGCGGTTCTTTCCGAATTTTATTTTTACCTAGTATACTGAAAAATAATTTGAAGCAGTTCATGTATTTTCGCTTATTGAAAATAGTTGAAAAAAAAGTTGGATGGCGGATCCGATATTAAAGGAAACAGTTTTTTTGTTTTTAAGTTGAAGAGATTATTTTAGTTGAAAAAAAGAAAACAGTAGATGGCGGACCCATTATTTTGTATTTGCTATAAAAAGTTTTTCAAAAAATCTGTCGTCTTTAAACTATGTGTGTGAAGATAAATTCGAATTTGAAAATCCAAGACGCAACCCATAAATTTTAGCAGCGCCACACTTAGCGTTAACAGTGCACAATTTGGTCTAAAAAATGCACAATTTGATCTTAACAGAGCAAAATTTGTAGTTAACAGAGCACTGTTAACTGTTTAACAGTATCCAATTGAACAAGATCACTTGTTTAGCAAGTAATTTTAGGCCATTTAGTAGGTCTATGAGTACATATAATACTCTAGGGATTGTTCCAATGCCTCTTAATATTATCAGAAAAAAGTCCTATATGAAGTGATATGGTATCGTAAAAATTGGCTTTGAAAACATCAATTTTTTGATTAAAAATTCTCTAGAAGATCAGTGGCCATTTGGGAACAAATAAGAAACTGTACCTCATACAGACTATATACAAATGGTAGTCCAGAGGGTCCTCTTTCCAACCGTGGTAGTGGGATAGCTGAAATAATTTTGTGAGTCGAGATATTGAATTTTAAAAAAATCGATTTTTGGTCGAAAATATATGAGAATTCTCTAGAAGATCAGTGGCCATTTGGGAACAAATAAGAAACTGTACCTCATACAGACTATATACAAATGGTAGTCCAGAGGGTCCTCTTTCCAACCGTGGTAGGGAACGCCTGGAGCGATTTCTTGATATAGATCGGGCTTTTGTCAGTGCAGGTTATAGGCTATACAAATTTAGACCAAAAGAGGAGAAACAATGGGACAAAGGGGGAAAAAATTGTAATAAATAATTTTTTACGACTTAGTTAAGTTAAGTGTAAGTTAAATTTCCCAAATAGCTATTGGAGGTGTTCCGTTTATAAAGTTGGGCCAAAAGGTGTCCAAAAAGGAGAAGGGACGAAAAACGGGGAAATTGAATGCATTTATATTTAGGACTTAGCCTAGTCAAAAAACTGGGTTGTTTGATAAACCGGTTTCCGAATAATTTGACAAATTGCATTTATTAAAAAACCGGTTTGAAATTAAATTTTGTTTGTTGAAAGAATTGATTTTCCCTAAAAAGTGATTTTTTATGATTCCATTTGCATATAATCTATCACATATTTTTTGACAAAAATCGGTTCCTTAAAATTCAATATTCTAGAGAATCTTCATATATTTTCGACCAAAAATCGAATTTTTAAAATTAATATCTCGACTCACAAAATTATTTCAGCTATCCCACTACCACGGATGGAAAGAGGACCCTCTGGACTACCATTTGTATATAGTCTGTATGAAGTACAGTTTCTTATTTGTTTCCAAATGGCCACTGATCTTCTAGAGAATTCTCATATATTTTCGACCAAAATCGATTTTTTTAAAATTCAATATCTCGACTCACAAAATTATTTCAGCTATCCCACTACCACGGTTGGAAAGAGGACCCTCTGGACTACCATTTGTATATAGTCTGTATGAGGTACAGTTTCTTATTTGTTCCCAAATGGCCACTGATCTTCTAGAGAATTTTTAATCAAAAAATTGATGTTTTCAAAGCCAATTTTTACGATTACCATATCACTTCATACAGGACTTTTTTCTGATAATATTAAGAGGCATTGGAACAATCCCTAGAGTATTATATGGTACTCATAGACCTACTAAATGGCCTAAAATTACTTGCTAAACAAGTGATCTTGTTCAATTGGATACTGTTAAACAGTTAACAGTGCTCTGTTAACTACAATTTTGCTCTGTTCAGATCAAATTGTGCATTTTTTAGACCAAATTGTGCAGTGTTAACGGTAAGTGTGGCGCTGCTAAAATTTATGGGTTGCGTCTTGGATTTTCAAATTCGAATTTATCTTCACACACATCTTTAAACTAGGATCCCATCACTCATGAATAAAAATCAATAAACACATAAGTAGTGTGAAAAGCTAGGTTTCGATCCTTACTAAAGGGCCAATTATGTATGTAAGGACGAGTGCGACTGATACAAGCCTCATTGGACCTTCCGTTAAACTTAAAAAAAGTACATTTTGAGATCTGCATGACAAACGTCAATAAATGTCAAATAAATTTATAAAAATTACAATAACAACAAAAACAACCAACTAACAAAAATAATAATTTGTACACCAGGGGTAATAACAAGCAATTTTCAATTATGCGAAGGAACCCATAAAAATAAACGCAAAAATAACGTTCAATTCGATGCAACAAAGGCAGGGCGAGGCAGAGCACACAAAGTACTTAAGTAAACGAAAATTGTTGTTTAACACAAATGCACGAATGATTGAATGAATGATTGGTTGAATATTTATTAATTTGTTTAATAAAATATTAAAGAAAACAAAAAAAGAAAAACAAAAGTCAATAAAATGGAACGGGTACACCAGAAAACAACAAATGAAAAATATTTGAAAACCTGGACAAGACAAGACAAGACACAACAAGACAAGACAAAAATCAGAAACCGAAATCAAACATGACTTTAAGGAAATGCTGAAAAGACAACAACAAACATCAAACAACAACAAACGAACCCAAACAACTTCTTTACACATGAATAAAAATCATGTTTGTGTTCGGTTTGCTTTTGTTGTTGTGTTCTTGTCGTTTTGGTGTCGTTATTTGGCCAAAAATTGAAGTTAATTTTAAAGGAGCAAAAACAACAACAACAAAAGCAAAAAAAGAATTTATTTTACGACAGAATGAATTTATTTTTGCACGCTTTGATAGAGACAAATAATGATTGCGTGCACCACCATCGCGTATGTTATTCGTATTCCTATTCGTATTCGTACTTGTATGAAGTATGTGAAGTACACGATTTTTGCCATTAAATTTGTTCATATTATTTGTTATTGTTGTTCTTGTTGTTGTAGTTGTTGTATTATTGTTTTATTATACACAATCAAGATGTCTGTCCCATATAGTATGCATAAGAAGTTGGTTTATTTTAAATAATTTCGGAAAAAAAAAGGTTAACAACGCAATGCAACCGCAACAGCAACAGCAAAACAACAGAGACACAATAAACCTCCGGTAGAATTCATTTTTCAAACAGAGCATGCGCGACCTACTGCACTCCAATATGAGAACGAGTATTTAATGGGATGGTTTCCTTATTTCAAACGCTTGTTTCGATTGTGTGTATAGTTTTTATACTTTTTTGTCTTCACTTTTATTTTTTTGTCTTTAGAGACACAATAAAAAAAAAAAACACGCAAAAGTTTTGTGTACAAATTTTCAAGGCGTTATAGGCACGACAGTTTTTTTCTCTCTTCTTTGTTTTAAAGTCTGAACGTAGAAATAAGGGGAGGTTAAACCAGGTCAATTGGAAATTCGTTTAGTGAACACATTAAATTTTCAAAATACACTGTGAGAAAAACTCATTCCCATGTGTAAACTACAAAAAAAGAATGATAAAATAAAACTTTGTATCTTTTGGCTACAGTTCGCAACAGCTGGGTAGCCATAATGATAATCATTGTGGCAGTTTTATTGTTTGTTTTAGAAACAAATTAGAAATATTACTGATCGTTTTACTTTCTTTAACTTAACAACTTACGCTTTTCATAAAATTTTGAGCATTAATTGGACGTGAATGTCTTTATTATTATGCATGTAGAATTTAAGGGACTTTAAAGTCTGCTCAAAGACTGCAAGATTATCGTTATCTTATATTTGTCTTTTCCAGATTTTGTTTTCAGGGGGCAATATAATATCCCCGTAGATATAAAGACTTTATAAGTTTTGCACAAAACCTATCCCATTCTCTTTACTATTAAGGAGTGCGCACAAAAAATGGGCCTACTTTTAAGCTTATAACTTTTGTCATAATTGAAAAAAGTGAATACCGTTACATTGTTTTTGTTAGTCATCTGTTTCAAAATCCACGCGCAAAATTTCATTGCAATAGCAAAATTAGTTTTTTGAAAATGGGCATCCAACAAGACTGTCGTAAAAAAATAATTTAAGTTTTCAATGAAAAACCGCGCCGCTTCCAAAAAACGATTGGTAGGCTCGCAGGTGTTAACCAAAAAACAGTTTCTAAGGTAAGAATAAAACAATATAAGGAGTCTTTGAGTATTAGGAGAAAGCGTGAAAGTGGAAGAAAAAAAGGATTTGCTGACCAAAACAAAGCAAGTAAAATAGTACGTATTTTTCTAAAACAGCCTAACATGTTTGGAAGAAAAGTGGCTCAAAAGTTTGGATGCTCTGAGACCTTTGTCAGAAAAAATTTTATACACCAAATAATTCAAATATTATTTACTTTAATTGAAATATTAAATGAAAAAAATCCGCCACTTAGTTTTATTTCTATAACGAAAAGTGTAAGTCCAGTTTTTTTTGTGCGCACTCCTTATTTTATTGGTCCCACTCATACACTCTTGATAATCAAATGTTTACCAAAGCATCGCTGTTACAACGTTAAATCACAACCTTGTTCTCAAATATCAAATTTACTTATTTAGGAGGCCTTTGTGGTGTGTCTTAATTTTATCCATGATTGGTGGATCCTACTGTTTAATGTAGACTCTTAATGACAGATTTTAGAGAAACTTTATCTACTTTCCGCGTTTTTACAAAAAGTCCGAAAGGAATTTTGTTTTCATACTTCGTTGTGTTTGAGATATCTGAACTGGGATCCGAGAAGATAGTATACTTCCTACCGGACTACGTTGACTTCACAGATATGAAATTCCTTGCAATTATATTGACATTCTACCCATCCATACATGAATAGCTTATAGAGCATTGAGGCCTCTTCAGTCGAAAACCACGTTTGCATGAGTTTAAACCTAGACTTGTGCACGTATGCGAGCATTTTGACTACTATTTTCTGCCACTATCGTATTTTATTGATCATCATGTTTTCCTTTACTTTCTCATTTCTTTGCAGTGAATATCAGAAAGTCATGCAATTATATTACTCTATCCAGGTATAAAATTCTTCTGATTCCTATCCAGTTCATAAAAATACACCTCGAACTGTTAGTATAAGCTGTAAATAAGATTCCCATGTGTCGCCGTAGTCTTGTGCAAGTTGGCTTACTAGATAAGAGCTCCAAGTTCAAATCGAAACTGCGACATATCCTTCGATAGATTTCTGGTAAAAGCTTCTAGTGCCATTAAAAACGAATCTTTTCCAAATCTATCGTTCAGATTCAAATGTAAAATGTATGTTCTGCACGTTACGAATACAATAGGGATCGTGTAGAAGCCAAACTGTAATTATATGATTAAAATGGTTCATTAAGTGTGCATGTATGTGTTTTGTATTTAAAACCTCATTAGAAGTTTGCCTCACAGCCATCTTGATTTAGCTAGGTAAAGGTGTTATCACCGTGGATAAATACCGAGGTAAATAGATCATAATACTGTCTTAGTTTGGGTTGTCCCAAACGCCTCAATCTTTCATATTCATAACACATCATAAGCGTCATATCTTGTCAAAATTCGTGTCATATTTGTATGACAAACACTTTTTCCAACACTGAAGGACCGCATATGCTTCCATCTGATTATCAGTTAAATCTGTTCAGAAACTGTTTATGAGCCCACAATTTGCCTTCCATATCAGAGATCTGTATTAAAATCAAATTTCCAAGTTTTTGTATAAAACGAATCATGTTAGGCTAAGGTCGCATAAAGGATTCGTCATTATTTCACGGAAATTTACTATAAGGTTGATCTTGTATTCGAACCAGAGGACAGCAATGAATCGTTTTTCCGCTACTCATAAGCACTCATGCAATTTTGAATATAAATGAATCAACAGAATTGAAATTCAACTACTCTGATTCATTCGTACTCGCTACAACCTTGACATCAAACTCACAACATTCGAAATATGTTTGATCCATACGCCTACTCATGCTGAAATTTAGAAAAATACTTATAGTACTTACAAGTCATTCGAGTGATTCGAATCATTTATCAAAATTTACAGCCTTTGTTGTTGTTGCATATACAAACAAAGAAGAAAGTAAAGACAAAAACAACAAGCAAAGCATACACACAATCTTTCTCTGAGTATAATAGTGTTCGTATGTGAATCATACTTATTTTGTGCTTCGTGTAAATGTTAAGTAGAGACGAATCGGAGTCAATAACATCATACGTATTGTTAAGTATGAATACGACGAGTACTTCCAATTTTAAGTATGAGTAGTATGAGTATGATATCAAAATAAGTATGAATGCGTATAACTATCTGAAATTATAAGTATGACTTATCTCTATGCTGATCTCTGATTCGAACGTTATTCCATGCTTTTGCAACCTGATTAATTTGAAAATATTTACTTCTGTTCACTGCGGCATTAAAAACTGTTAGTTCAGACGTATTGACTTATACTTGCCGAACAAATCGGAACAAATACAGTTGATAACGTAAGTCTTTGTTTCGTGCTAATTTTGATAAGAACAATACTTGCTCGATTGTTTTACTGTGTTGGAAGTAAGTTCCTCTAGAAGTTTTCTTTCAGTGCAGACGTGCATCTGTGAAGTGAATACCTAAGGCAGGGGTGAAAGCCTCCCATAATAAAGACAAAAAAAAAAGAGGAAAACTTAAAATATTCCATTTTTTAGAAATTTCTGCCACAACAATACTCACGTGTATCTGTTGTACAACAACCAACGAGCCCAATTAGTCATTGTTTTTATTTTGAAGTCAAAGAAAAACCCTCTGAAAGAAATCGCATCAAATAAACGAAACTTTTGAAATTAAAATATTGCAAAACGTATGAAGTAAAATAAGTTGTATGAGGGGTGTGCAGCAGTAGAACTCGATTTTGTTAAACAAATTCATGTCTTTATACAAAACGAAACTAACTCACATAACAGCGGGTGTTTAAGCCAAAATACTACACAAAAAGGTGTTTTTGAATTTTGCTTACTAAACCACAGAAAAACAGAGAAAAAAAACAAGGCAAACTTATGTTCAGGATTCACTGATCCATAGCGATCTATAGAGGATCATTTACGTGCGATTGGAAACAAAACAAAAGTCAACTGAAAATTTACATAAGCACACATGCGTTATGGTTGCTGCTGATGTTGCTGTTTGTTGCCTCATCATTTGGGATCATTTGTTATGTTTTTTTCAGTTTTTCTGTTTTTATTTTGTGGCAGCCTTCTGTTCATTTCAGTTTAACTGTCTATTGGTGTAAACAAACCATCAACAACAAACATTTTTTTCATGTTGTTGTTGATGCATTGCCGAAATGTGATGTCTAAAGTATTGTGTTGACATGTGGCAGCTGTTGTTCGTTTAAAATGAAGAAAAAAATGGAGAAGCAACCTAAAATTTTGAAGCTTTTCGAAGAGAAAAAAATGCACAAAAAAAAACGCCATGTGTTGTGCGTTTTTTTATGTTCACTTTTATAGGCCTTTTTTTCATTTTCATTCTGACTTAAATATGCAATCTTGTTAAGAAGCAGAAGAACAAAAACAAAAAAAAAACAATTTGGCAGTTGAAAAAATTTTAATTCCAGTCCGCTGCCTAAGCCCCACACACACTTCAAACTTTACAAACTGCCACCACCACCACCACTTGTTAACGAAATGTCAGATCATTTTTGTATTGTTTTGAAAACGACTTTCAGAATTTTTAGTTGAACATGTGAATTTAAAATAATCCCCTCTTCACACACACAGCCAAAACAAAAAAAAAAAAAACAAGACTTTGAAATTGTTTCCTCTGCCAAGTCTTTCCGAATGTACTTGCACTATACAGACTAAAAAGATATCCCAGAATTTGATGCCGGGTAGGTTCTTAAGAAGTAAGAAATGACAAATTGTTGTTTGCCGACATTGACATTGAGATTAATTTCTATGTGTAGACAGCCAGACATACTGACAGAGAGAGAGAGAGAGAGAGAGACATTGATTGATATCGAGTTGAATAATATGTACAAATATTGTTTGTTGTTAGTGTTCTTGCAACACAATGTTGCAATCGTACTATAAAAGGTCATGGGAATGTAGATGCTTGTGTTTTCTGTACTTGCAATTTGTCATTCAATCGCTATTTAATGAGCCATGAAAAGAAAGAAATGCCGGCCAATTGTATGCGACTTAAAATGTTATTTAAAAAGGCTTTTTGGTTCGGTGTTGGACAAGCGAAAGTATTTTATTGGCCTTATTACAGGGCATTAAAGTTCTCAGAAGTTTTAATAAATTTTTGGTTGATTTAATCAATCTGTTTTGGTTAGAATCCAAGCCTTAATTCTGAATGTAGAATATGCAAACCTAAGTTACTTTGACGTATTTGACAATTTTTTTTTTTGCTCTTACTTCCCCCTTTGGTATCCTGCATACAGTTAGTTAGTACGGTTTTCGTAAAGACCAAAGCTGTTGGAAAACTGTTTGTTGGCTTATTTGGGTTCCTATATCTACCACGAGTACAAATATTGTGCAGAGACACTTTGTTAAGTGTTTTTCACATCACTCATGCCACAAATCGAATCCACCATGCAAAAATTCCATTCAATGAAAACCACAATAAGGCTTCTATCAAGTTCTTCTCCAATGTTCATGATTATAGGCTAACGTTTAAGTGACTATGAGTTAAGGATAGTCAAATGGGATATAGGACTGACATCACTGTAACCCAGGAAATTCGATGGATAGTACAAGGGTATAAAAACCAAACTTCATGCGATGTCGATAGCAGCTGCTATGTGAAAAAGCACGTCATTTCGTTAGATCGGAATACCTAACGAGATTAGTGCAACCCTTGCGCTGACATACTTTTTCCTATTCTCTGATTTTGGTGGAACGAGTGTAGTACAGTTAGTACGTTCACCCGTGGCATCACAAGGGGCCACTATGCACGCTCAAGTGAGCTTTGTGATATCAGAGCTACCACTCACTTCATTGTATTTCGAAGATGTCCACCCGCAAAGGGAATTATGGCGGTGGTTTAAAGGAGTTAAACAGTCGCAAAGAGAGTGGTTTTCTCCACAGCGGCGAATCTACTGTAGTTCCATCTGTTGGACATGCTCTCCAATTGCGCAGTACCTCTGGTTATAATTGAACACCCGATATAATATTTGGCTTAGGAGAGACTCTAGCAATTTTCCATTCCCTATCAATAGGTAACTCCAAAGGTTACGGCATCTATGATAGATTACTTTATCCTGCACGGACCATTTCCTATCCAAATTTCATAGATAAAGTGATAGCCTAGGACGTTTATAAGCTTTGGATATAAAAGATGCTGAAAATATGCAATTTCTTTCTGCACTCTTTTACTTTTATTGGTCATTCCAACCCTTTAGTCAGGTTTGCGACCTAGCCTCTCACAACACCCATGTGGTGTTTATCAATTTGGCATAAGAGTGGCGAAACCTACAATTTAGGAGTTGACTCTGAACGACAGATTTTTTGAGGTACTTCTCATGGTAATTTTATTTACTTGCAGAGTTTTTTTTTACCAGAAAACTGCTAAGAGGAAGTTGCCGAACGAATATATTTTTCTTCATATTGCAGTTGGTTTCAGTTGTCTGAGCTAATGTTGGAACCATGGGCTTTCGTCTAAGAAGCCAACATATTGCCTATTAGACTATGGCGATTTTCTACACTCTCTTTTAAAGAAAAAAAAAATTCTAAAGTCCAGCGCATTCGAAGGATAAAATTAAATGCCTAATTGTCAATGCTAATACAGCTGCACTCACCTACATCGGCTTGAGGGAGCAGGCCAACGTTTCCACCTTATCATTATATACATTCGAGTTATAAGAAGGGTTGTATTTTGATTCAGGTTAGCCTTTACTTAGTCACTGTATATAATTTTACACTAGCAACGGACCCAAGTAGCAAACCCAGCAGAAAAATGGGGTGCTCCTGGCCCTTACCCTCAGAACGCAATGTCCCAATCAGAAAACTCATCAGGGGCCTTTTAGGAAGCTGTTAGATTTTTTTAGTTTGATTTCGAATTTCAATTGAATTGTAGTTTGTTCGCTGGATATTTTTCAAGCCCGTAATACAAGGTCAATATAAGACCTCAAAGGATTATGCGTATGCTCTTGTTATATTGTTGTTACTTGCCATTGTCGGGTTTAAGGCTGTGCTAAAATGTGTTTAAAAGACGACTGCGGAATATCGCCAAAATTTAAGATATTTTTATAATGTTGAAATTGATCAAAAGAAATCTTATTTTTTTTTATTATAATTTAAAAAATCATATTCAAGAAATGTTTTTAAAATTTTTTTTTCTTCTCTTACAGGTAAGCCAAGCTCTTGTTGTGGTGTGTATATCATCAGTGAGTATAAATTATTTAAAGTTATTGCCATTCTAAATGGGAATTTGGGAAAGTCTTCCAGGTACAAGACATAAAAATTTATTATGTTTTGAAATCTTTAAGAATTTCTGGCAACAACAAACTAGAAAAAAAAATAATAATACCCGTGAAATAATCGTGACTTTTAAATGAACCTTAACACACCCGCACAACCTGTGAAAAAAAAACCAAGAAAAACGTTTAAATTGTCGTCGTAAAGTAATTGTCTTTCTAATTTCATTTTAACAACGTGCATTTGTATTTTACAAACGCTATAATGTTGTGATGTCTTGTGTTTTTTTTTCTAAACTTTGGCCACCTTCAAATGAAATTACATTCGCAAACTAAAACTGTTTGGCGCTGCTCATTATTCAGAGATCTTTTTAAATGAACTAGAAAGACAAAAAAAAAAAAAGAAGTGAGGCCAAGCTGGATGAATAGCATGGATGGATGGATGGATGGATCGAAATGAAAATTTGCATCTTCAAAGTCATTTATTGCCACAGAAAGATAGAAGGTCGTGAGTGAAGGCAAAATGAAAAAATCATTATCGGGGAAGAAACAGAAATAAAAACAAAAACCTTCAACTCAACCGCAAATATGTGATGTGACATTATAATGTAGTTATTGTTATAGTCATTGTTGTTGTTAGTGTTGTTGTTGTTGGTGTTGTTGTGACTACATTTCACCTCAAATAAATTGATGTCGCGTTGATGATTATTTTTGTCTCTCTTTTTGAAAATGCATTCATTTTGCATGCAGCATCTGCATTTACAACGACTATGAGTGTGAGTATGAGCACAGCATCATTAATGCAACAGCAAATATGTTGCCTTTTAAACTGGCTGTCCGTACGCTTTGTTTAACGTCTTTGTGTAGTTTGTCATGAGGTTGTGAAAGGTTACTTTCTATACACTTTAAATATTTTCCAAAAATAAAACAACAACAACAATATGTATCCAGAATCTAAAGAAGTATGTAAATAGAGGGGGAATTAACTGTTATTGTTGGCTTGGCATTGTTGTACATTGTTTATATGCTGTAAGCAATTCTCTTTTTTGTTGCGTCTTTTATTAAACAATCATCAACAAGCTGAGAAGTTGACAACACAGCCAAACAGGCGAACCATACAACCAATGAGCCATCCAACCAACCAGCCAGCCGACCAACTCAACTCAACTCATCACAGCCTGTCTTCCATCCATTTTTAAATGCAAAAAAAAAAACAGAATTCCAGCTTTAAACAGTCAACAGCAGTTGCCGTCAACCCACAGTCATGATAGTGATGATGTTTTAAAACAAAAAAAAATTTTTTTTTGCTTTTTTTGCCTTTCCCTTAGCATTCTGTCCTTGCCGTTCTTGAGAAAAAAAATAAGCAGAAAAAAATGAAAAGGAAATGAAAAAATTAAGAGAAGGTATTGAAAAATACCTTCTTGACAAGTTTTGTTTTAAGACCAGCACACTGCACTGTACTTCACCTCACTTCACTTCATTTTATTATTGTGTTCCTTGGGTTCACAGCAATTCCTGATTGAAAGTTTTTTTGTTTTGTTTTGAATTGCCGCCCAATGTAACGAAACTCTATATGATCACGATGATAATGATGATGGGGATTGAAATTATTCTCCAACATGTGGGCAGTTTTATAAGTATTTTCACAAGGCTGCAATCAAAATAAACAACACAACAAGCACTTAAGAAGGAGGTATTAAGTTAGCCTTTAACAGGCCGTTAAAGGGAATAGCTCTCCTCAAAACTTCAAGACAGTAAATGTAAAGCAAGCTGGGGACCATCTGTCTTTTGTGCCCTGTTTAATTCTCATTTAGTAATGAGGCTTTTTTTGTGTGTGATTCTTCCGTTTCCCACTCCCCCCTTTCTCCTATATATCCTCCTTTAGGACGTTGTACAATGGGTCAGTTCGACCTCCGGGTACTGTACTTCTTGTCTTGTTTGACAGGTACACGTCCTCTAACCTAACCCAACCTAATAAGGTTTTTAAACAGTATTCAATGGATAAAAATAGTTTTCCAGCCAAGCTTTAAACTACGATATCTTAATCAGTTTTCCTTTTACTGATGATATGATACTTAAGGTGATGATATGATATTAATCCTGGCTTAAGGTAAAGAGTTTTAACTCTAGGGAAGTGGTGTAATTCCTGTTAAAAAAAAAATTCACATTAAGCCATTGATGAAGACTAAAATCCAACCTGGTTACACATTTTTAGAAAGAATGATGCTTGCTTTACAATAGAATTCCTATCGATCTGATCGCCTATTGGCGCACGTGCTTATAAAAGTTTCAGAACCTTAGTTCTGAAAAACCTATTTTAAATTCTTGCTTTGAGACCTTCTTTCAGTGTGGAATACCCCTCAACATTAAATAAAAATTTTTATTTTTATTGGGTTTGGTTTTCAAGACATGAGCGAACATATTCAATTTATTTGCAAATATAAAAAGCAACAATAACAACAACAATAAATTTATTTATAATGATAAATAACAAAAAAAAAAAACAAAAAAAAAAGTTGTTACTTGGCATTGTCACGTCATTATAATTGCTTTATTCCGACATCACGATAAATGACAGAAAATTTAATATCGATATTCATATTGAAGCACACAAAACAATCTAAATACTGACTGACATACTGACAATGACAATCAGTACGAAGCAGAAAGGCAAAGCCATCCCTGCATATGAATGTGAGTTTCATGAGTACGTTTTCCGTTTAAGGTTTTCTATTCACATAACCTTTCCTATTCATACTGCATGCATGAACCTTTTCTTTTTTTTTTTTAAGGTCATGCAATACATTTAATCCTTGTGTCAAGCAAAGGAATTTCATTTTATATGGTAACGATTATGAACTGTTAGCCTTTTCTTATGAATTTTGCTTTAGGATTTCATTTCAAAAAAAAAAAAACTAAAAATTCCTCTTTATATTCTGCATAGTACAGCAGTATGTCTTCAATTATACTGGCACTCTGCTATCGTTGTGCAACATCTCTCTATCACTGTTTAATTAAATTTAGTCATCAAATAATTCATTTAGTTGTTGTTGTTGTTGGCTATTTTTCTACTACCAAGAACAATGGCCTAGAAAAAGTTCATTGTACAACAACAAATACGAGTGATAGCAACAGCAACACAATTGTTTTTAAACGGACTTCGTTTGCGGTTTTATTTGAATGCAGTATGTCAACTCTATTATTACAGACTCTGGCTATCGATTGTAGAAGCAGCAGCAGCGGCATAACCATAGAACGTGTTATAATTATTATTGCTATTGCTTGTGATAGGGGTGATGTTTTTAGAGTGCTACAAATGTATACGAAATAAATTATCAGACTTGGTCTAGTAAGTTGCGTCTAGTAAGTTGATTGTACATCTGAACCGTAAAAATACTGGAATTTCGTTAAGCGGGGGCATGACGGTACATCAAAGGTGTCAATCATTCTCCAGTTATTTAAAAAGTCCAATAAGGTTCTAAAAACTTCGGATGTCCGTAGACGCCAGCTCCGTTAAGTCGAGAAAAATGTTCACAATTCGAGATCATCCCTGACCATGATAATACAGGTCAATTAAAGAACATTGCCACCTATCTTCGAGTCGTTTTGTATATTCTTTATGTGACACTGACAGTTTTCTTTCTTTTCACGATAGTGCAGGACAATTACAAAGTAATGACATCCTTGACTTTCTTCTAAGCCAAAGCCCAAGTCATCTTACATGATCGTATTTAGCAATGGCCAGTAAAGATTGTCGATTTGGCAGCATTGTGTTCAGAGGAGATGTTATGCACTCACCTGTAGTCACAGACACCCTACTTTACGTAGTGAACAGGGTCTCTGGATTATCCGGACAGTAGTTTCTTTTTCAGTTGGCAATTAGCCTTGAATTAAGGCGATAATTGTAAGACACCTATGATATGGTGCTTGGCTTGGCTAATAAATTAGAGACTAGATTACCTTAAATATCTCATTGGCAATGTATCCAAGCAAGATTCTGATTGGAATATCTTAGCATTTCTTTCATTTTCTAATTCGAATGCCTGGCAAGTAAACTATGATGCAAAGGGGACTCTTTTTAAATTCGAGAGACATTTTAGGATCAAATGGGACGCAAATCTACAGTACCATAGCACTAATTAGAATTAGAATTTTCTTAGAGATATATTGCGATCCGAAAGAAGTTTAATCTACCAAGCAGGTTATCGTTATTTTCTTAGAGCACAGTTTACACAAACTTTATGCGACCATATGAGGGCATGTGGTTAACATTTAAAGCATGGGCCTTCCTTATGTAACCAATGGAAGATGAAGATTTAGATCAATAGCTGCAAAAGCAGCCGGACATCCAGATCGGCTCTAAGGCTTTCAAAAATGCCACTCTGTCTGCTGTATCCAGAGATTTCTTCTGTATACTCTCCTTGACCCATGTAGACAGAACTCTAACTGTTTTGAACCCTTTCAAGTAAAGATTTGCAAAATTTTTTCTTGCCGAATTATTAGGAGGAGAAAGATTCCATTTCCATCGACGATTAGATTCCACTTTCATCCTCATTTCCTACAATTTCTCTGTGTTCCAGTATAAGCTGGAGTCTTGTAGGTAGTGTATTGGCCAGATCAGACATCTCCAATAAAACAAAATATTAAGAAACATATTTCTTCGGCGATCTTCATCAGATTCCTGGCAAAAGCTCTGAGAGTAAATAAAATGGCTGTCGTTCGCCGTCGACTTTAAAACTGAAGGTACCGCATCTTCTTCTTCTTAATATATAAAAATTAATGCCACTTTTCGTTGTCATTTTATAACTCAAGAACGGGCTCACCTATCCAAGCCAAATGTTTAGTAGATGGTTTATGTAAAGTTTGCCACTCCCACTTTTACGCCCACATTTTCTATTTATCTAAAATCAGAAAACGGCTCCATCGATTTGACTAATTTTTCTTTCAAATGTTTGCGTTTATCCATTTAAAGTTTTCATCAAGAGAAAATTTTGCCCCGCCCACTTTTGCGCCTACTTTTTTTGAAAATTACTTAAAATGAATTAAATCTTAAACTGTGCATTTGATTATGTTATGATCTTTAGCAAAGTTGTTGCGCATGAGCCGACGAAGATTTCTAAGTTGGTATGACCAATTTCCAATAGGTGGTGCCACTGAAAATTACTCAAAATGAATTAAATTTTAAACTGTGCATTCTTTAACAAAGTTGTAACGTCTGAGCCGACGGAGATTGGTGCGATTAATTTCCGATGGATGGCGTCACTGAAAATTATTCAAAATTAACGACAAGCAATTGGTCGACCTACGCCCCAAGAAGAAAAGAGCATTACGAGCCTCAGACGAGCACTGTGACGAGAAGTGAGAATGATTAGAAACTAATCGAATGCTTCCTACTCAGGCCCGTTCATATGAATCATTAGGACAACAGAAAACAAAATCAATAAAATGATTCCAAATTAATTGGACATTTGTGTTATGCCTTTCCTTCAAATTTATTTTAGTTGGGGGCGCAGCAACACGTGCCGGGTACAGCTAGTCTCATATATAAAAATTAACACAAATAACACGTATGCACATAAGTAAAGTCAATTTAGACCGGATCATTAACAGTAAATTGACTATTAAAGAATTTTTTGATCCTATCAGTAGAATAGCAGAAACTTTCGCCTGAGGGATGGTAGTAGTCGTACTACGTGCAGACTCCAGCCGGTAATGTGAGGAATAAGGACAGAATTTGGAATATGGTACGTTAGAATATTATTTGTGGCGTCCTATAGACAGTTTGGTTTTCAAACTAACCACGAATTGAGGGTTTAAGTTAATCCAAAAAATCTTTAATAACCCCGTATAATTCAGAACATATTTTAGGAGTCCTTGCGAAAATAGGCTTCAATTTTTCTACATCCCTTTAAGGAACACCCTTTAGATAACATAGTTTATGGCGTAATTCTAAAGTCCATTGTACTTGAAACTACTTTTATAACTCTGGCCAATAAATCAATAGATTTTGACTTATTGTCATGGAAAAACGAACACAATAAAAGTTGAATGACATGCCATGGTATTTGCACGTTAATAGACACAGAAAGGAAAAATATGAAAATATTGGAAAATATGTTTTACATTTTCAATAAAAAAAAATGAAGAATTGAAAAAAAAACAAAACATTTTTTAAAATGATTAATTGTTACACCTAAACTACAACATTTGTTTTGTTTTTGTTTTTTTTTTTTTCAAATAAAAAATGAATTAATTTAACCTTTAGACAGTTTGTGTAATTTAAATAAAAAAATTTAAAAAAAGAAGCAGAGAAAACGACAATTAATTTATGCCCATTTAAACAATAAATATGTACACTGGGTCTCAAAAGTCATGCTAAAATTATGCACAGCCAATATCATTGTTACAGCAAAACACAATTATGAGAGTCTATACAGGGTGGCTGATATGTATTTAGCAACCAACTTCAGGTTGTTATCATTTGTAAACCGCTCGTCTGACAGCTGACAGACTTATTGTCAGTGACAGTTCATTTTATTATTTACAAGCTTACAAAAGCATTTTGATCTATTGCATTCTGAAAAAAAAGTTATTCGTGATGGAATTCAAGCGTGATAGTGTGATTGCTTTATATTTGGCTGGAAAACCACAGGTGGCTATCGTTAGAGCCCTACAGCATTTAAATGTGAATAAATCTTTTGTTTCTCGTACCATTGCTCGTTACCGTGATACTGGCAGTGTTGCATCGCGTCCAAAAAGTGGACGAAAAAAAACGGTAACAACACCAGAAATAATCCGAAAAGTGAAGGCCAGATTTGATCGAAATCCAAGCCGCAGTGACAGAAAAATTGCTCGTGAGCTGAACATATTGCGAGAACGGATGCAACACATATTGAAAAATGAATTTGAACTAAAGCCATTGAAGTTCCAAAAAGTGCAAGAGCTCACCGATGTATAAAAAAAAGTTAGACTGGAAAGAGCCAAGGAGTTACTTCACTTGCACGAAAGTGGCCAGTTACCGAATTTGGTTTTCTCCGATGAGAAGCCATTTCAAATTGAGCAGTTTGTGAACAAACAAAATGATCGGGTTTACTTGTCAAAGAGGTCAGCTGAAAATTTTACATGCGATTGGCCACCAAAACTCAAACGCCGCCTATGGTAATGGTGTGCGCCGCCGTAACGGCCGATGCTCACTCCCCGCTCATATTCATCGACCGTTGGGTCAAAATAAATGCCGAATATTATCGGGAAATATCTTAAAGACAGTATTAAAGCCCAGGGCAGACAAACATTTCAGCCACAGACATTCCAATAGGACTCAGCAACACCGCACTCTCATTCGTCAACCAAGAATGGCTTTAAAAGGAGATTCCTCGCTTCATTTCTACCGCACAATGGCCACAAAAATCTCCGGATCTCAATCCGTTGGACTTTTACGCCTGGGGCATTTTGGAGAGTAAGGTTCTCACTAAAAAATACCAAAGTGTCGATCATCTCAAGACGGCGCTTCGCCGGGAATGGGCCAAAAAGCCGCAGAGCCACTTTTGTAAAGCCTTTGATGACTTTGGCGGCCGTTTGAAGGCCATAATTCGTACCAAAGGTGGCCAATTCCAACAAATCTAAACTGATTCTAAAATTTGATGATATTTCCAACATTTTTTGCTTTTGAACAATAAAATTAAAAAAAAAAATTAAAAAAATATTGCGCTTTACTTTGTTGCTTTATATATCAGCCACCCTGTAGTCCACTGGAATACTCAGAGTTTTTTTCTGTTTTCATGAACACTTTAGCATTTATTGGCAAATATAAGGAGACATACTGTATGCAACATTTACTACTTGTTTGTCTGCAGTAATGTTTGTTTGTGTAATAATTTATAATCAAACATAATTGTTTACTTGTTTTCTTTTCTGTTTTTCTTTTTTTGTTTGTACTTTTTTCATTCTCCTTTCCTTTATTTTATTAGCAACGAGTGTCACATAAAATTATGCCGCTTTCTAAGCGCTGAAGTCAAGTAAAGTGTAAAACGTTTTGTTACGGCGGCAAGTTGCAAGTGTTGCCTGCCTGTCATACATACGTACAGAGACGGAAAGTTATGTAAAGCCAACCAATTACATATTTATGGTCTTTAATACGTATTAAATTGTTTATTTTATTTAGTCGGTATTTTATTCGTTTTGTTTTTAATAGCCAGCCAGTCAGCCAGCCAGCCAGAGTCGTTTTGAATTTTTTTCAATTAATTTCTAATCAATATTCATTAGTTACACATAAAATGTTGAACGTTTTTTGCACCAACGTTTGGTTTTTCACACTGTATGGTGCTGCGCTGTGCTGTATTTGCTATTCACCGCACTTGTGCTTTCATTATGCTGTGCAGTCAGTCCATCAGTTAGTTAACCAGTCATTGAGTCAGTCGCTGATGTTGTTGTTTGCACATATTTGGTATGAATTTGGCTAAAAAATTTATAAATTTACTTGCCACATACACGCGTACACCACAATCATTTGGTTTATTTCGATCGACAGCATTTCGACTGCATTTAAAATGTAAAACTGCTGCCTGCCGTCTGCCGTCGTCTGTGTGTTTTTGCTTGATTTTGGTTTGATTTGTAATTTTAATTGTTTAATTGTTTTTCAATTGCCCCCAAACTGTGTTTTGTGTTATGGCTATTTAACAGCCATGGGGAATAAACTAAAAACATTCGCCAATAAATATTTACCAAATAAAATATTAGAAAAAAAATTTTTTGGAAAGTTTACACTCAAGTAAACAACAGAGTTTTATTTTTGAAATGAATTTCAATGAAATCCATGATTTTTCTAATCTGTACTGTTGCCGTATTGATTTCGTGGCCAATAATTAGCAGAAAATCGCCTGTATTTTCTAATTTTTCCTTGTAAAAGTTGAAAACTCAAGTCAAGTGTCTGAAAATGTTATTCCCAATATTGTTATAGAATGTTATGCTTAATCTTGATTCTGTTTTAGTCACCTTACCGAAAGCAGATCATCTAATCCATTGTGTTTACCTCTGGAAAGGGATAAGAATAAAAATCATGAACTGAAATAGTGAGAGGAAACAAAATCATTACTTTCGCGGTGATGGACTCCGAAGAACCTGAATATAGGAAATATTTTCCCTAAAGGTATGCAGCCCCTATACTAAGACAATGGAAAGCCAGAGAAAAAATACTTTGCGGAAGTTCGCTTGATGCCTATTTAAGACACACGTAATCGGGCAAAGAGAAAAGTCCTACGTAAGATCTTCAGTTTGAGGTCGCCGTGGTCTAGTGGGTAGTGCGTTGGCTTATTAGACAAAAGGCCCGAGTTCGAATCCCAGGTTAGACATCAAAACGAAAAAATATTTATTCGGCGACTTCGTGATTTTGTGAATCCCGAAAATCCCGGGATTTCGGAATTCGTGATTTCCCGATTGGCATCCCTAATATGAATGTATGTATATACGTAGTGAACTGATAAGTTCAAAGTCTCTTAGCCTTTTAAAATCTTAATCTATACCCCTCTACGGTTTTACTACCTCTGCTACGTTAAGTTCAAAGAGGTATTGGCTAAGTAGATTGGATCACTAGTGTGAACTCAACTTTGCAAAGCCATTAATTTCTCATTCCAGTCCAAGAGCCCTTATGGAGCCCTTACAATCGTACAAAACTCGCTAATTAAGCCACGCCGATCCTATTGGCCTCAAAATTGTTAGACTTTCAATCACATTAAAAAAAATGAGCTCAGCTTCGGCATCCTTATGGAAGAACACAGAACCAATGCTCACCTCTAGTTTTGCCAAATTTTTTTTGACCCTATCTGGAATGCCAAGTTAAAATGATTGGCGATCTGTTAGAGGACGTGTACCTGTCAATCAAGACAGAGCACAGTACCCAGAGGTAGCGGAGGTTGATATTGCTAGATTGGATCAACATCCTTTCTATAAGCGATTTAGTAGCTGACCTTAGCCTTTCCTTGTGCATATGAACAATAGTAGAAACGGATTGTTATTGGCAGTTATATATATCTAGAGTTTCTTACGAGATATTATGAAGTTAAATCGCTGACAAAGATCTGGCCATGGCCAACACACTACCTGTAGTTATTAAAATAATTAAATATTCGTATCATTTATTATAAAACATCTTTGCCTTATAACCACAGTTATAAACAGATACGTCACGGGACTTTTGACGTTTAACTCTTCACTTAGAAAGAGACAGTAAATATAACCAAAAAGTATTTCTGTCCCTCTCTGACTTTTTTAACTCAAAATAAATGTTTGTTTACATTATCTGTTGCTTCTAACACATTTGTTTCGTAAACACTTTTAACATCTTTTTTCTCCCTCTACGGGGAGGGTTAAAACTGCTGATTCTAGCGTTTTTCAAACGTCATAATTGTCGCCACTGGTTATACTGTGCTTATAACCCATAGAAGGTAAGGATGGAACCTAGACGGAAAATATTGAACATCTACTGGCCAGGAATTTCTTCGATTTCTTCTGTGCTTTGAAGAGAGTTGTTCTAAAATCAGACTGGCACGGATATTATTATTTAAACCCGGTTGAAATTAGCAAGTGTTTGGGTGAGTAATAGTGGCAGAGAAATATTTGGCGTCAGAGCTTATGTATATAAGCGCCATCTAATTATTCTGAAAAGTTTTTTGTTGAATATGTTTTTTTTATTAAAATTATAAAATTTTTTAAAAATAATTCTTAAGAAGCCACGTCACTTTTTTTCTTCGTCTTCATTTATATTCAAAATTCTTTAAGCCTTTAAGTCATTTTTTAATATCTCAATGATATTTTTTTGTTGTTCTTGTGTATTTCTCTATGTACGAGTACAAGTACAAGTGCGGCGAGTACGAGTACGAGTACATTTGCAATTTTTCAAAGTCAAACACATTCTTTGGTACGCAAATTAATGAGATCATAAGTAATCCAATTTTTTAAATGAATTGCTTTCATTCCAACTGTTGACAGATTTATTTCAATTGAAAAATAAATTCAGTTTTTCTTCTTTTTTAGCAAACAAATAAAAGCAAAAAAATACTGAACTTTAGAAAATTGCTGAAAGCAAAAAAAAAAAAAATGTGTGTGTGCCTTGCCTCTGTAGTCTAAACAATTCTATGCATTTGAAATGAAATACAAAAAAAAAATAAAAAATAAACACTCATTCAATCGTATAAAGTATTCATTTTTATTTCAATTTGACTTGTTCAGAAGCCTACTGTATTTGCAGTATTATGGCACTACTACTGTAATTATAATTAATATTTATTACAAGTGAATGCATTTTAAACCAATGCCAATAAATTAGAGAGACTGCAAGCTGGCTGGCAACGACTTTATAAACATTTGGTTTTGAATTTATTATAAAAAAATAATAAAAAAAAAAACTATAATAAAATAATATAATTTATGTGTTTATATATCATTTAGAATTTTTAATAATTAAAATGCCTTACAAAAGCTGAAAGAGGCACAAAGTTAATGCTAAATGAAGCTTACAACGAAGTGTTAAGGCGGTTTGTTTTTACTAGCAACATGTTGCTAATTTTTGTTTTGCTATAATTTCGTTTTTTATATGATTTAATAAAATTTTATTTAGGAAAAATATCGTAATTATAAGAATTTTTTGTTTAGCAACATGTTGCTAGTAATTGAAAAATGTTGCAAAACAATTTCATTAACTATTTAGAATACTAAAATGATTTTATACAGCAATTATAAGGGAAATTAAAAATGTTTTATAGCATTTGTTTATAATAAATTTCAGCAACATGTTGCTATGTAAAATATGATATTACCATGTTGCTGTAACGAATGAATATTAAGCAACATGTATATAACATTTGTATGCATTTGTAAATTTAAAATTTAAATTAAAAAGAACCAATTTTTTATCCGGATATTGATTGCTAAAAGAAATGTAGCCGTTTAGCAACATGTTGCAGTATTTTCATTAATTTCTTGAAATTTAAAAATGTTATAGCAACAATGTTTCATTTATTTGGTACAATGGCCCAATTTCGACTTCCGCGTACTGTACTTGTCTTAAACGACAAGTACACGTCCTCTAACCTGTATTCGTATAATTGAAAACAATTAGGTACTTCAAAGTTATTCTACTTCTTTGGCAACATGTTGCAGAATATATACGTACTTGTGTATTCCTATAAATTTAAAAATTTATTTACAAAATTCTTCTTATCCAATTTTTGCTAAAAGTATTGTTGGTTTCAGCAACATTCCTTGAGTTTAAAATGTTGCAGCAACAATGTTTATGTGATATAAATAAGAAATCACCAGACAAATAAGTAATTCGACTTAAAAAATAATGAAAGAAATGGCTTAAGTATTGGATAATGTATTGCTTTTGTTTAGGGAATGTTTATTAAGATGTTGGGATCAGTAATCTACGTGTTTACACGCAAAATAAGAAAACAAACTAATTTTTAATCAATTTTTATAGTGTTCAATTGTTTGTTAAAGTAGCTCTGTTCTGAAAAACTTCTTCTTCCGCAATCTACAACTGTCTGACGAAGCTATTGCTCTCCTCATCAGAGAAGAACTGACTTATGTACAGCCAAAACATTAGTCATAGAGATCCACACGCATAGCTGCCAGATTTGACGATTTATTGTCATTTTGACGATTTTGAGCTCCAAAAATGTAATTTTGACGACGTGACGATTTATGCCTTTATTTTGACGATTTTTAGGTTCTAATATTATCTTCGGAAGAACAAAGGCACGTGCCATTGTTTTTTTCATTCGGCCAACATTCAGGGGTTGACATTATTTTTGGGAGAAAAAATAGAAAAATATATTATAGGAATGAGGAAAGAGGGAGCAGTGTTTATGGATATTAGGTTAGAGGACGTGCACCTGTCGGTCAAGACAAGCACAGTACCCGGAGGTTGAAATTGACCCATATGGATATTAGGTTTGAATATTTTTGTTTCAAAAGTACCCAAAAAAAAAATTATCTATGCAGGAAGTTGCACATACGAATAGTCCGTCTAACAAACAAATTTTGTCTGCAATGCAGTGTACGATACACTGGCCAATCGACCACATACGGATGTGACGGCCAAGAAAGACAAGTGTCACGTAGGAATACATGATTTTCATAAACAACTCCCCTTATTTCGCTAAAGCAATATCCATTGTAGTAGCGATAGAACAGTGACACAAGCCACATTGCAACGATACTCCAATGAATCAATGGAGTTGGAACAATATCGTGATTAACAACCTAGTAAGGCCTCACCTATACACGGTCGAGAAGCCTCAACATAGACTTTCATACATGAGAGTTGTATTCCATTATCGGTTGGTAATTTGTAAGTAGATCAGATGAAGTGAAGTAATTATTGCAACGTCTTAAAAAACCAAGGCACTGAAAAATGTTTCAGTTCTAGCGAGCATCACACTGAATGTTCATGCCCATAAAGTCAAAATCTTCTGACTCCTTAATATTTATACCACACATATGTAGGTATGGATGATGCAATATTATCGCTGCTTAAAACCTTTCATTTTATTTATTCATTTTTTTTCTGAAATTTTTATACGATTTCAATGAATTTGACGATTTTTTCTCAAATATTTGACGATTTGATGCTTCGTTTATCTGGCAGCTATGTCCACACGCTATACATACATAATTAGTCATTACTACCCTTTAGTCAGGATTATTGACCTAGTTTCTCACACCACTTATGTTGTGTGTGTTAACTTTATACATAAGTGGCGGGACCTACAGTTTAAAGTCGACTCCGAACGACACATTTTTGTGAAACTTTTCATGGCAATTTTATTTACTCTCAGAGTTTTTGCCAGAGATCTGCGGAGAGGAAATCGCCGAAGGAATAATTTTTTATATTGTTTTGATGTATGGGGTCAAACCCTGCCTTTACCTCTAATAAGCTAACACACTATCTACTAGACAATGGCGACTTGCTATACGTAAATTAAAAAATGGTTTGTCGCCAAAGTCTAGTAGGTAGTGCACTGGCTTATTAGATGTGAGGCCGTGGTCCAAACCCCAGCCTAGACAGCTCGAACAAAACAAAATGTGAAAAAATATTTCTTTCGGTGACTTTTTTCTTGCAGATTTCTATCAAAAACTCTGAGAGTAAGTAAAGTATTCATGAAGAATTTCTCCAAAGGGAAGGGCAAGGGAAGTTAACGGCAATAGTCATAAATTAGGCAAAAACATTTGTTAACAATAAGAAGATAGTAGTCTGAAACAATATTTGTAGTATTTAAAATGTAAACGTTTTAACGCAATGTGCAAACCATTACACATACATAAATGGTCATTACAACCCTTCAGTCAGGATTACAATCTTACGAACGATAGACCTTTGAGAAACCTTTTCATGGGAATTTTATGTTACTCCCAGAGTTTTTGCCAGATATCTGCTGAGAGGAAGTAGTCAGAGAATCATTTCTTCATATTTCGCTTTGTTGCAGATGTCTGACATGGGGTTTGAACTGAGGCTTTACATCTAATAAGTCATCACACTAGCATTAAATAGCAGTCGCCGTGGTCTAGTGGGTAGTGTGTTGGCTTATTAGACAAAAGGCCCGCCACTCATGGATACAATTCACACACACAACTTGGGTGGTGTAAGAAACTAGGTTGTAATCCTAGCTGAATGATTGGAATGTAAGTCAGTTATGTTTGTCATATATTTCAAGTGTCTTATGATCCGATAAATCATCCATTAGCCATTACAAAATTGTACCTGCTTTTGATATCTACTGAGTAGTATGCCTGTCATTATGTCGTTCTCTGACAGTTTGTCACAATTCTCGTGTATTCTATAATAAAGCCCATAAATGTGTGTGTCTTTTTCAAAAAAAAAAAATTGCGTGTTTATTATTAAATTGTTGTTGAGAGAACAACAAAAAATAGAAAAAAATAATACGAAACTGTTAAAAAGATTATATTACGACTTCTATGTTTGAAAAAAATTGTTTTTTTTTTCTAATTCGCTTACAAAACATAGCTAGAAAAAGATGTCAGGGCTAGTCAATTGCTTCTATTACGTACCCGCTCTATGTATAATAAGTGAGAATATATTTTTATTTAAACATAAAACATTAGAACGAAAAAAATTAAAATAAAAAATACTCAAAATAGAATCTATTTGTTTTTTTTTTTTGTTGTTGTTGTTGTTATTCTATAGATCCATTACCAATTTAGTTTAAAATAGTGATTTTAAGTGAATTGTTTCGAATATTGCTGTTCAATGGGTAAACAGGCACCCCCTTAATGTATTTTTAATTAGTTTTTCTTCAACCAGATACTTTTAATTGTTTATTAGTTTTTAAATGAAATGTGTTGCCTTTTGTTAATTGATTAAAAAAAAATACGTATATTGGCATACAGACGTAAAACTGCAACTAAAAATAAATTTTAATTTATTTTTTTCCATTATTTACTTCATTTCTAGTTTGTGTGTGTTTTTTGTTGTTTTGTTTTTTCTAAAACAAATTGAAAACATTTCAATTATAGTTTTGAAAAAAAGGAAAATAATTTTTTTCGTTTTTATTTAATTTAATTAAAAATGTTTTTCAGACTATTTTAACGTACATATTTCGAATATGGCAGGTAGAAATATTTTTATTTTTTTATTATTAAATATGAATGAGATTCATGTTGTGTGTGGCAACATGTTGCAGTAATAGTAAATTGATTTTTAGACGATTTTTTTTAAATATTGAAACATAATTTGTTGGCAACATGTTATAGCAACATTCCCAAAACATATTCAAATAGGTAATAGTAGTTACATTACATATATACATAACATAATTGGTCATTACAACCCTTCAGTCAGGGTTACGACCTAGCTTCTCACACTACTTATGTTGTGTGTCGTTAATTTTTATACAATAGTGGCGGAACCTACAGTTCTATGGTAATTTTATTTACTCTCAGAGTTTTTGCCAGAAATCTGCTGAGAGGAAGTCGCCGAAGAAATATTTTTATATTTTCGTTTTGATGTCTGACCTGGGGTTTGAACTCAGGGACTTCAGTATAATAAGTCAACACATTGCCTACTAGACTACGGCGACTAAATGGTTACATTACATGCATATATAATTACAACACTTTAGTCAGGACTACGACCTAGCTTTTCACACCACTGTTCTTATTCATGAGTTTAAAGTCGATTCCGAACTACAGATTTTTGAGAAACTTTTCATGACAATTTTATTTGCTCTCAGAGTTTTTGTTAAAATTCCGCAGAAGGAAAATTTTTTTTCATATTTTTGTTTTGTTGTCGGTTTTCAACCGAGGCCCTACTTATAATAAGCCAACATACTACATACCTGCCTAAGGCGACTTCAATACTGTGTATACTTGCTGCTTGAAATCTAACAATTCTTTTTTGCAATTTTTATAGAAAATTCACTTGGGTAATTCTATGCAACATGTAGCCTAAAAATGTTGCCGAAAGATAAAATAAAATGTATTTTGCCTAAGCAAGCATGACAGGATGAGCGTTAAAATAATATTTTGTCATGAAAAGGTTTTCAAAAAACCTGTCGTTAGAAGTCGGCTTAAACCCACCACTCAGTACATTAGATGGTTGTAATCTTAAGTAAAGAGTTTTAATGACCAATTAAGTTAAGTAATTGATTAAAATGTAACTCGAATTTGTATCATAAAGCAACATTTTGTTATGAAACTTTAATAAAATGAAGTTAGTTGTTGTTGGTTGGTCATGAAATGATTATGAATGTCTCTTAAAAGTTTTCTTTACTAAGCAACATGTTGCTGCAGCATTTTAATTTAAAATAGTTCGGTTTTACCTCCAAAAGTTGTATTAAAAAATTCAGTTTTTAAATTTTTATATCCATTTTGTCTATTTTTTATTTATTTTCTTTCTTTAAATTTAATTTTATTCTCAATATAATATGTTAATGACATTTAGTAATTGTGTATATTTAGTCAAGAAGAGAAATGAATTTTTTTCATGTAATCTCCATAAAAATTATTAAAAATTCAATTTTTAAATAGAAGCATAACAATGCATGTATACGAATTGTTTTAATAACTTTCATATTTTTTTTGCGGGGTGTCCTTTGTATCACATACAACATATAAAATTGCGTTTATTTATTAAATTGTTTCATGTAACTCTATAGTTATGTGGGTGGTTTTAAGAAAATGTCGTTGAATGAAAACAAAATAAAAAAAAGGCAAAAAATATTTCAATATAATGTATGTTTATTCAATGACATTATTGTCATTCACAATTCATTATGAATATAAATTATGAAATTGTGTATTAATCATGACATAATTACATTCATTTTTCTTTGCTTTTTTTTGTTTGTAAATACAATTTTAATATCGGCTTTTCGTACAATAACAGTCACTGTAATTTGAATAGGAGCAACATAATAAAAAATTTTTTAAATATACGAACATAACCGAAATAGAATAGGGAAACCTCTTACTCTTTATATTTTATAATTCATGGGACATAGTTTTGATATTAATTTCTTAGCAACATGTTGCTGAACAAAACTAAATAATTTTAAATAATGATAAAAATGGATACGTTAGATAAATTAAATTACAAATCATAAACTAAGGCATGCTAATAAGAAATGTTGCAGCACGATTTGGTGTGAAGTTTGTAAACTTTTAATAGAAAATATTTTGAAAGTCTTTTTACTACAAAAACAATTTGTTAAAAACAATTAAAATAGAAAAAAATGTTTAAAAACCTACTGTTTAATCTAGTGAGGAGCTAAGCTGTGTTATAAATTTACGCGGAATAGATTTGAATGTTCTTGTACGTAGGCAAGAGAAGTTTACTTCAATAATGAAAAATTAGGTAAACACATTTGTTAACAATAAGAAGATAGTAGTCTGAAACAATTTTATGTATTTAAAATTCTTTTTTTTCAGCAACATGTTGCTGGAATAAAATTAAAGTATAAGCCATCAAACATAATTGTTACTAAAATTATTTTTTTAATAAAAAGATGTAACGCAAAATGCAAACCATTACACATACATAAATGGTCATTACAGTCAGGATTACAATCTTACGAACGACAGACCTTTAAGAAACTTTTTCATGGCAATTTTATTTACTCCCAGAGTTTTTTCCAGAAATCTGCTGAGAGGAAGTAGTCAGCGAAACATTTTTTCATAATTTCACTTTGTTGGAAATGTCTGACATAGGGTTTGAACAGAGGATTTACATCTAATAAGTCATCACACTACCATTAAATGTTGCTATTAAGTGTTGCTGGAATATATTGGTTGTAAATGAATAAAAAATTAGAAAAATGTTTTTTCTATCGACCAACATTAATTTTTTAATTAAATTTTAAAGGTAAAGTGATGCTCTAGTGATACATATAAAGTAATACACTTCTTTTATTTTTTTTTTATCAAAAACCTGTAGAATGCAAAAAAGTCTGCGAATTTATTTAAATTTAATAAAAATGTATCTGCAACATGTTGCCAAAAACAACAGAAAATATAAAATTCATTGGTTTTCTTCAGAATGAAGGTATGTAAGGAATTTTGCTCATGAAGTATATGTTTTAAACGATATTATTTTTGTTTTTTTTATTTTGTTTCATTGGAATATCTTTCTGAATTTTGGTTAGTATTCGCTTCAATCTAAACTCTACACAAATGGCTTTAAGGTGATGATGAAATAGTATTACGATGAAATGAATTTTATTGTTCTTTCCACAACATATTGTTTATTTTTATGAATTTATTAAATTAATTATTATTATAAAATTTAAAGTTTAATTCTGGAAAAACATGTTGCTGAGAAAAATAATAAGGATTTAAGCAACATGTATCTAAACATGTTCATGGCACAACATACATTTTGAGGTTTTTTGTTAAGTCTTAATTAAGGCTAGTACTCTGTTCAAATTTGTGAAAAATGTTGAGCAACATTAATTATTCCATACGGAAAATTTGACGTGGAGCCAAGTAGTAAGTAAATATTTTTTTTCCATAGGAAAACAATAATCGCAGATACACATAAATTTTAAAGTCAGTTGATATTGAAAATTTCACGTGAAACAATTGGTACTTTGACTATTTCGGTGTAAAAAATAATGTTGCCAGAAACATTTCATATGTTTTTTACAAAATGAACAGAGTACTACTTCTGCAACATTTTTTCATGAAAATTTCATGTGATATTTTTTAACATGTATTTTGACAGCATTCCACTTGAAATTTTGTAACAGAGTACTAGGCTTTAAATCATATAAAAATTAAACAGAAAATTATTAAAATGTTGCCACTTTTTTTTAACCTTATTTGAATACCTTCTAGTGTGCATTCGTCCACTGCGCTTATATTTTCCCTTTGTTTTTCCGTTTGGTTTTTTTTTAATAAAATTTCCACTATATTGAGTTCATAATAAAACATATTTTTTATGTTAAACAAAAAAAAAAAACAAAAGAGAGAGAAAAAAATAAATAAATTTTGTTGTTTGTTTATTGAAATGCAATAAATTTTCTTTCCAATTCAATGATTCTTCTCATTCTGTTGATGATATTGTCGTTCCCTTTGTTTATGGGTATTTTTGCTGTCAATATCATAAATTAAATATAAAAATTAATAATATTGTTGCTTATTCACTTAACCCCCCTACCCTTGCTTTCCATAGACCATTACAATTTATAAAAAGAAAAAATGGGTCAATTTATAAATAAATACACAAAGAACTTTACAGTGAAATACAATGTACAGACTATAATGCAAATATGCCATATGCATTCAAAATAAATTGCAATTTTAAATGTTCATTTAATATTTAAATTAAATAAACGATATGAAAAATACAAAAACACATTATGAAATGCGATAAATAAAATTAAATTTACAAAAAACAGGGGGAAAACTTTGATTTTCCCTTCTTTATTTGTATCATTTTTTTCTATAAAATTTTATTACTGAGGGAATAAAATATTTAAAATGCAATATTATAACGTAGGTTTGCTTTCAAAAAAATTGCACAAAAGTCGTGATTATGTTGCTGTCAATATGTTGCGAAACATGTTTATAATCAATATGTTTATAAACTTTACTTGTAACCAAAACTCATTTTTTGACTGGAGAATCGAAAATGTAAGCAATAGATTATGTTCTTGAGTGGTCGTTGCTAGCAACATTTAAGTTTGTGCTGTAATTATTCTCTTTAGTTCAGCTATCTAAAAAGCTACACCATAATCTTTACTGAAAAATTACATACATAAATGGTCATTACATACATAATTGGTCAGAATTATTGATCTAGTTTCTCACACTGCTTATGTTGTGTGCGTTAATTTTATGCACGAGTGGCGACTCCAAACGACAGATTTTTGAGAAGCTTTTCTTAGCAACTCTATTTACTCTCAGCCTACCGCCTATGAAATATTTTGCGTTTTGATG
This sequence comes from Sarcophaga peregrina, assembly GCA_014635995.1. Taxonomy (NCBI): domain Eukaryota; kingdom Metazoa; phylum Arthropoda; class Insecta; order Diptera; family Sarcophagidae; genus Sarcophaga; species Sarcophaga peregrina. Next base: position 26,412,688 of record CM025789.1, on the reverse strand, counting down.
TCTACCCTGGAATTTGAACTCGGGTCTTACGTCTAATAAACCAACACACAACCTACTGGACCACGGCGAAAGGTTGTAATTATATACGTATGTATGTATGTAGTTCTGCTATCTGCTACATTTATCGTCGCCACTGTATCCTTATTTAGGAATTTTAATATGCGTTACATGTTTAACCACTTTTTTTTATTTTTAATTTTTCTTTTATTCTTTCATCAAAAGTTTTATGGCCTACTTTTAATGTGTACAACACAAATCTACTCTCATATACTACAACTATGTGCGAGTGTAACAATTCATGCCTAAGCGCCTTAAAGTACACTTCACTCATTGTAGAAAAATTATAAAAAAAGAAGAAAAACTCAGCGTACATGTTTAAATTAATTTTTTTTATTTGCGCGTGTTAGTTTTTATAAAACTGAAAAAAAATGGAAAATAGAGGGGGAAAAAAACTGAAAGAATTTCCATTAAAAAAATAAAAAAAAAATTAAGCAATTCCTTGTTGTTTGATGTCATTTAAGTTTACCATTTTGAAAACATTTTTTTTTTGTTTGCGCCTAAAAATGTTTTTCAGAAAACGTTGAAATGAAAATGACACTCAACTCTCGTTTGGGGGCAGGCATACGTGCGTTTTGTATTTGAATTTAAAATTTTAATAAATGCATGACATCATGATAAACAAATTGTACGTATGTCTGTATATATTTACATATTTGTGACATTTAATTTTCATATTCATGTCAGTTTTATGTAAATTTTTAAGCGAAATACGAAGTAATTGTTGTCATACTTAGCCTGTCTGAAAGAAATGTTCTTGAATATGCCTGATGCTGTCATAAGAGAAGAAAATGGTACGACAAATAAGAGCATTAGCATCAGCCAAAATCGTTTGTAAGATAATCTAAAATAACCAGTCCTACATGGAACTCCTACAAAGGACTCAGATGTTAATGGATTATGTTGGACTCTTACTTATTTCTGTAATCCCTAATCCTTAAACCGTTTGTCTCCGGATTGTTCCAAAACTTTTCAATATTTTGATATTGTACAACTTATTTCAGCCTTGTTGCTGAATGTGTAATAATAGTTTACATCTTCCACAAAATATCATACAAGTATTCGCTGGCGGATCTCGGAACACGCAAGAAATCCGAATGTGAAGTCTTTTCAGACCTGTTGTCTCTTGAACTACCCGAATCCTGACTATAAAGATTAAAGATTACGAAGTGTGACACCTATTCACTCACAAAAAGTGAGTGAAAGCACGCCATCTAAGATTGTCTAAGAATTTCGGGTATCTCTTTTTTTTATTAAACCTGCACTCAGGGGATGACCCCTACTCATGCAGTACATTGTGCAGGTTTAGGAAAGGTAGAAAGAGGGAAGATGCGAACGGTAAGGAAACGAGTTGCTGCTGGTGGCTATAAAATGGCCAGTGCTATACCTTCACCATTAGACAGTCTACTGCAATCGTCCCTAACAAGCCCGTAGTTTCTCACACCACTTATGTTGTGTGTGTTAATTTTATACAGAAGTGGCGGGACCTGCAGTTTAAAGTCGACTCCGAACAACCGATTTTTGAGAAACTTTTTAAGCAGAGAAATTGAAGAAATCGCAAAAAAAAGCTTTTGCATTTTTTTTTTTTTATTTTGATGTCTGGCCTGGGGCTCGTCTAATAAACCAGCACACTACCTACTAGACCACGGCTACCCTCTTAAGGAGAGAGAGCGAAACATTCAAATGTTATCGGCCTATGAATAACTGGACACAATGAGGAAGAAATGTGTTCTCCAGTGGATATATGCAAAATACAATTTTCCATAATTCTAGATCTTGAGGATCTAATTCTTACGGGATGACAACATATCCCGGACAAATGAGGAATTTTGCTCAATTGTCAAACTAACTTGGCCCAGGATGGATAGGAGACGTCCCAACTAACTACTCAAACTCCATTGTATAATTATCTTTATCACATTGGACATGCTCTCAGGTCACTGCGTTATGGTACAATATGCGGAAAGATCAACTCGCGAGGTGTAGATTTAAATTATTTGGCACTCCGTTCCCTGTCAGCTTAACGGATTTATTGTTAGATTGTTATCAAGGATTTAGTTTCGTTTATAAAACTTTCAGGTTAGTTTCCAGTTTAGGGGAGTCGTGGATTTGGTCAGTTTGGTTTAAGCATGGCACCACAACAGGTCGCAAATGCGTGAGTTTTTGGTATCAAAGCTACCAATCCAACTAACCTAGTTCATAGCAGTCATAATCAATACCCCATGAATGCGTATGTCTACAGGTCCCCATCTTCTTTAGAAAATCTAATGATAAAAGAGAAGTGGAGACCATACAATAGGTTTTCACTCATTGGGCTACTCTTGAAAGCTTGAGACGAAAGATTTTTTTATCACTTGGAATGTATCATGCGTAGCCTAACTATTATGAATAATATCCATGACCTTATAAACCTATCTACGTGCTTGAAAACTAACAGGTAGGAGTTTTAAACATTTGATGTGCATCAATTCTTTATTAGAGAAAGTCTTCCTCTCATTGCATTAAAGTTTGTAAAAGTTGCGAAAAAACTGATTAACTGAAAATTAATGAATGAATTGAAATTCTCAAATATAATCGGTCTTAAACGTCTTTACGTATGTAGTTAAATAGACCTTAAATTCGTTAAAGATACGGTTTTTAGCGCACATTATTTATGGTGGATATTTGAAATCTCTTTAGCAAATTCTATTGGCATTTATGTCTGACATTTTATTTCAAATTTTGTTATTGATTCCACGTCGAAACTTTTTAATTTATTTTCAAACAATCATTTATTTTCTGTGTTTGCCAACTCATTTTAAAACAATTTGAAAATTTGTTAAAAGTTTTTTTCACCCCCTTTAACCCCTCACTCCATCACAACTCAACTCTATCTCTGGAATTTTATATTCAAATGGATGGACGTCATAGAAAAGTTTTTCATTGTTTTTAAAGTTTTTTTTTGTTGGTTTCTTTTTAGAAAAAACTTTTTCTTAGAATTTTTGAACGCGTTTCTTTAAACAAATAGAACGAACAACTATCTATGGGATGTGCTCCATGTCAGTTTAAATTTGTGCAAAAAAGCAATGTTTTTTCAATGACTCTTGTTCATCTAATTGGGAAATGTTTTAACACGCGGACAGCCTTAGCAGATGCCCACAATAGGGGTAATCAGTTAATGCTTGATATGAAATATTTTTAAATCATAATGAAATTAAATATGATGGAATACTCCTTTTAAATGCCTTTTAATAATAAAAATCTAAAGAATTTTAATTAAGTGTTAAAGAAACGAGTCTTGTTTTTTTGCCTTCTTATCTGGAAATTATAATTTTATGTCTTTATTTTCATTGCTGTCTAGCTTCGAGCTAGCGTTTCTATTACAGTCATTTTGTAGCTCTTAAAATTTATTACAACATTTCAACAATTTATATTCGTTTGCATTTAAATTCGTTTTCTTTATGACATTTCAAGTCTAATTTAACTTTTTCTCTTTACAGGTAAATATTGTTTATATTTTTCCCTTGAAAAACCTCTTTCGTGTGGCGCTCTCATTTCGATTCTGTTGGTAAGTGGTGAAGTGTATCATAAAAGTCATCATTCGTTGCTTTATGTGCTTGTCAGACAGTGTTGTAAATTGTGAATAAATTTTTTGGCAAAAAAAAAAAAAAAACAACAACAATTTTTCTGTTTGCATGTTCACCATCACACTTTTATGGCCCAAAGGTAGCTGAAGAATTTGTGGTATAATGTTAATAAAAACAAGTGTTATTTTATGAGAACTTTTGAACATTTATTCATAAAACATGCCAGTAAAAGTTATTCAAGAGAAATATTTTATTTTATAATAATTTATTATTCAAATAACACCTAAAAGTATGCAAAGAATTTTATTGAAATGTATTTAATCAAAAGCGCCTAAATGTAGGCTAAAGTATTTTTGTATTTCTTAATTGAAATACATAAAGTAGATTGGATTTAATAAATCCAATAAATACTTGAGTCTCTTAATATCCCGTAATATCGTATTATTCCTGGTAACCATGGCTAACCATCTCAATAGTTTTACTGAATATATTGATTCTGTCCAAATTACTTTATATTTTGTAAATAAAATTTCGTTGTCCAAGAAGCCTTTATCATAGACTTTTATATGTCTGACAATGGCGGAGAAGATGTTTGTTAAGCCTCTCTGTCATTACAGCTTCGGCAGAAATTATAGTCAAGCATTCCCAGGCTTCTTATGGATACACGTACATGCCATAACCTCTTTACAACTGCTATGAGGTTCATAACATGGCCTCTAGTTAGGCTAATGTAAATTTTTGAATTGCATATCTCCATATTGGAACAGATTTGCCTAAACTTTATAAAATTGAGCTCATTATACGATGTTTACTTTGCTTATGAGGGAAATATGTTTGACGCTATATGTTTGCACCTCTGCACAGGAGTGACAATCTCAAATATGAATTGATTTGAATTTTCTGTTGGACCTGCCTTTGCTAGTGCTTTAGATTTGCTGTTATCTTTAAAGTTCCCATATCTAGAGATATTTATGACGGTAAATATCCTATATTTCATTACCTTTTACAGTGCATGGAATTTTTTGTGAGTCTTAGATAAGATGTACAGAGTCTTAGGGCATCTATGTACATAAGTGGGCTGATGTTTTCTTCTAAAAATGGTTGTAATAATGTCCTAAGTTATCTCTTACTCAAAGTCTAAAAACGTTAAAATCAAGACTTAGAAAATTTTAATGCATAGTTTTAGGCGTTACCTAAATTCCGCTACCTATTAATAATGCTGCATACTTTTATGATTATTTTGTTCTCAATGTAATTTAATTTACTTATAATTTGTAGTGCCTATTTTATGGTTTAATTATAAACAATTCTATCAAATAATTCTATCTTTCTAGAATGGAATTTATAGTTTTTTTTTCAAACACTGAGCACTATAATTAATCGATGACAATTTTTTAAAATCAAGACTTTAAAGATTTTAATGCATAGTTTTAGGAGTTACCTAAATCCGCTACCTATTAATAAATGCTGCATACTTTTAAGGTTATTTTGTTCTCAATGTAATTTAATTTACTTACGATTTGTAGTGCCTATTTTATGGCTCTTGAATGAAATTTTTAATTTTTTTTCAAACTCTGAGCAGTATAATTAATCAATGACAATTTCGTGTTTTAGCTTTACCCTTTGCTTCTTTACAGTATCTCTTCCCAGAAAGAAAGAAGAGATAACAGGCATTAAATATTACACGATTGCCATAGACATACAAGAATTTACAATTATTTACAATATTACCAATTAAATTGTCAGACATTATAAATTCCATATCCACCCCTTCCTTCCTCCCACCCCAATATAAAAAACCTTTCACCTTTCAATAGATGGGGAACTATGGCGGGGTGGGGAAGGGGTAGAGGAATGGCTTTGAATTTTCGGAAACCATGGAGGCATTGGCAAATTGTTTATACATTTTACACAAAATTAATTAATTTTAAACCTTTTATGTTACAAAATAATAACCCCCCCGTCCCCCCATATTATCGCCCATATAAAATCACTCTTCAACACATAATACGATATGCTCTATCAATACTTATGCATTTAATAATGATTTTAAATCCTCCTGTAATATGTATGTATGGATACAGGCATACATTAAATGCTTATAAACAAGCAGAAGAGAAGCGAGAGAGAGAGAGAGAATGCCAGAAATATTATTTATGAAGCAGGAGTTTTTTTGTTTTAAAGACTGAAGAAGTGCTACTATACCGTGTACAGTGTAAAGAGCACACCAATGTCACTAAGGCAACACCCTTGGGGCAATTTTACAAATCGATGTCCTTGCGTTCTTTACTAGCGGGTAGTATGTGTGGCAGTTGCAAAAAGTATTTTAAACGTTAAATGCTTGCAAAATGAGGCTCTACAATCAAATAAATGTACAACAAGGGCAAGTGTTTTTATGTGTGGATATACAGGGTATGTTGGGGGTATGGGCCATGGCTTGTTTTTCCCGGATTTTGTCGGTTTTTTTTTCGTGTGTTGTTTTTGTGTTTCATCATTACACGGAAATTGTTAAATTATAATCAGGAAAATAAAAACAAAACCCTTTTGAACACACATAAAAGGCTCTTTAAAGCAACGTATGTCAATACGGGCAGCAGCGGCAGCAGTAGCATTCATTCATTCATTCATTATAGGCATATGAGAATGCACATTATACAGCCTCTTTATGTTTGACATTTCTACTTGAACGTAATTCCATACATAATTTCATTAAGAGGTTCAGAACCACACTTGCATATACAAACATACACTCACGCAGCTTTTGTTTCAAAGAAAATCCATCACACATCGTTATACTGGCAAAGCGGCGACAGAAGTGATGCATGTTTTATTGCCACACACGCTTGGTTGAATTGCAACAGCAAAAATCTATAGACTGTAATAATTTGCATTATAATGCATCTATACCTTTACATACATACATACTCTACATACGTACATACATACAAATATCCATGCAAAGTATGGCATTAAAAATACAAAAAAAGTGTTGCATGGCTATGAAACCAAAAAATACCAGCCACCTTATGCTGCTGCTGCTACTGCCACTGCTACTATTGCTACTATACACATACAGAAGACATGTTCATAACACTACTTTAAAAGTGTGAATGCCACACTTGAAATGTGTTGCATTTTATTATTATGATTATATAATATGCCACACAAGTTTTTTCACTCTGTTTTTTTTTTGTATGCCACAAGAAAGAGGCAGCATAAAACCACAGCATTAACCGGAACAAAGCAAAAAAAAAACATGATGCAAGACAAGAGGCAAAAAAGTAGAAGAAAAAAATGTTTTTGAGACTCGTCATCCATAAAAGATTTGCAAAATGCTTTACAATGCCAGTAAATGGTGATTTTTATAAGAGGCCTTCAGTGAAAAGAAAATTGGCAAGTTGAGGCATTTGTATCCCTTAACCAGAAGTTTATGATACGCTAAAGATAAACCAACAATTGCTTTAGGTTGCATAAAATTACTCATGATTTTTGATCGTCGCAGTCCAGTGAGTAGTTAACTTATTTAGTAAATGAGGGCTCGAGTATTCTAACCTAAGTGGAAAAATCTTTACGCAGTAATCTTCGATGGTCCTATTGTAACATCTATAAACCCTACTCCCTTTTTCGCTTCAATATTTTCCTAGACAATACAAGACATTGTTTGCTTACTGCTTAATTCGTTAGCCGTTGCAACGCTTTAGTTAGGATTACAACCTAGCTTTTCACAACACCCATGTTCTTACTTACTTTATTGGCCATTAATAATCCGTTTATCAGATTTCGACGTGCTTTAAGACATTCCTCTTGCTCGACTTTGCCAGTTAGGTTAGGTTAGGTTAGGTTAGAGGACGTGTACTTGTCAATTCTGACAAGTACTTTACCCGGTAATCGAATTGACCCATTGTACAATGTCCTAGCTTCTCACACCACTTATGTTGTGTGTGTTAATTCTATACATAAGTGGCGGGATCTACAGTTTAAAGTCGACTTCGAACGACAAATTTTTTGAGAAGCATTTGATGGCAATTTTTATTCTCAGAGTTTTTTTTGCCAAAAATCTGTTGAGAGAAAGTCGGCGAAAAAGTATTTTTATATTTTCTTTTTGATATCTGACCTGGGATTCGAACTCTTTCGTCTACCTTTCGTCTACCTGCTAGACTACGGCGACTTCGACTTTGCCAGTTGCTCACACCAATCGGTGACAGGACTTCCTAAATTTTGTCCTTCCAAAATGATTCAAGACAAGATCGTTCTTTTCGCCGACTTTCGTTAATCGTTGCACCGAATACAGGTCTCGCCGCATTCGAACGAACTAGTCGAGCAAAACGTCCATATAGTTGAGGAGTTCAAAACCTCATTATGTGATCGAATGCGGAAATCATTGCCAACTAGCACTGGATGGAAGATCTTACGTAAGATTTTTCTCTCGAATACACTCAGGCCTGCTGCAAACGGTGCTTAATAATGTCCATGCTACTGTGGCATAAAGAAGCACGGAGCGGATGAGCGACTTGCAGAGTGTGGTGGTATCCGCTACTCAATTGCCTAGTGAGACATCACCCATGCACTCATGGGACGCATAATTTTAAGTTTTGAGTTTTTGCCAGAAAATTTGTGACGGGAAATCATCGAAAAAATTGTATATTTCGTTGCGTTCGGCATGCGGTCAAATAAACTAATACACTATCTGTTAGACCATGGCTGGACCAACATGGTTCCTTTTTAATAAAATCCAGACATAAACAGACTGTAAGACGTTTGGAAATATTAGGAATACGTTTGGTTCCCCTTAAACTGTTCAGTCTGATGTGGGTTTAAAACGCATCTTTGTCGTTACACATGGAAGAATTTAATTCAAGGACAATAAACAGTAAATTTTTAAAATTTTACCGCCTTAAATTATTCTACAGCAAATGAGTATTTATTTAAACGTGTTTTATCTATCTTATCTGCATTTAAAACGCCTTAAACTATATTTCATCGAATGTTTTTATCTTACTTTTTATATTATGAAATCAAACTACATATTTTAAAAGTTCATTTCTTTGTTCAGGTGTTTTTTTTTTCTTAATCTGAAAAATATTTTAATTCCTTTAAAATATTATCCTTTATGGCTATTGTTCAGATTTAAATAAATATTTGCATATTTGATTTATTCTTGAGACAAACTTCAAAAAAAAAAAAAAACAAAGAGAAATTAAATTTATTAATATTTAATAATACAAGTGCTATAAATCATAATAATAATGCCTCCTTAAAGTATGCAACAGTAAGACTTTAAGACTTTTATTATTTTAAACAAAAGCATTCAATTTAATACTGTAAATTAATTAATAGGATTTTATTTAAATAATCTTCCTAAGTTGAGAAGCCTTAAAGACTTTTTGGGAATTATTGTTTACCTAAAAATATGCAATAAATTTTATTTTTATTGAATACGCTTAAAAATATGTTATGAAAATATGTTTATAAAATGATACTATTGAAATGGGATAGAAAATATATGAAAAGTAAAGGATAAAGAATAGGTACAAAGGGGAGAAGACTTGATAAAATTGAAACCAAAAACTTTGGCTAGCTATTGAAGGTATATTTTAAAAGCAAATCTGATACATGATTATATATTCGGGCCAACCATTATAAGCAAGTATTTTTCCCCTTTCCTTTAATTTCCATTCCCTCCATTCTTAGTTTTTTATTGCTTTTAATTGTAACTTTTCGTTTATATTTCTCTGTGTGTTCATTATTCTTATTCTTTTCGTAATTAAAAGAAAATCAAAGACCATTGCCCTTTCTACTTCCTTTAATTTTTTTTTATGCTATTCTTTTAATTGCATTATCCTTCTCTCTTGTAGAACGTATTCAACATATTCAAAGTGCTTTTGTTCTCATTATATAAACGCTCTTCCTGTTCCTTTTTCTTTCTTTCTTCCTTTTTCCTTTCCTGTATTTCGTTTTTATTGTTGATGTTGTTGTTTTCTTTTATTTTTTAATATATTTTTATTATTATTATAAAAGAGAGAGAGACCATTAATCTAATTGTGCTAATTTTCTTTCTATAATTTTGTTCCTTTAATTGCATTTTGTCTTCTTGTTGGGCATGCTTATCATTTTCCTAAATGGATTTGTAAGAGCATGATAGCATATTTAAACAGGCATACATTATGTACGGAGGAACTCTTTAGTCTTCTATACAAATACAAACACAATTAAACAAAATAGGAGTTGTTCGTGTTCCGTAGCCTTTCTTATGTTATTCTCTCACTCTCTCTCTCTCTTTCTCTCTTTGTTTTTAGTTGATTAATGTAATTTTCTTCAAGTGTTTTATAATGTTAGTGTATGTGTGTATATATGTATGTATGTGTGTGTGAGATTAAGATTGGATACATATTTTTTATTACATTTTCTTCTTCTTGTTGTTGCTACTTAAAGTTCCTTGTCCTTACTAATGAGAATCCTCTCTCTCTCTCTCACTTTTGAAAATCATAAAAAAACTATTCTCGGTCGTTAGTCTTTTACTTTTCATCTCTTTTTGTAAAATGTTTTACAAAATTCTTCTCTCTCTCTCTCCTTTAGTTATGCTTTAATATTTAGAAAATCTTTTGTTTACTGTTATTCTCTTTGGTTAGTTTTATTAGACCCATTCTCTCTGTCTCTCTCTTGCTTTGTTTACCTCTGCTGTGTTCATTTATTCCTGTAGATTTGACTGTGTGTCTTTGTATGCGTAAATATGTTTAGGTTTTGGATGCAAAAGACTACGTACAGTTTATTCATTAATAATTAACTTAAACTGTAATTGAGGTTAGTTTAGGGCTAAATAGTATAATTAAACAAAGTGTTAAAAGCTACTTTTTAAGAACCAGCAACAACAACAGCAACAACAACAACAACTAGTATTATTTAATATACTTGTTAATTAATTTATTTTTATTCATACATTCCAGTAATATTAGGTTTTCTGCTTAATTCTTTGGTTTTGGCTCATAAAACATTTGTTTGTAATGCCAGCCATAAAATGTTTTTTTTTTGTCTTTGGTTAAAATAAAGTGTTTGTAGTTTATTTTTAGAATTTTATATTGTGTTAATTGTTGTTGGTGTCATATAATTCTATTCACGGTTTTATTTCAAAGCGATTCTTTCGCTTTTGTGGTCAGATCTGGATTAGTCCGTATTTGATTTCAAAATTTATGCATAACTAATAGTTTTCAAAACACATATTGGATATTTCCATGGTATTTCTATTCTAAATAAAAGGTCTTTGATTCCACAATAGCCAGTTCAAAAATAAAAATGATATTTTCATTCCTAATAATCAAGATTGCAGCTCATAAGGCCAACAGTTTAGTCTGCAGGCCACTGCAATGATAAGGTAACCTTGAGTAATTTTTAAGAGTTATAGGAAATTTTTTCAAAAAAAACTCATTAAATTCAGAAAAATGCATGAAATCTTTATTTGAATCGATAGTACGGTCCATATAATTTAATGTTTGAAGATTATTTCATGGAAATGTTGAGTGCGACTGCGCCTCAAATGGTCCATCCGCTTAGTACAATTTTGGCATACTCTTTCCAACATTTCGGCCGGTATTTCACGAATAAATGCTTTAATTTTGTCATCTAGTAAGTCAATTGAAGCGGGTTTGTCTGTATAGACATGAGCTTTTACATAACCCCACAAAAAAGAGTATAAAGGCGTTAAATCGCACGAACTAGGCGACCAATTGACCGGTCCCGAATGTGAAATAAAATGTTCACCGAACTCGCCCCTCAATAAGTCCATTGTTATAGTGGATTTTCGGCTAACTTTCCAAGAGCTTGCACCAGCTGTATTTTAAAAGGCTTCACACCTAAATCCTTCCGTAAAATTTTCCACGTTGTTAAGTCTCAAAGCCCCAATTGCTGCGAATAGCGACGAATCGATAATTGATGGTCATCATTAACACTGGCCGATACAGCTGCTATATTTTCTTTAGTTCGCACTCTACGTAAGCGTGTTGGTCGTCTAATGTCCAACAATGTAAATTTGGTGCGAAATTTAATCACAATAGCTCGAATAGCCGCTTCAGTGGGTCGATTAAACTGCCATAAAATGGAAAAAGTGCGCATTTTGATATCAAAATTCAATGATTTGCAAGCGTTGTTCGTTTGTAATATGATTCATGGTTAAATTATAGACCAAACTGAAGATGTTTGACAGTGAAACAAAACACGAAACGTGCGTGAGCTGTTTAAACCAATGGTGCCAATAAGATAATGGCTAAAAAATCACCGGTTATCATCACCTTTCCCTGCTGAGTACGAACTGGCGTCCTTTCAGAGCTCCATTCAGATTTAAATTGTCTGCAATTGATTTGTATGGAGTGCTTTATAAGGTTCGTTACACCATATTCTTGTTTATATCTATCCGTTCTAAGTATTAAGCATATTTCTGGATGTTCCCAGTTCCATCATACTTAATTGAATTTGAATATTGTCTCATGTAGTACGTAGAATAGGTTATTTTTTGATTAGTTTGATTTAAGACCCTCTTACGCTGTAATTATTTACCTACTTGCTTACTTGGTCATTACAACCCTTTAATGAGGATTACAACACATCTTCTCAGACCACCTATGTTATGTATGTTAATTTTATCCATAAGTGGCGCGACCTACAGTTTAAAGTCGACTTTTAAGAAACTTTTCATGGCAATTATATTTACTCTCAGACTTTTTGCCACTAGACTACCGAAAGAAATATTTTTTCGCATTTGATTTTGTTAGAGATGAATGAGTTGGGGTTGCGCCTAATAAGCCAACACACTACCTACTATACTACGGCAATTATAATTGTACTGTTATTACCTAGCAAAAGTTCATATTGTTTTAAATGCATCTCTATATTTTTTCTTTGTTCGAGTGTACTCATTTAAACTTCTGTTCCTCTTCCAGTGGAGTGATCCATATCAGTGGTTTGATGGTACACCTCCTGTTTACTACATCTGCATATTAATTGTCTGGTGTTTACAAATAGTACCCAACAGAGGATGACCTATTTTGCTTGCGCAACTAATTTTAGCCTTCACAGATAGTCCACAGGCTCTATTCTACCTCCTAAGAGCTTAGGGTTCTGATGGTGACTTCAATATCAGTAAATTTTGTTATTTTTTCACTGTATTTTCTGCTCAAGTTGAATTGGGCAAATCGTTAGATGGCAAAAAGTTCTGCACTTCTCTTACGGGGTTTTCAAAACCTCTGCTCCTGTACCACTAACGCGTCTTTAATCCACCATTGAATACACGGTCCTCTAAAATAGTATTTACGACTTTTATTCCCTAAAATAGTGTAGAACCATTTCCCAACATCTGTCTTGAGGACGTTTATAAATGAAGTGTCAGGCACTCTGTTTATGGATTTTGTACCCGAAGTTGGTTTTTGCCAATAAACATTTTTCATCTGGTACTGCATTAGGCTGAATGCTTAAAAAGCGTCACATTAAAATTATTCTTTTGTTTTCCAATATTTTTTCATAAAAGAATTTTTAATTTTTCATTTTGTGAAACTCTATTGTTGTGTTCAGCAGAAGTTTTGATCTCAAATTTTATGCATAAAATTCTTTGATCCGCCTCTTAATCACTTTAATAGACTTGAACTTTATTTAATTGAATTTGTTGTTCTTGTTGTTGTTGTTTTGCTGGTGTTGTGGGTTTTATAATTGTTTTTCATGTTTTTGAATTTAAAATCCTTTATACGCAAAGATTTCTTCCCAGTCTTTCTTAGTTATTTAAATGCCAAGAAAAAAAAACGAACTTTCACCGAAAAACTTTTCTCTTTTTCGCAAGATAATACGATGAATGTGATGATGATGATGATGATAACATTAAAATTCTTTACAATTCTTTTGCATTTTATTACTGGAATATAAACAAAGAAGTTAAAAGTTTTTTAAAAAAAATGTTTGTTCCACTGTTTAAATGAAAATATCCTTTTAAAGTAGTCTTACAAAATTTCTGCGATGGCAGAGATGAAATAAACTAATCCGGAGGTGTACTTCCAGACTATACCCCTAAAGGAAGAAAGACAAGTTTAAAAGGGTAAACAATCTAGACTTTTATTAGGCAGTAGTCTGCTAAGTAGTGTGTTGACTTATCAGACTCGAACTTGTGGTTCAAACCCCATTTCAGAAATCTCAAATAAAACGAAATCTGAAAAGAAATATTCCTTCGACGACTTCCTCTCCGCAATCTTTTAGCAAAAACTCTGTGATTAAATAAAATTCCTATGAAAGTCTTCACAGAACTTTGCCCTACGCAGTCGACTTTAAACTGTAGGTCACACCGCTTTTTGGATCAAATTAACACACACACAGCGTGGATGGTGTGAGGAGCGGGGTTGTAATTCTCACTAAACGGTTGTTGTAATGATCAATTCAGTAAGTGAGGAAGTAGTTACGGCAGGGAGATATTGGAGCCTTAAACCAAAGTACCCAAAAATAACTTGATAGCAGTAAACTATTTTAAAAAGGGCTATTGTGCAATTAAAGAACTTTTATTTATAATAGGAATCTCTTCAAGCTTAGACCACATAATTTGTCGTTTTCATAACCTTTAAAAAAGGATTTAAAGGATATAAACTTTGTTTCTATCTCTGCCATAAGCGGCACTTTTATTATTTCTTATGAAACTTTTCACATGTGCATACATTCATGCATACATACTGAGTGGCTGATATGTATTGCAACCAACTTCAGGTTATTATCATTTGCAAACCGCTCGTCTGACAGCTGAGAGATTTATTGCAGTGACAGTTCATTTTATTATTTACAGGCTTACAAAAGCATTTTGATCCAATGCTGATAGTGTGGCTATCGTTAGAACCCTCCAGCATTTAAATGTGAATAAATCTTTTGTTTCTCCTACCATTTCTCGTTACCGTGATGCTGGCAGTGTTGAATGGCGTCCAAAAAGTGGACGAAAAAAAAACGGTGACAACACCAGAAATGATCCGAGAAGTCGATCATCTCAAGACAGTGCTTCACCGGGAATGGGCCAAAATACCGCAGAGCCACATTTGTGCAGTCTGTGATTGCTTTGTCGGCCGTTTGAAGGCCATAATTCGTACCAAAGGCGGCCATAATTCGTACCAAAAGCAGCCATTTCGAATAAATCTAAACTGATTTTAAAATTTGATGTTATTTTCAACATTTTTTTGATTTTGAACAATAAAATTAAATCGAAAATTAAAAAAAATATAGCGTTTTACTTTGTTGCGTAATATATCAGCCACCCTGTAATTGGCCATTACAACTATGCAGTCATGATTACGACCTAGCTTCTCACACCATTTATGTTGTGGGTGTGAGTTTTATACATGAGTGACGGAAACTAAAGTTTAAAGTCGATTTCAAAAGACAGATTCGTGAGAAACATTTTCATGGCAATTTTATTTTCTCTCAGAATTTTTGTCAGAAATCTGCAGAAATATATTTTCATTCTTTGTTTTGTTGGAAATGTCTGAACTGGAAGTTGAACCGTGGCCTCATTTCTAATAAGCCAACACACTACCTACTATACTGCGGCGGCTTTTAAAATCTAGACGCAATTTTTTAATTAAAATTTTAAAAATCTTAAATCTTTATTTCTTTTGTAAACAAACGTTTTCTTTAAACAATTTTTTCTATGACTGGGTGTTGAGTTATCTTTTTCATTTGCGTTATGCTTACTCCGTAGGTCACAAATTCCTCATTTGCAGACCTTTTTTTGATTTCTTATATAGAATTGATGCTCTTTCCTTTGCTTTTTTATATAAAAAAAATTATTCATTGCCCTCTTCTTTAAAATCCATTGCATATTAAAAAAAAAGTTAACTTTTAACAGAACAAAAAAAAAATATTAAGAAGGAATGAGGAACAAAAGAAATGAAATAATTTGAATGGGCAATGGGCTCTCTTAAATAACTAATGATCCTTAAATGGGCTTTTAAGAACTACAAAAATATGAACAAAGAAGCAACAAATATCGAAAATAATAGAGAAATTACAGGTGACCCCCGATAGCATCGCTGAAATTTCTTAATGGCCTTGTGCATTAGACATTCTTGCTATTTTCGTAGGTTAAGTTGTAAGATATACAAGGACGATAAAATCTCAACTTAATGATGATGAGTAATTAAGTTTTAATTCAATTCATTTCAATTGAATTGCTTTTTGAAGTTCGTTTTTTTGCGTTTTAATAAAAACCGATTTTTTTCTTTTTTTTGTTTTGCCTTTTAAATCATTTTTGTTTTGTTCTTGAATTTTGCTCTGAAGCCCAATTTACATGATTTTTTTTTTATAATTTTTTGGTATAAAAAAGTGCGTGTAATTCTTATTTTTTTTTTATTTGTGCCTTTAATTTGTTCTTTTGTTTGTTGTTGTTATTGTTCTTTTTCGTTAACTTTTCTTAATGACCTTTTTGGAAATCTTTTGATGTATAATTTGACCTTTTTTGGCTATTGTTGTTGCCTTTGCTTTCATTGTATTTCTTAACAATTGAAGCAAAAATGAAAAAAAAAGAACGAAGATTTTTGTTTTTGCCAAAAATTTTGTTGTATTGTTTAGCCAATTTTTTTTTGCCCCTTACTTTATAGCTGGGAATACTAGTAAAAAGCATTTGAAGGAAAAACGTTTTCAAAATCAAGCAGTTGATGGATTATTAATGAGTTTAGCAATTAAAAAAGTAGCATTTTGAAGAGAGTTAGACAAGAATTCAAAAGATATTGTTTAACAAATAATTAAAAAAAAAAAAAATTAAAAAACTTTACAAATCATCATCATCATCTTATCAATAATGAATTCACAAATTCCATTTGGATGTAATGGTAACGATTTGATTTTGTTAGAAACTTATGAGAAATTAGCCAACATAAATGGCGTACCTAGTCCTGTTGATTGCATATCAATGAAATAATTCATAATATCACTCGATATGGTTTGAACTCCTAAACCATTCTGTAGCTAAATCTTTAGGCATTATTATTGAGTACACGTTTAATCCGTTTCAGACAAGATTTGGTGAAGAATTTCCCTCTAGACCTTAATGATATTCACTAC
The DNA here is from genome assembly GCA_014635995.1 of Sarcophaga peregrina. Taxonomy (NCBI): domain Eukaryota; kingdom Metazoa; phylum Arthropoda; class Insecta; order Diptera; family Sarcophagidae; genus Sarcophaga; species Sarcophaga peregrina. The sequence continues at coordinate 26,395,997 of CM025789.1, read as the reverse complement.
ACCACTAGTTTATCAGGTTACAATGGTGACAACCTAGCTAAACGAATTTCAACAAACTCAATCATTTGACAGGCATTCTTAACAACCCATTCATTTGAATTGATTATTAAGCCTACTCTCGTACAAATTGTCTAATGGACTCTTTGAACCTATCGTTATCCACAAGGGAGATGTTATCCAAAAACCATAGTAGAAAGGTATTGGAGTATTGCGATCATATCGCTCCTTTATTGCAACATAGTCATATCTCAAAAAATTAAAAATTTATAGTTACTTAAGCAAAACTGCTCTTTTAGACCTTCTCTACATGTTGAAAAAAAATCAATTTAATATCCCAAGCTGAACCGAAGTTATAGGAAAAAGAGTTTGCGGCAATTAGACCATAGCACTTATGTTTTGAAAACTTTAATCGCATTTTGCCAAGTTCAAGTTTTTTTGAGATATGACTATGTTGCAATAAAGGAGCGATATGATCTATTGCACTGCTTGCGATCTGTAACCATTCTTTTTTTGCCCTGACAAACCTCAGGATGCTGATCAGCGCAGGAAGGATAATTCCCTACCTAAATGATTATGAATTCTTTTGATGTTTTCCAATCTGCACATTTGGCTTTGGTGCACTATACTTATGAGAACTACTGCTACTACCATTCTAATCTCATTTCACTATAATTGCTTAGCATAAGCTTAGAATCTCTCAAATTCGTTTTAGCTACGAAGAGTCTTTGCCTGTAGTTATCATTGCTTTCCATAAGGATGGTCTACCATTCTCATTTCACAGAGACTGTCTTGCTCCATCACTTACTTGTTCTTCTCCCTGACTTTCTAAATGACCAGGGATAATTGAGAACTTAATTAGTTCGTGTAGTTTTCTCAACCACTTTTGTAATAATTTTAAGTGAATGGCTTGACTGTCAAATTTTATTGCTCTGCCTTTTCCCTGTATGAGAACTACTGCTGCTACGTCTCCAATCTTATTTCACTATAATTGCTTAGCTTAAGTTTAGAGTCTCTGAAATTCGTTTTATTTCCAAGGAGACTTTAACTTTGCTTTCGGAAAGGATGCTTTTCCAAACTCACTTATTTATTCTTCTCCCTGAGTTTCTAAATGGCCAGGGATCTTGAAGAACTTTCTTATGTGATTTAGTTTTGTCAGCCACTTTTATAATAATTTTAAGTGAAGATTAAAGAAAAGAAGTTCTCGCATAATGGTTTGACTATCAAATAGTATTGCTCTGCCTTTCTCCTGCTACTTCCTATTCAAATTTCATTGATCACATCTATCAATGACGTTATCTTTCGCATAGTTTCCAAATATTTAATTTCACTACTCTTCGTGTCTTTCACGTGTACCACTTCTACTACAAAGTCTCTCTGCAACGCCGTCTCTATACCCAAAGATTTGTCCCGTTCTGTTCAAAAGATAGTCAAGATCAAAGCAGCCAAAAATTTGTTCTGATAGGTCACGATGCCTGCAAAATAACTTATTGCTCATGGTTTTTGACTTCTTCCTTAAGCAATGGACTTAACTGTTACCAAACTTCAACACGCTCTGCCAGCTCATGATGCCCTCTAAATAACTTCTTGTACTTGGCTCTCGTCTTCACTACTGTATGCAATGGACTTTACTGTAAAAGAATTTCAACTACAGCTGAAGTGCTGGTTCTCATTGATTCTAATATGTCAATGTATGCCACTCTCTGTAGCTGTGACTATATCAAGTTCGCCCATTGTAGACATATCATCAGATCATAAAATGTCTCAAGTTTGTTGACAATTATCACACAGACACGGAGGAAACTAGTGATTCTATCTCCACTTACTCCATGACTTTGCAAAACCTAAAACCCTCGTCTAACATCGTGTAACATCTAAAGAAACAATGACCATTAATCGGCATAATAACTATGTAAAGTTTGCCTAGGGACTAGCACATGATCCGTAGCGGGTGGATTTGTATTGGGCGTATTAGCTTGGACACCAAATGTTGTTAATATTAACGGTCTACGAGAACGTAAAGCTAATTCTTTTGTTATCGAATATACAATATGTGGGCTCAAAAGACTGTGCATTTTATTCACAAAGTAAGGAGTGCGCACAAAAAAAAACTTTACTTACACTTTTCGTTTTGGAAACAAAACTAAGTGGCGGATTTTTTTCGTTTTATATTTCAATTAAAGTAAATAATATTTGAATTCTTTTGTGTAAAAAATTGTTTTCAGTACAAGGTCTCAGAGCATCCAATTTTTTTAAGCCACTTTTCTTCCAGACATGTTACGATGTTTTAGAAAAATACGTATTATTTTACTTGCTTTGTTTTGGTCGGCAAATCCTTTTTTTCTTCCACTTCCACGCTTTCTCCCAATACTCAAAGACTCCTTATATTGTTTTACTATTACCTTAGAAACTGTTCGATTAACACCTGCGGACCTATCAATCGTTTTTGTTTTTCATTGAAAATTTCAATTATTTTTTTACGACATTTTTCTTGGGTGGCCCTTTTCAAAAAACAATTTTTGCTATTGCAATGACATTTAGCGCGTGGATTTTGAAACAGTTGAATTAATTTTTATCAATTATGTTAAAAGTTATAAGCTTAAAAGTAGCCCCGTTTTTTTTTTCGTGCCCACTCCTTAATTAAAAATTTTACGTTAATTTTTAATAATTTTGTTCTGCAGGATAGCCAGATAATCTGCCTATGGATTATATCGCGGCAATATATAAGAAATGATTCCTGAACCAATTCTAGTCTTAATATATGGAAATTCGACGGCAAATTTCCGTATGTAAGCTAAGAAAAGGCTTAATTGGCTAGATACTGTTCATCCTTGATAGATTACCAAACCCCTTTCTGTTCATTAGTGTGTATGCGTTGAATTTGAGAAAGTAATTGGTGTGTAAAGCAAAAGAAAAGAAACTTTTCTTTCTCTTTTTGATTTTTGTATAAAATCCAGAAGTAACAGCTGTTGCCTAAGAGATAAAAAAAATATTTCCTTAACAAGTCCTTATAAATTAATTTCATTCTAGGTGGCGGCAAGAAAGGAATACAATCCTTTCAACCTTTTTGTGTTTGCCCTAAGGTATGTTACATCTGCTTTAGTCTACAAGCGATTACACACAATAATAGGAGATCCTTGTTGAATTTCCACTTGATTTCTTTCCATGTAACATTTGTTTTGACACTTCGGGTATTATTTAATTTTTTTTTTGAGTGGTTGTTGTGTTATGTTAAGAAAACCTTGACTTCATTTCTATGGAAATATTGGCAATTTACAGAAAAACACAGAAAAAACATAGAAAAACTTAATTTAATTTGATATCATTTTACTGGTCGATATCAATTTACATGAGAATTGTAATTCAGTCGTTTGGAAAGAAAAGAAACAAAGTTTAGCAGCCTTTAACACTGGCCAACAGATTTATTTGACACAATCATTTAACAAACACTTGTTAATCATTGCGAAAAAAAAAACAAAGAAACAAACATTGGGCGCTTTGGTTTGCCAGCCAAAAGGTGGAGAGTGCAAATGCTTTTGGTCAGTTAAGCACCTATTCAAGCAGCCACCACCCGTTACCTCTAGCTGTACACCCAATAAATACGATTTTCTTTGGCAATGTTTTCTGCAAACAACGAGAAAAAATGGTAAAAAAACATAATAAGACCCACAGCATTAGCACACACTAGCAGCAATACTAAACCAGACATTTAGTCAGACAAACAGACAGAGTGACAGAGAGAGGGAGAGAGAGATAGACAGTGAGACCAGACTCACTAACTGAACTAAGCCGTACAAGAGGCTTAACAATACTTATCTGTACCCTTAAGTATAATTAAATGAACACGGTAAATATAACAAAAAACAAAGTACTTGTACATGTACTCTACACACCGATACATTTTTCTTCTTCTTCTTCTTCTTGTTGTTGTTGTTGTATTTATTGTTTCCTTTTCTTTTTATTGTTTATTGTTGTTTTTGGTAAACAACAATCATTAATTTTCGAAATAAAAAACCAAGTTAAACCAAAACAAAACAAAACAAGCAAACTGCAAGTCCATAAAACTCTAAATGCACCTGTTTTCAGTTTAAATGTAAACATATACAGTGAATGGCCAATTGAAGGGTAACGTAAAAATAAAAATTAAATCTGACTTGATTGTATAAGAATACTTGAATATTTAATTTTTATTAGAACATTTTTTTTCTTCATTTTTTTCCATAGAACATTACAGAGTAAATAATACAAACAATAGGGAACAGCACTCGCATGAAGAATTATCTTTCCAATCTGCTGTAGTATTTTGTTTTTATTTTTAATTACTTTATTATGGCAATAAAAACAATGAAAAAGTTTACGATTAGGAAAGCAGGGGAATTTATTCAAGTATTTGTCTTTCATATTCCTTTAACCGACGATTAAAAGTTTTAAGGATTCAGGCGTAAAGAAGAAAAGCGGAGGTCATTTGCATACGTGATGTGGTGTAACCATAGTTGCCAGACTTGACGTTTTATCGTAATTTTGACGATTTGATGATTTATGCTCTTATTTTTACGATTTTTAGATATTAAAAATTTACGTAGTTTTCTTTACTTTTGTACATTAAAGCTACTTTAAGCTTTGTATTTGCTTCGAAATGTTTACTTTTACAAATTTAGTAATAATAAGATGTAAAGTATTAAATACCCTAACATTACCCAGCATATAGTAGGCAATGCTAAGAATTTTGAAATAAGATTGACACTCGTCAAAAAGTTTCGAATATAGAGTATAATATCACTCTAGGAAGCTCAATGGCAAGTGCCATTTCAACCAATAGCGAGAGAAACACGAGTGCTATATTATTCTCAGCACAAGTTCTTTATTTCGCTCTAGCAAAATATAACAGAAAAACAAAAGCCACATTACAACGATGAGAAGACGATGTGGCAAGAAGTCTCAAAATAGACTTTGAGGCACAGACCCATACATGAGAGTTGTATTCTATTCTTGGACGGAGGATATAAGTGGTGTAAGTAGGAAGAAAATTAAATGAAATGAAATATATCTTGCACCGTCTTAAGAAGCCACAGTACTAGAAAGTTTTTTAAAATCCTTTTAATTTATTTACTTATTTTTTTCTGACGATTTTTTGAAGATTTCAATAAACGTCTTTGACGATTTTTTTTTCTAATATACGACGATTTCTACTTTATCTATCTGGCAGCTATGGGTGTAACATCCGAAGAGTTGGAAGCTCTTGATTTTTTAAGCATCAAAATTCAATGCAATGTTCACTGGAACCAGAATATTTTTCACGTTCTAAATGAATTATTTAAGCATTTCGGTTTCATAAAACGATGTAAGAAATACTTCACTTCATAGCGACGCCTCCATTCTATAACGTTTTAAGTGTACTTTAATGTTCTTCTTTTTCTACGTTCTCTAACTAAAATATTGTCAAAATGTGGTTAAGATGCGCCCATCCGTTCCGAAGTTATAGGGAAAAATCTACTTCGAATACTTACATAGTCATGTGGCGCATGAAAACTTTGGGAGCTCATAACTCAAAACACACTTTTTCGACTTAGAATGTTATAGAACGGAGGCGTCCCCTTACTACTTACATACAATACCTTTATGCGCCCAAAGTATTTCGTCCACCACAAACCTTTACGTTAAACAAGGCTAACAGATTTTATGGAAGTCGCCGTAGTCTAGTAGGTAGTATATTGGGTTAGGGTGAGGTCACGGTTCAAGTTTTAGGTCAATTAAATATGAAAAAATATTTCTTCGGCGACTTACTCAGATTACTGGAAAAAACTCTGAGAGTAAACAAAAAATTGCCTTGAAAAGTTTCCAAAAATTGTTGTTCGGAGTCGACTTTAAACTGTAGGTTCCGCCACTCATGTATAAAATTAACACACACAACATAAGTGGTGTAAGAAACTAAGTCGTTATCCTAACTGAAGGGTTGTAATGACCAATTATGTATGTGTGTATCGTTGGTCTCATGTAGAAAAGCCCTAACTCGCATATTTTTTTTTAATTAAATGTTTATGAGGAGGTGTATTTAATTGTGTTAAATATATTGGAATCACAAAAAATCAACTTCGAAAAAAGTGTGAGTTAGGGCCTTTCTAAATGAAACCAACGGTATGTATGTTTGCAAAAGGCCTGAGACATAATATTTTGAAATAGTTAAGCATGAGAAGAAGAAAGTAATGATAAAGGGTACCACTTTCACCTTTTCAGTTATGCAGACAGGGCTAATGATGAGTTAAAATTGACAAAGACGTTGCCAATGGAAGTCAATTGCTTTATTGAAATCCACATTTACACGTTGACTGCCGACTACGAGATAACTCGTAGATTGCGTTCTCTTCTAGGGAGCCAAACTACGCGTAATCTCGTACTTACTGATGTGAGTAAGTAAAAGTCAAGTTGTCGTTTTTTGGCCAGTTTTCTGAAAATTGCCGCGGCAGTCAACGTGTTAATTACCATCAGTGGCTAGTAAATTGAATTTTTGAACAACCACTTCATAAAACTCTACACGCAAACGTTTTTCCTGTCATTTCTTTCTCGTTTTCATGACCACTTTTTCTAATTCCTAGACAATGCGCTGCATACATAGGGCCCATCCCCAGAGTAGTGTTTGTAAGAAAAAAGAAGACAGACGAACATTATTGGCTTTTGCAACACTACAGTTAGGATTACGACCTAGTTCCTTACACTACCTATGTTGTGTTGCTAATTTTATACGTGACTGCCGGATCCTGCAGTTTAAAATTCACTTCAAACGACAGATTTTTTGAGAAAATTTTTATAGCAAAATTTTCATTGACTTTCAAAGTTTTTGTCAGAAATCTTCTGAGAGGAACTCGTCGAAGAAATATGTTTTCATATTTCGTTTTGTTGGAAGTGTCTGACCGGGGTTTTGAGCCGCGCCTCATGTCTAATAAGTCAACTCACTAGCTACTTGACTGCGGCAACTTCTGAGTGACTGAGTATTAAATTTAATAGATTGCACTTCTTCCACACATTGCGATGCCAAAGATCTTTCATGTTCTACTTTAGCCACGATCCTTGTGTTAACCTCTATGTAACTACCAGTGGTGCCTTTACAGTAGGTATTCTCATAAGGAATTACCCCGCTGGGGTGATACAGCTCGATTGTTTCCTAAGAAGAAAGGCCTCTGGCCTCATCCAAGGGACAGCGGCTAAGGATGTACAATATGGCCCTGACAATCGCAATACGGGAATACGGCTTTTGAAGGTTGCCAACTTAAATTCAACCTCTTCTTTGGCGCTTGATTCGCCTCTAGAAGTTAACAACGCCTATGTTCCAATAGCTTGATTTTTTGTTTCATCTCTGATGTATTGTGTAAAGTCCACATTTAATTCATGGCTATGAAAATAGAACTAAAACTCGGTTTGCGATTAATCCTATGTGGTAGAGCGACATCGAACACCTCATATCCAAGTGATGCATTAAAAAATGTTTGCGGCCTTCACACTCTTCCGAACCTTCGAACCTTCAATCTTCGATCGTTACAGATCATACCGTGTTTCAGAAGTAAAGATCCTTTGGACCTTTGAAATTGAAGTGAAAATTATTTTTATTTATCAAACTTTGCCTTGATTTTAATGTGTTTTGCCCACGAAAACCAAATACTTGATCGTATTTGATATGCCATCAGTGGCTGACAAATGCAGCCATCAACTGAAAGATGATTTTTGACATGAGCAGCGTTGTCAGTTCAGTAAAAAGTTTACTTAGGGAAATTACAACTTGAAAGTGTAATTGAAATTGATTTTTAATTTCTTAATTCCTTAGTTTTAAACCATTTAAGCCATTATTGTGTTATTGTAATGTAATGTTTCTATGTAAACAGTGAACTTGAAGCCTTTGACCTTCAAGCATTCAACACAGCTATGGTAGTCTAGAAACATAGACTCCTTTGAACATGAACGAATGCAAATATTTGTTAAAAATCTTTTGAACTTCAACAAAAAACAAAAAGAAAAAAATGTTACTGAAACAACAACAATAACAACCAACAACACCTTGTAAACTAAAAATTATTTAAACCAAAGGGCAGCAGAAAAACAGAGTTAAAGAGAGATGGAGAGGAAATCTGACCAACAGGGTTAAATAACCAACAACAAAAAGCTCCAATTACCCAAAAGCCAAAAACAAAATAAAATAAACAAATGAACCACAGGAACAGACTGGCAGGGCAGTGCTTCCTTCATTGAATAGCCAAAAAACAAAAAAACCCCATAAAAGAGAAGAGTTCCCCTTTAAAAAAATCTGTTTCCTTCAGCTTTAGTTGGAGGCGTGTTACTTTTGTTTCTTTTCCCCTTTTTGTTTTTCCATTCTTCTTGTGATAAAAAAAGTGTCCAAATTGTGAAATGGTAACACTTACCAGTTTTTTTTTTGCTTTGTTGGTATGAATGAATGGCTAAAAGGCCTTCTTGTTAAAATAAATGCTGAAAACATTTAAAAACTAAAAAAAAATTAAATTGAAAGCAAAACAAAAACTAAAAAAAGAACGAAAGAAAGAAAAAAAAAATCTTTTAAAAGGGTTCCATCCATCTTGTTAAACAAGGTGAGATTTAAAGTGCCTCTCTTTTTCTTTTCATGCCTTGCCTTGCCACAGGACACAAAAGCCGGCAAATGGGCCATTGACGGCAATAGAATCGCACAAAAGCATCACCTGCCATGCCATAAAAAACAAAAACTAAAATAATCTGTAATCGAAAGGGTTTTAATTTTTAAAACAAACATTTTTCCGTATGATTTTCTTGTCTGCTGCTTGTAATTTTTTTTAAAAACCTTCAATTTAACACCATTAAACACGCTGCTATTGATTTAAAAGTTTTTATTTCCTTCCTTCTTGCCGTAACGATGGTAGGAAGGCGTTATGAAAATAACAATACATTTGAGGAACATTTTCTTTCTTCTCAAAGCAAATTACTTTTAATTGTTTCACTAGTCTGTCTGCTTACGAAAATATCCTTTAAATCTTAAATCTTATGCCTTCAGTGTTAACAACTTTTATCCTTTAAGGCTTTGATGTTTCTGGTTTAGAGAACCCAGACAAGTCCTGCATTTAATGCAGAGTAATCTTTGAGTTCAATTTTGCCTACAAGCAAATGCCAGTTGTAATGAGACATGGATCGATAGGATTCCGCTCCTAAAATGTTTGTAACGATCTCTTTCAGTACTTGGAGACCTAACGCCCATATTAGGTTAGGTTAGCGGTTAGCTTGCCGTTCATAGACAAGATCACTCGTTCGCCTATTCTGTTACCCACTAGAGGTAAGTCACCTTGTCATAATCCATTAGCATTGGGATTGCACCACCTCGAGCTCCAGATAAAACCGGTCATTTCTCTTAGTGGCACGCTAACCACATTCCGATATCTTCAAACATATTGTCACCTAAAAAACCGATGACGATGAAAGTGTTGTACAGATTCCCTTTGCTCCACATCATAGTAGCTTCTTCAGTAATCCCGGTAGTAGGTAGCGTAGTGTGCCTTTCAGCACAAAATGATAAATTTGCAAAGGTCAATCTCGTATAACCTTACTGGTCACTTCTGATTGAACGGTATTTGTTACACATCTCTTGTGTTCATCTGAAACGATTTCAATAACTTAAATTAAGACTGGAATGCATTTTGAAAGTTACCCTAGATTCTACAGACAATTTTGATAGAGCAGTGCCGTAAAGATTTTATCCTACAATGAACCGAGGCCTCTCGGCTAATAACCCAACACACTACTTACTAGACTAAGGCGGCCACAAGCTCATACATACATATATACATACATACATAATTGGCCTTTACAACCCTTCAGTCAGGATTACGACCTAACTTCTCACACCACTTATGTTGTGTGCCTTAATTTTATACATGAGTGGCGGGACCTACAGTTTAAAGTCGACTCCGAACGACAGATTGTTGAGAAGCTTTTCATGGCAATTTTTTTTTTCTCTCAGAGTCTTTGCCATAAATCTGCTGAGAGGAGGTCGCCGAAGAAATATTTTTCGTTTTGATGTCTGACCTGGGATTTGAACCCGGGCCTTTCGTCTAATAAGCCAACAAGCTCATACTGATTTCAAAATCGGATAGAGTACTTGGACAACACACTAACTCTAAGGAGGAAATAGAGGATATAGGATGAAAGGAAGAAGAAACAGACAAAAAACAAAACAGGGTGAGAGCGCGACTACACTTATGAAGCCCTAGCACCTCTCATCCAGCCCAAGGTGCTAATGAATCTGTGGAGAGCCTTGATGTCGGCTCTCGACACAGAACTCAAGCTCTCAAAGAATGCCCTGCCAAGGGTCGTCAAGCTCAACCTACCAAAGGCTGGGCAGTTAAAGTGGAGGTGTCCGACAGTCCTCCTCCTCATCGCAACATACCCTGCAATAGTCCGACGGGGACCTGTTCCAAATCCCCGTCAGCGACCTAATCTCGCAGTCCACCGTGATAAAAACGACAACCAACCTTAAGCTGGCCTTAACCAAGCCCAGCAGCCAATCTGTTCTTTTACACAGCAGGTCATAGACAGACTAGAAACAGAACAACCCGATCCGACGATGCAGTGATGCCAACTTAGCCCTTTTCGGGCTAGATTTAGCCCTTTTTGGAATGTCTTTAACGCGAAAAAAATTTTTTAGCCCTAAACTAAAAAACGCGCAATTTCAGCGCTTTTCAGTATTTTTGTTTAGCCCTTTTAGCCCGTTTTTCCTTTAACTCTGTATGGAAATATTATCTTACGTTTCTCTGGCAATGACGAATTGTAAACCAATGTGGCACAACTTTTTTCTTCTATTACTTGTTTTCTTCTTTGTTATTTACATAGAATTATCAAAAGTACCGGGAAGTACAAGCTTTGCGGAAAGTTTAAAATTGTGTTTACCTAATAATTAGGGTGAAAAGAAATGTCAGGCTGTGCTATCGTTATATACTGCAATTCATTCACCATTTGCTTCCACAGAACACTTGACAGAGCCAAGTCTCAATACCATATAAAAAGCGATTTAAGAATGAAGAAGAGGATGACCAAGAAGTACAAATCGTACTTAACAATGACCAACTTTGAAAGATTGTAATGTAAATTCTATTTGAAACTAATCTAGTGCCTTAATTCTATTGAAGATAAAATGATCTCAAAAGCAATAATATTTATTAATAAATTGTTTTCTTTAAAAATTGTGGTGGTTTTATTTGAAAAGACTTTTTTAATTTTAGTCCCCTTTATGCGCTTTTTTGAAAAAAAATGAAATTGGTTTTGTACTAAAAACGTAATTTTTTCAATTTAGCCCTTTTTAGCCCGTTTTTAATTTTTTTTCACGCGTTTGGTGTCCGAAGAGTTGGCATCACTGCGACGATGGGCCACCAGCTATGGCCTCAATAGCCTTCAGTATTGCGAAAATCTCCGCCAGAAAAATCGTGCTAAGCTTTAGTGAGCTTTTGATGGGCTTCAATTGACCTTTTTCTTTAACTCAGGCGTTGTTTACACAAATTTCGATATTTTTGGAATAATAAGTCTATTACTTTAAGGTTAAAGCGACATTAATTATTAGATATTTACACTCCATTCCCCTTGTAACATATATTGCGAAGCATATTGTGAAATATGTTGTGAAATACATATGTTGCGGAATATGTTGCTGTATATGATGCGAAACATGTTGCGATATATATTGTGAAACATGTTGTAAATTAAGTAAATTTTTATGGTAATATTATTTACTCTCAGAGTTTTCGCCAGAATACGGCACGCACCTGAAAAGAAGTACAATACGGTACAAAAAGAAACTCAAACTTATAAAACTTGGTAAAAGAATCAAAAGTTTTTTCCACTGCAAGATTACTTTTATTTTTTTTTCTTATCGATTAGCAAATTATTGATTTTTACAGTTTGAATGCAAAAGTAGTTCCTCCAGTTTTTCTTCTCAAAAGTCTAACTTACCATATTAGGCAATGTTTTTTCGTTAACTTTAATTGCATCTGGATAAAATCTTTTAAAAATTTTGTTCAAATCTAAATTAAAATTAAAAACTCTGCATTTATTTCCTGCTTTCTCTTCCATTCACCTTTTAAAGCTAAATGGCCACAATACAGCATCAAACATTTGTGTTTACATGTTGCACAAGAGCCAACTGCTGCTGCCAATGTTCACTTTGAACATTATTTGAGACAAATTTACGATTGTAATGAAAATCATATGAACGAAGGAGAAAAAGAAAAATAATGAGAGAATAATAGTGAACTGTTGTAATCAAAGAGATCAACATGATCTTTAACAAGCACATTTCAGAGCAGATCTCTCTAAGAGTTTATGGCTGCTTTATGTTTTGGTTTGATTTGGTTTTGTGGCAATTGGTAAAAATAAAATGCAATTTATGGCATAAGGAAGAGAAAAAACTAACTCGTCTAACTAACGATGCCACAAACTATTGCTGTGATGCTGTTGCTGTTGCTGCTTCTATCTATACGCTTGTCTATTTGTTTGTCTTTCTATCGCTGCCAGTGGCCAGTATGTGTTTAACTACTCGTCTCGTCTATCTAACGTTTATTATTCTTTTATGCTTTGCTGCAACTGTTGCAACTTCTGCAAATGCCAGCGATAAGAGTTTGAAATGAAGAAAAAAATTTTTGTTTTCAAAGATTTATCAGATAAGAAATGACCAGCTTGTAAAATTTATGTATACTTTCCTTACCTCTCCCTCTCTTTTCTTGTTATTTACCCCTCCCCCTCCCCCTTACTTTACTTATGTATATAAGGAGTGCGCACAAAAAAATGGGCCTACTTTTAAGCTTATAACTTTTATCATAATTGAAAAAAATGAATACCGTTACATTGTTTTTGCTAGTCATCTGTTTCAAAATCCAAGTGCTAAACGTCATTGCAATAGCAAAAATAGTGTTTTGAAAATGGTCACCCAACAAGAATGTCGTAAAAAAATAATTGAAATTTTCAATAAAGAACAAAAACGAATGATAGGTCCGCAGGTGTTAACCAAAAGACAGTTTCTAAGGTAAGAATAAAACAATGTAAGGAGTCTATGAGTATTGAGAGAAGGCGTGGAAGTGGAAGAAAAAAAGCAAATAAAATAATACGTATTTTTCTAAAACACCCTAATATGTCTTGAAGAAAAGTGGCTTAAAAAAATTGGATGCTCTGAGATCTTTGTCCGAAAAAAATTTTATACACAAAAGAATTCAAATATTTTTTATTTTAATTGAAATATAAAACGAAAAAAATCCCCCACTTAGTTTTATTTCTATAACGAAAAGTGTAAGTCCAGTTTTTTTTTGTGCGCACTCCTTAACTGATGTACGACGTCATGATTAATGATTTTTAATGGTTTTTATAAATCACTTAATCAATGAGAAAGAGCGAAGTGAAATATTACATTTTTTTTAGTTTGTTGTTGTTGTTGTTACAAAAACAAATACACTCTCTTGGATTGTATTTATTTTTATTACCGCTACAGGGCATCACTCAATAAACTAAAGTTTCCATAGTTTACTGTTGTTGACGTTGTGACGTTTGTATGTGTATGAGAGCATGAAGCAAGTCGTTCGTTGGCCATGCAAGACTACTACCAACTGCTAACTGCCAACTACCAAACAACACCACAACAACAACAAAAAGCGTATTTCTTTTATAAAAGTTTTAATTAATCTTATAACTAATCGAGACATATCGGTTTATTAGATTCTCTGTCTTTATCTGTCTGGCATTTCTTTTGTGGCAAAAACTTTTTATAACTGTAACCAATACCCCATCGCCATTGCCATCGCCATCGCCATTACCATCACCATCACTAACCGTTTGTTGCAGTGTAAACTGTAAGCCTCTGTAGTTTAGACTGCGATCATCTTTGTGTTTCCATTAAACCAACCAACCATTAGCCGACATGCCTAAAGGCATTTCACAAAAAGTTTTTTTTGTTTGAAAATGGTTTAAATGCAACACAATAAATAAATTTAATCACGCTAAACAAAGTTTATTGTTTTAATGAACTTTAAATAAATACTCAACGGTTTAGAATGGAAAATAAAATTTGAAAACATTTCAAGAGAAATTTTTTTAAATTTTTTTTGGGAAGACGGAGAAGTTTTGTTAAAAAATTCTACGCATTTTTTTAAACCAAATAAATACGCGTTCTATTGGATAATATTTTGGATAAAGCCAATATTTCATTAGCGTAGAAATTCCAAGCTTTAAAAGCGAAAAGCTGATCCAAATCCCAGCCAAGCCTAATCAGTCTGTCCACTCATCAAAGATGTGTGGTTTAGTGTAGCTATCATTGGAATTTAGTACTTTTTCTATTGACCGATTGGGAGTATTTTTATTAAACTGTGGGCTTGAATTGCTCTCCTTAATCAGTCCCTTATCAGATTGTGGGGAATAATAATGGTTCTGCCATTACAGAATTAACTTTTTTGACATCAAACTGGCATCCGCCTTGTCTACTTTATCTCTCATCTTTCTTGCAAAATATTTTCCCACGTGATAGAATTTTAATGGATCGTAGGCATTGGCTTCTGAAATGATTCGATTTCTTTCCGTTCTAGAAATGTAATCGCCAATTGTAAATTCATTATTAATTCACAGAACTATCCAAGCATTGAGCTCCACTTTAGCAAGCAGGGTCATAGCCATTCAGCAAGCAGTGTAATGCCATAATTTCTTAGTCTTTACTAACTCATTAAATTATCAAAGTTTAAGCCATTTACGCATCTTCGATACCTTGACTATGCATACAACAGAGACTGTTCTATTTGCATAAGGATCTCTTGTGATCTCCTCTAGAACTTAAGATTTATGCTAAGTTCGAATCAAAGTCACCATAATCTAGTAGGTAGTGTCTAGGCTTTTTAGATGTCAGGTCACCGTTCAATCGAAATTTGAATATTTTCTTCTGGCAAAAACTCTAGCAGTAAATAAAATTGCCATGAAAATATTCTCAAAAAAAAAAATTCTGTCACTCGGAATCGACTTTAAACTGTGGGTTCCTTCACCCATGCATAAAAATTAACACACGCAACATAAGTTCCTCAAGAATGATAAACTAAAGATTACGCCATCACGCACACAAAATTAAAACTTTCTGCGCATGTTGAATCAATGACGTCACAAAAATTGTTTTCATTGTTTTCCTATTGGCTAATGCTAATGTAAGTTATATTGCAGGGCTGCCAACTACTTTCACGTAGTGCACACATTTTTCAGAAGAAATGTTAATTTTCACATATGAAAAAGACTTGGAAACCTTTAAAATAGCCCAACTATGTCATCTAACGGGAAATCATGCGCAAGGCGTAATCTTTAGTTTATCATTCTTGGTAATGCTGACCAAATGGTTGTAATGACCAAATTATGTATGTACCTTCAAATTTACAGGAAATAATTGCTTTTAAATGCTCGAAACATAATAGTGGACTGTGCACACACATTATGGTGCTTTAATATTACTACAGCGGTTTGAGTTTCTGGACATGAGGCGGTAATGAGAAGCCGGATTAACAGTTCATCGATTCTGTTGACTAACAAAAAACCTTAGGAACGATATTTTACATAGTGATAGAACTAGAACCCCTAACGAAATACTTTAAATTCCATTGTAGTATATGTGTGTGAATACTAACTAGCAAAGACAAAAACCAAAAATTTTTAATAGAGCTAATGTTAAAGTTAACAGAGCAATGTTAAGTAGTTAACAGAAAATAGTCAAGGAAGAAATCACCCAAAAATATACGATATAAGAGACTGGAACATCTATTCCATTCCTTTTTTTTATAAAACCAGCACTCAGGGGAAGACCCCCCTACTCATGCAATGCATTGTGCAGGTTTTAGGAAAGGTGGAAAGAAGGAAGATGCGAACGGTAAGGAAACGCGTTGCTGCTGGTGACTATAAAATGGCCAGTGCTATACCTTCACTATTAGACAGTCTACAGCAATCGTCCCCAAGAAGCCCATAGTTTTTCACACCACTTATGTTATGTGTATTAATTTTATACAAAAGTGGCGGGACCTACAGTTTAAAGTCGACTTCGAACGATAGATTTTTGAGAAACATGAAGAGAAAGAGAAGACGATACTTTTTGTATTTTTTATTTTTGATGTCTAGCCTGGGACTCAAACCCTGGTTTTACGTCCAATAAGCCAGCACACTACCTAATAGACCACGGCGACCCCCTGCTCTGATAATTCGGTAATTCTTTTGAAAATTAAAAAACATCTACAAAAAGTTTATCAGATTGACTGGGTAGGATGATGGAGATTGTAGAAAAATGAGACTTGCTGCACATATCCCACTATATACCAATTGTAGCCCAAGATGTCCCTAATAAAACGTATATAAAATATCGTATATCTTAAATAATTTTGGAACTTGAGATATCGGGCTTCTTGGTTGGATGATGGATGCAAGATTAATTATAGTACTTGAAAAAAAATTGCTCATTCTGAAATCAAAGTCTTTTGTTTTTGTGTAAGTTATGCTGAGACTTCAGCACACAGTCTTTGTTATTAGTCGTGCATTCGTCAGAATCTGGTCTTGCCTCCAGTTAAGTCGCGTGAATAAAAACCTGTGACCTGAATTATGGTATTGTTTTAATATGTCTTAATCAAGAGGACGTTTTTGTTCTCCGGATTTTCACGCTTCAGATAAATAATAATATTAAGGAAATGTATGGGCTTTTATGGTTGAAATCATTAATCAAACCGCTGCCATTTTTTGTCCGCCTCTACTAATCACATTTGCAAGAAGCGTAAAGCCATTAACGCCTCTCTGGGGTTAATTTCGATGGCTGTACGAATTATATTCATACGGGCAATCATATTAAATTAATTTCAGGCATAATTTAATTCAATCCGCAAAAAAAGAAAAACAATTCATTTTAACCCTACACTATGTTTTTAAAAAACAAAATTTATATTCATGCTGTTGCATGCAAAATCTCATAATTTTAGCACATTTGTTAACACCTCATTAATTTTAATTAAAAATTATTGTGAATTAAACAGTTTATTTACTGTGTATTCTTGTGTAGTTTTTTCTATTTTTTTTCACATTTTGTTGTTGTTGTACAACAAAAATTTGCACATAATTTAGCTCATTTGAAAGTTAGAGTCGGGGTTGCTGTGGTGTTTTTTTGTGATATTCAAACGCCTACTTTTCACACTTTAATAAAAACATTAAATTTATAATTTTTTAATACATATCAGCCACACAGCCATAGCCATAGCCATAGCCAGTCAATATACATACGAGCAGTTACGTTCAAATGGAGGCAAGAAAGAAGAAAAATTCAAATCGAAACTTTTTTCTTTTTCAACAAGAAACATTTAAGCAGCGAAGCATAAACATTTATTTTGTATTTCTGCTTCAATTTTTTTTATTTTTCCTTCTCACATTTAAAGCAACACCCACTCCTTTATGAGAAATATTTAAAAAAAAATAAAAAAATTGGTTTAGAAAAATTTGTTTCTGTTTCTTTATCAGAGACTCGAACAGCAACAACAACTACAACTACAACAAAAAAAATAAAAAATAAAATAAGAATGTTTTTATGATAAATTATTAATTTGTTAAGGCCAACATGATGTCTAAGGCAATTTATAATGTAAACCAACCAACCTAACATCACGTTGTTGTTGTGCCTTCCATTCTCCAAAATATGAAACCCAAAAACCGCAGATTAAATATAAAATAAAACAAAAACAAAAAACAAAAAAATAAAATTATGTTCACTTGAATGTTTGTTCGTGTGGTGCGAATGCATGGATAAATGCCTCCAAATATTGTGGTTAAACAGGAGAAAATTAAATTTAATTTATAATTTTATTTGACACGAGTTTCTATTTTAAACACATTAATCATGATAAAAACCGAAAATAAAAACTGAAAATAAAACATGAAAAATATCTGAATACCAACACCTCCACCCACTATTCTATTTGCCAAAGGCGAAATATTCTAATAATAAATACCTTGGGTTTCTTAATAAATTTGCATTGGAAATAAATTAAATTATACGTTTACTCTTAAATATTTTATTCTTAATAGTAACAGGTCTTTCAATAAGCGTTTCTCTTCTTGAATTTTCATTAAAACGAAATGTGTGTAAGAGTTATCATAGAAATGTTTTTATTTGCTTTAAAGACCTACTGATGGCCATTACACATCGATGCCTCCGTTCTATAACATTCTAGGTCGAAAAAGTTTGGTTTGAGTTATGAGCTCTCCAAGTTTTCACACGCCATAAGACTATATAAGTATTCTAAGTATATTTTTCCTTATAACTTCGGAACGGATCGGTGCATCTTAGTGCATTAAAAACGTTCTAAGTACACTTAGACATACATAATTGGTCATTAGAACCCATCAGTCAGGATTATTGAACTAGTTTCTCACACCACTTATGTTGTGTATGTTAATTTTATACATGAGTAGCGGGACCTACAGTTTAAAGTCGACTCCGAACGACAGAAACTTATGGAGAAACTTTTCATGGCAATTTTATTTACTCTCAGAGTTTTAGCCAGAAATCTGCTGAGGGTAAATCACAGAAGAGGTATTCTTTGTATTTTTGTTTTCATGTCTGGCCTGGAACTCGAACCCTGGCTTTTACACGTCTAATAAGCCAACACACTACCTACTAGACCACGGCGTACACTTAGAAGATTATAAAATAAAGGTGCCGACTTAACATCGTTCAAATTGCCCCCATGGCTTCTTCGGGTGCAGTCTTTACGAAATATCGAATTTTTCAGGACCCTGGCGCAAAAATCAGATCGAATTTGACAGATAAAATAAAATACGTAGGCTTTGAGGACTGCTGTGGTTTGTAGCTTATTCGAAAACCCCTGTGACTTAAGAAAATTCCCGAACAAACAGTTTAATGCGGTCAAATCTCAATGTCCAGTTACATCACATTCACTTGAGATACCATGCTCTCAATTTCCTTGTGCAAAATATCCAATGTGGCACGATTTATTTTCATATTAAGCCGTGAAAGCACAAGCCATTGATAATCCATCCAATTCACGACAAAACAACTTGATAATCATTGCCGTTGAGAGCACATATACAACATATTTGGTCTTTATAACCCTTTAGTCAGTATTACAATCTAGCTTCTCACACCACCACTTATGTTGTGTGTGTTAATTTTATAAATGAACAACGGGACCCACAGTTTAAGGTCTTTCCCGAGGGACAGGTTTTTTTTAAAAACTTTTTCATGGCAATTTTGTTTTACACTCAAAGTTTTTGCCAGAAATCAGCTGAGACAGAGAAAGTTGCCGAAGAAATATTTTTTCATATTTTGTTTCACAGGAGATGTCTGGTCTGGGATTTTAACCATGGCCTTACGTCTAATAAGTCAACACACTACCTACTAGACAACGGTGACTTCATGATCTGCAAGATCGTATTCAAATATGTATGGTATGAACCGAAATCCATATGAAACAATCACTTTTTCGGGATGTATTTTACGCTCTCATGTAGATTAGTATCGTTCCACGGGATCGCCGTAGTCTAGTAGATAGTGTGCTGGCTTATTCGACATAAAGCCACGGTTCGAGTCCCAGGCCAGACATCAAAATAAAATACAAAAATTATTTTTTCGGCGATTTCTTCTCAGAGAGTAAATAAAATTGCCATGAAAAGTTTCTCAAAGAAATCTGTCGTTCGGAGTCGACTTTACACTGTAAGTCCCGCCACTTATGTATATAATTAACACACACAACATAGGTAGTGTGACAAACTGTGGGTTTCTTGGGGACGATTGCTGTAGACTATCTAATGGTGAAGGTATAACACTAGCCATTTTATAGTCACCTAGCAGCAACTCGTTTCCTTGTCGTTCGCATTTTCCCTCTTTCCACCTTTTCTAAAAATCTGCACAATGCACTGCATGAGTGCGATTTTTTCATAAAAAAAAAAATTCGATAATTTTGTTTTTCTTTTCGAGTACTAATTCGTGAACAAATGGGCCTAATGGCAGAAGATGATTTTTCGATTTTTTTCCAGGGCCTTATCAGCGTACATAGTTTGTTTTCTATGATCGTTTTCCTTTATATCCTTAGTGAGTTGCATTTTTCACGGGTGTAGGTCCAATTCGCAACATAAAATCCATCAAATTGTGGTTTGCGAAAGGCAGTGATCCTAGAACTCTCCTGCACAATCTCACGGTTACAGCCAAATTTTTGGCAGAATTTGTGTTTTGTCAATGTATTGATGTTGATCGGTCGTGGACTCGTATTTATTCAATTCATTGCGAATAACCATCTAGTTCCATCATACCTATGTTGTGTTTTTTATAAGAAACTTTTCATGACAATTTTATTCACTAGGGAATAGGGTAATGAGATCTTGTCTATTAGGCCAATACACTACTTACTGGACTATGGCAACTTCAGTAGTGCAATTATGACAATTGAAAAAGGTATAAGGAGCCCGATGTTTTGTCCTAACTAAACGCTCATTTTGATTTGAAATAACAGACTGAAGAAATGACAATGAATGTGGCAAAAGAGGGGAAGTGTTCAATTTTAAAATTTCGATTGTTCCTACTGGAAGAACCAAGAACTTCTTATATCAAAAACGTTCATTAGAACCAGTTTAATTAGGCTTTATTAAGTATTTCTTTATGCATTGTTATGAAGTGTATTTATGTATCTACAAGATATATTACTTCAAAACAAAATCTTATTACACACGACGAAATTATTTCATTCACATGTTGTTTTCAAAAGCGAAAAATCTCTCTTTTTTTGCATTTATATTCCCCACAATTAATTTTCACAAATTAACTGCCATCATAAATAATGTTTTTTATCGTAAAACCATAAAAATTATTACAATATCAGCGATAATAATTTTACGAGAGTGGATTTTATTAGAATGTAATGGCATGGAGTGAAGTGTCTTGTTAAACACGAGTGAGTAGATGCTTGGTTGGCTTAGTTAGTTTAGTTGGTCGGGCGGTAGAGCGCAGAGCATTAAACACAATGTTTTCATGTCAAAATAAATTTATATTGTTTTAGATTTTCATTAATTAATTGAATTAGAAACAGTACCAGCAGCAACAACAACTTTAGTTAAAATGCCTCACATTTTCTTATTACTATTATGGGGTGCTTAACAACATTACTCACGCCTCAACTTTATTCATGTTGCAGCAAGTAAAAACATGAAAAAATTATTTTTTCCAAGCAAAATATAAAAATTGTTTACATTCTTTGCAAAAATATTTGAGATAAAATTTTAATAATTCTGTAAACATTGTATGCTAGAGATTAAAGAAATTTTTCTATAAATTATTGCAAATATTTCAATGCAACATGTGTTTCCGACACCATCAAAAGAATACTAAAGAAATTGTTTTCTAAAATAGCATGCTGAGACTATAAATATTATTAACAGAAAACAAAAATTTATCTTCACAATATTTTTCTAAATAAATACGAATATAATTAGAAAAAATAAATGTCTGGACGTTAATAGAAAAAAAAATGAAAAAAAGTTGCCGAACTTGTTACGATAACGAAAAGTCATTGTTGGGTGCAGACCGATAATGTCGATTCATATTTAATTAAGGACGACATTGGCCACGTTATCACTATCAATGGGGAGCATTATATAGTGATCTGGACACCATCGACATATTTACAGGACGATAATGCAATGCAATAGCTGAACAATGCCAAACACTGAGAAGTTGTACGCGTTTAGGTTTGCTGGTGATTATGATCAGAGTAGGCAGAGTGCTTTCTCATGCACAAGTTTTGATCCGAAATTTTAATTTCAATTTTCGGTCGACCCATAATGCAGGGTGACTGATATGTGTTGCAACCAACTTCAGGTTGTTATCATTTGTAAACCGCTCGTCTGACAGCTGACAGATTAATTCCAGTGACAGTTCACTTTATTATTTACAACCTCACAAAAGCATTTTGATCTAATCAGATCTAATCTGATCAGAAAAAAAAGTTATTCGTAATGGAAATCAAGCGTGATAGTGTGATTGCTTTATATTTGGCTGGAAAACCATAGGTGGCTATCATTAGAAGCCCTCCAGCATTTAAATGTGATTAAATCTTTTGTTTCTCGTATCATTGCTCGTTACCGTGATACTCGCAGTGTTGCATTGCGTCCAAAAAGTGGACGAAAAAAAGCGGTAACAACACCAGAAATAATCCGAAAAGTGAAGCCCAGATTTGATCGAAATCCACGCAGCAGTGATAGAAAAATTGCTCGTGAGCGGAACAAATCGTGAGAACGGATACAACACATATTGAAAATCTTGAGCTTGGACTAAAGCCACTGAAGTTCCAAATAATGCAAGAGCTCACCGATGGACAAAAAAAGTTAGACTGGAAAGACCCAAGCAGTTACTTCGCTCGCACGAATCTGGCCATTTACCGAATTTGGGTTTCTCCGATGAGAAGTCATTCCAACTTGAGCAGTTTGTGAACAAACAAAATGATCGGATTTGCTTGCCAAAGAGGTCAGTTGAAAATTTACACATGCGATTGGCAACCACAACTCAAGCGCCGGCGATGGTAATGGTGTGAGCCGCCGTAACGATCGATGGTCGCTTCCCGCTCATATTCAGCGACCGTGGAGTCAAAAAAAAATGCTGAATATTATCGGGAAAATGTCTTAAAGACAGTATTGAAGCCCTGGTCAGACAAACATTTTGGCCGTAGACAATGGATATTCCAACAGGACTCACCATCACCGGCCGCACCATGTGTCAACCAAGAATGGCTTAAAAAGGAGGTTCCTCGCTTAATTTCAACCGCACAATGGCCACCAAAATCTTCGGATCTCAATCCGTTGGATTTTTGCGACTGAAGCATTTTGGAGAGTAAGGTTCTGACTAAAAAATACCAAAGTGTCAATCATCTCAAGACGGTGATTCGCGGGGAATGGGCCAAAATACCGCAGAACCACTTTCATGCAGGCTGTAATGGCTTTGTAGGCCGTTTGAAGGCCATAATTCGTATCAAAGGTGTCCAATTTGAACAAATCTAAACTGATTATAAAATTTTATGTTATTTCCAACATTTTTTCCTTTTGAACAATAAAATTAAAAAAAAAATTAAAAAAATATAGCGGCTTGCTTTGTTGCATTATATATCAGCCACCCTGTACACTGAGAATTTTCTCAATTATATCAGATGTTGTGTATTATACGTTACGATCAGAAACAGATCTTAGGATTGAAACGGAAGGTTTCGGTCTGAGGAAACTCACAATTATCTTGTAAAAGGAAGTTCATGCCATAGCAACCATGGTAGATGTGGTCAACGCAACTTGAAAAGAAAGTACAAAATATTGAACAAAGCAATGCTAGTGGATAGTTAAGCCACCATTCAAGTACTCAGCACATATAAGGTTAAATCGGCTTTAGTATGGGTCTATCATGGTAAGCTTAATCAGCTATGTTTATGCCATGCTGGGTCCTAAGGGAGTCTATATGGAACTGAATAAACAGAAGAACTTCCATTTCGATGATGGGACCAGAAACTTTCTGTGGAGAAAGAAGAGATTTTTAGAATGTTATGTTTAATTAAAAGGAATATAAAGATAAGCCAAGACTCTTCTTAGATCTTAGAAATCAACAGAATTGAAATTAAACTATTCTGATTCATTCGTACTCGCTACAACATTGCTTTATAAGTATAACTAGCAATGAGTATGAGTACAACGTTGGCATCAAACTCACAACATTCGAAATATGTTTGATTCATACGCCTACTCATTCTGATTCATAAATTTAGAAAAATACTTATAAATAAATCGAGGGATTCGAGTCATTCATCAAAATTTACAGCCTTTGTTGTTGTTGCATATACGAACAAAGAAGAAAGGAAATACAAAGACAACAATCTTTTTGTGAGTATAGTTGTGTTCGTACGCGAATCATACTTATTTTGTGCTTCGTATAAATGTTAAGTAGAGACGAGTCGAAGTCAATAGCATCATGCGTATTGTTAAGTATGAATACGATGAGTACTTTAAACTTTAAGTATGAGTAGTATGAGTATGATATGAAAATAAGTATGAATGCGTATAAGTATCTGAAATTACAAGTATGACTTGAACCTACTCATCGTTTTGAATACTCGGCGCACACATTAATCTGAGAGGGAACTATCAGAATGGGTAGGGTATTGGTCATTATACTAAAATCTATCAGCCGTTACAGTAACTCGTATGAAGGTATCATCACTAATTATAATGTAATTATGGCTCTTGACTATTGAAATTAGTCTTCGAATTCCACTTACGTAGTATTTAAAAATTTAATGATGACGCAGTTTCTGGATTCCTATTTTTTTTTTTGTATTTCTTTTCTTTTCCTTTCTATTTTGTAATTAAATTTAAAAGCCGTTTTTTGTTTTCTTCTATTTCCAGGTAAGATTTTCAACATTTCCCTACACAATTAATTCATGGACCAAGTGTAATGTAAGTAAAGGAAATTGCGCAATATTTTGCTGTTAATTTAAACCACAAATACGCTGCTAAATAACCGCAAATACTACTTCACACTTCACTCGATTCTCTGATGAATTCTCAAAGTTTATCTTAACTTTGTGTGTCAGACGTAATGATTAATTACTTTCCATATGCGTTGTTGTAAACAGAAGGGGTTATTGAACTTCTGTAAACAGTTTTTTTTTTCATATTGTATTGTATTGTGTTGTTATTTTCTTTAATAAGCATTTCAAATTAGAAATTAATTGGAAAGTTAATCAAACAATTAATTAAAATTTTTGAAAATTTCGTATTTAAAATACCAAACATTTCTTAAATAACTCGCTCTGTAATGCGTAGTGTTTGTTGACTGCTGCTGCTGCTGTTGCTGCTACTACTCTTCTACCTCAATTACGTCTTCAAATACCAGAAAGTTAAGCAGATAAACAAAAACCAAAGAAGAAAAAAAAAAACTTTTTCAAAAGATAGAAAAAAAAATCTAAAAAGAAAGACAAAAACAAGAGGCAAAAACAAAACCCAAACAACAAAATTAAATAAAATGCGTGTTGACTTTATGTTTAACCACAAACAAAATATTTACGAGTAGTTAAACCATAAAGTCAACAAAAATTTACAACAAAACTAAACAACTCTATCTAGCTGTAAGGCAGTGACTTAAAAGAATGCAAACATTTCCGCTTACATCGAATTACTCTCATGGCAGTAGTCTTTCCTGTGTAATACAAAACTTTGAAAGGCATGCAACAAGCTTGTCTTGTTGCTTTAGGACCATAATAAACCACAAACATGTTTGTTTCAGGTTTAGTTTTATTTTTCTTCCTTTTTTTTTGTTAAGATTTTTACTCCTTCTTCTTTTTTCAAATTTTTCTTTAAAACACTAAAAATATCTCGAAAAAAAAGAAGAAAAATTCCACACAAAAAAATTCAAAACAAAAAAAAAGGAAAGAAAAACTTTAAATAACGATCGTGCCATGATAAAATAATTGAGCATTAAGCGCTCTTTACTTTACTACCTCCCAACTAATACTCATGCAACATGCATCATCATATTGCCACCATCATCATCATCATCATCATTGCAACTGGCTATTTAAGGGAGAAGAGAGTTGCAAAAGCAAAAAACCCAAGAAAAAAAAAGGAAGTCAGTTAAAGGCCTTAATGCTTGCCATGGTAACATGTACAACAACAACAATAACAACAACGATAGCCCATAATATTTGCGCAAATTGTTTGCGAAACCTTTTACGGTTTGTACGTTGCAAGACAATTGCTTTTACATGCTTCTTGCAACATAAATGCAATTGACTTTGCCTTGCAACATTATCCACAGAAGTGGTGATCAAAAATTTTTTGTTGGTTTTTTTTAAATTTTATTTTTAATATGCGCGAGAAAATTGTGGCATCTAAACACAAATGGTAACGTCATCAATTGCTGATTATTGACTGGTTTTTTTTCTGTTACCATATGAAAAGGAAATTTGTTAGCAATACTGATACCCTGCTTAGGGAATTAAGGGAAACTTAAGTTTTCCTTGGAATCCTATTAGACATTGAAAAACCTCTGAGCAGTACTTGTAAAAGGTAATGTTTTGCAACATTGTTGCTGAAAAGAAGTTGTTAACGTTTTGTAAATTTTTGTTTTCATAAGGCCGCCTGAGTTAATTTTGAAATCACAAGAAAAGCCATAAAAGGAGGCGTGGTTGTTAAGCATATTTGCTGTTAAGAATTTAAGAAATTCTTAAAAAAAACTGAATAAATAATGAAATTCCTTTTAAAGAATTTACAAAAAAAGTAATGCAGGAATCACGCCGGGTCGCCGTGGTCTAGTAGGTAGTGTGCTGGCTTATTAGACGTAAAGCCAGGGTTCGAGTGCCAGGCCAGACATCAAAAATAAAAAGAGATTCAAAAAGTATTTTTTCGGCGATTTCTTCTCTTTCTCTTCCTGTTTCTCAAAAATCTGTCGTTCGGAGTCGACTTTAAATTGTAGATCCCGCCACTTCTGTATAAAATTAACACACATAACATAAATGGTGTGAGAAACTGCAGGCTTCTTGGGGACGATTGCTGTAGACTGTCTAATGGTGAACGTATAGCACAGGGCATTTTAAAGTCACCAGTAGCAACTCGTTTCCTTACTGTTCGCTTCTTCCCTCTTTCCACCGTTCCTAAAAAGCCTGCGCAATGCACTGCATGAGTAGAGGTCATCCCCTGAGTGTTGGCTTTATAAAAAAAAATTTAAGTTGCAAGCATGCAAATTGTCATGTAAACGCAATGTCTTTTCTACCGTGGCCGGACAAACTTATTTTATAACACAAACGTAGCTCCAACATTAGCCCCAAAATTTTTCAAATTCCATCGGTTTCAGCTTGTGTGGCATATATTTTCATGGCATTGGAATGAATCCTATGCCTTAGTTGTTCTTGAGTTTGAAAACAATATTCGTAGGGTAATGCCTCAAATTCCCTTTCTACACCTTTTTTTTTGGAAAACAACACAATCCCTTCCCATATATAACATAATTGGTTATTACAACCCTTCAGTCAGGATTACGACATAGCTTCTCACACCACCTATGTTGTGTGCGTTAATTTTTATACAATAGTTGCGGGACCTACAGTTTAAAGTCGATCCCGAACGCCAGATTTTTTAAGAAGCTTTTCATGGCAATTTTATTTAGTCTCAGAGTTTTTGCCAGAAATCTGCTGGGAGGAGGAAGCCGTTTCGTTTTGATGTCTGACCTGGGGTTTGAACTTGGGTCTTTCGCCTAATAAGCCAATATACTACCTGCTAGACTATGGCGACTTTATTACCTTCCCTATTTACTAGGGAAGCCAAATGGGGTCGCTTTTCAAAAATCTCGGGATTCGCGATTTTGTATATGTGATGTTATCTGATAGGCTTGAACAAATTTTGTTGTCAACATACCCTAGCGCTGAAAAATTCTTCTCGCAATCAACATTCGTTGGTAAAATAGTTCCAAGATAGCTGTACGCAGTTTGTAAATATTCACCTCTACTCCATCTCCTGATGTAAATAAATCGATTTCTTTGGACAGACATCTAAATCAGTTACCCTTTTAATTCGTTTTATAGGGCTTTTGCATACTTCGATGCCATCAAATAATTTTTTATCATTGGAAGTACGGTTTTCCTTATCTGAGATGCTTTTATCGAAGTCAAATGATAAAGATTTTTTTCAGGACCTTTGTAGGGTCAAAATACATATGAATTCACAGTCCCGAAAATCCCGAAAAATACCGGGACAAGTTTTTAAAAATCCCGGGATTCGGGATTTCCCGATTGGCATACCTAATATATACCTATTCATACCGAAAATTCGACATATCCAAAGACAAAAAGAAATTTTTTCTTTTAATAGTTTCTATGTGGATTATTTTAAGGCAAATAAAGAAATGAAGAAAAAGTATTTCTCTTCTGTAATATTCACAAACCTATGTGGATAGAAGGAATATTGACAGTACCAGGATCTAAACTACAGTACTAATCGAGATTTTACAAAATTAATCGGCATGTAACATAAGAACCGAAAAAACAAATTCATTTTCTTTTTACAACCTCTTTGAAATCAAAGATTTGATTTTAGTTTCTACAAATTAAACCCAACATCTGATTAATCGATTTCCGCTGCCATTAATTAACTTTGAAACTTACTAAATTCATATTTTGTTCACACTATCCATACTATGAATGATACGTTTGGTCCGAAAATAAAATTTCTAGTATCCTTTCAAATAGCCTAACCAGCATGAGATAATAATTGTAAAACTTCCTATTAAAACTCAGCTGGATTTGTCTGTTTATACTCATGTTTTGTGCCACAACAGCAGCTTCTTTACTTAGGTCCCTGCGCGTTACTTATTCAACATCATTATTATGGTTATCATGACGTTGGCCAAATCTGGTATTGGATGCTTTCATAACACATGATTTTACAAACATATTTAAGAACAAAATAAGCCATCTTTGATGACCATAATAGGCCTTAAAGCTAATAAACACAAAACAAGTGCTTGGGTTTCCTTTGAAAAAAATTGTGGTTTTTTTTCTTTGATTTTCTTAACACGTTCAAATATGTAATGAAATTAGAGAGGATGAGAGACGAAATGAGGAACAAATCTTGTAAAGTTACTTTTATAGAACGTTAATGTCTTAACATTAACTGCTAAAAGAAATACCAGCTGTTAAGATTTTAATAGAGAGTTAAGGGAAGGTTAGCTAAGCAAAGGATATGATCGATACGAACAATTCCTCCACTTCCCATTCTCCCCTTTCCTACATACTCTCCTTTTATCCTATTCCCTCTATTATCATTATCTTTTCAAGGACGTTGTACAATGGGTCAATTAAACCTACGGGTACTAGAGCAGCAATGAATCGTAAGAATGATTCATTCGTACTCGCTACGACATTGATTTATAAGTACCAATGAGTATTAGTACAACGTTGACATCAAACTTACAACATTCGAAATATGTTTGATTCATACGCCTACTCATTCTGATTCATAAATTTAGAAAAATTGTTTTAATACTTACAAATAATTCGAGTGATTCGAATCATTCATCAAAATTTTCAGTCTTGGTTGTTATTGCATATACAAAGAAAGAAGAAAGGAAAGACAAAGACAACAAGCGAAGTATACATACAATCTTCTTGTGAGTATTGCAGTGTTCGTACGCGAATCATACTTATTTTGTTCTTCTTGTAAATGTTAAGTAGAGACGAGTCGAAGTCAATAACATCATGCATATTGTTAAGTATGAATGCGACGAGTATTGAGTACGAGTAGTATGAGTATCATATTAAAATAAGTATGAATGCGTATAAGTATCAGAAGTTGTAAGTATGACTCGAATCTACTCATTGTTTTAAATACTTATTGCTGATCTCTGCTACATTTCCTCTAACCTAACCTAACCTGATAAATTTTTAATAATAGTCAGCCATTGGACCTTCTCAATAAAACAGTCGTAAAAATTCTGTGGCATCAGCACACATTAATAATGAGTTAACCTACTGCACCACACCGTATTTTTTTATTTTTAGAAACTTAATTAAACTATTAATTGGGTAACCTTCCCTTTAATTATACCATCAAATGCAAGTTTTTGCAAAAAAAAAAAAACAAAAAAATTTGTTCTTGAACACAACAACATATTTGTTGTTGCTGTTGTTGTTGTTGTTGCATGTATCAGTTAAACCTTCAGCGTGTTATTCCCACTTATTTGCTACTCTCTGTCTCACTGTCTCACTGACTCATTAAAATTGTTTGTTGTAACCATGTTTGTTGGAAAATATTTGCTGCTACAATGCTCATCGTATAGTACATTGCTTGCCTCAAAGCCTTCATGTATTGCAACACAACACAACACAACACTACACAACTTGGTTTCGTTTCGTTCTTTCTGCTTCTTGTTTTTTTGGTTCTTTTTTTATGTTTTAATTTATTTTTACACCTTTTGACACTTTTAATACTTTTCGTACTTTTCGTAAAATATTTTCAGAAAAGTTTAACCTTTTTTCCGTAGATAGGATGGGAGGGGGAAGATTATATTCGAAAACAGTTTAACATTGTTAAACATGTTCTGCGAGAGTTAAATGGTATGTTTTGGCAAAGTATTTAAGGAAATACTTATTAAGCGAAGATAATAGAGACAGAAATTATAAGAAGATATTAAAATAATTTCAAAATGATTACAAAGAATGTTTGACAATGATTTCAAGGGAAGTCTAAAGTTATTAACAAAGGGAAATACCAGGCATAACTCATGTAATGGAATATACAATTGAGGAACGGAACGCCGAATTGATACTAGGTTAGGCGGATACTCTGGTGATGCCAGTGTTTTAAAAAACTAGAATCGAAAGTGGTTTGCTTTAGTCGTGGATTACATTTTAGATGAGACGCTTGGGAATGCTGAAGGTTGCGCTCTATGCCCAGTAATTTTTCTAACGAAGGTCTCATTAACAATGAACCCAGAAGTATTATAGAGAGTCTGGAAGCATTGTTTAAAGAAGTTGAAATGCTGCGTATATGTGTGAGATCACAATCACTTTTAATTATGAGATAGGTTTCGATATGGTATGTAGACGTATCCTTTGAACTCCGCATGATTTGATGGAGAATTTATTCAAGTTTCCTTGTAAATCGCCGTAGTTTAGTAGATAGTGTGTTCAAACCCAAGGTCATACATCAAAACGAAATTTGAAAAAACATTTTTCCGGCAGCTTCTTCTCAACAAATTTCTTCCAAAAACTCTGATAGTAAGTAAATCACATTGTCATGAAAAGTTTCTCAAAAATTTGGTGTGAGAAACTAGGTTGTAATCCTGACTAAGAGGTTGCATTGACCATTTATGTTGTCGGCAGTGGTGTTGTCGAGCCGGAACGCTCCGGAACGTCGTTCCGGTACTTCCTTTTTGGACAGGAACGCGTTCTGGAACTAAAGATGATTTCTGATAACGAGAAAAAAAAAATAAATAAAAAAGATTTGCTGATTTTTTTTCTGCTTTTTAACGAATTTTTATATGAATTTTTATAAACAAGGGTTTGAACCGAACCCGAACCGTAACAAAAACCGGAACGAACCGGCTTGCTTTTCCGAACCGTGAACCGTAGACCGGAACATTTTTTTCAGCTGAACCGGAACTCGACCCGAACCGAAACAAATACGTGAACCCGAACCCGTTAAATTGGGACATGAGACCGCACAGAGCGGCCGCCTACCTAGGATCGGCCCTGTCTATATAATTATATGTACGCGTTCCGCGAATCCTTCCCATTCAAAAGAAAGTTGTTTCCAGAAAGAGCTCTGATCGAATACCTATACCCAAGCAAATAACCTTTAGAACCCTAAGACCAATAGATTTTCAAAGCTTTATCTTATTTGTTATTTAATTTTGCTCTAACATCATTGAACTTTCTGGCAGGATTTCAGTCTCATTCCAAGGGAGACGTGCCCTAAATGTGAAGTCTTGATACTACCATAACGGGACGGGCAGCTTTAATTTAACAAAACTTCCAATCTAGCCAATACTATACTATTAGGACTATCATTTACATTTGCAATGTTGAAGGATAAGTTAGGTGTCGGAACCCCTTAAAGAAAAGCTTTCACTTATGCCAGCATTTTCTGTTTAATATTCAATCTGGGGATCGAATATTCTATACATAAACCTTCGGTCTGGATTACGAGCTAGTTTCTCACAGCACTTTTGCGGAACCTATAGTTTAAAGTCGGATCTCCGAATGACAGATTTGTGAGAAACTTTTTCATGGCAATTTTGTTTACTCTCAGAGTTTTTGCCAGAAATCTGGTGATATGAAATCACCGAAGAAATAATTTTTTTGGGTTTGAACCCTGACCTAACATCTAATGAGCCAATACACTGCCTGCTAGACTACGAAGACTACACATGTTACAGAACGACATCGGGGAAACCATCGAGGCCACATTGGTTTGAAAGTGTTGTCCTACACGCCTTCTAGTCTTAACCTTAGCCATATTTATACCATTTAAGTTGCTTTTTATACCCAATAGGGTTACCAAAAGTGGCTTGATTCATCTTTTTTCTAAAAATATTGCAGAAGAATGGAAAAAGCCCATGGTTATGGAAGTCCATACTTAGAACAGAAAAAAAATTTCAAATATTTCTTGGATTTTGCTGTACAATTTTCGCTGGCGTTTACTCTTTTAATTTAATTTTGAGTTCAAACTCAACTACATCATACTAGTGCAGTGATTAATATAATTTACTCGTTGCACTTAGTACACTAGAGACTCCAGTAGGAGCCAAATACATAACCTCCTCGCCAACAGACAAACCTCCAAGATTACTGGGCAGACTACATTTCCTCTACAAAATTATTATTTCTTAAAAGGTCAGGAAGAATAAATCTTTAAATTATAAAAGAAAACGCAAAAAAAAAACAGAAATTGGTTTACAACTCAACTGAACTCAACTATAACAACAATGGCAAGTTGTAATAATTTGCTGAAAGTAACAACAATAGTTTAAATAATTTCAACAAATAAAATTACACTCTTATTACTTTACTAACAACAACAGTAACAACAACAACAACATTAACAATAAAGTTGAAAGTTTAAAAATCCATTCATAATCACAGAAAAAAATAATACGAAGAAAAAATACTCATGCAACATGAAGAAATAACTCAACTCAACTGAACTGAATAGCACAGAATATAGCATAGCATAGTACAGAATAGCATAGCATAGCAGAGAATAGCAAACAGAAGTATTATTATTATCAGCATAACAAATGATGAAAATCTTTTTATTTATGGAGAAACAGCGAAAATAAAAAACTAAATTAAGTTGCAAAAATAATTTTATACGCTCTCCATAGTACAACAATGGCAACAACATTGGCAACAACAACAACAACAATAAAAGTTGCAAAGTTATAAAGTCATTTCCCGCTTTCAAATGCCATTAAAAACAACAGCAACTATTAAATGCAGCCAAGCATAGAATATCGTATTGTTTGCAAAAGTGACAGACAGTGCAGCGATGAGCAAACACTTACATGCATACAGATACAGGGTCCTTTGGGTTCAATGTTTTAAAAATGCGGTCGCTTGTTGGACAGAGAGAAGGTCAGCAATCAAATCAAAAGAATTATACTTGGTAACTATAGAAGTCTTTATATTTGTGGTCGGGATAATGAACCAATTTCCACTGAACTAAGTAGATTACTACTAGATTGATAGGTAGATAGAGGTGCTGGTTAAACCATAAAAGTTAGGACAAAGCCCATTGTGGTATCACAATTATACATTTCCTCTAGTCCTTCAACTATTTGAAGCTTCTAATGTAGCGTTTACATACTAGACAATAAGGAGCCTTCTAATTCACCACGTTGCCTTGAACACCTAATTGGTTAAACTGTTCTTCGTCCTCACCTCGACATACAGAACGTAGTTGGTCATCATAAGCCTTCAGTCAGGATTGCAACCTAGTTTCTCCGACCATTTATGTTGTGTGTGTTAATTTCATATATGTGAGTGATGGGAACTAAAGTTCAGTTCGACTCCGAATGGCAGACATGTTTGAGAAACTTTTCATGGCAAATTTTCACTTACTCTCAGAGCTTTTGCTAAAAATCTGCTGACAGGAACCCACCGAGGAAATATGTTAGCAATTTTCATTTTCTTGGATATTTCTGACCCAAGTTACTTGTACACAACGCTCTTAAATCTCACACGATTTTAAAAAATGCAATATTGAGTTATAACTACAACAACTTTCCCTCTATCCAGTTTTAACCAGATTTGTTGGGCCATTTAGCTTGTATTCCACGACGTCTACTCGTTATTGACAGAATCCTAAACTGCTTTGTAAATCTTAAGGACACTTAAGTAGGAAACCTTTGGTTCAATTGGCTTGTTAGGTTAGGTTAAATAGAAGCGTTAGCTTTGCTACCAAAGCTCACTTGAAATGCCCGTTGTAAAGTTACCCGTCGAAAAAATTAACCAGCGCAGGGGCTGCACATACTGGCTTAAGCATCCCATGACAACATTTACTTTTGATTTTGGCTCTAGCCTTACTTGGTTCTAGAGGTGAAAGTTCAACAACCAGCAGCAATATCTCCGATTCGTTCATTTGATTGAAGAACAGGCCAAGTGCTTTGCTGGAGAAATCATGGATGAAACTTATCAATCATCAGTCTGTTAGCATGACATGCTGGCAGCAAATATACATTGCCAGACTGAATTTTATTTAAACTAAGCTTTTAAAAAAATATGTTTTCGAAATATGTTTCTGGAAGGCTAAGGCCATCAGATTAAAGGCTTTAGACCTTTTCAGAGTTTACTACAATAAATTAAAGACAGTAGAGGCCAACAAAGGCACATTCTTTATCAAACTGTCTCAACATGTGTAAGCACTTACAAGGCTGATGTTCAAGCCATGGTTTTAATGTTAGGTTAGGTTAGGTTAGAGGACGTGTACTTGTCAATTCTGACAAGTACAGTACTCGGTGGTCGAATTGACCCATTGTACTACGTCCTAGCTTCTCACACTACTTATGTTGTGTGCGTTAATTTTATACATGAGTGGCGGGACCTACAGTTTAAAGTCGACTCCGAACGACACATTTTTTTGAGAAGCATTCCATGGCAATTTTTTACTCTCAGAGTTTTTGCCAGAAATCTGCTGAGAGGAAGTCACCGAAAAATTATTTTCAAATTTTCGTTTTGATGTCTGACCTGGGATTCGAACTCGGGTCTTTCGTCTAATAAGCCAACACACTACCTACTAGACCACGGCGACCTCATGGTTTTAATGTTTCCAGTGCTTTAAATTTTCTCGACATTATTAGGAAAGAAATCTAAGAACAATTAGCCGTAAATTACTCTCTTCCACCGCCGAGTTATAGCACAATGCACAGTAGCAGGCATTTTTTCCAGTATTACGCGAGAAAAACTTTCTACATCTCATTTATAATTCGAATATCCGATGAGCATGATTAGATTTCATTCAAAATGTGTTTTTACTTTGCATTTGAAAATAAAACTTGCACTGTAAAGATCCTGTACTTTAGCTAACAATGGCAATCAGAAAAGCTGGTAAATGACAACGCCAAAAATGCCATACAAAACTGACATGTCTAAAATGGTTTTCATTTCTTTTATGGTTTTTTTAAGTTGTTGTTGTTATTGTTACTATTGTTGTATACGTTTCCTGAAAGGGTATCCCTATGAATTGGCGATCACACTGAGAGAAATGTTTGAAAAACAACAAAAGAAATCGGTGTTGAAGTCACCAAAACACGGAATTTTTGTGATATCTTTACCGTAAATGAGGGAAGCACGATGTAATCCTATTCAATCGGAAATACCGATATTTTAAAATAGGTTAAAGGGTAATCACAAAGATGATCGAAGAACCATAAACAAGCCTTAATATCTTCCTAATAAATGCTTTCAATGACCCAGAAGGCATTATGAATTTAAAATCTTGCAAAATTGTTAACAACAATTGAAAACTTGCATGCATTTTTCGAGTGTAAACTCTATAAATAACCCGGTAAAATCCCAGTAGCAATTTGCATGTACAACATAAAATAGTACAACAACTGTAACACCACAAAATGAACATGAAATAAAACACACACACACACACACACAGAAAAAGAAGAGGAAATGAAAAAAGAAAACGTAAACTTTTACTAGCATAACCCCAAAATTCTATTTTAAAAGAGCTCTCATGGAAGTATTTATAACTGCATATGCTAGTTCAAAAGTTGTTGTTGTTGTTAAGTCTTTAACTCTTCTTTTGCTTCTTCTTCATCATATTCAAATTTAGTTTTAAAACTAAAGAAATAACAAAAAATACGAAACAAAATAAAAAAAATTTGAATAATTTGCTGCAGCAACACATATGATCGGCGGTGGCAAAAACTTAGCTAGAGTTAGCAAGCAACACCCTGGTAAAGGATAAACCTATTGTTGCATTGTTTTTGTTGTTATGCAACAACAACAACAACATGTTGTAACAACATTTATTTCAAGTTAAAACTGAATCCCTAAACTCTAACACTCAGAAACAATAAAATACATGCATAAACTCCATACACTTACACTTACAAGTGTACAGAGGGTACAGAGTGTACACATGTTTAATATGCAACAGAAATTATGTTGCAAGTTTAAAAATAAAATAAAACAAGAAAATAAACGAGGAATATAGTTTATTTATACAATATTTCCTTCTGCCACAAGTCAGTTTTATCCGTACTTCAGTTATAAGGAGTGCGCACGAAAAAAAAATGGGCCTACTTTTAAGCTTATAACTTTTATCATAATTGAAACAAAAGAATACCGTTACATTGTTTTTGTTAGTCATCTGTTTCAAAATCCATGTGCTAAACGTCATTGCAATAGCAAAATTAGTTTTTTGAAAATGGTCACCCAACAACAATGTCGAAAATTCAATGAAAAATCGCGCCGCTTACAAAAAACGATTGCTAGGTTCGCAGGTGTTAACCAAAAAACAGTTTCTAAGGAAAGAATAAAATAATATAAGGAATCTTTGAGTATTGAGAGAAAGCGTGGAAGTGGAAGAAAAAAAGGATTTGCCGACCAAAACAAAAATGTCCGGAAGGAAAGTGGCTTAAAAAAGCTGGATGCTCTGAGACCTTTGTCCGAAAAAAATTTTTTACACAAAAGAATTCAAATATTATTGACTTTAATTGAAATATAAAACGAAAAAAATCCACCACTTAGTCTTATTTCTATAACGAAAAGTGTAAGTCCAGTTTTTTTTTGTGCGCACTCCTTAATTTTGCTTTTAGTTGTTGCTGCTCTTTTTTATAACGCATATTGCATGTTTGCTTTATGGGGACGACACTTACTGCACGTTTCTCTAAACTTTTCAACTTTATTATTGAATTGGATTTGAACTTTTTTTTTGTTGTTAACATTTAAAAAAAGAGCGCAAGAAAATACTGGCAATCTTAACTTTATTTATAAATAAGTTGGCAGATTATGATGGAACTTGAAATAGGAGCTCAAGAAAGAAAAATTTTAACAATAAAATCCTTATATAAACCATATATACTGTGGCAATATACGTTTATGTTTTTCTAATGTTTTTTTGAAAGAAACTGGCATCCTCATCGACAAACCAAAGCGTGAAAACCAAAGCCAAAAACAGTGCGTACAGCCGAGAATATTGCTGAAAGTGTGCATGAAGCGCCATCAACATTCTCAACAATTGAACATTTCGGAGACATCATTGAGACGAATTTTGCATAAAGACCTTGGTATGACGCCATACAAAGTCCAATTCGTACAGGAGTTGAAGCCAATTGACCATCTAAAGCGTTTACGCTTTGCTAAGTGGACCTGCGATCGACTTACAGAAGATGCCGATTTTGACCTTGGCTGGTATTTAAACAAGCCAAATTGTCGCATTTGGGGCACCGAAAACCCAAACGCATATATTGAAAAGCCGACGCACCCAAAACGAGTCACTGTTTGGTGCGAATTTTGGTCCAGAGGCATAATTGGGCTATTTTTCTTCGAAAATAAGCAAGGAGTGAGTGTTACAGTCAATGGCGTTCGTTATCGGGCCATGTTGAACGAATTTTTGTTCACAAAAATTAAAGAGGAGGATATCGGCAACTT
This sequence comes from Sarcophaga peregrina, assembly GCA_014635995.1. Lineage (NCBI taxonomy): Eukaryota > Metazoa > Arthropoda > Insecta > Diptera > Sarcophagidae > Sarcophaga > Sarcophaga peregrina. The sequence continues at coordinate 26,358,294 of CM025789.1, read as the reverse complement.
TTGTTTTCAATAGGAAGGCGCTACGTGCCACACAGCCGAAACGATGTTTTGCGCCCTGATTTTGAAGATCGCATTAACAGCCGCAGAGCTGATGTCGTTTGGCCACCTCGGAGCTGCGATTTGACACCGTTGGACTATTATTTGTGGGGTGCCGCCAAAGATAAGTGTTACGCCGACAAGCCAGAGCCAATTGACGCTTTAAAAGACAATATTCATGAAGCCATTGGTGAAATACAGCTGCACACAAGCGATAATGTACTTAAAAATTGGACCGATCGTGTAGGCTACTGCATGGCCAGCCGAGCCAGCCATTTGAATGAAATTATTTTCCATTATTAACCAGCAGGATTGTACTTTAAATAAAAAAATAAAATAAATTCAGTAGTTTTTTTTAAAGCATTTTCAAAAAAAAAAGTTATTTGGCGGACACTTTAAAATTTAGTTCAACGTGCAGCAACCGCAGTTGTCTCCCTTAACATATGAATTAGAACTACTTCCCAGCTTTAAAGTCGAAATTAAATGTATTTGTGTCAGTACTTACTTCTCTAATGCGAGCTTCTCGATTAAAAACCAAGCAATGGTAATGAACTGAACCTAATTACAACATTGAATAGAGGTTTTCTACTCTAGAATCAAGTTTTTAGAATATTATGCTATATAGGCAGAAGCATAGCCCGTTCTTGGACAAAAATTCTCGACTATTTTTTTGAAGTTAATTTCGGTTTTTCTCATTTAGCATCTTCTGTCCAATTTATAATAATCATACAGCAATGTCTTGTGGTAGCTAATTCTGTAGCCTTTTCAAAATGGATTTCCCTACAGGAAATTGCATCTTTCTGCTCTTCATTGTTTTATTGTGTTATAAGCAGGATTGCTTTCTATTGATGTAAATCACATTCGTATACATTTCAGGCCTTGTTTAACTCAATTAAATGGTTTTTTGCTTTAAAACAATAACAATTTAAAATTTAAAAAAAAAATAAATTTCACAATAATGTTTCGTGTATAGTACACGTACCCAGGGATATACAATAAATCTCGCTAATTAAATCCTGCTTATAATTCATATTTAAAGAAATAAAAGAAAAGAAAAAAACAACAAAATTCATACAAAACGAAATACAAATGCTGCTAAAACCACTTCATCTCTATTGTAGGTATGCTGCACATAAAGTTAAGGTTAGAATTATAGCACAGAAAAACAAAAATTAATTATTCTCAGCATTAAACATTCGTTTTTATTGAATGTACTTTCGAGAAAGGAGAACACGATTTCCTTTTTTTCTTGACGTTCTAACTGCAAGTTATTCTGAAACTACTCGTATTTAGAAAATTTATGTAATTTTTTTGTGCTATAATTATATTCAAAACTGTTCGTGTTCGCGTTTCATAGATTTATGAGTATGCTGCCATGCATAAGCGACAAAATTCAGCACTTATGCTCCTTGTTAATGGGTGGTAATATGTGGCTGCATGAGTTGCCATACTTAAACACAAGGATTTTTAAACAACAAGAAAAGAGAAAGAAAATTATGAGTATATTTCAATGAAATCTTTTATTATGCGTTGGTAAATAGTGGCTGATATCTTGTCTTTCAGGACGTGATTTAAAACTTTCTGTGACAAATAGAAAGCTTATGCAATACAAAAACGATTCCATAATTTTTGAAACTTTCAATGCAATTGCACTATATTGCGTCTAATTTCGGCCACCGGTGATGCGAAGATATTAGTCCAAGAGACAAATGTGAAAACCTACCAGAAAGGGGAAAAATAATTGATCTGCATAGTAACCACATATGCGTACATACCACCGCCGACATTTTTTTTATTTTATATACATAATTGGTCATTACAACCCTTCAGTCAGGATTATTGACCTAGTTTCTCATACTACTTATGTTGTGTGTGTTAATTTTATACACAAGTGGTGGGACCTACATTTTAAAGTCGACTCCGAACGAAAGATTTTTGAGAAACTTTTCATGGCAATTTTATTTACTCTCAGAGTTTTTGCCAGAAATCTGTTGAGAGGAAATCGTCGAATACTTTTTGCATTTTATTTTGATGTCTGGCCTGGGACTCGAACCCTGGCTTTACGTCTAATAAGCCAGCACACTACCTACTAGACCACGGCGACTTTATTTTAAAAAACTTTATTCCGCGGAAAAAAAAACTTTTTTTACACAAAACAGACTAGTTTTCTACAAAATTCCCAACATTTTTAAAGAAACTCCTAGGCCTGATGCCCTCTGTCTGTGTTTCCTTACTCCTTCTGCCCGGTACTAATCATGTTGTTATTAATGAATTTATTGAAAAAAAATTTTAATTTAATTTTGTCGGAAAAACTTGTTTTGTTAGAAGACAAGTTTAATGAAAACAAGTTAAAAAACTTGGCATACATAATTGGTCATTACAACCCGGATTACGACCTAGCTTCTCACACCACTTATGTAGCGTGTGTTAATTGTGTCCATTAGTGGCGGGACTTACAGTTTACACTACAATTGCCATGAAAAATTTTCAAAACTCTGTAGTTCGAAATCGACCCATATAGACACTTCAAAAGCTTAGATAACGCAATAAAGAAAGAAAAAATTATAATTGATACTTCCACCACAATTAAATGAAATTAAAATTTTTACCTCAAAATTTAGTAAAATTGATCAAAATTTGTCTAATACTATGTTCAGACAGGCAGTTTTATTGACTTAATGTTCGTTTATATGTGTACAATATTTTATGTGTTCAGACACAAAACATACGCAATTTCTGTTTGACAGCTGGTAAATAAAACAGCTGATTGTTTCAACATTATTGTTTTTATTTTGGTCGCGAAAATTAGTTTCAAAAAAAGTATGTGAAAAATTGGAAAACATCTTAGCTTTGGAAAAGGTCTTACTAGTGTGTAACAGGAAGGCGCCCTCGATGTTTTGCGTCCTGTTTTTGAAGATCGCATTATCAGCCGTAGAGCTGATGTCGTTTGGCCACTTTGGAGCTGCGATTTGACACCGTTGGACTATTATTTGTGGGGTGCCGTCAAAGATAAGTGGTACGCCGATAAGCCAGAGACAATCGAGGCTTTATAGGACAATATTCGTGAAGTCATTGGTGAAATACAGCTGCAGAGTGTCGATAATGTGCTTAAAAATTGGACCGATCGTGTAAGCTACAGCATGATCAGCCGAGGCAGCCATTTGAATGAAATTATTTTCCATTATTAATCGAGAGAATTGTACTTTCAAATAGAAAAAAGAAATTTGAGCAAATATTTATAAGTTTTTTTTAAAGCATTTTCAAAAAAAAAAGTTATTTGGCGGACCCTTTACTTGTTGTTATTATGCTGCACAAATGTTGAACATTTCATATGTTTTTACTGCAAATAATATCTTTTCATTTCATTCTAATTCCTCAACTGTAAGTATACAGCGATTAATTCAACTTTTCAATATTATCGATTCTAAGCTTAAACACGATCAAGCTTGTTCCAATGGTGTTCTATAAAAATGATTAGCCATAAAGCTATCTAAATACAGAAACTAAAGATACGAAACTTTGTTAACTTGATGAGGTGCATTGCATTCCAAATTTTCCAACATTTTGATAAATTTTGTTGCAAACAGGTGATGAAATTTCTTTCTGGCTGGGTGTCTTCAAGACGCCCCTTGTGAAATAATTTTATTTCTTTACAATAGCTGTTATGTGCTGCTAAACATGAGCGTTATGATACAATAATGCAATCAAAATACAATAAAACACCTGGCTGGCTGGTTGGCTGGTTGCCTGGCTTAGCCTAAAATTACCGACAGAGTTCGTTAGTTAGTTAGTCAGTCAGACATTCACTTTTTCTGTTTGCTGCTAAAGGAAGGCAATTATAACAGAAACAAGTGAAAAATGCTTCCACAACACATTCATATTGTACATCCAAGAGTACTTATTTTAAATATGAAAACGAAAATAGAAAAATTATAACAAAAAAATTTTCGTTTGCGAAGCCTAGGCATGAAGGAAGAAATAAAAGAATTTATAAGAGAATCATAAAATATTTGGGAGTCTAAGTCTATGCCTACGATGTTAAATTTCTGTATTAAAGTGAAAGGAAGAAAACAACAATAATTGAGTGAACATTTTGCAGTACATTTGTATTGTTTTATGGGCAACATTAGCAGCCTTAAAATCCATTTATTGTTTGTGATTTTGTTTTATTGTTTTTGAGATTATAAATCTCGTCAAATTTTACGCTGGTTTATTTTATTATAGAATTTGGTTTTTAAATTTATTTCCTTCTTATTCTCGTTTATTTTGAAAAGAAGTGTAGAAATTTACACCCATTAAGTGTTGTTGTGTATGTGCATGGAACAATTTATGGCGGTTGCGAAAGCAAAACAAATTGAACGAAGTATTAAAGGACAGTTTTGAAATGGCTGTGGAAGAGCAATTACAGTCAACCCTCCTATAACTCGGTAGCCTCAGAACGCGGTTTCCATATAACGCGGGGCTGAAACTCGGTACTCTTATAGCGCGGTTTGCGTTCAACTTCATCCCATAAGTTCCTTCCGCACAGCCTAAGAATAAATAGTAATTGATATTGTAAGAGGGTTTAATAGAAGTCCTATTTTCGATGCAAAAGCTCAGCGGAGATACTGTACCGTGCAAAACAACAGGAGTTGGATTTTCAATTTAAAAAACAATGAATGAAGATGAACCAAGTGGGGATAAATATTACAAAATTACATTATTTTACAAGTCTTTCTTTTTTTTAACAAAACCAGCACTCAGGGGATGACCCTTACTCATGGAGTGCATTGTGCAGGTTTTAGGAAAGGTGGAAAGAGAGAGGGAAGATATGAACGGTAAGAAAACGAGTTGCTGCTGGTGATTATAAAATGGCCAGTGCTATACCTTCACCATTAGACAGTATAGAGCAACCGTCCTCAAGAAGCCCGCAGTTTCTCACATCACTTATGTTGTGTGTGTTAATTTTAAACATTAGTGACGGGACCTGCAGTTTAAAGTCGATTCCGAACGACAGATTTTTTGAGAAACAAGAAGAGAAAGTGAAGAAATCGCCGAAAAAATTCTTTTTGTATTTTTTTTTTTATTTTTGATGTCTGGCCTGGGATTCGAACCCTGGTTTTACGTCTAAAAAGTTACACACTACCTACTAGACCACGGCGAACCCAAATTAAAGTGATTTTAAAAGTTAATTTTGTTGGAAACCAGTCTTGTGGTTTAGGTTTCAGGTTTTTATCAATCCTTAGATGAACTCTTGAATTCAATAAAAATAATTTATAATTTATAATTTTATATATTTCCGTTTTGCATTTATTGGTCCCCATATAACGCGGTACGAATGACGTGAATGACTAATTCTGTGTTTCTTATAGTGCGGTCTCCATAGAATGCGCTACGAATTAGTCTGGTTTCTAATTGCACTCCGAGTTTCTTATTGCGCGATTTCCATAGAACGCGATACGCACTCACCGCTTTATAGGAGGGTTGACTGTATTTGAAAAAGTTTTTCAACCATGTATTAGAGAACTTCTTAGAAGTTAAACTACTTTATGCTGTTTGGGTTTTCTTTTTTGGCAAAATGAAGTATTACATCCACAAACGCAATTCATATTTTTTCGAGCTCCTTAGATCTTTGCAATAAGATTGGTTAGTGCAACCCTTTAGTTTGGATTATTGAGATAGTTTCTCACATCACTTATGTTGTGTGTGTTAATTTTATACATAAGTGGCGGAACCTACAGTTTAAAGTCGACTCCGAACCACAGACTTATTTTTGAGAAACTTTTCATGGCAATTTTATTTACTCTCAGAGTTTTAAACAGAAATCTGCTGAGAGAAAATCGCCGCAGAAATAATTTTTGTATTTTGTTTTGATGGCCTGGGCAACACACTACCTAGTAAACTCCAGCGACTTCGCAATAATATTACCTGTTACTTTAATTTCTACAAGTCTTATACCGTGTTCAGACAGGCAATTTTATTGCGTAAATCGCAATAAACGCCATTATTGATCTCAATATTTCAAAAATTGTTATAATATTGATTAAAACTTTAAATACAACACTGTCATAAGTACGTTCAGTGAGCATATTACATTTTTCCGAACACTTTCTAATGATATTTGACAACTCAAATGTAAACAACGATTGTGTCATAAGCAAAAGATTGTTTTTCTGCAACCTATCCAATATTATCAAATTTTTCTTTCTCATCCTTCAGAGGAAAGCCACTTTGGAGTCACAAGTAGTCCCTATTAACCGCAACAGCTCGGCTTTTCGGTTAATCATTTCCAATATTAAATTGTTTTCCATTTTTTCTAAAAAAATGTTTGGCACTAATTTCCGAAATTAAATTAAAAGCAACGTTGTTGAAGCAATCAGTTGTTTTGTTTGAACGCTAAAAGTATTGTTCTCAATAAACCGAATATTGATTTAATAAAAGTGCATGTCTGAACATAGTAGATAGATTCCCTCTGTGCTACAGAGTGTAGACTTCATACACAGAATTTTAAATTCAAAATTAACAGAATAGTTCTTCCTACGCAATCAAAACGTAAAGTATTATTTACCCTCTGTACTCTCCATACTCTCCATGCACCACAAACAAATCCTAAACACCATTTTTCCTTAACTTCTCTGCCTTAATGTCATGCATTGCACTTTCCATGTCATTTTGTGTAGATTTTATGATTTATTGCCGTTTAACTTCAGACTTGACTGCATTTTACGTAAGCTCCCAAAAAACGTAATCATAAAACCCTTTAATTGACATCACAGCCTTGGTTGGTTTGGACTTTTATTAGCAGTCTCATCATCACCATCACCATCATGCCACAAGTATGACTTCGTTTGAATCTTTGTATGCAACTTTAACTTGATGAAGTAATTTCTGAATTCTGATAGTCTCTACTTGAAATACAAATAAACCTTGGCTCTTAAACGTACACGCATAATCACTCACACACAAATGCATATATTTTCTCATTCTATTGAAAATTTTCTCTGCTAAGAGTTACAGAAAAGATTTATGGCGTCTTTTCTTGGTTATAACGCCTTAAAGTATGCAATGGCGTAAAGTGTAGAGTTGTAATTGTAGTGTTCTTGTCCTAGTGTTTTAAAACGCAATGAATTTAATTATTATTTTGCTTAAGTACTATAGTAGTCATCATACTTAAACGTTTTAATCTTATAAACGAATGACAGCATGGCAGGGGAATGTCCGGGCCCTTAACAAAACAATGGTTTACCACAATAAGGCGGAAGTTTTTGGAAATATTATGTTTTTAGATTAAAAACTTTTTAAATTTAAAGAAAGTTGTGCGTTAAACAAAAAAAAGAAAAAAATGGAAACCTTTGCTTAAAAATGTCAGCGTGTAGTTACTTTTAGGGATAGCGATAGTATCGAGAGTGCTAGAAAAGGCTTTACTTTCCGCTGGCATTTTGATTGCCTAATGTCTTAATGGACATCTTGGTCTCCTGACTGTAAATGGATAAGAGGGTAACATATAAAATTGTCGTATTCACATTTCTAATGCGCATAATGCTCGTCATCGTGATACTGCCAGCGTTGCATCGCGTCCAAATAGTGGACAAAAAAACGGTAACAACACCAGAAATGATCCGAAAAGTGAAGGCCAGATTTGATCGAAATCAACGCCGCGGTGGTAGAAAAATTGCTCGTGAGCTGAACATATTGCGAGAATGAATGCAATACATATTGAAAAATGAGCTTGGACTAAAGCCATAGAAGTTCCAAAGAGTGCAAGAGCTCACCGATGTACAAAAAAAAGGTTAGACTGGAAAGAGCCAAGGAGTTACTTCGCTTGCACTAAAGTGGCCAGTTACCGTATTTGGTTTTCTTCAATGAGAAGCCATTCCAAATTGAGCAGTTTGTGAACAAACAAAATGATCGAGTTTACTTGCCAATGAGGTCAGTTGAAAATATTCACCTGCGATTGGCCACCAGAGCTCAAACGCCGCCGATGGTAATGGTGTGGGCCACCGGAATGACCAATGGTCGCTCCCTGCTCGCATTTAACGACCGTAGGGTCAAAATAAATGGCGAATATTATAGGGAAAATGTCTTAAAGACAGTATTGAAGCCCTGGGCAGACAAAAATTTCAGCCCCAGACCATGGACATTCCAACAGAACTCAGCAACACCTCACTCAGCACTTGTCAGCTAAGAATGACACAAAAAGCAGGTTCATCGCTTCATATCCACCGCACAATGGCCACCAAAATCTCTGGATCTCAATTCGTTGGACTTTTGCGCCTGGGGGAGTAAGGTTCTCACTAAAAAACACCAAATTGTAGATCATCTCAAGACGGCGCTTCGCCTGGAATTAGCCAAAATACCGCAAAGCCACTTTCGTGCAACCTCTGATGACTTTATCGGCCGTTTGAAGGCCATAATTCGTACCAAAGGTGGCCAATTCGAACAAATCTAAACTGATTCTAAAATTTGATGTTATTTCCAACATTTTTTTGCTTTTGAACAATAAAATTAAAAAAAAAATTAAAAAAATATAGCGCTTTACTTTGTTGCATTATATATCAGCCACCCTGTAGACGCTAGTCTATGGTTCAAACCCTAGCTCAAAACTCTCGAAAGCATAATAAAATTGCCAAAAAAAAGTGTCTCAAAAATCTATCATTCGAAGCCGACATTAAACAGTAGGTACTGCCTTTCAATGAATAAAATTAACATAAACAGCATGAGTGGTCTGACAAGCTTGGTTGTAATCCTGACTAAAGTGTTGTAATGATAAATTAAGTAAGCTGCTGTAATATAAAATAATATGCTGCTAGAACGTATCTAATGACAGGTTTTGACCGACTCTACCGTATTTTTTTGTTTATTTTCTAAGAGCCTGATTTGAATATTTGAAAACAAGTTTTCATGTTTACTGCCATCAAAAACTAATTTTAACTGCTCAATTAATTTCATTAATTTTAATTCTATTGTTGTATTATGTATTTGTTATTGTCCATTATGTTTACGTCCATAATAGATTTAATAAATTAACATAAGTAAACAACATACAAACATATTTAGTTCATATCATAGAAGATAATAAATTAAGAAATTAAATATTAAAACACAATAAAACACCTCAAATTAAATCCAGTCGTACAATCTAATAACACCATACACTACAGCACATGTTTAAGCCATATAAAAAAATATGGCCAAAAACCAAAAACCAAAAAATTATATTTTGGTCACGTTCTCTGAGTAAAACACATTCATTAGTTAATAAATAATTGAATGGAAATCTAAACAAACAAAAAATAAAAATGAAATGAAATCTTCTCTCATATGACCAAATAAACAAACAAACACATGGGCGAGAGAATGTATTTTTTTTCTGAGATTTTATTGACAATCAAATTCCAATAGATTGTCAATATTTTCATGAATACAATCTACACTTATATGGTCAGTTAGTCTTGTAATACAATATTGCTCAATGACCTTGCTTTCATATACAATTTGTCTATAAAAACTGGTAAAAAGAAATAAAAATGTGGCCTAAAGCAAATAAAACACTTCATCAAAATTTTAATCTAAATACGTCAATAAAAGATAGATAGAGACTAAACGAAGAGAGAGAGAGAGATAGACAATTCAATAAAGCTACAGTAGAGCTTATACAGATTAAATAAAAAACATATTAAAATTGGTTCACAAGATTAATAAATTTTTTTTTATTAAAAATATTCTCACTTCTCAATAGAACGTAAATATTTCATTAAAAAAAAATTTTTTTTAAAAACATTTTTAATTAAAAATGTTTTGAGGTATGTTTGCTTTCAAAAAAAAAGTTAAAAAATTAAATCAATAAAAAAAAAACTTTTTCATCCTTTTTTTATTGTTTATAATTAATCATTATTAATTTATAAACATTTTTGCAATATTTTTATTGATCAATTAACGTTTTTTCTTTCATATTTTTCGCCTCTGTATTCTGTTTGCTAATGAATTTGTTATTTCATCCACATTAAATATTTACAAACGGAATGGGAGTGCTGCTGTATGGTTACGTTGATTAATAGATAATATTAAGGTGACTGCCTGTATCACGGTAACGAGCAATGGTACGAGAAACAAAAGATTTATTCACATTTAAATGCTGGAGGGCTTTATCGATAGTCACCTGTGGTTTTCCAGCCAAATATAAAGCAGTCACACTATCACGCTTGAATTCCATCACGAATAACTTTTTTTCTGAATGCAATAGACAAAATGCTTTTGTAAGCTTGTAAATTATAAATTGAACTGTCACTGGAATAAATCTGTCAGCTGTCAGACGAGCGGTTTACAAATGATAACAACCTGAAGTTGGTTGCAATACATATCAGTCACCCTGTATGTATGTATGTTCTGAGAATTAATTCTCATGCTTTTCCAAATTTACGCTTCTGCGGTCACTAACTCAAGTTACAAATATTTTTATTATCATCGTGTACGATCCAAAGTACAAGCAATTTATCCAATCTATCATTTTCTACATATTGTGCATGACTCCTGGATAGTCTGATGAATAACTCACACCTATAAAGGCTTCTAAAGCAAGTTTCCTTACTGTTGGGCGCTACTCGGAACCAGATATACACATACATAGGTATATCAGCAACAACAAATGTACTGTATAAATGGGAGTAAATCGAGTAAAAACTGGACTTGGGAGAAGATGGACCTAGTGGACTAGATAGCTATGGCATCAAGGATTTTGAAACTGTTTTTGTTACGGTCGTTACAGATGTTACTTGATATCAGAGATATAGGTAACGAAGCTAATTGTTTTCTTCAAACCATTTTTTGTATTTTCTGTTAAACACTTAACCTTGCTCTGTTAACTTTAACATTGCTTGTGTTAAAATTTATGGTTTTTGTCTTTGCTAATTAAATCCGAATATATGAGCACACCCATATTCAACATGATACTGGCTGCAGAGTTCGTTACTGCACATTGTCCAGGCAATTAGGTGGCGAGGTTCTAGTACAGATCTTAATCAGATTTCTGCATAATGTGTGAAAATTAGGAATTGTTTAAGTTTTCTTCCTCGTCGTAGTCTAGTAGGTAGTGTGTCGGCTTATTAGACGTAAGACCCGAGTTCAAATGCCAGATCAGACATTGAACGAAAATATGAAAATATTTCTTCGGTGACTTCTTCTCTGAGAGTAAATAAAATTACCATGAAAAAGTTTCTAAAAAAACTGCCGTTCGAAGTCGCCTTTAATCTGTAGGTCCCGTCACTTGTGTATAAAATTAACACACACAACATAAGTGGTGTGAGAAGCTAGTTCGTAATCATGACTGAGGGGTTGTAATGAGCAATTATGTATGTTAAGATTTTTGTGATTGTAAAGCTTTTTATACGAGAAGTTTGAATTCCTTTAAAAATGTTTTCTGTAATGGTTTTACCCTCCTCTGCGATTTTTTTTATAAAGGGTTTCAACCGATTGAGTGGTAGGCGGGGATTGATCCTCGTTTAACCAATTCTTATGTTTAGTTTTTCTGTACTTTTTTCACTCTCTATGTTTAATTGTTTTTTTTTACTTCAGTCCTTTATACTTTACAGGATGGTCTCAATTTGCCCCATGACCTCAAAGAGTTTTAATATTTCCCACTAGAACTATAGACGTTTTCCAGACTGCCTATTTGCTAGATGTTAAGGTTATGAAATTCTGCCTTAATTGTGGTGAAGCATTGTCAAATACTTTTAAAATTTTTAATTTTATTAATCTGACGATGCGATTTAATTTTACTGTCGCCCCTAATATGTGAAATGGATTTCATATTTCAATTTGTAAATTGAAAATCTTTTCCCTCATGCATATATAATCTTGAGTAAAAACTTTACGAAAGTAATAAATTATTATTTTGAAAACTCACAGCCTCATGGAATAATAAAATCTCGTAGCCTTTTATCTCGTACCTAATTGCATGCAAAATAAATTATTCACTGCGATGCAAATGCGTTAATCGTGTTCACTTTTAATTTAAAACTTTCGCAATGCAAATCTCATGCAACACCTTTTAGATGACAATTTTCTTATACTCTTGGTTTGGCTAAAAAGAAAAGAAACTGAGGAGAGATAACGAAAAACATTTAATTTCTTTAAATGCAACGTTAATAAATTAACTTTGGCGCCAGTTATCGATAAATTTATTGAAAACAAATTGCAATTACGTGCCAAGTTAACGCAATTACTTACGAAAAGTTCGTCTTGAAAACGCAAGCGAATCGATTGTTAGATTGCAAGCAAAGATTACTTGCTTACGTACAAGTTAATGAATTGAATTGAAATGAATTGAATTTTGAAAAGGAGGAAAAAGGAAACAAATGAATAAAGAAATCAATTAAATTAATAAAAAAAAAAAATTCCAATAAATAAAATAAAAACAAGAAAACATAAAAATAATGTTAAAGAGTAAAAGTTTTATGCAAGGGAGTTTTAAAGTCAAGTGGAAGGATAAAAGACTGCATCAGTCACATCAAGTTGCAAAAAGAACTCGCATATAATATCATTGGAAAGTAAAGAAGTTCCTATTCTAGAAAAACCCTTTTCAAAATCAATCCACGAAGAACCCAGGTTAGACATCAAAAATTCGTCATTCGGAGTCGATTTTAAACTGTAGGTCTCGCCACTTCTGTATAAAATTAACACACTCGTACTAAGTGGTGCGGTGCGAAAATTACCGGTCTATTCGGAGCGATTTAAACTGTAGTCCCGCACTCTGTATAAAATTAACACACCAACATAATGTGTGTGAGCGGCTCTTGGGACGATGCACACTGTCTATGTGAAGGTATAGCACTGGCATTTATAGTCTCCAGCAGCAACTCGTTCCTTACCGTTCGCATCTTCCCTCTCTCTTTCCCCTTTTCCTAAAAACCTGCACAATGCACTGCATGAGTAGGGGTCGTCCTCTGAGTGCTGGTATTATAAAAAAAACTGTTTTCTTCACCATCATCATGCCATCATGAGTTTGCTTTCCTTACCTTCAAAAAAATATTAATTTGTCCTGATTATAGTATAGCTTGGCTGGCCAAATACACTTTGATTGCTTTGCTTTAAAGGTCACTACAAGGTCTTGTGCATGCAACACATACTTTCCCCAGCAAGTCGTTGCTTTCAATACAACGCTCTGTAAACAATAACACTTTAAAGAGAAAGAAAAGCAAAACGTAGAGAAACTTAATTTCCCTACTCTGCAATAAAATTGTATATCAAGTGTCATTGAAAAGGTCAAATTTAAACAAAACTGTTTGGATTTTCCACACTTTTCAAAAACACAACACAGAAACACAGAAAATTTTTCCAATGATTTTCACTTAAAACCCGTCATTACCTCGTTGTCCTCCTCCTCCTCCTCCTCCACAGCAACACCTGAATGTTTAAGGCAGCGGACAGCATTTGGAAAATGAGCATTTCACAGTGAAATTGTGGCAGCAAAAAAGAAAAAAAAATCGTGAAAAACAAATTAAAGGAAATGCAAAAATCCAAAAAAAAAAAACTGAAAATGAAAATGTGGAAAAACTACAAACAACAATAAAAACAAATTCAATTCAAACATTTTCTACACACCCAACTACATATTAAAATTGAACTGGAAATGTTTTTTTTTCTCTAATTTCTGAAGTATTTAAAGAAATCATGTGGAAACAAAACGAAATCGTTGACCAAATCAAAACCAAGAACGACTGCAACAGCAGGAGCAACACACTGCTTTCTTTCTGGCATTGTTTCCTAGCCAGCGAACATGTTGCGCACTCACAATAGAAATGAAATTTAAACTCAAGAAAAAGGTGTCGTTTCGGTAAATTGTTAACCCGGTAAACTGGTAAAATGGAACAGAGCACAGCACGTTTTGTTTTAAAACCACATACCGTTGGGTGTAGAAAAATGTTGCAAATAGTGCCACCATTGCCATCATTGCCACCACCACAACCATCAGTAACCGTTGCAGCAGAAACACCAAAATGACAACGTTGAACGAAAATGCAATTTTAAAATGTTTTCTGGTCCCCTTTCTTTTTCCAGTTTTTTGTTTTTTTTTATTTCTTTTACAAATTTCAGTTCCTTTCTTTTATGCTGTATGGATGGCGGTTTCAATGTCTGTCAGAATTCATTTCTTATTTCTTACCTTTTTTTTGTTTCAAAAATATTTTCTTTCTAGAACACAAACAGGTTTCCACCAAAAAAACCAAAAAAAAAAAGAAATTTTTCTTTCCAAATTTTCGTTTTTTTGGTCTGGTTTCTGTTCTTTTGTGTTGCCACCAAAAAAATGCATATTTTTGTGCTATTTTTGCTACAAAATGATGCACGTAACCGTTACCATTGGTTTTCGCCTTTTCTTCTTAACCACCTGGCTGCTTGTGGTAAATGGGGATCCCTGTCGTATGGTTGGTTGTTCCTTTTAATGCACTCCGCTAAAAATGCTATGAAGAAGAGGAACATCATTTTGCTTTTTATACTTTTGCTGCATGGATGCTCTTTTGTTATATTTTCAATAGATGCCCTAAAATTTCTTTAAATTAAATTTAAAATAAGGGAAAAAGGTAGTACAAAGGATAGGAACATGGTAGTAACTAGAACTTTAGAACAATTTAAGATTAGGGAAGCAAAGTGTGAATAAGACAGAACACCGATTTCTTCAGTTTTTAAGGCTCTTTTGGCTTCAATCTTATTCTAACCAAATTGAGTTTCTAATACAACGCAGATGAGAACTTCAGGTGACAAATGATTCCAGACAGATCAGAAAGGCTCTTGCAACACTGGTTTTGGCGGTTGAAATAAATCCATGAAGTCTTTTGACATTTTTTTGGCGTTAAATATTCAAATTGTTTAAGAAAACTCCAGAAAACCGCATCTATTTTTCGCCCATGCCTAAAAATGAATTTAAAAATGAGCAACAATCATCCACTTTCTCTAAAGTCAATATTCTAGAGAACCCAGACTTTTGTCTTAGGTATTTTTGTGGCACCAACAGTTTTTATGACCAGAATAAGGTTAAATTTACCATAAGATGGGGTGTTGAAAAGGTTCTTTAGGCCAAATCTCAGTCAATCTCAACATACATAGTAGGAAAACAAGCATGTGATCAATATGCAGAAAATGGAATCGAGTGATTAATTTTGCCACTCTCCGTTGTTCAGGCGGAGATGATGGCAATTTACTGGGCCGCTCAATGGATCCTCGTCAAGATGCTCCTTTTAATCGCATCTCGATCTTTTCAGACAGTCAGGCCGCGATAAAATCTCTGTCAGGTTTCCTGATTAACTCTAGGAACTTTAGGGAATGTCGCCGCTGTCTTGATCTTGTCTCGGATCGCTTCAACAGTGTCTCTCTAGTGTGGGCTCCTGGGCACAGTGAAATTGCGGGAAACTGTAGGGCCGACGAGCTCGCCAGAGCTGGTGCGCTCCTTCCGGAATCTTTCTCTTCTGTTGAATTGGGTATACCACTTGTCTCGGTCAAGTTGACCATTGTGCGGAGGTTCCTTCGGGACGTCAACAAGGTCAATAAGGAGTCCTGCTCCATCGCAAGACTCACCTGGCCCAGAATGGATGGAAAGCATATAAACCGATTTCTTGGTCTCGGTCATGATGTCGTCTCGGCTATAGTGGCCGTGCTTACGGGTCATTTCATCATGTGTAGACACCCAGAAAGAATGAGGCTCCCTTTTAACGACTTCTGTCGTACATGCAGATCCGCTGAGGAAGAGGAGAATGTTATTCACTTTCTTTGCCAGTGCCCGTCTCTTATTTGTAGATATAGGTTATTTGGCTCCCCATTCCTTGTTGGCTTAACGGAGCTATCATCTATTGATATCAAGGATATAGCTTCGTTCATCAAACATTCTGGCCTGTCTTCCAGTGCGTAGTAGTCGTGCTTTTGTTGTGCAGCCCTAACAAATGTTGCTGTAACAGTGAGTAGCTCATAGCATATGCTGCAACAAAACTAAAAGAATTCTTTCAGAATGGTGTCCTGACCATCTTTTTTTGTAATCTGAAAGCAATGTTTATGAAATAATTATTTAAGAAATTTAAAATATTCGCTTTTGGTTTAATTAAAGAAGAATTTTCTAAAAAAAAGTTTGTTTTCTTTTTCATTTTTCTGTCTGGCTAAACATTGAAAGCAACGCCAAAATATTTTTTTTTTTTTAATTTTTATTTTCTGTCTCTCCCATTGTTTTAATAGCTAATTTTCTTTTTCATTTTCATTTTTCTGGTTCCTCATACTTTCAATATATAAATTAATTCTATTATTTTCTTATTTTTCTTCTCTTTTTCCCAACAGGTTCCTAATACGCCACTAACAACGCCAGCATACCAAAGTAATGACTTTAATGCCACCTCCACATTAAACTCCTCACTGGCATCAGTTGCGGCAACAACAGCAACAACAGAGTCTGCGACAACGTTGTCATCAATGTCATTACACGTCCCCTGTTCGAATCAAACATCTGCGCTAATGGCATCAACAGCGCCATCTGGTGCTGCATTTAATGTACCACCCATGGATACAACAACATCGTCATCATCATCGTCATCATCCACGTCGTCGTTGTGCTCATCATGGTCCTCATCACTTTGTGCACCGACAACGACGATACCTTCAGCAACATCACCGTCTTCATTGACGTGTTTGCATCTGAAACGTTTTCTCGATTGCCAACAATTACATGCACATCCCATGGAGTCGTTTACTAAAGGTAAGTTTCAATTCACTTCAGTTAAACTTCCTTTCCTTACTATCGTTATTATTGTTTTTGTTTTTATATTTCATTGTTACCAACTTTGATTATAATTTTTTCGTTTACTCTTACCCTCGTTACTCGTCCTTTTTTTTACTATTTCAATCGCCCATTTAACTATTGCATATTGTAAGGGACTGTGTAAAATAGAGAGAGGGAGGAAGGGAGTGATATAGAGAGGAATTTTTATTTCATATTTTTAATGAAAAGGTATCTTAATCACGAATATTTCACTTAGTCATCCAGTATTTAAAGTGAATGGATAAATGAGTGTCTAACAGAGATGTTAAGTTATTGTTTTGTTTTCATTTTCATTTTTTTTTTATTTGAACAGTTTAATTAATTAAAATATTTTTCCATTGCCTTAATAAAGTAGATTTTAAGAACAAATTTAAATTTAATTGTGAAATTTCATAAATTTCTTTGAATAATGTTAATGAATCCCTGAAAGTATGTTACTTTTTATTCGAATTATAAACCCAAAAAATATGCTATAAAAAATTTCTAATCCAAACTCTTTGCACCCTTTTTTAAACTTTTTTTTTAAATTTTTTAGTTTGTTTTTCTTAATTCTTATTTTTAAAATTTAATTTTTTTAAAAACCTGCCGCTTTTGAAAACCTCTGAAATTAATCTGAATACATGGTTATTTAATAAAAATTTGATTTTGTGATTAATGCATTGCAATAATCAACTGTGGGAAACGATCACGTTAGTTACTTAAATGTAGGAAAAAGTGTTGAAATATTCTGTACACAGAGAATAATATGGACAGGCAAATTATCTAAGCAAACCTAATTCAATTCAATTTTCATGCAATGAGCTGCGCTGAACAATTTTGCTTCTGGAGGATAAAGTTTTTGGAGGTCATTTGCAATTGAAAATGTGGTTTAAGTTGCAGGAGTTCGGAACTTGCAATTTCTCGGCGGATTCGCAATCATTTATGATCGTAGTTGTAAGTTTCTTTAATCTTTTAAAAACGATTTCTTTTTCTGGAAACGCACAACGAAAACAACACGCCACAGAAGTAAGGTTCTAATGTTGCCCAAAGGATGACTAATTAAATAAGGACTGGGGACATTATTTTTTACTATATGGGTTTATACATTATCCATATTCATTGCAGCAACTTCTAGAACATGACTGTTGTAATTGATTAGTTCTTTTCTTTTCCATATTTTTATGGTGGTCCTATGTAGATATTTTGCTATTAAAATTGAATCCCTATTGTAAGTTTCTTTTGTTTTTTTTTTCAGAATAAAAGTTTAATATTTTCGTCTTCACTTCTATTTTTTTTTATGTTAGAACTGGAGTGTGTGGAAGATGAAAGAATGACATTAGATTTCGATCTGCCTATGTTGTGAGGAATAGAGCAATCTTCTGCAGGAACAGAGTTCCTTTACACTCAGAGTGGCTAAAGAATAAACTATCTTTATAGTGCATATGGTGTTCCATTGACCAATCAACCACGAACAAATGTGCTCTGCACGAAAGACAAGTATTGCAAAAGATTGTGTGATTAGAGCGAATAAGTCCTTTTATCGCTGTTGCCAATTTGAAGTTTTCCCGTCAAGTCTGACGTTTTTGCAATGCCAATTACGGGAAAAAATGCTTTTTAGCGGCTAGCGTGAAATCTGGAGTTTTTATGCAGCGCTTTAGCGTTTTTTAGCGTGTTTTCCAAAGTTGAATTTTATGATATAAGTAAGATTTCAACGTAATCTAAGATCATGTATGGCTCGTTACTATGACTTATACAAAGACATACATATACATAATTGGTTATTAGAACCCTTCAATCAGGATTACGGCCTAGCTTCTCATACCACTTATGTTGTGTGCGTTATTTTACAGTTTAAAGTCGACTCCGAACGACAGTTTTTAAGAAGCTTTTCATGGCAATTTTATTTACTCTCAGAGTTTTTCCCAGAAATCTGCTGAGAGGAAGTCGCCGAAGAAATATTTGCGTTTTGCTGTCTGAACTAGAGTTTGAACTCTGACCTTCAGTCTAATAAGGCAACATTTAACCTACTAGACTACGGCGACTTTAAACTGAATCACAACAGCTAATAACCGATTTTGTTATTAAACGCCGGGCTGTCCAATCGGAAACTGAAAATGCTAATCTTGTTTGAGTTGATAATTATTTTGAACCAACCAACCTAATTGGCAACACTGCCTTTTATTTTGTTAGAATAGCTACTTAATACAAAGCACTGTCACAAAAAACCAAGTCCATAAAAAATATAGAAAACAGACTAAAAAATAAGATAGTCTCTACCAAGATCACTGTTCTAGAATTTGACAGAAATTCATATTATTTTATGTACTTCAAAAAATTTATTTACTCATTTAAATACATATTTTTTGTGTCGTTAAGGGATTTTCCTTACTGGCAATGAGGACCTTTATTATTAAGAGGCAAAATTTGCAAACACAGTGCAATACATTTCTTTAAAAGAAGCCAACGACATTGCTAATCTTATTTATTTTTACTTCGTTAATTCTCTTCCTCATTAGCTTTTCCAAATCTTATTAAAATCCTTAATCAAATAAATCTTAGAAATTATTTAAGAAAATTAGATGTTTAAATAACTTTATTAATTAAAACAAACATTCAATATTTTATTCTTAATACAAGTAAAAGAAAATTAATTTTGCTTAAGGTTGTTTAACATACTTTCTACTTTCTATCCCTTGTCGTCAGCTCATTTAAAAATTTCGATTAAATTTTGACGTTTCAAAAGTAAACAATCTAAAATCAAACACAAGCAGCCAGCCAAGCAACAACATATTAATAAAAAAAAAAAAGAACAAAAATTAATCATATTCTCAAACTCTCGCTTAGACGCTCTGTCTCTCTCTTTGGCATCGTAATGAATATTTTAGAAAAGTCAATACGTTGACATGTGTCAATAACGCATAAATTATTGAAATAATTTATTCAACTAAACCCCACCAACACTACCGACGATAACAATGAGCAAAAAAAATTTATCGCCACCACCAAAATGAACAAACACGGCAACAGCAACAGCAATAACAGCTACAGGGTGAGAGAAACAAAAAAAAAAAAACCGAAAAATTTTACTCAATTTCACTAAAAGCTTTTACGAACGTTTCACAAAAGAACCAAACAAAACTGATTTCACTTGCACAATAATAAATTGAAATATTTTGTATTTGTATTGGTATTGGTATTTTTGTAAATGTATATATATACAACAACAACAACAACAACAGCAGCATTAAAAGCAATAACATAAAATCTATACAAAGAGAGTAAAGCAACAAACAAACAAACAAATCAACTAATTTGATGCTTGAAATCGTAAAACAAACACACAAACAACGAAAACGAAATATTTTTAAAGTGTGTGTGTGTATCTCTCTCTCTCTCTCTCTCTGTGTGTGTGTTAATGTATTAGAATTTTTTGTTTTAATGCAAGGTTTTGTATTGAGGTGTGTATGCATGAGAGTTTTTTTGGTGTTGTTGTTTGTTTGTATTAGAAAAATGCGAAAAAAAGTGTATTTTACCAGTGACTGTTGAGCTTAAATATGTAAACAATATTGCATACCTTAGGGATATGTGGTTATTACGGTATATCCTCCCCATACACACTTACACAAACGCACAATGCCATACAAAGCATGCACGTTAACGCATGTGGGCGATATTAAGTACTACGATAAGCATTTAAAGTTCATTTCTCTTTCACTTTTTTTTGCATTTAATTTAATCGGGGGTTATTCACTGCAAGATTCTAAAACCGCTGGACTGGCAAGCTTAGTTTCATTTAGGGAAAGGTTCCCCATTTATGTATATGAATTGTTTAAAAATCGAAAAGCGCATAATGAGAGTTAAAACTGACGACCTAAGGTACATGCCAGCCATTTTCCTGTAAAATTATAAAAAAAAAGAGTTTCGGCAATCACTGCAACTGCAATTTAATGTGATATGATCGTTAATAATTTTTTTTTATAAAACCAGCACTCAGGGGATGGTCCCTACTCATACAGTGCATTGTGCAGGTTTTTAGGAAAAGTGGAAAGAGGGAAGATGCGAATGGCAAGGAAACGAGTTGCTGCTAGGTGACTATAAAATGGCCACTGCTATACCTTCATCATTAGACAGTCTACAGAGCAATCGACCCTAAGAAGCCCGCAGAATTTGGCCAACTTTCGAGCATAATAGAGCAAGTGATTATGGTCGTCATAATCGATCTACGCTGCAAGTAATTTTCCTGCAAAATTATAAAAAAAAATAAATTTAGAAGTCTTTGCAATCGTTGCAACTTCAATTCCATGTGATATAACCCTTAATATGTAATTTCGTATTCCAATACAACCGCAAAACAATCTGGAAATGCTTTTTATATCGCAACATTTCATTTGCACTTGACTTTTTCCCGTTTTACTGCGATTTCCTGGCGTGTGTTTATTTTTTTCTTTCAGTTTTTTCCTCTTTTTCTGCGCTACTAAAAGCCAAGAACCAAGAAAAACTAAAGGAAAGAGGAAGAAATAATAATGAATAATGGAAAATGAAAGCTTTTGTTTGGTTTAAAAATATCTCGTCCTCGTCCTCATCATCATCATCAACATTGTCGTCTTCTTTGCCATGTCGTGGTTACTTTGTCTCCCCATCCTTCTGGGACGATGTGCACTTTTACAATCGTTTTGTTGCTGTTGTGTTTGTCGGTTTGTCGCTTGAGAACAAAAGAAGAAAAATTGATTTTCTTAAGAAATGACTAACGCGCTATAAAAAACAGAAAAAATAAGGTTTTAAAAGAAAAGAACGAAACAGAAAAATGGAGCACATAATTCATTGAAGTGGAAAGAAACAAAACAAACAAAAAACAAAAAAAAATCCAAAGAAACGCAGAAATAACAGCGAAAAAATACCTTAAAATTGCATTTTTTTCTCTTTCTTCCTTCAACTCCTTTTTGGTTTTTTTGGTTTTGTTTGGCTTGCAATGCAGCATACAAACGATTACTTTGGCTAAAAGGCATTGACATATTATCACTTCATACCCCCAGCCCCCCCCATATAACGTGGCTATGGCTGTGGCTTAAAATACTCCATTTCCAGTCAGTTGTGTTGTCTTGAATTCATCCCCTTTTTCTTAGTCGTTTGCCATGCCATTTTTATCCCTTTACTCTGTATTGTGTCTGTCTTTCATTATTTATCTCCTACTCTTCTTTTAGTTTTACTAGCGATTTTTCTTTTCACATTCAGTCCCCCTACCGTTATGCAGTCAGTTTTATAACAATGGATACATAATTTTTATACAGTTTAGCTCTCTCTCTCTATTCTATTCTTTTTTTTCTAGATTTTTTTATTTCTTCTGGTTCGCAGAACTGTCAATGTGGAAATTTATGTTGAAAGAAGTTTTCTTATTCTATTCTTTTCCTTCGTTTTTTCTATGAATTGGTTTCGCTTCAATTGTTAAAAGATAAAAAATATTAAAAAGAAATTAAACCGTTTAGAGAAAAGCCTCTCAAAAATTTCTTTTTCTTATTAGTAGGACATAGTAAGAGGATAATTATTTAAAATCGAAATACATTCACTCAAAACGGAACGTAGTTATTTTATAAAGTATTGAATATCTTTATGGTTCGTACTATTAATTATGTCGGGTTAAACTGACAGCTCTCTCAAAAGGCAAGTCTTAATTGGGGTTCTATAAGATGGCATTGTTATATCAACACAGCCTATTCCATCCATACTATACTAGTTATTTTCCCAAAGATCCTGTTAGTTATATGAAGGTCTGGATTTTATATAAATCAGGTTTGTCTGCATACATTCGCTTAATAAATTCTCTTAATAAGTTGGCCTTACAACATACATACATACATAATTGGCCATTACAACCCTTCAGTCAGGATTACGACCTAGCTTCTCACACCACTTATGTTGTGTGCGTTAATTTTATACATGAGTGGCGGGACCTACAGTTTAAAGTCGACTCCGAACGACAGATTTTTGAGAAGCTTTTCATGGCAATTTTTACTCTCAGAGTCTTTGCCAGAAATCTGCCGACAGGAAGTCGCCGAAGAAATATTTTTCGTTTTGATGTCTGACCTGGGATACGAACCCGGGCCTTTTGTCTAATAAGCCAACACACTACCCACTAGACCACGGTGACTTCAACAATAACAGAAAATATGTTCTGTGGAATTTTTTTGGATATTCTTCCTGCCTGCGGTCATACATAGGCTGCCTTCCAAAATGTTGTTTGCAGTTCTACTGCTGTACTATATACTATGTAGATATGCAAACTAAACTATGTAGATATACAAAGGAACCAAACAATGCATAAATTATAAATCCGAAGCCTGATTGCTTTTCGGCTTTGTTTAAATACAAAGCAATTAACATTTTAAAAGGCAGTCATACTCAGTAATCCATCTTCTGTTATAACTGCTATGAGGTTTGTAATAAAAACTTGGACTATGCTTCACGAAAATCATGTTCTCTGTACACTAATACCCCGGTTTGCTTCGCCACGTCCTGCGTCTGCTTCGAAGTTGCGTCGTTTTTTGTTTCAGTTTACATCGTTAATATGAAAATGTTTGCACTAAGCTAAAACAGAAAAAGGGGATTTCCCGTTTAAGTCTAATGTAAATACACACATACATATGCATTTATGTTGTCTGATTGTTGCAAGTTATAGGTCTTTAGTAAATTAAAGATTTTTTATTGAAAAACTATTTTTTCAGCTAAAATTCTGAATCTCGGAACCAATTAAGTGAAAATCAATACAAATGTATGGAAACTCTTGCTTCGTTTTTCATCGTTTAGGTTTGCGTCGAGTTTCTTCAGGCCCTATTAGCCACACAAAACGGGGTATTAGTGTATCTATAGCAAGCAAGACTTACTTGATCTCTAAACATGTGGATTTATTATCACGTATTTCCTTTGATTTAAATTTTCTGCTATATTAGCCTCTAAGTATGCCATCCCTACTCATACCTTCAATTTTTTCCCACAGGGAAACTCATATGAGAGGAACCATTGTGTCTGACCCCGACACACTGACATTCTTGGATAATTTTAGATTCAATATACATACCCTCTAGAGATTTAATTGCTTCTTTGCGGTCATAAATATTCTAGACACACCGACATTCCTGTTGTGTACATAAACTCTAGAGATCTAATGGCTTCTTTAGAGTCAGTTGCTACACGTCGCCAATACATAGTCCAATACATTAATTTAAGATCACCAGTATGAATGCCCATTGAGATCCTCTTCTTATAGAGTGTATTTCTTCTCTTTAAAATTACAAAATTGGTCATTACAACCCTTCAGACAGACCCAGTTTCTTACACCGCTTATGTTGTGTGTATTAATTTTATACATAAGCGGCAGGAGCTACAGTTTAAACTCGACTTCGAACGACAGATTTTTGAGAAACTTCTCATTGCAATTGTGGGGGTGAGCGGGGAAACAATAAAATAAAATATTTTTCGTTTTGATGTCTGACCTGGGATACGAACCCGGGCCTTTTGTCTAATAAGCCAACACACTACCCACTAGACCACGGTGACTTCAACAATAACAGAAAATATGTTCTGTGGAATTTTTTTTTGATATTCTTCCTGCCTGCGGTCATACATAGGCTGCCTTCCAAAATGTTATTTGCAGTTCTACTACTGTACTATATACTATGTAGATATGCAAACTAAACTATATAGATATGCAAAGGAACCAAACAATGCATAAATTATAAATCCGAAGTCTGATTGCTTTTTGGCTTTGTTTAAACACAAAGCAACTAACATTTTAAAAGGCAGTCATACTCAGTAACCCATCTCCTGTTATAACTGCTATGAGGTTTGTAATAAAAACTTGGACTATGCTTCACGAAATTCATGTTCTCTGTACGCTAATACCCCGGTTTGCTTCGCCTCGTTCTGCGTCTGCTTCGAAGTTGCGTCTTTTTAAAGTTTCTGTGATTTCGAAATTGCGTCGTTAGTGCTTCGATTTTCGTTGTTAACACGAAAATGTTTGTACAAAGCTGAAACAGAAAAAGGGGATTACCCGTTTAAGTCTAGTGCAAATTCGAAGTTGTGTCTTTTTAAAATTTCTGTGACTTCGAAGTTGCGTCGTTTTTGTTTCAGTTTGTGACGCTAATATGAAAATGTTTGTACAAAGCTAAAACAGAAAAAGGGGATTTCCCGTTTAAGTCTAATGTACATTAGAGCGACTCAAGTTGTATGGAAGAAAAATTCGTACAAAGAGTACCCCTCTTAAAATGAAGATTGATATTTTTATAATGACATTTCAAATATTTCGGCTCCATCTTTGACCTCTCGTGAGCTGGACCATTTTGAAAAAGGGCCTATATTTTGTTAATTTGAGGATCTGTTTCCTTACCAACGTATACAATATCTATATCATAAGAAAGGTTTTTTAAGGCGCGTCCAACAGTGTGTACAATTTGTCCAAGAACGATCATCCATACATATGTATTTATGTTGTCTGATGGTTGCAAGTCGTAGGTCGTTAGTAAATTAAAGATTTTTTATTGAAAAATCTATTTTTTCAGCTAAAATTATGAATATCCGAACCAATTAAATAAAAATCAATACAAATATGGAAAATAGTGCTTCCTTTTGCATCGTTTAGGTTTGCGTCGGTTTCTTCAGGCCCTATTAGCGGCGCAAACCGGCGTATTAGTGTATATCTATAGCAAGGGAGACTTACTTGATCTCTAAACAAGTGGATTTATTATCACGTATTTCCTTTGATTTAAATTTTCTGCTATATTAGCCTCTAATTGAAGGTATGAGTAAGGACCTTCAATTTTTTCCCATACAGAAACTCTTATGAGAGTAAACGTTGTATCTTACCCCGACACACCGGCATTTTTGGATAATTTTAGATTCAATATACATACCCTCTAGGGATTTAATTGCTTCTTTGCGGTCATAAATATTCTAGACACATCGACACTCTTGTATGTACGTATGTACATCCTTGTTGTGTACATACACTCTAGAGATCTAATAGCTTGTTTAGGGTCAGTTGATATACATACGTCGCCAATACGTAGTCTAATTTAAGATCACCAGTATGAATGCCCATTGAGATTCTCTTCTTATAGAGTGTATTTCTTCTCTTTAAAATTACAAAATTGGTCATTACAACCCTTCAGACAGGATTACTGACCCAGTTTCTTACACCGCTTATGTTGTGTGTATTAATTTTATACATAAGCGGCAGGAGCTACAGTTTAAAGTCGACTCCGAACGACAGATTTTTGAGAACTTCTCAAAGCAATTTTATTTAATCTCAGAGTTTTTGCCAGAAATCTGCTGAGAGGAAATCGTCGAAGAAAGACTTTTATTGCACTATGTTTTGATGTGTGGCCTGGGGCTCGAACCCTGGCTTTACGTTTAATAAGCCAACACACTACCAACTAGACTGCGGTTACTTCTCTTTAATTATCGAATATCACCTCCACTCGCGTCTTCCTTCAGGAATGGTGGCGATTTCTCAAAAAAAAAAGTCTGTTCTTTCAAAGCAAGTCTATATCGATATGCTCTGGATATCGCCAGAAGTTGGATTGCTGACAAACTGCCTATGGTGGGCACAGATCTCACAATCTCCGATATACTACTGTACTGATATCAATGAAGAGGAGTATTCTCATCCCTTTAATACGCTTCTTACAGGCCCCAGCGCTACACCGTTAGCTTTATCATTGCCTAGAGCTATTTGCGCACTACCGCTTGACCAGAAAGCTAGGAGGAGTCTATCTTTCAACCCATGTGCCTGTGTCCGAATCTTGCTATGAAAGGATGAAATTTTTTAGTTTTCATTTTCTATCTTCTTTGAAAGAAGTCTTCAAAATATTGAATAATGCAGATGCAGGATTTATTCTGGAGTCGGAGTCTAATCTCTATCCTTTGTGAGACCTCACTCAAAGCTTTGATTGATCGGCATTGGTTTTTCTAAGAACGTGTAACGATACCTCTTTCTATTTTCGTTTTGCAACTTCTCGTTTCCCACCTCAATTGTCTAAGAGTCTCTGGATTTATCTTAATTTTTCTAAAATCAATTTTAAGAATGTCCTTAGCTCCACACTGTTTTGTTCCTCTGCCTTATTGGAATCATAAAATCGCATTTGAATAAATTTTGAAATCCTCTAACGCTTTTTAATAAAATAATCATTTGAATTTATTAAAATTTATTTACTCTCCCATAAAGAACTTCCAATAATTTTCCTCCTACTTAAGGTAGGAAAACTTCATGGCGTATTACGTCTTTTCCCTTAAGAAATTCTTAAAATTATTTTAGTTGCTAAGATTTCAAGGACTTTGTCTGGTCTAAAACATTAAAGTGCTTTTAATTAATTGTTTTCAATATTTCCATTTATACACGAAATCAACCCAAGCAACCCGCTAAGTATGCTGTAGTTATTATGTAAAATTTCATAAGATGCTTAATTAAAAGACTTCATCCATAAAAAAAAACTCTGGCAAAGAAAAGACGCCAAAGTTTATTAATAATTCACCAGAATACAGTCTTAATATACCAGTCATAATTGTCATTAAATATGCCCAAGAAATTGTTCAAGTACCCTAAAGTATGCTTTAAATTTCTATTAAATATTTATAATAAACTTGTTACACGCTTTAATTGTATTTAAAAAAGGCCAAATAATTATTATTCAAATACAATTAATGTTTACATTAATGCTTTCTTTATCTTTTCTGTCCTTTGACGCTTAAGAGCCCTTAAGTATGCAACAATTATTTTTAAATAATTTGATAATTGTATAGAATTTGTTAAATATTTTAATTTATTTAAAAATAAAATCAAAGAATTCTTTTCTCTTTCAGCTTAAGATGTTTAAATTGCTTTCTTTTTAATACGCTTTACAAAAGAATCATTAGAATTAAAAACGAATTTTTTTTTTTATTCATTTTGATTTTTTTTTGTTCTTTTTTAAATTTTCCATTTCAATGCATACAGCTTTTCTTTTCAGTTTTTTTTTTTAAATAGAGTTTTCAATAAGGTCTGTTGTATGTGTGTGTGCTTAACATCAAACACAGGAATAGGAAGCAAAAAATAGAAACAAAAAAAAATCTGCTTTTGGGATGAAGGAAAAATCCCTGAGAGATAGACTTCCTTATTATAGCCAGCTTGTACAACAATGCCAAGCAAAGTAAAGCATATTGTTAGGCAAATGCTGTAAAAAATCTTGGTGTTGTTGTTATTTTTTTTCTTTTCTACGCTCAAAACATGTTTAATGTTGTATTCGGTAGGAGAAGATAAAAAAAATTGGAAAATTTATTTTCGCACATGTAAAATATATTTTTATTTATTTTCTCTTATCTTGTCATATTTTTTTACTGCAGCATACTTTCAGGAATCTTGTTTGTTTTTAAAGAATTTTTTTTTAGTTTTTTTACGGTATACTTTTAGGTACTATAATGCTAGAGTTTGGAGTAAACTGTTTTTATATGATTTATTTCTGTTGCCATCTTATGAAACAGTTTTTTTTTTTGCTCTCAATTTCTTATTTCTTTCTACCCTTATCATACTTTTCTCCGTTTTAAATGTTTCGCATTCGTATATATTTTTTTGTCTTCTTTTCCATGCACTTTTTTGTATACTTTCTATGTGAGTCTTTCACTTGACTTGCATTTGCGCAGTATTTCAAGACAATTTTGTAGAGTTGCATTATTGCAATTTCTACCTTTATTGTCGTGCGTTTTTTCCTTGCTTATCTTGTTTTTTTTTGTGCTCTCTGTTCAATGGCCTGGTATACATAAAAATTTTTCAACAGATTTTCTTTCCCTGAACTCTATTCCTATACATTGTATTTGAAGCATTTGTGTATTTAGTTGGTATACAAACCAAACGTAAAATTTTAAGTACATAATTGTTGAGTTTAAAAGCCTTAAGGTATGCTTTCAAGTTTCTTTTTTATTAATGCTTTAAAATTTGTTTTTTTCTTTTCGTTAATGTTTGTAATTGCAATGATAAATGATTTCTAACGATTTATGAGCTTAAAAATATGCTATAAAAATTATGCCGAAAAGTAGGCAATGTTTTTTTCAATTGAACAAAAAATTAAGGGTTTTAAAGATAATTGTTTTGTACTATTAGAGAGAAGTTATTTAATTTAAATTTCCTATTAAAAATCTAAAGAAATTATCGCAATATTTGTGAGTATGATAAAAATAAATTTTCGGAGTTCTTAAAGCGAACACAAAGCTATTACTGAGTTTCTGGAGGAGTGTAGGTCTTAGTAATGAGTAAAGCAACAGGAAAGTAAGAAGGGAATGTTGAAATAATGCCTACTTGCGGAGACACCAAGTTACCATTCGCATATGCTAAAGACTACCGTTTGATTGTTCATCCATTAAAACATTGGGAATTTCTAGAAATTAAAACTATTACCG
Organism: Sarcophaga peregrina; assembly: GCA_014635995.1. Classification (NCBI taxonomy): domain Eukaryota; kingdom Metazoa; phylum Arthropoda; class Insecta; order Diptera; family Sarcophagidae; genus Sarcophaga; species Sarcophaga peregrina. The sequence goes on along the minus strand of CM025789.1, from coordinate 26,329,091 downwards.
ACGTAGTAGGATTAGCAGAGTTGTAATTGTTACTAATAGAAAATACCCTCTCCTTGAGTTCATCTCTGCTGATTTCGTGTCATACTGTGTTCGATTTGGCCGCCTGTTACTTGTTGAACGCCTTGGGATATGGCTACAGCCACAATCTTACTCTTATTAAATCGTTAGATCTTCTGTTTTCAGAGAGTAGTATCTTCAATTGATTAATAAAACGAGTCTAAAGAAATTCTTTTTGATGATCAGATGGTTCCATTGCCTATTCCATTCCATTTACAGTCACCAACGATAAAAACAGAAAATTTTTTTTTGGTCGGCGTAAAGAAGCTTTAAAATTTAAAGCCATTCAACGAATGCATTTTTTTTTTATTCAGTCAGTATTTTTGGTATGTGAACGCATTTATTTGTTGTTCTTTTATTTGCAGCTGTTGTTGTTGTTATTGCTTCATTGCCCACTTGCCAAGTTTAGATTTTCATTTTAGAAGTGTTGGCCAAAATATAAACGGAAATACATTTAAAATACAATCACAAGTGTTTTTCTGTGTTTTCATTTCCTGCCCCTTCACTCCTTCTCGCTCTCTCACCATCTGTATTTCCTTTTTATAACAGAGTGCTATGAGCGTATGTGTGTGTGTGTGTCTCTGTGTGTAAGAGAGAGAGAGAGAATACTTTTGTTTGTTTATACTACAGATATTTAATGTATTTGTGTGTATGGGTATGTGTCGGTATGTAATTCAGGAACCAACAAAAATATTTTGTTAAGCTTCTGCCACTTCAAATACTCGAGCCACTACTGCCACTGGTGTTGTATTGTCAAGAATTTTGTTCTGCTCAATTTATTGTCTAAATAAAGTTTTTTTTTTTTTTGGCAATGAAAAGTAAATTAAATTTCCAAAAAGATAGAAAAGAAAACATTTGAAATAAAAATAAAATTTATTTTTAAATAGAAATTTCTAAAGGAGCAAATATTGGGAAATATACCTAAAAGTAGGCAACACTTTATAATATTAAAAAGTATGCTAAATTGGGGAGTTGTAATAATCCAGGAAAATTCGTTTCAGATCTTTAATACGAACTCAATTGCCATTTGTGGTGATTAAGAACGTTTCAGCTACAATTTGAGTTTGACTTGAAATTATCGGAAGGGACTTAAAGGGACTTCTCTAGAAAATTTTCTTCTGGAGTCGAACGATTTTATCGTAACTCGACCGTGAAGTTTGTTTAGCATAAAGGTGTTTGAATTCATAAATAAAATTTCAGTCACTCCTTCTTAAAAGTGGATTTAGAGCATATACTGGACAACCAAAACGGGTCTTAAGTAAAAATCCAATTATCGATATCCGATTATCGTTGCAATATTGCCATTCTCAGACTTTACCCCGATTGAAGCAAAGTAGTGGCACGTTTCTTCGATTAAATGCTTGATTAATTGTGGATTTAAAGCAACTTCTGGACCTCCAAAACAGGGCTTAAGTAAAAATCCAATTACCGATATCTGGTTATCGTTAAATTTGAAATAAAAATAAAATTTATTTTTAAATAGAAATTTCTAAACGAGCAAATATTAGGAAATATACCTAAAAGTAGGCAACACTTTATAATATTAAAAAGTATGCTAGAATGGGCAGTTGTAATAATCCAGGAAAATTCGTTTCAGATCATTAATACAGGCTCAATTGACATTTGTGCTGATTAAACACATTTTAGCTACAATTCAAGATTCACTTGAAATTATTGGAAAAGTCTTAAAGGGACTTCTTTAGAAAATTTTCTTCCAGAGTTTATCGATTTTATCGTAACTCAACCGTGAAGTTTGTTTATCATAAAGGTGTTTGGATTCATAAATAAAATTTCAGTCACTTCTCCTTAAAAGTGGATTTCGGATATCTGGTTATCGTTAAAATATTGCCATTCTCGGAATTTAACTCGATTGAAGCAAGGGAGTGGTACGCTTCTTTGATTTATTGCTTGATTAATTGCCAGAGTATTAGGTCCATAAGTCGTGTTCTGGCCTTTACGTTAGAAAAAGTATAAAAATTTCGAGTCCTTTTCCTTTTCTGATACAAATCCTTAAAAACGTCTATTCATTTAAAACTGCAATCATACCAAACAGACCCTGTCTGTGTCTGTTTGCAGGAAATGTGGTTGAATGTAGAATTTGTATTGCTTTTTGAAAAATATTATTTTCATACACGTTCCTAACTCCGATAAAAATCCTTAAAAGTTGTTTTTATTCAATTGTCTGTTAAAATTCAAAATTAAAAAAAAAATTCAAATGAAAAGTTGTTGTTTTTTTTGGTTTGGCATTTTACCTTTTTTAGATCCTGTAGCGTTTGATTTTTATACGCTAAGGTCTTAAAACTTCACACTCCCAAACAAATAGAAACAAAACGCCATCACGTAACGTGCCAATTGCTTTTATTCCCAGTTTGTTTCTCTCGATTTGTTTTTATTCCATTTTTTCTTGTTTCGTTGTTTTTTTTTATTTTATTTTACACTTCAGTGAATTTTTATGAAATTTCCGCCTTTTTCATATCTGGCCTTATTGTTGTTGTTTGCTTGTAGATTTTCTAGCCATTAGTTAAGCTTCTATAGGGAGTTTCAATGATTTTCAGCTTTAAAAAGATAAAGATGAGCGATGTCGTTCACAGAAAATAATAACGAATCTACGGTATTTTGACTGCGTATAATATTTAATAAATTCACTGATTCGTTTAATTTATAAAAATTAATGAAATTGATCTTTATGAAGGCAAAATAATTTTCAAAAATTGTATTCAAATTGTGAAATATTGTACAGTAAAATGACTTATTAAATTGGAAATCACAATACTTTAGTTAGGATTACAACCCTGATGCTCACATCACCCTTGTTATGTATGTTAATTGTACACATGATTGGAGTGGCTAACAGTTTAAAGTTGACTTCGAATAACAGACTTTTTAAGAAATTTTGTTTTTGTTTTATTTTACTCTCCGAGTTTTTTTTTTGCCAAAAGAAATTAAGGCGGCGAAGAAATAATTTTTCATTTTTATTTGAAGTCTCTGAGCTGGGTTTTAAACAACGAGCCACGTGTCTCATAAGCCAACATACTACTTACTAGACTACGGCAGTTTTAAAATTAAGCAGCTTGAATTATCTTCCAAATAATCCATATTGAAAGCTTTTTAACTAACAGGCCATAGTTGATATGAACTGTACATCCTTTTAATTTGCTTAATTCAGGCGAGATTGATTAACAAATAGAGAAATACTTTGTATTAAGCTTTGTAATACACAATATCATACAAAGGAAAACCATAAAAATTAATGCATATACCTAATAATGAAAGAAAGATTCCTCTACCTATAAGCTTTCCGTATTCCAGCATTATAGAAAATGTTTTCGATCGCATTATTTCTCCTAAATTTTCTATCAAACACATCTTTCCTTTGTTATCATCTTATATCCGAGCCTCAACGACCCTATTTCGCCGCAATAGACGTCAACACAATATATCTTCAATTATATTTCATAAAACTTTACAAAACGATTGAATCCTTTAGGCACACAATACAATCCCTTACTAATGCCTTTTCTAACATTTAAAATGTGAACATTCTGAAATGCAATTTACCTAAGCACTACTGATAATTTCCTCCAATAAATTTTATTTGATTTCTAATACCCACAACTCATAAAAGTTGACATCTGAGCCAATATTATATATTTAAAGTTAAACCCCTAAAATTATGCTCCAAAAATCATTTAATTCATATAGGATTTTTAAGGAAATTATTGTTATAAAAAGCAGCTAAGTTTTATTATAAAAACCCACTTCAATTAAAATAAGTTTCTAATGTGAACCTAAAACTATGCTACAATATTAAGCAAATCAGTGAACAACTTGCATTTTAAAGTATGTTTAAATTTATTCCTAGTCTATATTGATCAAAAGACTTTTTTTTCTTAAAATCGATTTTAGATTTTAACCCCTTATCATTGAATTTTATTGTCACTACCCAAAAGTATACTATAAATAATCAATCAAATCTATTACTTTGAAAAACTTTACTTTTAAGTTTCAGCAAAGTTTTTCCTTTGATTTTCTTTGACAATTTACAACTATTTTCTATTTTTTACTATCATTTTTTACTTTTTTCCCCATTTATTACAATTTCTGTGTGTGTGTGTTTTTTTACTACACTTTTTCCGTACTTTGTTATAATCCCCCTTAAGTATGCTACATTTATTTCTGTTTCTTCCTGTTCTGTTATTTTGTTTTTTACCTTTCAACAGCATCTTTATTTTTTTGCCATTCAAAAAAGAAAAAAGATTGTTTCAAATAGCATGAATAAGTTTGACAGTGTATGAGTCTTTGTGCGTGTGTGTTTGTGTGCTTTTTTTTTTTTTGTATGACTATCATCCTTTTCTTTCTGAAGTTGTTAAACATCAACACCTCAATAAAGATTCTCATTTAAATAAAATTATCAAAGTTCAAAAGAAAATTATCCTTAACAAGTTTAGTAGACTTTAAAATTAACGAACTCAATGCCACACACACAGACACACACAAGATACCTACAGACAGACAGCAGCAGTTATATAGACAGACAGTCACAGTCTATCAGTGTGCTTTGGCAATTTAGTTTGTCTTCGATATATTCAAACCATCATCACCACCACCTCTACCATTTCCACCACCATCAGCAGAGTGCAAATGTTTAGCCAGAAAAGCCGTCAACGATGCGATACAAACAGGCCACTTGTTTGGCTAATCAAGCGGAAATTTATAATGAGTATCAGTGTACGATAAAGAAAAAAAAAAAAAACTCCCGTATAAATTGCAAATGAAAAGCAGCATAAAGTTGTTAAAGAAGAAGAAGATGAAGCTGAAGGAAAAACAGGAACCAAAAGAAACCACAGTTGTATAGGAGTAAATTGAAAAATATTGTGGTTAAAAAGTAAAAAAAAAATGTTTAATATAAAGCATACTTTTAGGTGTTATACAGCTGAAGAGGTTATACAGAGATAAATTTAATGCATATGGAATGCTAAAAATGAAATTTAAGGTCCTGATGGTGTTAAAAACATTAAAGAATTAAATTCAATTCAGAATTAACAGTCGGTTATAAAACAGGCAGTTATTGGTTTTAATGTGCTTTAATGTTGTATATACTCCAGGGTAACGAATAACGGGATAAATTTTAGCACATTTAAACGTTAAATTCTTATATTGGGAGTGCAAAAAGGTAGTATTGCTATTCGCAGTTTTATCCCAGAGCTTTAAAGTCCGTTTTTAAGCTATCGGAAAACTATATTTCTTACGAGCCATAAAATTTTTGTAAGATTTTAAAATTAAGGCGAATACTTCTGATAAATCGGCAGCCGCATTTCAGGAACATAACCATAGAGAATCGAATGATAAATTGAAGGCACTATACATTCTCTTCTAATGGCCTTACAGAATCGAAGAAAAAGATAGTGGGATGGATGTACACTTTAGCCAGTAGTATAATGCACTTCTGATGTCGAAAGCTATGTAGTTTTTCATGTGAGTTTCGCAACATCAAATGTTCATTTCCGATGCCAAAGGACCTAATGTTTTAATAATTAGAATAGTAACTCATGATTGCTTTGAATAGATGCACTCAATTGCTTAAAGATGCTTACAGACGATCGTCACGCTACTAATTTCTACGGAATAAATCTAATTTCTATTTAGTCAATCCTATTTACTATGTCGTATTCTCCAAATTAAAAAGTTAAACTACCAAAGTTCCTCTTGGCATTATATTATCCGTAAGTATGTTAAGATGGACTCCGAATGATAGATTTTTGAGAAAAATCATGGCGTTTTTACCAGAAGACTTTCAAGATATCTGACCAGGGGTTTGAAGTTTTGTGTCTAATAAGCCAACACACTACCTATTATATCACGCCAATTATAATCAGAAATCCGTTTATACTCCTAAATGAACTCACACTCCTCTTTATTCCAAAAGCGGGAAAGATTAACATCAACATCTTGCAGGGTAACATATCGATGATGAAAATTTCTTTTATCTGCGATCAACACTTGATTGGAATTCGACAAATAGGTAATTGGTGCAGGATTATTTTCTTTTCTCTGTTACGAATTTTTAGTTATCCACTGAGTGTAATAATTCTATTTTAAGCCTCCGTATTGAGTTCAAGCCTTAGACTTCTGGGAAAAGATCTGGGAAAATAATTTCCTTGCCTTAAGCCCTTATACATACATACATAATTGGCCACTGCAACCCTTCAGTAAGGATTACGACCTACCTTCTCACACCACTTATGTTGTGTGCGTTAATTTTATACATGAGTGGTGGGACCTACAGTTTAAAGTCGACTCCGAACGACAGATTTTTGAGAAGCTTTTCATGGCAATTTTATTTACTCTCAGAGTTTTTGCCAGAAATCTGCAGAGATGAAATCGCCGAAGAAATACTTTTTTTTCGTTTTGATGTCTGACCTGGGATTCGAACCCGGGCCTTTTGTCCAACAAGCCAACACACTACCCACTAGACCACCATAAGCCCTTATGAATGAAATTATTGCACACGATAAAAGTAATGAGATAAGCTACTACAGGAGACTTAAAGGGTAATAGCGAGTAGACTTAAGGTAGAGTAAAGTCATAGGCAGACATCTTAAAATACCCTCATATTTTTTAGAGAATTACGTTATCACACCAGTCAATAGCCAATTGGAGTAATGTCATTATTTTTAGTGAAAATAAACGAGAAATTGGCAGATTTACAACCGCTAAATAATCGCTAATCATGTGAAGAATTCCGTTGTACTCATATACATGCCAGAGTTCAGCAATATGTATTCAAAACGATGAGTGGGTTCTAGTCATACTTATAATTTCAGATATTTATACGCATTCATACTTATTTTGATATCATACTCATACTAATCATACTCAAAGTTGGAAATACTCATCGTATTTATACTTCACGATATGCATGATGTTTACACGAAGCACAAAATAACTATGATTCGCGTACGAGCACAGCAATACTCACAAGAAGATTGCGTGTATGCTTTGCTTGTTGTCTTTGTCTTTCCTTTCTTCTTTGTTTGTATATGCAACAACAACAAAGACGGTAAATTTTGATGAATGATTCGAGCCACTCGAATCACTTGAAAGTATTATAAGTATTTTTCTAAATTTATGAATCAGAATGAGTAGGCGTATGAATCAAACACATTTCGAATGTTGTAAGTTTGATGTCAACGTTGTACTCATACTCATTGCTACTTGTACTTATAAATCATTGTTGTACCGAGTACGAGTGAATCGGAGTAGTTGAATTTCAATTCTGTTGATTCATTCATACTCAAAATTGCATGAGTGCTTATGAGTAGCGGAAAAACGATTCATTGCTGATCTCTGATACATGCATAATTGGTCGTTTCAATCCTTCAGTCAGGATTACGGCCTATCTTCTCTTACCACTCATGTTGTGTGTATTAATTTTATACATGAATGGCGAGACCTACAGTTTAAAATCGTCTCCATGTGACAGTTTTTTGAGAAAGTTTTTAGTGTCAGTTTTCTTTTTTAGTCTAGGAATTTTTGTCAGAAATCTGCTGTGAGTTAGGAGCCGAAGAAATATTTTTTTTTTCATATTTTGTTTTGTTGAAGTCGTCTGATCGGGGGGTTGAATCCGTGCCCGTACATTAAAAATGTATTCTAAGCGAAACCCCTTGTAAATTTTCAGAGACATATTCCATTACGGTTCATTTGTATTCTCCTTGGAAATTTTCTTATTATTTTATTGCTTACTTAGGCTGTTTTTCTTTTTTAAATTCAAATATTTATTCCTGCTATATAGACCATACATGACCATATCAATTACAATTTCCTTTCCTTTTTATCCTTAAAACAACAACAACTATAAATTACAGAATCAATAGAAAAACAACTCGAAGCACAGATTTATCCTTAATTTAAAGTCAAAGAAAATTTTATAGTCAATCTATCTCTATAAGATGCAGACTTATTTACTGAAAATAACTTCCTTATTTTTTTGGCAAATAATTTAAACCACTCCTAAGAGTTCTAAGAGTCCTAAGAGACCTTTTGTCACACAACCAAGTCATTTTGCATTGTCTTAAGGACAATATGATTTTATGTTCAGGACAACAAGTAGAAAATTAGTGAAAGAAGAAAAACAACAATTTCTTGACTAAAAGTTATTGAAGCATACTTTTAGGTAAGCAATACCCAGGCAAAGTTATACTTAATGCAGACACCAGCTAAAATGTTGTTGAATGTATCATATTTACAGAAACTAAAATAAAATAAAATAAATTGACCGAAGCTTCTAAATAAACAGATATTGTTTGCAAGGCAAGTGTGCTGGGATAGTGTAACAGTCAAAAGGTAAAGCATCTTTAGAATACCATCTGAAGCATCTTTCTTGCAGTTGATAACATTACGACTCCCTTGCAAGTGTATTTTTCTATATTTTGATACAAAAATTTGTTTCATTTTAAAAATAATTCTTCAACAAAAGCTAAGAAAAGCAAGAAAAAAATGTGTTTTTTAAGATGAAAAGATGATGGTGATAAGGGAGCACAACTAATTCTTTTATATGCAAAAATTCTATAAAAGAAACTGAGCAAGTGTAAATGCTTTTTCGAAACCATTCACTGCAATCAACATGCAAAAAAATGTTTCCGTTTTTTGGTCCTTTTTATTCACAGCAAAAATACAAGGCGAGAAAAAGAAATCTACCCCAGTAAACGTATATTTATTTACAATATAAAGGATGTAAAAGAATTGAATTGAAATGAACAGCCAGTCAGCCAAACACAACAACTACCAACTATCTAAAATTGAAATCGTGTCGAGCTCTCTGCAATACAATAAAAGCCAAAGAAGAAAGAAAGAAAAAACAACGAAAAACACTGAAAAACACTGAAAAAAAGTGTTTCAAAAAAAACATAAAAGCGAACTGACTGCAGTGTTAAAGTGGCAACACAAAAAACATTCCTTTTTTTCTCCATTTTTTTAATATTTTTATTTACCAACAAAAGTCACGTTCAATTGCAGTAAAAGCTAGCCAGGATATCAATTTAAAATAATCCTCTCTCCCCTCCGCCTAAAAGAATGCTTTGAACTGGTATGCTATTGTCCATGCAAACTTATAATAACACTTTGGCTGTATTAAAAGCAAAAGTAATAGTGGGTTGGTGTTCGTTAGACTCTTATGCAAATAACAAATAATTTTTAGAACAACTTCCTCTCTCTCCCTCCTTACACTCTAATATTAGATTTTACAATAAATAGTGAAAGTATCAGTGTAAAATACTGTTTAAATATTGGCAAATATTTACAACAAAAAAAAAAAACACAAGCCGGATACATAAAACAGTTCTACTTCTTTAAATTGAAAATAAATACAATGCTAAGAGCCTTAATGTAGGCAATAATAAAGCAATTTTAATCGCATGATATTTCTATTAAAAAGAAGAGAAGGAAATATACACGGTTCTAACGATGAAGGTGCTTAGATTCACTTAAACAAGTGTTTATGCAATATTGGTTTTCACACAGATTTTCAATGAAAATCTTATAGACGAACGGTCAGCAATACATGGGTTCCATATGTTTGTTGATATCTTTGAGAGCATAACATAAACAATAACACAGTCCTGCATGGGTGTTGCAAATAAGATGGCTCCAGGTGTTTCCGAAGGCATCTTGCGCACTGAACACGAATCAGGGTTAACCTTGACCGCCATATTGGGTCCGCCATTTTGAATTTTTTAAATTTAAATGATGATCTGTAATCAGCGACCCAAAAAAAACCCTTGAGTAACAATTTTCAAGTAAATCTGATTAAATTTTAAGGACCTCCGTAATGTGTTTCTTTTGCTCTTGCACCCCTTGCACATAAACCTACCCACTACTTTAAGGGTGCATGCAATCAATTTGGCTTTGGGCTCATTTTAAAGAGCAAAGATCAATTGTCAACTAAAGCGAAGGTTCTTGCGCGTTAGTGTTTAGCTCTACAATTTTTCAAAAATGGCCAAGAACGCGATATTTTAGGGTTTTAACCCTCTTCTTCTCGAAAACTTGGCCTGACGGAAAGTTTTTGATTCGTTTTCATCGCAAAAAATGTCTTTGGAGAAACCTGCAGTCATCTTATTTGCAGGTCCGTGCAATCATCTTAAAAACTTCAAGCAGCGCCACCTTCTTAGGTAGTGGACCAAAGACAATAACTTTGCAAATTTCCAAGCACTGCTTTGTTTTCGAACAAAATAGTTGGCAACCCAGTCATTCTAGGAAATCCTAAGACCAACTCGAATGACCAACCACCGCACAATAGCGATTATAACAGACTACTGGCCTTTTCGTAGGCATGCTGAAATCTTTGGCATTCCAGCAAATAACTTCACAAGGAGCTGTAGGTGTGCGGAGTAAGAAAAGACTCACGTGTCAGTGCCTTGTTATTGTCATAAAAAGTCGAGGATTTTCGACCTCCCACTTTCTGACCTCATTAACCGAGCTCTTTAACATAACGATTGCTGGAATAGCAAGATTTATTTTAAACTCGGTTTGATTTCCTCTAGGGAATGTTAGATCCTCGGATAGAAATTATTCTGGTACCACAATGGGCCTAAATGCAGGCCTAAGTAGGGACCTCTTCCTTTTCTAATCTTTAGTGTGTGGATAAGAAAGATGCTTTATGGCCCTCTATTCCTTAATGAAAAGAAATGAGATAAAAAATAAGAATGATGTAAAGTAGATAGTGTGTTGGCTTATTAGACGTGAGATCAGGGTACAAACCAGTCAGACAAAGTCAGACATCTCCAATAAAATACGAAATTTGAAAAATATTTCTTTCAATAACTTCTTCCCAACAATCTTTTGGTAAGAATCCTGAATGTGAATAAAATTGAAATGAAAAGTTCTTGTCTCCAGACACTCATTTATAGAACTAACGCACACAACATAAGTGGTGCGAGAGGGGATATATTGACCGATTAAGTATGTTACGTAAAGTAATCCAAGGTTTTTCAATTTCAAGATTTTTAATTTCTTAGTCCATCGCATTAAACTGCGAGATATTACTGGGGAAACTGTGAGCAGATTGATAAGGGCTCATGTACTCTGAAACTTAATTAGGTTAGATGGATATGCCATAACCTCAAATTTGAATTAGTTAGAGATTATTTTGAAGGGTTTTTTTGATAATGCTAAGCTAAGCTTCTGAACCAGAATCCATATCTTGAAACAGACCCTCATAAGGAAATAAACTTCCAGGGATGGATGAAGAATGCTCAGAATGCCAAATAAATATAAGAGACTCAGCTAAGCATGTTTTTTTCTCAATTGCCAGTGATTCGAAAACCAAGGAGAGTGAGAGACAGATTTTTAAGCAATGTATCCATTAATAAAGGAACCTCTTTAATGCTTGAGTGCGGTAACGGGAAGACGAATTAATTGAAGGATAAGGAACGAGATGGAGTTGAGCAGTTATGAAGCCTGGTGTAAGTCTCCAAATTAAAATCAGTCCTATGTCCAATATTTTTTAAAGATTCCTTAGCATTAAAATTACCACGCAAACATACTCCTACAGAGCTTAAATTACAATTTTAAATCATATTTCCTATTTAATTTTTGCCAATTTTCTTAATCTGTAAAGCAAACTCGTTAACAGACCACTAAAAGCATTTTAATGTGGTCAATACAAAGCCATCTTGACATGGCTGCGGTGAAAGCATAATGAAAAGAGAAAATCATCAAATGACAAAAACAATTTTCCACCGATACGCACTAATACCTGGAAAATGTCAACAAGACATGTGTTTCCCTAGCACCACCAATAACCATCAATCTGTCATTTGAACTCCCCCCCCCAAAAAAAAAAAGAATAAGAAAAACATATCGAAAGCAATCCCTTACAATGAATAGAAAGAATATCTTGAAGTCTTAAGGGAAAGAAAAATAAAATATCTACGGACTTAAATTGTCAATAAAAAGTTAAAAGACAAAAGGGGCTGAAAAAAAAGCAGAATAAGAAATGCCATACCATACCTTAGGTTTGGTCAAATGGGCTTCTCAAAACCATAATCTGCGAATGACTTCAACAACAGAAAATGAAAAAAGGAATGTTTTTTCTTCTCCTTTCTTTTTTTTGTCCTTTTAAATAAATATTAAAAAGTGTCAAAGGAATACCCAGAAACGGAAAAGAAAACCCAACTTTTTAGAGATGGTTAGTAATAAGCGGAATAAGAAAAATACGAAAATCCTTAAAAAAAAACACAAACAATCCCTCTCTTCATCATCATCAATAGAAGCATCAATATTCTGTGGGTTAAATTTAAAATGGAATTGAAAATTTCAAAAAAAAAGCAATTTAAACCAACAAAATGGTTTTAAAAACTTGTCCGAAAAGTCTTTATTGCTATGAAGACTAAACTTAAGAAAAAGGACGAAAAAAGGACGAAAAACCATGTTTTTTCTCTCTTTCTCTATCTCTTTGGCATGTATTGCCACTTATTTCTCTATTGAACAGCAAAAGATAACTACTGACCACATGATTGAATGTTTGTCAAAAACACTTTAATCATGCCATAGACAAACAGACGAGAATGGAAGGGAGCGAGCGAGATAAGAGAAAACAAACAAAATGTCTTAAGAATTGATGAAAAGAAGGGGACGGGAGGTAAGAAAAAGGACATTTTATTTTAAATAAACATTTGATAGCAAGAACTTGAAAGAAATTAAAAACGAGAAAAGGTTTCATCAGTTGGTCAAAGTGTAACGAAGAAGTGATATTCGACAGAAACAAATTCGCTACAGTGCCTTAGAGTTACTACTGAAATCGAATTTGATCTTTTCTTTAAGAATACCTTGCTTACGTTCACATGGAGTATTCCACAAAACACACATAGTTGGATTAATCAGGATTACAACCTAGTTTCTCAGTTGTAGTCACCTTAGTCTAGTAGGTAGTGTATTGGCTTATTAGACGTGAGGGACTCGGTTAAACTCCCAAGTCAAAATTTCTCCTCTCGAAGGAATATGTTTCCCTCAGCAGATTTCTGGCAAATACTCTCTGAGAGTTAGTAAAGTCATTACAACTCTTCAGTCAGGATTACAACCTAGTTTCTCAGTTGTAGTCACCTTAGTCTAGTAGGTAGTGGTATTGGCTTATTAGACGTGAGGGACTTGGTTCAACTCCCTAGTCAAAATTTCCCCTCTCGAAGGAATATGTTTCCTCTCAGCAGATTTCTGGCAAATACTCTCTGAGAGTTAGAAAAGTCATTACAACTCTTCAGTCAGGATTACAACCTAGTTTCTCAGTTGTAGTCACCTTAGTCTAGTAGGTAGTGGTATTGGCTTATTAGACGTGAGGGACTCGGTTAAACTCCCAAGTCAAAATTTCTCCTCTCGAAGGAATATGTTTCCTCTCAGCAGATTTCTGGCAAACAGTCTCTGAGAGTTAGTAAAGTCATTACAACTCTTCAGTCAGGATTACAACCTAGTTTCTCAGTTGTAGTCACCTTAGTCTAGTAGGTAGTGGTATTGGCTTATTAGACGTGAGGGACTCGGTTAAACTCCCAAGTCAAAATTTCTCCTCTCGAAGGAATATGTTTCCTCTCAGCAGATTTCTGGCAAACAGTCTCTGAGAGTTAGAAAAGTCATTACAACTCTTCAGTCAGGATTACAACCTAGTTTCTCAGTTGTAGTCACCTTAGTCCAGTAGGTAGTGTATTGGCTTATTAGACGTGAGGGACTCGGTTAAACTCCCAAGTCAAAATTTCTCCTCTCGAAGGAATATGTTTCCTCTCAGCAGATTTCTGGCATATACTCTCTTAATTTAAACGAAATTAAGCGATGTCAGTTGGCCCGCTAAGAAGTTTGAAATTTTACATCATTTGAATATTTTCTGTGGAGCGTCGTTAAAGAAAAATGTTATACCAACAAACCACAGGCAATTGAGCATTTGAACGCAAAGGCAAAGGGTTACTTATGTGGGTTCTTCTACCAGTAGAATGAAGGATCTAGAAAACATTCAAGTAATCGTTATTTTGAGACCCTAGTGTTACATCGCCTTAATAAAACTTATGTAGGGTGCAACGAAAATAAAAAATATAATTCAAAATGAATTTCAAAGAATTAAAATGAGAAAAATAAAAACAATTTTTAATAGAATTTTCTATAACCCTAGACGGTTGGCCTTAAATTTTCAGCAACAACCAGGCAAAACAGGACCTCACATGGCAAGAAAATGTCCACATATTTTCTCTGTGTCTCAAACTCACTCTTTCGCATTTGATTTGATGTTTTTATTTGGTTTTTAATAAATTATTAAAAATTCGATTTTCCTTTTGTAACCCTTTGCTATTTTAACATTTATTAAGACGGTAAAAAAAAGCAAACAAACAAAAGGAAACAGAAATAGAAACGAAATGGTAGCCGCTGTCTCGTTTGTCCTTAATCAACCAAACCAATCGTTGAAGTGGAAACAATCAAATTTAAATTAAATGCCAAGCCCGTTACCAATTGTTGTCGTTTTACCGAGACTCTTAAGGACTTTTCTTTGTGGCCTTTTATTTATTGTTGGTGTTGTTATTATGGGTCCATTATCTTGAATAAATAAAGACCCAAAAACAACAACATGAGAAAAAAAATTGAGGAATTGAAAGTCGCAAGAAAGTTTTCTTTAGTTAAAGAACAGAAGAAGAAATTTGCAAAACATTTACAGAATCTTGCATCCGGGAGACTAATTGTTTTTGTTTCTTTTTGGGCATAAAAAAACAAAAAATCTGCCGATTATTTATCAACATGTCTGGAAACAAATTTGTTGAAAATATTTTCTTTTATTTCATTTACATTTTGAACAACCAAAAACTATTATCATCGTTGGCCCTTTAAAAACCGTTGGGGAATAGTAAATAAACATTCAATTACAGTTTCATTCTAATACGGGCTGCCTGTACTTTATAAAATTTATAGTTTTCCACCAAAAAGGAATGAAATGCCATGGGTTTTCCATAGAAGGTTTGAGTTTTCTTAAGAAAACAAAGAAAATTTAAATTTATTATCCAGAAAATTAAGGACACAATTTGTCTGATGTTATGGAAAGTCTTGGCAGTACCCTTTTAAAATTTGCGACTTAGCAGGAGGGTTCTTAAATAAAATAACACTTTGGGTTCATTTATTCATTAAAGTTTAAATTGACGTTACTGGTCCTGGCCATAAACTTATGACCCTTTTGGAATTAAACTTTTCAATTGCCGTATATGCTTATGAACGAATTCTAAAAAAGGAGGCGAAGTAGTTTCACACAGCCTTCCATTTTCTACAAGTAAATAATTTTGCAATAAAACACTCGGAGGAATAAAGGTTCACTTGTAACACCCAAAGTCTAACATTATGGCCTCTGACCTATAGTTCTTTTTCAAAGCTCAACCTACAAAAATATACCAACTACCACTTCATTATTACTTATTGCTTAGTACAAACCAGAGATCAGCAATAAGTATTCAAAACGAGTCATACTTATAATTTGAGATACTTATATGCGTTCATACGTGTTTTAATATGATACTCATACTACTCATACTTAAAGTTGGAAGTACTTGTCGTATTCATACTTAACAATACGCATGATGTTATTGATTTCGACTCGTCTCTACTTAACATTTACACGAAACACAAAATAAGTATGATTCGCGTCTGAACACTACTTTACTAACAAGAAGATTGTGTGTATGATTTTCTTGCTGTCTTTGTCTTTCCTTTCTTCTTTGTTAGGATATGCAACAACAACAAAGACTGTAAATTTTGATAAATGATTCGAATCACTCCAATAATTTATAAGTATTATAAGAATTTCTCTAAGTTTATGAATCACAATGAGTAGGCGTATGAATCGAACATATTTCGAATGTTATGAGTTTGATGTCAACGTTATACTCATACTCATTGCTACTTATACTTATAAATCAATATTGTAGCGAGTACGAATGAATCTGAGTAGTTGAATTTCAATTCTGTTGATTCATTCATACTCAAAATTGCATGAGTGCTTATGAGTAGCGGAAAAACGATTAATTGCTGATCTCTGGTACAAATCTTTAGTCCCTATTACAACCAAGTTTCTCACATCAACCATATTGTGTGTCAATTTTATACATGAGCGCCAAAACCTACAGTTTAAAATCAACTCCTAACGACATATTTGAGAAGATTCCCATGGCAATTATATTTTGTTCCTAGAGTTTTAGCCAGAAGACTTAATTGGCCAATACCATTCTTTAGTCACAATCACATCCTAGCATCGTGCTCGATGTGTTAATTTTATCGAAGAGTTGTGGAACGGTCGATGTCGAAAGACATATTTGATAAGCTTTTCGTGGCAATTTCATTTCGATCTTAGGGTTTTTGGCGTAAGACTGTTAAGAGGAAATCGCTGAAAAAATTTGTTCGAGATGTCCGGGGTTTGAATCACGGGCTCATGTGTAATAAGCCAACGCTTTGCCTACTAGACTAAGCGGATTTCATTGCCCATATAAGAAACATATTAATTTCTATATTTTCTGGTGGCAGCTAACTTGACTTATAATTGTCATCCAAACCAATTTTAGCATACTCTTTCTGACATTTCGGCCGGTATCTCACGAATAAATGCTTCAATGTTGTCTTCCAATGCGTCAATTGAAACTGGCTTGTCTGTATAGATATGAGCTTTAACATAGCCTCACAAAAAATAGCCTAAAGACGTTAAATTGCACGATGTAGGCGGCCAATTGGCCGATCCCGAACGTGAAATAAAATGTTCACCGAACTCGCCTCTCAATAAGTTACGCCATCTTGCTGAAGCCATATGTCATGCAAATCAAGCTCTTGCATTTTTGGCACAAAAAAGTTGGACATCATCTCATGGTAGCGTTCACCATTCACAGTTACGTTACGATTCGCAGCATTTGTGAAGAAGTACGGTCCAGTGATGCTACCAGCCCATAAACCGCACCAAACTGTGACTTTTTCTTGATGTATTGTATAGCTTTAGCAATGCTTCTGGCTGATCTTCACTCCAATATCGAGAATTCTGCTTATTTATGTATCCATTGAGCCAAAAATGAACTTCGTCGCTGAACGCAATTTTTCGATAAAGGAGTGGATCTTCGTCCAACTTTCGAAGAGCCCATTCACCAAAAATTCTGCGTTGCGGTAGGTCGTTCGGCTTGAACCAGCTCTATTTTGAAATGCTTCACACCTAAATTCTTCCTCAAAATTTTCCACGTTGTTGAGTAAGAGATGCCCAATTGCTGCGAACAGCGACGAATCGATAATTGATGGTCATCATTAACACTGGCCGATACAGCTGCGATATTTTTTCAGTTCGCATTCTACGTAAGCGTGTTGGTGGTTTAATATCCAACAATGTAAATTTGATGCGAAATTTAGTCACAATAGCCCGAATAGTCACTTCAGTGGCTCGATTAAACTGACCATAAAATGGTCACTTCCTTAACAGAGCACACTATTTGATAAAAAATTTAATGATTTGCAAGCTTTGTTCGTTTGTAAGACGATTCATGTTTAAATTATAGATCAAACTAAAGATGTTTGACAATGAAACAAAACACGAAACGTCCGTAATCTGTTTAAACCAGTGTTGCCATAAAGATAATTGCTAAAAAATCATTAGATACTTAAGAGGACATGATGATCTTTATACCAGATTGTAGCTGTAAAGTGTATTAGGATGTTTTACACCATTCGCTAAGCCCTTTGCAGATAACAACACTTGAATTCAATTTTTAAGCTGCAACAATATGCTGGTATTAGCTTATGGGCGGCAAAGAAAAACCTTTTGGCTTTACTCTCTGAAAGATGGAGGCCAAGGTTGTTGCTCTGGATATCTCAAAGGCGTTTGATAGGGTCTGGCATGAGGCTCTGGTATCGAAGTTAATTGCTTTTGGTGTCGGTAGT
Source organism: Sarcophaga peregrina (assembly GCA_014635995.1). Lineage (NCBI taxonomy): Eukaryota > Metazoa > Arthropoda > Insecta > Diptera > Sarcophagidae > Sarcophaga > Sarcophaga peregrina. The sequence continues at coordinate 26,311,115 of CM025789.1, read as the reverse complement.
CACTTCTCTCGATTTATATCGAGCTTTCTCAAAGATCGCACTATTAGAGTTGTTATAGATGGCGTCTTTTCCGACGAGTTCAGTATAAATTCAGGAGTACCGCAGGGCTCCGTTCTTTCCCCTACTCTTTTTCTTATTTTTATCAATGACCTTCTGTCTATTACTTCGAATCCTATTTACTCTTTTGCGGATGACAGCAATATTTGTCATTCATATTCATTTGATCGGAGGCCGAGCCTTTTGGAGATTGGGGCAAGGAGGTCGAACATGAATGACGCACTCACAGGTGACCTGATAGCAATCTCTGAGTGGGGCCGCGCGAACAGGGTCGATTTCAATGTGCGCAAGACCCAATGTTGTTTTTTGACGCACCGGCGTGATGCTGGCTCTGGTCTTCTGTCATCTGTATTTATGGGTAATGTAAATATTGAGGAGGCGGATGCTCTTGATGTTCTGGGCATGAGAATTAGTTGTGATGCTCGTTGGAATGATCACATTTTTCGAGTGTCGAAGGAAGCATTCAAGTGCCTTGGTTTTTTGAGACGGTGCAGGAAATACTTCACTCCATCCGACCTTCTTACTATTTACAGGACCTTTATCCGACCCCAGGATGGAGTACAACTCTCATGTGTGGGCCGGTGCTCCAAAGTCTATTTTGAAGCTTCTCGACCGCGTACAGGAGAGGGCGAAGGTGCTTATTAATGACAGTAAGGGTATCCAACTCTATTGATTCGTTGGAGCATCGTCGCAATGTGGCGTGTGTTTCACTGTTCTATCGGTACTATAATGGGAGGTGTTCTCGAGAGATAGGGGGCTTGGTTCCCGATAACCACATATTTTTACGTGGTACCCGAGCTTCTCACAGAGCACATCCTTTTGTGGTTGATTGTTCAGTGAACCGCACAATGCATTACAGGGAAAATTCATTTTTTGCCCGCACTGCTCGCTTGTGGAATGATCTTCCTGCGAGAGTTTTTCCCGTCAATTACGATATTGGTAGATTTAAATCGAATGTCCATAAACACTACTCCCTCTTTCCTCCTTCCTATAACCTATTTTCCTGAACCTGCACTATGCACTGCATGAATAGGGGCCATCCCCTGAGTGTTGGTTTTATGAAAAAAAAAAAAATTATAGTTGAGAAGCAAGTATTAAATGCCTTCAAAAAAGCGGGCACTTTTTACACGTTAATTCATACTCAATTATTCGTTGTGTGACAGGTACATAGAATGTCCCCGGAGGAATTATTATTTAATTAGGGATTAATTTTCTTCTAAAATTAATATTTCAATAGCTCCAGATTAAGAATAAATCATATTAATAATCGAGATTTACAATGGCTCAGTTAGTTACCATTTTATGTTGAAAAAAACAAGAAGAAACAAACACGTTATAAATGTGTTGTTAAACTGAATTTATAAAAATTTATCTGTTGGCCATATTTATGTCACTCAAATGGCAGCACAAGAACACTTCACATGCTACCACATGTTGCCTGTTTGTAATGAATAGGAATAAAAGAGTCGTGTTACACAAAAAAATGAAAATGAATACAAAAAACAAAACGATAATAATTTATTAAAACATGTTTTCATAACAAACAAATGAATATTTATGTTGAGCAAATAAATGGGAAAAAAAAAACATAAAATGCCTGGTAATTTTTATATTTGCATTGCACATGAAAGAAATCAAAATCAAAATGAAAATGTTCAATGTTCAAACCAACCTACACAGTGATGGACATATAGAGTCACAAATAATTTCATTTATTTCGATTTACTTTTACAACAGCAACTACTGCTTGAATAGCTGCTACTACTATTGCAATAAAATCAGACTAAAACAACAAGAACAACAAGTAAAACAAAAAGAATAAAAAATAAAATAAAAAATGTAACAACAAACATCCTTTAAAATGCATGTTTATGTCAAACTAAAAACAAAATGCAATTATTTAAGCCAAGTATTCATTTGGATTTCAATGAATCTTAAACAGGGAAAAAAACAAAACAAAATAGACATGAAAGACACAGTAAAACTTTACAACAACAACAACAACTGTCAAACATCCAGAGAATGTAAGTGTGTGTTTATGTTTTTGGCCATTTGGCCAGAATAAATCCGATTTGGATTTAAAAGTTTACATTCTTGCCAAACTCTCTCTCGGTCTGGCTCTGTAACAACTTTAAATACTTCTGGAACAGCAACAGCAACAAAAAAATTGAATAAAGAAAACAGTAGTTGCACATGTAAACTATAACAACAAAATATCTATGTAAACAATTTCAGTAAAAAAAAAACTACCAGAAAATCTTTAAATGTTTAGAATTGTTTGTAATGAAAAGGGTCAAGAGATTTACTTAGAGTACGTATGCCGCCATACATACATAGATGCATACATGCCATCATGTATGGTCATTTAGTTTATTTTCTAGTTGCAACATAACAACAACAACAACAACACAATTTGCAAATAGAATCGAAGAAAGAAAGCAAAAAAAAAATAGAAAAATGTAAACAGGACACCGATATTTAAAGGGTATTTGTGCGTTACTACTCGTACAACGAACTACCTACAGAATCTACAACATTTTCACCGGCCGGCCATAAATGTTTTTCCAACATGAAAAATTAAAAAAACAAAAAAAAATCACCTTTTTTACTCTAAAACTTCTGCTGGAGCTGTAACAACAAGAATAATCGTAAGAATAAACGTAGGAAAGTATAGTAAGAGCAGGAAGTGTACACACACCTCGCTTATATTTACTTTATGGCATACAGGCTTAAGTAAAGCGCTTATCAAGCTATTACTGGCTATGAACCTGTTCTTTCATGTATGGAACGCAATGTCATTTATATGACCACCTCTGGATATATTACATGGGGCGATCCATTACAGATAGTTTTCGACCACTTTTTTGCAAAAAACAAAATGAAAATCTCAAATGGCATTATCCTGGGTATCCATGTCATATACCCCAAAACAGTTTCACTTTTTTCTCGAAGCTTTTAATATAAAGGGTCCGCTAAATAACTTTTTTTTTGAAAATGCTTTAAAAAAACTCAATATTTTCTCAAATTTTCAATTTTTAAGCACATTATCGAACGAATTTTTGTTCACAAAAATTGTCACATTTAGGGCACAGAAAACCCACACGCATACATTGAAAAGCTGACGCACGCAAAACGCGTCACTGTTTGGTGCAGATTTTTAGCTAGAGGCATATTATTTTGTGATCACAAAAATTGTCACATTTAGGGCACAGAAAACCCACACGCATACATTGAAAAGCTGACGCAGCCAAAAACGAGTCACTGTTTGGTGCAGATTTTTATCTAGAGGCATAATTAGGCAATTTTTCCTCGAAAAGAAGCAAGGAGTGGCCATTACAGTCAATGGCGATCGTCATCGGGCCATGTTGAACGAATTTTGTGATCACAAAAATTGTCACATTTGGAGCACAGAAAATCCTCACGCATACATTGAAAAGCCGACGCAACCAAAACGAGTCACTGTTTGGTGCGGATTTTGGTCCAGAGGCATAATTAGGCCATTTTTCTTTGAAAATGAGCAAGGAGTGGCCGTTACAGTCAATGGCGATCGTTATCTGGCCATGTTGAACGAATTTTGTGATCACAAAAATTGTCACATTTAGGGCACAGAAAACCCACACGCATACATTGAAAAGCTGACGCAGCCAAAAACGAGTCACTGTTTGGTGCAGATTTTTATCTAGAGGCATAATTAGGCAATTTTTCCTCGAAAAGAAGCAAGGAGTGGCCATTACAGTCAATGGCGATCGTCATCGGGCCATGTTGAACGAATTTTGTGATCACGAAAATTTTCACATTTGGAGCACAGAAAATCCGCGCGCATACATTGAAAAGCCGACGCAACCAAAACGAGTCACTGTTTGGTGCGGATTTTGGTCCAGAGGCATAATTAGGCCATTTTTCTTTGAAAATGAGCAAGGAGTGGCCGTTACAGCAATGGCGATCGTTATCAGGCCATGTTGAACAAATTTTTGTTCACAAAAATTGTCACATTTAGGGCACAGAAAACCCACACGCATACATTGAAAAGCTGACGCACCCAAAAACGAGTCACTGTTTGATGCAGATTTTGGTCTAGAGGCATAATTGGGCAATTTTTCCTCGAAAAGAAGCAAGGAGTGGCCATTACAGTCAATGGCGATCGTCATCGGGCCATGTTGAACGAATTTTGTGATCACGAAAATTTTCACATTTGGAGCACAGAAAATCCGCGCGCATACATTGAAAAGCCGACGCAACCAAAACGAGTCACTGTTTGGTGCGGATTTTGGTCCAGAGGCATAATTAGGCCATTTTTCTTTGAAAATGAGCAAGGAGTGGCCGTTACAGTCAATGGCGATCGTTATCGGGCCATGTTGAACAAATATTTGTTCACAAAAATTGTCACATTTGAAGCACTGAAAATCCGCACGCATACATTGAAAAGCCGATGCAACCAAAACGAGTCACTGTTTGGTGCGGATTTTGGTCCAGAGGCATAATTAGGCCATTTTTCTTCGAAAATGAGCAAGGAGTGGCCGTTACAGTCAATGGCGATCGTTATCGGGCCATGTTGAACGAATTTTGTGGTCACAAAAATTGAAGAGGAAGATATTGGCAAAAATTGGTATCAACAGGACGGCACTAAGTGACACACAGCCGAAGCTACATTCCATGTTTTGCGCCCTGTTTTTGAAGATCGCATTATCAGACGCAAAGCTGATGTCGTTTGGCCACCTCGGGGCTTCGAATTGCTACCGTTGGACTATTAGTTGTGGGGACCGACAAGCCAGAGACAATTGACGCTTTAAATGACAATATTCGTGAAGCCATTGGTGAAATACAGCTACACAAAAGCGATAATGTGCTTGAAAATTCGGCCGATCGTGTAGGCTACTGCCTGGCCAGACGAGGCAATCATTTGAATGAAATTTTTTTCCATTATTAACCGGAAGGATTGTACTTTCAAATAAAAAAAGAAATTTGTGAAAATTTTCAGTAGTTTTTTTAAAGCATTTTCAAAAAAAAAGTAATTATTTGGCGGACCCTTTACGTAATAGAGCCACAATCGATTAAATTCTATTGAAACCCCATTTAGATCAGTTCATAAACCTTAAGTGCAGGTCAAAAAAAAAAAATGGAGGTTATCATGCGATTATAACTCTTCTTTCCGGATCATTTTTAAATAAAAATTCAGTTCAATCGCACCTCCAAACTGTAAGAGTTCGTTTTTCCTCATGTAATGTTGTGCGGTCGGTCAAGTCACTGGTGTCTCTAACTACAAGAGAGTTCGTTATACAAATAATATTTTCAACATTCAAGCATAAAATAAAATTATCATGAAAAATTTCTCACAAAATCTGGGCTTCAAAGTCGACATTAAACAGTCGGTCCCACTAATCATGGATAAAATTATCACACGCAACACAAGTAGTAGGAGAGGCTAGGTTGTATCCCTCACTAACGTATTTTAATGGCTAATTAAGTAGGTAATGTCGTGCTGAGCAATTACTGTTGAGTGATGGTCTCTCTCGATTGTGTAAAGATCTTTTAGAAAGGGGTAAGTGTTTGAGGTCGCTGTGGTTTAGTAGGTAGTGTGCTGGCTTATTAGACGTAAAGCCAGGGTTCGAGTCCCAGGCCAGGCATCAAAATAAAATACAAAAAGTATTTTTTCGGCGATTTCTTCTCAGCAGATTTCTGGCAAAAACTCTGAGAGTAAATAAAATTGCCATGAAAAGTTCGGAGTCGACTTTAAACTGTAGGTTCCGCCACTTATGTGCCGCCACTTATGTCCAAAATTAACACACAACATCTTAAGTAGTGTGAGAAACTCGGTCAATAATCCTGAATGAAGGGTTGTAATGACCAATTATGTGTGTAAGTTATGGAAACAGCATGAAAATGCACCTATACAAATTCACAGGACTGTTTCATTCTGTCTGGGAATTATGCTGACGATCATTAAAATATTTAATAAAAAATTGTTTTTGAATAAACTGCTTAGTGTTACAAATAATTTTATTGTAACTTAATATTGTGTTTTTGCTAAAATAGGTATTCTGCTTTTTATTGGGCATTATTATGAGACAAATAATTAAGTTAGTTTAGTTTTATGTAAGACTAGTGATATGTAAGACGTGTTGTGAAATTAATAAAGAATAAATAAAAAATAAATTTTTTTTAAAAAAAACATAAATACAAAACATTAATTGGGGGCTCAACCGGGATCCTTTTTAAAAAAAAGGGTCCAAAAAAACAAATAAGTATCCTTAAGAAAAAAGGAGAAAAAAATCAACAAATAAGTATCCTTCAAAAAAAGGAGAAAAAATTTTATAGATGAGCATCCTTTAAAAAAAAAAAAAGGAAAAAAATCAACAAATAAGTATCCTTAAGAAAAAAGGAGAAAAAAATCAACAAATAAGTATCCTTCAAAAAGGAGAAAGAAAAACAACAAAAAAATTAAAACAGTGGTATTGATAAAGTTCATTATAATTAAATAATGCCAATTTAAATAAAAAAAACTTGTGAAACAAAGTGAATTGACAGTGTCTACAAGACAAAGTAAAAGAAACAAACAAATTCGTCACCAAAGAACAACAAAAGAAACAACTGAACGAAAAAAGTCTCCAAATAAGGTGAATAAAATTTTTCTGCAAACGAAGTGAAAATAATCTACAAACGAAAAAATCTACAAATAAAGAGGAAAATTCTACAAGGAGGAGTACTACAAGTGAGAGGTTCAGCATCAGCCGAATAAGCATCCGGAGAGTTTAGATGTAAGATTGTCTTTATGTTTATTCCAAAAATTGATTAGTTTTTTCATAATAATGATAATATAAATATAGTAATAATACTATTTGAAGTGTATAACTTTGTATTTGTTGTGTTAATTGTTGGGCTTAAAACTGGCCTATTCGATAGAAAGTATAGTGGACAGTTTGACGGACGAAGAGTTTAGGTGTTTGACTAATAACAGGACACTGGATATAGTTGACGAGGAATTAGAAGAACTAGAAAGAAAATATAGCGAGGACGACTCAGTTGACGAAATTACTGGACTGTTTAGGAATATAACAACAAACGATATGGATACAGAACAGGTTCTGCGACTGGTTGCACAATCTACGGCACCACTTCTGAGGGAGTTGGAGTTGTTGAGGGAAAACTTTAACAGACTTGCGGTCACAGATACCGTTACCGAATACAGACAGGAAACAATTGACGAAACCAAAAGGTGTGACGAAAGTTTGGACATTATTAAATCCCTTCCAAATTTTAATGGTAGGGATAATTCGTATGTAAGTTGGCGAGAGGCAGCAAATAATTCAATGAGTCTTTATGTTAGGGGTAGTCGTAGGTACTTCGCAGCATTGACTATTTTGCGCAATAAAATATTGGATGATGCAAATGACACTTTGACAAATCATGCCACTGTACTCAATTTTGATGCTATTATAGCTCGCTTAGATTTTGCTTATGCCGACAAAAGGCCAATTCATATTATTGAGCAGGAATTGAGTGTAATGAGACAGGGTTCTTTGACTATATTAGACTATTATAACGAAGTGAATAAGAAACTGACCTTATTAATAAATAAGACGATAATGACACACGGTTCAAATTCTTCTTTGACAAAGGAATTAAATAATAAAAATCGACAATATGCTCTCAGGGTTTTTATTACGGGATTAAACCCGCCATTGGCAAATATTCTATTTTCATTATCGCCTTCTGATTTACCTAATGCCTTAGCCAAGGCTCAGGAACTAGAAGCTAATCGTGTTAGAGCTAATTTTGCAATGCAATTTGACAGGAATCAATTCATTGACCAGAATCCAAGAAGTAATCAGAATGTTTTGCGATTTCCTCCCAGAAATCGCAACAACAATTTTCAGTACCAAAATAATCGAAACATACGTCAGGCAAAGCCTGAACCAATGGAAATCGGCAGTTCAGCGAATCTTGCTGTTAACACCACTAAAAGTCCACAAAATGGACAAAATAAAAATTACGCTCGAGAACTACAATTTGGTCAATGGCAGCAACGGCCGCAAAATTCCAATCAGGTTCTTCAAAGACCTCAGTTTGGCTATGGCTTAAAAAGACAACAACCAAGTGGACAATTTAGTTCTCAACCAAATAATAAGACTCAGAGAATAAATAATTTAAACGAATCGGCTTTTTTAGACGTGACCCCGGATTGCCCTATATCATCAGAACAGGAGCATCCGGAAGAACATACAGAATTTTAATTGACAGTGGGGCAACTAGTTGTTACTGCAGTCCAAATGCCCTTACTAACAGAAAAAAGTTAATAGTAAAAAAGAGAGTTAAAACTGTAAATGGATTCACTATTATTGACCATTTCTACGATGCAACACTTTTTGGTGTGAGGGAAATGTTCTATGAAATTCCCAACTTAGAATCTGATTTATTGATAGGATATAATTTTTTAAAGAAGGCTAATATTAAACTTGATTTCGAAAATGGCACGATTACTTGTGGCAGTAAAACTGATAAATTTTTGAATTTTAATAAACCTCCGTTGGTGTCTGGTGGGACTGTTGATGGTGGTGAAAAGGAAGTTGTGGAAAATGTTATAAACGGAATTACAGACTCGGAAAATAATCCTGAGGACAAACCTTGTGTAAGTAATGCTCTCAATGATGAGGAAAATACAATTGATAGATTGGAATGTGAAGTTCGCAAAAAAATAGATAATTTACATTCAAAAATTAATACATTTTTACCGTTTAGAACGGATATTAAAGCTGAGATACGTACAATTGCTGAAACTCCTATATGGAGTAAGCAATACCCTTATCCCCTCTCAGTAAATTCATTCGTAAATAAAGAAATACAAAAACTACTAAATGACGGAATTATACGTCCCAGTAAAAGCCCTTACAACTCCCCAATATGGGTAGTGCCAAAAAAGGGACTTAATGAAGATGGGACGAATAAAATGCGAATGGTAATCGATTATAAAAAACTAAATGAAAACACTATATCATATAAATATCCGATACCGGATTGCAATGTTATACTTTCGAATTTGGGAAAAGCAAAATACTTTTCCACTATTGATCTCGAATCCGGCTTCCATCAAATTTTGATGAAACCAGAGGATATTGAGAAAACTGCATTTTCCATAAATAATGGAAAATATGAATTTGTTAGACTACCCTTCGGGTTAAAAAATGCACCAAGCATTTTCCAAAGCGCCATGGATAATATTTTAAGGGACTATATAGGAAAATTTTGTCATGTCTATATAGATGACATAATAGTTTACTCTGAAAATTTAGAAGAACATAGGAAACATTTAAATATGGTAATCCAAAGACTTAAGGATTCTAATATGAAAATCTCCTTGGAAAAATCAAAATTCTTTAAGAAAGAAGTAGAATTTTTGGGTTATATTGTTGCCCATGGAGTAATCAAAACTGATCCAGAAAAAATAAGGACTATAGTAAACTACCCTGAACCTAAAACTCTTAGACAGTTGAGAGGATTTCTTGGTATAACTGGATATTATAGGAAATTTATAAAGGATTATGCCAGGGTTTCAAAACCATTAACAAAATATCTTACAGGAGAGAATGGAAGAATTTCGCAATATATGTCCAAGAAGACAGCAGTAGAATTCGATTTGGAGGCACAAACTGCTTTCAATAAATTAAAAAATCTGCTAACTAACCAAGTTGCGCTAACGCAACCTGACTTTAATAAAAAGTTTACACTGACAACTGACGCGTCTAACGCAGCTGTTGGAGCCGTCTTAACCCAAGAGGGCAAACCTATAATTTTTATCTCAAAAACACTGACTTCAACCGAACAAAATTACGCTACAAACGAGAAAGAGTTATTCGCTATAGTTTGGTCGTTAAAGACCTTGAGGAACTATTTGTACGGTGTTGCAAATTTGGAAATACATACTGACCATCAACCATTAACATTCGCCATATCTTCTAGGAATCCAAATGCAAAACTTAAAAGGTGGATGTCTTTTATAGAGGAGTATTCCCCGAAATTTATTTATAAGCCGGGTGCGACAAATGTTGTAGCAGACGCACTTTCTAGACAGGTCTTGAATAATATTTCTGACGATGAGTCTTTACATAGTACACAGCATTCTGCCGAAAGTAGTGAAGAATTCACTATTAAGGAAACTTCCAAACCACTTAATGAATTTAAACAACAAATTCTTTTATGCAAGGCCAATTTCACAAATTGTGAATCACTTACTCAATTCAATAGAACTAGACACATTATAGAATTTGATACGAGGGAGAACCTCAAGAACACGTTGAAAGAATTTCTACGACCAAATTTGGTGACGGCGATACATTGTTGTCCTGAAGATCTTTACGAATTTAAGGAAGCAATAAAGGGAGTATTTACTAACAAGTTTGTTTTCACAAGAGTTTTCGCAATCGATATTGTTAATGTTGATGACCAAAAAGCCATTATTAAGGAAACTCACACTAGGGCACATAGAGGTTCTAAGGAAAATCATAAACAGATTTATAAACAATATTATTGGCCCAGGATGATTGATCATTTTAAGGAGTTTATTAGGCATTGTGATATTTGCAATAAAGCAAAATATGACAGGAAACCAACTAAGATTCCAATTGGAGAGGCTCCAATTCCCAGCAAGGAGGGGGAGTTCCTTCACATTGACATTTTTTATGCCCAAAATTTGAAATTCCTTACATGTATTGACGCTTACTCAAAATTTCTCGTAATAAAACAAATAGAAGATAAAACAAATTTGGGCGAAAAGGTATTGGATATGCTGCAGACTTTTCCGGCAGCGAGGAAAATAACGTTGGACAATGAACCAGGCTTTAAAACGCCTACATTCCAATCCTTAATGCAAAGATTGAGAATTCAATTGTATTTTGCTGATCCTAGGCATAGTACTACTAACGGTCAGGTAGAAAGAGCACACTCGACCCTTATCGAAATAGCAAGATGTTTAAAACAAGAATATCATCTTTTGGACACTGTTGAAATTTTTCATAGAGCAGCTCAACAGTATAATCTCACCATACATTCTGTCACAAATCAAAAACCATTTGAAGTGTTTCACAATAAGGTTAATCATGAAAACCTGCGTAATAAATTATTGGAAGCTCAGACTAGAATGCTACAAAGAAATAACCCTACTCAGATAAGAACATTTAAGGAAAATGAGGAAGTTTATGAAAGATTGATAGGACAAAGGGATAAATTACTTCCACGGTATAAGAAACAGAAAATAAAGGAAGATTTAGGAAATAAGGTTAAGGTTTATAGTAGAAATAGAATTATTCATAAAGAAAATATAAAAAATTGATTTTGTCTTACAGAAAATGTTAAAATTGTTTATTTTACTGGCCACATTTGCCAGCTGCAGACCTGAGGTCCAGATACTGGACTATTCAAATTCTCAATTAATTTCAATACACACTGGACTAACAAGATTGCAAGACGGAAATTTTAAATTAATACATTCTATCGATTTGGACAAATATGAACAAGTAATCACAAATTTGAAAGAGGAAATTCGAAAGGAAATACCTTCAAGCAACTCCATACTTCCTGTGCTCGACCATGAGATTGAACAGACACGACTGCAACTGAACAATATGAGACCAAGACAGAAACGTTCACTAGACATTTTAGGGACAGCTTGGAAATGGTTGGCAGGAACACCAGACCATGACGATCATAGGATAGTACTTGACAAAATAAATAACATGTTAGAAAACACGAACAGACAACGAATAATAAACAGGGACACCGTCACAAGACTAAACATAATGACTAATATAACAAACACAATCCTGAAGAAAATACAGACTGAAGACGGCTTTAGAAAGGAGTTTGAACAAAATTTGATTTATAGATTAAAATTAGTTAAAGAAGAAATATTGAACATTCAGTATGCTCTACAATGGGCCAAAGCAGGAGTTGTAAATACCTTTATATTATCTGAGCCAGAAATTGACGAAATAAAAGGGCAATTGGACCATGATCAATTCCCATATTCCAATATCGATGAAGCTTTAGAATTTTCCGACATTAGAATTGCCTCAAGCAATACAACAATTATTTACATAGTAAATTTGCCTACTATTAATAAACAAATTTGTGAAAATATTGTAATTAAACCCTTAAAGAGACAAAAAACTATAATAAGAATTGATAATGAAAATATTGTTAAATGTAAAAATGAAGTTTTTGAAATGAAAACTAATTGTAAAACTTATAATAAGCTATCAATATGTAACAATAGAAATCTTCTAAATATTACAAACACAAATTGTATTCCAAAATTATTGTCTAGTGAAAATCATAATTGTACAATTATAAATAATCAGCACGTCCCAACCATTGAAGAAATAGTACCTGGAATAATCCTGCTGAATCAGTACAACGGCTCTGTAAGAATCCCTGACGCCAAGCCATGGAATTTGTCGGGAAGTTTTTTGATAAAATTCCATAATACTACAATTAATTTAGACGGTATTAATTATCGTGCAATGGAGGTTCATGATTGGAAACCGCTTCCACCCGTTCTACAATTAACATCTAACAAAACAGATATTGAAGAAATCCTTTCTCTTCAAATGATGAAAGAAGTCCAGTTGAACAATGTCCAGGAATTAAGCTCATTGTCGACCGAGGGAAGGATTGAGTTTTCTTTTAACATAATACTTACAATGGCAGCGATCGTTACAATTATTGTAAAAACTATAATAAGCTATCAATAATGTAACAATAGAAATCTTCAATAAATATTATACAAACACAAATTGTATTCCAAAATTATTGTCTAGTGTCAAATCATAATTGGTACAATTATAAATAATCAGCACGTCCCAACCATTGAAAGAAATAGGACCTGGGAATAATCCTGCTGAAAATCAGACAACCGGCTCTGTAAGAATCCTGACGCCAAGCCATGGAATTGGGTCCGGGAAGTTTTTTGATAAAATTCCATAATACTACAATTCATTTAGACGGTATTAATTATCGTGCAATGGAGGTTCATGATTGGAAACCGCTTCCAACCCAGTTTCTACCATTAACATCTAACAAAACAGATATTGAAGAAATCCTTTCTCTTCAAATGATGAAAGAAGTCCAGTTGAACAATGTCCAGGAATTAAGCTCATTGTCGACCGAGGGAAGGATTGAGTTTTCTTTTAACATAATACTTACAATGGCAGCGATCGTTACAATTATTTACATTGTATGGAAGCGAAAACACAAGGTTGATACTACGGGCACTAATCAAGAAGCTACGTCAACAATTCCACATTCTGAGAATCCGCCAGATAGACAACAAGTCATTAGAACTTTAAAACAAATTCTCCAAAATGATTCAATCGGGACGATTCAACTAACAAAAGGGGGAGTTATGGAAACAGCATGAAAATGCACCTATACAAATTCACAGGACTGTTTCATTCTGTCTGGGAATTATGCTGACGATCATTAAAATATTTAATAAAAAATTGTTTTTGAATAAACTGCTTAGTGTTACAAATAATTTTATTGTAACTTAATATTGTGTTTTTGCTAAAATAGGTATTCTGCTTTTTATTGGGCATTATTATGAGACAAATAATTAAGTTAGTTTAGTTTTATGTAAGACTAGTGATATGTAAGACGTGTTGTGAAATTAATAAAGAATAAATAAAAAATAAATTTTTTTTAAAAAAAACATAAATACAAAACATTAATTTGTATGTAAGTGTTTCACGACATACATATTGTCGTAAATCGTATTGCTGATGAACAGTCTGGTGCTAATACAAAGCTCACAGTTTCTAACATGTAATAGGACTTAGGTGTTCTGATCGTGTAAGTCTTGCGATCGTTTTACAGTGAGGTTTCATGCCATGTTAATATGCTCTGCTGTATGCGAAACTTACCTGTTTCGATTTTCTCAGTTCTGCGATCGTTTTACAAAAGGACTTAACTTCTTGGCAGCCTGAGTCACATGCAAAAGTGATAGGCTCTGCTGGATACGAAGAGAAATGATTATCTGTTGCTCTATTAGAAGGCTTGCTAATCGACATGGCATTCTTTTGAATGACTTCAATAGGAGCTTTGGATCTTAAAAAATAGAAAAAAACTTTCATTCAGTTCATGCATCAATGCAGCATGAAGGCTGGTTTGAAAAGGTGCATCTGCTTGACTTTTATTTGCTATCATTATTGACTGGATTTTCTCTAGATTATTTCTTATACGAAACGTTTGGTGCCCGTCTTATATATTGATTTGTGGTATTAAAATAAGATTAACCTCTGGCTTAAGGGTAACCGAATCTAACCTAGCGGTTCCTAACTGGATAAATACACAAAATTTTCGTTAAAATAAAAAGAAAGCATATCATCCTCTCAAGTTAACTAAAGATTTCAATTTGTTTTGTTATATAAAAATATCAACCGTACATTTACTTTTAATCTTCAGTGTATTTTATATGTCAACTAAGCACAAATCTGAAGTATGAACATTGCAAGCATTTTCATTTCAGTTTATCAATGTTAATCGCATTATATGGACATGTTGACATTTTAAAGCAACTGACAGCTGACTTTGGCCACTCGCAAAACGAAACAACGTGCCGACGAAAAATATAACACAACGCTGTAATTGGTAAAACTACAATATACATCGCCTGCCTATGAAATTTCTTTATGAAATTATTTTGAAAACCTATTCGCATGGCTTGTAGTGTAAAATGTCTTTGATTTGTGCACTTCACGCACTGTATGTAGCCAAGCATACGTATAGGTACGCATAGGCACAAAATAAATGTATTTGTCGGTGAATATTATTTTATCTCTCTCTCTCTCTTTCAAATTGTTTTTCTTAGCTTGTCTTTGTCTTTTTTGTTGTTGTGATTGTTGTTGTTGTTTTTGTTTTGTATTTCCTGTAAGCTTTGATTGAAATCAAAATGTAAACTTTTCATTCCTTCCTTCTACTTTCTGCTGCTTCTATGTTCACATTTCTGTTTTCTTTTTTTTTTGAGCTACTCTTTCCCATTCTGCTTCCACTGTGTGTGTCACATCTATCACTCTGATTTCAAATGACATTCTTTTAGAGCAGGCCAACAGCAAGCAAATAACCAACTGTCCTTACAATATTCCAAGTGCACAGAATTGTGTGTGAGTAACCATTAGTTTACAGACGCTTGCAGTTAATGTCGTTCGTAGTCAGTCGTAGTAGTTTAGGGGGCCCTGGCCATGTGTGTTGTGTGTTACACATGTCTTACATCGTGTCATTTAAATAATTCTTCTCCCATCCTGCTGTTACTGTGTAGATTTTGTAGATTTAAAAACATTTTCTTCTTGTTTTTTTTTTATTTTTATTTTGATTTGATTTATTTGCCTCAATCGAGATAAAAAATTAGGCTTTAATGTCAGTATCAGTGCGTACAAGCCTACATTGTTTAGGCCTACATGATTGTAGTTAGGTAGGCTCATCTTTATCTTCATGCCATGACATGCTATGCCATCTTTGATGTTCATTTGGTTTGGTATCATGGTACATTTAATAGCCATTATGGTTTACCTTTAACAAATAGTTTCTGCAAATACTTACAAAATAAGCCTTCTGGGGCAAATAATTTCAAATCATTGTAATGACAATGATGATGATGATGATGATGAATGTATTCAGAAGATTTATTTGAAACTTTGTTTCCTCTTTTTATTTATATTTTTCCCAGGTTCTTAATTAGAATGATGGCAAGTTTTGTGTATTGAATTGGAAGAGAAAATAATAATTATTTTACAATTAAATTATTTGAGAAAATTGGCAAAATTAATTGATATTTTGGCAAAAGATACCTAACAGGGCTCTGCTGGATGGTAATTATAATTATGGAATTTGAATTATTGTAGCGTAAATATGAATTTATTATCGATACAAATTCAAATTGATTTATTTTGATTGCACGTAAGAAAGAAGCTTAATGAAAGACTGAATTAATTTCATTAGAAATTATTGAACAAAACTAACTAATTGGTATCTAATGCCTAAGAATTCTCATTTTGTTCGACGATATTCAGGAGATGTAGAACACCGGTTGTAAGTACCAGAGATCAGCAACAAGTATTCAAAACGATTATACTTATAATTTCTGATACAATCTCTAGTTAACATTTACACGAAACACAAAATAAGTATGATTCGCATACGAACACTACTATACTCACAAGAAGATTGTGTTGTATGCTTTGCTTGTTGTCTTTTTCTTTTCTTTCTTCTTTGTTTGTATATGCAACAACAACAAAGGCTGTAAATTTTAATGAATGATTCGAGCCACTCGAATCACTTGTAAGTATTATAAGTATTCTTCTATATTTATGAATCAGATTGAGTAGGGGTATGTATCCAACATATTTCGAATGTTGTGAGTTTGATGTCCAGCTTGTACTCATACTCATTCCTACTTATACTTATAAATCAATGTTGTAGCGAGTACGATTGAATTAGAGCAGTTGAATTTCAATTCTGTTGATTCACTCATATTAAAATTGAATGAGTTCTTATGAGTAGCGGAAAAATGATTCATTGTTGATCTCTGGTAGGTACTACACGATTTAGATTTTAAAGTTTAAAAACTGTCGTTCCAGTCAGTGCCTATTTAGTTTTAGGTCATACTTGTTGCATCACAGGGATTACTGTTCCAGTCAATAGAGATATTATTCAGATACTATGTTCCAGAAGCCTATAAAATATATTCCAATTTCTTTACATACATACATGCATACATACTTGGTCATTGCAACCCTTCAGTCAGCATTACAACCTAGCTTCTCCCATCACTTATGTTGTGAGTGTTATATGAATGACAGGACATCAAGTTTAAAGTCACCTCCTAACGGCAAATTTTTAAGAAACTTTTCATAACATTTTTTTTACTCTCAGAGCTTTTGCCAGCAGACGAAATATTTTTTTAAAATTCATTTTGCTGGAGATGTCTGGGACTAGGCTTTTGAATCAATTACGGCACTTTTCCCGACTTCCTAAGTATTAAAGAGTCGCACAGTAAAATGATTCTAGCTGCAATGACTACCGTTTTGTATCACAGCTCACGTGGTCACATTAGGCAACTGAAGAGTTACACATGGTGCTTACGTTTCTGTTCTCAGACCTTCATCTTAAAGTATCAATATCAAAGGCCATGTGTACTTAGGTTAGGTTATATTAGAGGACGTGTACCTGTCAAACAAGACAAGTACAGTACCCGGAGGTCAAACTGGCCCATTGTACAACGTCCTAAAGTAGGGCATGTGAAGAGAGGGGGGAGTGGGAAACGGAGGGATCACACAGACCAGACACAACAGAAAGGGTGGGAGAGCGCAACTACATCGATGAAGTCATACCGCCTCTCAACCAGCCTAAGCCACTAATGAATCTGTGGAGAGGCTTGATGTCGGCTCTCGACACTGAAGTTATGCTCTTAAAGAAGACCCTGCCAATCTCAAACCACCAAGAGCTGGGCAGTTACAGAGGAGGTGTTCGATGGTTTCCAATTCCTCCTCATCGCAACACGTCCTGCAATAGTCCGGCTGGGTTCTGTTCCAGATCCTCGTCAGTGACCTAATCTCGCAGTGCCCCATGACAAAATCGACAAACAACCTTAAGCTGACCTTATTCAAGCGCAACTGTTTACAGCAGGCTATAGACACTAAGAGACAAAACAACCCGATCCGTCCCCCCAGCGCTTCTGCTCCTTGTCCATGACCCATCCATTGATATGGCCATAGAGGTGGCGGACTGGGGGGTCAGGACCAACTATCAAATAACCCCCTGAAAGCTATGCTTACTTACTTACAGGATTACAACCCTTCAAACAGGATTACAACCCTTCAAACAGGATTATAACCTAGCTTCTCACACCACCTAAGTTGTATGCGTCGATTTTATACATGAGCGGCGGAACCTACAATTTGAAATCGATTCCAGATTTTTATGAAATTTCTCATGGCAATTTTATTTTACTCTCAGAGTTTATGTTAGAAATTTGCTGAGAAGCAGTCGACCAAGAAATGTTTTTTTTCCAAGAACCAGTATTACTTACTCAATTCGCCAGTATAACCTAGCTTCTCACACCACTTGTGTGTTGTATGTTTCTTTTTAGAGACATGGTGTTTACGTTTCTGTTCGCAGACCTTTATCATAAAGTAATGTATTCGTAAACAATAGCGGTATCAATATCAAGAGCCATGCTTACTTACTTAATTGATCATTACAACCCTTCAGGCGGAATTACAAACAAGCTTCTCACACCACCTGTGAGCTTACTCTCAGCTTACTCTTTTGCTAAAAATAGAGCAGTCGAGGAAGAAATATTTTTTTTCGCCAAGAATCATGCTCACTTACTTAATTCGTCAGTACAACCTAGCTTCTCACACCACTTGTATATTGTATTTTAAAGCCGGTTCCTAACCACAGTTTTTTGAGAAACTTTTCATGACAATTTAATTTACTCTCAGCGTTTTTGTCAGAAATCGCCAAAGAAATACTTCTTTTGGTTTGAACTTGGACTTAATGGGTAATAAGCCAACACACAATCTACAGTTTTAGGCTCTCAAATATTTTTAATATTTTAAGACGTTTGGCTTGGATTTTCGAAGTCTTGCACAAAATCACACACTATTGGCTATTGAAACCCTTGAATAAGGCCTAGTTTCCCCTGGCATCCATGTTGAGTGCATTAATTTTATTCCTGAATAAAGGAATCTTGAGTTAAATATCAACTTTAAGCCTTAGTTTGAATTACTTCTGCATGGGCATTAGTTACTGTTAGAATTGTAATCAAAAGACTATTATTAAGAGAGGTTGTAGGTAGAAAAGGTGTAGGAGTTAAGGGTATATCAGGCAGTCTACCTCCACCCACAATATTGCAATTGATAACCACAATTAATTAACTTAAAATCCCTTTTAATTTTGTACAAAAAAAAAATATTTCAATAAAATAAGTTCCTTTGCTAAATTCATTAGCATTTAAATCAATAGAAATAAATTTGAGTGGCATTTTGGAAAACCATTCTTTGATGTTTTCCAATTAGAAAATCAAAATCAAAAACTAAAAATAAAAATGGTTTTGAAGCTCTCATCAAATAAAGTTTATAAATATATGATAACAAAAGTATAAAATTAACAAAATCTGTCTGGTATTTTAAACAAAATTTAAATCCCTTCCCCATTAGCATATACACGCCCTTGTACATATTTGTGTAACCAATATTGGCGACCAACAACCACAAGCCGAAAATATATTGTTGGCCACCACATATAGACAAAATAAAACCCTAGAAAAACCCCCCTTTCTAATGGTCAATCTAATAAATGTATAGAAATAACAACAACAACAACAACAGTAGCAATAATAATAATGATATCGTAACAAAGGCCAACACCTATACGAAAGATACAAAATTTATTGAAATTACAAGGCAACCAACAAACAAACATGCCAACAAACATTGAAATATAGAAACGAATCTTTTTATCCAAAAAACCACCAGCAACAAATTTACACAAACAAACATTACAAATAGAACTGAAAAATATTGCTTTTTTTGTATTATTGTTGCTGCAATCTGTATCTGTGAGATGCTTACGTACGAAACCAACCATTCATACTCCATGTATTTTTGATTCTCTCTTCTAGTTTCTAACAAATGTGTGTGCATGTGTGTGTATCTATGGTATTTGTGGATATGTTTGGTATTACTTGTACGTTCTCATTCTTTATTTTAAAATGATTTTACGTAACCAGCCATGACAATTGTTGTGCATCCATTTTATTGTGGGCTCATACTTTCACTCTCTGTCTGTCATGTCTCCTCCCATGTATGTGTTTGGGTTAAGGCCATATAACCTTTGTTAAATACTATCATACTCCACGATTTCTCTCTCTATCTCTGGTAATACTCTGTTGTGGCTATAATTAAAGTCATTGGCAATACCCTCTCAACGTACGTCACATCGGTGGTAGTATTAATGTTTTTCGGTTTCTATTTAGACCATCAAGCTTTTGTCGAATTGATTTTTGAGTAATTTATTGTTTCATTTGCCAGCCACCATGGCTATGCATGTTATACTGTTTTGTCTGGCTTTCTAATGTGGCCGAAACGGTGGTGGTCATCCATCCATTCATTGGTTTTTCATTTAAAGTTACTGCCCTTGTACCCACACAGACTTACTATACAATTTTATGGCAA
Organism: Sarcophaga peregrina; assembly: GCA_014635995.1. NCBI lineage: Eukaryota > Metazoa > Arthropoda > Insecta > Diptera > Sarcophagidae > Sarcophaga > Sarcophaga peregrina. The sequence continues at coordinate 26,290,836 of CM025789.1, read as the reverse complement.
TTCATATCAAAGCCATTAAAATCTCCTGCTATAATTTTAGTTTCCTCTGTAATATCACATGTCAATCTAGTTCTATGTATGTTGTGTGCAGTACATACCTTTTCGAAATTATAATTCACTGTTGTATTGCAATTTCTGCTACTGTCGTAATAAACTCACAAGCAATGTGCAATAACGCTCGCTCTTCCCTTGGCCATGTCATGTTCATTTTTCAAAATGATTTGAAAAATTCTATTCAAACGCATTTTATTGTCTACTATTCAGGCATGGAGTCGTCATCAATGTTATAAATGACATGTGAAATGGCCAAAAAGGCTTAGAAGAAAAGTAGAAAAAAAAATCAATACCCAGAAAACATTTAAAAGCTTACGGCCATACAAAGTTGTTGAACACTTTAACTGTGATACACGGCAAATGGTGTGGATGCTAATGCATCAATGAATATCTGTTCACTAACTTTGTTTTGTTATTCTTACTAATTGTCTTCACTCTTAATCTGTTAATCCATTTGTCCATTTTATATTACGTGAACCATGAAGTCGCTGTAGTCTAGTTGGTATATTTGACGTGGAGCCACTGTTCATTGCCCTAGTCAGATATCTCCAACAAAACGAAAAATGATTATTACTTCACCAAGTTTAGCTCAGCAAATTGGCAAAAAAAAAGCGCTGTAAATAAAATTTCCATGAAAAAGTTCCTCAAAAATCTATCATTCGGAGTTGGGTCTGACACTCGTGTATAAGATTAAATACACACAACATAAGTGGTATGAGAAACTAGATCGTAATCCTGACAGAAGGGTTGACCAATGACCAATTATGTATGAACCATGGAGTCTTATTTTGGTGTATTTATTTGACTCACAGCTGACCAGTTAATTAGGGTTAAGCTGTGGCTATCATAATGATGAAATGATAATGTAATGGAACAGAACTTCTTGATTTTCTTGACATGTTTGTTGGAACGAGTAAATCTGTTTAACGTTGAATGATGCAAGAATGACAAACTAAAGATTACGCCATCACGCACACAAAATTCAAACTTTCGGCGCATGTTGAATCAATGACGTCACGAAAATTGTTTTCATTGTTTTCCTATTGGCCAATGATAATGTCAGTAATATTACAGGGCTGCCAACTACTTTCACGTAGTGCATACGCTTTTCAGAAGGAATATTCATTTTCACATGTGAAAAAGACTTGGAAACCTTTAAAATAGCCTAATAACGTCTTTCGTTTATTATTCTTGGAATGATGGATGCACTTCCATTTCTTTCTTTTTTTTAAATTGTGGAATTAATACTTAACTTCATATAAAATTCTTACCCAGCATACCATAACTCTACGACTAATTTTGAAGCCTCTCTACGACACGTTGGAAAGGAGAAAGAGAGAGAGATCTTTTTTACCGATTCAGACTTAGTAGATAATAGTTCCAGTGTTTCACAATCATGTTTCTTAATCAAATTGGAGTCCAGTTCTTGAAAAAGCACTTATTTTCAGGTGGTATTCATTCCATATATCATAAGCAAAAGGTCGTTTGCCCTTTCGGTCTAATGACAAGTTAAAAACAACAATTTCTGTTATCACTTGATTTATCTTATCACACATAAACAGTGTTTAATTTTTTATTAAATTTTTCGTTAAAAAATAAAAAAGAAATCGAAATAAATCCGATGTGGACCATATTTCGTTTGAAGCTAACTTTAACCACTACACTAGACGTAAGTTGTGAATTATAATGAATACGGCGAAGGACTGCCTATAAATTTAGAAAAAACTCACATCTCAGTCAAAGTTATTTAATTCAGAAGTTGTTGTGGTCTAGTAAGTAGTGTGTTGCCTTATTAGACGAAATGCCCGAATTCGAATCCCAGGTCAGACATCAAAACGAAAATGTGAACGGCGACTTCTTCTTAGCAGATTTCTGGTAAAAACTCTGACAGTAAAAATTGCCATGAAAAGCTCCTCAAAAAATCTGTCGTTCGGAGTCGACTTAAACTATAGGTCCCGCCACTCATGTATAAAAATTAATGCACACAACACGATTAGTGTGAGAAGCTAGGACGTTGTACAATAGGATCAATTCGACCTCCGGATACTGTACTTGTCACAATTGACGAGTACACGTCCTCTGACCTAACCTAACCTATTTAATTCAGAAAAGTGATTTCATTAAGAGAAACTGTCATCGAAATTCGAATGTATTTATACGCTAGAAAAGAACATTTCACGAGTACAACTAAAGTTCATAATTTTTTTTTTTATTAAGATAGTGCTCAAGATGGAATTCAGATCAGTTTTAATTCCCTTGGGCTTATCAAGCTGAATTATACTTTCATGAGAACAATCCAAGAAAAATTATTTCATATTTCGGGCCTAAGTAATTGAGAAGTGGATCAAAAAAATTCAAAGCTTTTTGTTTCGTCAACAATTAGGTTTATTGGGTTATTTCTTCTATCTTGATTTGTTACCTGATGTTATCCGTTCAGATATTATCGGGTTTTGCTCATTTTGCTGCTTATAAAGAATTTCTCCCAGTGTTTCTTATTGCATTTCTAATTGTTCATTTTGTTAAATAGACAACCTGCCTTGTCTTTCGAAATTATTGTGGGTTTAAATAAGAATTTATAAAGATCCGGGCAGATATTTGTAATCAATTCATCATACATGCCAATAATATTGCATGGCAGCGGAGTAAACTTGAATGAAATTCAAAAAAACCTAAATCCAAAGGACTTTACTTGTGAAATATTGTAAAATTGTTTACGATTTTTAAACAATAAATTCGTTCTGTTGGATTTTTAACCAAAAAAAATAAAAAAAAGTGAAAATGAAGAATAATTTAATGCAATAACCCTGTTCCCCCTTCTAATATGTACTCATGAAATGTGTAAAGCAAACAATAGTCAGTCAATCTATCAAATACTTGAGAAAAGGTCAAAATCATTTTCATTTGAAACATATTTTTTTGAAGTTTGAGAGCAAGAGCAAAAGCAAAAAAAAAACAAGAAGATGGAAAACCCAGTGGTAAATAAATTTAATTGAATCTGAAGAACTTTACAGACACCACATGCATTCGATGCCAAAATATCTCATGCGTTTGTTTTAATTTTTTTGGTTTTTCCTTCTCTTTTTTCCTTTTTTTGTTTCTCTTAATGCGGAACGAACAAACTGCCAAGGCTTATAATTCAAGGCCACAAATATATTTTGTACAGCATTAATCGAGCCAGCCAAAAGCCCTTCTTTTTTGTATTAGAGAATCCCTTTTTTTTCTCTCCAAAAAAAAAGAAAGAAAAATTTGGAAAAAAAAGAATCCTTTTTGGAAAACCACCATGAAAAAAAAACCACCGTTAATGTAAATAAAAGAAAAGGATCATAACGTAAGCATGTCTAAGTGGCGGGGAAATACTGTGAAGGTTAAATATTGTATTCACAATAAAGAGATGAGATTTGAATACAAAATCTGTGTATCATATTTAATAATTTTATTTAGCTCAAACATTAAGAGCAGGAGCGCGTGATGAAAAAGAAGAAATTCATTTTATATTTAAAGCCGCCAATAAGCTTAATAAGAGTCAACAGTGATAATATTATTACAATGTTCTTAACATCACAAAGTCGTAAACAGGTGACTTATAAAGGGTCCACCGAATAACTTTTTCTATTGAAAATGCTTTACAAAAAAAAAAAACTACTGAATATTTTCTCAAATTTAGTTTTTTTATTTGAAAGTACAATCCTTCCGGTTAATAATGGAAAATAATTTCATTCAAATGGCTGGCTCGGCTGGCCATGCAGTAGCCTACACGATCGGTCCAATTTTTGAGCACATTATCGCTTGTGTGCAGCTGTATTTCACTAATTGCTTCATGAATATTATCTCTGTCTTGTCGGCGTAACACTTATCTTTGACGGCACCCCACAAATAATATTTCAACGGTGTCAAATCGCAACTCCGAGGTGGCTAAAAGACATCTATTATGCGGCTGATATGCTCGATTTTTATTTTTTTATTTTTATTGGTACTCTAGATTAAGTCGCCGTAATGTAGTTAAAAAAAAACTAAATGGGCCTGAAAACAAGTGCTCTAGTTACTGTAAATCCCAGCTACCGGCAATTTGAACAAAAAAGGAAAATCGTCGTATCTGTGAAAGCCCACTGTAATCCCAGCTTAGGCAATTTGAACAAAATAAAGAATGAACAATATTTCCATGACTTCCTGATTTCTCGCAAAAAATCTGAGAGTAAATAAATTTTCCATGAAAAGTTTCTTAAAAAATCTGTCGTTGGGAATCGACTTTAAAGTGTAGGTACCGCAACTCATGTATAAAAATAACGCACACAAAAGGGGTGAGAAGCTAGATCGTAATCAGCAATAAGTATTCAAAACGATGAGTAGCTTCGAGTCATACTTATAATTTCTGATACTTATACGCATTCATAGTTATTGTGATATCATACTCATAGTTGGAAGTACTCATCGCATTCATACTTAAAAATACGCATGATGTTATTGACTTCGACTCGTCTCTACTTAACATGTAGACGGAACACAAAATAAGTATGACTCGCATACGAACACTACTATACTCACAAAAAGATTGTGTGTATTCTTTGCTTGTTGTCTTTGTATTTCCTTTCTTCTTTGTTTGTATATTTAACAACAGCAAAGGCTGTAAATTTTGATGAATGATTCGAGCCACTCGAATCACTTTCTAAATTTATGAATCAGAATGAGTAGACGTATGAATCAAACATATTTCGAATGTTGTGAGTTTGATGTCAACGTTGTACTCATACTCATTGCTACTTATACTTATAAATCAAGCGAGTACAAATGAATCAGAGTAGTTGATTTTCAATTCTGTTGATTCATTCATATTCAAAATTGCATGAGTGCTCAAGAGTAGCGGAAAAACAATTCAATGCTGATCTCTGGTCGTAATCTTGACTAAAGGGTTGTAATAGCCAAATATGCATATACGAGTAAGTATGTACGTCACCGTGCGAGTCCGGTATTCAAGTGTTGATATACACGTATAGTTACTAACAGTAAAATAATCATCACATCTCTAGATTCTGTGTACATACATACATAATTGGCCATTACAACCCTTCAGTCAGGATTACGATCTAGCTTCTCACACCACTTATGTTGTGTGCGTTAATTTTATACATGAGTGGCGGGACCTACAGTTTAAAGTCGACTCCGAACGACAAATTTTATCTAGAGTCTGTGTACACCAATTCTAAAATTGTGTCGGAACAACTGATATCTTCGGGAGAAGACATTGATACTATCAACAATACCCGTTGGTCTTGCACAATGAAAAATTCAAGTGAATTCATACATGAGATTGGTATTCTTCTACTGAACTTTATTCATTTGCCAAAGAAAGATGGGATGGCGAACATACTTGCTGATAGATCAGTAAGATCTGGGCCGATACGCAAGTATGCAGAACAAAATTTGCTTCAAACCTAACCGGATTCCATCTAAAGGACCTCAAAACAAGTTTAACTGGTTACTGGCACATGCCTGAATACTGGAAATACATCTTAAAGAGTTCTGCCGAAGCTGTAACGACGTAGAAGAAAATTCTTCAAACCCAATCATGTGCCATCTTAGGAACCTCATGACAATTATAACTGGAAACTGGCACATGCAGGAATACCTCTTAATGACTTCTGCAGATGCTGTAACGACGGGTAAGAAACTGTGATTACAAAACATCTTGGTCACCTAGACCAAGTCGATCTCATGTCATTGTATAAAAATTAAAGATTTGAGTTTTCCTAAACAAAGTGTTACGCTCTCGGTTGAGTCAGAAACTGAAACTACTCTTAAACCACTTTAAATATAAAAGCCAGCCGAAAATATGTGGGTTTTCATTAAAATCTAGTGTGGTAATCATCTGTTGCAAGCTTAACAAATACATTGGAGTACCATCCTGTAGCTTATTTTAGCAGCTATTTCAAGGAAAAGTTTGTTTAAATCACGACGTTGATGTAATGTTTTCAAGGATTTCAGGGGATATTAATCATTAGCATGGCTCTTGAGAATGCTGTCGCTAAGGCTTTCTTTGATGAACCTGTAGAATTAGATACGCAAACACCCCGGTGTCTCTTCATTCGCCTAAAGTGAACACACAAGTTGTGATACAAAATAATATCCATGACGGACTATATCTGGCGCTAAAAAAATGTTACTTTGCTATATAAAGCAATAGACTCTCTTAGGGCCATTATTACAACTTGCCGTTAACTAAAGGGAGCATTTTAACGAAGAGATAAATTGTTTTTCATTATTACGAATATCCAATAAGATAGAAGTAAGAAGTGAGATCATCCTAACTTTAACATTTAAATGTCACTTTATGTTTGAACTTGCCATATCATATACTATTTTCGATATGGCAACTTCAAATTTAAACAAAATGAAAAAAACGAAGTCCGCTGTTGCCACTGCGTTAAAAAAAAAACTTGTTTAATTGAGCAGTTTTATCGACTTTGCACTGCTAAATTTTTGAAAAAATTAATTTTATTTTATCTATGAGTTGTAATAACGAAAATAAGTTAAAGTTAACTTTGCCGTTCACTTTAGCTGAAGGTACCTTTAACTAACGCCAACTTTAACGGGAAGTTGTAATAATGGCCCTTAATATCTCAAATTTACAATGATTAATGAAACTCGAAAAATTAATTGAAGAAATCTAGAGCTTTAGCTTCCCGCAAGAACTGAAATAGATCTCCTATAATATTACAAACACTTACCCATTTCACACCCTTTTTTCTTGTCTGTTTGGAAATTTTCTTTCGCATTAAAATGTGTCTGTTAGAGCATAAGATTTTTAATAATTGCCAACCAAATTCCATATTTCTTGTCTAATTATTTGTAATTTTTTTCTTTTTCTTTCTCTTTTCAGGTAAGTCCCTCATTAAATTACTTTGTTTTTTTCCAGTAACACAGGTGTAAGTATTAAATTCCATTATAGTCTAACCGTAAAATAAAAACTTTCCAAAATCACAACACTTAGGCAGACAGACAGAGCAGAACTTCATCAGTAAAAAGAAAAAAAAAAAAATAAGAATTAAAAAATGATAAAAAAAAATTTTGAAAAAGGAAAAACTTTTGTTAATTAAAAATTTTGTTGTTGTACAACAACAATTATTTTTTTTTTTCGCCGACATTTTCCCAATTTCAAGTTTAACCACGACTTTGGTCATCCAAAGACTTTGAAAATTTTTTTTTGAATGCAAAAATTTTTTTTTTATTTGTTTTACAACTTTTACTTTTACTCTCCCGGTTTTTCTTTTTCAGTCTCTTTTTCCTTTTTTTAACCCCCCTCCCATTTTTGTTGGACAGTCCTTGTGTAAACAAAACAAATTACACCTGCTTGTTAAACATAAAGTCCTTCGAATAAAATATTTTTGCTATTCTGTTCGCAAATTAAAAGTTTTCACAAAATATTCCCGTTCCCTTTCTCTTCCGCTTTCGGTTGATGGCTTTGCTTTTTATGCGCATCCGTTACAAAAGTAAAGTTTTCATAAAACAGTCTGTTAAAATACGATTTTTTTTTCGAGTGTATATTTTCAGACGCCACCGCGTAAAGTCAGAGAAAAAAAAAGCAGAAGAAGTCAAAAGTTAAGCCGGAAATCTTATCAATCTGCGACAGAGAGTGGACGTTTATTTGATTTTATTTGGATTTTTATTTTATTTTGTTTTTTTTTGTTCCAAGTCTGTCATTTTATTAAATTAAAATAATTTTTCTTATTTTCTGACTTTCATTCATTTCCGTAATTTTTTTTCCCTTTTATTTTTGTGTGGTAAATTTATTTAATTTAAATCTTATTATCACGGGTATTTAATAAAATTAAAAGGGGAAACTTATTCCATAAAATTGAACATATGCGGCTGTTTTACGTTTTATGGGTGTAGTTGAATTTGTCCACATAACATATGTTTGATATGAGTGTAGCAGCATAGAGAAAACACCAAGAAATCTAATTAATTTGGATTCATGGAAAGCAATTCTTAAGCTTGACCAGTATCATTTCATTCATCCTTAAGCTACGATCATAAGAAGTGTTTTCCATTCAATATTTTCAAATTAATCAATCAATTAAGTCTTCTTGAAGCAAATGAAAGTTCAACGGGTTGTCTTCTAAGATAATGGAAACTTGGATGGGTCAAGATATGTTAAGTTAGGTAGCAAAAGCATCAGATTCCAATCTAAACTAAATTGTGACACCACAAGACCTCAATTAAAGGGATTCTCCATTGTATAACCAACCTGTACTCCATACAAAATCTTAAAGTTTTCCAGTAATCTCGTCTGCTGTTGCAGTACAGCTACTTTGCTCCAAGTGCTAAACCTACCTTCCTATACTGCTATGACCGATAATCAGTATACTAATAAGAGCATCTCGCCCTTATTAACCTATTTCCCGGAACTTGTGTATGTACTATCAAAATAAGGCCATACTTTCCCGGCTATTTAGAAATCTTTCTAGCCACCCATGTATACCTTTGAAGTCGTATGAGTCTGTCAATGCTATTAGTCAGGCTTGATTTTTTAACCGGAAGCAGAGATCAACTTATATGTTGGCCCTAATTTAAGCATATAAATCGCCCTAGTCTAGTCAGTAGTGTGTTGGCTTATTAGACGTAAAGCCAGGGTTCGAGCCCCAGGCCAGACATCAAAACAAAATACAAAAAATATTTCTTCGGCTATTTCCTCTCAGCAGATTTCTGGCAAAAATTCTGAGAGTAAATAAAAACCTGCAATGAAAAGTTTCTCAAAACAATCTGTCGTTCGGAGTCGACTTTAAACTGTAGGTCCCACCACTTATGTATAAAAATTAGCGCACACAACATAAGTGGTGTTAGAAACTAGGTCAATAATGCTGACTGAAGGGTCATAATGGCCAATTATGTATGTCTTATTAGGTTAGAAAAAAATGTCTTTTTTTTGTATGGGAAACACTCCGGGGATGGTCCCTACTCATGCTATATATTGGAAAGAGGGAGTAGTAGTGTTTGTGGATACTAGTTTTGACTCTCGTCATATCATAAGTGGCAGGAAAGACCTCTACAGGATGGGAGTTTTACATATCAATAGTCCGGCTAAAGAACGAATCTTGCTTCGGATCCAGTGTGCAATGCACTGCAACCTTCTGACTGAAGGGTTGTAATGACCAATTATGTGTGTATGTATGTATGTAAATCTGGGGCGAGTAACCATCGAAAGATTCTAAAAAAATTATTTTGTGCGGATACTATATCTACTCGTTACTTTACTTTGTGTTTTCTTATGAATTAAGTTGTATTCTCCTTTCCTACTCTCTTTATCTTTTTGGGTTTCCCTATTTCCTTAAAAATCATTGTGAAACTAACATTAGGCTTAAGTGGGGTAGAAATCTCATTGAAGTCTGCAAAACTCACGGAGTGATTTCTTGTCAAGCTTTGCTGTGCGTTGGAAGTATTTACACTAGAAGTGTGGAAAGAAGTACCAAAACCTATCCGTATTAGGAAACGTCGTTCATCTATTAATGAGAAGACTAATGTTGTGCCAACAGGTTCGAAAACGGCTAAATTGTAGCATGTTAGGCTTTAAAAAAGCTTTTCCAGCAAGATAGCACTACCAGTGACACAGTAATGCATATCGTTACTAGTCACTAGCTTATTGCTATTTGAGATAACTTGATGTTCAGCCTCATTTTTGGCTATTCTAGCGTCTCTAGGCTCTATGAATTTATTTCAATCTCAAAATAGTTTGTACTGATTGATCGATCTCCCGACAAGAAGGACACTAAACAAAACGGTTTCCTTTCAATTCACTTAGTTTTAGAAGCAGTCGATTATGATGGGCCTTTACTTTGTAAGTGATATGCGTATGCCTATCGTGTTTTATTAGAATTTCGTACGATTATTGGTGGTTGTAATAATAAGGAGGCCAGATTAATTAATACTTGTTAAAACAAGTTTGTACAATGGGTCAACTTCTACCTCTGGGTACTGTACTTGTCTTAACACGTCCTCTAACCTAATACAAGTTTCAGCAAACTGTACATCAGGATTTTTCTACATTTTTTAATCTCCAGATGTATATCCCTCGTAATTATTAGCTTGTCAACCCGTATGTCTATCAGACATATACACTAGGGATGCCAATCGGAAAATCCCGAATCTCGAAATTCTGGAATTTTGTGAATCCCGAATCATGGGATTTTTAAAAACTTGTCCCGGGATTTTTCGGGATTTTCGGGATTGTGAATTCATATATATTTTGACCCTACAAAAGGTACTGAAAAAAATTTCTCAGATGAGGAAAATCCCACTTTCATTGATAAAAAGTTATTTTATACCATCGAAGAATCCAAAAAGCTCTATAAAACGAATTAAAAGGGTAACTGATTTAGACACTCAACTGTCCAAGGAAATAGATTTATTTTGACCAGGTGAGTAGAGGTGGATATTTACAAGCTGCATATAGCTATCTTGGAATCATTTTACCAACAAATGTTGATTGCAAAAAATGTTTTTCGACAGCCTATCAGAGCACATGTTAGATGCTTTAATCTTTTTGTTGGAATCCTAATATATGTAGCCCAGTTATGAGTAAACCTTTCAAATTAAAGGTCTTTCGATTTTTCTACGACAGATGTATATGACAGATGTCATCTGGAAAAGTATGGATTGGATTAGAAGTTAAATAGAGAAAAACATTAAGAAGTATAGCACCTCTTGGTGCCTTTCAATATCTAACTCTTGTGCTGGTGTTACAACAGGGAATACAGGGCGTGTGAAGATGATCTCGAATCTAAAGAATACTTCCTAAGTCATCGTCGAGCGTTCGACAGCATGATAATCCAACATTTTAAGGATGATATTTTACAAAACATTTCTTTTTTAAAAAGATTGGATTGTAAGAAATTCCGAAAACACTTGCACGATAGGAATTCCATATGAATTTTATGGAACATCGCAATATTTACGTCCAAGTGCCGATTTTGACGGCATTTGTAGGATCAGTATCACAATGGAAACCAATGTATTCCTTAAATATGCTTCATATAAATATCAGCCTTAAAAAAAAAAATATAATTTCCAAGCTTATTATCGCTTACATTTAATCTCATTATTATTCTTCAATTACCCCAAACAACAAATTATCCTCTTATGTCATTATAAATGCTTTTAATTTTCCGTTTCGGCTCTTTACTTTTATTTAAAAATTCCTTTTGATAAAAGACAAGAAAAAACTAAACGGGAAAATGATGCTGAATCTGGTTAATGGGAAAATCTTTTTTTGTTTTTTTTTTTCTGTTTGTAAGGCATTCTTATAATGGCATTTATTAGACTTAATTTACTACTCATCACCACAATACAGCTCAACACTTTATACGACACTATGGGGCAAAGACATTAAAATTTATTTTCCATTACAAAACAAGAAAAAAACAACATCAAAAGGGCCAATGTAAAGTATTAAATGTTATCCTCTTTTTTGAGGTAAAAATTAATGAAATTAAGCTTAACAAACAGCCAGCCAGCCCATCAGTAGATCGTCATCATCATTATCATGTGGGTTGTATGTTGTAATGGATGGCTTTAATGCCATTGCAACAGAGGGGGGAAGTAAGATGGTGGTAACAAAAAACCTTTTAGTCTTGAATATGATTATCGTCATCACTATCAATTCACTCACTTGAATTGTTTTATGGCATCATTATTTTAACCCTCAACCTGGTTTTTGTTTTTTTTTTTTTGGTTTTGAACTTTTGTTGTTGTTGTTTTAGGTTTAGCATGAAATAGAATAAATTAACGCCAGCCAGCCAAGCAGGCAGCCACCTTTATAACATCAACATCAGCATGAAAATCAGGCAACAAACAAATTTTCTACAATGTCAGCTAATTTTGAATCATCAAAGCGGAAATGTAAATTTCTACACTCTTTATAATAACGTTGTTGTTATTATTGTTGTTGTTATTATTGGCTGTTGTTGTTACATTTCGGTTGTAAAATTTTATTTTATTCACGTTGCCATAAACTACCACCAACAATCAAAAAAAAAACGAAAGAAAGGATTTTTCTAATACCGCACTCTCTGTGTCAACATGTAGCACAAAGAAGAAAAAACAAAAAACAAGAAAAAAAGAGGAGGCAGTTTTAGAAAGAGTATCGTTGGCAGAAAGCAACAAAAAAAAAGGATTCAAATTAACCATTTGCTAGACATTAGTGGTAAGAGGCCTAAAAGCGTTTGTTTGTAATTTTATGTCTCTCTCTCTCTCTCTCTCTCTCTCCTCCTTTATTTTTTATTGCATTTTAATATCAAATCTAAAATCTAAAATCAAAGACAGAAAAGTGTTTCACTGTTCCCGTATTCACGTAAAACAATAAAGGCACGACTGATTTTGTTGTAACAAATCAAAAATTAAAATTTTTTCAAACAAAAATTCCTTTTTGTTGCTGTTGTTGTTATTAGTAATCGTGTCTGTCACTTGAGCATAATTTTATTATGTTCTGTGAATTACAAATTCGTCATACAAAAAACCGGCAGTTAGACGTCTGGCATATAAACTATGATTGTTGGCTTTTAACACGTTACTCTGCCCCCCCCCCCCCCACACTCCATTCGTACATCAAAGCTTTTTTTTTTAGTGTGTCGAAAAACACTTTTAATTTCTAAACAAAAATTTAAATTTGAATTTGAAATTTTTCTCTGTGTTGCATATTAATAGGCAGACACAAAGCGTTTTAATAGAAAACGAAACTTTGTATGAAAATTTTTGAGCTTCATTCAAAATCATATCAGGTTTCTTTCTTACATAGAAACAAGATTTGGGGCTTGTTTAATAAGCTCAGTATACTGAGCCTATTCTAGTAGCAGCTTTTGAAACTACTTGCTTAATACGGAAACTTAATTACTTACTTAATAGGCCGATTAATGCTTTTCGGTCCACTTTAACACATCCATCCAGCCGCCTCTGGTCACACCAATCGATTACAGGGCTTCCTCGATTTGGTCCTTCCAACGCAAACAAGGTCTTCCTCTTCACCGACTAACAACTGTCGTTACAGTATTAACACATCAAGTAATGTCTTTCCAACATGATGGTATCGATGCCTCCATCCTTTTGTTAATGTTCTTGCCGTTCCGGAGTTATAGGGAAAAATCTACTTAGAATACTCATATAGTCGTATGTCATGTGGAAACTTTGGGAGCTCATAACTCAAAACACACTTTTTCGACTTAGAATGTTATAGAACGGAGTCATCGATATATACAGACATAATTGGTCATTACAGTCCTTCAGCCTGGGCAAAACCTACAGTTTAAAGTCGATTCTGAACATCAAATATTTTTAAAAACTTTTTCATGGCAATTTCTTATTTACTCTCAGAGTTTTTTCCAGAAATCTGTTGAGAGGAAGTGGTCCAAGAAATATTTCTTTTCATATATCGTTTTGTTTGCAATATCTGGACCAGGGGTTTGAACCATAGCCTCACCTCTAATAAACACTAGACTTCAGGGACTTCACGATACATTCACTGACTATATTATCATCAGCTGAATGCTGTCGAATTGCAAAAAAACCCCCAAACTGTGGATCACTGATCAAATTGTTGATCACTGAAATCAACAAAACGGAATGTCGGTGAGACTATAAAATGACACGAACTATGATTAAAATTTATAATACCTACAAGCAATTTTAAAGCGTGAAGGGATGACATATTAAGCATCCCCAAACCATTATATTTTCACCGTTATGTTTAATAGCTTGCTTCACATAGTATCTTTGACCACGTTCCCTGGATCTGCGCTAGGAGTACTGCTTTCCATCTTACTGAAGGTGGTTACATTTGGACTCATCCGACTAGATAACACGTTTCCAATCACATGAAAAGCAGTACTATTATCGAAGACCCGGGGAACGTGTTCAAGGATTCTATGTGAAGCAAACTGTTAAACATGCCAGCGAAAATATAATTGGTTGTGGATGCTTAACATGCTTAGATGGTATCATGCGAAAAAAGACTATCTAAAGATTCTGCAAAATCATCTTCCGAATTTTATGGACAAATGTCCCGAATAAGAAATTGTTTTCCAACAAGATGGCGATCTGAAGCATACGGCAAAAATTGTAAAGATATGGAGTGGGAAATAAAATTTTCAATTGATAGAATGGTCAGCACAAAGTCCCGACTTCGTTCCGATTGAAAATCTTTGACCATTCGTGAAAATCCGGCTAGGGCAGTACGAAACAGACCCAACAAACTTTGGGATCGTATAAATACGGAATGCAATCGAATTCCGAAAGATTTTATTGAAAATTTGGTAGAAAAAAATCTCAAACCGTGTAAATCAAGCTATTTCTAATAAGGGTCTATGGACAAAATATTTAAATTGGGTTAGTTTCTTGAATTTTCTTGAAATGTGCAAAATTGAGTTTATGTCAGTTATTTTCGTTTTTTCATTAAAAGTCATTAAATTCATTTCATTAATTATTATTTTTATACTGTTATTTATTTTTTTCCTGTATTTGCTTGTATGGTTTTGTTTTTGTGAATGACGAAACTCAATATTGTGAACATGAACTCACTTTTGCTCGTCACTGTATGCCATTAGCCGGATATATTAATTTTTTTTTTATTTTGTCGCAGAGTGTTAGTTTAGTTTAGAATAACACGACAAATGCTAGAATATTAGACTACAGCCCTTAATATCTTTGCTACAGAAAAAACTCTTCACGATGTTCTAAGTTTGGCCGTTATTAAATGGCCAAACGTAAAATTACACTTTCTGGAATCCTTGAATGCACTAAAAGCCAAATTTTTTCCTTATAGTGGCTCCTGACATCGTCATTGTTGATATTTTATACCTTCCAGATTATAATCTTAAATACTTGACTTAAAAAGGCCGGTTTTTATATGGCCTTAGCACCGTGAATTAATGGTGACGTTTCTTCAATTTTCGATAAAAGAAAGAAACCTCAAAGAGACATCGAGACCATATAACACGAACCAAACAGCCTCATAAGCTAAACAACAATTTGACTTGTTGATGCATCCAACGAATGCAAAATGGGCTTCATTTTAAAAGAAATGTGATCCAATCCAGCATGCCAGCGGCGTTCTTAACGATCGGCTGGCTTAAATTGTGAATCGGTTTAAACATGCAAATACACATGGAAAATATGAGATATTGAGCTTTCAAATAGGCTCCATTGCGGAGAACACTCTAACAGTTTCCGACCGCATTTGCAACACTGTGAATATTTTCTTAAATTTCTTTATTAATTTGCCAATTCGTGTACACAACGTAGATCAATTACGATGACCATTATCTCTCCGTAATTCACAAAAAGTGCCCTTCTTCTGAATCATTATTTTTGTGGTAAATTTTAATTAGTTTTACGTGTTTATCGGTTATTGAATGATACGTAGTCTTGCAAATATAAAATGCCGTGAAAAATTTTACAAACATCTGTCATTCGGTGTTAAGTTAGATTGTAATGGTATTCACCGTAGTCCAGAAGGTAGTTTATTGGCCTATTAGACGTGAGGTCACGGTTTAAATCATACAACAGACATCTTAAACAAAAACAAAATATAAAAATTTGTGTATTTAATCGGCGACTACTTCTCATTAGATTTCTGGCATAAAACTCGGAGAGTAAACAAAAATTTCTTAAAAATTTGTCATTTGAAGTTGACTTTAAACTGTAGATCCTGCCACTCAAGGATAAAATTAACACATACGCAACATAAGTGATGTGAGAAGTTAAGTTATAATCCTGATTAAAAGGGTTTATTGTAACGGTTAATTAAGTTAGAATGTAAAACGAATGAAAACCATTTAACTGCTTGATAGACCGGGAGTTTAACCTCTAACGGAGACAGTAGTGCACATTACTTGTTCAAAATTTTAAATTTAAAATTGATTTTAATGCTCGAAAAATAAAAAATCACAAAATAATTAATAAATAATTTATATCATATTAAAACACATGAAAATATTTTTTTAAATAACAAAACATTTATGATTTAAAAATGCATTGAATTAAAATGTCAACTATTTTAATATGCAAATATGTATCTATAAACCACAAAAATTCTAAATAATTAAATATTTTACTGACACCTACTCAATTTAGATTTAAAAAAAAACAGCAACAACAGCAACAACAACAACAACAAACTTCCATTATCAAATGTGCCATGCATTTATTTATTTATTGTTTTGTTTTTTTAATACCAAAAAAAAACTCTGTAAATATAAATGCATATTCAATGAAAATGAGTATTTAATTATGCGTTTAAAGTAATCCTTTACGAATTATTATGATTTTTTTTTTTTTTTCGTTATTGTTGTAACAACAACAAAGAAACCTGCAACAGTATCAATTTAAATACTCATTAAAAGCCAGCAAAATTATTTAAAAAATCAAATAATTCTTCAATATACACAAATACACACACACACATCCACACTAGTATGATAAGCATATTGTATGAGTATGTATGTATAATAATGCAAATTAATAACACATAACATACGCACACTTACACGCCCATACAAATACGAATATATTAACATATGAGAACATGAGTTCTATTATCAAAATATAAAATGATTGTTATGGCATCTCTATTACATTGAATATACCCTGTTACACACAACAAAAAAAAAAAAACAAAACAAAAACAACAAAAGCATAACAATTGTTATGTGCTGTTATTATCACTCTTACTATGATGTGTGTTGTCTACTAGCTCTCCCACTTCGCCATATCTTTTCTATGCATACGCCATCATTGTGTGGATGAATGCATTTCTCTCTTTGTTGATGGAGGCATGTGTGTGTGTGAGAGCTAAGCATTGAGACCTGCAATGGCAACAACGTATTTATTATTCGTATGCATTCGGGTGTGAGAATTTCTACACATGTTTATCAATATGCATTTATAAGTGTTAGTGTATGGGTTTTATTGTTAAATGAGAACATATTTCTATATGTCTGCCTATAGGTGTGTGTGTGTGTATGTGTATGTGTTATTAAAGCATGACCAAATGTGTCAAAAGTGTAATTAAATTTACAATTGAAAATTCCATTATTATTTCAAAATGAATCGATGATTGTCTTTCTAAAACATGTTTTAGACTCGTTTTTTTTTCTGTTTATATGTAGCAAATGATGAAAGGAGGTGTGTGAGAGAAGGAGAGTGAGAGAGAAGGGAATTTGTCTGTATAATTCCACAAAGAGTAAAATTTCAAATAGAAATGAGAGTGATAATTATTGATTTTTGCATACCACATTTACAATATGTCGACCATTTTTCTGTTTTAAGTTTTTAATTTTATTCTAGATAATGAATGTCTAGAATTATTATTTTAGTGTCTTTTAGAAGGAAAATTTCTAGCGGGTGTCTATAGATATAAAGCCTATGTCTGTTAATTTATTCATAGGGTGTTAATAAGTATTTCAAGAAAGTATTTCTAGTCACGTAACTTTGGTTCTAAGTTTTGTAATTCGGGTAATCCAGACAACTCAATTCTAAGGGGAAATCATGCTTATAAAATTGGTTTTTATAGCCATGATGACTTCCCTAAAGTGGCTTTAAATCACGCGTTTATTTATACCATTTTTGCACCTGCTATGTAAAGTTGTACTATCCCTTCCGACCTAATTTTCTTAGTATTTTACCAACCCATTTAACGCCATCTTGTGATGCAATGACCTTGAAGTTGATAACTTTCAAAAAGTGACTTTATTTCACACAGATTGTTATAATACCGGGTGATTTTTTAGCAATTATCTTTTTGGCAACACTGGTTTAAACAGCTCACGCACGTTTCGTGTTTTGTTTCACTGTCAAACATCTTCAGTTTGGTCTATAATTTAACCATGAATCGTCTCACAAACGAACAACGCTTGCAAATCATTGAATTTTATTATCAAAATGCGTGCTCTGTTAAGAAAGTTCATCGCGCGCTTCTTCCATTTTATGGTCAGTTTAATCGACCCACTGAAGCGGCTATTTGGGCTATTGTGACTAAATTTCGCACCAAATTTCCATTGTTGAATATTAAACTACCAACACATTTCGTATGATCATCAATTATCGATTCGTCGCCGTTCCCAGCAATTAGGCCTTTGTTGGCAAGTTGGCCGAAGATCCACTTCTTTATCGAAAAATTGTGTTCAGTGATGGAGCTCATTTTTGGCTCAATGAATACGTAAATAAGCAGAATTGTTGATATTAGAGTGAAGATCAGCCAGAAGCATTGCAAAAGCTGCCAATGCATTCAAAAAGTCATAGTTTGGTTCGGTTTATGGGCTGGTGGCATCGTTGGACCGTACTTATTCAAAGATGCTGCGAATCGTAAAGTAACTGTGAATGGTGAGCGCTACCGTGAGATGATATTCAACTTTTTTTTGCCCAAAATATAAGAGCTTGACTTGCATGGCATGTGGTTTCAATATGCCACACAGCATGCGTAACAATGGATTTATTAAGAGGCGAAGTCGGTGAATATTTTATTCACGTTCGGGACCGGTCAATTGGGCGCCTGATCGTGCGATTTAATACCTTAAGGCTATTTTTTGTGGGACTATGCTAAAGCCTATGTCTATACAGACAAGTCCGCTTCAATTGACGCATTGGAAGACAACATTGAAGCATTTATTCGTGAGATACCGGCAGAGACCTGCGCCGAGCAAATTTGTCGGCGGCGGCGGCTAAAGTTGAAAATCTTCGGCGGCGGCTTTAAGCCGGCTGTCAGCCGAAATATGGTAAAGTTTCGGCGGCTCTTTTATTTATTTAAATAATACGCATACATTTCCAACATTTATGTATGTAAAGAACAAAAAAGACGTGTAAATCCATATATGAAACATTAGTCTCACATAATTGGTCATTACAACTTTTCAGTCAGGATTACGACCTAGCTTCTCACACCACTTGTGAGTGTGCGTTAATTTTATATATGAGCGTTGGGGCCTACAGTTTTAAAATGGACTCCAAATGATAGATTTTAGAGAATCTTTTCATGGCAATTTTATTTACTCTCACAGGTTTTGCCAAAAATTGCAGTAAATTTACTAAATAATCATTGTTAGCAAATCGATTATTAAAAATAAGCGACTAAAGAAAGAATTAGAACAAAAAGTAAAATTACACACAAGGTGGCAACACTGGTCTGCTGTGATCCGAAATGACATAAATAAAATGGCCCTGGTTGCTCCACCATGTTAAAGGGCCTTAGATCTCTGCAGCACATTTGCACAAGTAGACATGCGTTAGCAAATTTTTTGGAATCTGCATTTTCAGAACTTCCTGGCAATATGGTTTTAGGTTTGGCATTCGAATTTTCAAATTTTTTCGATTTTACATCAATACCATGAGCACGTAAATGGTTACAGAGGTTCGATGTCACCTACAAAACAATTATCAGAAATAAGTATTCAAAATAAAATTTTCCAAAAAAATTTGGCTAAAAGCTAATTGAAATTGAAGTTTCAATTATTGTTTTGGGAAATCAATACCATTAAAAATAGCATGGTCGTCATCGGAATCAGATGAATTTAACTCATTTAAATTATTGAAATTTGTAGTTCTTTGGTTCTCCATTTCAATTTTTTGTCTTTTAAAAAATTTAACGTAAAGTTCCCACATTCACCAAAAACAAGAACATATCAAAAAATTAAAAATTTTTCTATTAATATATCACAAAATGAACAAAAAAACTTCAATAATGTATTTAAGTCAAGTAAAACAAATATATAAATATCATATATATAATTAAAATTTACTGTATACAATTTTAAAAACATATTTTCATATATTCTAATTTTCTTACATACATACAACGGCGGCTAAATTTAAGCCGAATCAAGCCGAATAAATTTTCGGCGGCGGCGGCTTTTAAATTTTGTCGGCGGCTCGGCTTAGCCGGCTGTCAGCCGATCGGCGCAGGTCTCTGGATACCGGCCGAAATGTTGGAAAGAGTATGCCAAAATTGTACTAAGCGGATGGTCCATTTGAGGCGAAGTCGCGGTCAACATTTGCATGAAATAATCTTCAAACAATAAATTATATGGACCGTACTATCGATCCAAATAAAGATTTCATCCATTTTTCTGGATTTTATGATTATTTATTTTTATTTTTTTTTTTCACCCTATATTATTGCACCTGCCATGTAGAGTTGTTCTGTTTTAGTTTTCGGAGTGGTGCGTGCCTTCTAGTGCTTTTTAGTCGACCTAAACTTCTTTGGCCATACTACCGAATTTTCATAAATCGGTACCAGAAGTATCGAAAGCAGCTTTATACAACATTTTGCTGGTGAATAAATTCGTACAATCTTTTTAATCAAAATATCTTTCAGTTTTTTTAAATAAATTTAAACAGAAAAACTTATTACCAGAGATAAGCAATAAGTATTTAAAACGATGATTAGGATCGAGTCATACTTATAATTTCAGATACTTATACGCATTCATACTTATTTTAATATGATACTCATACTACTCATACTCAAAGTTGTAAGTACTCATCGTATTCATACTTAACAATACACATGAATAATATTGACTTCGACTCGTCTCTACTTAACATTTACACGAAGCACAAAATAAGTATGATTCGCATACGAAGACTACTATACTCACAAGAAGATTGTGTGTATGCTTTGCTTGTTGTCTTTGTCTTTCATTTCTTCTTTCTTTGTAAATGCAATAACAGCCAAGACTGTTAATTTTGTTGAATGATTCGAATCACTTATAAGTATTACAAGAATTTTTCTAAATTTATTAATCAGAATGAGTAGGCGTATGAATCAAACATATTTCGAATGTTGTGAGTTTGATGACAATGTTGTACTCATACTTTTTGCTACTTATACTATATCAATGTAGTAGCGAATAGGAATGAATCAGAGTAGTTGAATTTCAATTCTGTGATTCACTAATACTCAAATTATATGAGAGCTTCATGAGTAGCGAAAAAACGATTCATTGCTGATCTCTGCATTGGTACAATTATATAGGAGTATCCTAAAATTTTCACATAATATCCCAAATTATCTGCTTAAATGATTCCAGATTACTTTGGATGAGCTTTATAACTACAAAAGTACTCGATTGATTGCTTTACGTAATTTAATCAGATTATTATCGTTAAAGAAAAATTTTAATTTCTGATACAATTTAAAACATTTAAAATTTTCCGCTGATTTATAAATTGTATAATTTGATTACAAAAATATGAAATATTTTCCATCATCATATCAATTACAAAATATTTTCAAATATTTTATTTTGATTTTCCATCAAATACTTTTAAATTTATTTATTTCTGTGCATGAGTCTCTGTGTACGCCTGGATGACTATAAATAAGTCCATAAACCGCACATTTATTTTCAACTAAAACTGAAACTCAATACCATTAAAATTGAGAGGAGTTATAAGAGGGATTCGTGTTAAAACTAATTCAATTAGATTTCGATGTCATTTCAAAAAGCCACTTAATTTGTTGTATAATATTTGGTTTTATTCGAAATTCTTTTTTTTTTCCTTGTTTTTAACAATATTTTACAAATATAAACACATATTTGTGTTAACTGAAGCGATAAAAATAATTAAATATTTAATAATAAAATATGTACGTATATGAGTCATTCCACTAGAAATGTGTTTAACATATGCTTGCATTCAGTAGACGTAATACGGAAGAGTAAGTGTGATAGTTTACTTCTACTATTAATTGGTCACTGTAATCCCTTAGTCAGGATAACAACCCAAGTTCTCAACAACAACCTCTGTTGTGAGTGTTAATTTTACCCATGAGTAGTAGGCTCCAAGGGGGAGATTTGAGAAACTTTTCATTACAATTTTATTTATTCTTAGAGTTTTTATTGGAGGACTATTGACAAGAATTCGCGGAAAGTAATATTTTTTTCATATTTCGCTTTGATTGGGTTGTCTGAGCTAAGGTGTGAGCCTGCAGTTCTCGTCTAATAGGTCAACACTTTACTTACTACAGTACGAGGACTTTATTTTGCTTAATTACCTATATTTTTATCACCCTTTCAAGGATAGACAAGTTATTGTAATTTTTTTATTCTTTCTGTATTTCTCGTCCCCCGATGCCACTGTCTGTACGTCTCAGTTCGCTTTTAATACAGTGCCTTACGCGGTTCCATCCTCTTCTTTTTATCTCTAGATATACTGATGTGTGTTAACCTTTACTCCATAGTTCTTCGTTCTATATTGATATCAGAGTCAACATAGTTTGGGTATTTTAGTCTGACCAATGTGAACACCAGTTCAGAGTACGCTGGATAGTCTAGCAATTCTAATTTGATGTTCTAGTTAAATATACTCTTACACATTCCGCATTTGCTAATGCAGGCAATACTTTCATCTGGTTTGAAGAGCAAAACTGGCACAGTGGATTCTTCCATAAGACACCGAACTCATAAGTAGTACAGACCAAAATTGATTGTTGTTGCAGCTTATAGTTTATAAAGGGTCCGCCAAATAACTTTTTTTTTTGAAAATGCTTTAAAAAAATCTTCTAAATATTTTCTCAAATTTCTTTTTTTATTTGAAAGTACAATCCTTCCGGTTAATAATGGAAAATAATTTCATTCAAATGGCTGCCTCGGCTAGCCATACAGTAGCCTACACAACCTGTCCAATTTCTAAGCACATTATCGACTGTGTCCAGTTGTATTTCACCAATGGCTTCACGAATATTGTCCTTTAAAGCCTCAATTGTCTTTGGCTTGTCGGTGTAATACTTATCTTTGACGGTACCCCACAAATAATAGTATAACGGTGTCAAATCCCAGCTCCGAGGAGGCCAACGACCTCAGCTCTGCGGCTGATAATGCGATATTCAAAAACAGGGCGCAATCCATCGAGTGTAGCTTTGGCTGAGTAGCACGTAGCGCCGTCCTGTTGAAACCAAATGTTGCCAATATCCTCCTGTTCAATTTTTGTGAACAAAATTCGTTTAACATGGTCCGCTGCACACAATCGATAATATGCTTAGAAATTGCACCGATCGTGTAGGCATGGCCAGCCGAGGCAGCCATTTGAATGAAATTATTTTCCTTTATTAACCGGTGGGATTGTACTTTCAAATAAAAAAAGGAAATTTGAGAAAATATTTAGAAGTTTTTTTTAAAGTATTTTCAAATAAAAAACATATTTGGCGGACCCTTTAACTCCCTTTCAAACCTATCAAAATTTCAACGTCGTTTTTAGTCCATTTCTTTACACTTCACTGATGGCAACTCGATCAATCAAACTTGAACCAAGCATCGCTCTTTTTTAGATCGTTTCCCTTAGCTCTCTCCTTATAAAATTTCATCTCAGTCTTGCTACACTATATGTACTACTTTAGTGGTGGATCTGCGAAGAGAGGCAGGTGATTCTTTAACATTGAAAATTTCGGCGCCGAGATCATTCTTACCACTACACTTTAAACTTTTTAACTGAGAGAGATGATGAACAAACCCAAACCATTATATCCAATTGTATAATCCAGGCAGCATGCCTAAAATTTTTTCATGGGCACCCCTTTATTTTATATATTTTAGGTTTATCCACATGTACACATACATGCATACATATGACCGCATTTATATTACAATATAAATATGCTTGTGTGTGTATGTTTGCATGTGTATTTGTAAATATTTTATATTTTAATTAAATTAAAATCAGTGCAAACGCATATAATAGAGTTGCAGCCGGCCCCCACAAAAACCCTAAAATGAAAAACCCATGCAAGTAACCATGTGTGTCTGGGACATTGTAATTAAATGAGTAAAAAAAAAAACTTGGGCAAATGATAAAAAAAAAAACGGACAGAGACCAATAAAAAAAAATAAAATACGAATACATAATTTCTGTATTTAATGCAAATATATACAGTATTCCCTCGATTTACGGCGTCTCGATTTACGTTGTTTCGATTAACGTCGTCAAAAATTTTGTTCCCTTAAACTTCGATTTACGTCGTTTCGATTTACGTTGCCTTTTTCCGGAACATTCTACGACGTAAATCGAGGGAATACTGTACTTACGTACATATTGTATGTACATGTACATGTGCTAACAATACAATTGTATTGTCATGCATATGGTCAGCGGCATAAAAATAAATCCATATGTCCCTTAAATTGAAAAACAAAAAGCAAAAAAAAAGAGAGAAAAAAAGCCCAGGCTATCCTATAATGTTTGAACTGATGCCGGTTGATATGCAACGGCATTCTGCAGTTTGTTGGGTCTTGCTATACAATACACAGTCAGCAGCAGCACAGGCAGTTGGCAGTTGTCAGTTGGCATTGGACAATCGGCAGCCGGCAACACATTCACCCATTCACTCATTCATTCATTCATAACTAATAATTAAATTTAATCGCCTTTCTGTCGTTTGGCAATTTTATCCAATTAAATATCGTGGTTTTAATGCCATTTCACTCTTCATTTATTTATTTCGGATTTTTTTTTTCCTTTCCACTCCGCATGCCTTTTTTTTGTGTGTTTTACTTTGCCACATTGTGTTGAAAGTTGTGCTGAAATTCATGGGCTATTACTGTCTGTTGGAAAAACCAAAAAAAAAAATAAAAAAATTGTAACAAAATCCCACAATCATAGAAAACAAAAAGCCTGTTAGACACAATAGAGTTTTAAAAAAAAAAATAATTCACTTCGGCTAAATTTTGTAAAAAAAAAAACAAAAAAATTTTAAATAAAATCCATTAGATTTGCTGCAGTTATTGCTGACTATATAATGCCCTAGCATTTGTTTGTTTGTTTGTTTTTATAAATTTATTTAAACAATTTTCATGTGATTTTGTTTTTTTTTTCATGGCATTTTCTCTCTCTATCTCTTAGGAATAATGAAAAATAGAAGAAATTCCATACGAAAAACAATTTCAATATTTTTGCTTTTAATTGAAACTCATGTTGAATTGCTTATCGAAAATCTCAAACTCAACCACCATTCTGGCTGCATAATGTACTTTTCGTTAAGGAAATTGTCGAAAATTTTGTGGCAATTTTCTATTGGTTGTGTGCTCTAAAATGTTTCAGACTTTGTGAAAAAGAAAAACCAAAAATTTAAACTTTTATTAGGATTTTATAGTTAAAGCACCATGAGAGTGCGAGTTTCATTGGCATCCTATAATTAGCCAAACTAAGGAAGGAGGAAAATACATCAAATTCGAAAAAAGTTCCTTCATTTCATCACATTAGCTCCAAGAGCTACTTCTCTGGAACTGTATGAGCAATGTAAACGTGTTAATGTGCAATTTGAATCTAATTCAAGAAAATAAATATTTAATGAAGAAATACAAAAACTCTCTAGAAGGCTATTTAAGACTAAATGGGGCTTAACCCACCATAGCCTTGATGGTTCCCTTTGCCACAAAGGAAGTGATATCTTCTTCGAATGTTAGCGATTATACAAATGTAATAATCAAACGTTGTTGTTCAAATCTTTATTGTTCTCTCCAACTCTGGCTACAGACTGTGGAATTTCTATTCAATTGTTGATATTGATGGGAATTAAATCATATTTTCCGATACTCATAATTTGCACAAAAGAAGTTGTTTTCCTTTTTCCTACCATAGTTTTCGTTTTTTTTTTTTTACGCCGAGGAGGGGCAAATGTACCTAACCGCACCATAGAGGAAGTCGTCACGTCCTCCGTGTGTGGGGCCCTCACCCACTAAATCCCCCCTCGTACCGTGGACTGTTGTGTCCACTCCGGAACTACGGTGGTATTACTTCCGAGTGGAGTCCTTTTTGGCCCTTTGGCCGCCTTCATGCTCACATCCTCGTCCGGACTGTGTAATGAAGGTTGGGGAGACTTCTAATTGTCTCCGCTACTCCTTCCGTCCAAGCTCCCGACTGGGACCTCGTTTGACACGTCAGCTAGTATCATCTAGCTCACGTGTCACGTGCCCGCCTGCTCCGTAGCCTCCAGATCTCTCTTCTTCAGTCTCAGAATGCGCTCCACATAATTCGCCACTGAGACCCAATTCTCTCTGCTCGCAATGATAGCGGCCGTTATCGTTCCGATCATCGACGTCAGTGCAGAGCGATAGCTCTGCCAGCGTGCACATTTGAAGATAGTGTGTTCCGCATCATCTATTACCTCCCCTTCTTCGTAAAGGCAGTAAGGGGAGGTGGTCTTGCCCATTCTGTTGAGATATTTCCTAAAATATCCGTGGCCCGATAGCATCTGTGTAACATAAAAATTTACTTCACCAAATTTCCGACAGATCCATGGCTTTATTTCCGGAATGAGTCTCGCCGTCCACCTTCCTCTATCCTCGTCGTTCCATCGTCGTTGCCATTCTGAAATGGTGTTTTCCCTGAAGTGACCGGTTATGTGGTTTCCAGCCGATTTCGCCTTATAAATCTTCATCCGCTCTGCTGCCAGTAGATCGACAGGGATTGTACCTGCTATCACAAGTACGGCTGGGGCGGACACCGTACGATATGCCGACGCGATACGTAGTGCAGCCGTTCTCTGTACCGCTAGAAGTAAGTTCGCCCGTTTTTCAACCCCTAGCGTTTCGGCCCAAATTTCGCTCTCATAGAGCATAATGCTGCTTCCAACATCCATCAGGAGTCTCCATAGTTTTCGTTTGGTTATACCAGGCAATCATATCGAACATCAAACATGTTTGATCATCATTTTCATCTCCATCTACATTTTGCATTGTATTGGTTAGATAGGCTACACAGGCGAAAAAAGTGAGTCACGATTCACTTTGAACTTTAATTCACAACCGCAATAGCAGACGCGTAAGCTGCAGCTTTATCTCAATGATAAGAAAAAAATTTTCCTTTTTGACCTAAGTAAAGTCCTTTACCTTTATTTCATCATTTAAATGCTGCAATAAGTTATCTTAGTTGCTCCTTTTTAAAGATAATCTATGCAAATTATCTATGCAATGCTTAGCTTTCTCTTTTGTAAATTCATAGCCTATCATATCAACTAGTTTAAGCACTTTCAGTCGAATATCAGATCGGATTTAATGGATTTTCTTTACTGTTTCTGTTGTAGCAAATTAATTAGCGGACCGCTTTATCTTGGTAGCTCCTAATGCTTCGTTTAATCTCAGTAATCCAATGTTTTAATAGGCTTAAGCGAATGAATGAAGTCGCCGTAGTCTAGTAGGTAGTGTGCTGGCTTATTAGACATAAAGCCAGGGTTCGAGTCCTAGGCCAGACATCAAAATAAAATACAGAAAGTATTTCTTCGGCGATTTCCTCTCAGCAGATTTCTGGCAAAAACTCTGAGAGTAAACAAATGATAATTTTCTCAAAAATCTGTCTGTAAACTATAGGTTCCACCACTTCTGTATAAAATTAACACACACAACATAAGTAGTGTAAGAAACTAGATCAATAATCTTTACTGAAGCATTACAACCCAATTATGTATGTATGCATTGGTTAGATGGACTGAAACAGGGAAAAAAGTGCGGCTTGGTTCATTTTAAACATTAATTCACAATCGCAATAGCACTCGTGTGAGCTGGCGCTTTAACTTAATGAAAAAAAAACTTTCGTTTTGACCTAAGTAGAGTCTTTGCATTTATTTCATCATTTAAATGCTGCAATTGAGAATACATTTCTTATTTTCCGACAACTATACTTCGTCGGAAACCCCAGTTTGCACAGATTTTTCACCATTTTGCTGCAGTAGCAATTCGGCTTTTTAGGGGTCTGCTTCTAAGGAACCTTAGTTTATTCTCTCAGCTCCAGGAGTCTTGTAATGGCTACAAGGGCAAATCGCTTCAATTATTTTCAGTTTTTGGTAGTTAAGAGAGATGTCTGACCTGCGGCTTGTACTATGGCCTACTGTCTAATAAAGCTAGACTACAGCGACTTAATATGTAGAACTGATGTTGCTTTCAAACCTGAACACTTTTTTAGGTATAAAGATAGCTGCTGTAGTTGCAGAGTAGCTTTGGTGGACTAAAACCTTTAAACTAGAATAAACTACTCTTAATGACACTTGAACACAATGCATTGTAATCTTAAATTAATGCAATTAGACGCATTAAAGAGACTACATCATCACAGTCATCGCAGTATTTGTATAAATTTTAAATTTCACAAATTTTTTTTTTGGAAGATGCATAAAAGATTTATATCGAGCTTTATGCGATTTTATGTATCTTTTTTTAATTTTTCCTTAAAAATGAAGTACACTTGCAACAAATTTTTTTAACCATTTTTTTCCTGTTTTTGGTCTTTCTTTGTAAGCAATACGTGGATATAATTTTTCTAATCAGTTTTAAGTATTATTAGTAGTAAGTAGGGATACCAAACGGGATCGATTTTTAAAAATCCCAGGATTTTGGGAATCCGGATTACCAAATCCCGAGATATTTCGGGATAATTCGGGATCCAAAAATCCCGAAAAATTACGGGAAAAATCGCGATTTTCTCTAAATAATAAAAATATTTCGGTAACAAAATCATTTGTATTCCAATTATGGATATCAGAATTATATGCCGTTAAATATGCATTAGTTTTAAGAAAATTATTTGGATTCCAACAAAAAGATTAAAGCATCTAACATTTCGCTCCTTTATTGCAACATAGTCATATCTCAAAAAATTAATAATTTGTAGTTACTTAAGCAAAACTGCTCTTTAGGACCTTCTGTACATGCTGAAAAAAAATCAGTTTTATATCCCAATCTGAACCTAAGTTATAGCAAAAAATGTTTGCGGAAATTAGATCATAGGTCTTAAATCGCATTTTGCCAAGTTCAAGTTTTTTTGAGATATGACTATGTTGCAATAAAGGAACGATTTGATCTAAAAGGCTTGAATGCATTTTGTTGTCAACAATCAACATTTGTTGGTAAAATGGTTCCAAGATAGCTATATGCAGCTTGTAAATATTCACCTCTACCGCCTTCTGATCTAAATAATTCTATTTCTTTGGACAGTTGAGTATCTAAATCAGTTCGTTTTATAGAGCTTTTGCATTCTTCGATGGCATCAAAAAACTTTTTATCAATGGGAGTGGGATTTTCCTCATCTGAGAAGCTATTATCGAAGTCAATTTATATAGAATTTTTTTCAGGACCTTTGTAGGGTCAAAATACATATGAATTCACAATCCCGGGACAAGTTTTTAAAAATTCCGGGATTCGGGATTTTGTGAATCCCGAAAATTCCGGGATTTCCCGATTGGCATCCCTAGTAGCAAGTAAATAAAATAATTTCTCATGATAGTGTAAAACTTTTTTTTTGTAAATAATTCTAAATAAAGTTCTAAAAAAGTGTCTTTGAACTATAATAGGAGCAACCGCATTTGAATCCCATTTTCCATCATTTGCCATCCAAAACACACGAGTATCTGTAACCATTGTAACCACAACTGAATGGAAGAACTCTTCTCGTTGCTTCAGAAAAAGCCACACAAACAAACAAAAAACAAAAAAAAAATCTATAAAAAGTGTATAATTTTATAATTATCCTTTTTGTTTTTGTTTTTTTATTTTATCCTTTTCGATTGTTGTTCCTGTTGTTGTTGTTGTTGTTGTTCCTGTCTACAATTGCTGCTTTTCTGTTTCAAAAACAATATGAAAATGTTTATTTTTCTGTTTCATTATCCACTTGAAAATTCTGTGCTTTTTTTCACTGTTTATGGCATTGCCAAACAAAGAATTACATACAGCCACAAGGAGAGAGAAAGAAAAGGGGGAGGGGAGGGGGAAGGAGAAAAAAGTAACCTTATGGTTGGTTGCATGGATATTTTCTGTGTGTGTGTATTTGTTTTTGTTTAGCAAACTTGCAACATATATTATGGTTGTTGACTTGTTTTTATGTTTTTCTTTTACTATTGCCGTGCCCGTGTTGTTGTTGTTGTTGTTGCTTGCTAAATGTAGACTCAAGTTGAAGTTGAAAAATACTTGATACCACCAACACCATTATTAAACACCACAAGTTGCAAGTAACAGGATTTTTATAACTGCCTGTGTGTGTATGTGTGTACGTGTGCGAGCACTGTTCAGCTTGTGGTAGAGCAGAGCACCATTAACAGCAAGAGCGGCAGTAAGAGTTCAATTTATTTGTGGTTGCTGGTGGCTTTAACTTTTTTTTACTGCTGTTGCTGATACCCTGCTTAAATGGAAAGTTTTTTTTTTGTTTTTATTTCAAATAAAAATTTGTTTACACAAGTTTAATAATGTTTTTATTTTTGTTTTAATTTTTTGTTATTTCTTGCCTTTTTCCCCCCTTTATTGTGTTTCATTTCAAAACAAAACTTTCCTTCTCTGTTTCTCTAAAACTTTGAAACAAGCTTTGAACTTGAAAAATAATGTATGGGAACCAAACCAAAAATAAAAAAAATTTTTTTTTTGAAAAATAATTGTCGGCAAAACTTATGCTCAACAAAATTCAAGTGGAGTTTAAAATTTTAGTTTTTTGTGTTGTTATTAATTTTAATGACGTTTCTTCTAAATATATGTACATTCATATATAAATAATTGTATGTAATTAACATTTTTTTTTAACTTAAGGTAACTGCTGAAGACGTTAATTAGTCGTCTGCCTTATAAGAGAATTTTTACAAAACAAATAAATAAATTTATTTGAAGTTACTCATACGCACCGTTGAATTGAAATATGCTTTGAAACATCATCATATATTATTTCTAAAGCACTTTTTTTTGTTGGTTGCAAATATCTCCCATACCACCACATCAAATTTAGTGACACAAAATATCTCATTTAAAGCTTATATCTAACACTAATGGCCAAAAAATCAATTAGAAATTGGAAAAATATCCTATTTTTCATCTAATAAAAATTGTATTTATATAGCACACTGCATGATATACTGTTTGTCTGTATGATTATATGTTCAAGCATGGTAATACAGAATCGCTTAATAGTAATGCAGTTTTACATATTTTATTATATATTAAAGTCCACTTGGGCAATAGAGCTATTTACCATAAAGCCGTTTATTACTAAGTCATTTATATGTAATATACATATTAAGTTGTAAAAAGCTGTTTTGGCAATACTTTGGAATAGTTGTTAGATCAAGTGCGATAAACAGGGTCGCTTAATTGTAATGTTATTCCACAGAATAATATATAAAGTTGTAAAAGCCATTTTGGTAATGTCGTTATTGTCATGGCATTGTTTGTTTTATGAAGTGTGGTAATACGGTGTCTTTTAATATATGCAAATATATAGTGACAGCTGATATTTAACAGTTAAAAAGGTTTTAAGAAAAATATGAGTAAAAGTAACTTACAACGTAAGAATTGATAAGACAAATGCAATTATAATGTAAATCAAAAATCTTAATGCTAAACAGGGATTAATAAATGGTACCAGGCTAATCGCAACAAACTTGGGAGAACACATCATATCAGCAACAATTATTCATACCGATAAACCTGTACTCATACCGCGAATCAACCTTACACCTTCTGATCCAACTGTGCCTTTCCGAATGACACGAAAACAATTCCCTGTGAAAGTTGCTTTTGCTATGACGATAAACAACGCACAAGGTTAAACCCTTCAAAATGTAGGATTGTATTTACCAGAACCGGTCTTTTCACATGGGCAATTATACGTGGCTTTTTCTCGTGTGCGTACGTTTAAAGATATTTTTGTTTGTATTAAGGAATCGTACGGGGCAAAAAGTTAATGATAATCATGTCATAACCTCTAACATTGTATACAAAGAAGTATTATAAATGCATTTAAACATACGTATGCATGTAAATATGTATGATGATATTATAATTTCTAATATTTTTTATACTTTTAATAAAATTTCCATTAATTATTTTCATTTCATGTTATATAAATGACAACTAACGGTGCGAAGCAATCGCACGGGTCATCTAGTACTTTTAAAATGAAATTTTTTATTTAAAAATATTATTACCAAGATGAACAATTCATTATTTTTTTAATTGAGTAACAACTTGCAGTTAACACCGGCATAAGAATATCCGTCTGAATCTTAGTGAATTAAATAGACGAGAGGCCTTGCCACTACTCGTGACTATAAACGTAATTTTAATAATTTTATGATGTTTTAAAAAGGCCAAAAGATCTGAATTCTATATTGAAACAAGTAAACCATATCGATCGCCTTGCAACTGTCATGCTGTATAACGGCTAGAGTTTCCAATTCTTCTAACTGCTCTTTCTTTCACTATCCACTCTTTCTAAAGTAGACCCTTTTGGGTATTCATTCTGCAGCCTACTGGGCTTCATTAACTCGTTGCCATCAATTGCAGTTAATGTGCGATGAACTTATCACATATCATCCAGATTTTTTTAAAGATATTGTGCACAGGACTATTCATTTCACGGAATTTTCCTGTCAGATTTTAATTATATGATCGTTAGCGGGTCTAATACATACATACATATATAATTGGCCATTACAACCCTTCAGTCAGGATTACGACCTAGCTTCTCACACCACTTATGTTGTGTGCGTTAATTTTATACATGAGTGGCGGGACCTAAAGTCGACTCCAAACGATATATTTTTGAAAAGCTTTTCATGGCAATTTTTACTCTCAGAGTCTTTGCCAGAAATCTGCTGAGAGGAAGTCGCCGAAGAAATATTTTTCGTTTTGATGTCTGACCCTGGAATTCGAACACGGGCCTTTTGTCTAATAAGCCAACACACTACCCACTAGACCACGGCGACTTCATGTCTAATATGTAAGATTAATTTCCTTTGGAAACTTGCTTTTTGTATGCGTCATGGTATTACGACCAGAGTTATGTGCTTGCAACGTCTTGTTAAATTGAAATTCTTTCATTTTGGGTAACAAAATGCACAAAACACACGATTTTTATCATTCTGAAGACTGAAGTACGATGGCTGAAGTATAATGCAATGGCAAAAACCATACCCAATAATTGTTCTTTCAAGGCGTATTTGAAGCTCTGGTATTGGATTTGGCTGCTACTTATAGGATAATTCTGTTCATTAATGTACCCAGGCCAGACATCAAAATAAAGTACAAAAAGTGTTTTTTCGGCGATTTCTTCCCAGCAGATATTCTGGCAAAAGCTCTGAGAGTAAATAAAATTGCCATGAAAAGTTTCTCAAAAAAATCTGTCGTTCGGACTGGACTTTAAATTGTAGGTCCCGCCACTTATGTATAAAAATTAACACACACAACATAAGTAGCGTGAGAAACTAGGTCAATAATCCTGACTGAAGGGTTGTAATGACCAATTATGTATGTTTGTATGTACCCAGCAGAAAATGATTTTCGAATTACAGTTAATTTTAAACAATCCATCTCAGCAGCCATCCTCAAAAGCTAATAATATCGATAACGAACACAATGGAAAGTCAGGTAGCGACATTTCTTGATAAAGCAGAAAACATAATTATCAAAATCACCTGGACAATACGACAAACTACACAGCCATTACGTGACAATCATTCACCGCCAACTTCACTCTTTACCGTGTCTCAAATTCGAACGCATTGACGTGCGTTAGTTTGATTTGCTTCATACAATTTGTATAGGAAAGAATTTTTGTTAGAAAAATCCCGTTTAGTGCGCTGATTAGCGCCTTTATTAGGAACTTTTTCCTTTCGGGATACATTACAGTTAGAAAGAGTCTGTTTTAAACAGTAAAAAAAAATAATTACATAAACTTAGATATTCAGAGAAATTAATTAATGGTGAATGAACAAAAGGCTAAAATTTGTCATTAAAAAAAAATTTACATTAATCAGAGCTCGTATATTTAAAAATTGTGACTGCTTTCCTTTTTTCTTTTTTCTTTCTAAAAACATTAAAAATAATTTATTTTAAGTGCAAACCATATTTCACAGCTAAAGGTCAAAATTATTTTGAATTTACTTTCAGCTCTACGTACATATTTAATATCCTTAATAGTTACAAAAATAAAAAAAAAAAAGAAACAAAAACTGTTGAAATGATTACTTCCTTAATTACCATTTAATTTCATTAAAACACAACAACTTTTATTTTGTTGTCCTCCTACTGAGTTGTGGTGAGAGCTGCTTAAATCAAAAGTTTTTCAAAAAAACATTTGTACGCTTCACGTTTAAGTTGTAATAAAAATATCTACTCTTCTATTTTAATATGCAAATATTACAACAACAAATCAAAAAGCACTAACATTTATTATAATTTAAATGAAACAACAACAATGAAAACATTAACATCAACAAGAACAAGTAAAAAAAGTAGAAAAATGTTAATGTTTTATAATTCAATTACACGCATTTTACAACCATGAATGGGTTTTTTGCAGTTCTCTCAGCGGAACTAACGTTTCAGTTTTCCTGTGTTTTGTTGTTGTTGTTTTTTGTTTTAATTTTTTTTTTACCATGTTTCACTTTCATTTAGCCAGGCAGTCAGACAGAAACATTCGTTTATACCCAACACACACACACACTCACTCCTTGTGAAAGGGAAGGAATGAAAATCTTTCATTTTATACTCGCAAGTATTTATGTGAGTCATTTTATAATAAATTGTGGAAAAATAAGGTGAACAAAAGTGATATCCAAAGTTGAAGTTTCTATTAGCACGACATATTGGAGAAGAGGGTAATTAGGTCCACATAAAACTAATCATCTGAAATCATCACGAAGAATGAATGTGAGCCATGCATGTGTACTGTAATGCTTTTAAATCTGAAACTTCCTTAGTAGGGAATTGAATTCTATGAATCAAAATAGATTCGGTTTATGAAACTGATTGCTCATTATAGCCACAATGCTCTAGGCATTATGAAATTCAAATAAATCCCAGAAAATTCTTAAAACCAGGGTGGAGTTGAGTTACTTCTTTAATTGCTTACCACCATCACAACACTCAAATAGTTCAAAAATTTTGGGAATACCCTCTTAAGTTAATGGGTCTCGTCTCTGGGGGAATTTTTGCTAGCTGCTTGACATTGAAAAAAATGAAAGAGGACCTGCGTAATGGTCCATCATCCCACTTACCATAGATAGGAAAAATCGGTGAACATTACATATGTGCACAAGACATTCTGCGAAATTACGACTGAAAAAATTCATTCTTGTCAGAGTAAATTTTCATTTGAAAAAATTTTTTTCCAAAATGATGTGAAATGCCCCCCATATAAATAATATTGACTCATGAGTATTCATTTAAAATGTATATTTATTTAAAAGAGATAAAATTACATTTAAATTCCATGCCATTGATTTTCATTTCATTTTATGCTGAATGTCAGATCTGCCTTTGAGCATGAAGTTGTTGTTAGAGGAGTAGAAGTAGAAGGAAAAGAAGAAGAAAATCTTTTTCAAACATTTTATATCATTAACAGTCTAAAATTATTTATGAAATTAAATACGAAATGGCAATAACCAACCGGCAACAGCCAACAATATTTTAATACCCCATTCCAATGTACCGTACCGTTAGGTGTGTGTATTTTGTTGTTTGTGTATTGGAAGTGGAAAAAAGAAAAATCATTATGAAGCCATAAGCTAGTCTTAAAAGTTAATACCCATTGGTTCTTATGTTTTCTTCTTTTAGTTTTTCATAATATTTTCACTCTTCCTCGTACACTTAATCTATCCTTGTTTAACGCATTTTAAAATCACTTTGAATCAGTTGGGATATCTTCACTAAGAAGTCAAACAAAATACTGTCGTAAGAAAACATCGAATACAACACAATATGGAAAATCTGCTTAAGGTTACAGCAGATTATAGTGGAAAATATAAGAAAAATGTTGCACTTAAAATACTTAGAAATGAAAGAAACTCTTTAATTCCATTAAAGGTTTAAAATACGTGGAGTATTTTATATTTTTTCTTTTTGCATTAGCTTATCGCTTTTGGCGTCTTAAGGTTAAAAGTATGTCCATTCGCTATTTAAGTCGTATTCTTATACTCCACCTATTAGTTCTGTAGTTCCTTTACGAGGCATAGGCCGCCTGCAAAGCAACTTCATCTGTTCTTATTCTGTTTCTTTAATTAAAATTAACACACACGACTTTTGTGGTGTGGGAAACTAGGTTAATAATCCTGATTGAAGGGCTGCAATGACCAATTATGTATGTATCTAATCAACTGTTTCCCACATTATCAGGTAATTTGTAATCAGCCCAATATCCTCTGTGAAAATCTTTTACAGAAGAACTTTTGAAGGTTGTTATCCATAACGAAGGATTGTTTGTTTTTCTTTGTATTCAAAACTGAGACCTATTTTTCCGTTTCTCTGATTATGCACTTGACGCTAGTTTGATCAGTCCACGACCTTTTTTCACTAATCTTTTAGATTCTTCCATCAGAAACTATCCGCTTGGGATTCAGTCAGACTAAGGTCGGTTATTATTTCAACCTCCAAACTATAACTTCTTGGAAGACTAATCAATGCTGAAGTTGTCACTTGACAAAACAGACGAAAGTTCCTTTAAACCCTGGTTAAGAGCATGATACGATTTTCAATAATTATTTCAACACCAGCAGGACTACGGAGTTGTGTTTGATGAAAAAATCCCGTCTCTGGCGATTACTTTTCACGTTCTATCTTTTGCAAAATACAAAATTCTGAAATTTAAACGCATATAAGGTTCTCCTGACTTTGGTTCCTTAAATATCACTTCGAAGGTTCAATTACATACCATAATTGGTCATAACAGCTCTTCAGCCAAGATTACAACTTAGCATCTCACAGCTCTTATGCTCTCATTTTACACAAAAGTGGCGTAGCTCCGAATGACAGATTTGTGAGAAACTTTTCATGGCAAATTTTATTTGCTCTCAGAGTTTTTCCCAAAAACCTGCTAAGAGGTGGTCGGCGAAGAAATATTTTTGTATTCCGTTCTATTAGTAATGTCTGACCTGAGATTTAAACCATGACCTCACATCTAATAAGCCAATACACTACCTACTAGACTTCGGAGAAGGTACAATTGACAATAGTTTAATGCAGTTTCCTGTATAAAATACTCTTGTTCCACCACTTGCTAAAGATTATTGAGGAAAATAATAAAACTTTGTACTTTTTTAAATTTCTTAAGATTTTGTGTATCTTGCCTTGTATTGATCCTTACAATCTTTGGCTTTTCGGTATTGGAAACATCATTTTTATCTGTTCAGAGTACTTTGACATAAATTATTTTATTTATTTATTAATTACAATACAATTACAAATCATATTCTAATTATTTACGAGCTGAATAACTCGGACAATGTACTCGGTGCAGTGTCACAGACCACAGCCTCTGGTGGAAATCGAACCCACGTCCCTTACACTAATAGTCTAGCACACTACCCACCAGTGATTAGCAACGAGTATTCAAACCGACGAATAGATTCGCGTCATACTTATAATTTCTGATACTTATACGCAT
Organism: Sarcophaga peregrina; assembly: GCA_014635995.1. Taxonomy (NCBI): domain Eukaryota; kingdom Metazoa; phylum Arthropoda; class Insecta; order Diptera; family Sarcophagidae; genus Sarcophaga; species Sarcophaga peregrina. The sequence continues at coordinate 26,253,402 of CM025789.1, read as the reverse complement.
TCATACTTGTTTTAATATGTTAAGTTGGAAGTACTCGTCGCATTCATACTTAACAATACGTATGATGTTCTTCTGTTCATCGACTCGTATCTACTTAACATTTACAGGAAGCACAAAATAAGTATGATTCGCATGCGAATACTACTGTACTCACAAGGCAATTATGTGTATGCTTTACTTGTTGTCTTTGGCTTTTCTTTATTCTTTGTTTGTACATGCAACAACAACAAAGGCTGTATCTTTTGATGAATGATTCGAGCCACTCGAATCCTTTATAAGTATTATAAGTATTTTCCTAAATTTATAAATCAAAATGATTAAGCGCATGAATCAAACATATTTCGAATGTTATGAGTTTGATGTCAACGTTGTACTTATACTCATTGCTACTTATACTTATAAATCAATGTTGTAGCTAATTCAAATGAATCAGAGTAGTTGAATTTCAGTTCTGTTGATTCACTCATACTGAAAATTGCATGAGTGCTTATGAGTAGCGGAAAAATGATTCTCTGCTACCCACTAGACTACCACGGCACTCTTAAGCAAATTAACTTCGAACAACTTAAGCTTCCACAGTTTTATGATAAAAGCTAGTGAAATTTTAGGATTTAACAGAATTGTAGACTTCTCTTACATACATAACATAATTGGTTATTACAACCCTTCAGTCTCACACTACTTATGTTGTGTGTGTTAATTTTATACATGAGTAGCGGGAATTACAGTTTAAAGTCCACTCCGAACGCCAGATTTTTTGAGAAACTTTTCATGGCAAATTATTTACTCTCAGACTTCTCTTACCTCTTCTTTTTCACTCGATTAATATTTTTGATTATTGTTTCTCTGCGCCAAGTTTGAACAGACCAGATCTTATCGAGCAGATTAGAAATTAATTGCCCAACCAGATATTATACCCTAACGCCTCTGTGATTCCCCCAAACAAATGGGTTGAGCTACTTATTGTCAAATAATAAGTTTTATAAATAAAATTCCTTATGACTACGTTCTATATACTATCACAGAGGACGCCGTTTTAGTGCAACGATTAGCAATTACAATAAAGCAAGTAAAGAAAGAAAACTTTGTTTTTAAAAAAGGTATAAGGATCCTCTGTAATAATGTAGTAATACCGTAAATTAGTTTTCGTTTATTATTTATTCGCTTTTGAGCAAGTATTCTGAACCTTAAGTCTTTTATTTCATTTTAAAGAAACTGAAAATATCCTTAGGATAAGCAATTATTCCCTTAGTAAACATTACCAATTATATAGTCTTCAGCATAATAATATTACTTACCTTTGGATTACAACATTTCGTATTCAACGTAATTTACAGCGTATAAAAATTGTATAAAATTTTTATGAAATTTTATTCGATATTGATTGCTACAATAACACCACAGGCCTAAAGTCTAACCTGACGACGTTTTAGCCATCTTTCAATGTCGTCTTATTATACAAATACATAACATAAGCGAGTGTGTATAGTTATTTGTAAAACAACAGTTAATTTTATAAAATGAACGTCTGACTTAATTTATTATTTAAAAGTAATGAAAATCCATATTCAATGGACAACAAAATATTTGCTGAAGGCTTTTAAAATGGAAAACTGCAAACTGTTCGACATTCAAAACAAATCACGTACAAAACAAATGTGTACTCAAAATACTTGATTGTATGCATAAATAAATAAATAAATGAAGTTCTAAATACATATACAGGACACTCACCCATACATATATACATATATATTTACACTCAATTAGAAGCATTATATTTAAGTTAATACTTGTGTTGCGTTGTGTTGTGTGTTTAAACGAGTAATTTTAAGTTCCCACTTAAATCTGTGATTAGCCCTAATGCTAACGTTGCTACGAATACGAGAACATGTGCCAAATTTACTTGAATGTAGACAAATTCGATTAAATTTCTTTTTTGTGTATGTGTTGACACGTACACAAAAGTACACGACGTTATTTGGTATGCTATAACGGGGGGGAGGTATGAGTTTGTGCCTGTTGGTATGCTTGTAGTTGTTTGTTATTTTTAGTTCACCCCTCCACTGCCACCTGCTTAGCTGTCGTATACGCTGACAAGGACAAGTTTTTCCAAACAACATATGTACGTGGGCATATATAAGTGTATGCAAGTGTGTGTGTGTGTGTGTGTATGTGAGTTTATATGTATTACAAGGTTAACATAATGACAAGACATGTTTTTATTTTGTTTAGCTTTTTCCTTATGTTTCGTTTTCCTATGAACATTCCAATACACAGACACACATCCATGCATTTGTACAACCAAATATCAATTTATTTATTTACCGTTTTACGAGTATAAATGAGTCTCAATTTCTCTCACTCTCTCCCACACCCACACACACATCCATAACATTTCTTTATAAATTGTTTTGAAAATAAAATCAAAAGAGAAATATTTTCACTTCTTATAGCCAATTTATTAATGGAAACCATGTGTGTGTGGAAATGGTTTGACAATCTTTAAGTGTGTATTTGTCAGTTGCATGGGGGGAAGAGAGAGATGGAGGGGTTTTTTCAAATCACATATGAAAATAAAATTATTCATAAATGCGGAAATATGTGTGATAATGTAGAAAATTGTGTTGAATTAAATATTCTTTACAATGGAGTGTTAAAAAACATTGGGGAAACAAATATGAAATGTTGTCATATTTTTAATCTTGATTCGAATTTATGATTAATAGAAATATAATAACAAATAAATAGAAGTTTTTCTTCGCCAATATACATAGAGAAGAAGTAATTGAGTATGAATTTGAAGAAAAAAATTGTTTGGATGTTAAATATTTTTTGAAATTATAATAAATTTTTTTTCAATATATTAGTAAGGAGTTGCATTTGGAAGCCTTATGATTGAGACATTTGAACAATGAGATTTTGTAGAAAGTAGAAGTTGAACATTAGAGTCAAAAGTCTAACTTTATATTTGAACTAGCTGCGCCCCCAACTAAAATAAATTTTAAGGAAAGGCATTACACAAATGCCGTGATCTAGTGGGTAGTGTGTTGGTTTATTAGACGAAAGGCCCGGGTTCGAATCCCAGGTCAGACATCAAAACGAAAAATATTTCTTTGGCTTCCTCTCAGCAGATTTCTGGCAAAGACTCTGAGAGTAAAAATTGCCATGAAAAGCTTCTCAAAAAATCTGTCTTTCGGAGTCGACTTTAAACTGTAGGTCCCGCCACTCATGTATAAAATTAACGCTCACAACATAAGTGGTGTGAGAAGCTAGGTCGTAATCATAACTGAAAGGTTGTAATAGCCAATTATGTATGTATGTATGCATTACACAAATGTCCAATTAATTTTGAATCATTTTATTGGTTTTGTTTCCTGTTTCCTAATGATTCATATGAACGGGCCTGAGTAGCACGTAGGCGATCAGTTTCTAATCTCACTTCTCGTTGTTCAAGTGGGTCATGCGAACGGGCCTCAGCGGCATATACTCGAAGATTTTCCAGTCACAATGCTCGTCTGATCCTGAGGCTCGTAACGGTTTTTTCTTCCGTGCTTGGGGTGCAGGGGACCAATTGCTTGTCATTCAATTTGAATAACTTTCAGTGACGCCATCCATCGGAAATTAATCGCACCATTCGCCGTCGCCGTTTAAGATTTAATTCATCTTAAGTAATTTTCATTGGCACCACCTGTTGGAAATTGGTCATAGCAACTTAGAAATCTTCTTCGGCTCATGAGCAACAACTTTGCTAAAGATCATAATGTAATCAAATGCACAGTTTACGATTTAATTCATTTTAAGTAATTTTCAGTGGCGTCACCTATCAGATATTGGTCATACTAACTAGAAATCTTCATCGGCTCATGCGCAACAACTTTGGTAAAAATCATAGCATGATTAAATGCACAGTTTACGATATGACTGATTTTAAGTAATTTTCAGTGGCGCCACCTATCGGATATTGGTCATACCAACTTAGAAATCTTCATCGGCTTATGAGCAACAACTTTGGTAAAAATCATAACATGATTAAATGCACAGTTTAAGATTTAATTGATTTTAAGTAATTTTCAGTGGCGCCACCTATCGGATATTGGTCATACCAACTTAGACATCTTCATCGGCTCATGCGCAATAATTTTTCTAAAGATCATAATATGATCAAATGCATAGTTTACGATTCTATAAGGTACATACAAAAAACATTCATTTTTACATATATAGACTATGGGAGGCGACACGCCCACTATAGACAATCCGCCCATTTTGTTCCTATATACGTCAAAGTCATTTATACAAAATTTGAGGACTTGGTTGTAGTGATCAATTATATATGTATGTATCTAGACTTCCTTGGTATAAACATACTGTCTGAAAAGCTCTCAGACATAATTTTGGAAAATACACATAAAGATAGCTGAACTCTCTGAGGCTACGCTGTCAGAAAAATATAGGATGTAACAGTATTTAATCAACTGGCCGACAGACATTCCGAACGTCTGTTAAGGTATCCATTTGCATATCTAGACTTTTTATTATTATTTAGCCCTAATATTCATGCAGAAATATTGACCTCATATTTAAAGTAAAAAAATTTTAATTTTCGTCAAGTGTTAGAAAATATTGGATTGTATGTATACATTTGGCTAGCAGTGTCGTCTATTCAATTTTAAAAGGGATTGTAGTTCATTATGGTCAATTTCACCGCTTAGAGGTTTGCTTTTATGCCAATCGTAATGGACTGGGAGTCTAGAAACTGTCTTCGAATTTACCTGGAAATATAATGACATGTATGCGACCATACTGGGTCACTTGGGTCCAGTCATCTGCTCTGTTTTGAAACATTTATTGATTATAAAAAATTTAAAGGAAGTTCTTATAAGTCGCAGTGGTCTAGTAGGTAGTGTGCTGGCTTATCAAACTTAAAGCCAGGGTTCGAGCCCCAGGCCAGACAACAAAATAAAATACAAAAATTATTTCTTCGGCGCTTTCCTCATAGCAGATTTCTGGCAAAAAGTCTGAGATTAAATAAAAGTGCCATGAAAAGTTTCTCAAAAAAAAATCTGTCGTTCGGAGTCGACTTTAAACTGTAGGTCCCGCCACTTATCTATAAAATTAACGCACATAACATAAGTGATCTGAGAAACTAGGTCAATAATCCTGACTGAAGGATTGTAATGATCAATTATGTACGTATGTCTTATAATAGTGTTGACGTTCTTGTGTAAGTTTATGTCTGAAGGACCTTCTTAATGAATGTCTTCACATTACTATTTTCCAAGCAGGCCTGATTGAGTTGAATTGATTGAAGCAAAGTATTGTTACATCTAACAACATCTAAAACATTTTACCTATAAAAGATAAAAACTTATGAAAATGACTTCCTAGCCAGTCCTAGGTACTGGTTAATTCAGTAGAAAATAACTTCATTTGCCTTGGCTAACTTTTGCCGCATAGAAGTTTGATTCCAATAGAAAAATATTACCATTTTAAATTATAAAGAATCCCTAGGGCCTTATGAATTTTTCCATTATTAATAATCATTCATAATAAATTAATTTATAGCCACCAAACAGAAATTATTCAATTAATTCATACACAAGCCTTCGCATTTCAATGAAATCAACCACACCTTCTATCTATTACCCACAATGTCGAACATTAATAAGATTTAAGTATGAAAACTACCCCGTAGGAATATGGCCAAGGACAAGTATTGTTGTTTAATGGTTTTGCTCCTTTTGAATGTGTCCCTATTATTAGCCACACACACAGTTTATTTACGCAACCGAAAAATGCTTTCAATTCGAAGTTGTTCAACCAGCCAAATCATTACAATCATCCACTATTGTTCTGTTTAGTGTTGTGTAGTGCTGTGTAGTGTTGTGTAGTGCCTAAAACATTATCGTTGTTGTCTAACGCATTGTAATGACTGTCTATTTATACTTTAATAGTCATCATGATAAGGCCCGAAAACAAAAAGAATCCATTACTGACAATGTTAAGCACTAAAATGGCCCAGATAAGGAAAATTAATTCTAAGGGGGGGTAGATAGTGCGTGAGTTGCAGAAACCCATTTATGACATCAACTGTTAATGTGTATGTATGTCCAAAAGCCTTTATTCGTTTTCATTTTAATGACTTTAGTTTGGCTAAAGAACGCTTAAAATAAATAAAAAAAAAATATTTGCAAAAATATTTAATCAGTCTAGTTTGTCTTGTAGTTGACATGTTTTAATGGAGAAATCGAAAGAAGGTTGCTAATGTGGAAAATATGTCCTTAGATTTTGTTTCCGTGCCATATCCAAGGAAACATTTTTCGGCACTTACTTACATCCAAATTCCTCCGATTCCCATACCCCCTCCTTTCATCCTATATCCTCCCTAAGGACACTCCTTCCCTAAGGACATTGTACAATGAGTCAATGTCGACCTCCGGGTACTGTACTTGTCTTAACCGACAAGTACACGTCCTCTGACCTAACCTAACCTATTTCCAAAAAACTATTCTAAACAGGAAGTATTTCCTACTGATTGTAAAAATAATCTTTTAGCTACGGCTATCGACGTGAACTCTTATTAAATACTTGATATTTAATCGACATCCTCACGCTGCATTAAGTATTAAACACTCACATCAAAGATATCTTATAGCCTGCATCCATCAGTTTTTACATCCAATCTATCTTTACTTATCTTATCCAAACAACAAACTTTAGGATATGAAATCTTTGCAGTTAATATACATCACTACTCACTAGTAACGTTACCTTAAGTCCTAATTAGTTTCAGTTTGACAACTTCTAGAACCTTACTGTTCTACCCTGGTCTTGCAGTTAGTGTGTTGGATCATTAGACGTAAGGCCTCCAATGGAAGGCGACTATTACAAGCCTTCAGCTAGGATTGCGACCTAACTTCTCTTCCCACTTACGTTGTGTACGTTAATTTTATATATGAGTGAAGAGACCTGCAGTTTGAAGTCAACTCCGAATCCCATATTTTTGGTAAACTTTTTCTTGACAATGAAAACCTAATACTCACTGAGGCGCCCAGGTATCAGTGAGGCTCCGTTATAATACAGTCAGATTAGACCCCCGACTGCAAACCATCCGATAAGCACGGGTCGCTTAACACTCCGGTTTAGGGCTATGAGAAATATACGTCATCCGACGGTCCGAAAAGAGCAAATATGACGTCAATCCGGAGCAAAGTCTTCCCACGATATTAAGGTAACCTTTAGTCATGCACTCCAATCCACTCTGGGTCACAGAGTGAATCAAAGTACACTTAAGCTCCCACATCGCGAAAAGATTGTTATCCAGGTGGAGGGAACCTAACCTAAGTCGCCAAAGGAATAATTTTTCGTACTTCGTTTTGTTGGTGATTTCTGATCTAGAATTTGAACCTTGATGCCAAGTTTAAGAATCCAACACACCACCTACTAGACTACGGCTGGTTCTGTCCGCATTGATGGACTTGTGATTATGAGTGATTCCCGACTACCATGCTTGAATGAATTCTGCTGATCGTAAGCATTGTGAAATCTTTAGTTGAATGTATCTCAATGAGTCTGAAAGTTTCTAAAGTGATTGATCGGCTAGTTTTTTCCTAATTTCAATTCCCTCGCCTGCCATAGCAAAACCATCTTCCAGACATTGGATTCACAGGTCCACACGCAAATTCACTTGGTGGCTATATAACCCATTGTGTTATCCAGTATAAGGTAAGATCCCTTGTCATGATCCGTATTTAAACCACACTCTGTACGAAAACTCTAGTTCTTCTATTGACACGTACTCCACCATGCCTAGATCTTCATACGTTCTGTCACCGAAAAACCGATGATGGCTGCACTACAGAGCAGGACAATCGCACTGATCCCGTTCTCTCCACATTATGACAGTTTCTGCAGTAATCTAGGTGAAAGAGAGCGAGCTTTTCAGCGAAACAACCATTAGCGCAGTATCCCATTAGAATTTCTATTAGAATACAAACGTTTTTCTTGTCGAACTCAACTAGTTTTTTAATTCGCCCGCTACTTACTGCTGGATACAGCATATTTGAAATTCGGCAACCAGATATTGAGGTCAGAGTGATAGCTCTGATATCACAAAGCTCACTTGAGCACGCATGACGGCCCGTTGTAATGCCATGGGTGAATGCAATACCTGTACTGACCAAGTTCCACCAAAATCAGGGAAGCGCAGTATCCCATTAGAATTCCTATTTGAGTACAAACATTTTTCTTGTCGAACTCTAGTAGTTTTTCAGTTCGCCCGCTATTCACTGCTGGATACAGTATATTTGAAATTCGGCAACCAGGTATTCAGGTCGAAGTGATAGCTCTGATATCACAAAGCTTACTTGAGCACGCATGGCGGCCCGTTGTAATGCCACGGGTGAATTCAATCCCTGTACTGACCAAGTTCCACCAAAATCAGTGAAGGAGACGAAGTTTGTCTGTGCAAGGGCATATGAGTGTCAATAATTTTTTTATTGGAATATTTCAAGAAGGTGGGCGTGGCAAATCTGTTTATAACATTCATAGCTTGTCTTCCAGACTTTGAAACTGGTGAAGAACTTATTTGTGGTAAATGTTGGTGAGTATGTGTTTGCCAAATTAAGGGAAAATTTTTCTCAAAAAATTTTTTGGACATTTTTGATGTCCACTATTTCGTTCCAATGAGACTAAATTGAACAGGGTTTGATCACTAAAAATTCATAGAAATTTTGCTACAAAGTTTCTTTTTTTGCTTTAATTTTTGGAAACAAATAATTAAAATCCAAAAATTTTTTCCCTTATTATACAGAATCTGTCTGGTTTCTTCTTCTACTGCACGTGTAGTAGCAAGTTTTTCTAAATGATTTCGTTTTTTAAATTGTTTTATGGCGTGTGTTTTTTTTTCATATATTTTTCGACCATTTTTCGTTTCTTCTTCTTTTTTTATTATTTTTTTTTATAATATTATCTCATCTATTGTTGTTTTTATTGTTATATCCTCAGCTCTGATTTTTTTCAATGTGAAATTTTTTATTTTTCCAAGAAATTTATCCACTGTTCTGATCTGTTCTGTTCTGTTCTGTTGTTATCCTCATCTGTCTTTGTCAAGTACTTAAACGTCAAGTACTTGTTGTATTGTCTGCATTTATTGTTTTTGAGGAGCTGGCCTGGAAGTAGTGAATATACTTGTTCAGCTATTGTTATTATTGTTTGCGTATTACGCCACTACCCTACACAAGGCATTATGGCATCAAATATAATTCGTGTATAAATAGTGTGCATAGTTAACCTTCAAAGCTGTTCTTGTTATAATTTTATTAAAAGGCAACAAAAAACAAAAAGATGTCCTTCATTGTCATATGCTTTATGCTCATGCCACTAAACGCGCGCCAGCATTCTAACAGCCAGCGCCAGTGAACCATAACTTAAGCCTCTTCCTGTTCCAGATTTTTGTTAAATACTCTTAAAGCATTACATGGGGGGAGGGGGTTGGTTGATGATGAAATTCAATTTTTTTTTTTGCTTTCTATCTGTTCACCCTGACCTTTGTTAATGTTTTATGCTTTTGTAATTCCATTTTTATTTCATATTTAACAACCTCCATTCACTTAGACTGTGTATATTTGTTTTGGGGATGAAGTCTTTACTTTGCTTTAGCATTCCCCTTTTACATCGGCATTCATTTTATTTTATTTACAGCATTGTCTACCCATTACGTCTAAATTCTATTTATTTTAACAAGAGCTGTAAAGACAACTACAATAATAGCAAGACAATGGCAAAATATCATCTCATCTCTCAAGCATTATTTCAAATGCCATTTCAAAGTTAAATAAATATTTTGCCACGCAAATAAAAAAAACAACAACACAACAAATAAAATTTCCACAAATTTAATAAACTTGCCTGGAAGTAGAAGTAACTTTAAGTATCATTTTACAGGATTTGTAAAATTTAACGTCTTACGCAAGTCAAGGCTTACATTTCTGTGTACCAGCTTAAGCTCTCTTTCTGTTTATTGATTGGATGAGATTGAAAATTATTCTGGAGGTTAAAGTTTATTTTAAATTTTATTTTAAAAACTTTCTTCTAAGTTTTCATTTGTATGGAGAACAGAAAAAACTTTTATTTGCATTAGCATAAGCATGAGCATGATATTGTAAAATGCAACGAATTGAAGTGAATTTCAATCAAACAAATCGAATTATTTGAAGCCTAATTTTCAAACCTTTTTAACAAATTTTTTATAGAAAAAAAAAATTAATCTCAATTTGTCAATTACTGGTATGGAGAACAGAGATCAGCAATAAGTATTCAAAACGATAAGTAGATTCGAGTCATACTTATAATTTCTGATATTTATACGCATTCGAACTTATTTTAATATGATACTCACACTATTCATACTCATAGTTGGAAGTACCCGTCGTATTCATACTTAACGATACACATGAATAATATTGACTTCAACTCGTCTCTACTTAACATTTACACGAAGCACAAAATAAGTATGATTCGCATACGAATACTACTATACTCACAAGAAGATTGTGTTGCATGCCTTGCTTGTTGTCTTTGCCTTTCATTTCTTCTTTGTTTGTATATTTAACAACAGCAAAGGCTGTAAATTTTGATGAATGATTCGAGCCACTCGAATGACTTATAAGTATTATAAGTATTTTTCTAAATTTATGAATCAGAATAAGCACGCGTAAGAATCAAACATATTTCGAATGTTGTGAGTTTGATATCAACGTTGTACTCATACTCATTACTACTTATACTTATAAATCAATGTTGTAGCGAGTTCGAATGAATCAGAGTAGTTGAGTTTCAATTCTGTTGATTCATTCATACTCCAAATTGCATGAGTGCTTATGAGTAGCGAAAAAACGATTCATTGCTGATCTCTACTGCACACCCCACCCATGTTGTGTGTGTTAACATATGAGTTTTAGATTTTTAAGAAAATTTTCAAGGCTATTTTATTTATCTTCAGAGTTTTTGTTACAAGCCTGGTGAGAGAAAATTATTTCTCCATTTTGCGGGAGATATCTAATCGAAGTTTTGAACCGTGTTCTCACGTCGAATAAGCCAATACACTATCTACTAGACTAAGGCGATTGAGATGTATACGTTAGAATTACTAAGAGGACTAATAACCAAAATTTTTTATGTCTCTAATTTTAAAATTGTGACATAGATTGTGGTACAAAATGCTTACATGCATAAGCCAGTAGGAGTGGGTTAAAGAGAAGATGCGAGTCAAGCGATATGGTTAAAGTTTAGAGTTCAACTAATCTTTTTTTTATGTTATTGTGGAAATATTAAAGCAAATACACCATAAGAACAAAGAAGACATTTTCATAAATGCCTTTTTAAAAACTGTATGTGTAATCATATCAGTATGATTATGATTTACAAGAGATAAGGGAATAATCGAAAATAAAAATAAAAACATAAACGACTTTATTTTATTTTCGCATATAAAAAATAATGTCTGCATAAATTTTTATTTTATTTTTTAATAAAAAAAAAAAAGAGAAATTACTTATCTTATATGAGTTTTTCTGGCTTTACTCCAGACCTAGCAGGCGGCATTGGTATGGGTCTGATAGGAGTCATGCCTGCCTACTACCTAAATCCTAGACTACAACAGAACACACATTAGAATACATTTAATGATATAAACGCATAGGTAAAAGGCACATTATGAACAGGTACGGTTATTGTGGAAAAACAAAATTAAATTTAATTGCTTTCTCTATTTTGCTCTTCTTCATTATTTCCATATGCATACCTCAGAAGAGTGTAGTGGGATAATATGAAAGAAAAGCCTATAATACGTGTATGATAAAGAATACAAATCCTTAACTTTATTTCAACATACAACATATGGAATGAAATGAAAACATATCCTTTTTATATCCTTTATGAATCTCATGGCTTAACCATATCACAACACGTTCATATACAAGATATTCCTAAAGCTACAAAACAACAAACATAATATGATGGTGGTTTAAGTAAATCAAATTTATTAAAATATACTCACATATCCTTACATATCCTTCTCAGCGCAATATGTATGTTAAAAGAGACTTAAAGGATGTTTATCTCCCTTTAGCCACATTAGCTTTTTATTTATATTTTGTGGAGGATTTTTTTTTCTTTGTTTCGCAAATGAAAACAGATTCTCATACACAAAAATGTGTATGCGATTGTTGCTTGAAGTGTCTTTTGTAATTCATTTTTACTCGTAAAATAATTATGATGTTAAGACACTATAATCTCCATATAAAATAATGTACTTTTGAAATAAAAGGATCTTTTTAAATAAATCATAAAATAATGAGTTTTTCTAAATCCTTTTCAAAAACAAAACTTGGCATTTGAATGAATGGTTGTTATTACAAAACAATTCTAAATTAAAAATCTCATCTAATTAGCATCACATTAAATTAAAACTCTACTCAAGAAGCAATTAGTAAAGGAATTAAAGTAAATCAACACCGACTACACTAATACCCCAGTTTGCGTCGCTAATAGAACCTGAAGGAACGTGACGCAAACTGGAACAAAAACGATGCAACATCGAACTCACAGAAATTTTAAAAAGACGCAACTTCAAAGCAGACGCAGAACGAGGCGACGCAAACTGGGGTATTAGTGTATTTATTATTCTACAATGATAATCTAGCAACACAGCAGGTTTACAAAGTAACGGACATAAAGCCAACATCGTAATTTTAGTCCTATCGATACTTCGTCTATTTTCAGTTTGACAACTTCTAGAATTTACATGTTAATTCCAACAATTCTTTGTGGTAATTTTTGAAGACTTATTCCGCGAACCAATAGAGGTAAAATGTGCCATAGAACGTCTCTATAACATTATGTCCAAAAACAAAAATCACTCTTGTTTATCAATTCTCAGTATTTTACTAAATATTGGAAGAAAACTTTTTTCCCAAAAGATAGAGATTTTTTGAAGTTGCTGTAGTCTAGTAGCTACTGTGAAGTCACGGCTAAAAGCACAGGTCAGAAATTTGAATATTTCTTCGGCGACTTCTTCTCAGCAGATTTTTGGCATAAACTCTGAGAGTAAATAAAAAATTAACATGAAATGTTTCTCAAAAAAATCCGTCGTTCGGAGTCGACTTGTAAGGTTTCTCGACCGCTTACAAATTCTTCTGCTATGCAATTATGCTTATTAATAATGCTGGGGTGAAGTCGCCGTAGTCTAGTGGTAGTGTGTTGGCTTATTAGACAAAAGGCCCGGGTTCGCATCCCAGGTCAGACATCAAAACGAAAAATATTTCCTCGGCGACTTCCTCTCAGTAGATTTCTGGCAAAGACTCTGAGAGTAAAAATTGCCATGAAATGCTTCTCAAAAATCTGTCGTTCGGAGTCGACTTTAAACTGTATGTCCCGCCACTCATGAATAAAATTAACGCACACAACATTGTGAGAAGCTACGTCGTAATCCTGACTGAAGGGTTGTAATGGCCAATTATGTGTGTATGTATGTATGTAATGATGCTGGGGTATTCAAATCTACTGGTTCATTGCAATGTGGCTTGCGTTTCTCTCTCCTATCGCTATTACAACGGATATTACTAGAGTGAAATAAGGGGATTTGTCCCCGAGAATCATGTATTGCTACGTAAAACTCGTCCGCCTAGCCGAGCACATCAGTGTGTGGTAGGTTGGCACGCTGCCATACAGAAAAAAATTTGTTCTTTTGCCGAACTATTTGTATATGGATTTCGCTTTCCCGAAGAGGTCTTTCCTCTCAGTTATGATATAAAGAGAAGCATATCTAGTCTCCACAAACACTACTTCCAATAACACACATATTTCTAGTTGCAGCTCAAGGCAATGCATTAGTAGGAGCCTTCTTAGTGTCTAAAAACACTACTTCCTCTTTTCGCCTTCGTAAAACATATTTTCCAAGTCTGAATATAATAAACTGCATTTGTAGGGGCCTTCTCCTGAGTGTTGGTAGTACAAAATAAAGGCGGGTTATAGTACCAATCTGTCGCTGGCGAAACATCGGGTGATTTTTTAGCTATTATCTTTTTGGCAACACTGGTTTAAAATGTTCTCATAGGTTTCGTGTTTTGTTTTACTGTCAAACATCTTCAGTTTGGTCTATAATTTAACCATGAATTTAACCATGAATCGCATATTGAATTTTGGTATCAATATGCGTGCCAGTGTTAATGATGACCATCAATTATCGATTCGTCGCTGTTCGCAGCAATTGGGCCTGTATTACTCAACAACGTGGAAAATTTTGCGGAAGGATTTAGGTGTGAAGCCTTTCGAAATGCAGCTGCTGCAAGAATTGAAGCCGAACGAATTTTTGGTGAACGGGCTCTTGGAAAGTTGGCTGAAGATCCACTTCTTTATCGAACAATTGTGTTCAGGAACGAAGCTCATTTTTGGCTCAATGGATAATATGGTAAATATGCAGAATTGTCGATATTGGAGTGAAGATCAGCCAGATCTTGCCGTGGTCTAGTAGGTAGTGTGCTGGCTTATTAGACGTAAAGCCAGTTTTCGAGTCCCAGGCCAGACATCAGAACAAAATACAAAAAGTATTTTTTCGGCGATTTCTTCTCAGCAGATTTCTGGCAAAAACTCTGAGAGTAAATAAAATTGCCATGAAAAGTTTCTCAAAAATCTGTCGTTCGGAGTCGACTTTAAACTGTAGGTCTCACCACTTATGTATAAAATTAACAACATAAGTAGTGTGAGAGACTAGGTCAATAATCCTGACTGAAGGGTGGTAATGATGACCAATTATGTACGATCAGCCAGAAGCATTGCAAAATCTACACAATACATCAAGAAAAAGTCACAGTTTGGTGCGGTTTATGGGCTGGTGGCACCTTTGGACCGTACTTCTTCAAAAATGCTGCGCATCGTAACGTAACTGTGAATGTGAGCGCTACCGTGGGATGATATTTAACTTTTTTTTGCCCGAAATGCAAGACCTTGACTTGCATGACATGTGGTTGCAACAAGACGGTGTCACATACCATACAGAACGCGTAACAATGGACTAATTGAGAGTCAAGTTCGATGATCATTATATTTCACGTTCGGTATCGGTCAATCGGCTGCCTAGATCATGCAATTTAAAGCCTCTAGGCTATTTTTTGTGGGGCTATGTTAAAGCTCATTTCTATACAGACAAGTACGCTTTAAATGACGCATTGGAAGACAACATTGAAACATTTGTTCGTGAGATACCGGCCGAAATGTTGGAAAGAGTATGCCAAAATTGAACTAACCGGATGGACCATTTGAGGCGCACTCGCGGTCAACATTTGCATGAAATAATTTTCAAACATTAAATTATATTGACCGTACTATCGATTCGATTTCATAAATTTTTTTGTATTTTATGTGTTTTTTTTTTTTTTTTGAAAAATTTTCCTATAGCTCTTAAAAAATCACCCATTAGAAGGTTTAAAGAAATACATCCATTGGAAGTCCATATAATCGCCCTCAATACTTACCATTACAAAAGAAGTCTAGTGATATTTGTAAACTTTAGACTGAAACAACTAATTACACCAAAGTCACAAATATTTACCGGGTACTTCAATAGGTTTCAGAATTACCCGGATTAGTCCCTGTTACAATTTTTACAATCGTTTTGCATTGCTTACGAATTACTCCAAGTTCCTTTGCAGAAATATTTCCTAAAATTTTCATAAAATTCGTAATATTTACAAAAATTTTATTCACCAAAAATTGTTCACACAAACGGTCTTAGCCAATTGTGCCGTATAACTCATAACCTTTAATTTTATTTAAATATTATAAATGAAATAGGCTTTGTCTGTTTACAAATATAATCACTTTATTTAATAATAATTTTCCTTTTCTTTTTTTTATTCTATTTACAGGTAATTATTTATTGGTAGTCATTATTGGATTTCCGCTTATGGCATTACTTTACGTGTATGATGTTGATTGTAAAATAAGCAATTGAAAACTAAATTGTATGCATTACAATAACAGCATTTAATGATTGTTTTTTATAACAATTTAACAAACAAATGGTAAGTGAAACCATAAAACTGTCTGTAAGCCCCCCATATGGATTATAATTTGTGTGTGCATTTAGTCTGTGAAATCATTGAAATGACTTTGTTACAGGTACGCACGCAACTTATGGTGAATTTGCGGAAAAAAAATTTTAAAAAATAGAAAAATTTCCTATATAATGCAACAAAATGTTGTGCGTAATAACGTATGATTTTTAAACTACCCAAACTCTTAATCTACCATGGCATTTATACCAGAGATCAGCAATGAATCGTTTTCCCGCTTCTCATAAGCACGGGTTGACGTAAAGCCAGGGTTCGAGTCCCAGGCCAGTCATCAAAACAAAATACAAAACGTAGTTCCTCGGCGATTTTTTCACAGCAGATTTCTGGCAAAAACTCTGAGAGTAAATAAAATTTCCAAGAAAAGTTTCTCAAAAATCTGTCGTTTGGAGTCGACTTTAAACTATAGGTCCCGCCACTTATGTATAAAACTAACACACACAACTTAAGTAGTGTGAGAAACTAGGTCAATAATCCTGACTGAAGGGTTGTAATGACCAATTATGTATATATGCATATGCACTCATGCAATTTTGAGTATGAATGAATCAACAGAATTGAAATTCAACTACTCTGATTCATTCGTACTCGCTACAACATTGATTAATAAGTACAAGTAGCTATGAGTATGAGTACATCGTTGACATCAAACTCACATCACTCGAAATGTGTTTGATTCATACGCCTACTCACTCTGATTCATAAATTTAGAAAAATACTTATAATACTTATAAGTGATTCGAGTGACTCGAATCATTTCTCAAAATTTACAGCCTTTGTTGTTGTTGCCATCCAACAAACAAAGAAGAAAGGAAAGACAAAGACAACAAGCAAAGCATATACACAATTTTCTTGTGAGTATAGTAGTGTTCATGCTTATTGCATGCTTCGTGTAAATATTAAGTAGAGACGACTCGAAGTCAATCAAATCATGCGTATTGTTAAGTATGAATACGACGAGTATTTCCAACTTTGGGTATGAGTAGTATGATTATCATATCACATAAGTATGAATGCGTATAGGTATCTGAAATTATAAGTATGACTCGAATCTACTTATCGTTTTGAATACTTATTGCTGATCTCTGATTCATACCAGTAATTGACAAATTAAGATTAATTTTTCTTTCTATAAAAAATTTGTTAAAAAGGTTTGAAAATTAGTCGTTAAATAATTCGATTTGTTTGATTGAAATTCACTTTAATTCGTTGCATTTTTTGCTTTTTTTGTTTTCATTTTACAATATCATGCTCATGCTCATGCTTATGCTCATGCAAATAAAAGTTTTCCTTGTTCTAATACTTAAACGTTCTGTATTAAGTAAACAACCCGTTATCAGTTGAATTAAATCATTATTTCCCCTCAAGCCATGACTCTACTATATCTTTTCCCAACCCCCATTCCCCCTCTAGTTGTTTCCTAAGTTGGGTTGTTTGATTTCAAATCGAATAGATAAAGGCGGCTCTTTGTTTTGTTGTAAAATTTTTATGACTTTATACAAGCGCAACAACAACAGCAACAACAACAAAATGCTTAAATTGTTGCATGTTAAAGAAGAAAGAAACAAAAAAAACATATCAACAACAAAAATGAGCATCCGCTTACAATATAATACAATAACAACAACAATAACAACAAACATAAAAACAAATTGAATTTAATTGACTGCAAAATGTATGAAAAACTATTTGTTGCTCTCGTTTCAATTGCCGACATTGTTGTTACTTGTTGTTGTTGTTGTTATGTTTTAAAATTTTATTTATTCATATTCAGTTGTTGTTGTTGTTGTTATTTTTATGTAGAACATAAAACTATCAACAACAGCTACCATAAGCAGTCAGACAGCCTAGTAAAAATGAAGGCAAAAGCCAAAGCAACTGCAAAAACAACAGCAAATGATTTTAACACATGCAACAAACAATAGCCGGCCGCGCCACTACAGTGGTGGCAATAAGAAATTCAATTGAATTCAATCGAAACGAAATGAAACGAATTGAATAAAAATTATTGTTTTTGCACAAAAAAAAACATGAGCAAGCAACAAAGCAACATATGTACATACATTGCAAATAAAGGGTCCGCCAAATAACGTTTTTTTTTTTGAAGATGCTTTAAAAAAATAACTACTGAATATATTCTCAAATTTCTTTTTTTATTTGTAAAGTACAATCCTTCCGTTTAATAATGGAAAATAATTTCATTCAAATGGTTGCCTCGGCTGGCCATGCAGTAGCCTACACGTTCAGTCCAATTTTTAGGCACACTATCGATTCTGTGTAGCTGTATTTCAGCAAAGGCTTCACAAATATTGTCCTTTAAAGCGTCAATTGTCTCTGGCTTGTCGGCGTAACACTTATCTTTGGCGGCACCCCACAAATAATAGTCCAGCGGTGTCAAATTGCAGCTCCGACGTGGCCAAACGACATCAGTTCTGTGGCTGATAATTCGATCTTGAAAAGCAGGGCGCAAAATATCAAGTGTAGGTTCAGATGTATGGTACGTAGCGCCGTCCTGTTGAAACCAAATGTTGCCAATATCCTCCTGTTCAATTTTTGTAAACAAAAATTCGTTCAACATGACCCAATAACGATCGCCTTTCTCATTTTCGAAGAAAAATGGCCCAATTATGCCTCTGGACCAAAATCCGCACCAAACAGTCACTCATTTTGGTTGCGTCGGCTTTTCAATGTATGCGTGAGAGTTTTCTGTGCCCCAAATGCGAAAATTTTGCTTGTTTACATACCCGCCAAAATCAAAATGAGTTTCATCTGAAAAGATGATTTTTTTTTTGCCAAAATCAGGCGAAGCGAAAACCCATTGGATATGGTCAATTGTTCAAGCGTATACACAACCATATTCGTTCAGCGGAAGGATAAAACAAATTATCTGTCAAATCAGACAATTACAATTCACGAAATAAGCACTACTTGAAAAAAAAACGTTAAATGGCGGACCCGATATATGTACGATTATGTGTACATAAATATTTATGTTCATTATATCCAAGCAATGCATGTATGTATGTCTGTCTGTCTGAAAATGAAATATTTGGAGCAACAAATTTTTAAATTATTTCACAGGCCACACAACCATCTTCGACAAACGTTCATGCATGTTTATCAATTCAATGCAGTTGCCATATAAAAATCCGTTTCTAAATGTGGTTTGTCTTGTCGTCGTTATCAACTGAAACAATGAGGCAATTGAGGGTATTTTAAAAAAACAGAAAAAATAGAGGTTTCTATAGTTTCGGCTCTTATTTCGTCGTTTATACGAAAAATGTGTATTTTAATGTTTAAAAAATAAACATAGGTTTCTATAGGTCTATTAAGTCAAATAACCCATTTTTTTCCAGTCAGCCACCTTACTCAAAATTTGCCAACTAAGACCATCACTGAGTCTATATAATTTAATATTTCTTCGGCGACTTCCTCTCAGTAGATTTCTGGCAAAAACTCAGAGAATAAATAAAATAGCCTTGAAAGGTTTCTCAAAAGTCTGTGGGTCGAAGGCGACTTTATAAAATTACTACACAGAACATAAGTGGTTTGAGAAACTAGGCCTTAATCCTGACTAAAGGGTTGCAATGATCAATTATGTGTTTGTATGTCAAGAGAAGATTTGATTGTTTATACAGTATTCCCTTGATTTACGTCATCTCGATTTACGTCGTCTCGATTTACTTTTTTTCGATTAACGTCGTCCAAAATTTTGTCCTTAAACTTCGATTTGGTTGCGTCGTCATCGATTATATGGGTCGCCATTTTCCGGAACTTCCTATGACGAAATCAGGAATACTGTAACATTCTTCTCAATTAAGATGTAGTCGGTAGTGCCGCAGCCTGTAGCGGGTCATCTCAAAATCTGACGACCATGATTTAAGGAGTTAGGAATAAGTATGTCTGAAAACAAAAATCGTAATAGATTTTTATAAAATATGTAATTGACTATGGCCTGCACTACAATGTATTGTTTTTTTTTTTCTTTTTCGTCTATTTTTATGAACTAATTGTTCAAAAATATCTGCTTTGGATTAAAACTGCTCTCGTCCTTATGACATTGTGCCAAGGTTTCAATCAGCGAAATTCATCAAATTTGTTTGATTTTCATATTTCGTGTAATTGGAGATTTCTGATCAGAAGTTTGAACCGTGACCTCGGACACTGCCTACTAGATCACGACGTCTTCTTCGATACTTCTTTTCGTATCATTTCAGGGAAATAAAGACTTTTTTTTTATTATAAAAACCAGTACTCAGGGGATGGCCCTTACTCATGCAGTGCATTGTGCAGGTTTAGGCAAATAGGTTATAGGAAGGTGGAAAGAGGGAGCAGTGCTTGTGGACATTTGATTTAAACTTACCAATATCGTAATTGACTGGAAAAACTTCCGCAGGAAGATCATTCCACAAGCGAGCAGTGCGGGCAAAAAATGAATTCTCCCTGTAATACATTGTGCGGTTCATTGGACAATCAACCACAAAAGGATGTGCTCTGCGAGAAGCACAAGAACCACGTAAAAATATGTGATTATCGGGAACCAAGGCCCTTATCTCTCGAAAACACCTTCCATTTTAGTATCGATAGAACAATGAAACACACGAAACATTGCGACGATGCTCCAACGGATCAATAGAGTTGGATACTCTACTGTCATTAATAAGCAACTTCCCCTTCTCCTGCACGCGGTCGAGAAGCTTCAAAATAGACTTTGAAGCACAGGGCCATACATGAGAGTTGTACTCCATCCGGGGTCGGACAAAGATCCTGTAAATAGTAAGAAGGTCGGATGGAGTGAAATATTTTCTGCACCGTTTCAAAAAACCAAGCAACTCGACACTCGAAAAATGTGATCGTTCCAATGAGCTTCACAACTAATTCTCATGCCCACAACATCAAGAGCATCCGCCTCCTCAATATTTACATTACACATAGATACAGATGACAGAACACCAGCGCCAGCATTACGCCGGTGTGTCAAAAAACAACATTGGGTCTTGCGCGCATTAAAATCAACCCTGTTCGCGCGGCCCCGCTCAGAAATTGTTATCAGGCTACCTGTGAGTGCTTCATTCATGTTCGTCATCTCAATTCTATGGATTTAAAGTAACTAAAACTGTAAAAAAAACTATATAAACCTTAAGAATATGTTTTTATTTTCTGGAATTCCAGGCCGTAACTGTAATAGTTTGAAGTTTCCAAACATCTTTCATGTTACAAAGACGCATGTAAGGTATACGAGCTTTACAGTTGAGGTAAATACAAGAATTTTCTATTTCTTCTATGTACAGCACAAAACTACAAAATGTTTTCCAAGTAAGCAAATGCATTTGTCATCGATTGATTCAATTTCAATAGGGCTACCACGGGAGCTTTTGATCGATTACTATTTCAAAGGCTTCGAGGATTCTTATTCTATTTGAGTAGATATTGTCTTTGAAAATTGCTTTTCAAGGGTAAATTTCTATAAAAATTTTATGAAATTATTCTCTTCAAAACAGAAATACGCAGTAAATTTAATATTTCATATGGTTTGTGGCATGTAATAACGTTTTATTTGAACCGCATGTCACCAATCATATCATGTGCAGGGCTATGCTACAACAGTAAGTGGATTTTCTCATTGTTTTCCAGAAAAAAATAGTTAATGCCAGTGTAAATGACCACTAAGAAAACGGAAATTATGGACAGTTAAGCTCCAACCAAGTTTTTTTTACACATAAAATAGCTACGTACGTACGTACGTAATGTCATTACTGTTCTAAAGCTTGGTAAATGTATGTATAAAAATTAAAAAATGCTTTCAAATCTGATTGCCTTAAGATATGAATACCCATAGCATTACGCGCTTAAGCCTTTCAAGTATTCGATTGCTTTTATTTGCTGCTGCCAAACCATGCATGTGTAACAGATTTTCTTTTCAATGCTTTCAAATGCGTACTTCGAGTCATTCAAGTACGAAAAGTGGTTAAGAAATCATACAACAAATGTTAAAATTTACATACGCACTTACATACTTACATTTGCAAATATGCACAGGTATTTTAAAAGCTGCCCTGAGGTGAAATATCCGCAGGAACGATACTTATTAAAGGGGCCTTTTTAGATATTTTTATAGAGAAATTTAAGTTATGGCAATAGGGCTTCCTTATATAACTAAACTCTTGGACATATTGTATCATGCATAAGCATATTGTATGCAACTGCTTTCAGGAATTGCATGATAAGTTACCGTTAAAATAAAATTCCTCATTATTTCCATCAAAATGAAACGATATTCCCTTATGCTTAAATCCTGCATTATTATTTTTTTTTTATTGCCGTAAAGCAAATTTCCTAGAAACTTCAATTTTTGTTCTTTAAGGCCTTAATTAAGGCCATCGAAGTTTGCCCGTTTGCTTACACATACCATCATCGTCTATTACTTATTTACTCACACTTTTCGACATGAGCTTTAATGGCATTTGCATACATTTACCTGGTTAGTTGTAGCTTAAAGCACTCGCTTATGATCTAATGTACTCGTACTTTAGTGCCAACATAATGCAAACATGAATACTATAGCATATGCAGTATTAGCCAGTGCCTTAAAGGAATGTAATCATTTATTTTAAAAACAATTTAGAAGAATAATATTCAATTGAGTAAGAAAAAAAGTGGTTGTTGCTCCTCCAAGACCTAAAAATGATACCATTATGCTTAAGTGGATTGTTTGTTTTGCTGTTGTTTAACAATTTTCATTAGCATTTGTGCATATAAAAAGAAGAAGAAAATGCTAGAGAAATATCAGCTAAGCAAGGAGAAATCTAAACCCTTCAAGCGGCATAAGTCCAATAGAAATTCAAATTCAAATCCTGAATATGAAATCTTGACATGGAGTTCAAACCCTTAGGTTAGGTTAGAATAGGTTAGAGGACGTGTACTTCTTGTCAACTGTGACAAATACAGTACCCGGAGCTCAAATTGACCCATTGTACAATGTCCTATCTTCTCACACCACTCGTGTTATAAGCGTTAATTTTATATACGAGTGGCGGGACCTACAATTTAAAGTCAACTCCGAATTACAGATTTTTTGAGAACCTTTTCATGGCAAATTTTCCTCTCAGTCGCCGAAAAAATATTTTAATACTTTTGTTTTGATGTCTTCTGGTATTCGAATTCGAGCCTTTCGTCTAATAACCCAACACACTACCTACAGACCCTTAAAGAAGCTATTTCCCATGGTAAACCAATTTTCTTCTACAAAAAGCCGAAAAGTTACAAAGAAGATCTAAGAATTTCGACTAAAATCGCTGTAGAAATCTGGTTGATTTTTTTCAGATCCCCATCAGCAACCTGATTTCACAATATCCCGTAAGGAATCCAGTTACTATCTCGTGTTGAGCCTATGGCATTTTAGCAGCGAAATAATTCTGTAACTGCATAGCTTCTTTGCCCCCTCAGAATTCACCATTACAATCCTTCTAACAGGATTACGACCTAGCTTCCCACACCATTTATGTTGTGTCAGTTAATTTTATACATCATCTTTTTATACATCGTCATTTTATCCTATCGACTAGACTATGACGATTTTCTACACTCTGCTGGATCCATTTTATAGTGAGTGAAATAGAGATAGCAGATTATTAGGACTATCGACCCTATTGTCACTAGTCTAGCAAGTTCATTAGACTTCTTATTCCCAGGAATAATAAGGCTGCCCGAACATAAATTGAGCCGATTCAATTCAAAGTTTTCTATGGAGTTAGTTACAAACCAAATCGACGCCTCCGTTCTATAACATTCTAAGTCGAAAAAGTGTGTTTTGAGTTATGAGATCTCAAACTTTTCACGCACCATATGACAGTATGTGTATTCTCAGTAGATTTTTCCCTATAACTTCGGAACGGATCGGTGTATCTTAACTAAACTTTGAAAGTACTTAAGTTAGAGAACGTAGAATTTAAAAATGTAGAACATAATGTAAATAACATTACATACGTTCTAAGTACATTTAGAACGTTATAGAATAGAGGCGTCGAAAGAGGACTTACATTACGCCAATGCGGTCGAATTTTCCTGTCCCTTTTCATAAGGGAAAGGTAAAATTGTATGTAAAAAATCTTTAAGTAACGTAGAAAAGAAAGGTTCAAATTAGTTGTTTTGCATAACATCCCTTAGAAAATCATTTGACGATTCGATGTTTACACTTTACAACATTAGTTGTGATACCTTATTGTTCCATGGCCCGTATGCTTACCTTTATGAACATGTTTTAATTCCTTTAAGCTACTGTGCCCTCGATCTGCAATGTGTCGTATGTGTCGCATGTGTCTGTTTGGATGTGAAGAGAACAAATGTTATTTTTAGTCAACATCTCTATATCATTTGAATCGTACGGTATTTATGCAAATTTGTTTTGTTAGTCACATTTTCAATGCATTTTCTATTCATTTTCTAATTTTTTTTTTTTTCATTTTTATTTATTTGTGCCCTCTGCTGTTGCATGATTTTCTCTTTATTGTGGATGGATTTAAAATAATATTGTTTGTCTGTCTGTCTGTCTGTCCGTCAGTTTGTCTGCATTTAAACGATAAGCTTTGACGTTTTTGTTATATTATATGCCCACAATGCAAAATAACAAACCAAAAAAAAAATAAAATAAAAAGGCAACAGAAAAATCGTTGCACTAAATACCTTGACGTTCACTGATTTGTTTTAAGGTTTTCTCTCTGTTTCTTGTTTTATTTTTTAAATTTTTCTTTTATTTTTAACGATTTTCTTCTAACTGTCTGTCTGTATAGTACGAATATACGAATTATTTTGTAGCTTGTTTAGTTGTATGCTTAGTTAAGGCCAATTATTGTGGCACACAGTCTATGGCAATAAATTTATTAAGAAAAAAACCTAAAAATAATGATTTATTTGGCATTCGTTATTTGAACTCTCGTACATTGTAAATCATTTGTACAAAAGAAAAAACAACAAAACAAAAATAAAATTAGAAAAATAAAATCATTGTCAATTATAGCAACATAAACATGTTTATACAGCCCATATGTATTCACACTTACAAATCAAATTAGACTAGTTTGTTAGCCTCTCTTTTTTTTAAAGTAAATATTTGCCTAACATAACATAGGGATAGTATTGTTGTTAAATGTGTCTATAACTGGCAATTATTAAGTGATGATAATTTAAAATGATTATTTTCGAAAAAAACATGACTTGAAATGTGAAATTAAAACAAAATTTTAATTTAAAATTTCTCATGACTAGCTTTCATAGCCTTTTGGTGATCAGCTTTGTTTGGCTAATAAATCCCGCACTAGTTATCGCCGAAATGATGTTAAAGCCATTGAGTATGAAACTATTTTCTCAGACTTCTAGTGCTTCAGACTTCTAGAAAAACTCATTGGCATATATTACGGAATAAAAATCATCGAAATAAACATAAACTTGGTTAAGCAGGTCTATAAACGTTCAGTCATTTCTCTTTGTCAATTCGTCATTCCACCTCTTCGGTCAGATTTACGATCTAGCTTGTCGCGCTACCGATACATGAAAATTTTATTTGGTTTGCGCCCTTAGTTTGACGATTTTTAGAAATATAAAATTTACATCACATACTTTACTTCAGTGCATTAAAAGACACTTTAAGCTTTGTATTTACTTTGTAGCTATTGCTATTGAAAATTTAAGTGATGATTTGTCTGTATCTTATGTCTTTTTCATCTCTTAAAAGCCAAAAAATTCAAACCTCTGCTCATGTGATGCACAAGCTTATGAAACCAACTTGCTGTGCATTACATGGAGGAAACATCACATGAAAGAAGCATTACATGAACTACTTTGACGATTTTGACGATTTATTTCTAATATTTGACTATTTATAGTCGCCGTAGTATAGTAGGTAGCAAGAATGATAAACTAAAGATTACGCCATCACGCACACAAAATTAAAACTTTCTGCGCATGTTGAATCAATGACGTCACGAAAATTGATGTCATTGTTTTTCTATTGGCTAACAATAATGTAAGTTTTATTGCAGGACTGCCAACTACTTTCGCGTAGTGCATACACTTTTCAGAAGAAAAATTTCATTTTCACATATAAAAAAGACTTGGAAACCTTTAAAATAGCCCAACAACGTCACCTAACGGGAAATCATGCGCGAGGCATAATCTTTAGTTTATCATTCTTGGTAGGTAGTGTGTTGACTTATTAGCTGTAAGGCCCGTATTCCCCGGTCAAACATCAAAACAAAATATGAAAAAAAATATTTCTTTGGCGACTGCCTCGCAGCAGATTTCTGGAAAAAACTTTGGGAGTAAATAAAACTGCCATGGAGAGCTTCTCAAAAGTCTGTCGTTCGAAGTCTACTTTAAATTGTAGGTCCCTCTGCTCATGTGAAAAGCTTCTCAAAAATCTGTCGTTCGGAATCGACTTTAAACTGTACGTCCCGCCACTTATGTAAAAAATTAAAGCACACAACATAAGTGGTGTGAGAAGCTAGGTCGTAATCCTGACTGATGTGTTGTAATGGCCAATTGTGTGTGTATTTCTACGCCTACATCAGAGATTCGGATGATTTCATATTTTCCGCCTTGTTCTTGAAGTCTGAACTTTATAACTTTTCTGCACTAGTTATGAAACGTTAAAACGTTTTGGAACAGTGCTTTACATTACTTACATCGAATGTGTTTTCCAAGATTTACTCCTCTCTTGTTAAGAAATATATGTAATCTACCTTAAATACCGCAAGGGGTTATTGGACTCCCTTTTGGTAGGAATAGGAATACATGAAGTATCGGTAGGTTTAGCGTTAATAAAATTATGATTGCAGCGTTGCCTTCTAAGCCATCAGACTGACTTATGAATTTGCAGATCAGCTTAATCTAAACACAAGCTATTATTTACAGCTGGTTTAACTGTAAGAAAACAGGCTGGTTTCACCTTACACAACGCGCTAAAACTTAATGGATATTAACAACTGCTGCCAGAGGTTACTAAATGAGGCTTGTGAGTCGAGTCTAAGTTGTCATAGATTAGAATCACACTGGGATCAAATATTACCTAATCTTTGCACTTTTAAACCCCTACTCTCCCTCATATGCATACATAATTGGTCATTTATAACCTTTCAGTCATGATTATTGACCTAGTTTCTCACACTACTTATGTTGTGTGTGTTAGTTTTATACATAAGTGGCTGGAACCTACAATTTAAAGTCAACTCCGAACGACAGATTTTTGAGAAACTTTTCATGGCAGGTTTTTTTTTTAGTCTCAGAGTTTTTGCCAGAAATCTGTTGAGAGGAAATCGTCGAATATTTTTTGTATTTTATTTTGATGTCTGGCCAGGGACTCGGAACCCTGTCTTTACGTCTAATAAGCCAGCACACTACCCTCTTCCGACTCTGTCTCTCTCTCTCTCTCTCAAGCACATTTCTTATGGTTGTAGGATGGTTAACAATTTCAAATACTTTTAAACTTTTCTATTGTAGAACTTCATTACCATTACCTTTCGAACACACCTCGTATATTACATTTCATATACGAACAATATGTTGAAATGTTATTATAAATGTTAAACGAATTAAGAAGAAAAAAAATATAATTTGATTAAGGCTTGTCTAAATAATTTGATTACAAAACAATTTTTATTTTTATTTTTTAAACTGTTTAAATGTCTTATTATTGGCATAATAATTTTCAACACGTTTGAGTAGGTCTTTCAACTGCTTACGTCATTCAAAACTAATTGGAGTTATTGATTTTTGAATAATTTTTTTTCGCAGTCTTGATTTTCATTTTTCTAAATCGTACAATTGCATGATTTGCATGAAATGAATTGCGCCTCCAGCTGAAATGATGTATTAATTAAGGCGACTGTTTTATTAGCTTATCGATCGATAAAGCAATTAAAAGAAAGAAATAAAAAAAAGCAAATAAATAATAAATAAATTTAATAATTTAAATGATTTTGCAATGGAAAAACGTGTTTAACGATTGCAATTGTAGATTAAAAAAAAACAAAATCCAACACCAAATGCATTTAAAATGCATTTAAAATTGCATTTAAAATTGAACGTTGATAAATTATGCATTCGCGATCTCGATTAGTGATGCAAAGTTTAAAGTTTCTTTTTTTTTACATAACTGGACTGGAAATACAATTACAATTACTCTCTAAATATGATTTAATTCATTATTCCATTATGGAAAGTATTATTTTTCATTCGTTAATTGTTAGACTTTCAAAATTCTGCCTGTAAAATCAATTAAACTTTCTAAAAATCAAAACAAAATTTGTTGAACAAATTTGTAACAAGCATTTCCAAAGAAAATTTTCTTTCGATTTTTTTTGCCTTCAATAGCCAGCCATGCACTTTCAAAAAAAATCTTAATAGATTTTGTTGTTCATTTGCTTTAAATAAATAAATCGTTACTTAGGAAAAATGAAAAACAGATTGAAAGAAAAACTTTCTAAAATTTACAAGAAAACCTACAGATTTATTGCAACTGTGGCAATTGGTAACAAATACAACAATACAGCTTGTCTTTTCCTTCTCATTTTCCTTCTATTACCCAAAAAAAAAAAAAATTGGAGAAATTTGAACTCCAAACCACAGCCATTTGTGTTTGCCTTCCACAGACAAACAAATGCTTGATCTAGCAAGTTGGTTGCGATCTTAAATAATTTTTTTCCTTTTGTTAACGAAATTTTATGTCATTATTGTATTGTATTGTAGCTTTCTAAATTTGTTACATTAATGCAGGGATTACCATTTCATAGCACAATTGTGCACAGAGAATTCACACACATTGCTTATGCTCTTTTATTTAGTCATCGATCAGACAGCGGCAAGCAAGCTGTTTTGGTTTACACTCAAAAAATATTTTACGTTAAAAAATCATTTTTTTTTTTTAAATCAGTCTTATATGTTCATAAAACACATATTTTGATTACTTTAATAGTCACGTAAATAATTTAGATGATATGGAAAGAGAATAACATTTTTTTTATAGATATAAAGCAATATTTTAGAAAAATTTAAAGCTTGGTTATTAGAAGCAAAGGAAATTTATAAACCAAAATTAGATCCCATTAAATATCTAAAATACATTATCTAATTATTAAGTCAAAACTCTGTACTTTATGTTTGTTGTTGAAATAAAAATCTAAGTAAGCATATTTTACTAACATTTTTCTATGACTTTAACTCTCAACTTATTTTCTCTCTCTCTCTCGCTCACTAATACACAACGAAAAATTTTTGGTAACCCCTGCCTTAATGCCATAAAGATAATAAATGGCAAATTGGCAATCTGCTAAAGTAAAAGAATCCCATAAAAATCGAAATAATATGCCGAGGTTCTGTTGGACTGCTATCACTTCAATTTCATAATTTTTCCATTAAATGAAGTTGTAAACATAATCATCGAAGCAACGATAACTATTTTTATATTTTATGGTCTGTAATAATAAAAAGATTCTCCATATGAGTATAATCTCTTCATATTTGTTATTACTTCGGCACTGAAAGAAATTATGCCACTGTAGCCTTAAATATGATTTCACTTTAAAGGCGAGGTAAATTTATTTCTTCACTAATTTATCGACTTCTTTTTAGCGATAAACATTAGAGGTCGCAGTGGTCTAGTTGGTAGTATGCTGGCTTATTATACGTAAAGCGAGGGTTCGAGTCCCAGGATTCTCAACAGATTTCTGGCAAAAACTCTGAGAGTAAATAAAATTGCCATGAAAAGTTTCTCAACAATCTGTCGTTCGGAGCCGGCTTTAAACTGTATGTCCCTCCACTCATGTGTAAAATTAACACACACAACATAAATAGTGTGAGAAACTAGGTCAATAATCCTGACTGAAGGGATATGTGATAACCAATAGAAGAATAAAAGAAAAGTTAGATCCCTAATGCTTGATACCTTCAGTGGGTTTCAATCCAAGAACCAAATAATCACACTTTTTCACTTAGGGGATGGTCCCCACTCACACAAAGCATTGCGTTGAAACTAGAAAAATAAATTATCAGAAGAAGGAAAGAAGGAGTAGTGTTTGTGGACACAAGATTTAAATTTCTTTATATCATAAGTGAGAAGAAGAAACTCTGCAAACAATATTCAGGGGATGACCGCTACTCATGCAATGCATTGTGTTGGTACAAGGAAAATAAGTTATAGAAAGCAGAAAAGAGGGAGTAGTGTTTGTGGACACTAAACTTAAATTTCTACATATCATAAGTGAAAGGAAGAAGCCCTATGAACAACATTCAGAGGGTGAACCCTACTCACGCAATGCATTGTGTTGGAACAAGGAAAATAAGTTATGGAAAGGAGAAAAGACGGAGTATTGCTTGTGGACATTAGATTTGAATCTCTTCATATCATAAATGACAGGAAGGATCCATGCGACCAACACTCAGAGGATGACCCCTTCTCACCCAATGCATTGCGTTGGAACAAGGAAAATAATTTATGGAAGGGAGGCAACAGGGAATAGTGTTTGTGGATATTAGATTTAAATCACTTCATATTTTCAAGTGACACGAAAGACTCCTTGCAAGAAGGGTGTTACATACATGGGAAAGAGGGTTAAAAACGGTTAAAATTTTGTCTGTAATACAGTGTGCTATCCACAGTGTGCTCGCGACCACAAATGTATGTGTTCGGCGAGAAAGATAAATGTTACATAGGCATTCATGATTTTCGGGAAAAGGTTCCCTTATTTCGCTCGTGCAAAATCCGTTGTAGTAGTAATAGAAATTTAGTGAAACCCAAATTACCTAGGCTAAGAAAAACAAGTAATATACAAGAACATAGCAGAGTAAACGAGGGGACATTAAAGCCTTACATCCAATAATTCTTTCTAAAATATGAAACAAACTTATTCCCACGAGGTAATAATTTAATGCTACAAACTTGCATACATACACACATTATTGGTGATTTCAACCCTTCAGTATGGATTACAACCCAGCTTTTCACACTTTCATTGTATTGTGTTAGTTTTTAACCATGAGTGGCAGGACCTACAGTTTAAAGACGATTCCGAAAGACAAATTTTTGAGAAACTCTAATGACACTTTTTTACTTTCAAAGTTTTTTGCCAGAAATCTGCTGAGAGGCAGTCGCCGAAGAAATAAGAAGGTGAAAATGGAATTCACAAAAATTGACCCGTTTTTCCTATGACTGGCTATGTGAAAGAAGGATTTTTGATTGAAACATTTTCCTACCCCAAATCTCTTACATTGTAAATCGCATAATCGCATTCATGCATCACTGAATTTTATTTTTATATAGGATGAATAAGTCGCCTTGCTCTAGTAGGTAGTGTGCTGGCTTATTAGACGTAAAGCCAGTGTTTCTTCGGCGATTTCCTCTCAGCAGATTTCTGGCACAAACTCTCAGAGTAAATAAAATGCAATGAAAAGTTTCTCAAAAAATCTGTCGTTCGGAGTCGACTTTAAACTATAGGTCCCGCCACTTATGTATAAAATTAACACACGCAACATAAGTAGTGTGAGAAACAAGATCAATAATCCTGACTGAAGGGTTGTAATGACCAATTATGTATGTATGTGTATAGGATGCATAAGCCTTGTTTATATCCCTTAAGTTGTTAGCTATGACAAGCCCTTATTAACTTATTTTCATGGGTAGTATCATTGTGATTGCTCTACTCTAGAGAATGCCAGGGTTTCCTCACTTTGTGAAGATGTATTGAGCTAATCTGTGTTTCTGCTGTAGCATATTTTAGAATTACAGGGTTGCCATCTTTGTGAGAATGTATTGAGCTAACCTATTGGGTTTTATGCAATGGAATTTTACATTTTGAATCCTTTTTTGACTACTAATGTACCATTTAAATTGTCATATTCTCCTCAGTGTATCCAAAAACAAACCACATCAGAAAATATTTTTTAATTGAATGCAGTTTAATATCATAGAATAGCAGAAATGCAATAATAACAACAACAACACAAGCATAGTTATTATTACTATTAATAATAGCCGTAGTTTAACTTTAACAAAATTGGTTTCTCTCAATTTCTGCCTGACTAACGAAAATATCCAACGGCTGGCTAAATGAATGAATGTCTGAATGAGTGACTGAATGAGTGAGTGAACAAGTGAACGAATGAGTGAATAAATGAATGTTTGTTTGACTGTTATGCTACCAAATCTAACCAAATTTTCCATGTTTGCAATTATTTTGTTAAATGTTTTAGTTGCTGCTGTTGCTGTTGCATGTTGCTATAGCTGTTGCTGTTACCACTTGCCGGAGGAGTTGTTGGTTTGAGTCGCCAGTTTTCGGTTCACTTAAGTTGTCTGTTACTTTATTAGTTGGCCGTTAAATTTATACAACAACTAGCAATCGCATAACGCTGGTGGTAGACAACAACCGTAACAAATATTTATTAGATTAGTTATGAATTCTTTTTTTTCTCTATTTTTTCAATTCTTTTTTTTTTTGAGACTGTGGCACAGAGTTTCAGTTAAATTAGTTGCTGCTGTTGCTGGTGCTATTACTGTTTCTGTATGTATTTTAAGAGCATGTCGAGCAAAGTGAATGTCAGCAAAATGTCATGTTTTATATGAGCATATAAACGACTAAATGATCCCCATGAATTTTCCAAGCCCAGCCTAAGTATACACCAAACTGGGGCTCACCAAACAGCCAAAGTATACGAGTACGAGTAACAAGTCATTATTAAATTAGTTTTATTGCCATAATATTTGGCTTTAGAAACAATTTTTCAAATACATTACGAGCACTAGGTGCAAGTATAATGCTATGCTGCTGCTGTTGTTGTTACTGCTGATCGGTTAATAGACAGACGTGAGTGAATGTCTATGATTTGTTAATATTTTGATTGCCAAATAATGCCAAGTTTCAGTTTCTTGCCGTATTTTTTTTTTATTTTGGCAATTTTTGATTTAATTTTTAAATTTTTGATTGATTTAAATTATTGGTCTCGTATCGTAGGTACCATGTTATTATTAATTGGCCGCTTTTTTTTCGTTTTGTTAGAAAATGTTTTCATTTTGATTTGCTTTTAAAGATTAATGGCTTTAATGATTTTGATCTTGGAATTTAATAATTATTCTTTTGGTATTTGTCTAAAAATTTCCAATTGATATTGCAATTTAAAAGCCATTTTTTTTTTCGCAATTTTTGAAAGTTTATCAGGTGTTTAAGAGACATACTTTAAATTTCAACCTATTATAGTACAATGAACTTTACTGGAGCAATACAGAATGTATGTAGGCTGACAAAGATTTAAAAATTAAAATAATTTCATAAATACAGCACACTACAGTGCATTCTTGTTGCTCTCTTCGTAAAATCAATAACACACGTCACGAACGGTTAACACTTTGCTCTAGACTTAGTTTAAAGAAGATCATTCTACTTAAGCTCCTTGTAGAGGCATAGCAAATAGACAAGAAAGAAAAAATAGAAAATAATTTAATACCGGGATTCACAATGCCTGGAAGAAATGTGGCTCAAAAAGTTGCATGCTCTGAGACCTTTGTCAGAAAAAAATTTAATTTTTTTAATTGAAATATAAAACGAAAAAATTCCTCCACTTAGTTTTATTTCTATAACGAAAAGTGTAAGTCCAGTTTTTTTGTGCGCACTCCTTATATTTATTTATTAACTCATTAAAAGGTATGCAGTATTACAACCTAGGTTCTCACACCACTTATGTTTTGTGTGTTAATTTTATAGTACATGAGTAGCAAAATCTACAGTTTAACTCGACTTCGAACAACAAATTTTTAAGTATCTTCCCATGGTAATTTTATTTAGTCTCAGGTTTTTTGCCAAGAAATCTTCTGAGAGGTAGTCGCCGAAAAAATATTTTTTTTATTTTGTTTTGTAGGAAATGTCTGACACGAGGTTTGAACTGGTGCCTCATGTCTAATAAACTTAGGAAACTATAACGACTTTGTATTGATTACAAATTAAACCTATTAAAATGATTATGAGCTGAGTAATGTAGACCTTCAATCAATAAAAAATTAGAGCCTCTGGTGGGTATTGAACCTACGACCCTTACGCTGATAGTCTGACACTCCATTCACTGCGCTACCAAGTCATTCACTCATAATTGTAATTCTGCATCACTTGCAATTATTGTTTTACATTCCTTGTAAGCAAATTTAAATAGGACTCTTGGTAAAGAAAATATAGAAAGACATTAATTTACATCGCAAAAATGTAAGTAGATTTACAAAACATATTGCCTTAAAGCTTTCAAAGAGTTTTTTTTAAGGATATCTATAAGAAAAATCAAAAGACAATATTTTAATCAAAGTTCAGCACTTTGTCGAAAAGGAAACTCTAAAATTAGATCCGCAGAGACATCTATGGAAAGCATGATCGATCTCAGCACATCTTCACTGTAAATGTTGTAGTGGAGCATCACATTCATAGGTTCCTGCAACATATGCGGGAACAATTTAATATCTTTTATCTCTCATTCTTCCTTTCCTACTTTCTCTCCTGTTTCTCTATCTCCCCTATCTCCTTTAGGAAGTTGTACAATGTGCCAACTGGATTGCCGGGTACTGTACTTCTCTCAATTGGCAAATACACGCCCTCTAACCTAAACCCAAAAACCTACGCATCGTTTTGTTGTATTTGAACAAACTTGCTTATCTAATTGGCCATTACATACATACATACATTGGCCATTACAACCCTTCAGTCAGGATTACGACCTAGCTACTCACACCACTTAGTTGGGTGCGTTAATTTTTATACATTGAAATGGCGGGACCTACCAGTTTAAGTCGATTCCGAACGACAGATTTTTGAGAAGCTTTTAATGGCAATTTTACTATCAGAGGCTTGACAGAAGAGAAATCTGACTGAGAGGAAGTCGTCGAAGAAATAGTTTTCGTTTTGTGTTGACCTGGGATTGAACCGGCCCTTGTGTCTAATAAGCCAACACAACGACCCACTAGACCACGCGATTCTAATTGGCCATTATTACTGTTTAGTCAGGATTCCAACCTCGTGTGTGTTAATATCATCCATAACCGACGGGACTGACAGTATTTTAAATTCTTTTCCAAGCGATAAATTTTTTGAGACACTTTTCTGGACAATTTTATTTACCCGCACAGTTACTGCCAGAAGACTTTTGAGAGGAAGTCGCCGAAAAAAACTATTTTTCTTGTTCGAAATATCTATACGACCACATCAAACACAACCTCTCGTTTAACAAGCCAATATACTGTACTGTTTACTCAAAAGACAATTTGATTTTTCTTTTTCTGTCCTCCATTATGAGTTGAATTGTAGTTCTGTCACCAGAAAAAGTTTTGTTCTTAGGATTCGATTTATTTACGTCATCAACAACAGAACTGTGATATGTTATGACCAGCTGTGCTGATTCGTAGTTGACATTTGGAATAAAGTAGATTCAATAGAATGATTACAAATGATTAATGAATAAAATACTTGAGAGTAAAGCCAATATCATAGAAATTACGTCCAATTTTCTTTTCAACAATTTCAATAAACTGTTCAACATTGCTTTGTGGACTTGTCATTCGCCATCAGGTCAAACTTTTTAATCTTTTAGGTCAAATTGTGTGATAATTATGAGAAAAATAGGTCTCTTAATATTAAAACAAACCATTGCTTTCAAATTTTTTTACAAATCTGATCATCATCCATGTGGAGTTATAGTGCATTCAATATTTTTACTGAAAATCAAACAGGAAAACTTGAATTTTACCCATTATTAGGTATACTTACGGATATTTACGTACTGACAGTGGTAGAGATTTGATAGAGTTGTAGTCCCAACCATAAGAAATATACAATTGCTTTAAAGGAACTTCTATTTGCTCTTGAGATATGAATGTGATGATCTTAACCCCATACTGGACATTTT
This sequence comes from Sarcophaga peregrina, assembly GCA_014635995.1. Taxonomy (NCBI): domain Eukaryota; kingdom Metazoa; phylum Arthropoda; class Insecta; order Diptera; family Sarcophagidae; genus Sarcophaga; species Sarcophaga peregrina. The sequence continues at coordinate 26,217,346 of CM025789.1, read as the reverse complement.
AAATATTTGCCTAAAAGGCAAGTGAGCCATTATAAACCTTTAGCTATCAGTTATAAATCTTTAGTGAAATCAGATTCGCAAGGGTTGTTTTTATTTTTAATGATAATTTTAACTCCTTTTATTTATACTTACTTTAACCAAAAAATATTTCTTGTGCTAAGAGCTATAGCCAAAATTAGTTCTTATCTAAGGAAACTATGGTACGGTGTGTGGTTTTTAAACTCTTCATAAACATTTTCATTAGGCAGCATCGTTTTAAAAGTTTTAACACACTAAAAAAAACATCTTTTTGGAAAAGAAAAGTTTCAACCGCAACAAGAAAATTTTCACACCCAATTCCGGATGCAACGATAAAGTTTTTCCGACTTAAATTAAATATGCGTAAAATTAAATTTTCTTCAAAGTGAAAAGCTCTTTAAACTATAATTCTAATGAAAAACGAAGTATAAGGGTATATACGCCTCAACTCATCATTTGCTGAAAGCTGTAATGCAGTTTATTTAGTCATTCAACTCAGAAATTTATCTAAAAATTCTTGCTACTCCTCTCTATTTGTCTTTTGAACACACATTTTATTTCATTTAGAATTTTTATTTTTTTATTTTTCTGATTATTTAAACAAAGAATTTACATTTGTGTAGCAGTCAGTAAAAATGGAACACACGCTATACAGTCTGTCTGTCATGTTATAAAATTTCAATAGAGAATCTCTTAGGCACTCATACATAAACGCTTTAATACTTTAGATTATGTGTGTATGTGTATGTGTTTGCACCCATTTATTGTGTTTGCTTTTGAGAAAATAGTGTAAATGCTGTGTGAATGTGTGCATATGTATTATATCCGGCTTTAATACACTTCCGCTTCCGTTTTAATACCGTACAGTCTTAAAACCTCAGACACAATCTAAAAAACACACACACTTTGATTGTTTTCCTTTTTTTAACGCTACTCTCTCTCTCTCTCTCTTAACACACACACACACACACATACACACGCAAAAACTTGTTTGCTGGTTTAGGAAGCATTCGGAGCAAATTTTTATAGTTTTACAGTTACTTTGCGTGTTTGTACGTTAGTGCCTGTGTGTTTTGTTTCTGGTTTCATAAATAAAACAAACTTTTCTTACACTCTCTCACATACACTCACACATATGCAGCCATTGTTATAACACGATCATGTTTTAGGATGCTTGTGTGTGCGTCTACAGATTGTATGTACTTTATAGCCTGGAAATATTTTGAAAAAGATTACTGACAGCGAACAGTATGGTATGGATACCCTATACATTATATTTACAAAAAAAATTGCATCTTCTTAGGTGACCACAAAAAAAGGGGTTTTAGTGGCCTTATGCTGCTTTATTGTATTCCAATCACATAATCATAGTGTCACTTAATTAAGCGAACATTTTTCTTTCATAAATTTAAATGTATCAAGTGCCCACTGTAACTGATTATACCATGACTCTCGTGTAGTGTACATTAAAAAAACAGAAAACAAGGAAAAACTTGGCTTATGGTTTATTGTTCGCAACCAATTGTTATTCTTTTATTTCATTTCCAATTTATCCTTCTTGTATCCTTTATTTTATGCCAAAGGATTTAAATATTTTGTTGTTTTAGTTTAGTTTCTATTTCAACCATATTTCCTAAGCGGCATTAAAGCAAAAACTAAAATAAAAGAATTTCTTTTTTTTTGTTTCAAATCAAACCACTCTTTGCAGCCGGTTAATCGAAAATTTCTACATGATTTGATGTAGGAAAGTGTTATACATATAAGGGAGAATAGCCCCTGTTAGTACTATCAACATCTGCAATAGCTATCTTCGGTTTTCAGTTATAAAAAGTACTCTGTGGATGCTTAATACAGTGATTTAGTCCATATTTTTATAAAGAAATCGATGAATTTTCTGAAGAAACTTTAGGGAAAATGTAGCACAACGATTTCAAGCTGCAAACTATTCGAATGCTGCAGATATGCTGATTGGGTTCTAGGGTGTGACAACAAAGATTACATCAACAAGCAAAATTGAGCCTTAGTAAACCCAGAAGTTATTGTGGAAAATCCATTCTATAGTAGGAAATGTGTTTTTGGTTTGCATTATAGTCTGGAGGAAGTCTCCGTCGTCTAGTAGGTGGTGTAATGGCTTATTAGATGAAAGGCTACATTTCAAATCCCAGGTCAGACATCTCTAACAAAACAAAATATGAAGAATTATTTCTTCTGTGGCTTCCTTTCAGCAGATTTCAGCAGCAAAATCTCTGAGAGTTAAACAAATTACCATGTAAAGGTCAATATAAATCTCACGTTACTGTATAAAATTAACACCCACAACATAAATGGTGTGAGAAGCTAGGTTATAATCCTGATTGATGGGTGTGTATGTATTATGTATATATGTATGTACAATTAGAGCCGACAAACTATTTGCAATGCTGTAAGTATCAACAAGCAAAACCGTGTCTTGTAGAACCCAGAAGTGATTGGTAAAAATTCATTGCATATGTAGAATGTGAGTTTTTTGGGAGCATTTTGGGCTGGAGAGGTATTTTGGGTCCAATTTTTTCAAAAATAATTCTGGAAAAACCTTTACAGCCAATTCAAAGCGCTGTGACCGCATGGTAAAAGACTCTACTTGACTTGTAATTGAGAATTATGAACTGATCGGCATATGGTTTCAACAAAACTATGGTTTTATTGCCTTTATTGCTTGAAAATTTCTTAAAAGAGAAAATTTTGCAATTTTCTGTACTGGCCAATGTAAGCCAAGGCAATTAAAATGGCTGAGAGACTTTTGAGATCATTTTGAACTTCTGAATTATAGAGACATAAGAGGAGATCTCTTTCTTTCGTTTTCTTCGTGATTTAGATTCTCACGAATAGGTTCTTACAAGCTTCTGCATAATAGTGATACAAGAGGAAATTCTTTTCTTTCATTTTCTTCGTAAGAGCCTCAATCACTAATTGATCTCACTAATTGATCACTAATTGATCGACTAAAAAGTGTAGCTCGTGTTTTACTGTCCTATCGCTACTACAACGCATTATATTAGAACGAAATAAGGGGACTTGTTTCCAAGAATCATGTGTTCATACGTAACACTAGTCTTTCTCGCAGAGCACATCCGTTTATAGTCGATTGACCAATGCATTGTACACTGCATTCGAGACAAGATTCGATCTTTAGCCGGACTGCATTCCCATTCTCCCTCCCCTTCCCTACATTCCTATATCCTCCATTTCCTTCCTCCCCTAAGGACAATGTACAATGGGTCAATTTCGACCTCCGGGTACTGTGCTTGTCTTGACCGACAGGTGCACGTCCTCTAACCTAACCTAACCTAACCTAGCCGGACTGCAGAGGTCTTTCCAGTCACTTATGATATAAAGAAATTCAAATCTAGTATCCACAAACACTACTACTCCCTTTTTGCTCCTTCCCATATCATATTTTTTCGAGTTCTAATACAATGCATTGCATGAATAGGGCCAATCCCCGGAGTGTTTCCCATACAAAAAAAAAAAGAAATTTCTTTCTAATCTAATAAGACATACATAATTGGCCATTACAACCCTTCAGTCAGGATTATTGACCTTGTTTCTCACACCACTTATGTTGTGTGCGCCGATTTTTATGAATAAGTGGCAGGACCTACAGTTTAAAGTCGACTCCGAACGATAGATTTTTTTTTTTGAGAAACTTTTCATGGAAAATTTATTTACTCTGAAGAAATTGCCGAAGAACTACTTTCTGTATTTTATTTTAATGTCTGGCCTGCGGCTCGAACCCTGACTTTACGTCTAATAAGCCAACACATTACCTACTAGACTGCGGCGACTTCAACCTAATAAAAATGGTTTACAACTTGGAATGCCTGTAACTCTTAATGCGCATCCATGTTGCAAAGTAATTCAAAATTATTTCATTTTCCTTTTTGTTGTTGTAGCGAAAGTAATCTTAATTTGATTACATGTAATGTACACCTATTGCCTTATAGTTCAGTCATCAATCATAATCTATTTTAATTTTCTTTCTTTCTTTCATTTTTTTTTTAATATATTTTGGACATAAGTACCCAAAATGCTTATGTTACTGTATCTATGGCTATTGCTTCGTTGCCTACATAGACATTTTTGCTGGTAATTGTTAAAAATTAACTTGACTTCCTGCTTAAGGGTAAAATACATAAAAATTATGTTTAAAAGGCACGTAATTTCTTTCTGTTTTTAGGCTAAAATCAACTCCATATTTCAACTACCAAATACCAGCAGCAAATACCGTTTTTGCCCAACAGGGACTAAGTGGTGTTACAACTTTTCAGTTTTGTTTTTAGTTGCCTCTCAGCAGTTGGCTGTTGATTTTCACAAGTCGTCTAAAGGACTACCAACCAAGTGTAGGCAAATTGATTTTTAAGTACGAGTATGTACGTAGAGAAATTTTGTGTGTTAGTGTGTGTGTATGTGTGTATGTGATTTTTGTGGGCTCGTATCAAGAACACGTAATTTAGTGGTTTAAATAACTTTTTAAACAATTTCCGTTCTTATCAAGTTAACACGAAAAGCAAATAACAGCACCGAGAAAAAAAGAAACTAAATTGCAGAAAATTTACACCCATCTTTGGATAGTGAAAAGTTAATAGACAGTAAATAAATAGTGGTTAGAAAATTAGAGAATCTTCTTCACAACAAAACAAAAAAGCAAAAACTTTCAAAAGAACATGTGTTAAGCACATGTTTAAGAGTAGTTTTAACGAAAATGAGAAAATTAAGAGGAATTTTTGAGATATTAAGTTTTGACTAATAGAAATAGGAAATATTAAGAGAATTTATATTTTGTAGAATTATTTATGCATTATAAACTTCATCATGGTTTTAGAGTTCTTATGGAAACATTTATTTCAATTCAAATTTTTAATGTAAACTCCGTCTACATTTTCCCACAAAGATTGTCTGATAAAGTCAACTCTTATCATATTCTGATTTCCTACAATTCTTAAGAATATTTTGTAAAATATTTCAAAACATTTCGAATTAAAATATGACTAGATGACCCGTGCGAATATTTCGCACCGTTAGTTGTCATTTATATAACATAAAATTAAAATAATTAATGGAAATTTTATTAAAAGTATAAAAATATTAGAAATCATAATATCATCATACATATTGACATACATCTGTTTAAATGCTTTTATAATACTTCTTTGTATACAATGTTAGAGGTTATGACATGATTATCATTAACTTTTTGCCCGTACGAATCCTTAATATAAACAAAAATATCTTTAAACGCACGCACTCGGGAAAAAGCCACGTATAACTGCCCATGTGAAAAGACCGGTTGTGGTAAATACAATCCAACATTTTTACAAGCAAAAGTAACTTTCACAGGGAATTGTTTTCGTGTCATTCGGAAAGGCACAGTTGGATAAGAAGGTGTAAGGTTGATTCGGGGTATGAGTACAGTTTTATCGGTATGAATAATTTTTGCTGATATGATGTAGTTACGATTAGCCTGGCACCATTTATTAACCCCTGTTTAGCATTAAGATTTCTGTCTTTTCAAATGCACGTTATTTTTATTCTTACGTTATGCGTTATTTTTATTCTTATTTGTGTTAAAACCTTTTTAACTATTAAATATCAGCTGACACTATATGTATATATTAAAAGACACCGTATTACTACACTTCATAAAACAAACAATGCCATGACAATAACGACATTACCAAAATGCCTTTTACAACTTTATATATTATTATATGCAATAGCATTACAATTAAGCAACCCTGTTTATCGCACTTGATCTAACAACTATGAACTGCTTACTATTAAACGTCCCTGTATTAGCACACTTTAACAAAAACATATAATCATAATGACAACAGTATTATCTTGCAGTTCTATATAAAATATAATTTTTATCAATGAAAATATTAATTTTTCAATTTCTAATTATTTTCTTCGATTAGTATTAGACATAAGCTTTAAAATGACATATCATTCATTAAATTTGATGCGGTAGTATGGGAGATATTTGCAACCGACAAAAAAAAGTACTGTCTACGAAATCTGTCTACGAAATTCAGAATACAGGGTGGCTGATATATAATGCAACAAAGTAAAGCGCTGTATTTATTTAATTTTTTTTTTTTAATTTTATTGTTCGAAGTCGCCGTGGTCTAGTTGGTAGTGTGTTGGCTTATTAGACGAAAGGCCCGGGTTCGTATCCCAGGTCTGACATCAAAACGAAAAATATTTCTTCGGTGACTTCCTGTCAGCAGATTTCTGGCAAAGACTCTGAGAGTAAAAATTGCCATGAAAAGCTTCTCAAAAATCTGTCGTTCGGAGTCGACTTTAAACTGTAGGTCCCGCCAGTCATGTATAAAATTAACGCACACAACATAAGTGGTGAGAGAAGCTAGGTCGTAATCCTGACTGAAGGGTTGTAATGGCCAATTATGTATGTATGTATGTTCAAAAGCAAAAAATGTTGGAAATAACATCAAATTTTAGAATCAGTTTAGATTTGTGCGAATTGGCCACCTTTGGTACGAACTATGGCCTTCAAACGGCCGACAAAGCCATCACAGGCAGCACGTAAGTGGCTCAGCGGTATTTTGGTCCATTCCAGCCCAGCGCCGTCTTCAGATGATCGACACTTTGGTATTTTTTTAGTGAGAACCATACTCTCCAAAATGCCCCAGGCGCAAAAGTCTAACGGATTGAGATCCGGAGATTTTAGTGGCCATTGTGTAGTAGAAATGAAGCGAGGAACCTCCTTTTTAAGCCATTATTGGTTGACGCGTGCTGAGTGCGGTGGTGCTAAGTCCTGTTGGAATGTCCTTGGTCTGCGGTCGAAATGTTTGTCTGCTCAGGATTACAACACTGTCTTTAAGATATTTTCCCGATAATTTTCGGCATTAATTTTGACCCCATGGTCGATGAATACGTGCCGGGAGCGACCATCGGCCGTTACGGCGGCCCACACCATTAACATCTGCGGCGCTTGAGTTCTGGTGGCCAATCGCAAATGTAAATTTTCAGCTGACCTCTGTGGCAAGTAAACCCGATCATTTTGTTTATTCACAAACTGCTCAATTTGGAATAGCTTCTCATCGGAGAAAACTTAATTCGGTAGCTGGCCACTTTCGTGCAAGCGAAATAACTACTTGGCTCCTTGGTAAAAAAATGAAATAAAAACGAAACTAAAAGACTGGTTTCCAACAAAATTAAGAAAGACTTGTAAAATAATGTAATTTTTTAATATTTATCCCCACTTGGTTCATCTTCATTCATTGTTTTTTTAAATTAAAAATCCAACTGCTGTTGTTTTGCATGGTACTATATCTCGGCTGAGCTTTTGCGTCGAAAATAGGACTTATATTAAACCCTCTTACAATATCTAGTTGCTAAGGGATGAAGTTGAACGCAAACCGCGCTATAAGAGTACCGTGTTATAGGAAGTCTGTCGTAATTTGAGCCCCGCGTTATATGGAAACCGTGTTCTGAGAGTTCCGCGTTATAGGAGAGTTGACAGTACTTTGGTAACGATAGGATCCTGTAAAATGTCGAATATTTTTTCAGTACAGCGTAATCGGTTTCCGATTCCTGCGACATAGCTAGATTGGAAGTAAGAGAGACAAGGTTGAAGGAATTTTTACTAAAAGTTTACAAAACGTAGTATTGATCCACCCGTTTCAATTATCCTTTAAAGAACGCAAAGCTTCTATTGGTGAAAATTAGACTCTTGAGTATATTTAACAAGATAACCCGAACTTTTTGAATTTGTAGCAATTGGCTGCCTGAGTTTGTGGGATGTGTGAGATACATTGATGCTAATACCATTGAAATATTGTAATAAACATGTCTACCTGTAATTACTTCATCCTAACTTAACAAAACCTTTGTGAAAGGCTAAAGAGCATTTATTTCTGTGCAAACTCAATTCCCCAGAACATATTTTTAACCACAATTTTCAAATAAAAATTTGTTTTTTTTTATCAATTCGAACAATTGCTTTTTGCAGGCACAATTGTAATTTTCTGGTAGAGTTTGTTTCTAATGATTTCGTAATACTTATCCTTGAATGTTTTTTATGCTTTGCAATTTATTGGCACATTTTCTTCCTTTTTTTATTGATTTCTTATAAAAAAAAACAAAAACAATAAATTTTCTTTCAATTTCTTTCGCTATTTCTGATTCTCATTATTGAATGTCTTGTAATAGAAACCTAATCGAACAGGATATCGATATGATTCAACCTCCTTGCCTATTAAAGTAAATAATTGTTATAAAAATTACAGCATATTTTAAGGCTATTTTTTGCCATTGGGGCAAAACGGGTCATACAACATTCGAGTTTCTTTTCATTTTTTTTTTGTTTTCTAAGGATTATGGTATAAAATTACTTGATATATTGTTGTTGTTGTTGTTGTTGTTGTTGTTTTCTTATCTTGAACTTTTCTGACAAAATCAATAAATCACAAATACATATACAAACACAAGGTATTGAAAACAAAAGGAAGAAAAATACAATAAAAAAAATAGTAGAAATCCATAACACAACAAAACAAGACTAATAAAGTTTTTATATCCTTTTTTGCCCTTCTTTGTTGTTGTTGTTGCTTTCCAATTTTATTGCCTGGTTTGTATTTTATGTCATATAAAACAATATTTCTGTTGTTATTGTTGTGTTCGTGTTATTTTTTCTGTTTTTATTTTTTTTTTACATACAATATACCCCCTGGGGAGAATTTTTCGCATTTCTTGTTTTGTTTCGTTCCTTTTTCTTTTTTGCCTTTCGTATTTGTCTGCCTGTGTCCATGTCCTTTTACACATGCCCGTGTGTGTTACAAGTTATGTTCTGGTCATGTAAGCATTTCCTAAAAAACCTTTTCCTCTTTTCCCTTTTTTCTACCGGTTCACATTAAATTTTACGAATTCCCAGTAAAGGAGTGATAAGCTCGGGGAAGGTGTGGGGGGGGGGGGTTAAATATTGCAAAAAACAATATCCTTAAAAGCCGCTATAAAATACCGTACGAAGCTGTAGTTTAGTAACAGAGAAATACAATAAAATAAAACTGTGCAACACAGCAAGGATACTAATAATGTGTATTCAATATAGATTTCCCTTATGGTAAATCCCTTTTTATATGCTTCAATTTTTTTTTTTTTATTTGCTTCTTTTCTATTTGTCTACCTTTTGGCAATTTTATGATGATGATGTTGCAATTTAAGTACAGAAAACAAGACAAAAAAGAACAGTTTTTATCGCCTATACAACGAAGTACATTGTTTAGTTTATACGAAGCTTTTATAGCCCCTAAAGTTAGTTTTAAGAAGCTATTGAAAGAGGCTATTATTTTCACTTTTTGCCATGAAATATTTTCGGGCCACAGGAGAAGCCATTACTATTCAGTGGCATATTTCAAAACTAATCTTTAGAATGAAGTTGAAGGTTAACGTTTTTGAATAATTGAATTGAAGAAAATTATGAAAACCATTATCGTAGATTCCTAGGCAACGAAAATAGTTAATTTGTAAGACATTAAATTGACTTTAGGAACCTTATGAAAATAGTCTCATGTTTTCAAATAATTTTCATTGCATTGCAGGAAATCCCTGAAATGTAATTAAGATGTTGTTGCTGATCTGTAGACAGTATCCAAGAATAATAAAGAATAATATTTAGGGCTAATACACCCTGTTTACCTTTCTCTGAATGCCTTAAAATTTAAGTACAGACCTTGTTCTAATAAGAAAAAGTTATTGCGGCTTAAAGAATTTAAAAATTCGGGATATTTTGTGTTTTAGGTGATCCATACAGGTATTATCATTACCAAAATGATAATCATACCTTGTAACTATCTTACCATATTCATGAGTATATTTCTGTTAAACCTAAACAAAGTTCCGAATACTTTCAAGTTTCTGAATTCGTCACTAGTCAGCCAAGTCGTTCATCGTGCACGTCCACCTTATGCTAACAACTCCAAAGATTTCGAAATTCAATGATTTTCACTATGAAAATTTGAATACTACTCCACACAGTGCCACTTCTTTCATGTCAAACCTTAGAAGGCTTTTGGTATCGTGTACAAGGTACAAAGGTGTCTAAAGTCTGGTATGTCTGAGTTTAACACAGTTTAACAACCTAACTTCTCACTCCACTTACTATGTTGTGCGTGTTAATTTCAAACATAAGTGGCGGGCCCTACAATTTAACACATTCGCTGCCAAGCCTAAATTTTATGAAGTCATTCCCATTGCTATTTATATTTTGAGTGTTATTGTTTACCAAAACTATTACTATTATTACTGTCCGAGATATCCTGATAAATCCCCATTATGTATTGGACTTTGTAACAAATCCTATCAAAAAAAATCCTAGCAAAAAAATTTGCTAATTCAAAAGTCTGCATGTTATAATATATTTAAAGTAGGACGAGTATACTCGTCTTGGCAATGCAGAATACTCTGTCAAATACGAGTATACTCGTCTTGGCAGTACAGAATACCCTGTCAAATACGAGTACCCTCGCCTTGGCAGTGCAGAATACTCTGTCAAGTACGAGTATACTCGTCTTGGCAGTGCAGAATACCCCGTCAAATACGAGTATACTCGTCCTTGTTAGCGAATGTGTTAAAGTCGTTCCCGAACGACAGATTTTTGAGAAAATTCTGAAGAGAATTTTATTTACTCTCAGGATTTTTGTCACAAATATTTTGAAAGGAAGCGATTATTTTCATACAGAGATGAAATCAACAAATATAAACTTTTAATAACTATAGCATAACTCAAGGCAAAATCATTATTTTTTTCTTGCACTTACACTTTATTACAGAAGTAGTAGCAAAAATCAGTTCTTAAGCCAACATATTTAAAATCAATCAATCAATCTCTCTTAGTAAAATGAATATAAAAATCAAGTGTTTTTTCTTGGTTTTTTTTTAATAGAAAAAATAATCAATTTCATCCTAAACCTATGCTGTATGCCAAGACCCAAAATTTATGGCCTTGGCATATGTGTCATCAATTTCTTTTGTAAATTTTTTACCATTAATCTACAATATTTTCTTTCTTTTATTTTTTGTTTTTTTCTTTTCAAATTTATTGCTTGTAAGTATATCAATAGAAATCTATTAAGATGCCAGACTAAATTATACTTTTCGATACTTTTTTTTGTTTCTTAATTTTCCATTATTTCTTTTGGAATATGGAAAGGAAAAAAGCACCCATAAAAAGAAAAACCTGGCAAATAAACAAAATAAATACACAAATACTGACAAACTACAATAAATTGTGGTTTTTTTGAGGAGAAACAAAGAAAAAAACCCATTTTAGCCCCTTTAAGTATGCAATAAACAAATGTATTTGTTTCTTATTTACATATACATTTACACACAGGGAGAGAGAGAGAGAGATAGAGCAAAAAACAAACAATTGAAATTGAATCAATATTGAGAACAATTTAAATTCAATTTACTGACATTTAAGCACACAGCACAACACAGAGCACAGAGCATAGAAAATAGAAAAACAAAAACAGAAAATAAGCAAAAAAATAAATAAAGAATTGAAAAATAAAAATAATGGATGTTGTAATGTTATTGTATTGTTGTTGCAATTTATTTTATTTGCTCTTGAAAATATTTAATCCTCAAGAGCATTAGAGAAATACAATACAAGTGACCATTTGTGATCCAATTTCACTCTTTCATTTGGTCGACCATCAACAAAAGTAAATAAAATTTGCTTAAAAAAAGAAAACGAAATAAAACAATGAAAACATTTTTTTATTTTATTTTTAAATTTGTATTCTTGATTTGAAAAACAATCATCCATTTAGTGGCCATGTGTGTTTTGTAAATAAATAGTCTTCTTGTGTATGTATGTGTAATGGTCTTTATGCCCTTTTCCTGTAAATCCCTGAAGGACGAGAACTAATTTTCAGTATAATATTGTATGTGTATTTGTAAATCAATTAAATCAATTACTAGTGACCCGTGTAATATTAATTCAAGGTTTTATAAAGAAAATATTACTGCAGCTCACTTCATTGTATTTCTTTTATCATTAAACATTTAACGGTTATTTAATAGTTCCTATAAAAAGATTAAGTTTTTGAACAAAAATTGAAAAATATTAAAATCATTACAAGTATTCATATATAATAGGGTTTTAGAAACTTACAGTCAGGATTACAATCTAGCTTTTCACACCACTTATGTTGTGTGTGTTAATTTTTATATTTGAGTTGCCGGACCTAGAGTTCTAAAGTCAAATTCGAACGATAGGTTTATTTGATGTTATCTGCTGAAAGGAATTTGCCGAAGAAATATGTTTTCGTATTCCTGTATGATCTGACCAACACACTACCTACTAGGGATGCCAAACGGGATCGACTTTAAAAATCCCGGGATTCGGGATTTACAAAATCATCCCGGGAAATTTAGGGGTAATTCGGGATCCAAAAATCTCGCAAAATCACGGGAAAAATTTCGATTTTCTCTTAATAAAATAATATGAAAACAGCAAAACAAAATGTAACAAAGAAGCGTAAATTAACAAAAATAAAAATTATTCATACATATACAAAAGCATTAATTTTAAGAAAATTATTTGGATTCCAACAAAAAGATAAAAGCATCTAACATGTGATCTGAAAGGCTTGAATGAATTTTGTTGTCAACATACGCTGCCGTTGAAAAACACTTCTCGCAATCAACATTTGTTGGTAAAATAGTTCCAAGATAGCTGAATGCAGCTTGTAAATATTCACCTCTACCACCTCCTGATGTAAATATTTCTAATTCTTTGGACAGATGAGTACCTAAATCCGTTTTATAGGGCTTTTGCATTCTTCGATGCCATCAAATAAATTTTTATCAATGGTAGTAGGGTTTTACTCATTTGGGATGCTATAATCGAAGTCAAGTGATATAGAATTTTATTTTCAGGACCTTTTGTAGGGTCAAAATACATATGAATTCACAAAGCCGAAAATCCTGAAAAATCCCGGAACAAGTTTTTAAAAATCCCGATATTCGGGATTTTATGATTCCCGAAAATCCCGGGATTTCGGGATTTCCCGATTGGCATCCCTACTACCTACTAAACTACGGCGACTTTAATTGTTATCATAATTAAAATAATTAGATTTAAAAAAAAGATTTAAAAACAACCCACTGTTAAGATTAAAGGTTAACAACCTTTCAGAAATTGTATCTCCAATGACAAAGTCCAATATGTGTGGCATACAACCTAACTACTATGTTAGGATAGTAATTTCAATTACACCTACATTAAGTACTTTCATGTAAAAAGTTAAAACAAATTCCAAAGCCATTATTCGCTTAACCTTTGAGTGTTTAACTGTCATAAAATAAATCTAAATTATGGGTTTTCAAACAGCGATTTTCTCTATTTTTTTACTACAATTTCCAGTATACCAGCCATAACAACCATATAAGTTTTATGGTGTTTTTTTTACTATTTTAATGATTTCATTTTCTTTAATCACCTTTAAGAAACATTTTCTACCTTTCACCTACCGGATGGCGTCATAACACCCGTCATCATCGTGTGCATGTGTCCAAAGATGTCTAGACGTCATTTATACTTAAAAAAAATGGGGAAAAATGTAGGAAAAAACCTTAAAAAATATACTCATGCTTATGCTTATTTCTAAGAGTATGTATCCATATGTCGTACATTTTAAAGTGTAATAATCCTTAAGGGTAACATACTATTAGTCACTGCACCTAATAGGCTTACATTTCATTCAATATTATTAAGCTTGGGTGTGGGGGTAACTAACATAAAGGGAAGTTGTATGTAAATAGGAAATTTACATGACAAAATAATTAAAAAATGTTTGCAAATGAAAATCATATTCGACATGCAAGTATTTTAAAGACAAAAATTGTAAAGAAATCAATTATAAATCAAGATTGTTTAATAAAATTACTATTTGATTGTGATTAGGAGTTACAAGAGAACCCATTCGTATGCTATTACTGCTGGTTCCCCTGTGAAAGAAATCATAATTTCAATCTGAAATCTTAAGAACAATAAACATGATTTTGGCAGAATTTCTAAGATGTTGCTGATAATCGATTTACATACAAATCGTCACCTTATTTGCCCATTTTAGCTGGACTTACATTTCCACTTTAGTCATCCGATATAAATTAAGGGCAACCTTAAAGATAGATAAGATTATTGGCTAAAATATTACCACAAGTATTCATAATAGTCGCCGTAGTCTAGCCATGGTAGATAGTGTATTGGTTTATTATGCTTTTGAAGTCCGAATTATGTGTTACTTAGATTATATTAGTATGCCCCTTAGGTGAAGATCATCTTCGGCTTTTAACACACATAGGACACGACCGTCAACAATGTTCGTTAAAAAAAGCGTAAAAATGCATTCAGTTGCTTGTCAGCTTTAAAAGAAGAAGGTTCAGGTTTGAATTATACACCCAAAGAAATCTCACAGTTGAATTCACTAATATTCAATGAGTTTCGCTAATAACAATGAGAAATAATCTCGATTTATGGAAGAATATTTGTCAAGTTAAATAAGCAGTCTTTAGGAAGTTCGCGCTGTACATTTTTTCTACATGTTTTATTTATACAGGGTCCGCCAAAATTTGAAAATGCTTTAAAAAAACCAGCACAATATTTTCTCAAATTCCTTTTTTTTATTTGAAAGTACAAGCCGGTTAATAATGGAAAATAATGTCATTCAAATGGATCCGCTGTTTGTAACTACCCTAATCTGAGCCATGGTTTTAATGGTGCTCTCTTTTGACTTCATTAGGGATATGTCCCAAAAACGTCCGTTTACGAAGCTTTGTTCTTACAGTAATCACTCGATTAACGTCGCCAGTTGGTTTCAAAAAAAGGCGACGTAAATCGAATTTCATATTGCTCATACTAACAAGTAGTATGTTTTTAACATACATACATACATAATTGGTCATTACAGCCCTTCAGTTAGGATTATTGACCTAGTTTCTCACACTACTTATGTTGTGTGTGTTAATTTTTATACATAAGTGGCGGGGGACCTACAGTTTAAAGTCGACTCCGAACGACAGATTTTTTGAGAAACTTTTCATGGCAATTTTATTTACTCTCAGAGTTTTTGCCAGAAATCTGCTGAAAAGAAATCGCCGAAGAAATCCTTTTTGTATTTTATTTTGACGTCTGGCCTGGGTCTCGAACCCTGGATTTACGTCTAATAAGCCACCACACTACCTACTAGACCACCACGACTTCAAGGAACTTAAAAAAGTTACAGTAATCCCATGATTTACATCGAAGTTGGTTCGAATGACGACACAAATTGAAGTTAGAGGGAACAAAAAATATGACGACATAAATGAAAACAACGTTAATTAAGGCGATGTAAATCAAAGGATTACTGTTTATAAATTGCTGAGCGCCAGGGCTTTTTCCAAATTTTTTTATAATTTTACCAAAAACCAAGGACTTTGAATATGAATGTAATCTCTTATCAGCTGAATGTAGTATTATAACCTTCAGTTCAGTATTATTTATATCCTTCAAAAAATTGTGTATAAAAAGCATTTGACACTTCAAGTTCCAAATAAAGCCCATTCTTGAAGAAAATAAAATTCATCTGCTTTCAGAACGTGAATCCTTCGCTAAATGTTATGTATTTTCTGCCTAGCCTAGCTAATTTCGCGGAGAAGAACAGCCTTAAATAAAAACATGGCACTTCATTGGCACTTCACTCTGTAACCAATTAAACAAAGTTACCCTGTCTAGGGTCGCCTACATATCTGCAACAGATATGTAAGTCGAGAGCGTTATAGATTACATCTCCAAGACTTTTAAAGGCCTGAAAGCACTCACAGAGCATAAAGACATGTACAAGAAATTTGCCATTGTTGAATAATCATTTTTAAATTAAACCAAACAACAACAACTACAATACAATTTAATTCAATTGTTACCAACAACTATCTGGTGTTTACATAGTACATTAAATGCATAAAATTAATGAATTTAGTTTTGATTCTCTTCTTAATAAATCATTCAAGCATTAGTTTTGTTGTTAATGCCGGTAACTAAATACTTTTGGTTCAACTCACTCAAAAATACTCTATTTAGAGCAGCACGTAAATCAAGTATCACTTTAAGCGCACATACATATACACAGATGCTCAGATATATTCAATGCATATAATTGTGTCCTTACACAGGACGGACTGTTTTCAACATCCCTTGTGCAAGAGTGTTTGCATACTCTCCTCTCTCTCTCTCTCTCTGTTGCTGTGCAAATCAATCAATATTTATTTCACGTATGATTTTTAACATCGATATGCTGAATGCTACGTATACCTCTACCAAAGCCAGAGATGGGATATTCAATTTACAAATAAAAAAAATGAAAATTTTTTTGTTGTTGTTTTATATGCGCTATAAGAGGTTTAAAAAGGAATTGAAAATCCAAATAATGATGGCGATGATGATGAAAAAAAATTTTTTTTCCTCGTTTAATTGAAAACGTAAAACAAACAACGAAAAAATAGGAGTTCACCTCAGCGCTACAAGAGGTGGTACTCATCAAAAAATATAACGACGAGTCAACGAGTGCAAAAATCAAACAAAAGGAGGTCGTCCGCCGCCTATACGTTTGTCAAACGTTCATACATAGGATGATGCATAAGCATCAGAGAGATGAGAGATGAAGCTTCAGTTTTCATGTTTTTTTTTCGCTGTTTATTATTGCTTTTGTATTACAAAACGACGCATTGAGGCAGGATGAAAACTTTCAATTTCAATTATTCTCTCTCTCCTGTTTTTTGCAATTCTTGTTTTCTTTCGTTTTATTTTTTAAGAAAACAAAATTCCGTCTGCAATGAAATATTTTCAGAGACTCCATGGTGAAAAGCTTTTGACAGAATAATTGATTAAAATTCGTTGTGAAAAGTTTAAAATTACGTTTTCGTTTCTAGGCAAAACTCCAAATTGTTTTTGTTGTTGTTGTTGTTGTTGTTATATTTTCTTCTCTCATTGCATTGCAAGCCAGGCATTTGATTTGATTTTTTTTTTGTATTTTTTTCTCTCAAAGGTTTGATGTTCAATTTTTATTTTTTTATTTTTCGATTTTATAAAACAATAAAATAACAACAATAACAAAAGCAATAAAATCGAAATATTCCCTCAGTTTATTAGCACTTACAGCCGCAGCAACAGTGAAGGCAACAAACACAACGCATCCGAATGTGTATTTCAAAAACGATAAACTTAACATTTGAATTCAATTTTCAATTTGATTTTAATAGAGTTGGAAAATCAAGTCGGCAATAAATTTTTGAAACGCCATTTGAAAAATGTTCATAAAACGTACAAAAAACAAAAGAGAATACAAATAAAACGTTTCAACATACGTTTACGATGCGTAATATGCTGTAATTGTAGACAGGCCTTTAGGAAATTGAAATAAAAATGAAACTTTATGGAGTCCTTTTGAAGAGAAAATTATTAGAGAAGGAAAAAAGTTTTTTCTTTAAAATGTTTCACTGAAACCATTGTCCAGGTTACCCCGAATAGTTGAATGTTTAATGAACATCTTGGTGACTCTTTTTGTTTATGGAAAGAAGACGCCGCTTCTGTAAGTCACTATCTAGGAATAGAAATTCAATAATTTTCGAATTAAGACATAGGGTTAGGTTAGGTTAGGTTAGAGAACGTGTACTTGTCAATTCTGACAAGTACATTACCCGGAGGTCGAATCGACCCATTGTACAATGTCCTAGCTTCTCACACCACTTATGTGTGTTGTTTGTGACGTGTCTCTCTCTCTGTATACAATGTATTACGAGTGAGTAAGCATGTAAGCAAGTGAGTGAATGAGTGAGTGGTTGTAGACACAGACCTCATATATTGCAAGTATTTTATTGACATGTTTTACGTTTGTGAGAACATTATAGGGATTTAAGAATGTAAATTTTACACGCAAAGAAAAAAAACGAATACAAAATCGCAGAAAGCAATATTCAAATAAGCAGTTTAAATGTAATTATCGATTGATTGATAAATTCGACAGTTATTTAGATAAGATTACATACCCACTTACCACACATACTACATACATATCAGATTAATTATTAATGCATTCAATTGAACAAAATCAAAACGTTATTTAATGTGACAAAATACACGATTAATTTGTTATTTTTAATTCAAATGATAAAATGCAGTGGTATATGGGCTTAGGTATAAAAAATTATAATTTCATTTTTATATTCATAAAGTCTAGACTTTTCGGAATATCAACAAAAAGAAATTTTTTAAAATTCCGATTTTTTGCTAAATGTCCCTGGTTCCCTAATCAACTTTGACTTGATAATTCATATTCTGATTAATTAATATAGGAAAAATTGTGCGATAATAATCCCAATTATCTGGCACAATATTTATATCGATTGTCTTATGTCAACATAGAATTTTCACATGGAAACTTTTTCCTAACGACCGTAACTTTCTGATTAACTTACCGATTTCGCTATGAATTGTCAGCCTTCTTGTAATTTTTGGTATCTAGTATTGTCAAGGGACTTTTGGTTTTCAGCTAAGTGGTGTATAGTCTAGGTTAGTCAATTCTGACAAGTACAGTACCCGTTGGTCGAATTGACCCGTTGTACAACGTCCTCGCTTCTCACACCACTTATGTTGCGTGTGTTAATTTTATACATGAGTGGCGGGACCTGTAGCTTAAACTCGACTCAGAACGACAGATTTTTTTGAGAAGCATTTCATGGCAATTTTACTCTCAGAGTTTTTTACCAGAAATCTGCTTTGAGGAAGTCGCTGAAAAAGTATTCTCATATTTTCGTTTTGATGTCTGACCTGGAATTCATACTCGGGCTTTTCGTCTAATAAGCCAACACATAACCTACTCGACCACGGCGACTTCATTAAGACATAAAATCTGATGGAATATTAAATAAATGGTACTACTATCGCGATATTATAATTCGATTTTTTTCTTATAATATTTGAATCATTGTTGATGAATTTAGGATTCTGATACCGATGGTCTAGAAGCTCTATGATTTTCTTTCAGGTTAATATCGATGCCTCCATTCTATAACATTGTAAGACGAAAAAGTGTGTTTTCAGTTATCAACTTTCAAAGTTTTCACGCGACATAGGACTATATTTGTATTCTAAGTAGATTTTCTTTTTAATCTCGGAACGAATATTTAAGTTAGAGAACGTTGAATTTAAAAATGCATGAACATTAAAAACGTTCTAAGTACACTTCGAAGCGATTTTCAATTGCCGTTGGTCATGAAGACTCTGCTTAGATTATATAGAAACTAAACATGCTATAGGCAACTGTTTCAAAAAGACTTGAAGGTTAAATTCAAGGAAAAGAAAGTTTGAGATACGAATCTCACAGAAACTTTCGCGAAGCACAAATGAATTCTGAAAAGGCTTTAAACTTGAGAGCAAACGACAATATCAAGAGCAAATGGTAGTACACTAATACCCCGGTTTGCATTGCCTCTTTCTGCGTCTGCTTCGAAGTTACGTCTTTTTAAAATTTCTGTAATTTCAAAGTTGCATCGTTTTTGTTTCAGATTGCATCGCATGTTTCGAAGTTGCGTCGTTAGTGCTTCGATTTGCGTCGTTAATATGAAAATGTTTGTACAAAGCTAAAACAGAAAAAGGGGATTTCCCGTTTAAGTCTAATGTAAAGTCATATGTACTTATGTTGTCTGATGGTTGCAACTTGTAGGTCGTTAGTAAATTAAAGATTTTTTATTAAAAAATCTATTTTTTCAGCTAAAATAACTGGCCATTACAACCCTTCAGTCAGGATTACGACCTAGCTTCTCGCACCACTTATGTTGTGTACGTTAATTTTATACATGAGTGGCGGGACCTACAGTTTAAAGTCGACTCCGAACGACAGATTTTTGAGAAGCTTTTTCATCACAATTTTTACTCTCAGAGCCTTTGCCAGAAATCTGCTGAGAGGAAGTCGTCGAAGAAATATTTTTCGTTTTGGTGTCTGACCTGGGATTCGAACCCGGGCCTCTTGTCTAATAAGCCAACACACTACCCACTAGACCACGGAGGGAAATTATGAATTTCCGAACCAATTAAATGAAAATCAATACAAATGTATGGAATATCGTTCTTCGTTTTGCGTCATTTCAGTTTCGTCAGGCCCTATTAGCGATGCAAACCGAGGTATTAGTGTATTCAAATTACAGTGAACCTGATGGGGAGGAAAGAACAGTCAAATCGTTAACATGATTGAAGGAAACAATTCTGATGTAAATGGCATGTAATTATCTTCCCTAGTAGTGTTAGTAAAGATTAGTAGGCAGTGTGTTGGCTTATTAGTCAAAGATCTCGAACGAAATATGAAAAAATCATTTCCTTCTACGACTTCCTCTCAGCTGTCTTCTAGCAAATACTCTGAGAGTAAATAAAATTGCTTTGAAGTTTGTCAAACTATCGTTCAATGTCGACGTTAACTAAAATGAGGGTTCCGTCATTTATTAATGATATTAGCACATACAACATGAGGTGGCGTGAGAAGCCAGGTTGTAGTCCTGACTAAATGGTTATAATAAGCAATTAAGTAAGAGAAGTTATTGTAGGGCTTTCTCAAGAAAGGCAAACAAATTTTAACGTTAATTTGCCACTGCACGTAATCTGAAAATCGAATACATTTCAATGTTGTGTTGATATTGCTAGGCAATGACAAATGGTAGCTCCAAACGTTATGGAACCTATTATAGTCGTCGCCTAGGTAGTTAGATATTTAGTGGTTGCTGTCAATCCAAACGAATAAACAGACTTTTGTTACGTATTGTCATTTTGTATACTAGTTTTCTAGTTTTTCTAAAACTATGGCTATCCGAAGCCGACTTCAATTAAGTCATTTAGATTTCAAATATCCCGCCTGATAAATCAATGAGATTAGATTACGTAGAAGCAAACCAGCTGGATCCTCATAATTCGAAAAAGCAAAATAAAATATTGAAACCGAAACTGAATACTTTGCAGAAAGACTAATGCTTCAAAGCAAAACAAATGGAACTAAGTGAATTGAGTGCCATCAGAACGATTTATGCTTATTTCTTAACAAGAAAAAATTCAATATTGCTTCAACAATGTATACAAAAAACAGGCTTCTTAAAAGTCGAATTCAACCAAGGTCGCCGTGGTCTAGTAGGTAGTGTGCTGGCTTATTAGACGTAAAGCCAGGGTTCGAGTCCCAGGCCAGACATCAAAATAAAATGCAAAAAAGTATTTTTTCGGCGATTTCTTCTCATTTCTCTTCTTGTTTCTCAAAAATCTGTCGTTCGGAGTCGACTTTAAACTGTAGGTTCCCGCCACTTCTGTATAAAATTAACATACACAACATACATAAGTGGTGTGAGAAACTGCGGGCTTCTTGGGGGCGATTGCTATAGACTGTCTAATGGTGAAGGTATAGCACTGCCATTTTATAGTCACCAGCAGCAACTCGTTTCCTTACCGTTCGCATCTTCCCTCTTTCCACCTTTCCTAAAACCTGCACAATGCACTGCATGAGTAGGGGTCATCCCCTGAGTCCTGGTTTTATATAAAAAAAAGAGTATATTTACAACTAGAATAACATTCGTTGCTACCATTGATTAGGATTTAGTTGAAGGTATTTCCAGTATTTTTTATTAATCAACTTGAAACTATCCTGCTACATACTACTTATATCTTTAATATTCCAAATTTTTTTTTTATAATATCAGGTTGAATCAAACACAACAATAACAACAAAATGATTTGAATTATTAAAGCACTTACGAGTCTTAAAAACCTAAAAATAACCCCACAAACTCTCGTCTCGATGATAGTCTGCATCAAATAAAGTTTAAAACGTGTCGATACTTGACTGAAATGATTTTTTTTTATTTCATTTCAAGTATATGCCACGTACATATTGATTTTTCTTTCTGTTTTTACAACAACTCATAAAAACGTTTGCAGGATATTTTTTATTCTTTTTTTTATTTCTTGGCTATGAGAAGGTCAAAAAGTTTTGTTGGTTAATAAACTCAACTCAACTTAGTACAGCCAATTGATGAGGCCTTGTTTGCTGTTTAATGCAGATTAAATTTTTGCCATTAGTAGACAGCTTTTCAACCTTTAAAATTCACACAATCTCTCTTCTTCGATTCATAATAAAAATGAAAGAAAGAATCGACACTAGATGCCAAGATGTGTGCTCTAATGTAAGGGAAAGTTTGCGGAAAAAGGTATTGAAAGTTAAATCAACGAAAAGAGATGAGCACGTACAAAAATTTTTGATTTATGAAAAATATCTTAGATTAGTTAGTGGTGGCCCACAACAACCATTTTAAATCGAAAGCGAAACGAAAAAAGGGATCACAAAGTTTGCATTACTTTATTGAAAAGTTTTTTTTTATTTATTTTTGCCTTGAAGGCCTTAAACAGATAAATAATTCGTAAGATTGCCGGGGTAATAACTTACTTTATGACTTGAGTTTGCTTTTAAAAATAAAAAAAAGCTTTTTAATTAAGTGCCATTTAATATGAGTTCGTTTAAATTTTATTATTTTTATATCAAATAGAAGAGAGAGCGTGTGCAAGTGTTTGTTTTTTTTTATTATTTTTAAATTGAAAACCAACAAAACAAAGAGAGAGAAAGGAGGACGAATTTTATTTTTATTTGCAATACAAAAATAGAACGTGTCAAAAGCAATTTATTTCTTTAGAATCAAACATAAACCGGAAACGGATGTAAAGTGCACTCAACTTAACTGCACAAATACATTTTGCCAGGCATTCGTGTATTAAAAACCGACCGAAAATAATAACAACTACTACAGCGACAACAGCTACAACAACACTGCTACAACTGTGAATGCGACAACGACACAACGATAACAAAAGCATTAGCAAATGCACAAATAAGTGTTTGCGGTGCAATCCTTAGATAGATAAAGAGAATGAGAGAACGGTAGTAAGCAAGAGAAAACATAAACACAAGTCATTAGCACCAAAGGACTCTAAACATAAGCTCAAACAAATAAACAAACAAACGAACGAACAACAGACAAAATATCCAACTACACGAAACAGGATGAAAAAACATCCACTTCCATAGAGTTATGGCCGGCTATGGGAAATGGGAAATGCAAAAACGTTGGATAATAGAAAATGAGTGCGAAAAACCAAAGGAAGAATGCGTCACAAAGGGATTTATGTACGGTGTGGTAGGAACTTTGACGATATAATTTTCAAAACAATAAACAAGAAAATTACAAATTCGCGTGTTACATTCAAAAGGAAATAAAAATGCACACTCTCTATCATACTCCCGCATTGAATTTTTGGAAAAAAAGGAAGGAATTTTTTTTTTGTTAAAGAGTAAATAATAAAAGAAGATTTATGTCCACATAGAGTGGGCGTAGAAATCATGGTGGACAAATTTGAAAATTTTTAGAAACCAATTCACTCCCTAACAGACCAATAATCACAGAAAAAACTTTTTCCCATCTACGCCCAATATATTTTCACAGAGGACATCATTTCTTTGTAGCGTTAGGTGAAAACTGTTTTATCTTAAAACCTAGTACAGTAGAGTAAGAACCATCTTAGGTAGTAAAATTATCACCCCTATGCTCCCTAAAGTACACCATTTATGGTGTGAGTGTTAATTTTATACATGACTGGTGGACATACATACATAATTGGTCATTATAACCCTTCAGTCAGGATTACGACCTAGCTTCTCACACCACTTATGTTGTTATGTGTGTTAATTTTATACATAAGTGGCGGGACCTACAGTTTAAAGTCGATTCCGAACAACAATTTTTTTTGAGAAGCTTTTCATGGCAATTTTATTACTCTCAGAGTTTTTGCTAGAAATCTGTTGAGAGGAAGTCGCCGAAGAAATATTTTCATATTTTCGTTTTGATGTCTGACCTGGGATTCGAACTCGGGCCTTTCGTCTAATAAGCCAACACACTACCTCCTAGACCACGGTGACTGCACTCCAGTTTAAAGTCGAAAAATTTTATTTACGCTTCAGAGTTTTCGCCAGAAATCTGCTAAGAGGAAGTTGCTGAAGAAATATTTTTCCAAACTTCGTTTTGTTGGAGATGTCTGATCTGGGGTTTGAACCGTGGCCTCATATCTAATAAGCCAACACACTACCTACTAGACTATGGCGACTTCATTATCATTTATTATTGAAATGATTTGGAAAAAAGCTGCTTTCATATAGTAACCTATTGATTTTCCCTATAGGATATCTTTAAATATCCCCTTTAGTAGGCAACGAAATAATCAAAGTATACTTTCAGGTAAATTCAAGTGTTAATTTGGATTACAAGTGATTTATATGATCCATACAAGAAAAACTGCATGACTGCATGGCTGATTATGATATTGTTTATATTTCTTAGGGGTAAATTGAAAAATTTTACACCAAATTTGTATTTTATTATTCAAGCGCCTTAAATTATACAACTTCTAGCAAAAAAATTTTATTTATTTGACTTATATAGCGAATAATTTTTGCTATTTTCTGTTTTTCCCAATAAAACTTGCAAATATTTAAAACTAAAATTTAATAACAAAACATATTCCATTTTGGTGTTATTCTACCAAAAAAAAAATAGATTTTTAGAATTTTAATTAAGCTTTTTAGACAAAGCAATTGCTAATTGAAATGCAACAGCAACAACAACGGCACCAAACATAGCTATTGCCAAAAGTTAAATAAAATCAAAAAAAAAAAAAAATGAAAAATAACCTCAAAGGTATTGAAAGTATATAAATAATGCCGCAAAATAAAACACTCACAATTCCACAGAGAGAAAGAGCAAGTGAGAGGGGCCTTGTGGGAGAGGAAATAAATAAAATATAACAACAATTGCAATAAAAAAAAGAAATTTGTTCAAAGTAGAAAATCAAAATAAAAACACAATAAAAACAACATAAAAGTCAACACTTCAAAATATTTCGTACAAAAATATTTTTCTAACACCTAAAGGTATGCTTTGATTTATGTTTGCAACAAATTGTTACACTCAAAGTATGCTTTAGAGAAATTTGAAACAAAGTAATTAGACGAATAGCTTTTTTTTAACAGCTTAGTAATGGGAATAAAAGATTAGAAAAAATCTTAAATGGGGCAATATTCTTCTGCCATTTAATAGCATTTTTTCTGTCATTCCGAAAAATGACTTCATACACTTTATTATTGAGAATTCATTTGAAAATTTGTTTTACCTCCAACTAAATTAAATTTGCCTGCTAATTAGGCTGCTTGTTTTGCCTCTCTACCATGGATGTCCGTAGAAAACGACATGTGTTCGATAAATAGGCTCTGGAGCATTGCAGCTGACTTGGCAGAAAAGTAATATCATAATGGGAATATATTCGAAATCATAACTCAAATTTTTACGAATTTTTATATATGGGTTGTAGACAGGCAGATAATTAGCCCTCAAGAATTTAAACAATATTCGGTTGTTGGTTGCTAACATGTCTCCGGCGTTATTGCTGAATGCTGAAATACATGCCACTATAGTACGTGTAGTTTACTGAGTGGGCTCGGGAGTGTATCTAGTTTTTTTTAGACAAATCATCTTCATTGGTGAGGTCCATTTCAGTGTAAATGGCTAGGTGAATATGCAAAATTCTCGAATTTAGGCTGTTGCTAATCTAAATGATGCCCAATATCGGTCAATTCATCCCGAATAAGTCATAATTTGGATTACATTTCGGGCTGGCCACATCCTCGGTTTCATATTCCTTTAAGAACAATCTTGCCCATGCCATTACTGTCCACGGTGATCACTATAAATCGATGATTACTAACTCCTTTTGGCTGGAATTGGATTATTTGGACACCAACCACATGTGCCATGAAGCTCATGTCACATTGGATATTCTGCATGCGGATTTGAGGGCGTTCTTATCAAAACTGGCCACCGAAACCATACGATTCGACGACGTTAAACTTTTTCTTATGATGTTTTCTCAAGTCGCAGGTATGTACACATATGTGAAAAGCATATGGGATAGTGAGTTGACTTACTAGGCGAGAGCTTGAGTGTTAGAAACTCTGATCTGAAAGAAATAAAAAGAATTTAAAAAATTGTTTTGGCGACTCCCTTTCAGCAATCTTCTTTGCAATGAAAATCTCTTATAAATCTAATTTTAAGATTCGGTGCTGAACCTGTTGGTCGTGCCACTCATGAGATCAAATTAATGGACATAGAGTCAAGCAGGGTCAAAAACCAAGCTACACTCCTTTCTATGGAGTTGTAGTAGATAAATGTATGTTTTTGTAGCACCCAATTCATGTGGCAAACAAACAACAAGCTTCCTTGTATACCCATATTATATTGAATACTTCATGAGTTATTTAGCATATTTACGTTCATACATACATATTTGGTCAGTACAGCCCCTGAGCACAAGAGTAGCGGAACCTACAGGCTAAAGTTAACTCCGAACGACAAAAGTTTTGATAAATTTTTTCATGGTAATTGAATTTATTCTCAGCACGGTTACCAGATATCTGCTTTAATATATCTAAGCTACTTATATGCTGGATCTTATCAATTATCATAATTTCGTTACCTTCTATAACAGCCCAATCTAAATTACGGCGTAAAACGCAAAATAAATGTCAAAATTTCTCATGCCTATATAAAATGTACCAACCAACCATAATTGCCCGATGTTAACGCTTTGCAATTGAAAAATCCAATTTTGACGGAGCGTAAAGAAGTGAAGTTTGTTGTAAAACAAGTTCGTCATTGTTAAGTAATGACATATTAGCTGCTTTCAGTTCAAATTTGCGATTTTATCTCTATTTTTTATTTTCATTTGGCGATTTTTATTTAACATGGTAAGTTAACATTACTGTTCTTGACACAACGTTGATGCTTTTATTTAGGTTGCTCATTATAGCGTAAAATCTGGGCGCAAAATTCCGTTGCGCTTTACGCCGTAATTTAGGACGGGCTGTAAGGCATCTGTGACATCAAATTATTAAAATGAAGTGAAATCATTTCGCTGCCAAGGTTCTAATTACATTATTGCCTACGTAAACTTTACAAATTTTATTAGTAAACTAAGAAGCTTTCTTGCTGTTCCCATAATAGAGCAGCAAAAAACTGACGAAAATTTTCAGGGTTCTTAGTCGTTTTCATTGTATAACTTCGTCTAACTAAGTGAAGCTTAAGATGTTAACTTTCTATCACAGTATAGTATTGCCTGGTGTAATTAATATTGTCAATTTGAAAAAGTATGTGATATTTTTTCTGTGGGAATTAACTTTCCAACGCTTTAATCCCAAATACATTGCCTGGGCATTCCACTTTATTTAACATTCCGTTAATACTCTGCCACAAAATGAATGTGTATGATCATCTAAATTTCAAATCCTCTTTATTTAAATACTTTTGCATTTTAATTTCCTGCTGGAAAAATTTTACAATAATAGACCAGCAAAAATAAAAAAAAAAATTTTATTTAAATGGTGCACACAAATAAAATCTAATAAAAATAAAATTTACTGTCTGCAATTGCTAATCCCCAAGGGATTTCATTAGTGGAAATTTATAACAAATTGATTTTAAAATCTAAATAACAGTAATAACAACAACACAATGCAATGTAATAAATAAATAAAAAAATAGAATTTAAATAATCATAAAAATGTTAACTTTTGCAAAAAACTCAACCCATCTATGTACCTACCACCATAAATAGCCACAAAATCCAGAAAAACCAAAAAACAAAAAATGGAAAAATATCCCTAACGTATCATAGACAAAAATTTAAACTCTAAGGGATTTGCATACATATTAAATTATTGCAAAACAAAAAGTTTTTATTTAAAAAAAATAAATTAAAAATAAAAATTTTTATTTTACACCACAAAATCAAAATTTTTTTCCTTTTCGTTTCGTTTAAAATAAATTTAAAAAAAACTTTACTGGGGGGCAAAATAGCATGAATTTACATAAATCAGCGTATAAAAAATATGAAAATATTTAATTAAATTGTTAAAGTAGCAAAAAAAAAATTATCGCTTACCGTAATGCTTCATCTGCATAATGTTTTAATAACAACAGAAAATAAAGTTGCAGAATAAAAATTCATTCTACTTTTATAGATTTCAAAAACCCCAAAAACAACACAATAAAAAAAAGTATTTGTTTTTACAAATTACATTTTAAAAAAAATTTATTTCCCATTTTTTTTATTTTTTTTCAAATGATTTCCATCATAGACAAACACCCTCAGCAATAAATTTATGGAGTGTGAATAACTGCCATAGGGTAGTTGGCCCATAATTCCTGCTGTCTAGCTGGCAGTGTGTTAAAGTGTTAGAAAATTTATATTTTAACTGCAGTTTTTTCAACACTTTTATCCTTTCATTTTTTTAAATATTATTTTTATTTAAATTGAACATGTTGTTCATATTGTTTATTTTCATTTTCCAAAGGAATATGAAAATTGAATTTATTTTCCATGCCATTTAATATCTACGCTTGTAAATACAATATTTTGTTAGACAAAACTGTTGTCTGTCGCCTGCTATAATTTGATTATTTTGTAAAATGTTAACAACATTTTATTGACTTCATTATTGTTGCCCATTAATAGGCTGCTTAATGCAATTATTTACCAGCATATGTAGTTCTTTTTTTTCATCAATCATGTCATCATTTATACCAGTTGGCAGAGATACTATTAGTATCACTATGTACCTAAAGTTTATTTATAATTTACAAGTGTTATCAGTTCCTTTAAAAGGCCAATCAATAAGTCCACAAATTTTTTAATGAAGTACAGATTTAAAAAAAAAAATGATTTTATTTTCCAACATAGTCACCATGTTTCGAGCTCCAAAACTTTTGCCAAAATTTTGTTAATTTTTTTAATACATACTAGAGATGTGCCCAAGACATTCTCCTAGCTTACCCCCTTCACCGAATGTAATACTGTAGTGTACTCTTTTCTGTTGCTCTTGATTTTACGAGTGCACTCATTGATTCAATGTATACAACAGTACTCGTTTGCCTGTAAAGTAAAGAACCTATGCTTTGTGTTGTTAAAAGCATATTTTACTACTGAAGCTACATTTTCAGTATTGCCATATGAATATCAGTAGTGTAATAAAAGTAGTAGCGTAAAAAAAGGTTTTTCCTCAGAAATAAAATTTTTAAAAAAGTTACTGGCAATGCTGGCGTCAACGAAGATGTTCGGTTGCCAAAAGCAAAAAAAGAAATGCATGTTGTGGCTCTATAAAGAGTACAATATTTTTGTTGCATTCTTCACACAACTCTCTTTTTTATACTGTTGTACAATAGTTTACGAGTGCAGTTGTTTTTTGTACTCTATATTTGCTTCACACTTATTTATATTTGCAGCTACAATCAATATTCGGTCTTGCAATTTTATATGCCTTGTGCACACCTCTAGTACATAAACGTACTTAATTGATTATTACAACCCTTAAGTCAGGGGGATATGTCCTAGCTTCTCATATCATTTATGTTGTGTGTGTGTTATTTTATTTATTTATTAATTACAATACAATTACAAATCATATTCTAATTATATACGAGCCAGAGATTAGCAATAAGTATTCAAAACGTTAAGTAGATTCGAGTCATATTTATAATTTGTGATACTTATACGCATTCATACTTATTTTGTTATGATACTCATACTACTCATACTCAAAGTTGGAAGTACTCATCGTATTAATACTTAACAATACGCATGATGTTATTGACTTCGACTCGTCTCTACTTAACATTTACACGAAGCACAAAATAAGTATGATTCGCGTACGAACACTACTACGCTCACAAGAAGATTGTGTGTATGCTTTGCTTGTTGTCTTTGTCTTTCCTTTCTTCTTTGTTTGGGTATGCACCAACAACAAAAAAGGCTGTGAATTTTGATGAATGATTCGAGTCACTCGAATGACTTATAAGTATTATAAGTATTTTTCTAAATTTATGAATCAGAATGAGTAGGCGTATGAATCAAACACATTTCGAATGTTGTAAGTTTGATGTCAACGTTGTACTCATACTCATTGCTACTTATACTTATAAATCAATGTTGTAGCAAGTACGAATGAATCAGAGTAGATGAATTTTGATTCTATTGATTCACTCATACTCAATATTGCACGAGTGCTTATGAGTAGCGGAAAAATGATTTATTGCTGATCTCTGATATGTACATACATACATAACAGATCATTACAACCCTTCAGTTAGGATTACAACCTAGCTTCTTACACTACTTATATTAAGTGTATTAATTTGATACATGAATGCCGAGACCTACAGTTTAAAATCGACTTCGAGTGACAGATTATTCGAGAAACATTTTATGTCAATTTTTTCTAATGCCGACTACAACGATAGTGAAACATTTAAAATTTCCCACTTTTTATACACTAGATTTCCTATTTCGAAACTGACCCTAATAGACTGGTGCATTATTTGGTGCATCAGTGTGGAAGAATCTCGAAACAAGCAAAATTCTGGAATACAATTACAAATTATATTCTTATGATATACCCACACACTACCCACTAGATTACCAGGGTTCTCAATTCTGGAATTAACTTCCTTTAAGTTTCATAAGGCAGCCTTCGATAGCCCCATAAGGGATCGAGTTTTTGCCGCAGTGTCTGAGCTTGCTATACCTGCGAAGCTGATAAAGCTATGCAGAATTACGTTGAGCAATTCCTGCAGCTCCGTCAAGGTAGGAATGAACCTCTACGAACCTTTTGATACCGTGCGAGGTTTCAAAGTGTTCTGCAAAAGGCAGGAGTGCATCGCAATGGCACTATTTTTCAAAAAAGTGTCCAATTGCTTGCGTACGCTAACGACATCGACATCATAGGGCGTACCAAGCGAGATGTTACTGCTGCCTTTAGTGCTATTGAACGGGAGTCTAAGAAGAAGGGTCTGGCAGTAAATGAGGGCGAAACAAAGTGTATGTGTCATCGACAAGTACAGACGTGCGGCGTATTGATTCTTAGATTACAGCCGATAACTATGCTTTTGATATAGTCAAGGAATTTATTTACCTCGGCTCCGCTGTCACCACCAAAAATGATGTCAGTCTTGGAATCAAACGCAGTATTACGCTTGCCAACAGGTGCTGCTATGGTCTCAATAGGCAATTGAGTAGCAGAGACCTCTGTCTTGCGACAAAACTAATACTCTACAAGACGTTCATTCCTACCCTGTGCTTCTTTATAGCGTAGAGGCATGGACCCTACTGATGCAGCATTCTTGAGGATATTCAAGAGAAAAGTCCTACGTAAGATCTTCGGGTCAGTGCGAGTTGGCAATGATTTCCGCATCCGATCCAACAGTGAGCTGTATGAGCTCCTCACTATATAGATGCTGTGCAGTGTATTAATATTCAGAGACTGCGCTGGCTCGGCCATGTCGTTCGAATTGAGGAGGATGCTCCAGCGAAACGTGTATTTGATCCGGGGATCTGTGGAAGTCAGCGAAGAGGACGACCTTGTATCCGTTGGAAGTCGAGAAAGCCCTGGATACGCCAGTTGGTTACACTACAACTGGCGTAGGCGCGGAAAAAGCATAGGCCCCAGAAAGGAAGTGTTGCAGCAGGCCGAAATCTGTTAATCGGGTTGTTAATGGCCAATGAAGTAAGAAAATAAGGAAGTAAGTTTCATTAACAGAAACCATGTACTTTCGATGATGGGAAACTTGGTTAATCAATATCTAATTAGAGATGTTGTCCATGAAATCTAAGGGAGGACAAAAAAAAATTCCTGTAATCTACCCTTAAGTGTAGGCTTAAATTAAAGTCTTTAAAATAATAAACTAAACGGCTGGAATATTTTTAAATTATATGCTCCCTCGCAAACATACTTAAATATGTTGAAGAGCAAAAAAAAAGAAAAACCTGCAGTGCTCAGTTGATTATTTCAATATTTTTGAGCACATTTCCTGTCAACCTTATTCAAACCATTACGACACAAAACAGAAACAAAAAAATGAGATGAAAAATGAAAACAGAAACTGTCGCTTTTTCTCATTTATCAACAGGCAGGAAAAGAGAGAAGAAAAAAAAACAAATGATTCATCAAAAATCAAACCACCGTATGATGTTAATGGATACGACAGGAAAAACATACGAATTTTCTAAAAAATAAGGACTTATTTAACAGAGAAACAAAAACAAACAAAAAAAATCCAAAAAAATTAACATAAATTTGCATAAAAGCCAAGCCAAGAATAGCAACAACAATACGTACATAGGGGGGAGCCCCCCCCCCAAAAAAAAATCACGCAACATTCAACAAACAATGGAATAAGCACGGACGGAGGTTGAAAAAAATCGCATTTTTTTCTTCTTTCCACCAAAAATAAAATGAGGGAAAAAAAGGACCTAAGTTTAGAATAGAATGCTTGTACATGTAATTAACCCATGTTAGTAAAGTTAGGACCGAACACAATGTGTGTGGCAAATCCATGGGTTAGTTAGTATGTACGTCTGTATATTTGAATGTGACATTATTATTATTGTTGTTGTTGTTGCTGTTGTTAATGTCGTGTAAGCATTTGCTAAATAAGCATAAAAATTCTTAAATATTTGTAGAGACGAGGCTTGAGACAAGTCTATATAGTATGAACAGTAACAACAGCAACAATGATAATGTGAAAAAAAAATAATGGTAACAACAAATTGTGGTCGACCAAAAACAAGACCAACAATCATGAGTCGCTTCATATGAACCTGCACACCCCAAACCACCACAACGCTCTTTACACTCGAAAAAATCTTTTCGTAAATTGTCTCCTCCATTCATTTTACTACGAATATTTTAAATGCAAATTTTGTGATTTTTTTTTAAGTCCATATATGAATGTATGTATGTAAGTGTAGGACTATTGGGTCAATACCTATGAGCGAACGCCTTTCAGGTTAAAGAAGAAATAAAAAAAAAAGAGAAAATTATTAAGAACATGAAAAATAAATGGAAAAAAAAATTTTAAACACGCTGCCCATAAATTAAAACCGCAATTATATGACAATAATTGTATTGTTATTGTATAAAATTGCAACGGCAATATGTACGTATAAGGCAATTACAAATAAGGCAAGTACACATACTACAGCAGGTGTGCTAATAAATATAGCAACATTATAGTTGCCTTATGAACTTTTCCGTTCTCATTTGCTACATACTGATGAGCAAGTTCAACATGATTTCCTTCATTTATAAGGATTTTATTAGTACTTTAGTACAGAAAAGTATGATTGCAAGCCCCAATAACAGATAAGATTGCATTTAAAATGGATATGTAAAGGGTCCCCAAATAATTTTTTTTTTTTGAAAATGCTTTATAAAAAAACTGAAGTCCCCGTGGTCTGATAGGTAGTGTGTTGGCTTATTAGACGAAAGGCCCGGGTTCGAATCCCAGGTCAAACATCAAAACGAAACTACATCCGATGTTTTGCGTCCTGTTTTTGAAGATCGCATTATCAGCCGCAGAGCTGATGTCGTTTGGCCACCTCGGAGCTGTGATTTGGACTATTATTTGTAGGGTGTCATCAAATATAAGTGTTACGCCGACAAGCCAGGGACCATTTACGTTTTAAAGGATAATATTCGTAAAGCAATTGTTACTTTTGTTAGACAAAAGGCCCGGGTTGGAATCCCAGGCCAGACATCAAAACGAAAAATATTTCTTCGGCGACTTCATCTTAGCAGATTTCTAGCAAAGACTCTGAGAGTAATAATTGCCATGAAAAGCTTCTCAAAAATCTGTCGTTCGGAGTCGACTTTAAAGTGTAGGTCCCGCCACTCATGTATAGAATTAACGCACACAACATAAGCGGTGTGAGAAGCTAGGTCGTAATCCTGACTGAAGGGTTGTAATGGCCAATTATGTATGTATGTAATTGTTGAAATACATCTGCACACAATCGATAATGAGCTAGGAAATTGGATCGATCGTGTAGGCTACTGTATGGCCAGCCGAGGCAGCCATTTGAATGAAATTATTTTCCATTATTAACCGGAAGGATTGTACTTTCAAATAAAAAAAGAAATTTGAGAAAATATTCAGCAGTTTTTTTTAAAGCATTTTCAAAACAAAAAAAGTTATTTGGCGGACCCTTTATTTGGTTTCGGGGATTGCTGCAATACTGGCTCTCCTCAGACTTTTTATCGGAGCAGACGATTGCGTACATGCTGCAATACTAGGAAGCCACAGACACTTGGGGTTTCCTTTAATTTTCTCAATAAGGTATTTGATTTAAAGACTTCTGGTTTAACGATCCGTAAACCTCCGATGGGTCCCTTGAAGTATTTATTGGTATCTTCAAAATATTACACAAAATTCGCTGTTCGGCATATTTTAAATGCTCTGACTTTAGATTTCGTATAGGCAGGCTGATCATTGCATCTTAAGGTCTAGAGGTTGAGGTCTTGATTATATTGAAACTGGAGTAATGGTTGTAAATGGTTAAAGTAACCGTAATCTAGTAGGTCGTGTGTTAATTTGTCAGATGTGAGTCTACGGTTCAAGCCTCTGGTTAGGTTTCTAGCACAAGGGCTGAGTGTAATATAAAATTGGGGTCGCCGTGGTCTAGTAGATAGTGTGTTGGCTTATTAGACGTAAAGCTAGGGCCAGACATCAAAATAAAATACAAAAAGTATTTCTTCGGCAATTTCTTCTCCGCCGATTTCTGGCAAAAACTCTGAGAGTAAATAAAATTACCATGAAAAGTTAATCAAAAATCTATCGTTCGGAGTCGACTTTAAACTGTAGGTCCCGCTACTTACGTATGAAATTAACACACACAACATAGGTAGTTTGAGAAACTGCGGGCTTCTTGGGAACGATTGCTGTAGACTGTCTAATGGTGGAGGTATGGCACTGGCCATTTTATAGTCACCTAGCAGCAACTCGTTTCCTTGCCGTTCGGGACCTTTACCTTTCCTAAAAAACCTACACAATGGATTGCATGAGTAGGGGCCATCCCCTGAGTGCGGGTTTTATAAAAAAAAAAAAATTGCCATGAAAAGTTTCCCAAAAAAATCTGGCGTTCTGAGTCGACTTTAAACTGTAGGTTCGGTCACTCATGGATGATATTAACACATACAACATGGTTGATGTGAGAAGTTAAGTTGTAATCCTGGTTGAAGCATTGTAATGACCAGTTATGTATGAATGTAATGCTTGTTGGGTGGCATTTTCCCTAAAAATCTATGCATTTACTACGACAGCGAAGCTGTAATTAAGTCCCTTACTGGTGTCACAACTTCAGTACCCGTTCATAAATGTTAGGAATTCTTCAAGGAACTAGCCGATCTTTTAAATGAGTTCTAAGGCATGGGAATATCGATGGAAACTGTTTTGATAGTGACAAAGGCTGGTAGAGTGTTCACAATCTGTGACAAGGCATAGGCATTCCGACTATCGCATCTAAATTGGGTATTTGCAGTAACTTTACAGAAATATTGTTTGATTCTGTTGATAAGAATGGAACTGATTGTCTTCTTTCCATAAATAAATCGGTCATTCACACTACTTCGGTTTCACTGAGTACTGCCTACAAAGAAGCCATGACGGCAATCTTACCAATCCTTCGAATTACTTCTACAGGAGCTGTGAACTATGTTTTATGGTTGGAGTGTCCAGTAATAACCTTTTGCAATGCAATTATTTGTTTTTATTTTATCAAGCTTCTCATCTAATCATTGCTCTGTAAGCCACTAGAAAAGAAATAAGTTCGCCTTTATCTTTGTTGCTCCATAAAATCCATGATCAGTTCTCAAATTTAACTCTTGGTGTCCACGCATGAAGGACTCTTATTACCAGCACTAAGTTGGGTGCGTTGTGCCAACGATCGAGTGATTATTACTTGGTCTCTTTCAATTGTCAGATTAAATGCTAGAGTCTATTGTGCTAAATACGTTCACTTAACTGCACCTGCATGTTCTTGTTATTCCCTGTGAACCGTTATTGGCAACGATAGTCATGTTTTTTGGTGTTTTGGTAACAATTCGTTCGCATAACAACTGTTTACCGGAGGCAATTTTTGTTTAAATTGACCAACCGTCCAACAAAAAAAAACAAAACAAAAACAGGAAAACATATTCAAACACCCTCTCCATGTGATTTTCTATAGCCGTTTTTGTCGTTTTTCATTTTGCAAGCAAGCAAAAAAAAGGAAAAGAAAATGAGAATCGAAACTACAATCAAACCAAAAAGGTGTGCTATAATGTCGTGGTGGTACAATATAATTCATGTACTGCGAAATATTTATTTTAGTTTGGTTTATAAATAAAATATGACAAATAAATGTATGTTTCGACCCCCGTACCCCCGTACCCCTTGTATTTCGGTTCGACACTTCCTTACATTTATAATGTTTAAATAATAAATACCCGGCCATTATTATACTCATACGAGTATGTGGCAATATTGGCACGTTTATTGTTCTCTATAATACAAAGCGAGAATATACATATGTACGAGGGTGGGCTGGCTATGTATGTATGTATAAAATTTGTAGTTAAATTGAGTATACATGTAGGATCCTTTTGTGTTCCTTTTTCTGTTTTTCTTTTTTTCTTCTTTGTATTGCAGTGGCAGTTATTATTGTTATTAAAAGGTGCCAAACAGTTTTTGTTGTGGTTTTTTGTTTTTTGTAACCCCAACTCCCCCCTCTGTTTTTGGTCTAAAAAAATTTGTCTTTTTTTCGATTTAGCTGCTTTTGTGGTTAATAAATAATTTTGTTTTCTTTTTTTTTTGACATTTTCCGTACGTGTTTAAAACTCGTGTTGTTTTATTCCCCTTTGCAGTGATTAATGGCTTATTGGCATTTAAAATGTCCACTAATGTTAAAATTTTTGTTGGTTTTTTTCCGATTTTGGATTTATTTCATAAAAATTTTGAAATAAATAGAATTTTAAAAAATAAAAAATTTTTAAAAATTAAATTTTAAAAAAGGTCGTGATTGACATTTAATCGAGAATTTAAAAAAAAATACCTACAGGGACGCATCGTATAACACATATCTACGTAACTGATCATTACAACGCTTCACCCAGGATTACAGTCTAGCTTCTCACACCACTTATGTTGTGTGTGTTAATTTTATACATGAGTGGCGGGATCTACAGTTTAAAGTCGACCGCAAGCAATAGATTTTTCAGAAATTTTATTTACTCTCAGAGTTTTTGCCAGAAATTTGTTTAGAGATAATCGCTGTTTTCCATTTTGTTGGAGATATCTGACCCCGGATTTGAACCGTGGCCTCAGTTTAACAAGCCAAGACACCAGACATTCTTCCATTCTATGACATTATGGATCTAGGTAGGTAGGTAGAAGAAGTAGTAGAAGAAGTAGCTGTCCACCCGATGAGCGGACTCACTTAGGCCGCATACAGGTCCATTGTGATACCACAGTTTCATCCTCTCCTCTATTCCAGGAACCACTTGAAGATTCCGATGAAGCGACGCAGACTGCCAATATCCATCCATGTCAGTTCATCTAGGTCTTCCATGTATTAGGCACCCAGGTGTTTTTTCTCCTCCGACCAAGTTTCGGACATGTGTACAGTAGGTAAAAAATAGTTTCATCCTCTTCCTCATCTCCACAGCTTCTTCAGAAATCATTCGCGAGGTGTCCAAAACCGATACGCCTCGCATGAGTTCCTATAATACAATGCTCCGTAATAACCCCGATAACAGAGCGATCGTAGGAGTAGTGCGCAGGGCACCACTAATAATTATGCAAGCAGATCGTTGTAACTTGCGCCCTAATAGGTTCAAGTTCGTTGTCCTATTTAGGGATTCCCACCACACCAGGCATCCGTAGGTCAGGATAGGTCTGACCACCGTTGTGTAGATCCTGTGAGTCATCCTAGGCTTCAGGCCCCATTTCTTCCCCAACACCTTGTTACAGGCGTAGAGGGCGATGGAGGCTTTTCTTAGTCTATTAGCGATGTTCGGTTTCCACGATAGTTTCTTATCCAGGATAAGACCCAAGAAGCGCGCCTCCTCCTTGAGTTTCAGTTCCGCCCCATACAATCTCAGTAGATGAAAAGGTGGAGGCTTGTACGACCAGATACCCACCATTATAGATCTAACTCAAACCACCCTTGGCTAAACACGTTATCTCGATAATTTTTTCCTTTCAATCACCTTCTGACTCGTTGTTTAGAATATTCTCAGCCAGCAGGCAAATATAATATTTTGAAATTCTATAAGACTTTTAAGATGGATTGCAAATAATATCATGTGTAAACGCAGATAGGGCCAGATATGTTTGAATTCTTTGCATGTGCATTCACTTTCCCCACTTTCTATAGCGGATGTATGAAGTTTGTGTGAAATCATTTGATTATTCTTTAAGAGAAGGAAACTGTCGAGGCCTTACATAGCTAGAGTTATAGTTATCAATGCCAAAATCATATGAATGCAAAGATCGATCAATTGTCAGGGTTTAGTAACCCATTTATTGTAGTTACAGAAGAGTAGAATATTTTTTTTTTTTTTTTTTAACCTGCACTCAGGGGATGAGCCCTACTCATGCAGTACATTGTGTAGGTTTAGGAAAGGTGGAAAGAGAGAAGATGAGAACGGTAAGGAAACGAGTTGCTGCTAGGTGGCTATAAAATGGCCAGTGCTATACCTTCACCATTAGAGAGTCTACGGCAATCGTACCCAAGAAGCCCGCAGTTTCTCACACCATTTATGTTGTGTTTATTAATTTTATATAGAAGTGGTGAGACCTACAGTTTAAAGTCGACTCCGAACGACAGATTTTTGAGAAGCTTTTCATGGCAATTTTTACTCTCAGAATCTTTGCCAGAAATCTGCTGAGAGGAAGTCGCCGAAGAAATATTTTTCGTTTTGATGTCTGACCTGGGATACGAACCCGGGCCTTTTGTCTAATAAGCCAACATACTACTCACTAGACCACGGCGACTTCTTGAATGTAATATAACTAAAGGAAATCCCTAACACTGAAAGAGTTTTGCAAACAACAAAACAAATAATAGTCAGGAGGTGTCAAAAATCATTCCCACGTTATATTAAACGGTAGCGACTCCTAAGAATCAAATTCTAAGAAAATGTATCGTTTAACACAATCAAATTAATGTTGCATGATTGGTAGGCAGCAATATCTAGAATATTAAGAGACTTCAATCCTGAATGGCTCGGCTCTTGACCTCTGCTCTCTCAGAGAAAACTTATATCGTTAACCAATATCTTACAATGATAATCATATAAAACCACTTGTTAAAAAAAAGCGTAGAACTCAATCAGCATTAAGCCCCTTGCAGCACTGCCTAATACACGTCTTGGTAAGGTCAGACGGCATACCTAGACCGCTAGAAATACACTGCTCTCCTGTTGAGAAAAAGACCAGGACTCAATCAGCATAAAATTTCTTACAGACAAACACACAATGCGCTAGAAATGTTCAAATAGCACTACTTGTTGAGAAAAAAGTAGGACTCAATCATAAAGTTCCTTGCAGCTATGAAATATATACCACCTGGCAACGATACATGACATACCTATGCCAGTAACGAGTATTCAAAACGATGAGTATACTTGCCTCATACTTATAATTTCTGATATTTATACGTATTCATACTTATTTTAATACGATACTCATACTTCTCATACTCAAAATTGGAAGTCCTCGCCGTATTCATATTTAACAATACGCATGATGTTATTGACTTTGACTCGTCTCTACTTAACATTTACACGAAGCATAAAATAAGTGTGATTCGCGTACGAACACTACTATACTCACAAGAAGAGAAGATTGTGTGTATGCTTTACTTGTTGTCTTTTGTTTTGCAACAACAACAAAGGCTGTAAATTTTGATGAATGATTCGAATCACTTATAAGTATTTTCCTTATGAATCAAACATATTTCGAATGTTGTGAGTTTGATGTCAACGTTGTACTCATACTCATTGTATATACATACATAATTGGTCATTAGAACCCATCAGTCAGGATTATTGACCTAGTTTCTCACACCACTTATGTTGTGTGTGTTAATTTATACATAAGTGGCGGGACCTGCAGTTTAAAGTCGACTCCGAACGACACATTTTTTTGAGAAACATTTCATGGCAATTTTTATTTTACTCTCAGAGTTTTTGCTAGAAATCTGCTGAGAGGAAATCGCCGAGAAAATACTTTTTGTATTTTGTTTTGATGTCTGGTCTGGGACTCGAACCCTGGCTTTTACGTCTAATAAGCCAACATACTACCTACTAGACCACGGCGACTTCGACCTTGTAACCTGTACTTATAAATCAATGTTGCAGCGAGTACAATGAATCAGAGTAGTTGAATTTCAATTCTGTTGATTCACTCATACTCAAAATTGCATGAGTACTTATGATTCATTGCTGATCTATCCTATTATAACCTCCTACATAAGACCACACACGCGATGAAATTGAAATACTGGATCAATGAAACTAAAACAAAGCAAAGAAGAAAAGAAATTAAATAAAGATGGGGTAGAGGTTTTAGTGGCAGCCTATGAAGTAAAATCTAACACATGTTGGCGGTCCATCAAATTTAACTTAGATTAACACAATCGATAATAATCGATGTTGATTTCCTTGATAAATGTTTTCGAATTTTAACTTTGAAGCTTTGGTTACAAATTGTTTCCCCCCCTTTTGAAGAGTATATCACCAAATGCCTTTGTAAGTCCATATATTATAGGCAGGCAAACAACATTGTTAAGGAAACATCAAAAAACATGAATTTTTCCTGTTAGTATCGCTATCGCTTTGCTAGTAAATTCACTGCGACATGATTAAAACGGAAACACGAATTTTGAATTTCCTTTAAATGAAACATTTTAAATCGAAGAGAACACAATAAAAATTAAAAAACATTTGGCGACTTTAACACAAAAAAAAAAAATTGAAAATGAAATGAAATAAAATGATTTATTATTTACCACCAAACATTTCAAAGATGTTTTATGGACCACGTTTTGTTGCCAAAGCCACTCTCTCTCTCCCCTTCTTTAAACCACAATAAAGTTTACAACAAACAAAACGACAAAAAAAAGCAAAAATGGGGAAACAAAGTTTGTTCTGTTCTGTTCAGTTTTTTTTTTTGGTTTTTTTTTAAATTTTATTTTGTACGTTTGTACGTATATGCTACCTGACTATTAATCACATTTTTCACTGCTAAAACACTCACTCACCCTTCCTTGTTCATTGTGAAGTTTCATATTGAAACAGTCACAGTTTTATGTTTAAATGAACACACTGAACCCATTTCATATACGAATTCGTCGACGATATTCCCCAAATTACTGTATGTACCGTACAGGTGAAATGTCTGTGATGTTTTAAAAGTAGAGAGAGGGGAGTGGCGGGAGGTTGAAAAGAACATAAGAGTTCAATATTTACAATTCAGTCATGTGTAATGAATGCAAAACGTACAAAAGTTTGTTGTTTGTGACGTGTCTCTCTCTCTATGTATACAATGTATTACGAGTGAGTAAGCATGTAAGCAAGTGAGTGAATGAGTGAGTGGTTGTAGACTCAGATCTCATATATTGCAAGTATTTTATTGACATGTTTTACGTTTGTGAGAACATTATAGGGATTTAAGAATGTAAATTTTACACGCAAAGAAAAAAAAACGAATACAAAATCGCAGAAAGCAATATTCAAATAAGCAGTTTAAATGTAATTATCGATTGATTGATAAATTCGACAGTTATTTAGATAAGATTACATACCCACTTACCACACATCATACTACATATCAGATTAATTATTAATGCATTCAATTGAACAAAATCAAAACGTTATTTAATGTGACAAAATACACGATTAATTTGTTATTTTTAATTCAATTGATAAAATGCTGTGAGCTTAGGTATAAAAAATTAAATTTCATTTTTATATTCATAAAGTTTAGACTTTTCGGAATATCGACATAAAAAAATTTTTTTAAATTCTGATTTTTTTCTTAATGTCCCTGGTTCCCTAATCAACTTTGACTTGTTAATTCATATCCTGGTTAACTAATACACGAAATATTGTGCAATAATAATCCCCCTTATCCGGCACAATATTTATATCGGCTATCTTATGTCAACACAGACTATTCACATGGAAACTTTTTGCTAACGACCGTAGCTTTCTGATTAACTTACCAATTTCGCTATGAATTGTCC
This sequence comes from Sarcophaga peregrina, assembly GCA_014635995.1. Taxonomy (NCBI): domain Eukaryota; kingdom Metazoa; phylum Arthropoda; class Insecta; order Diptera; family Sarcophagidae; genus Sarcophaga; species Sarcophaga peregrina. The sequence goes on along the minus strand of CM025789.1, from coordinate 26,175,036 downwards.
GCCTTCTTATAATTTTTGGTATCTAGTATTATCAAGGGACTTTTGGTTTTCAGCTAAGTGGTGTATAGTCTAGGTTAGTCAATTCTGACATGTACAGTACCCGGTGCTCGAATTGACCCATTGTACAATGTACTCGCTTCTCACACCACTTATGTTGCGTGCGTTAATTTTATACATAGTGGCGGGACCTACAGTTTAAAGTCGACTCCGAACGACACATTTTTTTGAGAAACATTTCATGGCAATTTTTATTTTACTCTCAGAGTTTTTGCCAGAAACCTGCTGAGAGGAAGTCGCCGAAAAAGTATTTTCATATTTTCGTTTTGATGTCTGACTTGGGATTCGAACTCGGGTCTTTCGTCTAATAAGCCAACACACTACCTACTAGACCACAGCGACGTCAAGTCTGTATAGTTTATTCCATCATAGGATTTCCTGAAACAGTGGTTCAATTATTTTAGTTTCGCCGTATTTGGGAATTTTACATCATCTTGTGTTGATATACCATCAAATTGTCCAAATATTCCGGATGCATCTTTAAACATATATTGTTAAACATTACACGCCGTCTTCACACATAATTGGTCATTACAAACTTTACTTCAAACAGAACTACGACCTAACTTCTCGTTACGACTTACATTATTCTATAACATTCTAATACTATGTTCAGACATGTGCTTTTATTAAATCAATATTCGGTTTATTGAGAACAATATTTTTGGCGTTCAGACATATAACTACTTGAAAATTTATTTGACAGCTGATAAACAAAACAGCTGATTGCTTCAACAACATAAATAAAATACAAACCTTTCTGCTGACCTTCCATTTTGTGTTTGTCGTTGTTTACATTTGAGTTGTCAAATAGTTAATAGAAAGTGTTTGGAAAATTGTAATATGCTCACTGAACGTACTTATGACAGTGTTGTATTTAAAGTTTCAATCAATATTATAACAATTTATGAATTGAGCAATAATTAATTGAAATTTTATATGAAATATTGAGATCAATAATTCCGTTTATTGCGATTTACGCAATAAAGGTATATGTCTTAATCCAGTATAATACTAGGTTCAGGCTGGCTGGTTAAAAATTCTGACTTTGATTATCGGACTTTCTAAATCTGTAATGTTTTCAAGATTGAAGCAAAGCTATTGTGGCTTTGTTTTGTAGAAGCTCTTTTCTGGATGAGGTCGCCGTAATCTAATAGATAGTGTGTCGGCCACGTAAGGACATGGTTCAAACTCCCGTTAGGTCAGATATCTCGAACAAAACGAAATATAAACAAATATTTCATGTCCAGAACTCTGAGGTAAATAAAATTTCAATGAAAATTTCCTTAATAATCTGTCGCTCGGAAAATTTTTATGTGTGTATTCTCTTTCTTTACTTTAGTTTTTCGTTGTACATTTCACAATCACAGAAAATTAATTTGCGTTGGCAAAATATGAAATCGTGCAAAGGAATACAGAAATTTGTGTAAACGTTTCATAAAAGCAATCAATTAAACTTAAGATCGATAAACAGTATTCGTCGTACACTTGCAACACAATCATATCGAATGGCATAACAGTTGTGCATAAACTGACAAATATAATGAAAAGTATGCTTGAAAGATTATTTTGTTTATTTTATAAAGCACTTTTATAAAGTTTTTAATTGTATCTTATAATCTTCATTCATGTGCCATCAACAAAGTATTGCTCCTGCCACATATAATTTGGCAAACTGGATAATTCGTAACAACTTTTACCTATTAAGATAATGTATAGTAAGACCTCGCTTAAAGTGGGATACGTTCCAGCGCTAAACGTTTACACTACGGATGCCAATCGGGAAATCCCAAATCCCGATTTTATGTATCCCGAAAATCCCGGGGTTTTTAAAAACTTGTCCCGGGATTTTTCGGGATTGTGAATTCATATGTATTTTGACCCAACAAAAGGTCCTGAAAAAAATTCCATATCACTTGACTTCGGTAATAGCATCTCAAATGAGAAAAACCCTACTCCCATTGATAAAAATTTATTTGCTGGCATAAAACGTATTTAGGTACTCAACTGTCCAAAGAAATAGAAATATTTACACCAGGAGGAGGTAGAGGTGAATATTTACAAGCTGCATATAGCTATCTTGGAATTATTTTACCAAGAAATGTTGATTGCGAGAAGTGTTTTTTAACGGCAGGGTATGTTGACAACAAAATTCGTTCAAGCCTTTCAGATCACATGTTATATCTTTTTGTTGGAATCCAAATAATTATTTTAAAACTAATGCATTTGCATATATTTGAATAATTTTTATTTTTGTTAATTTACGGATCTTTGTTACATTTGGTCTTGATGTTTCCAAAATCCCGAATCGCGGGATTTTTAAAAATCGATCCCGTTTGGCATCCCTGTATACACCTCGTAACGTTGATGACAACTAATAAATCAACTGTGATGCAGGAAAGATGCGTTCGTACTATGATACGTTCCAATAAGTTCCAGCGCTTAACGAAACAGCGTTAAACGAGGCAACCTAATACGTACGTATGTAAATACATTGCGACTTCGGGAAAATACAGTTTGTATCATTTTTCTGAATTGACTAACAAAAGAGCGTTGAGCGTGCACCGCTTTTGGTTAGTGCTGTTTCATTGGCACACATCAATAAAGTGTGCGATTTATAGGAATCTCAATACTACAATACAGCGTTAAACGGAACAGCATTAAGCGGGGTCTTACTGTACAGTTAGAATCTTTTTTCTGAACAGACTAACAAAAGAGCGTTAGAGATATACATAGTATGCACTGTCGCTATATAGTGCACCGCTTTTGATTAGTGCACGGCCGTTTCATTTCCAACCGCGCAATACTGAAACAGCGTTAAGCGGGGTCTTACTGTATTAATATTCTAATCGTAAAAGCATTTTTAATCTCTTTAAGATTTCTTTCAATTGTAATCTTTAAAAAAAATGAAATTCCGTGCTGGTCTCCCAAAGGAATACAGAAATTTGTGTAAACGTTTCTTAAAAGCAATCAATTAAAGTTAAGATCGATGAACAGTATTCGTCGTTCACCTGCAACACAATCATATCGGTTGGTTCAGAGAACCGTCATAATTTTTTTGGTACAATGGAAGTTGGCCTTTGTGACAATTGAAGTTGTACTGGGAATCTCCTTCTACCTCATCCACTAAATAATTTTCAATATAATGACTTCTATAAACATATTTTCGTATACAGCTCTTCATATTTGTGGCTTTAATGAATATTTTCTCTTGTAATGTCATTGCATTACAGAAAGATGCGAAGGTCACCTTAATTTAGTATGTAATGTGTTAGCTTACTAGAAGAGAATTTGAGAGTTCAAACCTTAGATCACACTTAGTGAAAAAATTAATTTTAAAAAGAAAATATTTCATTTAACGAATCCCTGTCCGCAGTGTTTTGGAACAAGCATTGCTCTTCGAAGTATTTTTTTTTTTTATTAAACCTGCACTCAGGGGATGACCCCTACTCATGCAGTGCATTGTGCAGGTTTTTTAGGAAAGGTGGAAAGAGAGATGGAAGATGCGAACGGTAAGGAAACGAGTTGCTGCTGGTGACTATAAAATGGCCAGTGCTATAACTTCACCATTAGACAGGCTACAGCAATCGTCCCTAAGAAGCCTGTAATTTCTCATACCACTTATGTTGTGTGTGTTAATTTTATACAGAAGCGGCGGGACCTACAGTTTAAAGTCGGCTTTGAATGACGGATTTTTGAGAAACTTTTCAAGAAGAAGAAAGAGAAAATACTTTTTGTATTTTTTTATTTTTGATGTCTGGCCTGGGAGTCGAATCCTGGCTTTACGTCTAATAAGCCAGCACACTACCTACTAGACCACGGCGACCCGATTAGAGCACCCGTTTGGTTCATTATTTCTGCAATTATTCACAGAAAATAGAATTTTTTTTTAACTGACCTCGTATGTCTTATAAAATAATAATTTTATCTTTCTGCGATGATCGACTTGATAACACATCTAGAGTTCACTACGATACATATACATAAGCCACATTGATATTAAACACCGCTTAATTAAGTGCATTATTGCTGATACTCGATAAATAAAAAAATATTTACATCCGTTTGCATCGATTACAACAGTAGTCACATGTAAGCATGCTTTAAACAAAATTTAACATAAATTACGTAAAAAATTAAAAAATTAATTCACATCTACATGTTCTGTGTTTACGATATTATTTAAATATTCTTTCTTTTTGTTGTTTTTATTTTTCCTTTTGTTCACGGTAATTTGATCTTAATCACCATTTAAAATATAAAAAACAAAAAAAAAATTGAGAGAAATAATAGAGCGTTCCAATTTAAATACAATTATTGTTGCCATATTTAACATAAACAAGCATAAATGGGCACTGGTCAACAACGCCGCTGTCATTAGCCATTAGCATAGCCATGCTAAAAGTGAAAATAAAACTTTATGACAATATAACGTGCCGCCGCCTCACTGACAATGGCGACAACAACAGCTGACATATTTAAAAAAGAAAAAAAGTCTAAAAGGTGGACAATTTTCCTTTTTTTTTATTTTTCAAAATTATTTTCATCGTCATAGTCCATAAAACTTTATTTAAAGCTAACCCGCAAACGCTATCATTGAGTGGGAATAACTCATGCTACGCAAAAAAATATTGTCTCCCTTGCATGTTGCAACAGTGAAGGTAAAAAATGAATAAAAAAAATAAAAATTTTAATTAAATGGGAAAAAACATACAAATAAATACATATACGATACGTATCAAAGAGATAAAAACAAGTAAAATTTTTAAATATTTATACGATATTCTCCTATCGAATAGTCCTCCATGTATAATACGGCATTTAAATATCATAAAAATGTTATCAGTTTTTAAAAAATCTTTGTGTTGTAATTAAAAGTAAACATTTACAGTGTACTGTACTGCTGCTTTATATACACATGCATACATACGTTGTTTTTTTTTTTTAATAGAAATTATTGAAATATATTTCGTCTATAGTGGACGTGCACCGCAACGTGCGAATGTCGCATGAATTACATGCAATTATTTAAAGTCTAAATCAACTTAAAAATCTATTTTTAATTCATTTTTGTTTTTCTTTGTTTTGTAGTTTTTTTTTTCAATTTCGAACACGATAAAAATTGTTTGACAAAGTGTTTGTTGGTGGTTTCTGTTTGGAGAATTCTTTAAAGCCCCCATTAAAAATGTTATGTACAGTGGCTACAAGGCATGAAAGACAATGTCTCATGGTAGATAGAAATTTAATCAATCACTAGTAGATTGTACCCGGCTTTGCTCGGGTTTATTAAAATAAAAATTCGGTTTTGAAACCGGCTTCTTAAAAAAAATGCAATTTTTCAAATAATTCAGAAACCGGTTTATCAAACAACTCAGTTTTTTGAATACCTAAATAGTCCTAAATATAAATGCACGCAATTTGCCCGTTTTTCGCCCCTTTCCACCTTTTTGGACCCCTTTTGGTCCAACTTTTTAAACAGCACACCTCCAATAGCTATTTGGAAAACTTAACCAAGCTAAATCGTAAAAAAATACCTCTAAAACCCATAAAGGGCCTCTTTTTGAACCCCTTTTCGTTCAACTTTAGAAACGGAACACCTCCAATAGCTATTTGAGAAACTTAACCAAGTTAAATCGTAAAAAATTATTTATTACCATTTTTTCCACATTTGTCCCATTTTTTCTACCGTTTTGGTCAAAATTTTGTAAAGATTTATAGCCTATAACCTGCACTGACAAAAGTCCGATCTATATCTCAAATTTCAAGAAAATCGGTCTAGGCATTCAGACGTGATTGACTAACAAACAAACAAACAAACAAAAAAACAGACTTACAGTAAGATTTATAATATATATTAGGATTGCTATTTTTTAGTCAGTATTATAACCTAACTTTGCAGCGGATCCCATGGTTTAATTTCCACTCCAAACGCCGGATTTTTGAGAAAGTTGTCATGGCAATTTTATTTTACTCAGCAGAGTTTTTGCCTAAGGGCTGCTGAGCGGAGTTCCTCAAAGCAAATATTGTTTCATATTTTGTACTGTTCAAAATGTCTGAACCGGGAGTTGCACTACGAGCTATTGTCTACATACAGTGACGAGCAGAAGTGAGTGCATGTTTACAATATTCAATTTCGCCATCCATAAAAACAAAACCATACAAGCAATTACAAAAAAAAAAATTAATTTTAATTCTTTATTTTATTCTTAATAAATTGCAGTAAAAAAACAATAATTAATGAAATAAATTCAATGAGTTTGAATGATAAAATGAAAATAACCCACATAAACTCAATTTTGCACATTTCAAGAAAATTCAAGAAACTAGCCCAATTTCAATATTTGGTCCATAGACCCTTATTAGAAATAGCTTGATTTACCCGGTTTGAGATGTTTTCTACCAAATGATCACTAAGATCTTTCGGAATTCGATTCCATTTCGCATTTATAAGATCCCAAAGTTTGACCATGTTTGTTGGGTCTATTTCGTACGTTCGAGCTGGATTTTCACGAATGGCCAAAGATTTTCAATCGGATTGAGGTCGGGTCCATCAATTGAAAATTTTATTTCCCACCCTATATCTTTACAATTTTTGCTGTGTGCTTCAGATCACCATCCTGTTGGAAAATAATTTCTAATTCCGGATAAGCACATTTGTCTATAAAATTCGAATGATGGGTTTGCAGAATCTTTAGATAGTCTTTTTTCGCATGATACCATCTACTAAATATAGAGGGCCAACCTGCCACCATATTAAGCATCCCCAAACCATTATATTTGGCTGCCATTTTTAAGAGTTTGCTTCACATGGTATCTTTGAACACGTTCCCCGGGTCTTCGACAGCGGTACTGCTTTCCATCTGATTGGAAACGTGTTATCTAGTCGGATGAGTCCAAATGTAACCACTTTCAGTAAGATGGAAAGCAGTACTGCTAGCGCAGCTCCAGGGAACGTGTTCAATGATACCATGTGAAGCAAACTTTTAAAAATGGCGGCCAAATATAATGGTTTGGGGCACCAATTGATGGAAATAATATTTTGACATGAAAATTACAAAAATTAAAAACCAATTTACAGCAAAGTAGTTGCCGTAGTCTAGTAGCTACAGTGTTGGCTTACAAAACGTGAGTCAAGGTTCAAACCGCAAACCAGACATCTCCAACAAAACGAAGTACGAAAAAACATTTCTTCGGTATCTAACTCCCAGCAGATTTCTCCCAAAACTCTGAGAAAAAAATAAGAGCTGCCATGAAAAGTCGCTCAAAAATCTGTCGTTCAGAATCGACTTTGAACACACACAACAAAAGGGATATGAGAAATTAAGCAGAGAAAATATGATCAGATTATGAGAACTACAGGAAGACAAAACCAAAACGAGGATTTATTAAAACCCTTAGCTATACTAGACAGAATCCTTTATCTGTACCTTGTATCATCTAAACGAAGTTATGTACTCCAGAATGAAATAAAACGAACAGTTTCGTACAAATCTAAATCCAAGCCAATACTTCAAAAAAGGGCTGACCCTTTGCTACAATTAAGAGATAAAGAAATCCATACCCAGTCATCATAGTCTAGTAGGTAGTGTTTTGGCTTATTAGACAACAGCTTGGAAGTCGTCGCGGTCTAGTAGATAGAGTGCTGGCTTATTAGACGTAAAGCCAGGGCTCGAGTTCCAAGCCAGACATCAAAAATAAAATACAAAAAGTATTTCTTCGGCGATTTTTTCTCAGAGTAAATAAAATGCCATGAGAAGTTTCTCAAAAAATCTGTCGTTCGGAGTCGACTTTAAACTGTAGGTCCCACCACTTATGTATAAAATTAACACACACAACATAAATAGTGTAAGAAACTAGGTCAATAATCCTGACTGACAGGGTTGTAATGACCAATTATGTATGTATGTAAGCATGTAAGTTGTGGTTTCATTCCCCAGAAATGGCAGAGGCTGCAGTCAGCACCATCTAGAAGTCCCATGAGAAACTAGGCTGTAATCCTAACTAAAGGGTTGTAATGACCAATTATGTATGTATGTATGTATATAACTGACAGCATCATTACCTTGAAATAGTATTTACTTCAAGCTTTTACTGTTTACCTCATACAAATACTAGTAGCTGTTGTTATTGTGTAATAACAACAAAAATGTGTGTGTGTTTGTAACATTCAATTTAAATAAATACGATCAAAAACATTTATGATATCAAGAAAACAAAAACAATATGTATGTTGTTGCACCTAAAAAACCGTGCATATAATTGCATATTGCCACTCCACACACGTTCATGCATTTCAGTTGCAAGAGAGTGAGTATAGACTAACATGCGTGCAAAGCAAGTTGCATTTGGTGTAGCAGTGTAGTGTAGTGAAGTGAAGTGAAGTGCGTGTTAAGAACAGCACTATTTAACATGTTGCAAGTAATAACGACAACATATTGAGTCAACTATAACTATAATTTGTCTGGCTGTTCTAACATGTTGTTAAAACTGAAACTGAAAGAATGCCATTAAACAGTAGATCCCCCCGTCATCGAAAAAGACTGCCTGCAGTTTATGTTTTTGTCACGCTCTACAAGGCAAACCTTTAGCTTGAGTGTCAAGAAAATTTCGTGAATTCTAAAAGCAATTTTAAGTGAACTTGTTACAAATTGCGTGTTTATATTTCAACCCGAAAAGTAGAAAATACACCTTCATACACAATTTTAATGAAGTGTTTCTTTTGTTACCCTTACGTCCTCCCTCTCTCTCTCTCTCTCTTTCTTTCTCCTTGTCTCAAATATTCTTAGGTTTTTGAATATTTATTCAGAAAGTATGCGTGTTACTTACCTGAGGTTTTTCTTTTTTTATCACAGCTTTTAAATACTCCAGGAGTTAAAAGCAGAGAGTTGGTGGTGGGGGGTATTATTTCTGTCTGTTTGTAAATAATTGTCAGTGGGTAATTTTTCAATTCAATCCGTTAAAAGCAATAATTTATTCCACAACCAACCAACAATGCAGCACGACTAGGTGTTACCAAATAACAAGTTAGGCAGGTGGCGATTTGTTTAACGATAAGGAAAAAAAAAGGAAATATTTGCCTGTAATAGGACTTAATAGAGTGAATTGTATTGCTGTGTGTGTTATTATAATTCATTAAATATTTGTTAAATCTTTTATTATATTGAATACGCCCCCTACTTAATTTTTCATTACATTTCACTGGATTTATCCATCAAATTCTACTTCTTTAATGATTAATATTTATTTACAAGACACTACGCCTACAGATTTAATCTTTTCAACCATAAAAATTGATTAAACTTTAACATTTAGAGATATGCCACGCCCCTATCTTCCCAATTATTTAAATTTCCTCTTAAGCAATGAATATTATCAACGGATTTGCCACGCCCACCTTCTTGAAATATCCCAAAAAAAAATTATTGACACTCATATGCCCTTGCGCTGACAAACTTCGTCCTCTTGCCTGATTTTGCTGGAACTTAGTCAGTACAGGGATTGCGTTCGCCCGTGGCTTCACAACGGGCCGCTATGCGTGCTCAAGTGAGCTTGTAATATCAGAGCTACCACTCCGACCTAACTTAACCCTACCATACACCCTACATTTCAATTCTTCAGTCAGGATTACGACTTAACTTCTCACACGACTTATGTTGCGTGTGTTAATACTAAACAAGAGTGGCGGAATCTTCAGTTTAAAGTGGGCTCTGAACGATAAATTTTTGAGAATCTTTTTTATGGCAATTTTTTATATACTCTCCGAGTTTCTGCTGAAACGAAGTCACCGAGAATATATTTTTTTGTTTTGTTGGAGACGCCTGATCTGGCCTATGGTTTGAGGCGAGGTTTCATGTCTAATAAGCCAATACACTACCTACTAGACTCATGCTTTAAACAATTCCTTACGGGGTTTTCTTTATTAGCTGACCTGCAATATCGAAGTTTTTTTTAATAAATTTTTTTCTTTTCAGATGCCAAACGCCGCAAAATTGCCAATTCAGAGTCTATTGTTGATAGGACCTCATCTTCATCATCATCACCATCACCATCAGTACTTTCACCCGCCATTACAATACAAGCGAATACTGTGACACTGTCGTCGGATACAAAATCAATATTAACATCAGATGATGGCAGTGATAAAAGTGGGGGACAACATATACAACAACAGCAGCAAACTAGTCATAATTCATCATTTAAAATGCTGCCTCCACTCGTGCAACAACAACAACAGCAGCAACATCATGAACAACATTTGTCAAATCATCACGAACAACAACAACATCAACATCAAGAGCAGTATATGGCAACAAATTCCAATTACAACAATAATAACAATGGCATGATGGAAAGTGCTAATAAAGTATGGCCCAAAGAAGATAGTATATTACCGATGGCTACGACTAAATTTGCCCAACAACATGAATCACTTGCAACACCTTTAGCCCAGCATATAACAACGACGACGACGATGACGACGCCAACGACTAACGGTGGCTGTGGTGAGACACATGTTCAATGGTCATCGAATTTATGTAATAAACCACCACCACAGGGTATATGTCAGACAAAACAACAAGCCGAACAGCTACGTACAATGGTCCCAGCTGATACCAATACTAATGAAGAATATCAACAGCAACTAGATGACCTCAACGGTTATTTACAACAGCAGACAACAATGGTACACGATTCCATGATGAATTTGGAAGAAGCGGAAGGCCAACAACAACAACAAACTCTGGGTGTAGATTCGTTACTGGAAAATGCAGAAGTAGAAGAAGAAAATGAAGGCGAAGTGGACGAGGACGAGGAAGGTGAGGGTGAAGGTGAAGAGGGGGATGAGGAAGGTGAGGAAATCGAAGATGAGGAAATCGATGATGATGAAGAGGAAATAGATCGAAAGCTTTTGGAGCAGGAAGAAATGTTAAAATCTACACACACTTTGGCAAACTGTATGACCACCAACAACCAACAAGAAATTGAAGAAACTAATGCTGAAGAGGAAGATGAATTTCATGAAGCAGAAGAGGCTAATGAGGACGACGATGAAGATGTTGACGCCGATGCTGATGCCGATGAGGATGATGGCATTGAGGATCCAACCGAAGCTTTACTAGACGATCCAGAAGAAGAGCCAGAAGAAGACGACGATGTAGCCAATGACGAGGACAATGATTGCGAAACCAATGCAATTTCCAGCAAACCGACTGTGATCGATAAAACTCCACTTTTACACTCTACCAATACCATTCAGTTTTATCAAATGCCAAACACTCAAAATCATAATCAAACTATCAAACAACAACATTTCACCAATATTCAGAACATATTATCACCTAGTCAGACTCAGTTTACCCATAAGTTAACCCTTAACACCGCGCCAGCACTTAAGCAAGCCACACAAAATCTTTTCAAACAACAAACGATCCCTCAACAGCAGCAACAGCATACGGTACGGACGCCTATTAAATTGGTACCAACGGCACAAGAATCTCCAGTATCATCCAGTACTGTTGGTGGACCTCGTTCTACGCCCGATCTACAACGTAAAACTCCAGATAATTGCAAAAAACCAGAACAAGTGGGAGCTATATCCACGAGCAATGAAAGTCCAAAACCTTGTCCACCCTCACCGGCTGGCTCCATAGAGTCGACAAGTTCGAAAGCAACGAATTCGAAGCCTTCACCATCACCCATTCCGTCGCCCATTACTACACTACACTTAAAAACCCAGCTGCCAGGTTCAACACTGCAGAAAGGTCCTACCCAGCAGGTGCGTATTGTAAGGCACATTAAAAATGCCAGTCATATACAGCAACAGCCTCATAGACTGGTTGCCACTAATACGTCACGAGCCACTGTCACCACTATAGCTGGTAGTAGAGGTGCAGCCACTACCACTACCACCACTTCGGCATCTGCTCAACGCATTAACCCCTCAGCACCACCTCCAGCTCTAAATCAAAAAGTCCAAGCGACAATGCAGAAGACAACTGCTAACAACACTAACACCACCACCACCAGTCTGCCCATAAGCCAATTACAGCTGCAACCATTGCAGTTAAGGTCCAACGATAATACAGGAAATTCACAAATTATTATGACTTCCACTGGACAATTGATTGTAATGCCGTCCACGAATAATAAGCCACACATACAGCAACAACACCAACAACAACAGCAGCAAGTGATAATTGCCAGTGGCAATGCGACAACAACTACACAATCGCAGGCGACAACAAATGTAATTATACAACAGCAAGGCACTCAGCAAATGGATGTCTTGAACAATGCCCAGCAATTGGCAACTGCCACATTGCAGCAACAATCCAATGGCAGTTATATTGTCTCACAGCCAGCAAATGCTCAAAGCTCGGCCACACAGCTACAACCGACAACGGTCATCTTAAATTCGGGACAAAATTTAATTACCAACAATGGCACCAAAGTCCTTACAAATACCGGCAACATAATACACACTGCCGGCACACAACCCATAATAACGACAGCAAATCAATTGCTTACCACACCCACCAACACTGGCCAGCAGACCGTAGTGCTAAATGCTTTAGCAAACGGCGGCTATGTTATACAACAGCAGCCCCAGGCAACACAAGCTACAGCCCAGACGCAACAACAGCAATATGCCACGTTAGATGGACAAGTAGTGCAACATTTAGTGCAACAACCAGACGGTCGTATAATCATAACTTCTCCGGGAGATCCCAAGAGACGGCCCAAGAAACGTAAAACATCACCCACACCTACGGCTAATAATGCAACAACCATTACAACACAAATTCCAAATCAAACAGCAACATTATTGCAGCAACATGTTGCCAATCTGCAAGCGGCTACACAACCAACTCAAACTGCGGCACAGCCACAAGTGGTGCAATTGACAACAGCACCAGCAGCTAATGCGGCAACAACTGCAACATATCCGCAACAGTTCCAGATAGGCAATGGCATACAGGGAATTGTGGTGAATAAACCGGCTCCCACTACAACAACAACGCAACCACAACAGATACTGTTGCAAAATGGCCAAATAATACAGCCCATGAATCTGATCGGCCAGCAGTTAATTCTGCCTACCGGTTTGGTCATGGCACCTGATACAACGCTACTGCAAATACAGAATGTGGGCAGCTGTGGACCCACCACTAATATTCTTACTACCACGCCTCAGGGCACCATGATGCTGAGAGCAACTTCACCACAAACCAACAAGCAGTTCATACAATCTGCCACTACTGGTCAACAGTTCATTGTGGGCAGCAATGGCCAGCTAAGTCCCATAGGACAGATATACTCAACACCCATGGGTTTAGTAATGCCGGCCAGTACACAACATAATCCCACAGCGACAGCAACATTTGTTCAACAAAATGCTACAACCATACAAATGCAACCGTCACATCATCATCATCATCAACCACAACACATAACCATACAGGCTTTGCAGCAGCAACACCAACAAAATCATCTCAGTCATCAGCAACAGCAACATGTTGTTAACAATCAAGTTGGTATTGTCTTAGAAACAGCTGCTACATCTACAACATCACCCAATAGCAGTCATTTGATTAATTCACGTTCGGCAGCAGCTAGTCCGCCGGACACCACTACACATAGTCCTCGCAGCCCCGAGAGACCACCCAGTCATCGCAGTGGTGGCAGTGATATGGTGAGTTTTTCACATGAAGTTTAAAATCATTTTAGTTTCTAATCTACTACACTTTGCTTCTTCCAAGGTTCAGTGTGTTTCCAGTTCCGAACCAGATGGTGGCACAATTTCACCCTTAAGCTCTGACAGTCGTCAATCTCCCTCGACTACGGTTTGCGAAAAAGGTAAGCGATATTTCGTTTATTAAACAGTTTCTGTTTTCATTTTGAAATTCAAATGAATTGCCTCTGCATGTTCCTCCTGCCACAACAATTCTTTTTTCTTTTCCTTTTTGTATGCTATGTTTAGCAATTTCTTTTTATGTGATTTCTTTTCCTAAATGGGTGCCGTCATAAATTGCACGCTCTATTAGCCAGACTCACGCATCTTTCCAACTTCTGTCTGTTCTTGATTCATAAGGAAACTTGTCTACGATGAGTTTTCCGGTTATAAACTGAATAAAACTCAATAGAGCATGACATTAAATTATGCTACTCAATGGCAGCAGTTGTGGATATAAAATACAACAACAATCTAATCGATATGCTATTTTATGTCTCTTTTTTGCTATTTTTTTTTTAATTTGTCATCTGGATTTTTTTGTAGTACATGAGGTAATGCGGCATCGTCTAAAGTGAGAGTATTTATGGCACATCGGCCATAAATGTTGCAACAATTAAAATAAAGTATTGTTATCTATGGTCCCAAGCAATAATAGCCTGCTTATCTTGTCTATTAGTCGGACTACCTTATATAGGGTGACCCACTTCAAAATTTAATTTCAAAAACCGGTTTGAATTTTGTAAAAATTTATTTTTTTTTTTGTTGTGAAGTACAATTGTTCCGTTTAGAAATAAAATGCCTCAGCTGGCCTCACAGAACCTTATTTGATCGGACCCAATTTTCGAGTGTATGGGGTCATATCTCTACAATGGCATCTTGAATGCTGGCCTTCAAATGCTCAATTGTCTGTGGCTTTGTCGGCATAATATACATACATACAAACATAATTGGTCATTAGAACCCATCAGTGAGGATTATTGACCTAGTTTCTCACACCACTTATGTTGTGTGTGTTAATTTTATACATGAGTAGCGGGACCTACAGTTTAAAGTCGACTCCGAACGACAGATTTATGAGAAACTTTTCATGGCAATTTTATTTACTCTCAGAGTTTTTGCCAGAAATCTGCTGAGAGGAAATCGCCGAAAAAATACTTTTTGATGTCTGGCCTGGGACTCGAACCCTGGCTTTTACGTCTAATAAGCCAACACACTACCTACTAGACCACGGCGACTTCAACCACGGCATAACACTTTTCTTTAATGGCGCCCCACATAAACTACTCCAACGGTGTCAAATCGCAGCTTTTTAGCGGCCAATTGGCATCACAATTTCGGCTAATTAAATGGCCACCAAACGTTTGACACAATAAATCGATTGTGGCATGAGAAGTGTAACAAGTTGCATCGTTTCGTAAAGCAGGTACAAAAAAATCCGGTTATCATGGTGCGATAGGTGTCTCCATTGACCGTAATGGTTGCGCTGTCTTCATTTTTAAAGGAATATGGGCCCATGATGCCTCCGCTTCGCAAGTCTCACCAAACAGCCTCTCCTAATGTGGTGTGGTGGCTTGCTCCACCTAGATGAAAGCGAACTTCATCCAAAAAGATATTTTTTTCTTGGCAAAAGTCAATATATTCCTGCAGTTTCTCTTTGGCTTATCTAGCAAAGCGAATGTTCTTGCCGCTTCAACCCTTGAACCAATTGAACATTATAAGGCACCATACCGAGATCTTTTCACAATTATTAGAATGATGACGAGTTAATGTTGATAGGTTCTCACAAACACTCTCAGTCGCAGTTTCGATTTTTGCGGGTGTATGTACTGCACGAGCACGCTAACGACTTGACGTATTTACAATGAAACCAGTTTCACGAACTTTACCAATAAACCTATGTATACCGGTCGTCGTAGTATACCGTAGCCTAATAGGTAGTGTGTTGGCTTATTAGACGTAAAGCCTGGGTTCGAGTCCCAGGCCAGACATCAAAACAAAATACAAAAAGTATTTCTTCGGTGACTTCTATCAGCAGATTTCTGGCAAAAACTCAAAGGGAAAATAAGCTTGCCATGAAAAGTTTCTCAAAAATCTGTCGTTCGGAGTCGACTTTAAACTGTAGGTCCCGCCACTTCTGTATAAAATCAACACACACAACATAAGTGGTGTGAAAGAAACTAAATCAATAATCCTAACTAAACGGTTGTAATGACCAATTAGGTAGGTATACCGGGTACTGTTCGAATTTCTCTGCGATAAAATTTTGCAAGACGTTTCCGCGCAATTTCCGACCAAATTATCTTTGTTTTGAAAATAAATTTCAAATAAATCCCAATGTTGCTCAAGCGCAAATCGATTCATTACGTTCAGTGGAGATGATACACTGAATATTGTGACAGAATAGAATGACTTAAGTATTGTCAGATTTGAATGTTTCAAATTTAGAACCTATAGATGGTCCACTCTATATTAAACATGACCAACATTCTTATTACATTGCCTAACACTTACCATGTATGTAATCCAATAATAATATGTGCGTAGTTATTATTAAAAGACGTCATCTTTCTAATATAATTTCAATCGCTCTACCTTTTTTGTTTAACGATAATATCTAAAACTTTGTGTTTAACGGTAAGTAACTCCCTTTGGTATTACAATAAAGATAATCAACCAACAACTTTTGGCCAACAATCGCCCTCCCTGTCTCTGTTTCCCCATATATTGTCAACATTTTTGAAAAGGGGGTTCTTTTCTAAGAAAAAACTTGATTATTCAAGAAAGAAAATAACACTGATGTCAGCTTTTGCAAATATTTTCCTTGTTCCCTTAAGCCTCAATTGTTGTTCTACTAGGCAGACGTTTGTACACAAACCACAAAGCCATACCAAAAAAAAAAAGAAGGAAAATCAACTAAAATATCTTCACTTGTAGAATATTAAGCAAGTATTTTAGGCATATAAAAATATTTGTTATTTCATTATATCGAGCAGCAAACGTTGGCATATAATTTTTTTCTTTCTCTTTCTTTATGCTTAACTTTGATTTAATCCTGCTACTAAAATATGTTTATCTTTCTGTACTCCAACCAACAACTTTTCCTTTTTGTCACAATTTTTTTTTTTGTTTGTTTGCCTATCATTTGCTATGTGCGTTTAATGTGAATTTCCTTGCTTGTGAAATTATTGCAGGCATCGTTATGTCAACCGCATATCAAAATACAAATATTTATAAACCAACGGAAGCTAAAATACGTCGTGTACAAACACCACCTCAATACCAGGTTATTGGCACTGCTGGTGCTTCAACGGTTGGTGGTGGAGGAAATGTAAGTGGTGGTGGTGTTGGTGGTGCTACAACAAATGCCAACCATATTACCGGCTTAACAAACTTGACTCTGCAACAGCAAAATCCACAACAGCATCATCATCAACATCAGCATCATCATCATCATACGGATAATAGCGGTGGCAACAACAAACCTGATACTCATGGTAAGTTTCTACTTCACTACACCACCCACAACCAATCAGTATCACCAATTTAACTAAACATTTCATTTCAAACATAACATTACTACATACATGCATACATCCATGCATACAGAGTTAAATCTTCCTTTTCATATATCCATATATACACATATGTATGTATAGGTGTGTAATGTCTCTGTTTAAATGTATATGTTTAGCATTAAATTAAATGGTATGAGTTATGGTTTTCTATACTTCTATGCTTCTTCCTCTTCCTCTTACTATTATTATTATGCTTACAATAGTATTCACTCCACTATAATTTTCAATTTTATTAAAATACAAAACAAAACCAAAAATATATTTTTAACCTTACAAAACTACAACAACAACAAAAAAAACTTTAAAAACTTTTATCATCTTTACTAAAAATAATATTTTATTCGAAAGCATATTTTCATAAACGCAAGCACTTTTTTTTAAAAACTCACACACTTCGTATCCTTTGGAATTATATTGTAACAAATATTACTAATGAACATACACTTATACACTCTCACACACACACACCTATACTAATGTAAACATACTGCTATATTATATTTTGTAAAATGAGAAAGTATCCCAAGTAATGCACGTGAAGTATAAACCGAAAATAATTTTTCAATTTGTGTTAAAAGTTTAAAAGGCCGCGGTATTCCAATGCGAAGCTTTTATCTTTGAATTATGGAGGAGCTAAGGAGTTAATCCCAGGTCAGACATCAAAACGAAAAATATTTCTTCGGCGACTTCCTCTCAGCAGATTTCTGGCAAAGACTCTGAGAGTAAAAATTGCCATGAAAAGCTTCTCAAAAATCTGTCGTTCGGAGTCGACTTTAAAACTGTAGGTTCCGCCACTCATGTATAAAATTAACGTACACAACATAAGTGGTGTGAGAAGTTAGGTCGTAATCCTGACTGAAGGGTTGTAATGGCCAATTATGTATGTATGTAAGGAGTTAGTTAATAGAAAGGGAATAGGGTCTTACATAATGAGAAAGATGGCAGAGGACCTATGCAGACGATATCTGTAGAAACATACGCAGCGAGATTAGGTAATAAAGGTTCGGATAACTATAACATGTTTGCAGGATGGCATGCTTATGTGTAGCTTCGTTATAGATGAGTTCTAAGTGAAACTGTCTAAGACGGATATTAGCATGATTCCAGGATGGAATCCTTTCACTACTAATATGTAGCTTAGCTGTGGATGAGTTCTTAATAAAACTGTCTAAGCTGGATATTGATTTCCAAATACCCTGAAGTTGGCTTCATGACAAATGCAATTTTTAGGTAAAAGCCTGATTTTAAGAAAAAACTATCGTAGAGAAAAATTATTCCACGGTTGACTGAATCCGAATGTAAGCTCCTAGCGCTGCTTAGTAAGCCCATATAAGTTGATTCTGTTTAATGCCTTTTCAATGCAATTTTTAGGCAAAAGCCTAATTTTAAGAAAAAACTATCGTAGAGAAAAATTATTCCACGGTTGACTGAATCCGAATGTAAGCTCCTAGCGCTGCTTAGTAAGCCCATTATAAGTTGATTCTGTTTAATGCCTTTTCAATGCAATTTTTAGGCAAAAGCCTAATTTTAAGAAAAAGCAATCGTAGAGAAAAATTATTCCACGGTTGACTGAATCCGAATGTAAGATCCTAGCGTTGCTTAGTAAGGCCATATAGTTTGATCCTGTTTCATGCTTTTTCTAAATTTCAATTAGAGAGAGTTCTTCTTCTTAATTGGCTTTTGACAATCCGATTAACGGATTTCGGCCTACTTTAGCTTATCCTTTCAGACACCAATATCGATAACACGGCTTCCTTGAATTGGTCCTTCCAATGCAAACAAGGTTGTCCTCTTCGCATCCTATACCCGTCTCACTAAAGCATCCTGTTCTAAAGCCTAAAGAAAGTTTGAAATAGGCATCTTTCAAATTGGTCTTGAGATTGTAAGTCCATAATAATTTACATGAAGGAGGAAATTGGAAACATTTACGATGAAATAATGAATCTGGAGCCTCTTGTATAAAATATATCAAGGAAGGCCCAACATGCTATAATTATACCAAATATACCACGAAAATGAGACCAATAGCTACCTAAGGGGTCATTGCCTGGTTAGTCGAAATATATCTGAAAACAACTCAGAGTTGATTTCGGTATAGGAACTATCATGTGTTGGTTTTACACGTGACAATGACAACTTGTCTTAGGGTTCTTGGCGTATGGTAATGAATGTTAGAACTTTGCAGACTATAGTTAGAATAATGGAGGTTAATTAAGGGACTTCGAGATCTAATGAATCCAGTGGCACACAACTCCCTCCTTAACTTACCCCTAGACAGAACCAGGATTTGGAAATGCTTTGTAACAAGCGAATACAGTTATCCACAGGCTTTTAAAATATAAACCATTCTGTGCATACAGATTAATCAAGAATGGTTCTTGGGACAAGATCGGAAGATGTGCTCAATTCATATTGGGTAGAATGTTTAAAGTATGAAACTTAGTCAGACCATTATCCGAGCAGACAGCTCTTATTATATGAACCCAAAGGTACTATAGCCTTGTAGGAAAAGTATTGATGCAATAAACAATCTTTTTTCTGTTTTTGTAATTACACTAAAATGATATTCACGCACAGAAGAGCAATCGTCTAAAGCTTAATATGTAGATTCTCTACAGAGATCAGCAATGAATCGTTTTTCCGCTACTCATAAGCACTCATCCAATTTTAAGTATGAATGAATCAACAGAATTGAAATTCAACTACTTTGATTGATTCGTATTCGCTACAACATTGATTTATAAGTATAAGTAGCAATGAGTAAATATGTTTGATTTATACGCCTGCTCATTCTGATTCATAAATTTAGAAAAATACTTATAATACTTATAAATGATTCGAGTGATTCGAATTATGTATAAAAATTTACAGTCTTATTTGTTGTTGCATATACAAACGAAGAAGAAGAAAGGAAAGACAAAGACAACAAAGAAAGCATACACACAATATTCTTGTGAGTATAGTAGTGTTCGTACGCGAATCATACTTATTTTGGGCTTCGTGTAAATGTTAAGTAAGTAAGAGACGAGTCGATGTCAATAACATCATGCGTCGTGTTAAGTATGAATACAATGAGTACTTCCAACTTTGAGCATGAGTATCATATTAAAATAAGTACGAATACGTTTAAGTATTAGAAATTATAAGTATGATTTGAATCTACTTAAGGTTTGGAATACTCGTTGCTGATCTCTGATTCTCTAATGATAAGAATGAGTCCTTAGTATCTATGCATAGTAGTATTAATACATCTCAGAAGGAAACACCTGCTTATACTTATATTACATAATTGAACGGAGAATTGTCGTTGTTGATATCGAAAAGCGTTCTTAAGTTTGTCTGGGCAATAGGTTTGAATGCACTGCTTTGAGGGCAGCCAGCACACAATGCTCAAAGCTCGGCCACACAGCTACAACTAACTACGGTCATCTTAAATTCGGGACAAAATTTAATTGACAACAATGGCACCAAGGTCCTTACAAATACCGGCAACATAATACACACTGCCAGCATATAGAAAAGCGTTCTTAAGTTTGTCTGGGCAATAGGTTTGAATGCACTGCTTTGAGGGCAGTGCTTCTTTTGAAAGTAATTAACTTTGAACTCATTAACTTTCTACACAAAAACCTTTTTATTATTTGGGAAACTTTCTCCATTGCTAGACTATAAACATACACACAAGCACAAACACACATATACACTCTAAATATAAGCACACTTAATAACCAGGTATTTATCCTTTATTATCCTTGAACTAATATTTCTCATATCTCCATAACAAAAGTATTCATAATTTATTTTTGTCTCTTCCGTCTAATGCAATGTATTTGTATTTGTATAAAATTTTTCCATTATTTGTTCCCTCTCCCAACCATATTGTATTTTGTTTGTGTGATTTTAATGAAATATTTTCATTTCTTTCATCCTTTTTTGTTCGTTTTTAAAATTTCTTTTTAACATTTCATTGCTTTTTCAAAATATAATTTCATTAGCTTTTATATGTAGATTGAAAGTGTAGCAAACAGTTTTTGTTTGCTTGCCTTAATTGAACAGTTTTAATTATTTGTGTGATTAATAACTTGTTAAAGAAATGTTTGCTGGGTTATTAGATTTTTCCACACAATAGTTGGGGCTTTTCTTTCTAGTATTTTTGGCTTATTAAGCTTTTATTGAGTTTAATGGCTTGTCTTTTTTTCTTCCATTTCCATTTGATTTTGCTTTCCTTTTGCCTTTCATTATTGATTGCCTTAGACATTCATTCACTCATACCTACTTACATACTTACATAGAATGCTTATGTATTTATTTCGATTATTTATATGGTCGTCTTATAACTTTTTTTCTTTTTTTTTTGTTGTAAATTTTTATATTATTTCTGTCTACTACGAATATCTATCGTTTATCCTTTATGTTTATCATTGACTACCACATCACAAGAACTTATCTCGTCTTTGTCATTGTCATGCTTAGTTTCCACATTTATTGTTTCCACTTGAATGATTTTGTTTTACCAACATTTTCCCTTTGGTTAGCTGTTCCATTATGGCTGTATCATTATTTATTTATTTATTGATTGATTTTATATTCATTTTTCTATGTATTTATGGAATTCCTTTTATTTTCTTTTGTATTCTCCTTGATTTTATTTTTTTTGGGTCATATTTATGGGTGGCTTCGAGAAGCATATTATTTGTGGTTTTAACGTTAATCTACTGCTACGAAACCGGAAAACTATCATCATGTGTGGTGGTATACCAAAATGTCAATGAATTTATTGTGGTGACAAAGAGAAACGATAATTAATGTTTCCTTATCCGAAAACAAAATTACATTAAAAGTGTGTCCATTGACAAACATGACCATTTAATGGCTGGCGTTGGATAATAACATGAGTACACATTGTTTATGGTGTTATGTAATCAAATAAACAGGTACACGCCATAATCTTTAAATTGCTGTTTGTTGTTGATATTTTCTGATAATTTTTGTCTTTAATTACTTGTATCCTTCGAGGATTTCTGCCGTTTTATGAATAATGAATGAAAATTTTAAAATTTATATTTTTTAACATGATCAATGCTTAGAAAATGAGTTCTAATTATTAGAAGAAGTAAAACGGCAGTTAAGGTGAATATTAAACCTTAAACTGTAAAGTCACAGTAGTAGTCTAGTAATGCATTGGCTTACTAAACGAGAGCTCGTATGTTGACATCTCAGCTCTAGGAAATAGAACTATAGGATCTATTTTTAAAAGCTTTCTGTCTTTAAATTAAAATAAAACAATATCACATCGTAGTCTAGCAGATTTATTAGACCAGAAGCCATGGTTCAACTCCTAGCTCAGACATCATCAGACTTTCTTTCAAACAACCACTTGACAAAACCTGTCAGAGTAAAATAAAAAATTCCATAGAAAGTTTCTTAAAAAACCTATTATTTGGAGTCCATAATGAACCCACCACTCATGGGTAAAATTACAACACACTACACAGGTGATGTGAGCAGCTAGGTTGTAATCCAGACTAATTGGTTTTTATGACAAATTAAGTAATTAAGTATGAGATATCATCAAACCTCTTAGTTCATTTGAAAGACCTATTGATGCCATTACGTATGAAACATAATATCATTTAAATGTCAGCTACGATTTCTTTGGGTGAAGTGTAACCAATAAATCAGACTGAATTCTTCTGTTGGCAAGGGTTATGTTGGGTTTGATAACCATTTTATTCGGTTTGTAGCTTATTCGCATGCGCATGCTGCTTAAGAAAACCCCAAAAGAACAAGTCTATAGAAATCACATTACAAGAACTCGATGTCCAGTTCACATCACCTTCAAGTAAGACGAGCATGCTCTCAAATCGTGTGTGGCACGTAAAGCCGTCCTATTGAAATGTCAAGTCATACGAATTCAGATCATCCAAACGATGTTGTGACCAGCATGGTTCTCAACCGATTATGCCTAAAGGACCCAATGCTAAAGCGATTTTTTGGAATGCGCTGGATGCTCTTGGAGCTCATAATGATTGTTATCTCTTCAAATTCGTATTTTTGTTTGTTTACATACCCATTCTTCCATAAATGGGCCTACAGGCTAAAGATAGTTTTGTAACATGAGCTACGTGGCACTGAACGTCGTCCAGATGAAATCACATGTCGTTGCAATACCATCCAAATGATGGTGTGGCCAGCATGGTTCTCAACCGATTATGCCTAAAGTACCCCAATGCTAAAAAAACAGCGATTTTTTGGAAGGCGCTGGATGCTCTTGGAGCTCATTGTGATTGTTATCTCTTCGAATTCGTATTTTTGTTTTTTTGTTTATTTACATACCCATTCTTCCATAAATGGGCCTTCAGGCTCAAGATAGTTTTTCGATTAAAATTGAGGTCAGTCCTAGAGTTCATTCAATTATTCTATGAAAATTTGATCCTTTCCGCAAACAGATGTCGTAGTCTACGATCGTTCACCTGTAGTTTCTATGCCACTTAAATTTTATACAGCTACTAGCCCAAGTCTCAACTCAAAATTTTTATCAAGTTGTTGTTGTGGTCGCCGTGGTCTAGTAGGTAGTGTGCTGGCTTATTAGACGTAAAGCCAGGGTTCGAGTCCCAGGCCAGACATAAAAATAAAATTCAAAAAAGGATTTTTTAGGTGATTTCTTCGCAACAGATTTCTGGCAAAAACTCTGAGAGTAAATAAAATTGCCATGAAAAGTTTCTCAAAAAACTTTCGTTCCGAGTCGACTTTAAAATGTAGGTCCCACCACTTATGTATAAAAATTAACACACACAACATAAGTAGTGTGAGAAACTAGGTCAAAAATCCTGACTGAAGGGTTGTAATGACCAATTATGTATGTATGTATGTTGCCCTCGAAAAGCTCGACTTTTTGCAAGGTCGTGAAATCGACAGCCTCAGATTATTCCGCACACTTTCAAGAACAGCTCAAGTATTTACAATTGCTTGGGACATATTGTCTAAATTGCGGTTGTCTCAGCATATATCTGGGGAATCCATTACTCGTATCCTGCTGCATATTAGTTTAGCATATCCACCAACCAACAACCGAAAATTGTTCAACTTCTTGGAATATCAAAACATTTGATTTTCTATGAATTCATATTCATAGAATAATAGTACTTCCCTGCAACCCGCTTTAAGTTTTTTTCTTTTTTTTGTCTAAAAAAATCGACAAAGAAATTTTAAGGTTAAGGAAGAATTTGTTTACTTTTCTCAAATACGTTAATACAACGGATAATATATAATCCTATTAACCAAACATATGAGTATATAAGTACCCATAATATTACAGATTTATAGACTTAATCATCCATTCATACATATTTATTGACTTTTTGGCAATAAAAATGTTGTATTTTTTCACCCCCACAAGCAACAGGCATGATTTACAATATTTTTGTTTGCCAACGGAAGTGATCAATTGCGCTTTTATTTTTTCCGTTACAGACATTTATTTCAAATAAGTTACGATTTATCGAAATGAATATTATTTATAGGTTTTTGGGAAAGACTTATGCTATAAGGTTGTGGTGCTTTTTTTTTTTGAATATTTTTAAAAAAAAACCATGGTCATGGATTCTTCATTACATTATTATAATATCCTATTGCGCTACCATAAATCTATTAACATTCCTTTGTTTTATATTCGCTAATCAAATGCTAATTTTCATTAATTATCCACGATAACCACCAAAATAAAAAAAAACAAACAAAAAAAATTCTAAAAGATCTTTCGAAAATATTAGATTTTGTGATTGTTTTATTCAAAAGTATTTCTACTATAGATACACCACAAAATTCTCCCACAACTACGCTTATGATAACACCACCACCACCGCCACGTACACCAACACCTCAGCAGCAACAACATCAGCAACAGGTTCTACAGAATTCACCAACCATCACAAATATGGAATATCAGTCGACCCAACTAAAGACTCCTACGAAACTTGGTAATGGCCGCCAGCGTAATCGTTCGCTTAAGAACTCACCACGTTCTGTAAAATCATTAGATGCCGTCGATAATACTCCCGTATCACCATCTTCTTCCTCTTCACCTGCTTTGGCGGCTAGTTTGCAGCGTACATTCTCTGTGGGTGAACTAATTTGGGGTCCTGCACGTGGTTTCCCCGCTTGGCCTGGTAAAGTCGTTAAAATTTTAGATAATCAAAGTGAATCGGTTTGGGTTCAATGGTTCGGTGGTGGTGGTCGTTCGAATACTGAAATAATGGCCATACATTTATTACAAAGTCTCTCAGAAGGTTTGGAGGCCCATCACAAGGCACAAAAGGATACAAGAAAGTGAGCATATTTTGTTACGCTATCCTAAATACATAAAATTAAGATCAATAATAAGGTCAAATTGGGTTCAGATTGATTTTGGGTATTTATTTACAAAGATTTTTTTTGAAACTAATTTCTTGAGATACATAGGTTAATACAGGACTATAGCTTAGCTAAAGTACTGAATAATTTTTTTGCAGTACCTAATATACGCCAAAACACCATAAATTTGTATAACTAAGCTCGCTACTCGCTATCGCAATGCTACACATAAAACCGACAGATTAAGAATAGTGGGCGTGGCAGTTTTTAAACAGTGTGAATGTAACTGTCCTTGTATTTTAGAGGAAATAAGAGCTAAGATCTCCAAATTGTTTGCATGTAAATTTGTGATTCATTACCGTAATAGCGATAACACTAATTGAGTAAAAATTGTAGGCGTGGCAGTTTCTAAACAGCATGAATGCAACTCTTCTTATATTTTAGAGGAAATAGGATCTAAGATTTCTAAATTTTCTGTATGTAAATCTGCGATTCATTACCGTAATAGTCATAACACTGATTGAGTAAGAATAGTAGGCGTGACGGGTTTAAACAGTTTTTGTGTAATTAGACATGCAATTTAATTACAGAACTAGAAATAACATTGCCACAGTGTAAAAAGTGGGAGTTGCATTCTTGTTTTCGTAAATCCCTGTAAGAATAACTGCAAAGATCCGTCAATTTTTTTTTTTTTTTTTTGTAAGTAAATCTGCCTCTTTATCACAGAGCTGTGCAGAGCAGAGTAAGAATAATGGACGTAAAGGTTTCTACACAGAATTCAAACTAATTTTCGTATATTTTAGTTAAGAACTCTAAAATTTGTGAAAGTTACTCTGCTCCTTTATATAGTAAGTTTAGTAGGCAAAGCAGTTTGTATACAGATTTCACTCTAATTGTCATAGACTTCTAAACGTACAACAGCTAAGTAATTGCAATTTTCCAGAAATACATCTGCTAGTTCATAGCAAAGCTAGATATAAAAGTGACTAAGTATAGGAAGTGGGCGTGGTAGTTTTCATGTGACGGGAATATTAATAATAATATAGATCAATCAAGCACATAAATGTTGCGGAAGTAAATCTACTGTATGTCGCCGTAGTCTAGTAGGTTTTGTATTGGCTTATTATACATAAGGCCTCTGTGCAGACCCCAGGTCAGATATCTTTACCAAAAGAAATATGAAAAAATATTTCTTTGGCGGCTCTCTCTGAGCAGATTTCTGGCAAAAATTCTGAAAGTAAATAAAATTGCTTTCAAAAGTTTCTTAAAAAAAAATCTGGCATTCGGAGTTGACTTTAAACTGTAGGTTCCACACACATAAGTGGTGTGAGAAGCTAGGTCGTAAGTCTAATTGAATGATTGTAATGATCAATTATGTATGTATGCAAATCTACTATTTGGTCATAGAGCCGCACAAAGGACTGTCATTGAGGCTGAACTTTTTTAATCGCACAAATAGATTTAATTTTTAGCCTTAAATGTATTAATTTAAAGAATAGCGAAGCACATCGGGTTCTTACTAGTTATTTACAATGTATCGTTAACAGATCTGTTAGTAATCAAGAGTGTATGACATAGTACGGCAAATATCTGTAAAACCTTTATGTTGGAATAATATTGATTTGGTATCATAAATAGTCTCCGAATTGCAACAAAGTAAACATTTTTTATGAAAACGAAGTTATTTTTGCAATAAAGTGTACTTTTTTTGATGAAGAGTAAAATAATAATTTTTTTTTTACTTTTATTTTGTAGAGTAAAAAATATAGTATCGTTGTATAGATTTTTGATTTTAAAATTTTTTTTTAAAATGTTGAAATGCATTAGGTAGTAAATATTATGTTTAGTTAGTATTTATTTAAATTTCAGTGTAATTTTATTTAGTTTTAATTACTATTATATTTTAAATCAAATTAAATTCTTGTTTTTTAAATTCAATTTAATTTTCTATAATTTTTTTTAACTTATTTTTAATTTTATTTTATTTTCTTAACTCTACCCACTTTACCAAAACTCCTATAAAATTCCTGAAAAAAAAACAATTCAAAAAAAAATACATCAACTTCATCAAACAAACAAACAATCAATCAATCATACGTACATAAATATACTCTTTCAAAAAAACAAACAAACAAACAAAAACAAAAATTCCAAAGGAGCCGAAAATTAAATTCCCAACTTGAAAAAGCTATACAAGAAGCAATGACCGAATTGGATCGTATTTCAGCTTCATCGACGACATCATCAAACCCTAGTGCCACTACAGGCACCTCAAAGCAAATGCAACAACAACCGACATCGTCAACGCAACATCAAAACAGTCCACCAAATCGAGCCAATAAACGGCCCATACCACGTACGGGTGGTTATGATCTTATAGCCGGTCTAACCTCATCGAATGTTATTTCAACTACAACGGGTTCATCACAAACCAGACACAAACCCATACGTATAGCACCGGCACCGCCCGGTGGTGCCTCAAATAGTAGTTCACCAACAAAATCATCAACAACAGCCTCATCTACAGCCGCACAGATTGCCAATTCTGCATCGTCGGCCGCATCATCATCATCATCGTCAACGACATCTTCATCATCGTCGACGACGTCAACATCAACGGTCGCCAAATGACATATCGCCTCAAAGGATTTGAATAAACCGGTGGTAAGTTCAAGTTCTATAACAAATACAACAACATCAACTACAACAACCGTTAATAATGGCAATCCACAATTTTCGTGGTCCATGCAGGGTTATACACTCGTTATACAAAGAAATTAAAATGAACGAACGAGTTTGTAGAACTGCTTTAGAAACGCTGTTCACAGATGGGCTGTTGTAATACGTATGAATACGTTTGTATGTAGCAATTAGTGTAGCAAGTAGCACTAACTATTCTATTGTATTTAAATTTTTAAATTATTTTCTTACCTCCTAACAACTATTAGCCGTAGATTAACCCATGGAAAGTATTTGTAATTATTTTAATTGATTTGATGAACAAACAACAAAAGGAAAGAAAGGAAAAGTAAAGTAAGAGTGTGTTAAACTAAGAAGTTGGCGCTGTAATGTATGATTGTGACAAACGTTTTCAAGAATTTAAGGTGCTTCATGAACATAAAAAAAATTAAGAAACAAATAAAGCCATACCTTCTCCTTAGGACTTCTTTATTCGCGACAGTGCAAACATTACTTTGGATATATGTATCGCCACTTTTGTTGAATTTGTCTTGTCACCTGGTATTTTATTCACTATAGTTCCAACAGTGTTGGGACCAATTTTCTCTGCTAATTTCATTTTCTCATTTTCCCATCGTCTTCAACATCCTTTTTGCCTTCTAAACAACCCGGGCCTTTCGTTTTTCCAATTCTAATTCCATAATTTTTTAGTTATAAACGCGAAATCTTTTACTGCCATACTCCACTAAAAAATCGTTTATATGCACCCACTTTGTGTCAACTTTCCTCATAAAATTGGTCCTGTCCACTAGGTCCTCTGTGGGTTCGATTAAACGTTTCTGAATTTCTTTTTATGGGGACATGCAAGTCCTTAGATTAGACATTGCCGATATTCACATTAGAATTATACGCAAGATTTATTGGAAAACGTAATAAAAGACTAGGCAGCGCAATGCAGTTCCATAGAATGTTATAGTTTGCACAAAGCATGGTTGATCCAACATACACTGAGCGCCAAAAGTGAGTAAACATAACATGAAATAATTCATTTTCTTAGGATAGCGAAAAATGTAAATGAGAATAGACGAATAAATTTCCAAAAATTAACACATTTATTTATTACAGTCAAACCCGGTTATAACGAACTCCATGGGACCAGAAAAAATAGTTCGTTATAGACAAAGTTAGTTACAAACGAGTTTGAATGTACTTATAAAATGTTAAAACAAAAACAAAAAACCAAAATTATTGTTCTGCTACAAGTCTATTTTTTATAATAGAAAATTTAAAATTATAGTAGGTTTTGACACACTTATGGCGCTCATTGTACTTTGTTGTCGAATTTCAAAACTGCTGTGCTGCAACACTGTACAGCGGGAGACTCAAGAAACTACTTGAGTTCGACAAGAAAACAATTAGCATTCTAACAGAAATTCTACCGGGACACTGAGCTATTAACAGTTTCGCTGAAAAGCTCGTTCTGCCCCAGCAAGATTACAGCAGAAGCTGCAATAATGTGAAGGAAACGGAATCGATGCAACAACTTTTAAACGACTTCTCTGCACTTCAGGGCAGATGTTATCGTTTTTGGATGATAGAACAATTGAAGTTGCAGTTGCTGAAGTCTAGATGAAGTCAAATCCTGCTAGACATCTGCGGCAAAACGAAATATGAAAAAATATTTCTTTGCCAAATCCTCTCAATAGATGTCTGGCAAAAAGTCTGGGAGTAAATAAAACTTTCTTAAAAAATCTGTCGTTCGGAATCGACTTTAAACTGTAGGGTCTGCCACTATAAATAAAATAAAAATATTCAACATAAGTGGTGTGAGAAGCTAGGATGTGATCGTGATTGAAGGGTTGTAATGACCGATTATGTATGTAATGGTTTCACTTGAGACGGAGGCTGTACTCTGTGCCATTAAAAAAACGTAACCAACTGCCCCAATGCAATCTCAGTTAATTGATCCCTTTTCTTCTATTACTACGTAGGCCTGGTGTAGATCTCGAGCGAGTCAACGACCTGACTCTCTGTCTAATTAATTCTACATTAGGACTCTGGACTATACCTATAAAATCTAGTGAGGACCGATCCCCTTCAATTTCTTTTCAGCGAACCCACAGTTTGAAGTCGCCGTGGTCTGGTAGGTAGTGTGTTGGCTTATTAGACGTAAAGACAGGGTTCGAGACCCAGGTCAGACATCAAAATAAAATACAAATACAATACAGTCCTTGAGTTCATTAAATTTTTTAATGAAAATTATACCCTTTCCGCAAACAGATGTCGTAGTCTATGATCGTTTGCCTGTAGTTTCTAAGCCACTTACATTTTATACAGCTACTGGTCCAAGTCTCAACGCAAAATTTTTATCAAGTTGTTGTTGTGGTCGCCATGGTTTAGTAGGTAGTGTGCTGGCTTATGAGACTTAAAGCCAGGGTTCGAAGCCCAGGCTAGACATCAAAATAAAATACAAAAAGGATTTTTTCGGCGATTTCCACTCAGCAAATTTCTGGCAAAAACTCTGAGAGTAAATAAAGTAAATTTCTCAAAAATCTGTCGTTCGGAGTCGACTTTAAACTGTAGGTCCCGCCACTTATGTATAAAATTAACACACACAACATAAGTAGTGTGAGAAACAAGGTCAATAATCCTGACAAAAGGGTTGTAATGACCAAGTAAGTATGCGATAGTTTTACTGCTCTCTGACCCATTGGAAAAACCTGACCAACTGCAACAATGCAATCTCAGTTAATTGATCCTTGTTAGAAAATGTTCGTAATTTGTCAAGGCTCTTCCTTTACTAACGTGGGCCTGGTGTACATTGCGAGTGAGTCAACGACTTGGCTCTGTGTCTAATTAATTTTACAGTAGGACTCTTGACGATGCTTATAAAATCTAGTGCTGATCGATCCCCTTCAATTTCTTTTCAACGATCTCACAGTGACCCGGTCGCCAAACAAATTCCAACTTTGTTTACCACAGCGGACCTAATTAATGCTACAATAGGACTCTTGACTATGCCTATAAAGCGTCCTTCAGTAATCTCACTATTACAGTGAAACGGGCGCAGAACAAATTATCACACTGAGCTGTAGAAGATGACCAATGCCCTAACCGACTAGCCGATAATAGAATTTTATCGTCTTGAATGACATCTTTTGTTCTCAGGTGCAAGATTTCGATACAAAAATTCCACACTTATAAGCACTGTCCGAGAAGTATTCGTATTAGAAAATTGTATCTTGGTTTGTCTACAATACGTTCGTACATTACTTACGACACTACTGGTTTAAGCACATCTCTTCATTGAGAATTATTTGATCAAATAACTTTAACTAGAACGTTCATAACTCAGCTTATTACAATTTGTGTAATTCTTAACAAATATTTTAACTAAAAAAAACGATAACCGATAACTGTTATTGTAATAAAAAAAATTTTAACAAAAACCAAAAGAAATTATTTGAAAAATTAAAACATTTTTTTTTATAAATTGACAAACAGTGATAACAAAGACTTTTGCTAAGAAGCAAAAGAAAAAAGTCCTTTTTTTAAATTTTTTTTTTAAAACTTTAACGCCCTCCCACATACAAAAAACCGGAAATAGACAATAACAAATAGAAGGAAATGATAGAAAACAAAAACCGTATATTTTTTCAAATAGAAAAACAAAACTTAATGTATTTACACCAAAAACAAAAAAAAAACAAAAATATAAGAATGAAAATTAAATGAAAAGAAAAAATATTTTTCATATAAGAAAATATAAAAACAAAAAACAAATATTTTTTAAGAAAATTTCAAGAAAAAAAAAATCCAAGAAGAAATATAAACCGCTTCAACAAATTTTGCACAGCAAAATTGAAATGTAGTTGTAAATATTGTTTGTTTGTGTAATTTTATTTAAATTTAAAATATTTTTCTATGTAAGTTTTTGTTGCATTTTATGTTAAAAAAAAAAAAATAAACTAAATTATGATTTTTTTTTTTAAATTTCATTTTAAAATAATATTTAAAAAATTTATTCAACATAAAAACCTACAAAAAAAAAAAAATCTTAATGGCTTACAAACTAATAAAAAAAAATTCTGAAGTTTTTAATAAAAAAAAAATAAAATAAAAATAAATTTTTGCAAAAAAAAATCAATTGGAACATAATGTTAAAAGCATTTTATTCCCCCGAATGAAAAACAAAAATCAAAATTATTAACTTAAATTTAATAATTAAAAAACAAAACAATACAAAAATTGTTTAATTCATTAAAATCATAAACTTTTTTAGTCTTTAAGAATGAATATTAAAATAAGAAAAAAAAAACAAAAACAAAAACTTGTTAAAAAATAATACAAAACAAAACAAAAAAAATTTAATAGAATTTGTTTAACAAACCCTTGAAACCTTGGAAAAAAAAAAACAAAAACCCTTGATGGTTAGCAGAAACATTTTTTAAAATGTTTAAAAACAAATTATTTTTAAATTTTAAGTGGATTTTTTTTTTTAGAATTTAAGCTTAAAAACTAAAAATTTAAACTTAAAAAAAAAACACAATTGTTATTACTTCTTAACTGTAATTAATCTTAAATGATTTTTTATCTTATTGATTATTATGATTATTATTTATTATGTTTTTTTTTTAATAATTTGTTTTCATTTAATTTTAATTGAATTTAATTTAATTGAATTTAATTTTTAACAATTATTGTATGAATATTAATTAGCTTGTAGGTATGTGTGTTTTTTGGTTTATTTTTTGTGTAGGAATTTATTTTTGAAATTAATTGTTGTTATTATTTATTTATTTAGTTATTTTATTTTTAAATTCAATTTTATTTAAAAAAAAAATTTTTTTTTTTGTTCAAAGAAAAGAAAAGTTTATGGGAGTTTGTTACAAAATTCTAACCACCATGAAAATTATAACGGAAATATCTATTCAAAAATGCTATTCGATTAATATTTTATTCACTTCTCGTAATGAGATGTCTTAGCACTATAATGTCTTTAAGAAGTCTATTGCTTTACTTAATTTTAGAATGCCTGCCTAATACTTGAAATGCATTTAATTGTTTATTCCTGATATGTTTAACGTCCTACAGATTCCAAAATTCATTCTCATCATCACAGAATCCACATTTTGGGCTCGAGAGAATCCTTTGTCAACCTCATGTTATTTCTTGGATCTCTTTTTATTTTAATACGGTGACTGCCATGGCCAAATAACGAAAAATTAATTTTTTCAAATTAGTAAGTACGAGAAATCGCCGTAGTCTAATAGGTAGTGTGTTGGCTTATTAGACTTAAAGCCAGGGTTCGAGCCCCATGGCCAGACATCAAAACGAAATACAAAAAAAAGTGTTTCTTCGACGATTTCCTCTCAGCAGATTTCTGGCAAAAATTCTGTGATTGAAATAAAATTGCCATGAAAAGTTTCTCAAAAATCTGCCGTTTGGTGTCGTCTTTAAACTATAGGTCCCGCCACTTATGTGTAAATTTAACACACAAAAAAGAGGTCAATAATTCTGACTGAAGGGGGGTTGTAATGACCAATTATGTATGTATGTATGAGTACGAGATAACTCTTAGTTTGGCACCCTAGAAGAGAAAGCAATCTACGAGTTATCTCGTAGTTGGTTGTCAACGTTTTAATATCCCAATAAAAGTTTTTATTTCTTCAAACTCACTTCGTTTGAAAAGAGTCTTTAGGTTAGGTTAGGTTAAAGGACGTGCACCTGTCGGTCAAGACAAGCACAGTACCCGGAGGTCGAAATTGACCCATTGTACATTATCCTTAGCATGAAGTCGCCGTGGGTAGTGTGTTGGCTTATTAGACAAAAGGCCCGGGTTCGAATCCCAGATCAGACATCGAAACGAAAAATATTTCTTCGGCGACTTCCTCTCAGCAGATTTCTGGCAAAGACTCTGAGAATAAAAATTGCCATGAAAAGCTTCTCAAAAATCTGTCGTTCGGAGTCAAACTGTAGGTCCCGCCACTCATGTATAAAATTAACGCACACAACATAAGTGGTGTGAGAAACTAGGTCGCAATCCTGACTAAAGGGTTATAATGGCCAATTATGGATGTACATTATCCTTAGGGGAGAAAGGAAATAGAGGATATAGGAATGTAGGTAAGGAGAGGGAGAATGGGAAACGGAGGAATTACACAGAGTCTTTGCCTCTGTTAATCTTTTTTTCGTTAATCATCCCGTTCCAAACAATTGCTCTCACTCCACATAAGGGTTAGGGCCACATTAATGGATTGGAAACTCGTTTCGTTAAAAAAATAAATTAAAATATCCAAAAGTGAAAGAAATACTTATGCCTCCCACTGCTTTTTGAAGATAATTTCATGTAAAATGTAGTACATGCTTTAATTTTGGCATATTTTACTCATTATTTCAACAATATTTCCTATAACTTTAGGGTGGAATTGTGGTGGCTGGCACAGAATCATTACGGCAAATTGACTGCTACAAAACGTGAGATTCAGTGATCACCGTAGTAGACCTTCAATGCAATTCTTCCTTAATTTTGGACAAAAGATTCCGTAATTCTTGCACTATAGATTGCTCCAATCACTGAAATATTGCAGTTGCCATCATTCTGGATGAAGTACGGTCAACACAAACCTTACTAAACAGTACAACCATCCAATGCGGATTGGCAGTTTTAGAAGAGAGTCTGGCTCTCTGAGATATGAACATATATACTGCAATGCATAATTCCCTTAGCAGATAATCCCTATTAACACCAAACCTACCGATACTTCATGGATTCCTATTCCTACCAAAGGGTAGGTATTTAAGGTAGATTAAATATCGCTCCTTTATTGCAACATAGTCATATCTCAAAAAAACTTGAACTTGGCAAAATGTGATTTAAGTTTTCAAGACATAAGTCCTATGATCTAATTGCCGCAAACATTTTTTGTTATAACTTCGGTTCAGCTTGGGATATAAAACTGATTTTTTTCAGCATGTACAGAAGGTCAAGAAGAGCAGTTTTGCTTAAGTAACTACAATTTTTTAATTTTTTGAGATATGACTATGTTGCAATAAAGGAGCGATATATTTATTGGGAAAAAAACTAACAAGAGAGTAGTAAATCTTGGACAACTCATTCGATGTATTTTGTAATTAAAAGTCGTAAAGGCAAATGGCGATGTGATAATGTTATTTTCAAGAAATTCTAACAAGAAGTTCAAAATGGGTCATTTGACCCGTTCATGGTAGGTTTAGTGTTAAGTTCCTTATCATATACATACGAAAATAATTTTTACATTAAAATCCCTTTATAAACTATAAACAGGATATAAAGAAAAACAAATGAGAAGACCATTAAGCCCCTTAAACTTTTCTATATTAAAAGAAAAATAATTTGTTTGTTTTTATAGTTGTTGTTTTATTTTTTATTTTTTTGTTTTATTTCAATTCTGTATTTATAAAGTTTGTTTGGACAAGCATAACTTATTTATAAATAGTCTTTAAAACAAAAATTAAAAGAAAGAAAGAAAAAAAAACAAAACGATTTGAAAAATTATAAAATTATGTAAAGAAAAAGAAAAACAAGAAAAGAAAAAACAAAATCAAATAAAATTAAAAAAAAAAATGCATGAACAAAGAAGCAACAAAACAACATTCATGTTTTAATTCAATAAAATTCAAAACAAAAAGATTAAATAAACAAAATTAATAAAACAAATGAAAATTTTAATTGAAATGATTGAATTTAAACAAAGGTAAGTAAAAAAAAATATGTTCAAAAAATTAAAGCATATTTTTAGGCATTTGTTTAAATATAATGAAAGCGCCATCTAGTGTTTGGCCTAAAGGAAAAATTGAAACTCATTTTTCTGGAAAAATAGTCTGGCAATTTTTGGGCTAAAATTCAACCACGTTACCAGTGGTGCCATATGTTTGCTTTTAATTGATTTATATGATACCCCTTAAGTATGCTTTGAAATTTGTGAATTAAAATAAAAATACCATGTGTTACAATGCTTATTTTTTCTTTATTTATTCATTTGTTTTTTTTTTATGTTTAAAACTAAAATTAATTTAAAACTATTTTTATGATTATTTTTTTTTTTTTAGTTTTTGCTTAATAGAGAGAAAGAGATACAGAAGGATTGATGATTTTTTTAATATAAATTAAATACAAATTAAAAACATTATACGCTGATTAAAATTAAGTTTATAATTAATGTAATTAAATATTTAAAAATGAATTCTTTCTCTTTATAAAGGGTCTAAAGATTTTATTAGTTTTTATTTTTTTAATAAAATTTATTTTTTTTTTGAGCTTAAATAGTAGTTACCAAACATATCTGTGTATATGCAATGAAATCATAAGATTTTTTTTATTTCTTTTTTGTAAATTTTTTCTTCATTTTTATTGTATTTTAATGATAATAAAACAAAAAAAATTCTAAATAATAAAATTAAAAATATTTCAAAACTTAAACAATAAAGTTTTTCTGTTCTTAATTTTATGCTTTTTGCATAGACAAAATAGTTTTTTTTTCTTGGTTTTTGTTTGTGTTTTTTCTGAATTCAAATTAAAAATAAAATATTTAATTATGTAATGTTGTTGTTTTGCTAAAATGAAATATTTTTTTGTTTGTTTTTGTATATAAAAATGTTTGTTTTTTTTTGTTTTTGTTAACTAATTGAAATTATAACTTAATTTTCCTTAAGTGTTTTTATATAGTATGTTATGCATATAAATAAACAAAATGAAATTTGAGTTTTTGTTGTTTTTTTCTTCCACTTAAAACTTTTTGTTTTTAAGGATTCTTAAAACATTTACAGTTTTTTTTTTTTTTTACTTTGTGTTTAAAAAAAAAAAACAATTTACTAAACTTAAAATTAGATTTCATCATTTGCTGTTTTTAGTATTTTAAATCGAGTTTTAAGATAAGAATCAATTAAGTTTTCTTTCTTTTCTTTAATAAGTAAATATAATATGTATATAAACTATGAACTCATAATTAATTGCTGCTTTATATTTATGTAAGTATGTATATGAATTTAGACAGTCAGTCTCGTCTCTTCAGCAGCTGAATATTTTTTATATAAACTTTTTACAAAATTGTTTACGTTTTTGCATTTCTTTTCTTGTTAGTAAAACTTGTTTAACGATTTCTTGAGGTTATTATTATTATTATTATAATTATTTTTATTTTCTTTACATATGTTTTTAAAGAAAAATTACAAAAAATGTTTTTCCTTTTTCATACAATATAAAACTTTAGTTAAAAAACATTTTTTTTTTTATTCTTACAGACAATTTCAATTTCTTTGTAATAATCTAATAACTAGCTAAATATTGTCATAATTGTAATTAACAAAATTTTTTTATTTTTAATAAAAATAAGCTTTTAGTTTAAAACTAAAATTTTATATTGTATAAACGAAAAAGTTATTTTTAATTTAATTTAATGATACAATAAAAAAAGGGGGCTTGATTGTGTTCATTTATATAACACTTATGTATTATTGTACTTAAACGATTTGGTTTTTATTAATTAATAAAATTTAAAATAAAACTTAAGTTAGACAAATCACTTTAAAAATTAAAACAAAAAAAACTATGTTTGCAAATAGACAAAGACTATTTAATTACCAAAAAAAAGGGAGTTATCTAAACACACACAGCATTAAAATTGTTTAAAATTATAGCACAATTACAATGGTTACAGAAAATCTAAATAATTTATAAATCTAAAAACCAATATAGGTTGACATATATTAAAGGAGCTCTTTCTACTTTTTAATAAATTTAAAAAATATAGACTTCAGAATTTGATACAAAGAAATATTAAAAATTTGTTTTCATTTTAATTTTAAAATTGTAAAAACAATTCATTTTTTCTTATGAGTTTACATTACACTTCTCAAATCAGAACTTTTCATTAACTTTGTGAATTGCAAAAAAACTTCAAATGTTTATTATATACCTACATTCGAAATTCGAAAATCAAAAAGTACGTATTATTACTTTTTCTAATTTTCTAGGAAAAGCAAAAAAAGTTTTAAAATAAAAAATACTTCATATGGTACTTTATTACGAATTATTGATAAAAAAAACAATATTTTTGGTTTATTTATTTTATATTTGGTTTATTTTGCTAACTTAACAGTTTCACTGCTAAGCGATTCTGGTGAGAATGTTCGAAAACTGTTCGAAAATTGCAATTAATTATTATAATAAAAAAAATCTACAAAATTCTAATACCCTTTTTATAAAGATTTAGACGAGAAGACCTTCTCTTGATTTTATTTTAGTTTTTTTGACTAAATTTTTACATTGAAATTCTTAGCGCAAATGCGATTTTCGTAACAAATGAACGCAAAACTTTTGCGGAGCGTAGTAGTCAAACGGTTAAAGTACTTTAAACTACAATTGCTATTAGTTAAATTGGTACTATTTCATTACATGTGCGAGAACCTACTCAAACGGAAAAACAATTTCCTTGAAATACAAAATTTATCTAAACAAATTCCAATAAAAATTTCAGTTTCATATCAAATAATAGAGTTAAAGCTTGTGTCTTCAAGTATTTTCATAGTCAGATCGTATCTTTATATTCCTATTTTCAAAATAAAATATTTATTTATCAATTATTGATCACGATTATTAACTCCAAATCCAAAATATTCACATATTGAATAATCCTAAATCCCTTAGTGTGAATTACAAATCAATTTTCAAAACATTATTTTGTTTTCGATGATGAAAATCTATTAAGAGTTAGAGAAAAGTATGATTGCCTAAATTTGCTGCAGATCAGACGTTTGTGTATTTGATTACACAATTTTAAAAATATCAGAGGTATTGAAAACGATTTCAAACATTTAAAGAGTTTCATTAGCAGCCACTATTCAAATATTATTTAAATCATTAAAGTTGTTCGATAATTCGATTATGGATGGCAAACCAAATTTAGGTACATTAACGCTGGAGACCAAAACTTTATAGTTTATGATAAAAACTAAGAATTTTTTTTTTAAATTGAATTTTAAAAGTGTTGATTGTAAATTTATTTCATTTACCCCTTAGAGTACAGAGTGGGGTAACTTAGGTCCACCAATCTTAGTTTTTTTTCAATAATTGCGAAAATACGTAATTTTTTTCTGTCTTAAATTAATGTGATTTGATGTGATAATTGAAAATAAAAACTGAAAACTAATAAAATACTAATATTTTCCTTTCAAAATAATATTTTTATTACTTTTATGCCAACATAAAGACATAAAAATTCTATTTTTCTTTGGGAGACCTTAGTTATCCCACTCTGTCCTTTATTTCAGAAATCGAGCTTCATACACTAAGTGTTAAAATCATGGCCAAAGCAAATAAATTTCAAATGCAATCCATAATCTAGGCTCAATTACCTTTTTTCGATATTTATTAATTTTGAAAACAATAAATAAATTAAAAGAAAGACTTTTAAAATATCTGAATTATCCTATAGAATAGAATGGATAACAATTTTAGCATTTGAATTCAATTTCGAAAAATTTAAATAAAAATTTGAATTCTTTTTTTAGCAGCAGTGTTATAGCAAGCATTTCCTTTAAACAAACTTGTTTAAATTTTAAGTAAAAACTTTTTTTATCTAATGATGACATACTAATAAACAAAAATTAAATTTATTTAATTTGTTTTTTTTTACACTTTAATTTTATTTTAATATTTTGAAAAGTCTAAAATGTAACTTCCATCAAATTAAAAAGTTTGTTTTTACAATCATAAAACTAAATTTGAATATACAAAATCAGAATTAGAATTACGAAATTAAAACTAAAAATGATGAAAAAGAAAACTAAAAATAATTCTAATAATGAAAAAAATAAAAAAATAAAATAAAAAAAACAAAAATTCTCTTTATGGAGAATAAAAACGAAAATAATTCATAACTA
Organism: Sarcophaga peregrina; assembly: GCA_014635995.1. NCBI lineage: Eukaryota > Metazoa > Arthropoda > Insecta > Diptera > Sarcophagidae > Sarcophaga > Sarcophaga peregrina. The sequence continues at coordinate 26,134,719 of CM025789.1, read as the reverse complement.
ATGGAGTGGAGTGGGTTTTATATAAAAAGAATATTTAATAACAATAAAAGTATGTTTGTTTACAAGAGCAACGTTATACAGAAAGTTAAAAAAGGAATACATCTTAAATTTCTAATAAAAATAAAATTTTTAAAATAAAATTAAAAAACAAAAAAATAAGTTTTTCTCATTCTAGGTGGTGTAAGGTGTAAGGTGTTAATAAAACTCTTAAGTATTTTTCATAGGTCTCTCAAGGGTAAAATTATTTTGTTAATTAAATTAATTCTAAAAAAGTACAACAAATGTTTATTTAAGAAAACATTTTTTTTTTCTTTGTATTATTTAGATTATAATTAAAAATAAAAAAAAAGGAAAAGAAAAGAGCTCCTATAACTTAAAAATATTACGTATTATTGTTATCATCATTAGATTTTTTTTTTATAATAAAATAACATTTCAATTTATGTTGTATTAGAAATATTCAATAAAGAAGTTCCTGGTTTTAAAGTTAACATTTCAAAATTTCATTAAAAATTTCCAAATTTCAACAATAATCTCATTTTCTTTTGATAGAGAAACATTTAAAGGAAATGTTAAGCTTTAAAATGTAACTCCTAGGACATTAATTGAAACATTTTTTGTTTGAGAATACAATATTTTGTTGTATGTAAAGTAAACTCTTGTAAAAAGTTTTTTGTGTGTTTTTTTTTTTAAATATTTCAACTATTCTACATAATTATAGTTTTTTTTTGTTGTTGTTGTTGTTATTGTGTTTAAAAAAAGAGAGAAAACTTACAAAATTAAGTTTTTATGTGTGTTGTTGTTGTTGTTGTTGTTGTAAGGATAAATCCTTTCCTTATGTGACTTTGTATAAAAGTTTGCTGCGCTTTTCTGTTTTTTTAATTTTCAAAAAATTTTTTTTTGGCTGCAGTTTGATTGGCATATCAGTTTGCTGTGTGTTTGTTGTTTAGTTTAGGTTTGTAGCAGTGTTTCCATTTATTTTCATTTTGTTAAATAAAATTTTTAATAAAAATATATTTTGTTGTTGTTGTTGTTTAAGAATGAAATTATTCTTTTTTTCTTTTCTTGTTGTTGCTGTTGTTGTTGTAGGTATATGTAGTATTAGAAATAACGAAACGAATAAGAAAAAATTAAAAAAAACAAAAAATTGAAAATAAAAATAATTTGTCGTTATTAATTAATAATAACCAAATCGTGCCAATTCTCATCTTGATAAACTGTGCGAACGTTCACGGCTGCTGCTGCCAGACGAGGCGGGTTGCATTACTTTTGAGGCTGCATCACCTACACGCTGATGTGGTGGGAGTTTATCAAAGAATGGATGACGTAAAGCTTCACCTATAATGTTGTGGGGAAAATAAAAAACATTTAAGAAAACAACAAAACATTAGTAAATTAAGACAATTTTCCAAAGAATATTTTTATTATAGGGCAACCAATTTTCTGTTGTTCGTTCTTATACCTTTTGTTCGTATGTAAATGAAATAAATTTTATTATACGACAGTGGTAACTAAATTAGCCAAGGAAAAATATATTACAAATTAGGGGAAAAAACATTTTTTTTCTAACGACCTACATTCCTATATCCTTCTAAGGAAGGATCTTCTCCTAAGGACAATGCACAATGGGTCAATTTCGACCTCCGGGTACTGCACTTGTCTTAACCGACAAGTAAACGTCCTCTAAACTAACCTTCCTTTCTAATGATATATTATAACTCGGATAGTTAGTTGATTTATTGTCATAATGAGAATACACTTTATTTTTCTTCAACTCTGTAAAAAGTGTGCAACATTGTACCCGCTGTTGATTGCTTTTTAAATTATTCCATGCGCATCCCCAACAGACAGTAATTATGACCTTACTTGCAGATGGAAATGTCTTTGTTTTCTTCGGAGACAATTAACACACACTCTATCCACACCAGAGATCAGCAATGAATCGTTTTTCCGCTACTCATAAGCACTTATGCAAATTTGAGGATTGAAATTCAACTACTCTGATTCATTCGTACTCGCTACAACATTGATTTATAAGTACAGGTTACAATGAATATAACGTTGACTTGACACAACATTCAAAATATGTTTGATTCATACGCCTACTCATTCTGATTTATAAATTTATAAAAATACTTGTAATACTTATAAATAATTCGAATGATTCGAATCATTCATCAAAATTTACAGCCTTTGTTGTTGTGGCATATACAAACAAAGAAGAAAGGAAATACAAAGATAACAAGCAAAGCATACACACAATCTTCTTCTGAGTATTGCAGTGCTCGTACGCGAATCATTTTTATTTTGTGCTTCGTGTAAATGTATAAGTATGACTCGAATCTACTGATCGTTTTGAATACTTGTTGCTGATTTCTGATCCATATATTCGATATTTTATTTCAGGAGTGCAAAACTTTATTATTATGCGGTAAAACATCATTAAAAACACTATTGCAGCATATTCATAATGATGTTTATGAGTATTATATCGAGAACAATCACAGCACTGTTCATCCTCATCTCTAATTTCGCTTAAAAGCTGACGATCGTCCAATGTCGTAATTGTGGATTTTATCAATCGTTTTTCTTGTGAATTTCTCAATTGTTCAAAGGTACGGTATTTGTTGTGGCAGTTCATACGACCTCGTTAAAGCTTTTGAATACAATTTTTTAAAAAACGGAGTAGACAAATCCCAGACTAGGGATTCGACTACGTGTTTTTGATGGTAAAGCTCAAGAGCTCGAAAATAACATTGATAATGAAAGGATCCGCATGGCTAAGTGGAACTAACTTTAATAAATTTAAACGTAAAGCGCGGAACAGTGCAGGGTACTTGTCTGATACAGTGTAAATAAGGTAATCTATTTGGACCTAGTACATATCATTCTGCATTTACGCTTCAACCTAGACAGCATATGTTTCCTACCTCATTTAGTTTGCAATTAATTTTTCAATACCAGATTTCTTGTGGTTAAATTGGGCAGGCGGATTCCTAAATCGCGCAAAACTTAGACCTAAGAAACGCAGAAGGTATAGCAACGTAGCATCATCTTTTTCCATTAAAGTAAATTTCTCTAAAATACAGTCGAACTTCTATAATTTGAACTTCTATTACTTGAAGTTTTTATAAGTTGAAACACATCTCGTGGCAACAGCATCTAGATCATTTGTAAATTTACTTCCCAAAGTTGAAGTTTCTATAAATTGAAGTTTTTTTTTTCTGGATAATGGTGATTCAATTTATAGAAGTTTGACTGTAATAATGGTGATTTACACTTCAATTTGGCTAATGTTTGCATGGCTCTCGTATGTGTAAACAATTTTACTTTGTGTTACAATCATAGATCTTAGAAAACTGATGTGTTTATTGGTTTACACCAAAAAAAATTATAAAATTCAATATTTTTCTATAGGAATTTTAATTGCCATATATTTTATACAACGAAATTAAATTATTTTGGCAATATTTGTTTCTCTTTCATATGGCATTATAGCTTTCAATGTAGATTATCGAACAAAATTTATTTTTCAATTCATAAAAATTGGCTGTTAAATCGTCTTACGTCTTATTAGGCAGTTAAACATTTTTCTTAAATTGATTTCACGGCGTAAATTATTAAATTTGAAAATCACTTGAACGTTTCAGCAAAATTAAAAACGTTTTTCGTTTATTTTTTCCAAGTGCTCGCGATATAATTAACATTTTATTGTTTGACAGGAAATTATTACGTTTCGGTTGAATGTGAAAATGCAATTCCAGCCAAATATTCTCATTTTTTCTCAACAGACCAACATTCAAGAAAACACGAAAACTTACGTTTGTGTCCGTGAGCAAACTTACCTGCTAATTTGAAAACGAAAAAAAATGAGAATTTGGCAAACGATACATGAAAGTTAGTTCCAACATTTAAGGAATAAGACAAGACTTTAAATAACAATTCATTTTGTATTCCTTGAGAATATGGAAAGAGGGTGGCAATCCTTTCTCTAATGGCTTGTGTTAATTACGAACTTTTACGGAACTTCATTGAATTCTTAACGAAATGGTTTCTTTTTTGCTTTGCATGTGTCGAATTTTGTGACAAAATAGCGTACATAGTTAATCATTAAGAAAAAAATTAAAAACGTATCACATTTACATAGAATAAGTAGGTATTTTGACGAACAACAAAATAAAATTAATTACCATTTAACAACAAAAAGAAGAACACAAAAAAAAAACATTTTTTTTTTGATTATTTTTACAAGGAAAAAACGCACTTACCTAACGTAACACGTTGTGATGGTTCATAGTCCAACATTTTCTTAATTAAATCAAATAATTCACAATGATCTTCACTGTCACTCATTTGATATCTAAATAGTGGCTTACAATGATCACGCACATAACGACCGGCCGATGACTTTTCATCCCAATCCAACTTACCATGATAGAAATATTTTGTTTTAGTTTTGCTGTAAAGAACATGATTGCTATAGGTTAATCGAATTTCATGAAGTAAACTGCGCCCATAAATAATAAAAGCATGTTAAGTTTATACATTACCGTGCCATACGATATGGTATCTGTCCTAATATACGTTCCATCATGGCAAGATGTTCACGATTGTCATGGGTTTGGAATAATGTAATGCCCAAATATAGTTCAAAGAGTATACAGCTGCAAATGGGGTAAAACAAATCATATTGGCCATTTAACCTTTTTCCTAATAATTTTGTTAACTTACCCTATAGACCAAACATCACATGGTTGGGACCAACCCAATTCGAGTATAACTTCTGGCGCACGATAATGACGTGTCGATACTATGGTACTATGATGTTCATGATCAAAGGTAGCGGAACCAAAATCAATAAGACGAACATCCGTATTCTTAACACGTCTTACTTCACGATTCTAAAAAAAAAGAAGGAAGTATTTTAATTAAAAGATTTTTAAAATTAAAAAAAAAAATAAATTTAAATTTAAACTTACAATCTTATGATTATAATGTGTGGTATATTCTGAATCAACGAATAATATATTTTCAGGCTTTAAATCTGTGTGCGTTAAACGATTGTCATGTAAAAATTTCACAGAATAGCACAATTGATAGGCCATGTGTCTCACTTGTTCTAGTGGATATGGTTCGTAGTTGTTCTCACGCTAAGGATGAAATTAAAATTTTAATTTATTTTTACAAGCAATTATAAGATTAAAAACATGTTTATAGATAAAAATAAAAGAACAAAAATCATATCGAGGATATAAAAATACAGAAACACTTACCAAGAAATCGAAAACACTCAAACCTAACATTTCAAAAGCAATGCACATATGTCCGTGATAATCGAACCAATCTATCATTTTGACGCACAAACTGAAAATAAATGCGAAAATAATTAATTTTTTTGAATTAAAAGATTCATTTACAGACTATAAAATAGTATTATTAGATCAAAAAGTTTAAAATTCATCATTACTTTACCAGAAACGAATATTTGTTAACTAATGTACCATAATTTACAGAATGCAATTGCACTTTCTTAATATAAAAATGGTTTCGAAAATATAAATCCTATCTTCGTCAATCAATTTTAAACATATTTTGCACAAATGAGAAAAGAACGTTCAAGTGAAAGTTCGAAAAAGCCGAACTTTCAATCGATCTATCGTTTAAGCAATTAGAAATATCGAAGAATCAAGTGTCGGATATCATGAAGAAGCCATTAAATTGGATTTTGAAAATTAAAAAAAAGATAGCAGTAGTAAAAGTGAATGAAAAGGTGAGAAGCCAATTATGTATGTATGTATGTGAATAAAAATTTTACCTTGGACAGAAGATACCATTTACACTGAGATTAATGTGTTTCATTAACTATGTTTTTAAAACGTCTCTAAAATGTCCTGAGAAACGAAATATATTAACACAATAAATAATTTGGTTGGTTAATTCTCGCGATCACGGATTGCTTCAAAAGAAAAGTGATATAGCTTTTAGTGGGTTCATAAACGTATTCCAAATTTGGCATTCTTTCGGTAGAATATCCCACAACTTGGAGCAAAAAGTGAGGTGATGAACTGAAGAAATATCGAAATTATTATTTTTTTTTTTTTTTGTAGAGAATCCATCGCTGCTGCGAGGTCTAAAATGTGGTATTTCCTCAGTAGAATATCTTGCAAACGAACATTTATATGAAATTCTTTCAAGCATATTTAAAGTGTCTAGAAGTGAATATTAAAACTTTCAACGTAGGCCAAGAAAAGCTAATGACACCTCAGTCCTTACGAAACTTAAAACTCCAAGTGGCAGTTAGGAGAAACCCCCAAATTATTTTCTTCTATTTTTTTGTAGAGCATCGAATTAAAAATTAGCACAATTTGCATGAGGGATCAATGTTTAAACCATTTCTGCCCTAAAACCAATACGCGGTGGTATCCCCATAGCAGAATATCGTATCATACAGAATGGATTAAGGAAAAGTTCGGAAAATATTTCCCAGGCTTTATAGTAATTTTTAGAACTACTACAGCACGTTGTCCAAGAGGGAGTATTCCTTCAGAATATTATTCTACTACTTAAAACAACGAGTGGCTTTCTGGCAAAAGTTGTAAATTTTCTTCTCATTTCACACATTTCTACACGCTTTGTAACCTTTTTGTAGATCAAATTATCAATAGATTGCAGAAAAATTAATTTTTTTTGTTATTTTTCCTACAGCTACAAAAAACTGCGTCTAGATTTATGTTTAAAACTGGATAACTAGTAAAAGTATTGTGCTATTAATAGCGGAAAAGTGTTGATATAATTTTTTGAAATTAAATTCTAAAATTGATTGGATAAAGCAGTATAGGAAACATTGAAAAGTAATTCCCAATTTAATACATTTTAGGTCTCCTTACTTCCAACTTTGAGTATGAGTAGTATGAATATCATATTAAAATAAGTATGAATGCGTATGAGTATCAGAAATTATAAGTATGGATTGAACATACTCATCGTTTTGAATACTCGTTGCTGATATCTGATACATATCGTCGTCGAAAATTCAAAATACATTTAAAAAAAATAAATCGAGTTTTTGATTGATTTTGATTCGTAAGGTTATCTAACATATCTCTACCAATTTTTAGATTTTTGCGACCAAAAATAACGTTTTTATAATCAATAATTCGAAACGTTTCTATGTACATATGAAGTACTTGTTATTTTATAACGTTACTTCTCCTGTAAAATTAGAAAAATGTTTTTTACGTACTTTTGGATTTTCGACGACGATATGTATCAGATATCAGCAACGAGTATTCAAAACGATGAGTAGATTCGAGTCATACTTATAATTTCTGATGCTTATACGCATTCATACCTATTTTAATATGATATTCATACTACTCATAATCAAAGTTGGAAGTACTCGTCGTATTCATACTTAACAATACGAATGATGTTATTGACTTCGACTTGTCTCTACTTAACATTTACACGAAGCACAAGATAAGTATGATTCGATACGACACGCTATACTCACAGAGAGATTGTGTGTATGCTTTTCTTGTTGTCTTTATCGTTCCTTTCTTCTTTGTTTGTATTGCAACAACAACAAAGGTTGTAAATTTTGATGAATGATTCGAGCCACTCGAATCACTTATAAGTATTATAAGTATTTTTCTAAATTTATGAATCAGAATGAGTAGGCGTATGAATCAAACATATTTCGGATGCTGTAAGATTGATTTCAATATTGTACTCATACTCATTGTAACCTAAACTTATAAATCACTGGTAGTACTGAGTACGAATGAGTCAGAGTAGTTGAATTTCAATTCTGTTGATTCACTCATACTCAAAATTGCATGAGTGCTTATGAGTAGCGGAAAAACGATTCATTGCTGATCTCTGATATGTATGTATATAGTGTTAAAACAAATGGAAAAAGATCTCTGAAGTATCATAGAACAATTTCCCATAAAGCTAACGAGAAGATATTGTTCTAAAGAAATCTATACTGGCTTTAATTAGATTCAGTATTGATATTTAGTTTTTCATCTACTTACTGTTCACAATTTGGATCCTTTTGTGCTATTTTCTCTAAAGCATTAATTTCCAATTTGGCAGCTTCACGGTATTTTTCTAACATTTTTAATGATCTTTAAGGCCATACAAAAGTCCCTAAAATTATAAAAATAAAACAAAATCAATGTTAATAAATCTTTAAAAATGAAATTGAATAATAAAACAAAACAAACCTTTCCATATCCTTGACCTTAACAACACGTCCAAATGTACCTTCACCCAGGGTGGCCATGATTTTATCTGAAATTCCATAGAAAACAAATTATTGAGTAAAAACTAACAAAGCCCTTGAAACCTTCAAAGTAAAAGTAAATATTTTTTTTTTTTTTTTGTAGATTTAAAATTTTAAAATTAATAAAACCTGATTTAATATATATATATTGATTGATTGTGATCTATATATATATATGTATATATGTAGGACATTTGGACTAAAATATAATAAGAGTACATATATTTTAATATATTTTGAGAGAAATCAGAATAAGAAAAACTACGATTTTATTAAAACTTTTTGCAAATACTTAAGAGAAAGAAAATAAACGGGAAATTAGAAGGTAAAAAAAGGGAAATTTTATAATTTAAGAAAAATATTTTTGAAAACTAAATAAGGAAACTAAGCGCGTTTTTTTTTATACCATAAATAAGAAAATTTAAATTAAAAATTTAAAGCTTTTTGGTAAGAATATAGCAATTATTGAAGCTTAAAAGCTTTCAAGAAAATATTGATAAAAAAAAATTATAATTCTCATTTCCTTTTTCAATAAAATAAAGATTTGAATTTGAAATTAAAATTTTCAAAAGCTACAAAACGCGCTTATGGGAACTATAAATGGAATTTAAGAAATAAAATCAAAGGAAATTAAAATTGAAAATTTGATTTAAAATTTTTATAAGAAAAATTGAAATTGAATTTTTTTTTTTGTTATTTTCATGGGAAATATTTTCTGTGGTACTTATTAGAATTTGGGTCTTTTTCAAAGTGTGTGTAACTCTCTCATTTGTCCTAAATATTATTACGGAAAATGGAAATATAGTAAAAAAAAAAAACATAGGAATAGGAAAAAAATTAAAAAAACAAAAAAAATGTCACGAACATCTGTGATGAAGTATATCGCCAGAGTGATAAATCAAGTGGCCATCAGCATCATCTTGTATGACGGGCTTTGCTGTCTGTGATTTTACAACATTCAAGACCAAAAGTTCAGACGATATTGCATGTTAAACGTTGGTGGTGTTTTTGAGAAATTCGTTACGATTTTGATTTCATTTTTTGAGAACAGCAAACAGGACAAGCGTGTCACGAACCATCTGTGATGAAGTATATCGCCAGAGTGATAAATCAAGTGGCCATCAGCATCATCTTGTATGACGGGCTTTGCCTGTCTGTGATTTTACAACATTCAAGACCAAAAGTTCAGACGATATTGCATGTTAAACGTTGGTGGTGTTTTTGAGAAATTCGTTACGATTTTGATTTCATTTTTTGAGAACAGCAAACAGGATACACGTTGATATACATTCGTTTGGAGAGACGCAGAGACGTTTTCGTTTGTTCGCAGAGCAGAGGAGCATGGTGTTGTGGATTTGAGAAAATTATGGTTATATTGGGGTCGATTTGGTAGAGGTGGTGGTTGAGAATGGTTGAATTTGTTTTTCGTTTCGTTTTTGGTCATCGTTCAAAAAAACATATAAGAAAGAGAGAAAAAAAGAAAAAAGAAAAAACAGAGAAAAAAAAGAAAAAAAAAAACATATCCATTGTTAACGATGTAATGGCATCGGGTCATTGCGGCAATCGTCATCACAACAAACAACGTCAAGCACGGCAAAAGTGGACGACGAGACGGCATACGCAATATAAAATCCAAATAAAACATCACAGCATCAGCATCAGGTATAGTTGTTGTCATCATTTGCATCATTAACAGCGCGACACAATCAGCATTAAGAAGTCCCACGTTGACACCACATTTTGATTTTTGTTTTCAAATACCAACAAAAATTTTGCAATAATAGCCAAAAAAGCAAAGCCATAATATTCCATTGGACATCATCATCAGCGTTCAATATCATAGTCATAGTCATCATCATCATCATCATAAACATCATTGTGATAATCATCATCATCATCATACATAATCAAGAAAAACACGAAAAAAATATGTTCGTTTTTTCGATAAGAAAATTAGTTCGGACAAATTGTTGTTTTTGTATTTGTTATTACAAAAACTAGCAAATTGTTGTTTTAAAAATTTATTTATATAAATAAATATTTGTTTTTTTTTTTTTTTTAAATATTTTATATATAAAATGTGTTTTTTTTTTTGGTTTTTATTTTTAATTTAAATTACAATACAAAACAATTAATTACGATCAGTAAGTAGTATATACATATGTAGTGTTAATTATTATTTTTTTTTTAATTAATTTAATTTCATTTTATTAACATATTAGTATTAAAAGAAAAACAAAAAGAAAAAAAAAATTAATTTTCAAACAAAATTGTAACAAATTTAATAAAAAAAAAATTCGTATAAAAAACAATTCATTAAATTATTGAAACAAATGCATAATCCTTCGTTTTTGTTGTTATAACATAGAGCTGTTTTAAACGCATTATAAAATTAATGTAAAATAAGCAGGCAAATCTTAAATTATTTTGGAAATCTCCTAAATTTTACTTTATTCTAAAATACATATTCTTTCTGTCATACATCGAAGTATCTAATCCTATAGCAGTAAATAAAAATTGAAAATTGTTTTTAAATTTTTTATAAAAAAATAATTTTTAAAACTTTATCTTGAATATTCAAAGGAATTATTCGCATGATTTTAAATTAAAATAATATTTTTTAAAATTTTCAAAAAGAATGAAATATTTACCGAACGTATGCTAAATTAGAAAATTCAGTTTTTTTCTGGTTTCCTACAAACCAAGAATGATAAAATAAACTAAAAATTAAAACTTTCTGCGCATGTTGAATCAATGACGTCACGAAAATTGTTTTCATTGTTTTCCTATTGGTTAATGATAATGTAAGTTATATTGCAGGGCTGCCAACTACTTTCGCGTAGTGCATACACTTTTCAGAAGAAGTGTTCATTTTCACATATGAAAACGACTTGGAAACATTTAAAATAGCCCAAAAACGTCATCTAACGGGAAATCATGCGCAAGGCGTAATCTTTAGTTTATCATTCTTGCTACAAACTATATTTATTGAAAAATATATGTTTCTGTTAAAAAAAAATATTAATTCATTTCGTAAAAATATTTTAATGACGATATTCAATGAAATTAAAATAATTTTCAATATTTTGTATACAAAAAGTATGGATTAGGGACTGTACACAGTAATATTTACGGAAAAGAGTCTAAGAGTCTAAAAAAATAATATTTGCCCCTTCGGATACGATCATAACATAACATCAGAAGCATAAGAATTTGATTAAAATATTGAAAAATTGAATTTCTTTTGACAGTCCTTTCTAGGGACTCTTTTGGACATAACTTCAGAGTAGATATCAAAAAAATTGTCTATTTACTCCTACGGATACAATCATAACGTAACTTCAATAACGTTGTAAAAAGTGGTCCATAATTAATTGACCAATCAAGTTCAGTTGGAACTTCTAATGATAACATTTCATTAGATTAGATTGGTGAAAAATCGAATTTCTTTTGACAGTACTTTACAATAGAGATGTTAAAAAAAATATTGTCTAAATAATATAAAAACTATTCAAAGACGTCACATTACAATGATATTTAACTGCCAATAAGTGTGGCAGTAATTGTTACAATCAGATTCTGTTCAGTAATTAATGGTTGCCCAAAACTGTTTTCAATTTGATTATGTTTTTTTCCGACAAATATTTGCTTAATGTGAACAAGCCAACTTTAAGTACAATAAAAGACATTTCAAACCGTAAATACACAGAATTTTAAAAGGATTAAAATTATTTTTAAAAGTTTTAATAATAGTTTACATTATGTTCTATTGAGAAAAAATTTAATGAAATCAAAAAGGTTACATTTTTTTTTTCAAATTCCTCAAATTAAAAAAAAAAATATTACATTTAAATATCGTTGTCGAAAATCCAAAAGTACGTAACAAACATTTTTCTAATTTTACAGGAGAAGCAAATAAAGTTATAAAATAACAAGTACTTCATATATATTTAGAAACATTTTGAATTATTGATTATAAAAACGTTATTTTTTGATTGCAAAAAATCTAAAAATTGGTAGAGATATGTTAGATAACCTTACGAATCATAATCAATCAAAATCTCGATTTTGATGTTTTTTGATGATACGTATTTTGAATTTTCGATGACGATATGTAGATCGTTGATATATTAAATATCTTGATATAATTTAAGAACTTTAATTATTTTTCTTATATATCCTTGTGGAGGCCTAAAATGTATTAAATTGGGAATTACTTTCCATTGTTTCCTATATTGCTTTATCCATTAAATTTTAGAATTTCATTTCAAAAACTGTTAGATAACCTCACGAATCATAATCAATCAAAAACTCGACTTTGATTTTTTTGATGATATGTTTGTATTATGTACTTCTGGATTTTCGATGACGATATGTAGATTATTTTGTATCATAAAAATTATTATAATAAAATTATATTTTTGTGTACTGCAGGTACGGTTAGGCTATGAAAATATTTCATGAAAATCTTAACCCTTCTCTACTGCATGTAAAAGAATAAAAAATTGCTCCGTTTGCTTATAACATAACTTCAGGACATCGTACAGAGTTATGTAGTACTCAGTTGAGATGTTTTAAAAAGTTATTGAAAAAAATATAACGACTCCATCATATTCTATTTGGTCATAGATATTATCCCATAATACTTTTCCCTTTTTCTACGTGTTTTTGGGAAATATTTGCTTAAAGTGTACGAGTGCACTTTAAGTTAAGGACATTTTATATAATAAAAATACGGAAGTTCAAGGGATTAAAATTATTTAAAAGGTTTTTCAAATTTATTTTAATTTTATTTTTTCTAAAATCACAATCATGGTATAAGAAATATAGAAGGTAGTTTCATTCTCTCTTTATTTTTTGAAATTCACCATCTGACATGCTTAAGGATTATGACGTTTTCGTTAAAATAATGCTGCCATATAAATTTTAAATTTCCCGCATTTTCTATGAAAATAATAAATTCAATAAAATTGAAAAATATTTAGAAAAAATTGTATATTAAAGTATTTCTGCTTAAATTGCAATCAATATTTATTATCCGAGGGAGGTTTACATAAGCCTAATGCCGATTTTTTAAAAATTTGGAATATTTAAATTCTAAATTACACATTTGTCATAAATAATATATTGGGAATATACAACAAAATTATAAATATGGCAACGTTACACCTTATGGCAACGCTAAACCTTATTTTAAAAAATAAAGAGAGAATGAAACTACCTTCTATATTTTTTATACCATGATCACAATATTTAATTAGATTTTGGAATTTTATACTCTTTCCAGGCTTAAATTTTCTACAAAAAAACTGTTTTTGTTTTCAAATATATTTTAACCTGTTATTAGGTCATTAATTGACCAATGGGTCAATTCGACTACCGGGTACTGTACTTGTCTTGATTGACAGGTACACGTCCTCTAACCTAAACGGCTTTCAAAACTTGAAAATGTAAGTTCTTAATTTTAAAAATGATATCTAGAGCAAAATAACAAAAAAGTCCCGAAAGAAATAATTATTCTGCGGGGGGAAATTTTTATTCGACTTGAAATTTCTATCGATATAATAATCAAATGTTGTAATATTCGAAATTCTCCTTTTTTGAATGGGAAATATATTGTCATTAAGAGTGCAATTTTCAATTTTAAATTCATAACACACAAGTATTATAAACCTACTTATACGCTATTGATCTAGTAAATATTTTAAAGCCTAAATTTTTAAACACAATTTCATATCGCTCCTTTATTACAACATAGTCATATCTCAAAAAATTAAAAATTTGTAATTACTTAAGCAAAACTGCTCTTTTAGACCTTCTGTACATGTTGAAAAAAATCAGTTTTATATCCCTAGCTGAGCCGAAGTTATAGCAAAAAGCGTTTGCAGCAATCAGATCATAGAACTTATGTCTTGAAAACTTAAATCGCATTTTGCCAAGTGCAAGTTTTTTTGAGATATGACTATATTGCAATAAAGGAGCGATATGATCGATATTAGAATAAAATGCTAGATCCTATTATGAAATCTTTATATTTTCATAATCGTATTATCAAAATCTTGTTATTACTGAAGTCAATCATGCCATACAGGATTAGTATGTGAATTAAAACTTATAAAGACACAAAAACTTTATAAAATTTTCTAAAAATAATATGCAACCGAAACTGCGTGTAAACAAAGTGTAAAAATTGGATTCACGGGCAGGGCAGTGTAAGAGGGAAGGGAGGCAAAAGGACGTAGGTTTCTAAGGGGCAATAAAGTTCGAACACAACCTGTTTCAATTTACAGTCTATGGAATAGGACTCGTACATTATGACTTTGTAATGTATCATCAGCGAGTAAGTCAGTGTCAAAGTTCAAAACAAAGAACGATAATTCGTATGTAAATTTAAAGCTTAAAAAACAAAATGGCGTGCACGTACTATAATGCGGCGAATATTCGAATTTTTTTTTTAAAGCAAATAGCAGCGATTATTTAAGACGGGTACAGTTTTTTTTTAATTTTTTGTATTTCAATACATTATTATTCCAAACAATTTATATTTATGTCAAGTCAATAAATAAAAATAAAAAGAAAATTTAAATTAAAAAAAAAAATAAAAATTTACAGAAAAAATAAAAGAAAATAAGAAAAAGAAATAAAAACATTTGAAAATAGTGATCTTACAAAAGACGAAAAAGTTTTTGGAATGCGTGACCTATGAAAGAGAGACGAAGATGTGGCACTTTTTGATAGTTGATGCTGTTGTTGCAGTTGATATTGTTGCTGTTGCTGGTGGTAGGCTTGTAATTGTTGCCGCTGATAAGCGGTTAAAGTTGACGATGACGTTGTTGCACCCGCTACACCAGTAGCTGCTGTAGGGCGTCTACTACTACTACTACTCGCACCATAGGCAGATGAGTATGGTTCATACAGGTATGAGGATTTATATGAATCGAGATAATGATCACGATCAGCACGTGTGGCGGGATAACGTGACGCGGGACCGGAATTTTCAAATTCACTTAGAACCGCGGCCGTACGTGAAGTGGCAGCACCCGTATAGTGTTTTGCCTGACGTGACGTGGTCCCGCTAAGACCTAAACGTTCGCTAATGCCCCCAAATGCTAAAGCACCCGAACTAGATGAGTGCATAAGACCGGTCGACAATGCAGATGATGAGGTGGTTGTTGTGTTAGGTTTTACTAAGGGTTGTGGTCTGTACTTGGATAGATCCATGTCAATTTTATCCTTATGCAAGAAACGACTACTGGTAGTAGCAGAGGAGGAGGAAGTGGAAGTGGAGGATAGGTTGGTAGGATTTTTAGAGGGTTTGATGGCTTCATCTTTGTCGTAGTTAGCAGAGGATTTTGTGGCGGATGTAGTTGTTGTGATAGATGTGGTATTGGTTGGGATTGTGCTGGTTTGTGTTGTGTCTGAGGTGGAGGATGGTGGCTTTTGGTTTTGATTGGTTGCCTTAGTACTCGATAAAGTGTTATCATCAGAACTACTTTCTGATTCTTCATCATCCTCTTCTTCTTCTTCCGAAGAGGAATTCGAACTATCAGTAGCATCAGTTTCATTAGTTACTTTTTTAGAGCGCACTCTCTTCTGGGGTTGTGTATTGTCTGTTTTGTCCTCCTGTTTAACACCATTGGTGGTAGCAGGCCACGATAGCTGGTTTGTCCGTTTCTTTAGCCTTTTCCCTACTGGCTACTTCCACTAAATTGTTGTTGGCATCTTGTTTACGTGCTTTCTCCATTTCCCGTTCCTTCTCCTTAAGTTTTTCCAGTTCGCGTTCCTTCTCTTCTAAAACCTTTTGCAGTTCCTTGGCCTTCTCGGCCTCCTGGGCATAACGGGCCATGCGCTCTTTCAGCTCAGTGCGTTTGCGCATGCGTTCTTCAAACTTTTTCGCTTCCAGATATTGACCATCATCGCGTAAAGCTATAAGAATGGCAGCATTATCAGCAGATGAACGATCATCATTTAAAATTTCTAACTCTTCTTCAGTCATTTTATTACTTGTGGCTGCACGATGCGTTGACGAACCCACTGAGGCGACCTCGGCACGTTTATGGGCAAAACGGTTGCGTGAATTCAAGGCATGGCTGTTACGATCTTCAAATTCATCCGGCGGTGGCTCATAGCGAGGCCGGCCTCCTGCCGAAGCCTCACCAGCTGCTGATACAAGACTCTCACAGGTTTTATTACGACCATAGGTTTTCTGTCTTCTGCTGGCCGCTGAGCTAGTGCTGTTAGATAAATCATTTGACTCATAACGTGAACTACTGGGACCTAAGCGGGAACCATCATAATAATTACTATAATCCAAACCACTGCGCGGTTTATAACTGGACGCATATTCACCTTGTCTGCCGTAGCGCGATGTATTTGGATCATATTCATCATTGTACCTGTGGTCATAGTGGTTGCCATAATTTCTAGCTCCTGTTCTATACCTACTGGCGGCATAGTCTAAAGGATAATTATCATCGACAAGGGCTAAATCAGGACCAGTGGTACGGCCATTTGTTGAACTTGCTGTTGTCAAATAGCCACTATCATTGGAATCCCCTAAATAACGGGATTTGTTTTTTTGCAATCTATAAGGGGTTCTCTCCTTACGATCGCTAGTATTAAACGACGAGGAGGACAATTTCGGTTTTGCCGATAGCAATTGATGTGTTGTTGCTGAACGCGCTAAGGGATTAATATTTTCATCCGGCTCTAAGGTTTTGTCACGATCATCATGTTTGCGACGACCTAAAATATCCGAGTATTTATTCTCTAAACGTGATACAGCACTTGATGACGATAATGTAGACCCTCCTGCTGCTGCTACTGGTGTTTTGTCTTTATCATGATCTTTACGCTAAAGTAAGTAATTGAGAGAGAGAGAGAGAGAGAGGAGGGATAAAATCAAATTAAAACCTAATGTGACTAAAAAACGAAATGAAAGAAATGGCCAAAAAGAAAGTGTTTTCCATATTTACCCTATGCCCGGAAGGTTGGTTGATTGGTTGGCTGGTGGTTTGGCAAAGAGGATAAGTTATGGAAGCTAAAAATATTCCATGATTTTGGCGTATTACTCCTACAGATTTTTCATTTTGTATTTCGAAAAACCAATTTTTGAAAATATAAACAAACGGTGAAAAGAAACAATCTCTTCAAATCATAAACGACCTTCAAAAAATTAGAAAAAAAAAACTACGAAAACAAGAAGAAGAAGAAGGGAAGAAAAAATATACACATTTTCAGAGAGTAATGGATTTACTAGAGCAAAAGAAAATTCTACGAAGAAAATCAAGAAAAATGAGAAAAACAACAAGATATGGCCGCAATAAAAATCTCAGTGCATTCAGTTCATAAGTATGTATTGGTTTGAGGCACTTGCTTGCTTATTGGGTGTCTTAATTTTGGCTCTGTGTTGGCTACCTCGCGAAAATATACTTTTCAACAACAGCATTTGACGGCATTGAATTCGCCAATTCTTGATCCACGGCATATTCAATGTGTATACCGAATGAACGAGTGAACGATATTGTTTAGATATTGAAAAATTCAAATTTAAATCAAATTAATTGCATACAATTTGTATGTGCGAATTAAGAAGAGCATTATGAATGAACTTGAGAAGAATAGATATTCGCGATTAAAAATTAATATTCAAATATTTATTTTAAATTTTCACTGTTATTTTTAATAAATGACATAATTTATAATAAATAAAATTACAAATTTAATTGCCAATTAAAAAAATATTTATTTATGTACGTATACATTAAGTATTTATAGACGTAAAAATTTTTTATGGATTTTGGAAAACAAAAAAAAATTTCCACGAAACTAGACTATATAGGTTGGTCGTCGTCTATATATAGTATAATATAAAATTTATTTTTCATGTGACCTATATCTGCAAGACAAGTAATTACAGAGAAATAAAAATTTTACATTTTAACGAAAACGTCAATATCTCTTATATACGCGATCTATTTCTAGAAGATAAATGACTTCCGGCAATCGGATTTGTTTTAGTTCTTTTAGTACAAGATTTTGATTGTTTAGAACAATTACTTTAGAAAAGTAAAGGGAGGTGGGGGAGATAATATTTTCGAGATTTTTAATACAAGTTTTATAACGTTTTAAATCAAAATAGGAGATTACTTCGCTATAATGGTTATCAGAACACTACTGGGTGTAGGCACCTACACGAGTTTGTTTTCAACAATGCCTTACAATACCCCGTTCTATTCTAACTTTACCTCCATATACTGATATTTTTTTTAATAACCTTCTCACATTATTTTCTAATCCTACTGACTATTTTGCCTATGACAACAGAATTATCGATTTATATTTATAAAATCACGTAAAAATTTAAGCTATAGGCTCTGCAACCAGCAAATGGGGTCGTGTGAACATCATTGTTTACAATTCATGCAAAAATCCAATTCTTGTTGACTCATTTGCTTGGTATTAATGACACCAATGGATTTGGATATCAGCAAGGTACAGAAGATCAGATGAAAATGAAAGTAACTTGCTTTGTTGCTTTTCTTGTTTGTGGGTTTATTTTATAGCCTGCTGGTCCTGTAAGAAAAATGTTTTCAGAATATCGAAAATCTTTGAATTTTCAAAATGTTTTCATACAAGTTTCTCGTAGCCTGAAATAGTTTATTTTATAATTAGGACCAGGGAGGATAATGTTTTTTTTTTCGATAATACAAGCGGAATATTACCCCACATATAACAAGCTTGAAATGTTTTTTTTTTTCGAAAAGCAGTTTCGATTAGCTAGAGGAGAACATAAGGCTTTGCAGAGCGGAGGCAATCCTTGCATTACTCGTATGAGAAATTATTTTAAAGAAACTTAAATTCTTAAGTAGAAATCTGTTAAGGCAGAAGTAGAGAGAATTCTTACTGTAGATGCATTATTAGTATTTGAAACACATTTCATGCAAAAGCCTTTCGTATCCTATCCTAACATTAAACTGGAAAGTTTAAAATTCTGGAAACTCATTGAATGGGGGACCTGTTCACAAAAAATTATATTAATTTCGACTAAGGCCTTAAATCACAATTAATATTTCCTTCAATGATTTGACAGCTGAAAGATATAAACAAATACAGTATTCCCTCGATTTACGTTGTTTCGTTAAATGTCGTCAAAAACTTCGATTTGCGTCGTTATCAGGGGACTTCCCTTTTAAAAGAAATTGAATACATGAATAAAAATTTAATTATTTTAGTTTCTTTTTGTAAAATGTACGTAAACAAATGCATCTGATAGTATGAGTTCTTTGAAATTCGATTTACGTCGCCTTTTTCCGGAACATTCTACTACGTATATCGAGGGAATACTGTATATGTATTTCAAGGATTTATTGAAAAAAAGTACTTTGGTTGAGATAACCCTGTACCTGGTTCAAGGTATATCTAGAACGGTCATAAGCGTTCCTAAAACTTTACTGATTGTAAAAAAAATAAGATTTATCAGACCCCAAGATCAAGAACAGCTGTATTATAAAATTTATTAGCCAAGTACAATACAAAGTTATCACCTTTTTAGTTCCAATTTGAATGTGGAATGGGAAGCAAGTGACAAGGGAAAAATGGTAAAATTAAAAACTCTTTTGTAGATGTAGGGGAACTTCAATGGTTCGAAGTGCTAATAAAACTTAATAGTTAGTATATGGCACTTCTAAAATTTAATCTTTAAACTAAATTAAAAAAATAAAAAATTCAAGATCTAGAACAACACAAACTGTTATAGAAACTAAGTGTTGCTTTACAAATTTTCTATAGAGTAGGTAAAATGATTAAAACTCAGACGTATTTTATTTTTTACAAAGCGTATTAAATCAGGTCGTATGCCTGACCAATTGACGGACTATCGATTAAAAAGTTTTTGCTGGTGTTTAATGGCAATCATATAGAGGGCTAGAGTCTGTCCTTTTTATAATATGGAAAAATAAAAAAGAAAAAAAAAGGAAATAATATCTAGTATATGTTTTATAATCATTCTTTCAAAATCTTTAGTTAGACAAACAAGAAAAACAATTTTTCTTAAGAAATTAAACAAATGCACAGACATGAAAAGTCATTAAAAATGTAGGGATTTTGTATATTTAAAAAATACTTTCAATTTGTTTCTTTTTTTTATATTGTTTTGGACAATAAAAAAAAATATACAAAATAAACATCTGATTCAGTATGTCTAATAAAATAAAACATATTTTGGAAAAAAAGAAAAAGAAAACTACAGAGCATCGTAAATAATACACACAGACACCAAAAAGCAATAGAGAAAAAATA
Source organism: Sarcophaga peregrina (assembly GCA_014635995.1). NCBI lineage: Eukaryota > Metazoa > Arthropoda > Insecta > Diptera > Sarcophagidae > Sarcophaga > Sarcophaga peregrina. The sequence goes on along the minus strand of CM025789.1, from coordinate 26,114,129 downwards.
AAATTTAAAGGAAAACAATAAAAAAAAAATATTTTGAAAAATATTTTTCATGAATCATGGAATACATATGTACATATGTAGTATGGACATATAAGAGATAATCTATCTATTTAGTTCCAAAAAATATAAACGATAAATTGGAGAAAAAAATCACTTTCCTTTGGCCATTTTCTTTCAATATATTTTTTTAAAACGGAAATTTTCAAATACTAACACCAAATGTGCGCATTAAAGGTTTATAATACGAGGATACAGGACTTAGATTCGAACGTAAACGATCTAAGGCCGATATATTAGCGGTTGTTGAACTTTTCTGATAACGACCCGTTGTTGTAACCGGATCATAGGCCGCTGAAGTGCCAGCACCGCCATAGTAACGATGATAACGATAACGATCACTCATCGAAGAATCAGTGTTTGTAGTATTGGTGGGAGTTAACGAAGAACGTTGTTGTAACGCTGCTGGGTCTTTGTTAACGTCTTTATCCTTGGAAAATAATTTTGAATTGCGTTGTTTGGTTTTATTGGAGGGCGTTTTACTTTTACTGCGTTTCTCGCGTAATATAACCGATTTTAAATCACTGTATTATTGATTTTATTTTTTTTTAAATTGAAAAAATTTTTTTTTTCGCGTATTTAATATAAAAATAGAAATGAGATAAATATATAAAAATATATTCGTATACTGATTTATATATATTTGAATATAAAAATATTTTTTTGTTGTTTTAAACAATACAATCACGATTTTCTTTTTATTATTAATAATAAGGCACTTTAATTATATTTTTCTTTTGATTTGCTTTTTTACAAAAGATTTTCTATTTAAAATTTCAATTATTTAATAATTAAATCACATTTTCCTTTTATTTTTTTTTATAATTTTTTAAGATTTTAATTAACTTCTAGTAGATCATATACAATTTATTTATTTTCTATTTTTGCAATCACTTTCAAAATAATTTTTCTATATTTATACAATATAGATACGATATTGGGTAGAAATAAAAAAAAAAGAAAAAATTATAGCCGCGCACCGCTGATTAACATCATTCGGACGAACGTTTTTGTCGAAAAATCAAAAATTAACTGAAACTCACGGTTAAAAATTGAGATTTTTTTTTCATCATCATCATTATCAAACATCATCATTCGTGTGTTTTTCTTAAAAAGCACAACGAAGAAAAGTACAAAAAATATATTAAGAAAATGTGTGAAAATTCTATATGATAAAATAAATAATAAAAATCGTTTTCATTTTATTATATTTTTTTCTTTAAATTTTCATACAAAGAAAATTACTGAACACCCATCTTCTATACAGAGAGAGAGAGCGAGAGAGAGTGTGATTTTCATGAAAATTAAGATTTAAAAAAAAAAAAAATGAAAACACTTTTAAGGGGGCGTTAAGAAGACAGCAGAAAATAAGCAATTTTTAAAGACAATTTTCCAAAATTAATAAATTTACTAGACAAACGAACACACACGCTTCATTTGGTTCACAAAAAAAAACAAAAAAAAAATTTTTTTTTCAAAAGGTGAAAAATTAAGGAAATAACAAAGAACATCAAGTGAAAGAAAGAACAAAAGTTTACATATGTTTAGCAGAGGAAATATTTCTATGTGCAATATTTGAATTCCTTTAAACACCTGGCTAAATATATAAATTGAGAAATACGCGCGACTAAAACTTACAAGAAACAAGAAAAAAAGTGTATTAACATTGAACTACTTTTGCTAACAAATTTGAATATTTCTTTAAGAATCTCATATTTTTTTTGTTTTTGTTTTTTGTAAAAATTGAATTTCATATAAAATGCACACACTTTAGAGCATTTTTTTTTTTTTTAAATATTTTCTTTTAGTCAGAGGCTAAATATAATCACATTTAATTGAATTTTCTATGCAATCTTATATTTTAATTTTAATAACCACTATCAGAAGGCAAATAATGAAAATAGAAAAGAATAATTATTATTATTTAATATCGTACCTTCATTTGGTTACAAAATATGATTCATCATATTTTAAAATATTACAAATATGCATTAAAAATATTTAAAATAATTTTAAAACTTTTGAATCACTTATAAATTTAGGCCTCTGAGTTATTTTACAGATTCTTTGGCATAAAAGTCATCACCAGATTACATATTTGAAAAATTTCAAACATAATAATTTACAATAAATGTTGCTTGCAAAAATGTGTACAAATTGTTAATTAAACATTGCGAAAATATATTTTTTTTTTGTTTGCTTTTTATTATAAAAAAAAAGAAAACTTTTATAAAAATTATACAAACAATTTAAAAAGAAATTTCTTTGAATTTGATTAAAAAAAAAATAAAAAATTAAATTAAATAAAGCTGAGGAACACAGGTTTAATTTCTGGACGACGACTGATACCCCAGATGCATTACAAGTTAACATTCAATTTTCCGGAAAAAATAAAATTTTTTCCATGAAATTTTAAAATTTTGGTTATCAGTTGCCGGCTGTAATAATATTTTTGTATAATTGAGGATGACTTCTTATTCATAATCGAGTAGTTAAATGTTGCTATAAATTTAATCAACATAAAATATATAAAATTATGTATAAAAATTTAATTGAATATGGACCACAAAACTGCATTAAAAATTTAAAACAAATCTTTGAAATTTTCTAAAAAGTAACCAAAGCCCATGCTAATGAAGGTTAATTCGGAATGTCACTTTATGAAACAGAAAAATTGGAATCAGATTTTTTTTACATTTCCAAAAACGATAAATAAGTACATTAGATGCTCACAAATTAGACTCTCCAGTAATTAGAAATTCCAGAAATTAGAATCAGTGGTTGCAATACGTTATACGATCTAAAATTCGAATTTAAAATTTTAATTTTTGAGCGCTTTTTTTTGCTGTTTTAACACAAGAAATCTTCAAATTCTTTTTATTCTGTAAAACTAATAAGGGGAATCACCAAAATATATGCGATTTTCCGTATTTGATTTGTTTGTCCCACTTATGTATTTATTTTATATGAAAAAAAAAACGTCCAGAAATTAGAATAATTCAGAAATTAGAATTGCTTCAAAAACAGAGCGATTCTAATTTGTGAGCGACTACTGTACATACATACGTTAGATGTGTTAAGTATCAAGAATGATAAACTAAAGATTATGCCTAGCGCATAATTTCCCGTTAGTTGACGTAGTTGGGCTACTTTAAAGGTTTCCAAGTCCTTTTCATAAGTGAAAATGAACATTTCTTCTGAAAAGTGTGTGGTGCCCTACATGAAAGTAGTTGGCAGCCCTGCAATATAACTTACATTATTATTAGCCAATAGGAACACAATTTGCGTGACGTCATTGATTCAACATGCGCATGTGTGCGATGGCGTAATCTTTAGTTTATCATTCTTGGGTATTGAGTTCATTACTGATTGGACTAGATTTTTATACAGAATTTTAAATAATTTCCTACCCTAAATGGGTTAGTGAATGGAAAGAAAGGTACACTCGTAAAGTTTGATTCACCCGTGTTCCCTATGATGTCTGGCAAAATATTTTAAATGTGAATCCTGCTTAATTCACATTATAACGGGGTTTGACCCCATTATAGAGCAGTACAAAAAAAGAAATAAATTGACATAAATTATTCCATAACTCTGGTGCCCCCAGGTCATATGACTACATTAGAAATTATTTAAACATGATAAGAATAGTCCATCATACTACGTTTATGAAGAAGACTGATTTATTAATGACGAGAAGCAAAGCTCCTTTAACACCAACCAATAACAAAAAGACCAAAAGATCAGGAAACTGAGAATCGGTGCTCTAATGTCGTAAAATTTTTTTGAAGAAGATGATAGAAGATAAAATAGAACTGAAAATGTATGACAAGTTTTTGTGGGAAGTTACTAAGACGGATGAAAATGGATTTAACAGCATAGAGTGAAATGGTCACAGTGGGCAATGCATCCCCCCAGAGAGTAAATATCACAAATTTTTTAGTTAATGGCGCCATACCAGAATGAAATCATTATTGCTTAATTCAAATCAAACAAAATTTAGTTTAAAAGAAAACCATTATACTGGACTCATGGCCAACTTGAAGTAAAGAGGACTAGGTTAAGTACGACAAAATTTCACGATTCTGGTCTTAATGCCATTTATTCGGCTTTAAAAGAGCTATTGGCTTATTTTCGAATTAAAACTGTAAAGACTGTAACCATTGGTAAAAATCTTTGGCATAGTTTCGGCAAAAACTAAGCGATGATTTTCTTACACAAGTGTTGCAGTACATATGGGTATTCCCGATGTAATAACTGTAATGTAAAGTTTGTCGATCAATAATTTTGCTAGGGCAAGAATTTTTTATTATCGAACTAGAAGAAAAACACATACGGTACTGAGGATGAATAGAATTTAAAATCAGAAAAAACCTTTTCTGAATATAGCTTAAAAACCACAGTTAAGTGAAGTGATTAATAATGTTTAAATAGCTTCTCCTTCGTTATTACACTTACTAAGGGCCATTATTACAACGTCCCGTTAAATTTGGCGTTAGTTAAAAGTACCTTTAGCTAAAGTGAACGGCAAAGTTACCTTTAACTTATTTTCGTTATTACAACTTACAGATAAAATAAAATTAACTTTTTCAAAAATATGGCAGTGCCGCAGCAAAGTGGATAAAAGTGCTCAATTAAACAAGTGGCAACAGCGGGCTTGAATTTTTTTTTTTTGGTGTATAGGTTCATTTTGTTTAAATTTGAAATTGCCATATCGAAAATAGTATATGATATGGCAAGTTCAAGCATAAAGTGACCTTTAAACGTTAAAGTTAGGATGATCTTAGCTTTAGCTTAACGCTTTCTTCTATCTTATTGGGTGCTTGTAATAATGAAAAACAATTTATCTCTCTGTTAAAATTCTCCCTTTAGTTAACGGCAATGTTGTAATAATGGCCCTACAGTGTATAATTATACCGTGAATGTATGACCATCTGTAGCACCTTTATGTAATAAGTGATTTAATTTTAAACGCTATAAATATATGTCTTTAGAGGTAGACTTACTTTAAAACTATAATATAGATTTACAAAACGTTTATTAAGCAAATATTTATTTTTGATTATGATTTTAAGGAGTGGTTTAGGAATAGAAATAAAATATGTTTTAAGATTAGAATTTCTCATTGGAAGAGCTATTTATAGGAAATTAAATTAAGATTCAGAAATGAATGTCCCTTTAGTATATTAAAATGGTAAATACGAATTGAAGTTAGTAAGAAAAGTTTTCTTTATAAAAGAATTATTTAATCGAGTACGTTAATACCAATAAAAATAATTTTTTAAAATTATTATTTTATTAATAAACCAAAAGCAAATAAAAATACGAAGAAAATTGTATACAAAAGACAAAAGAAAACAAAGAATACAATGAACTTTAGTTCAAAGAAAGAAAGAAATTTACAAAAGATTTTTAATTAAATTAATATATAGAAGAAAAAAATACTATTTATAATAAATACATACAATTTATAATAAAAATCCAATGTACTTATTTGAAACCAGGCAAATTGCTTAAAGGAATTTTAAAACAAAAGGTGACATTTTCATAATGCAACTGAAATGCAGCTGAATGATATTATTTCCGCATTAAAAGATTTAAACAATAACAATAAAAATAAAAACAAAGATCCTAACTAGAAAAAAAAAAATGGCTGAAGAAAAAGCGGAATTAGACAAGAAAAAAAAAACTTCCTTGAATTAGTAACGAAGGGTACCGGTACCCATCATTAAAAATTGCCAAACAAAATCACATAATAATGGATGGGGGTTTTTGAAATGAAAAAAAAAACTAAAAAAAAAAAAAATTAAAAATAAAATTCATGTATTAACGTAATCGTAAATGTGTTTTATTTCATTTTAATTCATTTGATTAGATTTAATTTAGTATATACATACATATACACATATACATACATATGTATACATGTCTAGATATTGTTATATTTAGTACAACCAACTAAATGGCAAAATTCTTTTAGAAAATATTCGATACTAAATGAATGCTACGCCAACACAAAGTGTTGAAAGTTGGCTCGCAAATGTTGAAAATTTAAAGCAAAATTTAAAGGGGCACCACTTCTCACTTACTCTCGAATAGAGTGTGTTGCAGTATTTTATTGAATTAAATTTGCTGCAGACTCATAGGATATGTATTCTGTACAAATAAATATTTTTACAAGAAAATTTTCATTACAAAAAAAAAAATCTTCAATGTTTATAACAATATGTTGTACATGCATTTATACATACATACTAGCATTATTTATGTATGTGTGCAAAAGAAAAAGTGAAGATTTCTTGTATTTTTATTCGATTATTAAACATACAGAACCTTGAACTCTAAGAGGGGTGTGCATGTATGTACGTATGTTTATTGCATGCTGTTTACAATAACAGCTGAAATCAACATCAACATCTAGAGCAGACAACAGAACAACAGAGAATAAATACTGAAAAGCTTAATCCATGTAAAGACCATAGTAAACTTTGAACAGATCTTTTGCAAAATAGTGCGCAGCAATAAAATTTTGTTCATTACAGCAGTATGTGGGATACATGTATGCGTTATTAATTTTATTTGATTCCCAATTTTTAATTTCATAAAACAGAGAGAAAGAGAACAAAATTTTAACTAAAAGCTTTTGATCTTTAAAGCTTTTTTTGGTTTTGCAAAATTAAAACAAAAAAAAAAAAAGAATTTCAAACGCATTTATGAAAATGTCAACGACAAATTTTCCTAATACATATACAGCGATAATTACTTTTCTTTAGCATTACAGTGGGTTCAATAAGTAAACTAATTTTTATGATTTCTACTGCTGCAGACTAAAGATTTAAAACATCCTGTTAAGGACTTTCTAACGATCCACTACTTTAAAGGAAAGGAGAAACTGAAAGAGTATGAATGTAAGTACATTCAATAGAAAATGGAATTCTTTTCAGGAGGCTGTAAATTACTTTTTTCGATTAAAAAGAAAATTCAAATTTACCTAAGCTTTCACTTCAAAATTTTGTTTTCCGTTAAAGGCCATTTTTAGTTGAAAGATTTTTCAAAAACGATGGTGGATACACTGATACTGTCAATGGTGGACAGTATAAGAACATGGTAAGAAATCTTTTCGTACCTCAGTTACGATTGATAGTGCTGACACAAGAATGATAAACTAAAGCTTACGCTTGCGCATAATTTCCCGTTAGATGACGTTGTTGTGCTATTTTAAAGGTTTCCAAGTCTTTTTCACATGTGAAAATTAACATTTCTTCTGAAACATGTGTGCACTACGTGAAAGTAGTTGGCAGCCCTGCAATATAACTTACATTATCATTAGCCAATAGGAGAACAATGAAAACAATTTTCGTGACGTCATTGATTCAACATGCGCAGAAAGTTTAAATTTTGTGTGCGTGATGGCGCAATCTGTAGTTTATCATTCTTGGTGCTGACATATGGCTCTAACAAGACGTCCCCATCTGTTACCACATACCACGAGCTGTAATTATATTCTAGGGAAGTTGAAATATTTAGACCACACACTGAAGACTGTATTGAAATGGGACTTCAGGTATCTAATGCACAAACGAACTCCTGAGACAGCGAAGAACTTAATCCCCGAAATAAATTGTACGATAAAATTAAATTTGTTTTGTAATGATAGAAATAGTTGGAAGTTTGGCCTAAAATGTAATGAATAAAAGGGAAAAGAAGAACCGAATAATAGCAGTTTACTGAAGTATTTAACTTTCAAAAGCCGACATATTACAGTACTTGCTAGAGTTAGAATTTACAGAATATACTTTGAAAAGAGCAAATATGACAATATTTTTAGTATTTTCTCTCTTTCTTTCTAGACCACTTTTTTCTGATTGTCAAATACATTTCATATGTAAGAATTATTAACGAATAAAGGCGGGAAGATGGCCTATTAAAGTACATCTGCCACATTGGCACAATGGCGTCTCAGAGACTACTCTATTCAGCCAACATAATCTATATAATGTTTAGTAAGAGATTTTTTAAAATAAAAGCTCTTTTAAAGCTTGAATTTAATTTTATTAATTATTTTAAAATTTATTTAAAAGAAATTTTAAAATTTTTCATTGAATTTAATAAAAATAAATTCAAGCTTTAATAGACCTTTTATTTTAAAAAACCTTTTATTAAACATTCTATAGATTATGTTGACTGAACAGTTTACTATTAGAATAGTCTCTGAGACGCCATTTTTTTTTGTAATGATAAAATTTTAATGTTTTAATTTTACTAACCACTGTATATTCTGCTCTTTAAGGGAAAAATGCGAAATCTTTTGATTATTTTGCAAAAGAGAGGGAGAAAATATTTCAACGCTTTTATAAAATAAAGCTGCCAGATGTAAAAAATTATAATACAAATACCTTCCTGTTAAGAAAATTGATGCACAGAGGTTGGGGATTCGTCATCGCAATTGGTTTTCAATAATTGACAAATTTAGGTGTAAGAAAAATCGAAGTCGTTTGGTGTCGATTTTGAACATATACATAGTAGGGGGTCTGAGTGTAGTCGCCGTAGTCTAGTAGATAGTGTGTCGGCTTATTAGACATTAGGACACGGTTCAAAACCCAGGTCAGACATCAAAACGAAATTATGAAAGAAAATATTTCTTCGGCGGCTACCTCTCAATAGATTTCTGGCGAAAACTCAGAGAATATCTAAAATTTCCATGAAGAGCTTCACAAAAATCAGTTGGTCCCGCCACTCATGTATAAAATTAACGGGGGGTGAGAAGCTAGGTCGTAATCTGACTGAAGGAAAATAAATTATGTATGTGTAGGTGGTGTGGGATTAAGTTTTTTTCTTCTTCTTTTCAATAGTAGTTAATTGAATAAACTTTTTTTAATTGCAGTAAGAGAGATAAAAAAAGGTAAAATTTTTAATTAAAAAAAGAAACAAAAAAGAATTTAGGATTGTACAATGTCCTAAGAGAGGGAGGAAAATAGAGGGATTAGGATGAAAGGAGGAAATGTAGATAAGGGGGTGAAATGGAAAAAAGAATTTAATTAAAAAAAAAAGAATTTCAATTTAAAACAAAAAAGAATAAACAATTCTCATCAATGAAAGGATATTGTGTGGGATATTTATAATACCCAAAAAAAAAAAGCATACATCTGGCTACGCCACCTGGCCGCATAAATTATATGTTTTTTTTTATATTTTTTCCTAGAGGGAAGCAAAGAAAATTAAATGTTTTCGAGTTTAAAATAGATTTACTTTTCTTCTGTTATTGTTATTGTAATGAAATTAGCGGCATTTCAGACATGAAATATATAAACAGAAATAAAATATCTATACAAACGCCAACTCTGACCGATATTGTTTTTTTTTTGTTTTTTTATATAATTTGTTTAAAAGAAATTTAATTTAAATAAAAATCTATAAACAATTTAAAAAAGAAATAATTATGTAAATAAAATGTAAATAAAAACAGAATATATTTTTAGCTCAGACATTAACCGCAAAGGAAATATAAATATGATGGATGGATGGATGGATGCATCAGAGTTTCGAAAATATAAACACATCATAAATAAATTAAACAAAAATAAAATTAATCATGTTTTTTTTATCACAACACACATTTTCTTTAATATTATTTGATATGGAATTTAAAAAAAATTCTCTTTTTGTTGTATTTTTATAAAATTTACATAATTAACCACAAATTACTTTCAAATAAAACACTTTAAAAATCGTATTTGTTTTAAAAACACTCGTTATCATAAATATTAAAATAAAAAAAAGAGAAAATCGAAAGTGATTGTATTGTTTAAATGTTTATTAATTATGATTTTGTTTTTTTTTTTATTATTTTTTAAAATTTAAATTTTTTTTCTAATGACCGAATTTCAAAAAAAAAATTTTTTTTGCACAAAATTCGCGGCGTTCAAATTGAAATAAAAGTTTTCATTTGATTGAGTAGGAACAGAATTTTAGTGTTTTTTCCAATTTTTTTTTTATTTCTTTACCGATTTGATTTCTGTTGCTGCTTGTCGCGTTCACGTTCTCGTTCACGTATTTGTTGTGATTTTTGTTCAGGTCGTTCGCTCGGATTACGACGAAATCTTTGCAACAGATTATTACAACCGTCCGACAACAACTGTGTTACACTTGCAGCCGTAGCACTACGCATATAACGCCTCTGTTGTCTGGGCTGTTGTTGCTGCTGTGGCTGTGACTGCTGCTGTTGCTGCGTTTGCGTTTGCGTCTGCGGTTGCTGTTGCGTTTCTTTCTTCTCTTCCATCATCATAATTTTATCCTGCTTTGTTTCTTTAGTTTTGTTCTTGTTCTTCTCACGATCACTTTCTTCATTTTCTTTTGTTTTATTTTTATTGCTGTTGTTATTAGTGGGCGTTGTTGTTGTTGTTGGTGTTGTTGCTGTAGATCCACTATCATCATTATTAGCCAGCGCTATAACATCTTTAAGAGTAGCAAAAACATATGATCTGCGTCTTCTTTGCTTTGTATTGATTTCATTTCCATTATTATTGTGATTCTCTTCATCGGCGGCGGCATTATGATTCTCTTTATTTGATTTGTCTTGACTTCCGTTTGTTGGCTCTTTTAAATTTGTTTCTTTATTTAAGAGCGGATGTTTTTCACTTTTATCCCGTTGAAAACGATTTAAAAATGTTGTGGCCATCTTTTATTTTTTATTTTTTTCTGGGAGCTTTTCGTTTTTTCTTTTTTTTATTAAAAAATTCTCTCAATAATTTTTTTTTTTGTTATTTAAATTTGTTTTTATAATTTTCACAAGTAAATCATCAGAAATTAGATTGATTTTCTCTTTAAAATCATCACAATATTTGCATTTTCATGAAAAGAATTGCTTTTTCTTAGAATAATTCATCAACTGCATTTAGTATTTAGAATAAATTAAAACAAAAAAAAAAACAGAACATTTTGTCTCTTAGATTTTAAAAATGTTTCAACTGTTTCGTATCTCAACACTTATGCCCCATTACAAATCAATAATTAAAATGAAATTTTGCCAAATGAAATACGGCAACACTTGTCTCACTTTAATATAAATAAATAAGAATTATAATATAATACGTCATTCTACAGTAGAACCCTTGTAAGGTGAACTGTATTTATACTAAGTCCAGTGGACATAAGTTCTAACGCTTAAACTTATTAAATTTGATAGAAAATAATCACAATCGCTATTTTTGTTGATACTCGATTTGAAACCTATCATACAGCAGGGATAAACTAGAACAAGTCATTAAAGAGAATATAAGGACTTGTAATACAACTTTTGGGCATTATTAATCAGTTACGCAAATAGGTTATTGGATCGGAAAAGAGGATCTAACCAAACATTAAACTAAATAAACCAACTAATAGTGTAAAAAAACTTAGCAAAAAAGTTACGGTTAGTACTTGTCTTTTGACATTAGAACACAATTCGCTACCTAACCAACCTAACAACATGAAATCCACAATACAATCTTAAACTCTAAAACAGATTACGTTAAAATACCCCAACAAATCGTTTAGCTTTTCCATTCTTCTGTGTGTTACTGAAACTCAGACAAATCGGCGCCAAAAGTTTTCGTTCAGAACAATTCTCCATACGTTTTGGTTGCTGGATAAATTCAGAGGACGAGCAGGATTGAAACCACTTAAAGTTCCTGCCCCTAAGGTATACAAAAGGGAGTCCGCGGGTTATATAAAAAGCTCAACCAAAATGCAGGCGGAATGATTAAATGCAAAAAATATGAGAGACTTGGGTTTGCTTGCATGAAGAAGACACAAATTTCTGGCGTTCTAATCTACTACGTCAGTACCAAAACGACTTCTGGTGTGGTAGACTTAACAAGGTTTTAGTATTTCAGATCTGTATATAAAGTTGTGACAAAATAAATGTATACATATTTTCCGTGTAGTGTAAGAATCGAACCTATAACCCCTACACTACAACTTATCTACAAGATCAATTGATCTTGGTGAGTTGATGAATTGGTTTAAAAAATTATTTTAGGGTTTGGCAATATATGCTCATAATTTAGACAAAAATAACAGCCGAGCGAGTCTCAAAAAGGACAATTGTCTGCCTAGTATGCCTAGGTATGTACCCAGATATTTTCTTCTGTGATTCATGCATTCATTTTCATCATCCCACGATCTAAATGTTGGGTTCTAAACAAGCCCTAGTCTAAACAAGTAAGTCTACAGTGCACTTTTAAAAGGTTATACTTGGATATTCTGATGCATGACTTAGATATCTTATCCAAACCTCTTATTATTGTTATTTCGCAGAAAAAGTTTTGTTTATTAATCCTTTCCCATTTGGTTCATGCGAGCTTTTACCTCATTTTATCTTTCACTTTCTTTATAGACTTAGGGCCATTATTACAACTTCCCGTTAAAGTTGGCGTTAGTTAAAAGTACCTTTAGCTAAAGTGAACGGCAAAGTTACCTTAGACTTATTTTCTTTATAACACCTTACAGATAAAACAAAATTAACTTTTTCAAAAATATGGCAGTGCCGGGGCAAAGTCGATAAAAGAGGCCAATTAAACAAGTTTTTTTTTTTAAAGCAGTGGCAACAGCGGATTTGGGTTTTTTTTTTGTTGTATATGCTTATTTTGTTTAAATTTAAAATTGCCATATCGAAAATATTATATGATATGGCAAATTCAAGCATAAAGTGACCTTTAAATGTTAAAATTAGGATGATCTTCCCTTTAGCTTAACACTCACTTCTAACTTATTGGGTGCTTGTAATAATAAAAATCAATTTATCTCTCCGTTAAAATCCTCCCTTTAGTTAACGGCAAGTTGTAATAATGGCTCTTAAGGTTTTAAAGTTTGCTAAACAATTTGGGCCAGTACTTCTGCAAATGTAATAGGAAATGAACTTTTTTCAGTTATTTATGAGCTGTATATTGGTAATTTTAAAGTCGCCGTAGTCTATTAGGTAGTGTGTTGGCTTATTAGACGTAAAGCCAGGGTTCGAGCCCCATGCCAGAAACCAGAAACAAAATACAAAAAGTATTTCTTCGGCGATTTCCTCTCAGAAGGTTTCTGGCAAAAAACTCTGAGATTAAATAAAATTGCCATGAAAAGTTTCTCAAAAAAAATCTGTCGTTCGGAGTCGACTTTGTAGGTCCCGCCATTTATGTATAAAATTAACACACACAACATAAGTGGTGTGAGAAACTAGGTCAATAATCCAGACTGAAGGGTTGTAATGACCAATTATGTATGTTATATTGGTAATTATTAGATTTCAATAACAACTTTGCGCGATGCCACATTGTTAAATTTATTATCATTGGATTATATCCTTCGGTCCTATCGCAAAGAACCTCAAATAATTAAATCATTGAAAAATGAATTTATTTTAAAGTAACTTTTTGGAAAAAAAATCACAAAATTCTGTAACTAAAGGGTTGCCAAAACAGCAAAATTTACCATCTTCGGACTATATCCTATGGTCCTATAGCAAAGAACCAAAAATAATTAAATCATTGAAAAATAAGGTTGACCTTTAAGTAGCTTAGATAAATTGTGCTGAAATAATATCGAAAATTTCTTCAATCCAATTGGTATTTACAAGAGTACTAGCGAGGGAGGATTATTGGCTAGAGAAAATTTTTATCATTCGTTTATTAATTTCAGTAATTCGATCATTCGTAATTATTAAATAATTTAAGATTATTAATTAATTAAACGTAAGCAAAACTGTTTTTACGATAGTACATAGTAAAATAAAATGTTATCGAGTTAAAAGGGATTTTTCGGTAAACCCATAAAAAAAAATCGTGTTATTTATTATACATCCATTATGCAAATAAAATTAAAAGAAACAAAATGATTTTTTGTTTCTTTTGTTTTGTTTTAGATTATAATAAATAAACGATATTATATTATTTATATTATTTGTTTATTTTAAGAATATTTCTATTCTTTTAAGATCTTTTTTTATTTCTATTATTGATTATAGTGTTCACACAAAGATGTGCAGGCAGAGAAACAACAAATTGTTGAAGTAAAAAAAAAAATTAAATTAAATTTTAAAATTTGTTTTTATTTTACTTTGCCCACTAAAACAGAAAAACAAAAAAAAAGTAATATTGTATTTATTGTTGTAGTACAAAAAATAAATATAAAAATAAATTTCTGTGTTAACAATTTCTTAATTGTTATTATGGCTTTATAATTGGATTGAAGAGATAAAAAAAAGAAACAACAGAACATGAATGAAAAAAATCAAATCAATATGGAAGATTGAAAAAAAAATCTTTTAAATAAAAAAAAAAACTGTAAAATATGTTTATTTTATTATGCTGCCTTATTGATTGGGGAAGTTCTTAAATAATCTAACGAAAGATTTATTTTCGTAGAAGGCCAATTTACACAAAAAAAAAAATCTTGTTGGTTTTAGATAATCTTTGAAAATATTATGAAATCTTCTTTTGTTTACCAACATAAATCCGTTAAAAAAAAAACCGCTAAACATGTCACATTTTTAAGATTTATTTCATTGAATTTAAAGGCAAAAGTGATTGATGGCTGCCGGGCATACTTTGTTTGCCGCTTTTTATTATTGTTGGTGACATTGAAAATTGTGGGCGCATTTATTAAAAATAAAAATAAATTATTCTCACCAATATTGTATACAAAATAATTAAAAATTCTATTTAAATGGCATTTAAATTTAGGAATTTTTGTTCGAAATGATAAAATCAAAGAAAATCTAAAAACGTATCTAAGCCCTCAAAGAAAGATACACAAAACACACAAGAAAAAAAAGTCTATTCTAATGTTTTTCCTCTTTTTACAAATTGTATTAAATTTAACGAAATCGTATACAGTGCAGGTGTTAAATAAAAGAACGACTATATGATTATAGGCTGCTATATGAGAATATAGAATATTGAGCATATAGAATATGAGAATATTAAAACTATTTTCCCAAATCATAGTTCATACGTTGAAGAGCCTTTTTAAACTAAGTGGGCGTGGCATATATTTTTTACAGTCACACTGGGGGACCAGCGACTTAATGATATCTAACGTATCTTAAAGTGATAATGAGCAGAAAAATGTATAAAGTGTGCCTCGTTTGCAGTCAAGAAACTTCCATAAAATTTTGTGTAAAAATATAGAGGCGTATTGCAAAGAACAAAAATATTTTAATAATTGATACCAGCTCTATATACATATACGATACCATATTCATACTGACAATGAAAACATTGAAAATTTTTTTTGAAAATCATTGAGTTATTGCCCGATAAGCATTAAAAAGATATCTTGACGATATCTTTGGTTGCTATACCATATTTATACTGTCAATAAAAACGTTAAAAGAATTTTGATAATCATTGTGATATTGCCAGATAAGCATTAAAAAGATATCTTGACGAATCCTGGCTTTTAGTTGCCTCATGCCATACAATTTTTCAAAAGTTTCGAAACATGAAAAGCGTATCAGTGACACGATTAAAATTAAAAATAAATTATTCTCTTTAATATTGTATACAAAATAATTAAAAATTCTATTTAAATGGCATTTAAATTTTGGGAATTTTTAGTCGAAATGATAAAATCAAAGAAAATCTAAAAACTTATCTAAGTCCCTCAAAGACAAATACACAAAACACACAAGAAAAAAAAAACAAAAAGTCTATTCTAATGTTTTTCCTCTTCTTACAAATTGTATTAAATTTAATGAAATCGTATACAGTACAGGTATTAAATAAAAGAACGTCTATATGAGAATAGGTTCTGAATATTAAAACTATTTTCCCAAATCATAGTTCATACGTTGAAGAGCCTTTTTAAACTAAGTGGGCGTGGCATATATTTTTTACAGTCCAATGTGTTAATGTTATCTTACGTTTCTTAAAGTGATAATGAGTAGAAAAATATATAAAATGTGCCTCGTGTTAAAATATAGAGGCGAATTGCAAGCAAAGAACAAAAATATTTTAAAAATTAATAGCATTTTATAACTTCTTATACGTCAATAAAAAATTGCAATTTGCACATAATAAATGCCGTTTCATTATTACAAACTTTGCTTTACGAATTATTTTTTCTGGTGCCACGTAGTTACGTTATAACACGTGTTGACTGTATATCACTTTTTTCTGTCCCAACAAACCTTCTTATGCTGTAATAAGAGTGTTGCATAAATATCGGGCTTTTGGTTTTCTACTACTGTGGTACAGTTGTTCACAGATAATAAAATATTGACTGTAAGCAAATAAGTAGGATTTCCAGACAAACTTTTCATGGCAATTTGTTTGTTTTTGGCAGAAATCTCCTGACAGGAAGTCATTGAAAAAATATATTTTTTTTTATTTCGTTTTGTTGCAGCGGTCTCATACGGCGACAAATACCTTTTCAAAACCTCATATTTAGTCCGTGAAATTTTGCTTGCGACTCATATGATTGTAATAAGAACAGCATAATTGGGTATAAGATAAGATTAGTCCTTGACATATCTGAAATTCGTTTCATATTCAAGCCTGTTCAATAAACGATTTTTTTGAGAACGTTTAGCTCTTGAGCAATCAAATTTGTGCCTTCATGAGCCTTGAATTTGTTCAATTAATTATTTTATTGATTGACTTTGACTTCTTCAATATTAAAATATTAAACGGGAATAGACCACTGAAGACAGTAAAAGTATCAGCAGAATTTTTTTTATTAAACCAGCACTCAGGGGTGACCCCTACTCATGCAGTGCATTGTGCAGGTTTAGGAAAGCTGGAAAGAGGGAAGATTCGAACGGTAAGGAAACGAGTTGCTACTGGTGACTATAAAATAGCCAGTATTATACCTTCACCATTAGAAAGTCTACAGCAATCGTC
This sequence comes from Sarcophaga peregrina, assembly GCA_014635995.1. NCBI lineage: Eukaryota > Metazoa > Arthropoda > Insecta > Diptera > Sarcophagidae > Sarcophaga > Sarcophaga peregrina. Next base: position 26,097,204 of record CM025789.1, on the reverse strand, counting down.
CCCAAGGAAGCCCGCAGTTTCTCACACCACTTATGTTGTGTGTGTTAATTTTATACAGAAGTGGCGGGATCTACTGTTTAAAGGGACGACAGATTTTTGAGAAACTTTTCAAGAAGAGATAGAGAAGAAATCGCCGAAAAAATATTTTTTTGTATATTTTTATTCTGATGTCTGGCTTGGGACTCGAACCCTGGCTTAACGTCTAATAAGCCAGCACACTATCTACTAGACAACGGCGACCATAGGCTGAATTTAAGATATTTTATGCCAGGCATAAAACTGTGCCAAATGTTATTGCTTTAGTTCTAGAACCTATCTTTCTATATGGAAACCACCCGATATACAAAAGTCATCTATTGGAACACATAATGGATATCGCTTTACAACGCCTTATTTTTACAAGAATTTTAAAACATAATGCAGATCTTTAAAGAAAGTTTTGCGCAACCTTTTAAAAATCTTTTACTAGGTACTTAAGAATTGTAAGAAATTTTTAAGGCATTTTCTAATTAGATGAGCTGAGTACTGACCTCTGCAAAAAATATAATTTTCCCTATTACTCACGATATATTTTCTCTCAAAATTTTTGAATTTTTCATTGGGTGACAAAGTAGTCACGATTAAATTGTGTGAGATGATGTATTGCAAGAAATACTAGGAAATCGTAATAGAAACTTATAAAATTTCCTTCTGCTGTTTTGTTTCCCAAACAAACATAAATAAATATTACGACATAAAACAGTCAAAACAAAAAAAAAACTAAAGAAATAAAACAATTTTGTCATTTGAAATATTGTTGTATTGAAACAAAACAAAAACCGAATAAAAATTTAATTTTCATTTTAAAGAAAATGCCACTAGCACTATATCTTTTTTTTTTTTTGTTTAATTTCTATGAATTTAGAGGGTATTTCTACGGGACAAAAATAACTTTTTCGTTAAAAAAAAAATCTCATGTTTTGGCCCCCCCATTATTGTTCATTTGTTGTTGAAGATCTTTTCTTTTGGCTAAGCTTTTGCGTCAATTGTTTGCACATTAAAATAAGAAAGAAAGAACATACGATTATTAATATGAATATGGATTGGATTGGATTAAAAGGCATTTCGAAAAGAGATTACTTGTTAAATAAATTAAAAATAAATTAACTTTTATAAGTTGCACGAAGTAACATGTAGTTGAGAAGAAACAGAGGAAACATTTTCAAAATTTGTTTGTTTTAGAATTTTATTTCTTTTTTTCTGAAATGAATCATCTTTTGTAAACGAAGAATTTTAATTTAAAAAAGATTTTTTTTATTTTTCATGTCAAAATATTTAAAATATTTGCATAATTTTTGATTTGATTTTTATTTAAATCCGACACAATACCACACACAATTTCCGCTGAGATTTAATGCAAAATTTTCTTCTAAAATTTCTTTAAAAACATTTGGAATACGAATATATTTTTTGTTTTCTTTACACGTTTTTTCTTCTTTCTTTCTTTTGCTTTTTTTTTCAAATTATTTTTGTAACAATATTTGCATGTTTTATTTTTTTATTTTTTTTTATTAAAACAAAAAAAAAATTATTTTCAAAATATTTATTTTTTTTCCCCAATCTTTAAAAGCAAGCAAGTAAAACCGCAAAATTTTGAATTGATTTACGAATTTAGGCACGTTTTACACAATACTGAAGAATTAAAATGAAAAACAATTTCTGTTTTGCTTTTCAATCGAAAATTATATTGAAATTTTTGGCAAAAGAACGAAATTCTCCTGCAACTAACACCAGACTGACTCTCTCTCATCTCAACCATGTAAAAAAGCAAATTTCTGTTTTGAAAAACAGAAAAAATAGTTTTCCGTCATGAACAAATAAAAATTCTCTTAAATCATATCGGAAAACAAAGGAAATGTTAAAGCAATTTCAGTATTTTTCGAAATTTCGAAATTTTCGAAAAATGAAAACCAGGAAAATCATAAGATCTTTAAGAGCACGGTATGTACTCTTTAGTTAGTTTGTTGGGCATGTGTATGTTGGAAAGAAATCTAATAATTGCTTAATAATAATAAATGAAGAGATTTTTGTTTATTTAAGAGTTTCAATATCAATATCGAAAGTTAAAGGTGAAAATTATATACAACAAGTATATATAGAATCATTACAAAAACAACAACTTAAACTATAGGAGATGACATTCTTTTAAGTTCAGCAATTTTTAAGGAAGTAATTTAGACACAAAAAAAAATTTTAATTTCGGAAAAAATTCAAATTCAACAAGAGTACTTAAAGAAAGTACTTTGATATTCAACAGATCGTTTAAAAGGTACTTAAAAACACAATTAAATTGGAACATTTGAATTATCCGAAGCACGCATTTCTCTCTTGACATGAAAAGAAAATATCTTTGATAGACTCCCGCATATTTGAGAAATCATGGATTGAAAACGAACGAATCTCATGAAAGCAGAGAGGGCACAACCTACATTTAATCTCCCTAATACTGAGAAACTAGGCCAGTAATCCTGACTGAAGGGTTGTAATGCCCAATTATGTATGTAAAAACCATTCTTGGCATCTCTAGCTCCTAAAAATGTACAGTCAAAGGCGAATAATATCCTAAACTGGCTTCTGCAGAAGCTCTAATATGATAAGGAAGTGGAGCATATCCGCTGAACTCCTGTTCTATAATTGTCCGTAACTTAGATGCCTGAGAAGAATGATTTTCAGAACCCAGAAATTATAGATAGAACTTGTCTAACCAAAGTTGATTTAGATAAAATCTTTACTGGCCTAAAATTAGGAATATATGGTACAAGATAGAGATATAAGGATCCTCTGCTAGGGCTAGTGAGCTTAAAAAAATTGGTAAAAAATACTGTAAAATATTAGATGAAGGAGAGATTGTGAAAGGGGAAATGTTTAAAAGTAGCTGATAACGTTGTCATTTAGACTGGATCATGCTAAGGAATTACTTGTTAAAAATTGATTCATAAGCTGTGTAAATAATTAAGGTCCCATGTTTTTAAGTCAAAGCCTAGCCTTCTAAGTATAAGAGTCCACGAAGGAATATTCTAAATATGCAATCCGCGTTTAAGAAAATAAAGACGTATTTGACTGTTATGCAGATCCTTTTTCAATTTTAATTGTAAAGAATACAGCTGCTGTAATTTTTAATTACAAACATTTCGAGGCCTCCATTCTATAACGTTCTAAGTGTACTTAGAACGTTTTTAATGTTCTTGCATTTTAAATTCTACGTTCTCTTACATAAATACTGTCAAAATTTAGTTAAGATGCACTGATCTGTTCCAAATTTATAGGGAAAAATCTACTTAGAATACACATGCTATTGTATGTCGCGTGGAAACTTTGTGAACTCATAGCTCAAAACACACTTTTCCGTCTTAGAATGTTATAGAACGGAGGACTTATTCTCTTAATATTCTACTAGATTTTTAAATATTGAATTTAAAGGGTTAATAAGAAAAATTGAAATACTTATACGAGAGATTATTTTATTTTTGTTTAAACAAAATTTCTGTTTATGTTTACTTAAAGAAAATTTTGGCATAAAAGGCACTTAAAAAAAATATTAAAACCCAAATGGATTGTAATTTCTTTGCTGTTTTCAATTTTGAAATAAACAAATTAGAATGAAACCGAAGCAGATAAAGAGGGAATGAACAGACATAAGAAAAAAATTAAATTATTTTATGGAATATTAAAAATCAGAATAGAGCTCCACTTCCATAATATTTTGGGAAAAATCACAAGATTGGATGTAAAAGTCAGATGTAAAGATATTTGATATTAATGGTCGACAAACATTCGAATCATTGAGGGACATTAATGTACGCTCTCAAAAAAATTAATTTTAAAAATTGAAAATCATTAAAAACTAGCATTAAAATATATTCTTGCATAATAGATATTACATAGCAACATAGAAAATCAATGAATAAAAAAATTTATAAAAAAAATATTAAATTATTAAATAATTTTCCTACAAGATTAAAAATGTCATTGACATGATTGATGAATTTATACATTCGTACGTAAACATTGCAAAAGATTTTCTATGAATTTTGAATGTTAAAAAAAAATTTATAATAAATTTTGAAAATGACACCATCGAACCATCGAAAATCATAAAAAATTAAACTCGTTTTACATCGTTTATAAGCAGTAGAAATCACACAGTAAATGTAAAATGTAATTAACCTTAATTGATTCTCTTTTAATTTAAAAGAATTAAAATGATTTACAACATTTTCTGTTGTCTCTGTATAAACAAAATAAAGGAAACATGATTAACATGAATGAATAAATATTGAATTTCGAAAAATATTTCATTTACTTATTCGATTTCGAATAGACAATAATTTCTCTTGTTGTTTCTCTTTGTTTAAATATTTAAAATTAAGTTAATTAATTTAATTTATAAGCCAAAAAGTATACTTTAATTTTTCTATTTTTGTTAATAGTTTTCTTCTCAAAGGTCACAGCAAAGAAAATGGAAAATTAAAGAAAAATTAACAACTGAATATTGAAATTATTTTGTACCACAATTTGGATTGTAGTTCTAACAAAGTGTAATAGTAGTTAAGATAAAATTAATAATGTACATATACTGGCAGTACAATGGGTCAATTTCGACCTCCGGGTACTGTACTTGTGTTAACCGACAAGTACACGTCCTCTAACCTACATATATTGGTAGCATCCATTATTTCCTATATTCACTCTATTTACACTTGATGTAACGCAGTAGTTTCTTTTGAGAATTCTGATGTCTCAGAACGTGTTAGAGAAGATATGAAGGACAATATCTTTATATGAATAGTGAAACACTTCTGGAAACCATCAAGTCTCTGTGTTGGGGTGTCACTTAAAGGCATCCCATTGCTAAAGGCACTTTGATGTAACACAATAGTTTCATCTAAGAATTATAACGAAAGCCTCACTCTAACAGCTTCTCAGAGAATATATCTTTATATGGATAGTAAAACACTTCTAAAGAATCTGTTTGGGGCGCCAGTTAAAGACTTATTAGCAATTGCTAAAGGAATATTAGGTCTACAGTACTTCGGGTTGAAACATTGGCAAGGAGTTATGTGCCACAGGATAGTTTAAAATTTACAACGTATACCATAATCCTAACATACGGCATGTTTTCATATAAATTTCGTTCATAAGTTCATCTATAACCATTAACTTACAGTAACAACACAAAAAAAGGCTCACATTTATGAAATCATAACAATAAAGACAAAAAGTTCTTGGCAAAAAATTTCTTTATCTATGAGTTCTTTAATAAACCTATACAGTTCGTACCGCCTAAGGGGACAGACCAATTTTCTAGAATGTGAATCAATATAAGTGGGAATTGATATGTACCAGTAACCAAGTTTGATGAGATATGAATAATGCCACACAAAGTAATTTCATAGCTAAGAAGGTGGATAAATTCGGAAGTCATCGACCAGTTATACTATAACGAGTATAAGACCTTTAGTACTCGAATTGTAACAATTTAAATAAAATTTTTTTATTGTAACGAAAACCATTACAAATGAGATATTCTGATGTCCAATCATAATCTAGTAGAGAATACTTTGATACGTTAGAGGGTGAAATAAAACTGCGAACATAACAAATTTAGTATTCGACTTAAAGTAGTTAAAATGTCTATGTATCTACATACATAACATAATTGGTCATCACAACCCTTTATACATGAATGATGGCCTAGTTTCTCACACCACTTTTGTGTATAGTAAGCGTCAAAAGAAAGTGTACATTAAAAAATATTCATTATTAATAAATTGCTGTTTTGTTTTTATTTTAAAATTATTTTATTGGCAATTTTTAAAATTGAAAAAAAAAAAAAAAATAATTCGAAATATAAAATTTTTTCGGGCACTCTCCTTAAGTGGTTAATGTTGAGTTTGATTTTTGTTAGAATTTTATCCTTAATGTACACTTTCTTTGGCTTCGTGTTGGCTTATTAGATGTAAAGCCAGGGTTCGAGCCCCAGGCCAGACATCAAAACAAACTACAAAAAGTATTTCTTCGGCTATTTCCTCTAAGCGGATTTCTAGCACAAACTCTTGAGGGTAAAAATTAGTGGTGTGAGAAACTAGGTCAGTAATCTAGACTGAAGGGTTGTAATGACCAATTATGTATGTAAGTATGTACAATTTCTTTTGACGCTCACTGTATGTATGTTCTGTGTATTCATTTTATATAGCCATGAGTTTAAAATCGACTTCGGATGACAGATTTTTGGAAAACTTTACATGGCAATTTTATTGACAGAAAGTTACTAAGAAAAATTGAACGAAAAATATTTTTTTCAAATTTCGTTTAGTAAGAGATTTTTGACCTGGGAGTTTGAACCGTGGCGTCACATATAATAATCGAGCACAATACTTGCTAGACTATGGCGACTACAAATAATAGTTAAAATGGCGTTTTTAATAAAGAATCATAACGTAGTATTGTGTCTATCATGTTGGAAGCTTTGAAATCGATATTCGGGCAGGTATAGCCCACACATACATATATACATCCATACATAATTGATCATTACAACCCTTCAGCCAGGATTATTGACCTAGTTTCTCACGCTACTTATGTTGTGTGTGTTAATTTTATACATAAGTGGCGGGACCTACAGTTAAAAGTCGACACCGAACGATAGATTTTTGAGAAACGTTTCATGGCAATTTTATTTACTCTCAGACTTTTTGCCAGAAATCTGCTGAGAAGAAATCACCAAAAAAAAACTTTTTTTTTGTATTTTATTTCGATGTCTGGCCTGGGACTCGAACGCCTGGTTTTGAGTCTAATAAGCCAGTACACTATTTACTAGACCACGGCGCCCAGCCCACAAATAATTTCAAAAAAATTCAAAAGTTTTCAAAATGACTCTAAAATTTTTAAACTTGTGTTCAAAACATTAAAAAAATGTTTCATTTGAATGGTCACCCATACGTATGATTATTATTAATAATTTAATATTAATCATACGCCAGCCATTATCATTATTATTATTGTTGTTCTTGTAATATTTGTGTAATAGTGGGTGTTGGTTATTTAATGAAATTTATTTTTGAGTTTTATTGCCTATTAATTATTGTAAACTTATTATATTGTCGGTTGTAAACATCTGATTAATATTTAATATTTACAACTACAACAACAACAACACCACTTGACGTTTTAAAATGTTTTGAAAATTTTTTTTTTTAGTGTTGTTCTCTTTCGTTTGAATTAATTTATAAAAATAAATCTTTTTGCCATATTAGCCTAAGCAATTGCAAATTTACCTACAATTGCCTCTTGTAGTAGTATGAATGTATGAATGTATGTTATGGTTTTCCTTATTTTTTGAGTCATAACCACTTGCTTTTTAGGTTCTTGTTGTCTTCGTTGTCTTCTTTTGCTGCGCTTGCAACAAACACTCATTTGTGCGACAAAGCAATACCAAAAAACATGCCGTCGTCATCATGAACATGATTTTTTTGCTTTAAAAAAATAAATTAAATTGGAACCAAAATAAAGCGTATTCCTTCTGATTTTTTTTTTTTTTTTTTGGTTTTCTTGGTTGTTTTGTTAAATAAAATTAGACACATGGGTCTAATTTGGCCACTATTATGACCAATTTTGTAAATCACCAAAAAACGAAGAATTAAAATGAAAATAAAGGCATACGTATGGTGCTGATGGCTGGCGGCAATGTTAAGTTTTTTCCTTTCCTCTTCTTTTTTTTTGGTTTAAATATTGTAAACAACAAAATTTTATTTCTGGCTTCAGTTTATTTTCAAAACACTTGAGTTTTATTTTATTTCTGAATAATAAAAGCAAAAAGCAAAAAAAAAATTTTCTAAAAGACGCAAAAAGCGTACGAAGTTCAGTTTTTAGTTTGTAGATGAAATTAAAAATAAAGAAAAAAAAATTTTTCTTTAATTATTATTGAAATGCTTACTCGTGCCCAATTTACATATCCACACACTTTCCTAAATACATCTTTTTGTAGTTGTATTAGCGAAAGAAAAATCGCAACAAAAAAAAACAAAACCGTATGTGATTAGTCATTATGAAAATGAAAAACAGCAACGTCAGAAAGAAAAACTATAAAGGTTGGATGCTGCTTTAATTTTCCTTATTTTAATAGACTTCTCGTATTTATTTATTTATTTATTGTGTATGAAAAGAAAAATTATGAAAGAAATGAAATGAACAAAAAAAAGTTTATTTTTCTTTTACTCACTCACTCACTCACTTACTCACTCGCGCTCATATGGTGCGAAAAGATGGGTTTCCTTACTTATGGCCAAGAATAATAATAATAATGTGTTGTGTTGTGTAGTGCATAATTATTGAGTTGATACTCTAAAGATTATGGGATTTATTTTCTATTTTAGCGATTTCACACTTATTGCGGTGATTGACATTTCAAAGTGCTGCTGTTTCATTAGAGAAGGCGCCAAAATATAAGATATTGTCAACAAAAATTTTGTGGCATAATTTTGAGAATAAACAATTAAAGGAAAAGGGAAAATAGAAGAAGTTTTAACCCTTGGCCTGTGTTAAACAACACAGTGCTTATGGAAAGAATTTATTACTCATTTCGTAATATCTTCCACCTGGTTTAAGTTTATTATTTGCATTCCCAAATTTCCGGCAAAGAAAAAACAAATAATAACCATAACAGCTTTAACATACCTTATAAGATTCAATCAAAATAAATCGATTGTATGGACCTAAGCAGTAATCTTAATTTTTCAAAGTTCAACGGTAATACAGACAGAGCCTAATATTCCATTAGTATTTGAAATTTTAACACTTCCTTAATTTTAGTATTTGTTGAGAAAATTCCCGATTACTTTTAAAGTTGAATCGCTTGAGGGCATTAGGTATTTAATTTCTTTTCTTTAAGTATTCGTATATAAGTTATGAAGTTGCCATAGTCTAGTAGGTAGTTTGTTGGCTTATTAGACGTAAAGCCCGGGTTCGTATCCGAGGTCAGGCATTACAACGAAAAATTAAAAAAAAAATATTTCTTCGACGATTTCCTCTCAGCAGATTTCTGGCAAAAGCTCTGAGAGTACATAAACCTACGATGAAAAAGTTTCTAAAAACTCTGCCATTCGGTGTCGACGTTAAACTATAGGATCAGCCATTCACGTATGAAATTAACGGACACAACATGAGTGGTGTGGGAAGCTAGACCGTAATCCTAACTGAAGGATTGTAATGGTCAATTCTATATGTATGTATATAAGTTCCATAAGCGTCAGGCTTGTGAAATGAAAGAGCTGGTTAGTCTGTTCTCTATTCATTCATTACGAATAAGAACTAGTAGTATTGAACACCGTTGTAAGCAGTCAAAAAGTTATTTACATTGAAATAAACAAGAAATTGTACGTTTATCAGCCACAATATTTTACAATTAAAACTTTTACTGAACTAGAAAACAGAAAAAATAATGATCCTGATCTTTTTAGACCAATGGTACGGTCTAAGCGATATATTGCTTGTTAGATGAATACAGACAACAGCTACAAAAACCATTTACATTATAAAGTAAGTAGTGTGTGGTGGCTTATTAGACTTGAGGTCACAATTCAAACCCCAGATCATACATATCCGACAAAACGATATATAAAAAAATATTTCATCATTTTCTTTATTTCGGCAGATTTTCGAAAAAAATTCTAAGAGTAAATATACATAAAATTGCCATGAAAAGTTTCTGGACTTTAAACTGTAGGTTCTCTGCCACTCATCTATAAAATTAACACACATTCACACACCATAAGTGGTGTGAGAAGCACGATTTTAATCCTGACTGAAGGGTTCTAATTAGGGATGCCAATCGGGAAATCCCGAATCCTGAAATCCTGGGATTTCCGGGATTCATAAAATCCCGAATCCCGGGATTTTTAAAAACTTGTCCCAGGATTTTTCGGGATTGTCGGGATTGTTAATTCATATGTATTTTGACTCTACAAAAGGTCCTGAAAAAAAATTCTATATCACTTGACCTCGATAATAACATCTCAGATGAGGAAAACCCTACTTCCATTGATAAAAAGTTATTTGATTGCATCGAAAAATGCAAAAGCCCTATAAAACGAATTAATAGGGTAACTTAGGAAAATTTTGATACTCAACTGTCCAAAGAAATAGATTTATTTACATCAGGAGGTGGTAGAGGTGAATATTTACAAGCTGCATACAGCTATCTTGGAACTATTTTACTAACAAATGTTGACTGCGAAAAGTGTTTTTCAACGGCAGCGTATGTTGACAACAAAATTCTTTCAAATCTATTAGATCACATGTTAGATGCTTTAATCTTTTTGTTAGAATCCAAAAAATTTTCTTAAAACTAATGCATATTTAATGACATATAATTCTGATATACATAATTGGAATACAAATGATTTTGTTAATAAAATATTTTTATTATTAAGAGAAAATCGCGATTTTTCCTGTGAGTTTGCGATATTTTTGGAACCCGAATTATTCCGAAATATCCCAGGATTTCGGGATCGGGATTTACAAAATCCAGAATCACGGGATTTTTAAAAATCGATCCCGTTTGGCATCCCTAGTTCTAATGCTGAAAATTTAATACCTCATGAATAATGGACTGAACGACAACTTTAGGTTGAATTGACAAAGGCTACATGTTTAGGCGGAACTATAAGGATCATATTGGGTTTGTACTCTGTACCTTTTAAACAAGTAGTTTACAAGCCTCTGCAGATTCAGGTTTAAGCAGCGATGAAAAAATGTTTCATTATGATTTTCGAATTACAAAAATTAACAGAATTGTATTCATCAATCAAAGAATGAACGGTAAAACAATTCAAAATAATATGATTAAGCCTAATTTGCAATTCAAAAAAAAATTTAAAAAAAAATTTTCAGAAATTCATTTCGCATAGTACATCCATGACAAATTGTGTATTTTCCCGTACACCCAGAATAGCAAATTATTAAATCGCAATTTGTTTATATTTTAACAACAAATACTTGTCCATCAAGAGAACATAATTTTTTCTTAAAACTGCATAAAAATATTTTAATTTTTAATTGCTAAAATCCATATTTGGAATTTCTGTACATAAAAAGAAATGAAAAGTTCATTGTACACTTTATAAAGAGTGTCAAAACAAAACAAATCCTTTTTAAAATTCACAAGACGTTCTAAAAAAAACACATTTTTGGTCTTTGGGCCACCCAAAAATTCTTGCGAATTTAAGGCAATTTGGCTCTGGCCATAAAAAAAAATTATTTTCATTCTTTCAAAGAAAAAAAAAAACATGATCAAAAATAAATCATTTTTTTTAAAGAATTTTTTAAAATAAATTTTTTTTCATCCAAAAATAAATTTAAAAAAAAATTGTACGTATTTAATCAGTATGCAAAACATTTCTCATGTGAATTAAATTGAAATTTAATTTCAAATGAAATAATTTCAACACCAATTAGATGTCAGTATCAAAATGATGAACAAAAATTTTAAAAAAAAAATTTTAAATAAAAAAAAATTAAAAAATAAATAAATAAACAATACATATTCCTTAAATAAAATAAATAAATTTATGCTTTGTTTTAATTTTTAGTAAAAAAAAAAAGTCTTTAAATGCAAAAAAAAAAAAGAAATGTTTCATGCACCTTTCGCAACATGTTTTAGTAGAGTACTCGTATCCTATGGCACATAGAACACTTAGGCAGGCGGGCAGGCAGGCTGGCATATAATAACACTTAGTTAACGAGGGACGTTTTGCAAATGGTTACAGTTAGACAAGACAACACTTTAAAGCCTTAACTAACGAAATTCGTTTTTTTTCTTTTGATTTGCGATAATATTTCAAGAATCTACCTCAACATAGTGGAGTCCTAAGGCGGATTTTGACATTTGATTGGAGGTTTTGTTATGATTTAAAATCATTGAATTACTTTGTTGCAAACTATGTGCTGTTTGCTGTTGTTGTTGTTGTTGCTGTTGTTGATATAATAAAGTCTGAGCTTGCTGGAATACTTGCGTGGTATTATTATTATTATTATTATGGTTAATTTGTTGTTGTTGTTGTTGATTCTGATAGAAATTTAAAGCTGAAGTTGAGGCCGATTGCATTAAGGGATTAAGTTTTTGATGTGTCTGCTGGGCTATGGGCATGAACTGGTGCTGTTGCTGTTGCTGCTGTTGATAACGATTAAAGCCTACACCACCACCATTCATTTTAGCAACATGTTGCTGTTGTGATTGATAAAACTTTTGTTGTTGTTGTTGTGGTTGTTCCATATTTTTATTACCATAAAATGGATCAAATGTTTGCAAAACTTTTCTTTCCTGTTGTTGCTGCTGTGGCTGCTGTTGTGATCGTGCCATTAAATGTTGCGGCAACATGTTGCCAAAGCTATTCATCATATAAGTATTTTGCTTATTTTGCTGTTGCTGTAGCTCCATATTAGGCTGTTGTTTGATTTGTGTCATATGCATTTGTAAAGCCATAGGCTTCTGTACAGCTGTAAATGAAGCTGAATGCGTTAAAGGATTTTTTGCCCTCGGCTGATACACAAAAGCTGAGGGATGCTGTTGCGTTGGTGTTGCGATACATTGTTGCTGTGCATTATTATACATTTGCTGGTGTTGTTGCTGCTGCTGTACGACAGGCGTATGAAATGTTTGAAATTTATTTTCTTTATTTGGATTCTTTTGTAAAAAGTCTGGTTTAAAGATATTAACTGTAGTTTGTTGTGGTTGTATTGGTTGAAAATGTTGCAATTTCCGGGCAACATTTGTAACCGAACCAGATTGTTGCAATCTATTGTGATTGTTTGGCTGCTGTTGATAGACATTGGGATCGTTGGTGTTACAGGCAAAGGAAGACCAATTTAAAAATGTTTTCTTTGCCGGCTGTTGGGCAAAGTTTTGTTGTATATTCGCCGTTTTATTTGTTTCAGCAACATGCTGCAGAACTTGTGCTCGTTGTATACTAGCCATAGGTATTTGTGAGGTCGAATTAGATTTGCCTAAGGGATATGCTTTCTTGTTGGCAGGAATTTGGCTTAAATTCGTTGTTGCCACTGGTATTTGCGAAAGATTTTTATTATTTAGATTGCCTGCTACTACAGCTCCTGCTGATGCTGCTGCTGTTGCTGTTGCCGCTACGGTTGTAGTATTTGTTGTTGATGTTTGCGGTTGAGAGGTTAAATTATCACTAACCTTGCTGGGTTTTATTGTGCTATGATTTTGATTTTGCGACAACAAAGAACTGTTGTTGTCATTATTTATTGGCTCTGTTTTGCTATTTTGATTTTCGTTATTTAAATTAATTGCTAATTGATTTGTTGATGACGCCATAGTGGTGGCACTCATTGTATTAGTTGCTGCTGCTGATGCTGCAGCGCTAGGCTGTGCCGCTGCTGACGATTGCTGTGCAGTTGCACTACTGGCGGCAGGTTTCTGTTGTGACTTTTTCATAATATCATTGAAGCATTTTTCAATTTTATTATCGTTCTCCTTTTGACGTTTCATCACTTCAAGACTGGCAGCACTTTGAGTTTTTGAGATCTTATTTTGGTTTAGAGCTTCAGCCTCGCTTAATACCTTAGCGGAATTCACATGATTATGCTTTTCCTGATTGACGGCTGGTATATGAAAAGACGAGGTCAATTTGGTGAGATGTGGCAAGTGGGTGGTGCAACAGTTTGTTACGGTAACACTTCCTGTACTTATGGTGCTGTTGCTCTTCTCCGATTTACGTTCCAGCGAAGGGGAATCGTCTACACCAAGCATGGTAGCCGCTTTGTTGGCATTTTCTTTTATTGTTTCTTTAGTTTTAATTAGATTTTGTTGTTGTTGTTGTTGCTTCTGTTGCTGTTGCTGCTGCTGTTGTTGTTGTTGTTGTCTCAACATCATGATTTCATCATTTAAGGCTGAAGTTCCCTTCATCTCGGTGGCATTCTGTGGCGTTACTGTAGCCACCAATGAAGTTGACATTTGTGTGGTGGCAGGTTTTATTGTTGAGGACGATGATTCATTTGCCTTTAAATGTGGTGGTTGTTGCTGCTGTTGTTGTTGTTGTTTACTTGCCGCATAGAATGGACTATATTTAGGCGCTCCATAAACATTTGAACTTGAGAGACTTTTCAAGAGACCCCTAAGGGGACTTACCGTCGATGTCTCATTCATTTTATTAGCGGCTCCCAACGATAACGACGACGACGGCGGCGACGATGTCGTTAATGTTGTATCATACAGTGACGCAGACATTGTCATTGAGTTGGTCATTAACGGCTGATTAATTGGCTTTAATGACGATCTATTAATAACTTGTTGTTGATTGCCTTCATGCGAAGGTTTATTGGGTTCGGGTGGCAATAGTATGGCACTATTTGAGGTACTACGACTGAGAGAAGGCAAATGTTTCATGTAGCAGGGTATATGAGTTTTACTAGTGGACCGGCGTAAATTACTGTGGGCCGCCATAAAGGGATTCTGTTGCAGGGATGATGCAGCCTGTACGGCCTGTGGCACATGTGTCATAGACATACTTTTGTTCAAAGCAGTCGTTGACTGAGGTTGTGTGTAATCCACTTTAAGTGGTACTTTGCTTATGAAATTCATGCCTGCAGCAGAATTTTGTTTGGGTGAGGAGGGTTCATTGCAGATTAACTTGTAGAGATCTTCTTTGGTTACCGCCTGGCGCACTTTCATATCGAGATGCGATAAGGAGGCATTTTTCTGTAGCTTATTTGGCTGTTTAAGCAGTTCCTTTTGGGCAGCTTCTGCTACCGTAGGATCAAATATGGCCAATTTCTTGGCTGTTTGGGCATCTACTTTCAGTGGTGCTCCGGCCATGCCCATGGAGGGAGGATTACAGATTTTATCGTAATTCCATATAGAGCGTTTGGGTGTTTGGCGCTTTTGATTTTGCGCAAGATTTTCCGTCCAAAAATCATTCAACATTTGTTTGTTCAACGACAAATTGGAGCCATTCAAAGAGGAATTCTTTTCCTCGGTTAGCGTTTCTTGCTGTGCTGGATCAAAGTACAGATTTCTTGCATTGGGAGACTGCATGGAGGAGGGCATATTGGAACTAGAAATACTTCTCTGCAGTTTGGGTTTCTGCTGGAAAATTGAGGGATATTGTATGCGTGTTGCATGGGGTTGGGTGATGAGGTTAATAGAAGAGGATTTGCTTAGTCCTACATTGGTTTCGCTTTCCAGCGGTTTAAACATAGATTTGTGAGTGTGTTGTGTATTCTCTAGCACACTTTGCTGGGATGTGGATTTACTAAGAGGTGCCTGCCTCTTTTTTAATTTATCATAGAGATCTTCACATTCTTGAAATTCCTGATGCAATTTGCGATCCAATTCACTGTAGTCGGGTAGACTTTTCAAATATTTATTCATCATTTCGATTTCAGCATCATAGAATGAAGCATCCAGTTTGGAGGAGGCCTGTACAGCAGCTGTTTTCTCTTCGAGTTTCCTTTGTTGCGCAAGCAATTTATCCAAATCGATTTTATCACCATCGGGATGGTGTTGTTGATTTGTTTTTATTGGTTTTCCTTGGGGTGAATCATTATTTAGCAATCGATGTAGATTGCCACTGGAGTTCAGTTTGGGTGCCCTGGAGGGTAGAGGAGGTGGTGGTGGTGATGAAGACGGTGATGATGTTGAGGAAGACAATGATAGACTAGAGGCTGGACTTGAGGCTGCTGCTGCAGCAGCTGCCATCATTCGTGGCGGTACTGCCGGTATTGAAATGGGCGTTGATGTATTACCGGCATTATTGTTGAAGGCCAAGGCATAATGTTTGCGGGGCAGAGGTGGTGTTGATTTGGGACTTACCGGTGGTAGACCTCTATTCTTGCGCATAGCCAACGGTGAGGAGATGGGTGATCTTAAACCGGATTTTGTTTCAGCTTTGCTGGATGACATAACCGTAGCCATTTGGGGAAATATCATTTGAAAAGGCTGCTGCTGCTGCTGTTGCAGTTGTTGTTGCTGATGGCCAACATCCTTTGGGATTTGTTGTGCGTTCTGCATATCTATTGCTTGATCAGTTTGATTAGCCGTATGATGTTCATCTATTACATCATCTTCTGTGAAATTTGTTGCTTCACTACCAATGTATTCAATAGGAGACTGAGTCTCTGTAGGAATAGGTTCCTTTAACTGTTTCTTATTGCTTTCGAGATAATCGATATTGTTGCTGGTTCTTGTATTGTTGATTGTTGTAGAGTTATTGGCCCTGTTGTCATTAGTAATTGTGGCACTAATATCATGTTTTTTCATTGGCGTTTCAATTACGAAAATTTATGTTTATTTTTTTTATATAAAAATCTAAAATATCACAGGGATGTTTTAAGACATTCCAATGGTTTATTTAAAATAACACTCAAGCATTCGGAAAGGTTTGAATTTTAGCTAAGATTCGATCGTCAGTCTAACATGTATTACGGTTTGGGAATTTGCTAAAACTAAAGCTAAAAAGCCACAGAGACTTAAAGCTTAGTAGAGATTTATTTTAAAATTATAACATTCTTTACGGTTTAAAAGATTTAATTAAACCGATAAAATTATAAGTTCTTCTAGGACAACTTCTAGAACGTATATGGTTTGAAACTTGACTAATTCTAGAACCTCAAATATACGTGTTATTTTCTTAACGTGTGTGTTTTAAATAAATTTATTACAGATTCTTGAAATATTTTGTTTTACAAAAAACTATACATTGTCTAGGAGGACGGACAATACGTTTACGGTTAATTGCACCATAACTCAGACAAAATAGTACGCCTTACGGTTAAAATATAAAACACTTGAACGTACAAAACTTTTGGAAAACATCTTTCCAAGACAATTTACACATGAGAACAATACATACAATATAGATGAAGTGACCATAAGACATTTAATATTCAGACATCCATATAATCATGTGTACACACACAGTGTAGAGAGAGAGATAGTAGAGATAGACATGGAATACGAACCCCAACTTTTATTAGATGCTCCGGTAATTTTGTATTTTTGGGCACAATATATTTCTTAATAATAATGATTTTGTCACCTTCAATTTTCTGTATTGTTATGGGTACGCCCGGTGCCGGACGTTGTGGTTTGGCTGGCACCACCGGTTGCACTAATTTCGTAGCAGTTTGAGGTCCAGTCAAAATACCTCCCGGGTTAGGTTTAACAGCAACAGTTGCCGATTTTTGTAAGGGTGCTGGCTTGGGTTTAGGTTTTGAGGCCGTATGATGATGATGGTGGTCAGAAGGCTTATGATCCTTGCCATCACTGCGCACTATGGACAAATGATAGAGGGGCTTGTCATCGTCTAGAATACTTTTCTGGGGAGGGTGCTTTTTTCTCCACTTTACGCAGCACTACGCCTAACATGGGTGCCTCATTCTTCTTAATGGTTATATGACTGCGAGGCGGTGTAACCTTTTTTAAATTCACACCCAAACTAACGCCTACAGGCGGTGGTGTCTTAGTGCGATGTATCATTTTTCCCGTTGGAATTTCACGATCCAAAGTGTCTTGTACAATTTCGGCAATTTCTTCTTTTGTGTATTCCTCTTCAACTTTAGGATCGGTGTGTAGAATAGGTTCAGGTGCCACCAAAGGTGAGGGACCTGGAAATAAAGCCGACAAACTGCTTCTACGTCTTTCCATGTTGGGTGCTGAATTTGTTTTGCTTAAAGGAAATATGGGTGGCGTGGGCGGCAATACAACCGTGGCTGAAGTTGAAACTTCACTGATATTGCTAGAGTTACTATTACGGCGACTAGTGTTTTTACTGGGATTCAAAGACAGCGATAGGGAAGAATTTGCACCACCAACTGCTGAGCCTATACTACTAATGCTCGATGAATGCAAACGATCGGGGGCGTTACTTCGTTCATGATTAAAACGTCTCTCATCTAGCAATGAATCAGAACGGCGTTCTCTTGAATTGTCACGATTGCAACGTTGTTTTCTCATGAGTTCTATAGAATCCATAATACAATTACCCTTGCCACCCGTGCCATCATGTAAAGAGGTGTTCGAAGAAGAGGGCTGCAAATTGCTGCCACTGTTTGGTGAATTTGAATCATCTGAACGCTGTAATCGTAAAGAATTTGCCGAGGTGTTCAATTCAGGATTTGAAGTTTCTGCCGATTTGCCTGATTTACTAAGGGAAAGTAAATGTTCTTCCATGCCATCATCCAATATAGAAGGCAATGACGTTATGCGATCTCTAGGGGCGGGGGAAGAGGGCAATAATTTTACTTTGGCCTCTAAGTGAGCCTCGCCAGGGCTATGGGAACGTGATTCATTCGTGTCACTATCGGCCAGTTCCATAACAATTACAGGAGTTTTCGGCTTGTCTGCTTTGTTTGCAGTCAACGGTGAGGTTGGTGCTGAGGAGGCCACCACAGTTGCTGGTGCAGTTGATGGAAAACTTAAACTGTTGCTACTGGAAAACTTGGCTAAAGGTGTGGCCGGTGCACTTGCAGCTTGTTGCGGCGGTTCATTGACTTTTATGAGAGCTTGTTTAATTTCCAAAGCGGCTGCAGCACGAGCCGCTAACAACTCAGTGGCTGTCATTTGTTTAACACTAAGACGACGTTTTTCATCGTAAATGTGTATTTGGGTGTTGCTGCCACTAGCACTGCCAGTATTACTGCCGCTGCCGTTTGTAGTTGTCGACCCAAGGTCAGGACAACCCATAGCGATCAATTCGCTGAGTTCGTTGGTGGACATTTTTGTAAATTTATTTCAATTTTTGATTTGATTTGTGTTTGAAACTTAAATTCCTTCAAATTGTTTTAAAATGTTTTTATCAGCTGCAGGATTTTTTTTTTATTTAAAATTTTTGTACGTTCAAGGTTTAATTTTTTTTTGTAAAGAATTTTAAAAAGAAAAATTAAATATTAAAACTGGTGCTGGTGGTAAATGATTTTATTAAGATATTGCTAAATTTGATTTCACATTTATAACTGCTTTCATTTTATACAAAAAAAAAAATCGATTATTTTTTAAATATAAAATCTATTGATTATTCAATCACTTGGCATTATTTTTTCTTTCGTTTTTTTCGGGTATTCTATTGAAATTTTTCTGTTAATTTTTTTCTTTATATTTATAATGACTTTTCTTTTAAGTGTTTTATAATAAGAATGCGTTTGCTTTTCTTTACAGTTTTTGATAAACTAAAGGTGTTTCTTAATGAGTTTTCTTAAAAAAGTTTTTCTGATTTTTTTTTATGCTTTGCTTTCACAGATTTATCTGAAAATTATCTACGCATGACAGCCGTTTTCTTGCATGTCAAGTAATTCAATGTCAATGTTTTTTAAAAATTTTGCTGTTACTTTTTTTCTTACTTTGAAAGCAAAAATATTTCACGGGTTTTTTGGCAAAAGATCATATTAAACGATATTTCTGTGTTCTTTTACTTTTTTAGTTTTTTTTTCTTATACTTGTTCTTAAATGTTGTATCGTTATTGTAAATTTATTTGTAAATACTAGATTTATTATCACATTATATGTGATAATGATGCCTTGAGGTTTAATAAAACAAAGCGCCCCATCATTATTAATTCATTAAAGGCTTTTAACACAATAATCTTAATATGTATTGTAACAAAGGTGTTGAAAAGGAGGGCATTCTTAAAAACAGACAATGTAGACTTGTACAAAAAATAATTGCATTTGAAAAAAAAAGTCTTTTAGATTAACTTTTAATAGCAACTTGTTGCTAAACACATTCGCAACATGTAGCTAAAATAATTGCATTTGAAAAAAAAAAAGTCTTTTAGATTAACTTTTAATAGCAACTTGTTGCTAAACACATTTGCAACATGTAGCTAGCAATCGTAGTCAAATTTACTGCAACATTTTGCAAACAAGTAATATGTAATTTAAGGAAAATGAAATTTCAATTTTTTTCTTTATTTTATTAGCAACATGTTGGTTTTGTAGGAGATAAATTTAGCTCCGTCGAGTTACATAAATTACAAGCACTTTGTATAATAAAACTCATAAAAGTGCTAAAATTTATTCCATAAAGCATATGTATTTTGAATTAGGAATATCAAATTACATGGTAACATACAATTGCAATTAAATATGTTGCATAAATTATAAAACCATTGAAATAAACCAGTGAAATAAAAAAAATTTGGAATCTCGGAACTCAAAATTATTTTAGAAAATTTATTTATTTTTACTCTAGCGACATGTTGCTTATTTATTAGACTCAAATGTATGTCAACAAGTAAGATAAACTACAAATGGTTTGAGCTTTAAGGCTAGTACTCTGTTCAAATTTGTGAAAAATGTTGAGCAACATTAATTATTTCATACGGAAAATTTGACGTGTAGCCAAGTAGTAAGTAAATATTTTTTTTTTCAATAGGAAAACAATAATAGCAGATACACATAAATTTTAAAGTCAGCTGTTATTGAAAATTCCACGTGAAACAATTGGCACTTTGATTATTTCGCTGTGAAAAAATAATGTTGCCAGAAACATTTCATATGTTTTTCACAAAATGAACAGAGTACTACTTCTGCAACATTTTTTCATGAAAATTTCATGTGATTTTTTTTAAACATGTATTTTGACAGCATTCCACTTGAAATTTTGAATAGAGTACTAGGCTTTAAACTACAAATTTTATAATAAAATTCATTCTATATTTACTTTACTGGCAACATCTTTATTTATTATTATATTCTATCAAATTTATTAAAACTTGTTAAAAAAAAAAGTAAAAGCTTTAAGTATTCACATTAACGTCATCCATTTGGTAGGAATGCTTATAATCCTATTAATTTTCTTGGCAACATGTTGCTATATACAAATTTAGCAACAAATGTTGCTATTCCTTTCTATGTCTCCAATAAGATTTTAATTTAGACAATATGTCATAGCAAATCATATCCTGTTTCTAAATTTTTAATTTTAATCCTAATGTGACTTAACAATTACTGAAAACAAAGACTGCGACTAAAACAGGTTTGAGTCTTAGCTAAAATGTATACACATTTTTGTTCTTAAAAGCATACTTGAACGAGTATTTTAAAGCGAAAATACCGCACGGATATCTTTGTGCTAACGACATAGACCGCTGTCTGAATCTCAATACATCGCGATATGATGAACAAGCACTGAAAACAAAGACTGCGACTAAAACAGGTTTGAGTCTTAGCTAAAATGTATACACACTTTTGTTCTTAAAAGCATACTTGAATCCACTTACCGGAAAAGGGAAAAACAATTTGAGTTGAATTTATACGTGAGTTTGACATAGAGGTGTATTTAAAGGGCCAATCAATAAGCTGAGACAAGTTTGGTCTTCTTTAACCAGAGTCTATTTTAGGACCGCAAAGGTACAGAGTTCCAGACTTCAAATTCTTGGTACACTAGCAGCTGTTAACAACAACTTATTTGGAAGCCAAAATGACAAGAAAAACGAGGGGTTCTATCATTGCCAGTATTTGTGGATTTGATAGAATGTTTGTAGCCAAAGATGATTTGGATAGAATCCATACTTTCAGACAATGGTTGGGCAATAGCAATCACAAGAAAAGATTGTATGAAATTGTGATGGAAATTTATGCAATCTAAGTAACCCATGCTCTATAAAGAACCGGTTGCCTATTTAAATCAAGCCATTCAAGTCCACGACGAATTAGCTACATGTATCCAGAAGTCGCTATAGTTTAGTTGGTAGTGCGTTGGCTTATTAGACGTAAAGTCAGGGTTCGAGCCCCAGACCAGAGACCAAAACAAAAATATGAAAATATTTCTTCTGCGATTTCCTCTCAGTAGATTACTGGCAAAAACTCTTAGAGTAAATAAAATTGCCATGAAAAGTTTCTCATAAAATCTGTCGTTCGGAGTCGACTTTAAGCTGAAGTTCGCGTTACTCATGTATAAAATTAACACACACAACATAAGTGGTGTGAGAAACTTGGTCAATAATCCTGACTGCTGGGTTCTAATGACCAATTATGTATGTATGTATGAAGGGCTGTAACGTCCAATGTTTCAAAATGTTGAATCATCGTATGAAGTATCTACATGGATCACATGTTGCAGATGCATCTTAAATTGTAAAACCCTTGTAGTACACCAATTAATACGCATAATGAATGTGTTATAAGATAAAACAGCTACAGCAACAATGTTGCAATGCGACGATAAACATTTCTAAGCCAATTAATTTAAACGCTCTAAACAATTAAAAAAAAAATGTTTTCTTACAAATAAAAAAAAAAAAACGGAAAACAAGTAAATGTAACACTAATTCATTTTAATGACGTCTTTGTAAATATAAATTAATTTAAATAGAATTTCTTCTTTCGAAAAAAGAACGGAAAAAAAACAATGTCGTTAATTAAATGTAACAGCAAAATATTAAAAAACAAGAAAAAGAAAAGAATTTAATTAGAAACGTAATACAAAATGCATATATTACTACTGACTGACTGACTGACTGCCTGGCTTATATTTAAAATTTAATTTAAAAAAAAATAAAATATTCCTTAGCCAGCAGCTGTTTTTGTTTTGTTTCATATGAAATACAGCTGGAATTTATAATTTTTTTTTTACGTATTTTTCGGGTTTTCTTGCCAAGTTCGAATGAAAATCAATAAATTTTATGAAGATCATAAATATAAATTTTCTTTTCTGTTCCTTCACAAAATAAATGTTGAAATGAAAACAGCATATAAAAATAATTTTAAATAGAAAAAAAGTTGGGAAAAAAAAAATAAACACACACGATAGAAAATAAAATAAATTTCGGCGAACGTCATCTTTCTATGATTTTGCATTAAAAAAAAAAATAATAAAAATAAAAAAAGATTAATTCTGTATTATAAGCACAAAAAAAAACAAAAAATTAAGATCAACAGGCGGCAATAATTTGGCGAATATCTGTTGGTGTTGTTCGTTTCAATTTCTGTTTTTGCTTTTTCCGAATATTTGATATTTTAAATGCAACTTTGTTCGTAAGGCAAAAAAAAAAAAAAAGAACAAATGGGGAGGTGTACCAATATTTTATTTTAGTTTATTGTCTAATGGGTGATTATTTGAGCAGATTTTTTTTTTGCTTGTTTGCGTTGAGTTTACGTCAATTGTTAAGATATATTGCTTAAAAGCAAAGTCTTTACAGGTTCGAGTTTCTTTTTCAATATTTTGCTTTAATTTTTGCACAATTTTTCTTTTGGTTAAATAATTTACATGCAAACTATTCAAAAATAATTGCAACTAACTGGCGGATTCCAGAAAATCAAATTTCTTCATATGAAGGATACTTTAAAACCGTCCACTGGATTAAGAAAATTAAGCAAAATACTGGATTCGCTCCAGTTAGTTTAGTTTAATTGAAAATACCGCTTCTATAGAGAAAGCATACATCCGCAGGAATTGTGACCAACTTTAAACAACAAATTTTATTCAATTCCTTAAACTAAAGCCTTAAGATACCTCTCGCTTGCTTTACTGTTTGATTCGCCTTTTGACGTGGAGATAATTATTGGGTTACATATTTTCCTTTAAAGATTGCAGTTGAAATTTTATAAAACACTGAAAATTCATGATAAGTACAGGTATCCCTGGGATAACTCGGTACTTCTACAACGCGGTTTCGGTATACATACATTGGCCATCTTCATCAGGATTACCTGCTTCCAACACTTATGTTGTGTGCGTTATTTTATACATGAGTGGCGGAACAGTTTAAGTCGGCTCGAACGACAATTTGTGAGAAGCTTTTCATGGCAATTTTTACCCAAGCTTTGCCAAATCTGCTGGAGAAGTCGCCGAAGAATATTCGTTTGATGTCTACCTGGGATTCGAACCGTGGCTTTCGTCTAATAAGCCAACACACTACCTCCTAGACCACGGCGATTTCAACGGTTTCGGTATAATGATTTAAAAAAATAATTTTTCTTTAATTAAATTTTTTTTTATTTTACGTATTTTTCGGGTTTTCTTGCCAAGTTCGAATGAAAATCAATAAATTTTATGAAGATCATAAATATAAATTTTCTTTTCTGTTCCTTCACAAAATAAATGTTGAAATGAAAACAGCATATAAAAATAATTTTAATAGAAAAAAAAAATTGGAAAAAAAATAAACACACACGATAGAAAATAAAATATTTCGGCGAACGTCATTCTTTCTATGATTTTCATTAAAAAAAAAAACCAAAATAAAAAAAGATTTAAATTCTGTATTATAATGCAAAAAAAAAAAAAAGATTAAGATCAACAGGCGGCAATAGATTTTGCGAAATATCTGTTGGTGTTGTTCGTATTTCAATTTCTGTTTTTGCTTTTGTCCGAATATTTGATATTTTAATGCACTTTGTTCGTTAAGGCAAAAAAAAAAAAAGTGGGATGGTGTACCAGATTTTTTTTGTCTACAAATTCCCGGCATATTTGTTTTTTAGCAACTTATAAATATAAAAGTTTTTTTTTTATTTTCTTTAATTTAAAAAAAAATCATTTTCACAATTAATATTTTATTTTAGTTTATTGTCTAATGGGTGATTATTATTTGAGCAGATTTTTTTTGTTTTTTTTTTGTTTGCGTTGAGTTTACGTCAATTGTTAAGATATATTACTTAAAAACAAGGTCTTTAGAGGTTCGAGTTTCTTTTTCAATATTCCGTTTTATTTTTGCACAATTTTTCTTTTGGTTAAATAATTTACACGCAAACTATTCAAAAATAATTGCAATTAACTGGGGGATTACAGAATATCATATTTCTTCATATGAAGGATATTTTTAAACCGTCCACTGGATTAAGAAAATTAAGCAAAATACTAGATTCGCTCTAGTTAGTTTAGTTTAATTGAAAATACCGCTTCTATAGAGAAAGCATACATCCACAAGACTTGTGACTGTCCCTAAACAACAAATTTTATTCAAGTCCTTAAACTAAAGCCTTAAGATGCCACTCGCTTTACTGTTTGATTCGCCTTTTGACGTGGAGATTATTATTGGGTTACATATTTTCCTTTAAAAATTGCATTGAAACTTTACAAAACACTGAAAATTCTTGATATGTACAGGTATCCCTCGTATAACGCGGTACTCCTAAAACGCTCTTTCGGTATAATGCGAATTAAAAAAAAATAAAAAGTTTCATTACAACGCGAAATTTCGACTTGTATAACGCGCCTTATTACGAAACCGAAAAACAGTTAGAAAAAAAAGCAAACAAAGGCTGATAACTGCTTTCACAATCGCACAATCACTGGAAGAGAAACGTCCAACAAAATGTTTTATCAAATGACGAAAACTTTTTCGATGAAATTTCTTCTGATGAAGTTATACGCTCACTATTTCGACGTAATATGATGTTCGAAGTATGTAAGTGACACAAACGATTGTTTTTTTTATTATGTTTTTTAATTTTTTTAAAATAAAAACGTACATCCGTCTTTAATTTAGTATCGATTTTATTTTGGAAAAAGTTTATTAGAACGCAACCCTTAAATTTATATGAAAGCGAATGACACAACGCGGACTTTTCCTGGAACGTAACCACCACGTTATATGAGGGACACCTGTACTAGAATTATAATCAACATTGGATATCCTCTTAATATTTTCCAATGACAATAGAATGGTTCTGCAGAGAGATTATGTTCTCAGAGAAAATTAGGGCCTATTTTAATAGGGTCGACCGATCTTGTGAAATTTAGGTATTTGACAATATACATACAATATGTATATAGAATTGGTGTATGCCATATGCGACAAAATAAAAAAAATTAAATACACCCTGTGTAGGTTGTGAGTTTTGTTGAGTAGATTTCAAACTTATTTTTTTATATTTCGCGAACCCTCCTTCCTTTTTCTGGATTAGTCAAACATTTCTCATCCTATTCCCAAATTTTAAATCTTGTTGGAAAGGGAAGAGATGGACCTTTAAAACGATATACATTCTCATATCAATTATTCGACTTAATATGCTATGAGATTTGATGAGATAAACTTGGAAAATTTGAATTTTTTTCATATTTTTTCAAGTTTGTTCATCCATAGTAGCAAACTTTAACAAAAACATATAAGATAAGTGATAATATTCTTAAAGTCTGTTCTCTTGTGCAGGGATTGAGTTATCATTTAATCAAATCGGACAAAAATTACCATAGTTATTATTAAAAGAGTCTAACAGTCGAGTGATATTTTTTATATTGTATCATCTCATCAAATGAATTTTTAGTTCAAAAATTTTTAGAATTTGTGATGGATCTTGATTGTTTTAAAACGAAATGTGATCTACTCAACTAACTAAATAACGTGGACTATGTAGTTATTCGGGTGTATTTTCACTGTCAAACTTTGTCAACCAAACAGTCAAAAAGAAGTGACCAGAGTGTCACAGAATGACAGGCTACACAAATATCCAGCCACTCACTGTTTGACTAGCATGTGTAAGGAACATTTTTGATGGTAAAAAAATTTTTTGCCAACCGAAAAAATGATGAAAATCTTTTGAATTAAATTGTAGTATGAAGCAAATCTATCAAGTTATAAACTCTAAAATAGTAGTGTTTAAGTAGTATGTGGTTAACTTTGATTTTCTGTAGAGAAATTTTACTAGAAATATTTCTTAAAGGATCAAAATCAATTAAAAGTTATAAATTAGCTATTATCTATTTGACAACACTGGTTTAAACAGATCACGCACGTTTCGTGTTTTACTTCATTGTCAAACATCTTGGTCTATAATTAAACCATGAATCGTCTTACAAACGAACAACGCTTGCAAATCATTGATTTTTATTATCAAAATGTGTGCTCTGTTAAACAAGTTGATGGGTCAAGACAATGGGTCAATTTTCGACCTTCGAGTACTGTGCTTGTCTTGACCGACAGGTGCACGTCCCTCTAACCTAACCTAACCTAACCTAACCTAAGCAAGTTCAATCGCGCGCTCCTTCCATTTTATGGCCAGTTTAATAGACCCACTTTTTTTTACTCAAAATGCAAGAGGTTGGCTTGCATGACATGTGGTGGCCACATGCCACACAGCACGCGTAACAATGAACTTATTGAGAGGCGAGTTTGGTGACCATTTTTTCACGTTTGGGACCAGTCAATTGGCCGCATAGATCGTGTGATTTAACGCCTTTAGACTATTTTTTGTGGGGCTATGTTAAAGCTCATGTCTATTCAGACAAGCCCGCTTCAACTGACGCATTGGAAGACAACATTGAACCATTTATTCGTGAGATACCGGCCGAAATGTTGGAAAGAGTATGCCAAAATTGGATTAAGCGCATGGACCATTTGACGTGCAGTTGTGGTCAACATTTGCATGAAATAATCTTCAAACATTAAATTATATGGACCGTACTATCGATTCAAATAAAGATTTTTACATTTTTCTGAATTTTATGTGCTTTCCTTTTTTTGAAAAATTTTCCTATAGCTCTTAAAAAATCACCCGTTAGTAATATATGAACGTTTTTATAATTGAACAAGAAACTCGAACTTAAAAGACCCTATAAAAAACTATTGTTAGTATTACTTTAGTCCGATTGTACCATTAATATTGAATAGTACGAAATCGAGATTTATTTCCGTTTTTTTACACTCATTAGCAATAATATAAAATTTTGAAACTTCTTACGCTTTTTTTTCAATATTTAATATTTTATTCAAATTTTCAATTAATTTTTTTTTTTTAATTTATTAATATTGTTTGTTTTTATTTGTTATTATTTTTGCAGCAAAAATTATTTGTGAAAATTTGAGCCGCCAATAAATATTAATATTGTTGATTTTCATGGCCAAGGTTTTTTTTATTTTATTTTAATACAAATTTATAGATTTTATAATTTTCTTTTTGTTTTTATAAATTTTTATATTTTTTTTTTTTATATGTTTTCATCGATAGAATTAATTTCCAGTAAATTTGTTTTTAATTTAACACATCTTCTCAAGCTATTTTTTATTATTTTTATTTTTGTTAATTTTTTATTTAATTTTTTGATTTGTTTTATAAATATTTTTTTAATTTTTTACAAGATTTGTTTTAAATTTTAAAATTTTTAATATTTTTTAATTTTTTTTTTATTATTTCTTTTATAATTTTGTATCTTTTTTTGAAAAAGAATTTTTCTGCTTTTTGTTTTGTTCTCATTTCATTTTCGATTTGTGTTTATACTCCTTGTTTATTTATCTGATTATTTTTTTTTTTTTCATGTAGACGTTGTTGTTGTTGTTGTTGTAGTTATAGTGTATAATATTATTTTTTCATTTTATTTTTTTTATTTAAAAATAGTTTTTGTATATGATTTATAAATAACTTTTGGATCATGATCATCAACATGATTTTTATGCGAAGAACAACTTCATCATTAACGTGTGTAACACAACATAATTTTTTTTTTATTTTTTTTAATTTTTTTTTTTATTTTTTTCTTGAATAAAAATATGTTTTTCCAAATACTAAGAAAAAAAAACAAAAGATTTACGCGTGTTTTACAATTTTTTTTTTTTATTATTTTTTTTTTGGTTAATTTTTTATTTACTTTTTTGATTTGTTTTTATAAATATGTTTTAAATTTTTTACAAGATTTGTTTTAAATTTCAAAATTTTTAATATTTTTTAATTTTTTTTATTATTATTTCTTTTATAATTTTGTATCTTTTTTAAAAAAGAATTTTTCTGCTTTTTGTTTTGTTCTCATTTCATTTTCGATCTGTGTTTATACTCCTTGTTTATTTATCTGATTATTTTTTTTTTTTTCATGTAGACGTTGTTGTTTTTGTTGTTGTAGTTATAGTGTATAATATTATTTTTTCATTTTTTTTTTATTTAAAAATAGTTTTTGTATATGATTTATAAATAACTTTTGGATCATGATCATCAACATGATTTTTATGCGAAGAACAACTTCATCATTAACGTGTGTAACACAACATAATTTTTTTTTTATTTTTTTCTTGAATAAGAATATGTTTTTCCAAATACTAAGAAAAAAAGAAGATTTACGCGTGTTTTACAATTTTTTTTTTTGCCTGTTTTTATTTTTTATTTTTACTATGCTCTCCAACCAAGTTTATGATGGATTTTGTAAATATTTTATAATAATTATAATTTCTTATTTAAGCACACATAATTTTAATGCATAAATATCCACGTTATATGCTACTTTTTATAAAAAAAAATTTTTTTTTTAATATTTAAGTTAATGAAACATGTATTGCATATGGATTTTTCTAAGATCAATTTTTTTTTAGGATTTAGACGTTTGTATACATTTTTTTTCTTCTTTTTCTCTGTTTTTATTATTTTTATTTATAATACAGTAGGGGGCGACTATTTGGCAACACTTTTTTAGTTTTGTTTTTTAATTTTCCTTCTATTTTTTTAATTTTGTTTTTTTTTATTCTTTTTTTTTTAAGAAATACGAAAGAAACAAACTAACTACGTAAATTGTATTTAGAGAATGTGTATTTTAAGTAAAAGAAAGAAAAGAAAAACCGAAAATTTTTTTTCTTCTTTTTTTCGTTATTTTTCTAGTATTTTTTTTAAAAAACACTTTTTGTTAAAAAATTTTTTTTCTTCAAATTATTTTCTTTTTATGTTTGTTTTTTATCACTCTCATATGGGTTGGCAAAAAAAAAAAACGTTTTTTTTTTTTTCTTATTTCAAATTGTTTTGAAAATTTACTTTGTCGTGTTTTTTCGGCATTTATTTTTTATTTTTTTAATTTAAATTTATTTCAAAGTCCCACTAACAACAAATTCAAAATAATGGTGTTGGTTTTGTTTTTTAGTTTTTCTTTTTTTTTTCGTACAAGTATTTGAAATACATTTTCTGGGTTATATCACCACTTATTTAAGTAACCAACAGATAAATAAAAAAAAAAAAATGAAAAATAATAAAAAATAAAATTCAAACGAAATTCTATATGAAATGATAAATTTTTCCATTTTGAATACCAGAAAACATGTTTGCAAAAACAAAAAAAAATTAATTTTTTTAATGAATTTTCCGTATACACCTGCGTAAGATTTATTAGGTAGACATATATGTAAAAGAATTTTTTTTTTTAATGTTTAAAAATAAGAACACACACGATTTCGCAACATCTGTCAGCCAGCCATTTGATATAATAAATAAAGGAAAAATTATTATCCAGAATTTTCACGTTTTTTTTTCTTTGTTTTTCTTAAATTATAAGAAATCGTGTCATAATTCCAATTAATGAACACCCAACACTTTTCCAAAGCATTTGAAAAACAAAAAAATTATTTCAAACGATCAAATGCAAAACAAAAAATTTTCAAAATAGGAACACTGTTATTATGAATGTCATTTCAACACCGAATGCTTGAGTTTATTTTTAAAATAAACCATTTTAAAAAAGAAATTCGATTTTCTTTCTTTCTTTTTTTAATTTTCCAAATTTCACACGTCGGAAGCATAGTTTTTTTTATAAAAAAAAAATTTTAAAAAAAAAAATTAAGACACACACCACTTAAATTTTTAAGGCCACCGCGCTCGACAGACGACACAACCGTCTAATGAAGATTTTAATCTTCGTCTGATTTAAGATGTTCGAAAATTGAAATTTCCTAAAGGTGTAAAAAAATTCAAATCAAAACACTTTCTTTTCCTGTGTGCTTGCCTTGCTTGCTTGCTTGCTCTCCTTTTCGAATATAAAAGAATACAAACTAAAATTCGAATACGAATACGAAATAATCGCAAAAAAAAAACGAAAAGAAAATTCAAAACACTTTGAATTTGTGTGTTAAATAAACAAACATTGAAAACAGTGAATACAACTTACTTTTACCAGTAGTGAGTGGTTTTCAATACAAAACATTTTCAAAATATTGAAAAACTTAAAAACTTAAAAAAAAAAAATTCAAAATAATATGCGCGCGCATCTTATTACTGCATCACCATCATCACCCATCACAAACGGCAATAACAACAACAACAACAAGAACAGTAGCAGCAACAAAAACAATTTTTACAAGTTCAATTTGACACATGACAGTTCCTCTTTTCGCATGTATGCATGTATGTGTTGTATGGCTGTTCAAAATTACCACACACAAATTATAATGAACGTGACGTCACAACAACAGAATACACAAGAGTCTCAAGAGTCTAGGAGAGCATTTTATTCGAAATTCAATTTCGAAAACTTTTGACATTTTGCAAAATTTTAAAAAGATAAAATATAAAGAGGAGAAAAAGAGAGGAAAGAGTGTGAAAAAATGTGACAGAAAAGAAAAAAAAAATGAAAATATTAAGAGCAAATAAGGGAATATACGCTAATATCTATTGATAAATTTATACAAATGGTAACCCAACAAGCATTTTTAGTTGCTGTTAAAAACCAAATTAAAAAAATAGGGAAAAAAAGAGATCGAATCAAATAATTATTGTGCTTCAAATAGAATTCTCCTGATTGTACTCTGTGGTACAATCAACCGCTCTTAAGCCGAGATTAAGAAAGAGAGTGGAACCTTCAAAGACTTGCTTGCATCTAAGAAATTATGAGGGTTACATCTCTGAAACACAGGCTTCCAAGAACCCTTACAATGAAATAAAAAAAAAAAAATCCTGTACACTTCCCCTCTTTTCTTTCTCCAATAAGCTACCCTTCTCGTATTTCAACACAATGCACTTCATGAATAGAGGAATGAAAAAATGGAAAGTATTATGAATTAAAACACAACGGCTTACAATAATACGTTGACATACATATTTTGATTTTAGAAAACTAATTACAAATGTGATGACTCTCTCGGAACCCACCAGATTAGAACATTCAGTGAGAGGACATGCTACAATCTGTTTATTCTAGATGTAAGTGAGGTTAGTGTCGCCGTAACCAAGTGAGATGACGTACATACGTATCATTTTAGGAGTGCGCACGAAAAAAAAAAAAATGGGCCCACTTCTAAGCTTATAACTTTTATCATAATTGAAAAAAATTAATACCGTTACATTATTTTTGTTAGTCATCTGTTTCAAAATCCATGTGCTAAATGTCATTTCAATAGGCAAAATTAGTTTTTTTGAAAATGAGCATCCAACAAGAATGTCGTAAAAAAATAATTGAAATTTTCAATGAAAAATCGCGCCGCTTACAAAAAACGATTGCTAGGTTCGCAGGTCTTAACCAAAAAACAGTTTCTAAGGAAAAAATAAAACAATATAAGGAGTCTTTGAGTATTGGGAGAAAGCGTATAAGTGGAAGAAAAAAAAGATTTGCCGACCGTATTTTTCTAAAATACCGTAAAATGTCTGAAAGAAAAGTGGCTCAAAAAGTTGGATGCTCTGAGACCTTTGTCAGAAAAAAATTTTATTCACAAAAGAATTCAAATATTATTTACTTTAATTGAAATATAAAACGAAAAAAATCTGCCACTTAGTTTTATTTCTAAACGAAAACTGTAAGTCGAGATTTTTTGTGCGCACTCCTTATGTTGTGTGTGTTAGCTTTGTACATGAATTGCAGGACCAATAGTTTAAAGTCTACTCCGAAAGACAGATTTTTTTTACAAAATTTTCATGACAATTTTAATCTGCTGAGAGAAATATATTTTTCATATTTCATTCGATAGATCTGACCTGGTGTTTGTATCGTGACCTCAAGGTTAGAATAAGCCGACCTATTGGACTACGGCAACTTCAATATTTGAAAACAAAAGTAAACAATTCAAAGAGGTGTTAAATATATTACAATTGAAAATAATGGAATAGAAATGCTTGCTGGGTTATTCTATTTGCAAAATTTAAGAGAAGATCTTAAAGAGTTTTAAACAAGATCATAAGAGATATTTAAATTAAAAGAGAGTTTATGGTCGCTTTGAAAGCTTTTGCTTAGAAACTTTAGATTTTATTCCTAATCAGATTATGCGAAAGTTCTTAAAAAATTTATGTATTTTTCGTATCTACTGACAAAACTCTATAATTTTTTAAACACCCTGTAAAAAAAATTAAATCTGATTATTGTTGCACTTAAAAGTACCCGAAAAAAGTATCATTCTTTGATAAAATAAATGAAATTAATTTGAAAATTATTTCTCACAAACACTCATGCACATGCAATATTAAATAAACTTGCATATAATGGTCTGTCTGTTATCGTTATCAATTAAAAAAAAAAATTGAGTTCTTTCAACTTACTAAATAGGCGTTATCAAGAATTAGAAAATACTCATCCTCTATCCAATCACCACAATAGCGTTTAAATTGAAATTCACATTCTAAAACTAAATCGTATAGATTGCGATAACGACGACGAGAGGGGCAGCCCCGATGTAAGGGTGGTGACCCCTCATATTCTTCTTCTTGCCCGTTCTTCTCCTCTACCTTATCATGCACGCCGCCATTGCGATTATCATTGATTTCCTTCACTAACGATAATTTCGGTGTATCAACAACAACACCAACGGTACGCGGCGGAGCTAAAGTTCGCGTTATTTTTTCCAGATGCAGAATCGGTATGTTTGGATTGATGTTAGCATATCGTACGGCATTATGTTGAGCCGCAATAATATTTTCTAATTCGTGAAAGAAATCTATTTTGTCTGATTGAAGACGAATCACTTAACAGGAAAAAAATAAAAGCGGTAAAGCGTTGTGTACGTCAAACCAAATGTAAGAATTACAACTAAAGAGGACAATCGAATCGATATGATTGATATACAAAATGTACTACAAAATCAATGAAAATACGAAAATTAACAAAAGAAAAAAAAACAATAGAAAATGCAAAATAAAAAAAACTTAGCAAGGGCACAAACCATTTTAGTTAACATGCTCTCTTTCACTCTCTATTATTATTACTGTGTAAGCAATTGAATCTCAAAACTCACTAAATAATCATTATTTCGATCACAAAAATATTCTTCTTCCAGCCAATCATCTAAATATTGCTTGTAGAGCACTGAGGTCTTATAAACTAAATCATCCATACGATCTATTTTCTTTGGTGGCGGCAATTCACGCATTTTAAAATAACACGGCACTTTGGAATTTTCAAAATTTTCCAAAGTTATTTGGGATTTTTCCAAATAACGCTTAAAGAATAACATTTTTCGACAGTTTTTTTTTTTGCAAATGCGTTATCGCGCTTTGTTATTGAGCAACTAAATTGCGGTCGCAATTATTTTGAAATTTTTGGGGGTAAATGAAGACAGACTAGTTAGTAGCGTACTACAATGATGTTTCCTCCTTCTTCTTAATCTTCTATTTTATTTACAATCTTTGTAACAACAGAAATTCGTTTCTCATTCTGTTTATTTTTTTAATCACATGCAGGTGGTATGAGTAATTTTATTGATTTCAATAAAGTGGATGAAGAGAGTAGGGGGTGGGGCGTATGATAATCAAGTTCAATGATGCTAAAGTGAAGGTGTTTGAGGTTAAAATTATTTTAATTGTTTCGTCTAAAACGAAAATAGATTTCATGCGAGAACAATTTCAATCATTATGCGATTAAGAAAAATGTTTTCCGATTAGTAGAGGTACAGTGGGTACATCGATAAGACGATCAAAATGTAATATGAATTGTATCAGATTCTTAACATATTTTTTAAAGAAAAATTGTATTAGATTCTGAACAAATTTTTTATAGAATAATTGTAACAGATTCTGAACATATTTTTTAAAGAAAAATTGTATTAGATTCTGAACAAATTTTTTATAGAATAATTGCAGCAGATTCAGAACATATTTTCTATAGAAAAATTGTATTAGATTCTGAACAAATTTTTTATAGAATAGCTGCAACAGATTCTAAACATATTTTCTATAGAAAAATTGTATCAGATTCTGAACATATTTTCTATAGAAAAATTGTATCAGATTCTGAACATATTTTCTATAGAAAAATTGTATCAGATTCTGAACATATTTTCTATAGAAAAATTGTATCAGATTCTGAACATATTTTGTATAGAAAAATTGTATTCTGAACTTCTTTTCTATAGAAAAATTGTACTAGATTCCGAACATATTTTCTATAGAAAAATTGTATTAGATTCTGAACTTATTTTCTATAGAAAAATTGTATTAGATTCCGAACATATTTTCTATAGAAAAATTGTATTAGATTCTGAACAAATTTTTTATAGAATAATTGCAACAGATTCTGAACATATTTTCTATAGAAAAATTGTATTAGATTCTGAACATATTTTCTAAAGAAAAATTGTATTAGATTCTGAACATATTTGAATTGTATAACTGAACGGTATGTGGTTTTAAAATGAAGGAGCCACAAGCCAATGATGATGACCATTGGTCACTAAGTTCAAGTGATTTGACGTTGCTAGACTTTTTGAGAACGTCAAAAATCGTATTGAACTATTTTACTAACCAACATTGCAAATTATCGCTAAAATAAGTAGTCAATAGGTAACTCAAAAATATTGACTAGTTTAAGCAATCCACAAACGTTCATTTCAATATATTGGGTCCGCCATCTAACGTTTTTTTTTTCAATAAGTTCTTACTTCGTGAATGGTAACACTTAGCTCATGTCTGATTTGACAGATAATTAGTTTTATCCTTCCACTGAACGAATATGAGGTCTTAGAGGGCCTGCGAACGACTTACAGAAGATTCCGATTTTGGCAAAACAAATCATCTCTTCAGATGAAGCTTATTTTTATCTTGGCTGGTATGTAAACAAGCAAAATTGTCACATTTGGGGCACGCATACATTGAAAAGCCGACCCACCTGAAACGAGTCACTGTTTGGTGCGGATTTAGTCCCAGAGACATAATTAGACCATTTTTCTTCGAAAATGAGCAAGGAGTGCCCGTTACAGTCAATGGCGATCGTTATCGGGCCATGTTGAACAAATTTTTATTGACAAAAATTGAAGAGTAGGATATTGGCAACATTTTGTTCCATAGACACCGTTGGACTATTATTTGAGGCGTGCTGTCAAAGATAAGTGTTACGACGACAAGCCAGAGACAATTGACGCTTTAAAGGGCAATATTTGTAAAGCCATTGGTGAAATTGAAGTCGCCGTGGTCTAGTGGGTAGTGTGCTGGCTTATTAGACGTAAAGCCAGGGTTCGAGTCCCAGGCCAGACATCAAAATAAAATACAAAAAGTATATCTTCGGCGATTTCCTCTTAGCAGATTTCTGGCAAAAACTCTGAGAGTATATAAAATTGCCATGAAAAGTTTCTCAAAAATCTGTCGTTCGGAGTCGACCACTTATGTATAAAATTAACACAAACAACATAAGTAGTGTGAGAAACTAGGTCAATAATCCTGACTGAATGGTTGTAATGACTAATTATGTATGTATGTATTGGTGAAATCGGTAATGTGCTTAAAAATTGGACCGATCAAGTAGTCTACAGCATGGCCAGCCGAGGCAGCCATTTGAATGAAATTATTTTCCATTATTAACCGGAAGGATAATACTTTCAAATAAAAAAAGAAATTTAAGAAAATAATCAGTAGTTTTTTTTAAACATATTCAAAAAAAAAAGTTATTTGGTGGACCTTTTATATGTATATTTATGTATATGCTCCTTTTATTCCTCTAGGGAGCATAAGGCCCTATTAATTTCAAAGATGTTTACTTATTGCCAAGGGCCTTATATAATAATGTCATAAAAATTGCTTCGTGTGCTTCATTTTGAAACCCACACTTGGATAACCCTTTTGTAAGAAATATTTAGTGGAAATACTTTAAACTTTAATTTATAAAATTTATTTAGATTATGGCAAATAATAAGAGATTATTAAAGATTTCTGGTCAGCAAAAAATTTTTTTTTAAACTTTAAAACTTAAAAATTAAAAATAAATTCTTCCTTATAAAACAGCTCTTTGTTATACGTATGTTTGTTTAATAAAAGATTATGCACTTAAATTTTTAAGAAATATTTAAGAAAATTAACTACGAATTAAATTATTTTCATTTGTAATATGAAATCAATTTTAAAAAATTTTAATTAAAAAAAAAAAAACATCAAATCAATTACTAAACGTTACGTTACTTTAATTGTTTATTTTTAATTAAAAAAATTGTTAAAAAAAAAAATTAAAAATTAAAACCGAAATTAACAATAAAAGAAAAAAAAATGAAAATTAAATTTTAATTTTAATTATAGAATTAAGAATGAAACCTAACGGAATATAATAACAACAACAACCTGTATATAAAATGAAAAGTTTTTACCTTAGAATGTGACCTCCGATTATTACGTCCACTATCACGTTCATCCTTGGCACGATCACGATGCCGGCGACGAGAACTTGAATGGGAGGCATCATCTCTGTAACGATATTTATGGACACGACGGCCCGATGTAGGAGACTTACGGTGTGAACGTTTCGAACGCTCTTTACGGCGTCGTGACGAACTGTCAAAGCTGAAAAAGGAGGGAATTTTATATGTTAACGATAGCATTCTATGCATTTAGGAATTAATAGAAAATTAAAAACAAAAAAGTTTTTAATTAAAAATGGCTTAATACTTAAAGACCTTAGAAATAGAGAGAGAAGGGGAAGGGGATGGATAACAAAAGGTTGGTTAGCTCTGTTTATATGGCTTTTTTTCTCTTCCTCTTTTTTTTCTTATTGCAGAGAGATTGATTTGCCTTAGTCTTCTTATTTGTTTATATTTTTTTTGTTTGTTTTTAATTTTATTTATTTTTATTAAATCCGTTTTTATAATTTCTTTTAATACAAAATATTTCTGTTGTTTATTTTTTTATATTTTATTTCATTTCATTTATGATTGACGGTATTTTGAAATTTGAAAAAAATTTTCTGTTTTTATTTTTTCTTGGCATTTGTTTGAGAAATTCATTGTGAATGAATTTTTTTTTTATTACACTTAAAAGAAAAATCAATTACTTTCGACACAAAATTTGTTCTGAATTATTTACAATTTCGCTTTTTGTGTTGTTAACCTACTTTAATAATCGGATTTTTAAGGCCAAATCACTAAAATTGCGACCCAGTAATAAAGAATATTTAAAACACATTTTATAGGCCTCAACGCCACACAACACCAGCACTTGAAAATATTGCACACTGACCAAGTAACGAAACGAAGTATCTTTTAAAGAAAGAAAACAGAAAAAAAAAAATATTGATTTTAAATTGAAATGAATAATTCTTTTATATGATTTGCCTTCAATTGTTTTTCAAAGTTTAAATAATACTAAGACTGTAATTATGCTTTTTTGATGGTTTATGCCTGGCGGCATCAACCATGCATTCCATCATTCATCCCCCACACCATACCATAGGCTCCCATGCATTTGCTAGCAATTCATTTATTCCGCATTTCAGTATCTCTCTCTCTCTTTCTCTGTGTATGATGATGATGTATCGGTTGGTCTATTTATTCATTCAAGTCGCCCCAATTTAGTCTGTATAAGTGCAGAAATTGAAATTTATTTCAAAATTCAAATTCAATTGCAATTATTATTTTTATTCAACACAAAAAGAAAAAACAACAACAACAAAAAGAACGTCATCATCAAACAATAATTTATAAAATTATTACAAAAAAGAAAGACACAAAAAATAATTTGCAATTAAATTATATTCTGCAAAAATAAGTCTCTTGTTGATATGACGCTTTCATTCAATAGGTCAGTTGTTGAGCGATAAACAGAATTTTAAAATCATTTTTTATTTTATTTAAAAAAAAAAATCAAAAAACACAAAATATCATCAATATTATCTATAAACATGTTGAGGCAACATAATGACGTTCTGTCAGATAGGCGAAATTAGCAGGACAACAAAACAATGATTGTCTTGCAACATATTTCCTTGAAATTCTACCTATTGCAACATGTTGCTAATCGGTCGTATACATATATCGGTATCTAAGTGTACTTAAAACGTTTTTAATGTTCTTGCATTTTTAAATTCTACGTTCTCTAACTTAAATACTTTCAAAATTTGATTAAGATGCGCCGATCCGTTCCGAAGTTATAGGGAAAAATCTACTTAGAATATAAGTATGGCGCGTGAAAACTTTGAGAGCTCATAACTCAAAACACACTTTTTCTTAGAATGTTATAGAACGGAGGCGTCGATATTATCTCCACTGAACTCAATGAATCGATCGATTTACGCTTGAACAACGTTGGGATTAATTGGAAACTTATTTCCAAAAGTCAATTGGTCGGAAATTGTATGAAAGTTTCGTACAAAATTTGATCGCAGAGAAGGATCACCAGTGTCCAGTATACGCAGGTATATTGGTAAAGTTCGTCATTGTTGCTGCACCATTTCGTGAACTTCCTCGTGTAGTGCGTGCACCCGAAATTATCGAAGCTTTAGCTGAGAGGGTGGGTGAGAGTCCATCAACATTAACTTGCTATCGAACATTTCACGCGCCATTATCCGTCGAATTATCCGAAAAGATCTGGGTATGACGCCTTACAAAATTCAATTGGATTAAGAGTTGAAGCCTTATGAACATCCTTTCGTATTCGCTACGCTAAATGGATCAACAAGAAACTACACGATAATGTCAATTTTGCTTAAAAAAAAATCATCTTTTCGAATGAAGCTCATTTTCATCTTGGTGGGGGTACTTTAATATACAAAATTGCTGTATTTGGAGCTCAGAAAATCCATACGTGGGCTTACAGAAGCCAATGCACCTATTACGAGTGACTGTTTGGTCCGGCTTGTGGATCGAAGGCATCATTGGGCCATATTTCTTTTGAAAATGAGGATGGCGTAACTATTACTTTCAATGGATACACCTATCGAACCATGATAACCGATTTTTTTTTTTTGTGCCCACTCTTAGTGGTATTGATGTGGAAGATGTTTGGTTTCAACAGGATGATGCAATTTGCACCACATTTTATGCCACAATCGCTTTATTGCGTCAAAAGTTTGAAGACCGCTTAATTAGCCGAAATGGTGATGCCAATTGGTCACAAAGAAGCTTTAATTTGACAGAGTAGGACTATTTTCTGTGGGGCGTCACTAAAGAAAAGTGTTATGCCATCAAACCAAAGACAATTGATGCCATAGCCAAGATACGATACACTTGAAAAAGTGTAAGAAAATTAGGTACGATCGAATGAGGTACTGTAAGACCATATGCGGTAGCCAAATATGAATGAATTAATATTCCATTTCTAAAGGGAACAATTGTCATCCTTCACAACAAAAAATAAATAAAAATAAATTTGGCAAAATTCCAAACCGTTTTCGTTTTATTGAATTTTTAAATTTAAACTCTTAAATGACCCACCCTTTATGTATAGGATTCAAAGTGTGCAGAATAGGTTTTAGCGGGAAAAGAGCAGACTTCACTGAACCCATACAGGGTTCGGATTTATTTAAACCATTGCTTTAAATATTACATTAATCCTAACACAAAAATAAATAAAAAAAAATGAAGTAAAATAAAAAACAATTTAAAAAAAAATATTTTAAAAAATTATAAAAATCATACGAAAAAAAATTTATAATTTTAAATAAATATAAAAAATAGAAAGCAAACAATTTTTATGTAAAAAAATAAACAATTTTTTTTCCTAATTAAAAAAACATTTGATTTATAACAGTTTTGTCAAACTAGCCATTAAAGCCTAAAATATACAGTGGAACTTCGACAATCCGGACACATATAGTTTTAGGCACGTCCAGATTAGCGATTTGTCCGGACTATATTTACGTCGTCTCCGAACGACAGATTTATTTATTTTTTCCAGTAATCTGCTGCTATATTTTCATATTTTCGTTTCGATGTCTGATCTGGGATACGAACCCAAACTTTCCGTCTAATAAGCCAATTAACTATCCACTAGGCTACAGCGACTTCAGCCCATTGAATACAAACTGAAAATGATCTTTGTCGTCGTCAGAGCCTGTGAGCAGTATTATTTCTTCAACGGAAAAATCTAATGAAAGTTCATTTGCACTAGTTGCCCAATCATTCTGTCATATCATATCAGTTCATTAGTTATATCACTAGCGGGTCCATTATAGGTATTCGAAATAAATTGTTTTATCTTCTCTTTATTTTTTTTTTTTTAATGTTGCAAATCATTGATTTAGGAACATGGAATTTTTTGGCAACCTGCCTAATAGTTTTTCCTTCATCAAGATAAAACTTTTCCTTTAAAAATAGTGTTGAAAGAATGTACCGGAACGGAAGAAATGATAGTGCAAAATGTAAATAAAATTGTGAATAACAAAACATGCGAAATAAAAACGGGAATTTATATTTTTTTCTTGCATAAAAAAATTTGTCCGGATTGTAGAGATAAAAATTTTGTCCGAAATGTAGAAGTGTCCGAATTATTGGAGTGTCCGGACTGTCGAAGTTGTACTGTATATTGTTTCACAAAAAAATTTTATTTTGTATTCTGCTTTAATTAGGCCCCAGGGTTAAATATAACGTTACTTGATTAATTTTTTTTTTCTTAATTCTCAAAAATACTTAAAGTTTGACATGAGACCAAAAATTTCTATCATAATTTATTATAAACCTCAAGGGGAAATGTGACACCTTCAAATACAAAAAATATGCCATTAAAAATTATTTAACACACTTATGAGTTAAGAAACGAAAGAAAAAAGATACATACATTATATAATTATAAATCATTATGAAATTTTATAGTTTCATAGACCTTTAAAGCTCATTAGCAGCTTTGAACATGAAACGAAAATCGAATACAACGAAATTTTCATAAATTATGAAAACAGGTGGCGTTAAAACTTAAACTTACTAAAAACAACCTATCAAATTACAACAACTGAAGGCTTTTTTTAAAAAATTATTTATTTATTAACAATTGCAATTGATTTATTAGAAATGGAAATTGACTACGTGAAGTTAAGTTAAATTATTGCAACAACCTTAACGAGTCCTACTTCATAGCAATACGTATAGCAAAAACTTATTGATGGAAATAAAATAAAAAAAAAATTAACACAATCTCCATTAAACCACGCAGAAAACTAAATTAATTTGTCTAAATATGTATAAAAAAAAAAAAATTACAAAAAATAAAAACGAAAAAAACTTAATAAGATAATGAAAAATTTAAATGTATTTAAGCCAAATAGGCGTATCAGACAAGGCAATCTTCCATTAACCAAATAAATGCAAATTTATTGAATGTACAACAAACAACAACAACTGAAAAAAACAAAATAAAAAATTAATTCTAATCC
Source organism: Sarcophaga peregrina (assembly GCA_014635995.1). NCBI lineage: Eukaryota > Metazoa > Arthropoda > Insecta > Diptera > Sarcophagidae > Sarcophaga > Sarcophaga peregrina. Next base: position 26,054,986 of record CM025789.1, on the reverse strand, counting down.
ATTGAATAGAACTTTTGAAAATTATTTTACAAACGCCGGCGCCAAAATATTCAATAAACTCGTAAATCATAGAAAATTGTTTATTAAATCAATAAATTATTGAAGAAAAAACATAAAAAAAAATTCAAAATTTTTAAAAAATAAGGTCTATTTAAGAAAAAATCAACAAAAATAAATAAAATGAATCACTTAGACAATAGCCTTAAAAGATTTAGCAATTTTTCTTAATAAAAAAAAAGAAAAAAAAATTGTTTGTAAATTAATTTTGTCATAATTTTTAAATTGTCGATTTTTCTTAAAAAAAAAAAAAAAATTATAAGCACTCTAAGATTAGTTTAGATTTTTAAAATGCTTTTCTACATTTATGGTTATTGCTGTTGATTTTTATTTTTATTAAAAATAGTATTAATTTGTTTAATATTGTGTAGTGTTCATAGATGTGTTATGACAAACAAAGAACCATAAATGTATGCCCATATATGGTTTTAATTTATTTATTTGTAGCGGGTGTTGAATATAAAAACGAGTTTAAAAGCTATTTAAATTCATATTAAATTAAGCAACATGTTGCTAAGAATTTAAAAACACCATAAATGAGTATTATATTAAAGAAATATTATTAGATATGTGATAGAAATGTTTAAAAACATGCTGCTAGAGATTTTATTCCTATTTTAATTATATTTTATGTTTAAGCCACCAAACTTCTTTAGGTTATTTAAATACAAAAAAAAATGTATATTGCAACATGTTGAAAAAAAATACTTTTTATACTGAACCATCATAGCGGTTGTTTTGTTTAAATTTTAGAGAAAAATAAATTAGTTTTATAGTACAGGAATATAATTAAATATGCTACAAAAATGTTTATCAACATGTTGCTAGAGCTATTTACTCTTTTAATCATATTTTTAGTTTTAAGGCTAGTACTCTGTTCAACTTCAGAAAAAATTATTACAATTCAGCAACATGATTATAAAACTAAATTAAACCTTAAGGCTTATAACATAAGTTTTTTAGTATTTGCAGTCTCTTTAGTCTTGTGGGCAGTGTGTTGGTTTATTAGACAAGAGGCCTCGGTTTAAATTTCTGGTCGGATATCTCCAGCTATATTTCGGTTAGCTGAAAAAGTATTTCTTCGACAACTTCCTCTTGGCAGTCTTGACAAAAACTCTGAGAATAAATAAAATTGCCATGGAAAGTTTCTCAATAAACCTGTCGTTCGAAGTCAACATTAAATTGTAGGTGTAGCATGGGTGGTGTGAGAAGCTAGGGCGAAGGGCCTGATTAAAGGATTTTAATGACCAATTACGTAATATGTATGTAATAAAGAAACGACCTATTAGAATTGTATATTAAAAAAAGATAGTATTTATTTGAAAGGGTCAAAGTTTAAAGCAAATGTTTAGCAACATGTTGCCAACATTTTATGTAATCTTAAGACATTACTAGATTTTCTGAATTATGTACAATATTATACCAAAGCAACATTTAGCTGAAGCATTATCTACCATATCGCTGTTTATAAAACTTTATGCAACATTTTTTAAACTTTCGACTATTGTGATAAGTTTATTTAGAGTTCATCTAAATTCAATATTTATTTACATTACCGATTTCCTTAAACTTACTATTTGTGTGTGTGTGTGAATATGTTTCTGAAAATACTTCCCATCAACAATGTTGACAACAACTATTCTTTTAATATTCTTGAAGTGCTTGACATTTTAATTGGTTTGTATTTTAATGCAATCGAATCTCATTAAATATTTATTTTTTATTTTTATTGAAGAATAATAAAACGAAATCAAAATTAATGACGTTGACTACGTACGTATATGAAGAGTGTTTTGATTTCACCGCTACGCCTTAAATGAACTTTTAAGGTTTTTTTTTATTTCTTTTTGTAAAAGGCGGCTACTTTTTATGACCACTGGCTGTGCTTACATTTTTATTGTATTTGTAAAATAAATGATTAAATAATTATTTATTTATTCTGTACTTAAGTATTGTATTTCATTACTTATTTAATTTACAAAGTGAATGATATTGATATAGGGGCCTTGGGAAGATGATGTTGTTAAAGTGATTCATCATATTTTCCGAAAGTAAAAGTTTTATTTTGATTAAGATTTCCATGGCCTTTTTTGGATATTCCAAAATCACTAAGGTTCTAAAAAACCTATTGACTGCAGATGATGCTAGAAACACAAAGTGTTGCTGAATATAAAAGTGTGTACAAAATATGTTGGATTATTTTTTTCAGCAACATGTTGCTATACAATTTGTAATTATTTTCTATTTTATTTCTTCAAGTTTAATGTAATAATTTTCATCAGCAACATGTTGCTAACTATAGAACAACAGAAAATATTTAATTGTGTTATAATTCACGTTTTGTTTATTACGAACTCGTTTATAAGGAATTCTCGGTTAAAATGAACTACTTTAAATGGTCCCAGTAATTAAATTTCATACATTTTACCTTTTTTATAACGAACCCTCAGAAATAACTTTGAGGTGTGGCAATAGTCTTTACTTTTAATTAATATGGGAGCATTAAATTATAACTCAGCACCTATAATCAGCTGATAGCCAAAAAGAATTAACACATATTTTTGGTTTTTAATAAAAAAAATACTTTTTGTTTTTAATAAATGAAAAAAATTCTTTGTATTTTATATTTTCTTCTATGACTTCACAACGTTTATTACGAACTTTGCCTATAACGAACTATTTTTTCTGGTCCCACAGAGTTCGTTGTAACCGGGTTTGAGCAACATGTTGCTAGGAGTTAATAAATAAATAAAACGTATCGACAAATTAAATTATTTGGAAATTTTTAAACATGTTTCAGCAACATGTATCTAAACATTTTTTTCTTTTTTTCTAGTAAACCTCATTAAGAATTTATAATTTTTAAGAAAAACTGGATTTTTGTGTTTAATTTTTGATTGGATTATGACAACGCCCTACTTCAAGTCAATTTATCACCATACAATTAATTCAATTGAAAAAAATTGAAACTTTTTTGCAATAAAAACCTCCAATTGAATTGAATTAAAAAAGAAACCAACTTAATAAATTTATTAATAACATTATAAGTAATAAGCACATAAGCAAATTCTATAAATTAAAAAAAAAAACTAGAAAACAACACCTATTTTATTGCAACAATTGAAAAGAAAAAAAACGTTGACAAATCAAAGTCATAAAAAGAGGCAGAATAAAAATGAGAAAAACCTACACACGGCCAGGCCAGTATGAATATAAAAAAAGTGGTAGAAAAGAAGGCATAAAATGTTAAGTGTTGCAGCAAAAAATAAAATAAATACGGGACAGACAAATAAACGTATATTGTACATACAAATAGTATTTTTTTTTATAGTTTTATAATTGTAAGTCTTAATTAATTACGTTAATAAATAATAATAATAGAGTTGGGTATTGTGAGAAGTAAAAGAAAAAAATTAAATTTTTCATAAATATTTATGAAACAGTGAAACAACAAGAAATACAAAGTTTTCCAAACTCTATTCATTCAAGAGACTTTACTGTCTGTATGCCTGTAAATAATTCATATGAAAAATTATGCAGTTTGTGAAAGAGTAAGTGAATCAAGAGACTTGCAACAGAAGTACAAAATGTTTGAAATTAATGCACGTTTTTTTTATTTCTGTATTTAAAGTTGATTTTTCTTTTTATAATCATTTAAGTATTGTTAACAACTTTTTTGTTTGTTTGAAATGGTTTTTGTTTTTTTTAGCTTTTTCATCAGTTAACATTGACACAATTTGTCTGAATAACTAAACACCGTAATTAAGTTTTAAAGATAAAATGGGTAGAAATTAAAAATTAATTACAATAAAATAAAAACTGAGTGAATAATTTAAAAACAAAGAACTTTTTTTCTTTATTTAAAAACATAAAAAAAAACAAAACAATAAATTCCAATGCCAATTCTTCAAATCAATCATTTCCACAGACAACAATTCAAATAAAAAAACGTATTTTAAAGAAAGCATTTTACAGAAAAATGATCGTCATTTGTATGCTCACAAGCAACTGATCAATATTTCACACGCACAATAAAAAGAATTTGTTGTCAAAAATTGTTTTAAAGAAAAAAATTCAAAGAACGTCACTAAAATGTCGGGCTCAAATTATTTCAAAAGATATCTGACTGCGGGCATCATAAATTTTAAATAAAAACAAACAAAATTAAAACAAATTAATAATAATATAAACAAAAGGGAACATATATGGTACATAGATTAAATAAATTGAAAAAGCTTACATATACCAAAATTCTATAGCAACTTTGGCCGGAAAAGAATATATTTGTAACTAGTTTGGATAAAAAGCAACATTTTGCTAGCATTCTGAAAGAAAACTCAAATAGTCTGTTAGTAAAATTGTTTCATACTTTAAAGCCAACATGTTGCTTACACTATATAACAACATGTTGCTAATATAACATAATATAACCGATATTACAAAAACCCTTAAGGTATAAAGTTTTATATATAGAAACGGAAAAATCTATCGAAGTTATCAAATATATAAAATTCTCGTGTCACAGTGAAATGAATCTACCGACTTTCATAAAATTTTGTGTGCATATCGGGTTGGCCTGAGAATCGGACATCTATTTCTCATATCCCTAAATGTTAAGAGGGCGTGGCAAATCGTTAAAATTGATTATTTAGGTACATATTGATCGTAGACGAATAAAATTTTGTAGGTAAGTCCGTAGAGTCAATATCTAAATATTCACCAAAGTTCGTCGGGTCAGCTAGCGTTCTTATAAAAGTCTAGAAATAGCTGTAAGGCAATTAGTTTTTCTGCTATTAATTAATATAACTTTAAGCCTAGTACTCTGTTCAAAATTTCAAGTGGAATGCTGTCAAAATACATGCTAAAATAAAACACATGAAATTTTCAAGAAAAAATGTTGCAGTAGTAGTACACTCTGATCATTTTGTGAAAAACATATGAAATGTTTCTGGCAACATTATTTTTTCACGCCAAAATAATCAAAGTGTCAATTGTTTCACGTGGAATTTTCAATAACAGCTGACTTTAAAATTTATGTGTATCTGTTTTCCTATTAAAAAAAAAAAATATTTACTTACTACTTGGTTACAAGTCGAATTTTCCGTATGAAATAAATAACGTTGCTCAACATTTTTGAACAGAGTACTAGCCTTTAACTGCAAAAATGGCATCAATTCCAATATGTTGCTGGCAACACAGTGAAGAAAAAAAATTTGATCTCTAAATTTTTAAAACTTTTGTTAACTTTGCTTGATCTCGTACCGATATAAATCCAGTAGCATTTTCAGAATTATTTGAGTACTAGATCTACGTGCTTTACTGTGTCAACCACATTTTGTTTATCGAGCGCGGTTATGGCTTTCGCCACACCATTTGATGACATTTTATTCCAAATATGCAGAACTATGCATACTTGGAATAAAACTTCATCCAATGGAAAGCCATAACTGCACTCGAGTTTTGGAATGGGGATACAAGGCGGCTTCAGGGGTAGGTTAACTTGAATTTATTGAGTCCACCATGGATAAATATAGATATCTTAACATATTAAGAAATAATTTAAAAGAAAGTGCTGCAAATTTTAAAAATAAATTAATTTTTTGGGGTATGTTTTTAGTAATTTTTAGAAAATGATTTAAATAAAACATCTATAAAGAAATATTTATTTAAATTTAATATTTAATGTAGGTTTTTATATATTTTCTAAAAATGCATTAGGTGAACGCTGACTTTATTGAGTAAGTGTAAGTCCTGTGAATAGACAAGAGTTCAGCGCAGCATCTTGTTGTACGACAAATTATAAAACTTTTTGAAGAATACCGTATAAGAAGGTTTTCCTAGATTGTGAATATTTCTGTAAATGGCTAGGAATGCTTAAAGATAATTTCTATTAAGCCTTTGTTTTAATATTGATTAATGCAACATTTTACTATGCAACATGTTGCTAGAAATTAAATTCGTTTTAGAAATTTTTTTAATTCTTTTTGGTTGCTTTTTCTAACAAAATATTCTCTTATGGACCACTTGAGGGTTAAAAACCAAAATTTTTGCTAGACTTTTTGACGCTCGATTTTTTGTTTCGCTTTCCTATTCACAAATATTTTGTGAAACACAAAAAAAATATTTAATTCCACCAATTATTGAACACAATTACAAAAAAAAACATTCCTTTTCATTAACAATAGTTGTGATCGAATGAAAACAAAAAAAAAAAAAACAGAAAGATTTAGTCAAGCAAGAAATATTTTTTCAAAGTTTTTTTTGTTTTAAATCCGAATGATTTATTATCTGTTGAAACAATAAAATAACAGGGAAGGGGAGTATTTCTGTTGTATATTGACAGATTTCTAATGTTGTCTGTCAATGATCAGTATGACAGTTCTATACAATTATTCCATAGGGGGGGAGGGAGACGGAAAAGGCAAAGTTGTAATATAATAAAGTTAATAGAGGTTACAAAAACAGGCTATGTTTTCAACTAATCAGCAGTAGCTGCATTGTAAGAAATTAACAAACAACAGCAACATAAGTTGCCGTAGCAATGATAATGATTGCAACATTAACCACAACAATGAATTGTTTTTTCTAAGACTTTTTTAAAGAAAAACAAGCGGTGATGGTGGTCAAGCCAATAATGCTGCTGCTGATCAACAGCAATCAACGTAAATATGCACTTGGCCAAAATGAACAGATTACTAGTGTTGTTGTTGCTGTTATTCGTTAATACAGCTGCAAAATATTTATGATTTTTCATTAAGTATTTATGAGTCAAAAGCAAAAACAAAAAAAAAAGGAAACACAATAGAGAGAAAGAAAATCAAGTTTTTGCTTGATCATACCAAATTTGGTAGAAAAGCGTGTAAAATACCAATATTTGTTGATGAAGTAGTATATTACTAGTGGTAGTAGTAAGTAGTAGTAGTAACAATAAGTAACTGTTTTATTAAAAAATTTATTATATTTTAATCCAACAAGACAATCAATCTTATTTATGGCTTTATAAACAATAGAATCACGAAACCAATAAAAAATGCAACAGCATTTCAATCAAAATTGATTGAATGAATAAATGAATAAATAAAAATGATCAAATGACCAAAGCAAATAAATAAACGAACAGAATTCAATATAAGTAGGATGTAATTTCAACAAATACAATTAACTACTGGATTTAGAAAAATGAAAATAAGATTTTCTTAATAACTTAACACATAATATGTTGAAATATTATATGAAAAATTATTGTTTTTTTTTTTTTTTTAATTGTTTAATATTAAATTAAAAGCAATAAATTAAAATTAATCATAAAATTTTTAAAATCTTCTATGTTAGCAGTACCACACATTTGTAAAATATGCTGCAACATGTTGCTAAGAAATATAAAATTTTTGGCCTAATCTCAAAACAAATGATTAAAGTCTGTAACACGTAACGACAATCGTATAAAGACACCACAGCTATTACAACCATAACGTTTAAGCATAGATTTGTAGACGGTGGATGTTCTGGAAAAATTTCATCTTCAGACACCAAAGCAATACTGATGGGTATAAATCATGCAATAACTAAAGCTTACAACTGTTTTACGCAACGGCAAGATAAAAGAAATAATAAAAATTGCTTGCATTAAACTCGGCAATCAAAATCTACAATGTTTTATAAATTTTTAATATTACACACGGTTACAAAAGTATACATACATTTTTCCTCGATTTTAAGGCGGTCTTTTGCATTGAATTCAGAAATTTGTGAAATTTGTTAACCGTATCTATAAAAATTTCAGACATTTTTTAACCAATACAAAAGACGGCATTAAAAACGAGGAAAAATGTCAGACAATTATAAGATTTTCAACGTAATCCGTTTAAAAGTTTTTTTAACATTTTTTAACCGTATGTATACTTTTGTAATTATGTGAATATTGCCTTCAGCCATAAATTCCTTCAAATATGTATGAAAATGTCTATGCATACTTAGCAACATGTTGCTAAGATTAATTTGTAACCTCAAACTCAAACATATTTATTAACATACATACAATACAATCCTTCGGCCAAAATTATTACCTAGCTTCTCACACCACTTATGTCGTGTTTCAATTTAAAGTCCTCTCCAAACGACAGATTTGAGAGGAACTTTTTATAGCAATTTTATTTACTCTCAGAGTTTTTGCCAGAAACCTGTTCAAATTACATCGTCTAAGAAATATTTTTTTCATATTTGGTTTTATTGAAAATGTCTAACCTGATGTTTGTACAGAGGCTTCTTGTCTAACAAGCCAACACAGTAACTACTAGACTAGACGTCTAAAAATTTATGACAATTTTATTCTTACTTAGCAACATGTTGCTAAGATTAATTAATAGTCTCATTCTGAAACATATGTATATGTATGTATAAAAAAAATGCAACAAATTGCTTAGCTTATTTGGCATTAATAGATTAAATTTACAACAAAATAATTTAAAAAAAGAATTGGAATATATTTATAAGGAATTGGAAACCATAAGACTCTGAAATCTTGTAGTAATACTAATTTTCTATACGTTTTTTGCAACAATAAACTCTAAATAAGTTATTCTGTTTCTGAATCATGTTGCTAAAAAGAAATTTATGTAGTATGTAAGGAAATGGAGGCCCATTGTACATGGCAAATTTTCCACAACATGTATCTTCTGTCTTCAACATGTATCCAGCTATGCTTATGAATAAACTTCGTTTGCATTATAAACCACTAAATGTTTCCAACTATTTTTCATTTAATTAAATGATTAGTACACTCTAAACTATTTCAACAAAGGTTCATAAAATGTTGTAAATTTTATTTAATCTGTAAGAAATGGAAGCATGTTACTGAAAATAAAATTTGTGCATCATGTTGCAATAATCAATTGTTAATAAAGTAATTTTTTTGTCTATCTGCAACATGTTTAGCAATAGGAAAATATATTTTTAAAACTAAATTTTTTTGCTGCTAACCATGAGCATATTGCTCGCTAAATATCTTTTTGAGCAGAAAATACTGCGCTTAATTATGAAATTTTAAAAGTTTTTGTTTAACAATCTTAAAATATATATGAAGGAAATCTAAGCCAAATGTTGCAGTTAAATTTAGTCAACATGTTGCTAATATTATTTCGTTTTTATTTATGAGGATGTTTTTAGACTTTCCTTTAATTTTTTTTCTTTTTTTTTGCTTAGCAACGCAAACAGCTAAGTTAGCAACACGTGTTTGTGACACTTCAGTTTCTTTCCACAACGAAACATGTTTGGGTGCAGCTCTTTTCAATTTTTTATTTGCCTGGGAGTAACAACACATTGCCAACGAGCCAGCCAGCCGGCCAGGCCAGACCAAACACATAAAACGTAATCAAAGCTTTATGGAAAATTTTCTAAAGAAAACAAAAAAAAAACCCAAAACGCTATTTGCCTTGTTTCAATTGGAAACAAATTTCCAAATCTTTGCCACAGTTTGTGGCCAAAAAAAAGAAAAAAACTAATGCACACCCAAAACGAAAAATCAAAACTACCAAATACTTCCGAAACAATAAATCTTGGCAACATACAACAGCTACTAACACACATGCAATGGTTTAACAAAGCTGAGGCGAAAATGTCAAGCCAGACTTCAAAAAGGCAACAGAGGCTACACAGAGCAACAAAAAATGAGAGAAGCAAATAAATTGATTTAAAAACGAGGTGTTTCCGTCATTTGAAATGTTGTTGTGGTTGTTGTTGTTGTTGCTACTGCTATTGTTGTTGTTATTATTATTAAAGATGATCATTATGATGTTAAAACAAAGGAGGGGGGGAGAGAGAGTACTGATTACCAGCAGAAGCTTTCAATGAATGAATAACGACTGTCTGTACGTTGTCTAAACGTATAGGCCTACACAAATTGCATTTACTTCGTGAAATTACAAATAAAAATGCCCTGCTGTACTCTTGATTAGGTCCCCTCTTTCCAAAGACTTAGGAAAAAATAAATAAAAGATAATCAATTTAAAAAAAAAAAAACTACAATAAAACCTGGGAAATTTTTAATAAAATAATTACAAATGAGCACACTCAACATTTGAGTCACATTAACCAACACTGTATTGCAGAGACAACAAACAACGTCATCAAGTCATCGTTGATGGCAACAACAGCGAACAATGATCAGTAGTGACAACAAGGTGGGGGTTCTGTTGTAAAACAATAAACGACGATAATTTCTTATGTCAGCTTGAATGAATGAATCTATACATGTTGCATGTAATTCTGCTGCTGCTAACGGTAACGGTGATGATGATGACAATGTTGCTGCAGATGGTTATTGTCGAAAAAAAAAAGTTTTGTGCTTCATTAACAGCATCAAATACAACAAACAAGCGTTTTGGTATCATTACACCATCGTTGAATAAATTTACTTAAAAAAACAAAAACAAAAAATTAAAAATAATTATTGCTAATATTACATGTGCTGTTGGTATTATTAACAAGTAATGGCAACAACAACAACAACAGCAGCAAAAAGAGTTCACAGAAACAAGTTTGACAAAAATGGAAATTTTTCTTGATTTGATTTCTTTGCCATTTCATCATTTAATAGTCGTCGTTTCAATTGCATAAAATTAAATGTTCAGTTGAGTTGCATTTTTATTTATTTCAATTGCTTGTTTTTTTCTTACAACAGCAACAACAACAACGACAACAACAATAGCAATTATTTTAAAATGATTGCAACAAAAATAATACAAATAAAAATTGTTTTAATAAAATTAATTTGTTGTAAAACATTTCGATTTGAATATTTAAAATGTGGGTTTTCTGTCTACAAATTTCTTTTGATTTGCAAAACTACACACTGAAAGAAATTCTATTCAGAAAAAAATTAAAAATTAAATAATTTTGTTATTGAAATATCTTTCTAAACTTAAAAAAATGTGTGTTTAAAATAATTAAAAATGATTTATTCAAGTGCCAATCAAGTACAATAATTTTTTGAGTGTATAAAATCATATTGTACTTCAAAGGAAAACATTGTTTTCATTAGAAAATCAAGTAATAAAAAAAAAACATTCCGATTTCAATTACAATTAAATGTCGGACCAAAACAAAAACAAGGTTTTCCATATGATTTCAAGAGTCAATTGCAATTTAAAAAGAATTTGAAATGATTCGTTGCAAATGCCGTTAAAATACATTCAATAGGATCGTGTTTTGCAAATAATTATTATAGAATTACACAAAAATATTCAATGACTTGTCAATTGGGTAGCATAAAATTGAAATGAAATGAATTTTAAAAAATCAAAAATCATTAAAATTTTAAAGAAATGATATTTCATGGTTAGAGAATTAACTATTGAACAAAAATTTAATGCAATAATAAATATTTAATTACAATTATATTGAAATAGGATTCTGAATGAAAATTACTATGGCTAAACAATAAGTTTAGAAATGTAAGAAAAAGTATGAAAATAGACATGCGGTCATTAAAATAGTCTTAAAAATTTTTATTTTCAAATTTTTTCAGCGGGACCTACAGTTTTTGGACCGGACCGTATCCGTCTATGCTGGGTTCCGGGTCACAGCGGAATACTGGGCAATGAGACGGCGGATGCCTTCGCTAGGTTAGGTTCGCTTTCAGGTGGCGATTTGACGGTTGGTCCTGACCCCCAGTCTGTCACCTCTATGCCCTCATCGATGGATGGGTCAGGAGGAAAGAGCAGAGACGTTGGGGGAATGGATCGGGTTGTTCTGTTTCTAGGCGTCTATGGCCTGCTGTGGACAGCAAGAGGACAGAGTGGCTGCTGGGCTTGGTTAAGGCCAGCTTAAGGTTGGTTGTCGGTTTTATCACGGGACACTGCGACCTCTGTTGTTTTGTGTCTGTTGTTTTTCATTCCTCCGTTTCCCATTCTCCCTCCCCTTCCCTACCTTCCTATATCCTCTTTTTCCTTCGTCCCCTAAGGACAATGTACAATGGGTCAATTTCGACCTCCGGGTACTGTGCTTGTCTTGACCGACAGGTGCACGTCCTCGAACATAACCTACAGTTTAAAGTCGACTTCGAACGGCACATTTTTTTGAGAAACTTAATATTAAATTCATTTTTGATAACAAATTTTAAAAAGTTAATTTTATGCCAAAATTTGGAAAAATCTCATCGTCAGAAGTGTTTTTTAATATTTTAAAAAACCTTTTCATAACAAAATAGCAAGCACATTGAAAGTTAACTGAATTTCGAAAGAAAACAGTATTGAGAATTAAAATCATTACAAAATTTTGCGATTGGCAAAAAAAAAACCAATGAAATTCGCGTCAGTCAAAGGTCGTTCCTATTTTAATGGCCTACGCGCATGACTACACACAAAATAAACAAAATTAACCACAGAATTTAATTTACTCTTACAGGTTTTGCCAGAAATCTGCTGAATGGCAGTCGCCAAAGAAATATTTTTTATATTTCATTTTATTGGAAATATTTGGTATGGGATACAAAGCGTGGTAGTGGGGCAACTTGAATAATTTTGGAATTTGAGAAAGCGATATTTTCAAAATTCATTCCATTTGGCAGTCCAAAGAGTGAATTTTTAAAAAAATGTTTTCCCAAATCGCAAAATGGTCCACTTGTTCTACTACCACTATTCGAAAGGGGACCTTCTAGGCTACTATTTGCAAATAGACGGGTAGGTGGACTTAGTTCCCCATATTGTAGAAAATTTTTATGTTTTTCATGACCAAAAACTTATTTTTTTTAAAATTCATTTTATCAAATTTCAAAAGTATTCTAGCTATATCACTATCATAGTTCGAAAGAGGATCCTCTTGACAACCATTTGCATTTAGTCGGGTAGATGTGTTATGGCCCGTATGTTCCAAAATGATTTTGTAGTAGAGAATTTTCAAGCAAAAAATTCATATTTTCAGAGCAAATTTCTGGTCAATAACATACCACTTGATATGTAACTAAGGAGTGTGCACAAAAAAAATGAGCCTACTTATTTACTCTTATAACTTTTATCATAATTGAAAAAAATGAATACCGTTACGTTGTTTTTGTTAGCTATCTGTTTCAAAATCCACGTGCTAAATTTCATTGCATAAGCAAAATTATTTTTTTGAAAACGGGCACCCAACAAGAAAGTAGTAAAAAAATAATTGAAATTTTCAATGAAAAACCGCGCCGCTTACAAAAAACGATTGCTAGGCTTGCAGGTGTTAACCAAAAAACAGTTTCTAAGGTAAGAATAAAACAATATAAGGAGTTTTTGAGTATAGAGAAAAAGCGTGGAAGTGGAAGAAAAAAATAATTTAGCGACCAAAACAAAGCAAATAAAATAATACGAATTTTTCTAAAACACCCTAACATGTCTGGAAGAAAAGTGGCTCAAAAAGTTGAATGCTCTGAGACCTTTGTCAAAAAAAAAAAATTTTATACACAAATGAATTCAAATATTATTTCATTTTAATTGAAATATAAAACGAAAAAAATCCACCACTTAGTTTTATTTCTATAGCGGAAAGTGTAGGTTAGGTTAGGTTAGGTTAGAGGACGTGTACTTGTCAATTCTGACAATTCTGACAAGTACAGCACTCGGTGGCCGAATTGACTCATTGTACTACGTCCTAGCTTCTCACACCACTTATGTTTTGTGCGTTAATTTTATACATGAGTGGCGGGACCTACAGTTTAAAGTCGACTCCGAATGACACATTTTTTTGAGAAGCATTCCATGGCAATTTTTTACTCTCAGATTTTTTGCCAGAAATCTGCTGAGAGGAAGTCACCGAAAAATTATTTTTCAAATTTTCGTTTTGATGTCTGACCTGGGATTCGAACTCGGCGGCCTCAACGGAAAGTGTAAGTCCAGTTTTTTTTTGTGCGCACTCCTTATATTAAGATTTGATTATATTAAGAGCCTTTGGAATCTTCCTTGTAATATTGTACATATATCCTAAAACAAATGGTTCTATTCACATGGAGAATACTATTAGACAGCTAATAATGCTTTGTTATGGGCAAATTTTGCTTTGTTAACGCCAAATTTGGTGCGGCTAAAAATGTTGTATTGCGTCTTGGATTTTCGTATTAGAAATTATCTTCACATACTACATATTAAAAAATTATAATAAGTAGATAATAATAAATAAATATGAATATTTAAATTTACAATATAAAACAAAGAAATAATTTTGCTTAGCATTTAAAAATAAAACTCATAATATGAAATGAAAAAAAGAAATAAAAAAAAAACAACAACAAAGATTTTATCACCAGACTAAACAACCACTTAAAATTTATAGCGACAAATTGTTGACCGTCTTTAAATTTTCATGTAGACGTACTTTAAGAAAAAACAAGAAAAAAATAAAGTTGAAAACTCTCAAACGTCCTTGTCTTAACACCCAAAATACTTCTCTTTTTCTTTTTTACGTGGCTATTGTAGACATTAACGGCAACAACAACAACAACAACATGCAGATGGCTACCGCCTTTAAGACTTATTTAGTGTAATGGTTGGCCAAAAAAATAGTTGGCTTAAATAAAATAAAAAAAAACTTTTTTTCGATAGCCAAACAAGACAAGACACCAGAACACGCCAAACAAGTGTGTGGTCAACCAAAAAATTAAATTAAAAAATAAAAAAATACTTCACTACACAATTTATTCACTTCAATTCACTTCACTTTACTTTTCAAATACAATAAACTTTGATTCGTTGTATTTTAAAACTGGTTTCGTATTCAAGAAACTAATCTTTAAAGACAACCACAGAGAGTTGACTTCAAAAAAATCAAAAAAAATATAAAAAAGAAGGAACAAAACCAAAAACAACAACAACAAATATGGCAATAGTAATTGAATTGAATTTTTCACACTTTACTTGTATATTAATTGTATGAAAACTAAAGAAAAGTAACAAAAAACAATGAGCAAAAATTTTAAAAATAAAAAACTTGGCTTATTTCAATATGTTATGGGTTACCACCAAAAAAAAACCTAAAAATTATATTTGAATGGTACTGGCAACTCAACATGTGTTTAGTTTTTGTAGTTGTCATGTAACCAACAACTCAACTCACGCGACAAAATTTGCATAATATTCACCAAACGAAATGAATAGACGACCAACAGCGAAATGAATTTTTTTTTTTTTGATATGAGCTAAGTAAGTGTGCAATAAATACAATACAAAACAAAACAAAAATGGGTGGTTATGTCTTTAAGCTAGAAAACACCTAAAAATCATGATTTCCGCTCAAAAAAACAAAGAGGCATTACACACACAAGACAAATTTTTTATTTCTTTTGTCAAAACAATGTTTTTAAAGAGACCTTTTCAACTCCTAATGGAATTTTAAGCAACATGTTGCCAAAACATGATACCAAATGAACTTTGTGAGGTAAAATTTACAAAAAAAAAAAAAAGAAAATGAAATTAAAAAATACAAAAACTATAAAGCAATACAGCTAAAGGTTAAAGCAAAATGTTGCCTAAGTAAGCAACATGTTTAAAAAATTTTTACATTTTTTAATTAAATTTTTAAAATATGAAAAAAAAAAATTTTTTTTTAATACAGTTTACGTAAACTTATTTGAATTTGCTTAATAATGATACCAAAAAATTTTTTAATTAAAAATTATATTAAATAAAGAAAAAATTTTTGAAATTAACGCTGAAATGTTACTGGAACAGAAAACATGTTTATATGCATAGAAACATGCTTTTTATAATTATGAAAATAAAAAAAATACAAAATAACGCAAAATTATGCCTTAAAAGATGACTACCAAATTGCTTCTGCAACATGTTGCTAAAACTGAAAGAAATGTAAACAAAAATTCAAACAATATTTGAAACTTGCGTTTTGAATTTCGGTGTAAAGCCTAGTACTCTGTTCAAAATTTCAAGTGGAATGCTGTCAAAATTCGTAATAAAAAAATCGCATGAAATTTTCCTGAACAAATGTTGCAGAAGTAGTACTCTGTTCATTTTGTGAAAAACACATGAAATGTTTCTGGCAACATTATTTTTTCACAGCGAAATTATCAAAGTGGCAAATGTTTCACGTGGAATTTTCAATAACAGCTGACTTTAAAATTTATGTGTATCTTCTATTATTGTTTTCCTATTGAAAAAAAAATATTTACTTACTACTTGACTACACATCAAATTTTCCGTATGAAATAATTAATGTTGCTCAACATTTTTCACAAATTTGATCCGAGTACTAGCCCCTTAACGGTTAAAAAAAAAAGTTAAAGAAAAGTCATCTGAAACAGAAAACATGTTTATATGCATAGAAACATGCTTTTTATAATTATGACTTTAAAAATACAAAATAACGCAAAATTATGCCTTAAAAAATGACTACCAAATTGCTTCTGCAACATGTTGCTAAAACTGAGACTATTGTAAACAAAAATTCAAACAATATTTGAAACTTGCGTTGTAAATTTCGGTGTAAACTGCGAACAAATGTGAAAAGATTTTGCTTTTCATCGTTATAATAAACCAGAATTAATTATAATAACTTGGCCTGAAGTCGCTGTAGTCTAGTAGGTAGGGTACATTGACTTATTAGACAACAGTCCGGTTTTTAAACCCCGAATCAGGTATATGAAAAGAAATATTTTCCTCGGCTACCTCTATCCAACAGTTATCTAACAAAATCTCTGAGGTTAAATAAAACAACCATGTAAAGGTTCTCAAAAATCTGTCATAGGGAGTCCCACCACTTATGGAAATAATTAACATACACAACATGTATGCTGTGAGAAGTTAAGTTGTAATTCTAACAAAGAGTTGTAATGTCATATTAAGTACGTAAGTTTTAGCTCGCAAAAACGGTTTGCCGAAATGTAATTAAGCTGATATTTAGTAAAATATTTGAAGTTCCATTAAAATTAAGACTTCTCGTGCTAGTTCTTCTACAGCGTGAAATAACAGAGACACTATATTAGCCATATTTCAAAAGTTCTAGTGAACATACGAGCCACAGGAAGAGAACAAAAGAATATATTTTTTCAATTCGTACAATTTATGAGATTAACTTTGCTAATTCAAAAATGTTGTTGAAACATGTTGCAGCAACATTACAGAGTAAAAGTTTTAGATTGAAGAGGATTTTAGGAAAAATTTATTTTATTATTTTTGTTACATTTAATTAATATATTTTAATAGCTTTATTCACATTCCAAAATGTTTAAAACATTACACATTTCTTAAGCAACATGTTGCTGAAATTTTAAAACTCAAGAAAATTAATCATAAACTTAAAAAAGTAATTTTTATTACAGAATTTTAATGCAATTATAAAGTCTTTTAACGCCTATACTTAGGTATGAACTGTAGAATACAAGCAAAAAAAAATTGTAAATTCATTTAAAATGTGATCATTTCTATTTTTTATATTAAAAAAGCATTTAATTTATACAAGAAATTAAGCAGAAAGTAGCAGAAAACCATTGCAATTTATGACAAATAACGATCAATTAATTGTATAAAAAGCAACCATATTTACATAAATCTTAAAAAAAGTTTTAGAAAGAAAGAAAAAAAAATGGAAATGCAAATCGAAATCACCCAAGTTATAATACAACATTGAATGTCAATTTGTCAATCAAGCCATGAGATAAATGACTAAAAAGACATTCGATCATTCCAGTTAGTACTTGTAAATGAAGTGAAATATGCAAAAAAGCGTTAAAAATAAACAAATAAAAGAATGTTTTTGCCTAAGGCTGTACGTAAAGTTGTTAAGAAAAATTTTTTAACACTAGAAACTCTTAAGATTTTTTTTTTTTTAAGAAACAACTTGAAATAAAGCGACAAATATTTAAACAAAGAAATTATCGTACGAAAAAAAAAAGAATGCAAAAACAAAAAATTTCAAAAACCCCCTTTAACCATAGCCAAATATTTTAATACTAATCACATGCTTATCAGGTATGCTTATCTTTCAGTTTTTTTTTCTGCTTTTTTTTATTGTATTTTTAAGAAGATTACGATTACATATGCATGATACGTGTTTTTTTTCTTGTTTTCGTTATTTATTAAATTGGTAAGGGAGTTTATGGCGTAGAAAAAGAAAGTTCAATTAATCGATTTAAATTTACACTTTAATGCTTTGATGAATTCAGATTCAGTATAAATAAGTATGAAGAAGTTTAAATTATATACGAACGCATATAACACAACACCACCTTCTTTTATAACCGCAATCATCATCAACATCATTATGATGATCATCACACCAACATCGCCATCGTCATAAGCAGACAACCGCATGCATTAGCAATTCGTGAAAATAAAAGAAAAAGTATTTTTGGTTCCTCCTTTTATTTTTTTTTTCGTAAAATTATTACCTTCACTTTCCAATGCTGCACTAGTTAGCAACATTTTGTATATATTCATATAGATACCTACACGCATATATACATTTAAAAGATAAAGGAAAAAGTATTTTCTTAAGAAATCTAAAAAAATAACACACAGTGTAGGAATTATGTTTCTGAAACATGTTGAAGCAACACAACAGTTTTGTAATAAATTGCATGACTTAATGAAGCAAACATTTCTTTATAGACATGTTTTAGCAACTTGTTGCTAAAGCTTAGAACTATCAAATATTTTTTAAGACTTTTTGGAAATCTTTAAAGGATTTTTTGTGCAATTTTTCTAAAACTATAAAGGAAAAAGTATTTTTCAGAAATCGTCGTGGTCTAGTAGGTAGTGTGTTGGCTTATTAGACATAAAGCCCGGGTTCGAGTCCCAGGCCAGACATCAAAAGAAAATACAAGAAGTATTTTTTCGGCGATTTCTGGAAAAACTCTGAGAGTAAATAAAATTGCCAATTAAAAGTTTCTCAAAAATCTGTCGTTCGAAGTCGACTTTAAACTGTAGATCTCGCCACTTTCGTATAAAATTAACACACACAACATAAGTAGTGTGAGAAACTAGGTCAATAATCTTGACTGAAGGGTTGTAATGACCAATTATATATGTATAAAGGAAGTCGGAAAGGTAATTAATTGTAAAGTTAGAAATTTGTTACTAATTATTTAAAAATGTTGCAGCAACATCAATTTTAATCAAACAAATTTAAGTTGCTAAATTTAAGTTGTTTAATTTTTTAATTGTTACAAATATTTGCACATTTTTTTTATTTTTTCCCCACAAACCAACGTGTTACAGACAGCACATCAAAAGCTATTTCACTGTCAAGTTGCTAGCAACATGTTGCCGAATAAATCATATGGAAATGGTTGTTAACATGTTGAATATTCATTCTTAATCTTACCCCATTTTCTTAAATGTATCAAAAGATCTTGTAATTTAGACAAATATTACGGTCAAATTTTTCTCTCCACCAACAATTTTCTTTTTTCCTTTTTTCAAAATGAAAAAATTAATTACATTTCACTGAGGCAGTGTAAATATTTTGTAACAATTATTTTCATATTTTTCCTTTGAATAAATGCGTGATTGTTTATTAACAAAATTGCTATATTGGCTTACTAAACAAATGGAAAAATTTCAAGTGTTTTTTTTACGATTATTTTCACTGTAAATTGTGATCATATTTCCTTTGGAGAAGAGGTATTGCATACAAAAAAAAAGGAAAAAGAAATTTTTTCTAAAAAGTTCAAGGAAATAAAGGTGTTAAAAATAAATAAATAAATAAAAATAAATTCAAGGAATAAATAAAACATTATACTGAATGAAATGTACCCCAGCACTAAATAAATAACAAAGGAAATATTAAAAAAAAAAAATGTTTACAAAAAAATAAAAATCATTAAAGTTGACTAGTGAAGTTGTCATAAAAAGTTACTGATTTTTTTTAAACCTAAAGTTAAGTATTTACACAAAAGGCTTTGTTTATAAAGTCAATATTGATTTTATTATTAAACCAGCGCCGGTACTCACTCAACTTAACCCTTCATAAAATGGATTTAAAATAAACAGCAATTCACAAGTTTAGTGAACTTCAAAAGAAAATTAAAATCTGTAGAATGCAATTAAAGGCTGTTATTTTGAATCTTAATTTAGGAGGAAACATAATTTATTCAATAGTTTTATTCGACCTTTTCGATTATATTCGAGCTTGAGGTCGAAAAATCTTTTTATTTAATTAGGAAACATAATTTTTAAAATAGAATTTTCAACAATTTGAAATAGAATTTAAAGAAGAAAGCTTTTTAACGAATATTTATGTAAATTTCCTGTAAGGAAGACCACTTCTGTCAATGCATATTGGCAACATGTTGTGGTATTTTTGTTAAGTAAACATATATGTTTATAAACAATACAACATAATAGCAACATATTGCCATACAAAATTAATCAGAAATAATTTCAAAGCATTGCATAATCATCCAATATTACTGAAAATTTATTCTAAGAACACATGTCACCAGTAGAATTGAGCAAATGTTGAGAATCAAAGTTTAACATCTCTTTAAACTATTTGCAGATGGATGCCATGGAATAAAAATAAAAAAATGTATACAAAAAGCTTCCAACGTTGTGTTATTGTCATATGCGTTGAAAGTAGATTAAAAAAAATTGTTTTGTAATCGAATAATGCGATGTAACATTGCTAGCAACATGTTGCTGAACTTTTTTTGCCTTATTCAGACAAAGTTTTTTGCTACGAACGAATTCTACTGTTAAATTTTAGTTAAAAATATATTACTGATTAGTACTTTTCTTACTTTTACTTTTCTTACTTTACTTTTCTTTCCTTCATCATTGAAGGAAAATCTCGTTCTATAATTTATATAATTTTAAGACTCTAACAAGCTCACCTTTACATGAAACTGGATACAAATTTCTTATCTACAAGCATAAGAAACTTATACTTTAAATGTTGCTAACAACATGTTGACAACATTTATATCAAACTTAATATTTTACGTTAAGAAACATAAAACAATAAATAAAAATGAAGAAAAATATACATTTTGAATCAGCAGAATATTTTGTTTTTCTCAATATTAAAAACGTTATTGGAATCATGTCAGCAACATGTTGCTGAACAACACTTTAAAATTTTTCCTATCAAAATCAAAATTAACGAGTAAATTTTTTGATTTCGTCAACATAAAAAATGTTGCCAGAAACAAAAAAAAAATTACGTGTATTACGACAAAAAAAAAAATCATTTCATATCAAAAGAAAACAAAAAAAAACCTTGATATCAAGCTCTAAGCAATTTCTGCAAATCTGAAACTAAAAACGAATTAAACAGTAAATGACTGGCTGACACACAGTCGATATTATGGTGAACTAGAGATAATAGAAAACTAAACCCTATTAAATTGAAATTCCGAAAACAAAACGTCAAAAACTGTGTCAATATCAAACGAATTAAATGTTAATGGAAATGAGAGTAAAAAAAAAACAAATAAAAACAGAACAAGCAATTTTGAAAGAGAAAACAAAAATGCCTTGACAGAACAATTGAAAAAAGAAAACAAGAATAATTAACAAAAAAAAAAAAACTGACATGCAATCATCAGTTGAAAAGCGAAATAATTTTAAACGTTAACAAATGCAATTGTTTGTTGTTCGAAATCCAAAACTTTTGGATAAATTTTTGATGCCGAAAAGTAAACTTTAGCAACAAATAAAGGAGAATATGAATGAATGGATGGATGGATGATGATAATATGCCCCAGTTATGGGAGTACATCACACATGGCCAATAAAATAAAAAAAAAAAAAAATTACGTGTATTACGACAAAAAAAAAAATCATTTCATTTCAATAAAAAAAAAAAAAAAAAACCTTGATATCAAGCTCTAAGCAATTTCTGCAAATCTGAAACTAAAAACGAATTAAACAGTAAATGACTGGCTGACACACAGTCGATATTATGGTGAACTAGAGATAATAGAAAACTAAACCCTATTAAATTGAAATTCCGAAAACAAAACGTCAAAAACTGTGTCAATATCAAACGAATTAAATGTTAAAAGAATAAAAAAAAAAAATGCGAATTGAAATTATAAGTGAAACACTGAAAGAAAAACAAGAATAATTAACAAAAAATAAAAACTGACATGCAATCATCAGTTGAAAAGCGAAATAATTTTAAACGTTAACAAATGCAATTGTTTGTTGTTCGAAATCCAAAACTTTTGGATAAATTTTTGATGCCGAAAAGTAAACTTTAGCAACAAATAAAGGAGAATATGAATGAATGGATGGATGGATGATGATAATATGCCCCAGTTATGGGAGTACATCACACATGGCCAATAAAATAAAAAAAAAAATCTGATCGAATGAATGAATAATTCTTCGTATGGAGTTGTGCCACATACTGTAGAGTATTGACAGTAGTGGTGGGTGGGTGTAAGATGATAAATTTTATTTCTTCAAGAAATAGGAGACTTTATAATAAAAAGAAAAAATACTTACATTTCCGTTAAAGAAGTGAATCTAAAATTACAAGTTTTTCTATGTAAAAAAAAAGCTTAAAACTAGTGAACAGCTGTTGAAAATGTCTTTCTCACACATTATCACATTTTGTAATAAAAATTTTAAAATAAAACTAAGAAAAACAAAACAAAATTTGAAATAAGAAGAATTAAAATATGAGGAATTAAAGAGAATTAAAAGTATTAGGACAGCAGCTGTGATACTCTCACGAATTGATGCACAATTGTAGACATTTTGCTACATATTCAAAGGCTACTAATAAAAGGTCTATAAAGGCAAAAAAGATATCTGACACTCGGGCGTTTTAGTTAACAAAATAGCAATAGGTTATTTGTTTATAGAAGATCTTATGAAAATCTAGAACTTTGAAGAATTCTAATATTTTGTTTTAAGGATGAGAAGCAAAGCCCCTCTCTCACAATTCTGTCGCATGCCAACCAAAACAACTTTTAAATATTTATTAAATCGATTATATTATTTAAAGAATTTCAATTAAATTCAAATTAATTGAGTAAAACATGTTATAAATAATTCAAATTCGAATCTCTACAATTATAATCAAATCAAATATTTATTAAAACATCCAATTAAGAAATCAAAGTCAAGTTAAATGGCATCATTTCATTGAATTAATTTTAAATTTATTACAATATTCATTCTTTAAATCTTTATTGGAATTTAAAAAAGATCCAGAGCAAAATGTAAATATTATTTCAATTGTTTATTAATAAATCAATAGATTTCATGGGGTTGTGTAGTAACATCGAAATGTTTCCAACATGTGTCCCACAAATCATATTTAGGTTCATATGTTGCTTAAAATACAGTTTCTGGATGTTTCTGAAACATGTTTATGAAAACTAAATAATAAGATAAAAACTACTGCAATGGCTTGAAAAATATGCTTCCAGATCAGTATAAACCGACTGTCCACATAAGAAAAATATTGAAGAAGTTCATATTGTAACTTAGAAATACATTTGGGCAACATGTGTCTGGATTGTCGATTTCGAACAAGATTATTGAGAAACTTTTTCATGACAATTTCATTTACTCTCAAATTTGTAATTGTGGACTATTGTGGCATGTTTTAGAATGAAAGGGTGGTTATCAACTGTATTCGCCTAAAAACAATCCCCTTAGTGATAATCAGACGTCGTCACCAAAGAGAACATGCTAAAAATTTGAGTGTATTTATGAAAGGCATGTGTTTAAACCAGAGGAAAATTGTTAGTAATATTTTCAAGTGTACCCTAATATGTTTAGGTAGTTGAAAATGGAAAATATGCAGCACCAAATCCCTAAAGACTGTATATTTAACTTGACAAATATTCTCCCAAAAATCGAAATCATTTCTCATTGTTATTAGTGAATCTCAATAAAAAAAAAAAATAGTGAATTCTACTGTAATTTTTCTTTGGGTGTATAATTAATATACAAAAATAAAGAAGCGATGAGAACCTGTTTTACTGAAAGCTGACAAGCAATTGAACAATGTTGATGTTTGTGCCCTATGTGTGGAAAAAGCCGAAGATGATCTTCCCCTGAGGGACATTGGTGCTAATACATAGGATTGTTGTATCGAGTGTAGTGATGACAAGCCATACAAAATTATTTCTTTTCAACCCAAAGATTAACGCTGTTAAACCTCAGAGAGATCAAGGACTTCGAAACATAGCATTGTGACTAATACAGGCTTTAATTAATTTTTTATACGAAAAACATTTGAAATATTGTTCGCTTATGCACATCCTCGGATCCCTTGCTTTCAGTCATGTATTTTAACCACCGCCCTTCGTATTGTAGGGGAATTTCGAATATTGTAATAAGGGCCACTTGCCGTTAACTGACGTGAGGTTTTTAACGGGCAGATAATTTGTTGTTCATTGTTATTAGTAGACAATATAGTAGAAGTGAGCGTTAAGCTAAACGGAGGATAATCCTACTGGTAACTTTTAAAGTTAAGTTTATGTGTTATATTATTTGAAATACGGCAACTTCAAATATAAAAAAATGTGTAAACATAATAAAAAAAAAGAAACCCGTCGTTGACACTGCTCCGGGATTGACATATTTTTGAAAAAGATAACTTTATTTTATCTAATAACGAAAAAAGTTAAAGGTGACTTTAAGTTCACTTTAGCTAACGAAACGCATAGGATGCCATGGCACCCTATTACTTTGTGAAATACTTAAACAGCCTATGACAATATAGTAAAAGTGAACGTTAAGCTAAATGGAGGATCATCCTACCGGTAACTGTTAAAGTTAAGTTTATGTTTGAACTTTAGCTAAATGTACCTTTAACTAAACCCAAGTTTAACGACAAGTTGTAATAATGGCCGTTAATAAGACAGAATGCAGCGCAGTTTCCCCCGAGGAAGTTAAATAACATTTTTGTTTTGTTAAACAATTTTTCATTACCTTTTGCCAGACAATTGATACGAAATTAAATTCAAATTTAAAATTGTTTATGATGATTCACAATAGCCCGTCAAATACCCAGCCAAAAGCAATTAAATTTAATGTAGTTTTGGTTTTATTTTAAATACAAGTGATGATAGGTGGGTATTAAAAAGATTTGATTGATTTTGTTTTTTCTTTTGCCTTTTCTAACGTTTGAAATAAATAAGGTGTGAAAACGCAATGTCATTAATGTATTATTATTATTTTTAATAATAATTCACGTATTTATTTGAAATATATTTACAGTTATTTCCGTTTTATATTTTGATTAATTACGATTTGATATTTCCGTTATAATAGCAAAATTATGTTTTAAAATAAAATTTTAACAAGAAATTTGAACATTTCCAAACGAAATATATGCCACAGGTTAAGTATTGATTGATAACATGCAATAGGTTAATGGTAATAAGGCTGCTGTTTGGGTATATTTTAAATTGGATCATTAAAACCAAAATTCTATTGCTTGAAGCCTCGATCACTTTGGTATTAAAAATTGAACTTTTTCTAAATATTTTCTTTAGCTTGTGTGAGAAATGTTTTATTCATAGAAAGAGATATTGCTTGCTTGTCACAATTTACAGATGCTTGAATAATTTATAACGTGTTTTATTCAATTAATTCGAATTCTTTTAATCTCTACGAGTGATTGAATGTGAAATTTAAATAGAAAAATAAAAATTAAATACAAAATCCGATTAGGTCAGTATGATTTCTAAATATTAAAATTACAAGGTCCGGTGCCCATAGATTTGTTACGATTTTATGCCTTATTGAAAAAAGGAACTTCAAACGCAAGAGTGTTATCTTTTTGTATTGGATAATCGGTTTCGTTTTCTATCAAGCCTGTTAAATATCTTACATCTAAAAAGTCTTTTAGACTAAAAAAGTTTACCATTTACGAATATGGACCATTAAAAAAGCGTAGAACACGCTTTAGAATATTTAAAATTGAACAAAAAAAATTTTGAACCATCATTACCATTTTTCGAGCATTACGCAGTGATTAATCCAACTACTCTGCTAGGCTCTAAAGAAATTTGAAAAGACTCTAAGCGTTAAAGTACTAACAGTCGCCATAATCTAGTAGGTAATGTGCTGCCTTATTAGACGTAAAGCCGCTGTTCAAACAACAGGTCAAACACATGCAACAAAACGAAATATGCAAAAAATATATTCCCGTCAGCATCCTCTGAGTAAATTTCTGGCAAAAACTCTGAGAATAAATAAAATAATCAGTTTGTCAAAAAATTTGTCGTTCTGAGTCGACAAATAGGTCCCTCAGACATACATAATTGGCCATGGTCTAGTGGGTAGTGTGTTGGCTTATTAGACAAAAGGCCCGGGTTCGAATCCCAAGTCAGACATCAAAACGAAAAATATTTCTTCGGCGACTTCCTCTCAGCAGATTTCTGGCAAAGACTCTGAGAGTAAAAATTGCCATGAAAAGCTTCTCAAAAATCTGTCGTTCGGAGACGACTTTAAACTGTAGGTCCCGCCACTCATGTATAAAAAATTAACACACACAACATAAGTGGTGTGAGAAGCTAGGTCGTAAACCTGACTGAAGGGTTGTAACGGCCAATTATGTATGTATGTATGTACATAATTGGCCATTGGATTTGAACCCTGGCATCTTGTCTTGTCTAGACTACGGCGACTTCATATAAAAATAACACACATTGCATTAGTGGTGTGACAAACTAGGTCGTAATCTTGATCCACTATGTATTTGTAGAAGAGTTAAAAACGTACCCAAGCCTATGACGATGTCACGCGCAATCTAAACGGTGACTAAGAGTACAAAAATGCAACAATTGCCGGGAAAGTTATGTTATGAATTAATGCATTAGTCACGTATTAAGTTTGGAAAAGACCTTTCACTTCTGTTTACTTTATTTTAATTATACAAGATATTTTTTCCTTAATAAATTGTACTGTAGATACATCTAGAACGATGGGGTTGCCATCTTACGTTTCTTCAGAACAACGGGATCGTTAAAACCGCATTGCGTATACAATAATATTGAAAATATAATTACCGTTGAAATCTTTTCGCCCGTGTTTCGGATGTTTACCATGAAACTGCCAAAGTTTAAAATTACTTAAGTTCCAACTATGGAAAGTTAGTTAGTACAGTCAAACACGGTTATAACGAACTCCGTGGGACAAGAAAAAATAGTTCGTTATAGGCAAAGTTCGTAATAAACGGGGTGAAGTCATAGAAGAAAATATAAAATAAAAAGAATTTTTTTCATTTGTTAAAAACCCCAAAATATGTGTTAATTCTTTTTATCTATCAGCTGATTAAAGATCTTAAGTTATAATTTAATGCTGCCATATTAAATAAAAGTAAAGGCTATTGCCACACTTCAAAGTTTTTTTCTGAGGGTTCGTTATAATTACTGGGACCATTTAAAGTAGTTCCTTTTAACCGAGAATTCGTTATAAACGAGTTCGTAATAAACGAAGTTTTTTGTATGGAAATTGTTATTAAAACTTTGGGACTTGAAAATATGTACGTAATAACCAAGAATTCTTTATAACCGTGTTGGTTATAAACGAGTTTGACTGTATTTCTAAAAACTGTATACAACTAAATGTTCACTCGTATAAAACTCTTAATAAAAAAATATTATTCATAAGAACAAAAGGTGATTATAATTAGACAAAAAGGTCATTCAAATATTGAAAATATTACTCAGCCAGCTTGCCTTCTTATCGCATAAATTTTAAATTATAAAAAATATAAAAAATTATTAACGAACGTGCCTTTTTAATCCAAACAAATTTATGATGCGATATAATGCAGAAAGGCCGCCTTAATTAATTACCCATTAATAAATGAAAATTTATAAGTTCTAAGGAGTGTTGAAATAGCTGCTGCTTATTCTTAAAATTAATTTTTTTCTTTCTATTTTTTTTAATTTTCAAATGACCTTAAGAAAATAAATCATGATTATTTAAGAATTTTTACCTATCTGTACGTACGATTATAAAAATAAATATTTTTATTTATTTTTTTGTTTAAATGTGTTGATAACTTACGGACATATTTTATATTCAAAAAATTCATTTTTTTGTAAACATTTTTGCCATTAAAAATTATTAACAGATGGGCCATCAAGTGTTGTATAAATAAATACAAACGGCGCAATATTGAGGAGGTTACTTACCTAAAAAGAAAGAAAAAAAGGAAAAATTAATTCATTAGTCAGTTAAAACAAACGAAAAAGATTTGTAGACAAAATAAAAAAAAAATAAAAATAAAAAAAAATTATAAAAAAATAATAAACAAATTATAAAACATACCAAAATTACTTCATTTAAAGATAAAAATTAAAAAAAGCACAAAAAAAATAACGTGATGTTACTTGTTTATGCGGAATTTCCGCAATAAATATTACTGGTGACTTCAAGCTCACTCATAATTTCCTGATTTGATTACTACGCTTGCTAGTTTGGAGAACCACTTTCGTTACCTTTACCAACTAATAGATTGGGGTTTACCAATTCCAAGTTGGAAACTAGAAATTTTGACTGCACCATCAATATATGTTCATCAGTATATGTCCAAAAATGGATTTTAAAAAACTGCAAATATTTTAAATTAAAATTTTTTTGAGGCACATTTTTTTTGGCGCCTTTTTATTAAAAAAAAAATTACAATATTCCCTCGATTTACGTTGTTTCGATTAACGTCGTCAAAAATTTTATTCCCTTCAACTTCGATTTACGTCGCCTTGTTTATAAACAAAAACACTGGAATTCCCTCTTTCAAAAAAATTCAATACATAGGATAAAAATTTAATTATCTTATTTTTATTGGAAAATGTATATAATCAAATGTATATGGAAGTCGTCGTAGTCTAGTAGGTAGTGTGTTGGCTTATTAGACGTAAAGCCAGAGTTCGAACCCCAAGCCAGACATCAAAACAGAACACAAAAGGTATTTCTGCGGCGATTTCCTCTCAGCAGATTTCTGGCAAAAACTCAAGAGTAAATAAAATCGTCATGAAAGGCTTCTCAAAAAAAATCTATCGTTCGGAGTAGACTTTTAATTGTAGGTTCTGTCACTTTTGTGACATAAGTGGTGTGAGAAATTAGCTCAATAATACTGACTGAAGGTCTGTTATGACCAATTATGTTTGTCGTTTCGTTTCGATTTACGTCGTCTTTTTCCGGAACATTCAACGACGAGCGAATACTGTATCACTCAATTAGTAATATAATAAAGATACATTTCTATAAGGTGAGAGAGCTCTTTAAATATCTTTGTATCTGGGGGAAACTAGTTTAGTACCTTTGCTCTAAGCACTTAAGAAGTTTGTACTTTTTTGGTATTCCTTTGTAAGCTCTTGCTTGGTAATTTTTTCCGACCATAAATGATTTTTAAAATCGTTTATAAAATAGCAATTCCTGTCTTAGTAATAGTCAACTAACTTTCTAAAATTACGTAAAACGTTTCTGTTTTAGTAGCTCTTGAAATAAAAAATGTTTTTAAAATCAAAAAATTAGGAATATTTTTGTATTCTCAGCCTAAAAATGATTATTCAAACTAAAATAAACCTGAAAAATCATTTAGCGTAGATTACAACCTTTAAGTCAGGATTATAATCTAGCTTCTCACACTACTTATGTTCTGTACGATATTTTATACGTGAGTGGCGGCGCCATAAATTTAAAGCCGACTCCGAAGGACAGATTTTTGCCAAACTTTTCATGGTAATTTCATTTACTCTCAAAATCTTAACAGAAATCCGATGAAAGGAAGTCGCCCTCATATTTCGTATTGCTGAATATGTCTGACCTGGAGTTTGAACCATGAAATCTTATCTATTAAACCAAATCTTATCTATTAGACAACCGTCCGTGTTTCAACCATAGGTTCAGACATCTCAAACAAAACGAAATATGAAGAAATATTTTTTTTAAGGATTTTTCTCTCAGCAAACTTCTGCCAAAAACTCTAAGAGCAAATAAAATTGCCATGAAAGGTCTCAAATCTATCATTTAGATTCAAAATTAATTAGTAGGTCTCGCCACCACACAATATCAACACATCCAACATTAATGATTTGCGCAGATAGTTTGTAATCCTGATAAAAGAATTGTAATGAGTCGCCGTGGTCTAGTAGGTAGTGTGTTGGCTTATTAGACGCAAATGCCAGGGTTCGAGCCCCAGGCCAGACATCCAATAGAAAAAGTATTTCTTCGGCGATTTCCATTCAGCAGATAGATTTCTGGCAAAAACTCTGAGAGTATATAAACTTGCCATGAAAAGCTTCTCAAAAATCTGTCGTTCGGAGTCGACTTTAAACTGTAGGTCCCACATTTATGTACAAAATTACACACACAACAAGTGGTAATGACTGAGAAGAGGTTGTAATGATCCAATTAGTATGAAGTCGGCTTAATGGATTTTAATATGATAATCACAATGAAGTCGCCGTGGTTAGGGGTAAGATGTTTGGATAATTATCAAAACTTATGATAGACATCCCATGAAAAGCAAGTTTCGGATCGACTTTAACGTCCATTTATGAAAATTACAAAAAGTATTACTAATCTGACGGCGCTTATCGAATTTAAATGACATCACGATAGATGTTTACGTCGTAGAATTTAAAACTCAATGAGAGTACGTAAAAAAATAATTAATTTTTATTCTATTATTGAATTTTTTTAAAAGGAATTCCCTGATTTTGTCTATAATACAAGGAAGATAAATCGAATACGAGCAAATCGAAGTTAAGGGAAAAAAATTTTTGTACGACGTTAATCGAAACAATGTAAATCGAGACGACGTAAATCGAGGGAATACTGTATGACATCGGCTTGATATGGATTTGGGTGATTAGTCCCTTCGCAATGTCATACCATAACAATTTTAAGCTGCAGTAACCTTCCTCGGCTACAAATCCTTTGGTAAGCAATTTACTTATTTTTAACTGACTCCTGCAAGTGGATATTGTTGCGGATAATGGGTGTTGCTGATTGAAGCATTACATTGCTTGACAGTATGTTGAGATCAAGTAAATAACTTTCGATTACTTTTTTCCTTCGAATATTTAGAATACATAAGAAATAATGAAAACTACCACATTAGGTACCACATTTTGTTGTTGTGAATACACAGTTTACTGAAGCAATCCAATTAAAAAATAATTCGTACCAGTTTTTGTACGAGTTATTTGCACTTTTTACCTTTTACAAGGCGTTATTGCTTAAAAGTCCTCAATAATCATGTCATCATGCATGCATCACAACTTATGCAAGATGTTTAATTATTGATTTAATAATTCACATACAGTATAGTACATAGCATATGTTATTAAATAATTAGTTGATGCAACTTCTCCTTTGTACATCACATCTCACATCAACGAGTTTCATACATGTTTTCTTTAAAAAATTTATAAAAAAATTGTCAATTTATTTACAATAAAAATTGTTGTAACGATTTTTCCCAAGGTCACTGTACAATTATCGTAATTTGTTTACAAAAAAAAAACACAAGAGAAGAAAAGAAAAAAAATAAAACCCGGCTTTAAAATTATAAATAATGCTCGTATTAATAAATATGCAAATCGGTGGCATCCCAAGAGACATTGACTCTTTCAAGCCAGACAAGAAAAACATCTCACATATCGTTAAATTGACGCTTTTATATGCGATTTTTTTTATCATATTTAATAAGTTTTTTATTACAATTATTATTAAAAGCGAAAAAAGAGGGGAAAAAACCTTAACTGCTAATGCAAATGCGGTTGTTGTTTGGTTTCTACAATAAATAAAAATTTTTACTTCTGGTTTAACAACATCTAGCATTAGATAAACGATGTGAACCAACTACTACTACCATCTGATTTTCAGGCAAAAAATTTTTTTTTCTTAATATTGAAATTAAAAGTGTGTGGAAATTTAATTTCTTTTCTTTATTTAAAAAACAAACAAAAAAAAAAATTTGTAACAGTTTTGCATATTCACATTAATTATGATCTCAAACATGAAACAATTGCAACAATTAGTTATTAATTACAGCGATTTATTAAATTTGAATACGAATTTTTGCATTTTAAATGACTGGCATCTGGCATCCATGATGAATGAATATCTTACATGACTATGTAGTATTGGAATGAGTAAAATTGTTTACAACTACCCCGTGATACATGAGATAAATACCTTAATAGCAGTCAATCAAAAAACGGGGAAATGTAAAGTAAAAAAAAAAATAATTGTTAAGTTAATAATTATTTGAATTGTAATTGTTAACACCTCGATAAAGTAAAGTAAACTTAAGGCTTGCCAGTGCACTAAAAATAATAATTTTTGACAAGACATGCATGCATTCGTATGATATTTGAAAAAAATCCTTGAGTTTGCAACAAAAAATTGCACAATTTTAGATTCAAATTATTTTATTGTTATAAAAATATTTAACATTTAATATTTATTATTTAAATTTAAATCTATTTACACCAGATGGCCAGGAAAAACCAACAACATCTGATATTTATTTCAACTTGGTCAGGAAGCAAAATGGTTCAACAACAACAAGATATTTTCGTGTTCAACGTGAGAAAGATGACTTAGGTAGTCCAGGTATGCATGTGTGTGTTAATTTTATACATAAGTGGTGGAACCTATAGTTTAAAGTCGACTCCGAACGACAGATTTTTTTTGTAGAAACTTTTCATGCCAGGTTTTTTTTTACTCTCAGAGTTTTTGCCAGAAAACTGTTGAGAGGAAATCGCCGAAGAAATACTTTTTGTACTTTGATGTCTGGCCTGGAGCTCGAACCCTGGCTTTACGTCTAATTTCAAGTGTTGTTCAGAAGTAATGGTTTTGTAATGGAGAATTATCCAAAGACAGTTAAAAGATCGAAGAAGCTGAATTGAAGACATTACTCCATAAAGAGTTTTGTCAAACACAGGACAAAATCGCAAGTTAACGCCTCAAGCCATGCTTTTAATATGCAGTCAACTACTTCCCTAGTTTGGTGGAAATCGGATAGTTTAGGCCGCTATGCGTGCTCAAGTGAGCTTTGGTAGTCAAAGCTACCGCTTCGACCTACCAACCAAAAGCCTCAAGAGTTATTCACCTGCTGTATTCATTGAAACACAAGTAAATTGGCTAACAAAGCAATTAAAACTGAGAAAGGTTACTACAAGTTTAAAATGGATGCGATGTTACGACATTTCGAAGAGACTAATTAGCCAAATCAATGCCAAGCCGAGCATGCAAGTTAGAACCAGAACAGAAGAGTTGTATATTACATAATACTGGACGGCGATATGTTGTGAAATCAGTAAAAAATTATTTAAAAAAAAAATAGAAATTTTGGTCTTACGAGCATAATTGGTCATTATAATCCATCAGTCGGAATTACAACCTAGCTTCTCATTCCACCCATGTTGTGTCTGTAAATTTTATCCGTGAGTGGTGGGACCCACAGTTCGATATCGAATCCGAAAAACAGATTTTTTTTAAAAACTTTTCATGGCATTTTTTTTTACTCTGAGTTTTTTTTGCAATCTACTGAGAGGAAGTCGCCGGACAATTATTTGTTTATATTTCTTTTTATTGGAGATGTCTCATCTGCAAGTTGAACCGTGTGGCCTATAACACTGCATGGTCTCATTATCCAGAACTTGAACATTGAACAGATCATTGCAAATCTATTTCGAACATAAATAAATCCATTGAAGAAATGGTTCGAAAAACGTTTAATATGTCAGACCAGAACAAAGTCTTAATATACATCGGCATACACACTTTATAATCTTCAATTACAGATCTCAAATAGTCGGCTTCCCGACCGCATGGCCGGTGACGGCTCCAAACCATAATTAGTTCTATATAGTGAAATGCATTTTGCCAAATCGCCTTGGGTTCCATACTTGACAATTTTGTTTGTTGGCGTAAACACCGACTAAAACATTTTAATCGGAAAATCAGAGTTGAAAATCTATTGTTCTAGCGTCTAGCCGCATGTCTAGGGCTTTATTAATGGTCAGACGAATTATTTTGTTCCGTGATTTAAACTTTGTATGAAGGATGTTGCAAATCCAAATTGAATACAACGCCGTAAAATGGACAAGTTCGTATAATTCTCCATAGATTCGCTAACAGAAGCAATATTTTCAGTAGTGCATATATTTCGATGATGCACAAAACCTTGCCACAGCTGTAAGTAACGCTCCCAAACCCTTTACGATTTTTTAATAATCTTTGCAATTCCTTGCAATGTATGTAATTCATCAATTATAACGACCATAATTACCCTAAAAAGTGATTACGTTAAAGGCAACACTGTTTTAACAAGTTTTGTGTGATCCTCACATCATTTAACAGCTGACAAACTTGCCAGACTGACAATTAATTGGAAAACCAAATTAGTACTATTTCAGTTAAGTCAAGCTGGCATATATAAGTTATTCCCATAACCAATTCATTCTTTTAAAACTCTGTCTTAATAAGTATTATTGTCTATCTAATTGGATTTCGATTTATAGCTTACGAATTCAAATATGTTTCTTTTGCTTTCCAAAATTAAACTGTGATATCCATGAAATTCTCTTAGTTTTTACAAATAAAAGCCGCCAATGGTGTTAATTATAGTTCCTGTTAGGTTTTTTTTTTTAGAAATGACACGGCATTCTGTAGACTGGCGTTGAAAATTTATTTATTTCTGGTTACAAACAACTAAGTGGACTTATAATAAATTAAATGGACAATAAACTAAACTATAACAAGCAAACAAGGACAAACATATTCAAAATTTAGTATAAAAAATAAATTTTTTTCTATGACAATACCAGTAGCAAACAGCAAAGACGATGTGCCGCCGCTTTTGAAGTTTAATTGGACACAAATTGAAAACAATTATGCTGCTATAATTTATAACTTTTTGGCAATTTATTGGACTTTGTATTGTTAGCACAAAAATAAATAAATAATTGTCTGCATGAAAACCAAGAGTTTTATTCAATTAAAGCCCAATTTACTTTAAAGCCATGGCATACATACATAATTGGCCATTACAACCCTTCACGGCCTTGCTTCTCACACCACTCATGTTGTGTGCTTTAATTTTATTCATAAGCGGCGGGACCTACAATTTAGCGTCGTCTCCGAACGACAGAATTTATGAGAAACCTTTTCATGGCAGGTTTATTTACTCTCCGAGTTTTTGCCAGAAATCTGCTAAGAGGAAATCGCCGAAGAAAAATTTTTTTTCATATTTCGTTTTGATGACTGACCTGAGATACGAACCCGGGCTTTTACGTCTAATAAGACAACACACTACCTACTAGACCATGGCATAGTTATGCCTTATGTACCTCTTTTAAGGTAAACTGTAGTAATGGGTGATTTCTTAGCTATTATCTTTTTGGCAACACTGGTTTAAACAGCTCACGCATGTTTCGTATTTTGTTTCACTGTGATATAGTCTATAGTTTAACCATGAATCGCCTTACAAACGAACAACGTTTGGAATTCATTGAATTTTATTATCAAAATGCGTGCTCTGTTAAGAAAATTCATCGCGCGCCTCTTCCACCTTATGGTCAGTTTAATTGACCCACTGAAGCGACTATTCGAGCTAAGGTGACTAAATTTCGCACCAAAATTACATTGTTGGACATTAAACCACCAACACGCTTACGTAGAGTGCGAACTGAAGAAAATATCGCAGCTGTATCGGCCAGTGTTAATGATGACCATCAATTATCGATTCGTCGCCGTTCGCAGCAATTGGGCCTCTGTTACTCAACAACGTAGAAAATTTTGCGGAAGAATTTAGGTGTGAAGCCTTTCAAAATACAGCTGGTGCAAGAATTAAAGCCGAACGACCTACCGCAACGCAGAATTTTTGGTGAATGGGCTCTTGGAGAGTTGGCCGAAGATCCACTTCTTTATCGAAAAATTGTGTTTAGCGACGAAGTTCATTTTTGGCTCAATGTATACGTAAATAAGCAGAATTTGGATTGAAGATCAGCTAGAAGCATTGTAAAAGCTACACAATACATCAAGAAAAAGTCACAGTTTGGTGCGGTGTATGGGCTGGTGGCATCATTGAACCGTACTTCTTCAAAGATGCTGCGAATGGTAACGTATCTGTGAATGGTGAACGCCGTAAGATGATATCCAACTTTTCTTTGGCCAAATGCAAAAGCTTGACTTGAATGACATGTGGTTTCAATAAAACGGTGCCACATGCCACACAGCACACGTATCAATGAACTTATTGAGTGGCGGCTTCGTTAATCATCTTAGAAAGAGTATGCCAAAATTGGACTAAGCGGATTTACCATTTGAGGCGCAGTCGTGGTCAACATTTGCATGAAATAATCTTCAAACATTAAATTATATGGACCGTACAAAGAATGATAAACTAAAGCTTACGCCTTGCGCATGATTTCCCGTTAGATGACGTAGTTGGGCTATTTAAAAGGTTTTTAAGTATTTTTCATATGTGAAATTAACATTTCTTCTAAAAAATGTATGCACTACGTGAAAGTAGTTGGCAGCCCTGCAATATAACTTACATTATCATTAGCCAATAGGAAAACAATGAAAACAATTTCTGTGACGTCATTGATTCAACATGCGCAGAAAGTTTTAATTTTGAGTGCGTGATGGCGTAATCTTTAGTTTATCATTCTTGGACCGTACTATCGATTCAAATAAAGATTTCATGCATTTTTCTGAATTTTATGTGTTTTTTTTGAAAAATTTCCCTATAGCTCTTAAAAAATCACCCGTTATCTGAGTTAAATAGCTAGATACGTTGATAAACGTGATTATAAATATTATTTTTACATCCCTGGTACCTTAAATTTACACTGACAAGCTTTGAAAATGTTATAAAAAAAAATTCCTGGAAAACATAAACTACTTAATCCAATGAAGATATTGAAGTGTAGGGTATTTCCGAAAGGCGGTTCTTGACTAAAAACACATTCAATTGAAATTCGTATTTTAAATTAAACACAACATTTGTTATGAATTCCAGATATTCAACATTTCTGCACTATGTATTGTGAGTGAAAAATATTGAAAACAAATCATAAATCAATTTGTTTTTTTTGTTTAATCTATTCGGTATTGTTATTATTATTTAAATTTGTTCAAATGATTCATTAATAATTCACTATGGACATGGGACATGTTGTTGTTGTTGTTTTATTTGCATTATTTGTTTAATTTGTTTAAATTTTTTTTATTTTTTTGATTTGTTTTGATGTGTTTTAATATCAATCTGTCTGTCCTGTGTGTATAGAAGTTGTTAATTGAAATTTAAATCAACATTTTGTTACTAATTAAGTCAAATGCGAGAATAAATCAAATTAATGCGGAGTTTCAGTTGTAATTTTATGCAAAATTTCATTCAATTCTAAAGTTGTTGTAAAGTGCTCTATTTTGTTTGTTGTAATATAAATGTTGTTGTTGTTGTTGTTGCTATTATATTTTTATTACAATTTATTTTTATTTTTTTTTATCAAATTTCAATATGAAACAACAACATTCGAAACAAAATATATTTTATGCCCAGTCATTTTATTGAATTATTTGAGAGTCTAACTAAGAAGGCCTTTTGATTATAATTTTTTAATTGCAGTGTACCCTACACTAAAAGACATACTTCAAATTTTTCAAATTATTTGTCAAGTTTATACTTTTTGAATAAAATTTAAATTTAAAAAGATTTTTAATAACAAACTCTCCCCTGTCTTTACGAGGTAGGGGAAGTAATTGATGATACAAAACACATTGTTTTCGAATGTGCACGCTGACAGAACTATCGCTCTTAATGACGATCACGGCCGCTACCATTGTCCGGATTATGATTGCGAGTAGAGAGAATTGGGCCTCAGTGGCGAATTACATGGCGTGCATTCTAAAACTAAAGAAGAGAGATCTTGAGGCTGCAGAACATGTAAGCATGCCGGCACTTGCGTGAAAGAAATGGTGGACACACTTAGATGTCGATACGCAATCCGGACGCGGATATGAGGCAAAAGGACTCCACTCCGAAGTAATACTACCGTAGCTCCGAAGTGGGTGACGACCCCACACACGGAGGATGTGACGACTTCCTCTATGGTTCGGTTAGGTACATTTACCCTTCCTCGGCGTAAAATAATAAAAAAAAAAAAAAAAATTTGCGGGGGATTTAGTGGGTGAGGACTCCACACACGGAGAATGTCACGACTTCCTCAATGGTTCGGTTAGGTACATTTACCCTTCCTCGGCGTAAAACCAAAAAAAAAGAAATATTGCTACTCTACTATTCTTACCCTCTTAATGAGTATTTTCTTTGCATAAATAAACAAAAAACAAAGAACACTAAAGATAAAAACAAGAAATTACAATAACAAAACTACAGTAGAGTTCTAGAAGTTGTTGTCATACATAAAATAAATAAAGATTAAATAGAGCGAGTGAGAAGCTAGGTCGAAGGTTACACACTGAAATTTGTTGTTTTCGAACGTCCCCGGCCACACACTAACCCACCCTCACCCGACCGCGGAGGGCTCGTCCCCATTACGCAGGGACACGTACACACCACAGTCCGGACTGTAGCGGGAAAAGGAAAAGCTATGGCTACTAGAACATAAAAACAGCTACAGAACTTAATCACAAGCTGAACTAGGTAACAAAAAAAAACAGAACTATCTAAGACTAGAACAAAAATACGTTTTTATACGATAATTTATAAATTACTGCGAGAATACAAGATACGTTTTATGTTACAAACACTACAATTAAAATCTATAGAATTATAATGCGAATTAAAATCATTACATAATCTCCGGAAAGGAAAATTACATGCATAATTCGATCTATAAACATTTAAGGAAAGAGGACGATAGTGCCGTGTAAATCTTGCAGGAATGCTGAAATTCAGGTTGGAAAGCAAAAACTCAGAGTCTATATCACCTTTAACCAAATTAAAAATAAAACAAACACCTAAAACAGACCTTCTACGTTCCAGAGTTGGAAGTTTTACCAAAGCTAATCTATCCTCATACGACGGAAGCCCATTGGTGTAATCCCATCCTAAGCCACGTAAACAGAATAATAAAAACTGTCTCTGCACAGACTCGATTGAATCACTATGACAACGATAGTATGGGTTCCAAATAACAGACGCGTACTCCAAAATAGGCCTAACAAGTGAAATGTACAGTAGTTTTGTTATATAAGGATCAATGAATTCCCTAGCCCATCTTTTCACAAAACCAAGAACAGCTCGAGCCTTGCCAATCATCAAACTAATATGATCAATAAAAGACAATTTAATATCCAATAATACTCCTAAATCAAGATATGAAGGCACAGCTTCCAAAGGGCAAGAATTAATCATATAAGTGGACGAGATTACACCAAGGCGAGAGAAAACCATGCATTTACATTTTCTCAAATTAAGATCCATTAAATTTAGCCTGCACCAAGTAACAAACAAATCAATATTTCGCTGAAGAACAGCCTGGCCATGATCATCATCAAAAGTATAAAATAATTTAACGTCATCAGCATACATCAGAATATTACAATCAGAAAGAGCAGAAGGAAGATCATTCAGAAACAATAAAAACAGTAAAGGACCCAAATGGCTACCCTGCGGAACACCAGAAGTAACACATACAGTCTTAGACAATACATTCCTAAACAATACCCTCTGAGTCCTAAGGGAGAGGTAAGAGTCTAGCCAACGAAGAATAATATCAGGAATACCGATTAGTGAAAGTTTAAGAAGCAAAATACTATGATCAACCCTATCAAAAGCTTTACTGAAATCAGTATAAATTACATCAGTCCGAGCACCGACAAGAAAGCCCCTGAAAACATGTGTAGTAAATTCAAGAAGATTTGTGACAGTCGACCTGCCCTTCAAAAAACCATGCTGGAAAGGAGATATTAAAGATCTTGTATTAAAAAAGAGATAATCCGTCACTAGTTTCTCCATCAACTTGGGAATAGCACTTAGCTTGGCAATACCCCTGTAATTGGAAATATTAGATTTATTACCCGACTTGTGCAAAGGAATTATGAACGAACTCTTCCAAATAGATGGAAAATGACCAACCCTCAGAAGCCTATTGAATATAAAGGTCAAAGGACCACTCAAGACAACAGCACATTTTCTTAAAATACAGGCCGGGACCCCGTCAGGGCCCGGCAAGTATGTAAGTTTCAGTCCAGACAAAGCATCAAGAACAGACTCCTCATCAAATGAGTATATGTTAGGAATAGAGACACTTCCCACAGAATAAGGATACCCGCCACTCAGATCAGGGCCCGGGTCCAACTGCCTATAAGTAGACTGAAAGAAGTCAGCAAACATATTCGAAATATCAAGGTGACTGGAGGATGATAGATCCCCGTAAAACATCTCAGTAGGAAACAAAGATGATTTACGTTTTGCCCGAACGAAGTCGTAAAACGACTTAGGATCGTTAGCGAAATTCGACTTGACTCGAATCATATATTCCTCATAACAGTAATGATTCATTCTACGATAATCCGCACGCGCCCTAGAATAAAGAGCATAATCAATATCAGAACCTGATCTAACAAACTTTTTAAATAATTTCGATTTCCTATTCCTCAACCTTGACAGTCTAGCCGAATTCCATGGAGGACCAGAACGCTCCAAACGACTTTTTACCAATGGAACACACTTCCCAAAACATTTAAATAATACATCATAAAAGTCACCCAAGATCCTGTCAAGTGAAAGAGAGTCGTACGGTGGCGAGATAAGTACAGACGACCAATCAACAGAGGACAGAAGTGTATTCAAGCGACCAAAGTCCGTACGATGGAAATTAAAACGCTTCTCATTATCAAATGAGCGATCAATTACAGGAGGTGAACAAAGATCAACTTCAATAGAAAGTAACAACGTAGGATGATAACTATCCTCGGGAATAGATATAGGATCAATGCGAAATAAAGAAGAAATACTTGGATCCTCCAAAAACACAAGGTCCAAAATTCTCCCCATTGAATTAAATACACCATTAACTTGGAAAAGACCTAGATCACACATAGCGGACAGAATTTCATCATAGAATGGAACTGAAGAACATGGCACCAATGACCCAGACTCAGGTGAAAAATTCCAAGATATATGAGGAAGATTAAAATCACCAAGAACTACAATACTCCCCTCTTGCCCCATTGAATCCATTACCTTAGAAATCAAATCAAAGTGAGCCCTATAAATATGAATGTCAGCACCAGGAGGAATATATGAACAAGTAATGTAAATAGACTTCCCATGATTATAGACCCTAACGCAAATAAACTCAATATCCTCCGAGGAACTAAAGTCAATTAATTCAGATGAGTATTTAGAACAAATTGAAATAAGAACACCACCACCATTTCTTAACTTCCTATCTCGTCTATAAATATTAAAATTACTAGACAAAATCTCAGAATCAGAAATATCACAATTCAGCCAAGTCTCAGTAAAAGCAATTACATCAAATTCAAAATCAAAACTACTATTATAAAGCGAAGAAAGTTTAGACCTAAGTCCACGAACATTTTGATAAGCAATTCCAAAATTAAAAGACAATTTAGAAGCTAGTTTTTTCGAGAAATAGAACCAGGCAAATCAACACCATTCCTACGATGACCCAGCCTGAATACAAATTCACGTACCAATACACCCTGTGGCCAGAATGCAGGATCAACAATTTCACCAAACTTTTCATCAGCAACATATAATTTAAATGAAGAAATGCTACTATCCAAGGATGACCTCAACTTATAGCAACCAAACTCAAAAGGCTCTCTAATCTTCGATTCAACAAAGCCAGTTGAGGACTGGTATTGTGTAAGAAAGTACTCTAGCGAAACCGCCTAATTTAAGACTTTGTCCGTGATGAATGGGAACATGAAGGGATCGGATTATTACTGTAAAATAAAAGGATTTTGTGTTTACCTAATTTAGGTTACATGGTGATAGCCCGTTCGGATACTCAATTCATCGACATTTTGGCTGGAGAAATTCCTCAATAGAGGAAATGCCCACAGAATATATACATCGGGACTTTGCCGTTTTTAATGCATAATTTTTATTAATTTTAAAGATAAGCATAATGGGCTACATAATTAATTTAAAAACCAAAAAAAACAGTTCGGGTATAGAGACATTTACATTCATTCATTTAGTGGATAGTCCATTTGCATCCAGTCGAATTAATTTTAATAAAAAAAATTAAATATGAAATAATATTTCTACGCCGGCTTGCTGTCAGCGGAAATAAAAAAAAAACTCTGAAAGTAAATAAAATTGCAATGAAAAGTTTCTCAGAAAATCTGTCGTGCGGAATCAACTAAAATTTGTAGATCCCGCCGTTCATGAGTGAAATTAACATTCACAACATAAAGTGGTGTAAGAATCTAGGTCGTAATCCTATCTAAAGGGTTGTGATGAACAATTAAGTGTGTAGATTTCAGTCTTTAAGGGAATGTGTTAGATAACAAGCAAACCCGAATAGTTGCATTATTGGGCGCGTTTGGAATTCACCGATATTTAGATCTCATTTAATAGTTTTAACACTTGTTCAATTTCGACCTCCGGGTACTGTATTCGTCCTCTAACCAAACCATAGAAACTAAATATTGCTTTTGGACTTCAGAGTTGGGAGAGTATCTCTTTCCATGATCGTTCTAATGTCTCGAATGAAGTTACCTATCCCTTTAAGGTAAAGTTCGAATAGATCTCTCAAAGAGGGAAATTCTGCTGCCTAAAAATGAAGTGTAAATGATACTGGAATTTTTGTTTATATTACGTCATCTGCATTGGTATTTCGACCCAATGACATCTTTGATAATAGCAAAATTAAAAATTGATTTTTAGGGTATTTTATTAATTTTCAAATGCATTCTGAGCTTTCAAATTATAAAACTTGTTTTCTTTACGGGTTTAAATTTTAATTTTTATTTTTCTGTTCATGTTTTTTTTTTGTATTTTCCTTCTATTTAATGGTTTATTTCTTAAGTCAAATGTTGCAACAATTTTAATTTTATTTTTGTTTTTGGTTTAACTTGAACCCCTACTCAATAATTTTTATGAGTGTTTGTTTTTTATTTCATTTAATTTCTGCTGTTGTTGTTTAATTTAATTGTGTAGGTTGTTAATTTTTTTTTTCGTAAGTTTGTTTGTTTGTTTAATGTATTTGTTACTATTTGTTTTAAATTAAAAAAAATGAATCGAAAAGAAACAAACAAAAAAAAGCTGAACAATCAAATCACTTTCCGTTTCGCTTAAAATAAATTTTGACGTCAAAATCGTTAACGATTTTCAAAACCATTTTTGGCAAAAAACGTTTTTCAAATTAAGTCGATAATTTTTACTTGTTTAAGCAGGCAATTAATGAAATAAATCATAAATAAAAAAAAAAAACATTTATTATTTCATAAAAAAATAATTCATAAAATCAAGGATCTCAAAATACCTCGTATTCTATTTGTTTCTTTTTAATCTCTAGAAAATCTTAAAAGTAATAAATTATTTAAGAGGGTACTACACGCATTTATGTATGTATACCTGGGGTAGTAATTCTAAAAAAAAAAAAAAAAAAATAATTTTTAAGACTAAAAACCTGAATAATATAAAGCGACTGTTGTCTAGGTACAGGTATGGTCATATTATGCAAATATTTACCCAAAAAAAATTAAAAATTTATTAGTTTTTTATCCTTGCCACTCGGTACAACTAGTACGCAAGCATTCTTTCTCTGCTTCCTCTCTCCAGTCGCTACTGTAGCAGAAATTAGACGAAAAGGTTCCTTGCCTACGGACAGTATCCCGTAAGAATAGAGATCATATTATAAATGACAAGTTGGAAGAGAACAATGAAAAGCATTATCCTCCCTGAGTTAAGGCCCAAGCCAGCATAAGTTACAACACCCGCCTTCTAACCAGCATTTGCCAAAGAGTTAAATTTGGTCCTAATTTTTAACCAATATTTCTAGCACACAGTTTACGGATATATCACCACGCCTAGAAGCCCAGATAAGTGAAACCTAAGAATAATCTTGCACTCATGGATAGCATTGTGCTCGACGAAATGGAATTTATGGCAGCATAACTGTCCGATATCACTATATCCTCAAGAAATATTGTGCTACTAAACCAATCGTTTTATCGCCATGAGTCCAATCTACAATAGTCTGGGTGTGTGTACTTACTTACTTGGTTATTACAGTAGCTTAACCAATATTACAACCTAGCTTCTCACATCACTCGTATTATGTGTGATAATATATAATCAATAAGTGGTGGAACTTACAGTTTAAAGTTGACTACGAATGATAGATTTTTGAGTATGACAACTTTTATTTACTTTCACAATTTTCACCAGAAGACTGCTGAGAGGCAGTTGTCGAAAACAA
Organism: Sarcophaga peregrina; assembly: GCA_014635995.1. NCBI lineage: Eukaryota > Metazoa > Arthropoda > Insecta > Diptera > Sarcophagidae > Sarcophaga > Sarcophaga peregrina. Next base: position 26,010,588 of record CM025789.1, on the reverse strand, counting down.
AATTTTTTTTCATATGGTTCGAGATGTCCTAGCTAGGGTTTGATACATGGGTTCTCGTCTGCTATGCCAACACACTACCTAGTAGGTTAAAGTCTGTATATAACCTATATTTTTTCCGTTAACACATTGACTGCTGCGGCAATTTTCTCGAACGCAATCTACGAGTTATCTCGTACACACTAATGTGAAGCAAAGAAGTTGTCGTTTTTTTGCTAGTTTTCTGAAAATTGCCGCGAATCGCAATCTACGAGTTATCTCGTACACACTAATGTGAAAAAATGAAGTTGTCGGTTTTTGGCTAGTTTTCTGAAAATCGCTGCGGCAGTCAATGCCGCAATCTACGAGTTATCTCGTACACACTAATGTGAAAACACGTTGACGGCTGACTACGAGATAACTCGTAGATTACGTTCCCTTCTAGAGAGCCAAACTACGAGATATCTCGTAGTCAGCAGTCAACGTGTTAAACTTTATGCCGTCGGTGTATATTTCAAAAGAAAATTCGTAGGAAGATCTGACTTTGTATTCCAGTAATCGCTACTGGGAATCCCGGCATCTAACCACTTATTCAGATAGTTGTTTGGCAAACTAAGGATCTATGACTCTAGTGCGACCTTAACTAAGTAATTTTCTGATTCCAATCGGACTCCCGCATGAGCTGTCTGCTAATCCAGAAGAAACTGGATTCCATTGTGCATTCAATCGCCCAAACGTTGTTAGAAAAAGAACGATGTGCAGAAGAAGATAAGATAAGGCTTTTAAAAACTCATTGACCAAATCCAGAATATATACATAATTGGCCATTACAACCCTTCAGTCACGATTATTGACCTAGTTTCTCACACTAGTTATGTTGTGGTGTTAATTTTATACATAAGTGGCGGGACCTACAGTTTAAAGTCGACTCCGAACGACCGGTTTTTGAGAAACTTTTCATGACAATTTTATTTACTCTCAGAGTTTTTACCAGAAATCTGAGAGGAATTCGCAGAAGAAATATTTTTTTGTATTTTATTTTGATGTCTGGCCTGGGACTTGAACCCTGGCTTTATGTCTAATAAGCCAGCACACTACCTACTCGACCACGGCGACCTCATTGATCAGTTCTTCAAGTCCAGAATATTTTTCATAATAATGGATTGAATTTTTTCCTTAAATTTAAATTTATGCCTGTTTAAATTTAAATTTTTAATTTTGAAAAGGAATTGTGAAAAGAAGGGGATAGCATTTGCTTTAAAGAGGATTTCCGTTGAACGAACTAATCTTTTAAAACAAGGCTTGAGTGTACTTAGTGTAAAATAAGAAACCGCTATGGAAATATGTTTCAAAATATGTTTTGCAAAATTAAATTAAAAATTAGAATATTTGGAAAGTAGAATGCATTTGAATATTTTTAAATATGCAAATACGATAATAACTTTATAAAATTAAATTAAAAAAAAATTATTTGGCGGCAAAATGAATAAAACAAGATTTCAAAATTAAAAAAAAAATGACTTCAATGCCTGCGATAGAAATAAAGAAAGAGAGAAAAATCAACATGCTTCGGCGGCATTTTTCTTAAGTAAATAAATTTCGAATATATTCGAAAATATATGGATTGCAGTAAGTCAACGCCTACAAATGATTAAAATTGTATTTAAGTTTTAACAAGATTTTGTTTTAATATTTTTTTTTTTTTATTTCCTTTGATTTCCAGATGCTGGGCCATAAATAATAATTACAAGCTTTGATTTGATTTTCAAGCAGCATAACTTGAGTTGACCTTAAAAAACAAGAGTTGAGTTTTTAAATTAAAAATTATTCGGTATTCGGAATGTACACAAATGTGTAATTATTTAAATAAATAAAAGCAACAACAAACAACAAACAATTTTTTTAATTTAATGTTTAATGCCACAAAAACTGAAAAAAATAATGGAAAAAATGTTAACAAGTTTGTTTGGATATTTTTTTTTGATTTTTGTTTTCAACGCCGTTGCAAGATGTTTTAGAAAAAAAGGTTAATTATACCGGCGGCTTAGCTACTATTTAATGTTTTTGTACAACAAACAACATTCTTTTTATTATTATTATTACCCCATAATTATTAAAAGTAATTTTTATTATGTTATTGTATTCTATGTCATCCTTTCCTTTCTTCAACTTTATTAAACTTGTTCTCTCAATTTGTGTATTTTAATTACAATTTTTGTGAGTCAGAAGATCTGGGTTAATTGCTGGTTTATAAAACTCAATCCCCCAACCACCACCGCCATTCCAGTAATTATGAACCGAAATAAATGGGTCGCGTTCTGTCAAAACGACAATAATGTTTGTATATGGTTTGTGTGCCCAATTTTTAATATCAAATTATGATTCACACTCAATTTTCTTTTGTATTCTGGGGTTTAATGATAATGTTCTGTTAAAAGAAAAGATTGAATTAAGGAAGGTCGTTTCATAAGTTCATTTTCTTGAATTAAATTATCAAATAAGTGTTCTCTAGACATTGACAGATGGAAGGAGGGATAATTATGTGATGGATATTTCCAATAAATGCTTCAATTAACTTGAAGTTCATTTGATGTGTCGTTCTTTTAAATATGACAGCTGCAGTTCTTATCGTCCTTGTTGGATGATATTAAGTTACCTCACAAGGTCTTCATTTGAACGCCAGCTAGTTTTGTTGAAAGCTTAGCGATTATTCGAGTATTTTGATATCTACGCTAAATTACTTAAAGGGGCGACAAATAGTACAACTCTACTTGGAATACATTGATAAACCCATGCATATACACATATGTAAACTACAAGTGCAGCGAATATGCTCAAATACATTGGCTTAAAACACAGAATATGGTCGAGAACATCCTGTAGGTCTGGAGGCTAGATTAAGGTAGGAACTGCTTAATAGGGTTTAAATAAAGTACTGCATAACTGACAGAACTAGGAACTGCATAACTGCACTTACTAGGAAAATATGGTATCAATGCTTTAGAAGACCATCGAATAGAATAAAATTTATTTCACGATCCTGAGGGTAATGCAAACGGTAAGGTAAGGATTGTATGTCTGTAGTAGCAAATGAGTGGATAAAACCCATCACCAGCCGAAACTATTATTTGGAGGCTTTGTTTAAACATTTGTTGGGCCAAAATCATTTGAAATAAATTAAATAACTGGTCTTGAATGCATTCAAAAGCTCATTTAAAAACTAACGAATTTGTTGAAAAACTTTTGAAGTTATTCAAAAATTAGGAGTGATGATGAGATCGATACATCGACCTATCAAACTGCGAGATATAGTACTGCGGTAGTTCTGCTCTCAACTTATTATAACGAAATTCCTCTATAATATCTTCCGCAACTCTCTTAAACTGCCAAACTTCAGGAAGTTGTTCGACGGCAGTAAGGATAAATCTCTGTTTCGTAGTCAGTAAGCAGAAAGAGCAGGCAATTTCTAGATTTCTGCACAAATTTCTTTGAGTCTACAATTCTCAGTCAAAAGACCAGTTACTATTATCAGGCCGTTTCTGATTAGTCTGATTAAAGGCTCACCATATGTCTTAAGGTTCAATTAGTCGTGACTAAACCATAACCATATAAATCAGCTGTTTTAAACAACTTTATGAACATCACTGTTTTCGATTATAGGTGACTTACCATAATGCCATAGTTATAACGATAACCATATGTACCAATTGAATTTTGGTTTTTTGCCATAAGCATAAACAGCTGTTTGCTGAATTTACTTACATGTATACACATTTTTTTTGTTTACTTCTGTACTTTTGAAAAATACATATGTGCAATTAACGTAAACAGCTGTTTATGGCCATGGCAGCACTGATTGCTGCTAATAGTAAATTTACGTTTATGGATTATGTTACGACTACAGCGTTATGGTAAAGTCACGACTAATTGAACCTTTAGGGAGTGTTTTCACCTCTCAGAGTTGTGGAAGATCCCATCTTGGCAAGCTGATTGAGCATATTTATAACGATTTAAGGCAAAAAAAAACATAATCTCGGATTATTAACATCTACCCGGCTCCTGAGCTCACCTTTTCAGAGCGAAAACATACAACATTTGAGTCAACAATGCTCGTAATGGTAATCAGAAGATCAGGATTACATGCTAGTTTCTCACACCATCCATGTTGTGTGCGTTAATTTTATACATGAGTGGCGAGAACTATAATTTAAAGACGACAATAAATGACAGATTTTTAAGAAACTTTTCATGACAATTTTATTCACTCTCAGAGATTTTGCAAAGATCTGCTGAGAGGAAATCGCCGAAAAAATATTTCTTCATATTTCGTTTGGAGTTTGCAATAAGACAACATACTGCCTACTAGACAACGGCTTCGTAATGGCAAAGGTTTGAAGTCCAGAGTTGTTGTCTAATAAGCCAACACATTAACTACGGACTACGTAGTTTTTAGCCACTGAAAAATAAGGTCGTAATTAAATGCCGTAAAGTGGTGCTCACGAGGCAACCGACAAATACGACGTCCAGCTCATTACAGAAAGTAAAATAGCAATGGCCGCCATGAATAAAACATTTTCAATCATTATTTGGATGCTCTTGTTATTTTCTTTCGAAGAAAATTAAGACCATAATTTTCCCTCATTATTTATTAAACAACCCTCGTATTGGCAATGTTATTTATTCCCAAAAAAAAAGTCATGAAAAATTAACATTTTAAGACCCACAATATATCGACACCACTCAACTCTTACCATAAACTCAACTCTTCTACCATATGTTGCTGATGATGTGAAGTCTTGAAAATATTAAAAAGTGAAATTTCTGATGAAAATAAATGGTCGAAAAGGCACTCAGTCAGGGGTACAGTGGTTGTATGTAAATTTACATGTCAGAGAAAGAAAAATGGAGAAGAAAAGAAAAGAAAAAAACAAACAAACAAAAACTGTGTCAAAAACTACACAAATTTCGTGTCTGTTTTTTCCTTCGTTTTTTGTTTGGGTTCCAACAACTTTAGTTTATGTTTTCTTTTAATTTTATTTTTCTTTTTGTATTTTGTATTAATTTTCATGGTGCTAATTTTTTAAATGTGCTATGCATTATATGAGTATGACGGCGGACTGACTTGGCTAACTGACCTAAAACGTTATACAGATTCGCGTAAAGAAAACGGCGTTTATTTTTTTGAAAAAGATTTATTTTATGCGTAATTTTTTCATTAATTTTATAATTTGCTGTAGCATATGAACGAAGAGAAAAACTTTAAAGGCCTCATTTAAAGTGGTTGTGTGGATCGCATCGTATTAATTGCGTAAAAAATTGAAATTGTATTTTAATGTACCCATTACAAGCTTAGCCGCTCGTAAAGTTAAGTCTTACTTTCATGAAAGTGAAACACAACACAGAAAAAACTAAAACAAAAACCAAGTGATTTAAAAAACAATAAATTTTCTTTAAAAGAAAAGAAATAAAATAGGCCACCAAATGACAGATAATAAGTATAAACAATTTATAATTTAATGATGCAATTAATAGGAAATTTTCGAAAATATTTAGGGCCATTATTACAACTTCCCGTTAAAGTTGACGTTAGTTAAAAATACCTTTAGCTAAAGTGAACGGCAAAGTTACGTTTAACTTATTTTCGTTATAACAACTTACAGATAAAAAATTACAAAATTAATGGTGTTTTCTTTTCTACCAAAAAAAATGTGCATTTTATTAAGGAAAAATGCAATTTTGCGTTTGTTTCTTAAAAATGTTTTGCCCTCTAAAATGGTGGTGGGCATTGCATTTATGCCCTGTATAAATCGAGAGTGCTGATAATGCCCTGTAAAGCAGATAACTTTTGTTTATTTATAGGGCTACCAGATGATATTTAAAAAAAGGCGCCTGGTATTGTTATCCAATTTAAAGTTAATTTTTCCATTATTTTGTTAAGTAACCTTAAGGAAATATTACATTATTAAAGCTACATGGTCCGTAATATAAAAAATGTGTTAAATTTTTAAAATTTAAAAATTTTTTTGTTATGAAAAAAAGCTTTCAAAAAATAAAGTTGAGAAATTAGCGATCTGGCAACACTTTTTTCATATTTACACTTATTATTGAAAACAAATCAAAAAATACAACATATTTTTAGATCTAAAACCTTTTTTATGAAAGAAAATATAAATATGGATATTACTGCATCTATTTTATTTGCAAAAATTGAAATAAATCAGTTATTAGATTCGTCTACGTCATCTGATGAAGAAGAATTACTGAATTTATTACATACATAATCAACAGCCGCCGTGGCAAATACAGGGCACACCCTTTTTTAAATATTTGTGTTATATTCTTCTCAAATAAAAAATGACATTACAACAGGGGGTTGGTCAAAAATTTTTTTAATGCACCTTGTAAGAGGGTGACATTTTCTTTGTAGAAAAGAAAACACCATAACTTTTTTCAAAAATATGGCAGTGCCGGAGCAAAGTCGTTAAAACTGCTAAATTAAACAAGTTTTTTTGTTTTAAAGCAATGGCAACAACGGACTTCGTTTTTTTTTTTGGTGTATATACTCATTTTGTTTAAATTTGACGTTGCCATATCGAAAATAGTATATGATATGGCAAGTTCAAACATAAAGTGCCCTTTAAATGTTAAAGTTAGGATGATCTTCCCTTTAGCTTAACGCTTACTTCTATCTTGTTGGGTACTCGTAATAATGAAAAACAATTTATTTTTTCGGTTAAAATCCTCCCTTTAGTTTACGGTAAGTTGTAATAATGGCCCTTAAACATATAATTTAATGCTTTATAGGTCCCATGTTACGAAGCTTTAAAATATAACAACAAAAAAGAAAATAATATTCTATTTAATCTCAAAGAACTTACTTATCACTGATAAGCAGATACAATAAAACGTGATTCAAAGCTATCAAAAGGGGTTTTTATTTGAAACTACAAGTGCTATAATGAAAAACGAAAAAAAAAACTCACATTCCATATAATTTCTTTGGAATACAATCTTCTTGTTAAAGTATTAATCATTCATCTTTAAAACAACAAAAAAAGAACAAATAAAAATCGACAACAATTCTTTAGATTTTATATCAATTTACTTCCGTTTTATATAAAAAAAAATTTGCATACTTTAACAAACGAACAAAACAAAAACTAAACAAATGCCAGCCACAGTCATTTCAAATCTCACACCTCTTCACCTATTCTACACTTCCCGCAAACACTTTATCAAGTCAATTTAAGAAATAAAATTAAAATTTAAAAAAAAAAACACGACAAAATTATGAACACAATACAATTTAGTGTCTAGGTCAGGTATTTCTTTCTTTTGTCAGAGTAGTTTGACGACAGCGATGGCGTTATACTCTCTTTATTTTCAGCTCGATTTTTTTTTTAAATCAGAAAAGAAAAAATCAGGCAAATAAAATTGATTTTTACGTCACGGTTGAAATAATGTATTAGAAATTTAAATATTTATTAATATTTTTTAATTTATTTTTATTTTTTTTTATTTAATATCTGGCAGCTCAACACCAAAAATGTTGAATTTTTTTCACGTTAAATACATCACAAGTTTATTTACCTTTTTTAACTTGTGTTGTATCTTGAAAAATGTTCAATAAGTATTGATTAAATATAAACACAAGAAAATACACGATAATAGGTGAGATAGAGAGAAGAAAAATTGTGAAATATTTTATCAATTAATTGAAGTATTTCACAGATTTGCCATGGCAACGCACGCTTTCTTTACAGGGTTAAAATATTTCACATTTTTTTTTTAAGAAAATGGCTTTAAAATGCTTCATATGTTCAGATGATTGAATCTTGATATAAAATCTACACCATTTCCAATAATATTTTTTTTTCTTACCCAAAACTAAGCACGTAATGCAAAGAGAAATTTACTTGTCTGGAATTAATTATTCCAAATTAAGTTTCAGAATTCTTGCAGGAACTCTGGAGAAAAGAGTATCGAATAATCAAAGATATTGACTAGAAAGAGGAATATATTTTTGAGCATTAAAAAATATGGCAGACATCAAACCGAAAACAATCACCGGCTTTGCAAACAGTTTCGGAGTAATACTATGTTCACGTATGCAATTAAATTGAGTCAATATTCGATAAATTGAGAACAAACTTTTAACCGTTCAGGCGTAATAAATATACGCAATATTCAGCTTACTCAATATTCATTTGACAGCTGGTAAACAAACCAGCTGGTTGTTTCAACAACATTGTTTTTGTTTTTTTTTTTACTGGTCGTTTGACAACTAAACTATTAAGAGGAAGTGTTCGGTTACTTATCATATGTTCACTAAACAGACTTAAGCTAGTGCTGTATTTAAAGTTTTACTCAATATAATAACAATTAGCATTTAATGAAGCAATAATTAATTAAGATTTTATATGAAATATTGAGATCAATATAGGCGTTAATTGCGATTTACGCAATAAAGGTGCATACGTGAACATGATATAAGTCAAAGTGTATAAAACGGTTGACATCAAGAGTTGCAATGTTCTAAAACGGCTTTCCAGACTTTATTCAATTTAAGCCCGTTGTGTACCTGCAGATTACACCAGATCCTTTGATCCGCATTACAGGATCAGAAGCTCGGATACTTGTTGTTAATGGTAGAAACAACTAAAGCTAGACTAACAATCTCCTATACAGTACCAGTAAATTCCATAACTTTGGGAAATTCTTTACTCCGAGAATGATTAAAAAAGATTGAAAACAATAATTTGGTTGCTATATACACTTCTATGAGAAGTATACATACATAATTGGCCATTACAATCCTTTAGTCGGGATTACGACCTAGCTTCTCACACCACTTATGTTGTGTGCGTTAATTTTATACATGAGTGGCGAGACCTACAGTTTAAAGTCGACTCCAAACGACAGATTTTTAAGAAGCTTTTCATGGCAATTTTTACTCTCAGAGACTTTGCCAGAAATCTGCTGAGAGGAAGTCGCCGAAGAATTATATTTTCGTTTTGATGTCTGACCTGGAGAGTAGAGAAGTATATAGTATACAAATAGATTGAAACAAGAATACATACAGTCGAACATCTATAATTTGAACTTCTATTAGTTGAATTTTCTACAAGTTGAAACACATCAATAGCATCTTTAAGAGAAATTCTATCAGGTTTTGCTTTTTTAACTTGAAATTTCTATAAGTTGAAGTTTTTTTTCTGGATAACGGTGATGCAATTTATAGAAGTTCGACTGTACTTAGCTTCTCACACCTCTTGTGTCTGTTAATTTTATCCACGAGTGGTGGAATCTACTATTTTAACTCGACTCTGAACAAGAGATTTTTGAGAAACTTTCCATGACAATTTTGTTTACTTTCAGTTTTATTTTGCCTGAAATCTTCTGTGAGGAAGAGGGGAAAGAAATAGTTTTTCATATTTCGTTTTGTTGGAGAAGATGTCTGTCCTGGGGTATTTGAACCACTGTCTCACGTCTAATAAGCCAACTCACTACCTATTAGACTACGGCAACTTCAGCTCACATAATTGATCTTTAAAAACCTTTAGTCAAGATTACAACCTAGCTTGTCACCTCACCAATGTTGTGTGTGTAAATTGTATACAAAAGTTGCGTCGACTCTGAATGACAGGTTTTTGTTGAAGTTTGCATAGTCGTTTTAAATTTATTGTCAGAGTTTTTGTCACAACACAGTTGAGAGGAAGTCGTCGAGGAAACATTTTTTTTTATGATTCATGGTTAAAACTATGGGCTAGCACCTAATAAGCCAACGCACTACCTACTGCACTTCGTAGACTTTGGTGAATGTTATGAATTCTTCTTGTAAAACCAAAAAAAAAAAAAAAACCCCCCTAAGCAACGAGGTATTTATGCGAGAGTCGATTGACATCGTTTCCGAAACCAAACCTAAACCTTGCTGCGCTTAGCTATGGTTTTGCATTACATAAAAAATAAGGGTTAAGTGATTTTAAATTTTTAAATTTGTAAAACAACAATTTTTGATTTGATCTCAATTTACTTAATTTTAAAATGTGTATGCTTTCAATGGTTGTAACATAAAATGATTGAATTGACTTACTCAAGTTCTAGTAAAGAAATTAAATTTTTGACACTTACCTGGAAAGAAAAGAAAATAAAAATTATTTTAAATATTAAAAATAAAAATTAAAATCTTAAAAAATAAAAATTTAAATATAAAAATATTTTAAAATAAAAAGCCCTTTTCTAGGTCTCCAAGGAATATTTGTTAGAATTTCATATTCAAATGACAGCGAGTTTGAGAAAATTAAATAAATTTCCAGAGAATCTAGAATATGTGGAGGTGCGAGAAAATTTTAAAGTTATATTAGCTTTCAAAAAGTACTTTCATGACTTTACTTACTGACTACTTTTTTATTTTATGAATTCGAAAACTCTGACACAAAGTATTAATTAAGGATAATAAGGATTAATTAGTGCAACTTCAGGTTGCGAGAAATATAGGGAATACAGTTGTTCCAAGTAAACTTTCCTGGATGTGCCTTGGCTGCATTAAATATTGAAAGGGATTACATACATACATAATTGGTCATTACCACCCTTCATTGTACTCATACTCATTATAACCTGTACTTATAAATTAATTTTGTAGCGAGTACGAATGAATCAGAGTAGTTGAATTTCAATTCTGTTGATTCACTCACACTCAAAATTGAATGAGTGGTAATGAGTAGCGGAAAAAACGATTCATTGCTAATCTCTGTCTCACATCGCTTATGTTGTGCGTGGATAGCGGGACCTACGGTTTAAAGTCGAATCAGAACGACAGATTTTTGAGAAATTTAACTTACTCTGAGTTTTCCCAGAAATCTGTTGAGAAGAAATCGCCGAATAAATATTTTTTGTATTTTGTTTTGATGTCTGGTCCTGGCTTTACTTCTAATACGCCAATACACTATCAATAGACTACGGCGACTTCATAAGGGGATTAAAATATTGGAAATTCTCACACGCATAGGCGATACAAGAACTAGACTTAATCTGTTGATTCATTTTAAATTAAATCGTTTTACTGAATCATGATAGAAAATCAGCTAAGATAACCTGGATCTTTGGTTTCAAACTAAAGCCTTTGCAATCTTCACATTTTAACCCACAAATGGTGTAATTTTTACTATAAAATTTTACAAAATAGGCTGCAAAAAATTGTTTAAAGTTAAGAAATCAATATCAGGGTAAACGTGTGTTTATGTTTTTAACACTTTTCTTTTTGACTTTGCTTTTCTGTTTGTTGTTGTACAAAAACAATTTTTTTTAAACGAAAGTGAAATTATTTTCACTCAGATTATTCAATTTTTTTTTTTTTAATTTTTAATAGTTAACTTAAGCGTGAAGCTGCCATTTATAGACTTGATTAGTGTCAGTTGGCATCAACATAATTAGCATCGTCGTCGTCGTCATAGTCATCGTCAACAGCAATTTGATAATGTCGTGGTCTGCTGCTACGCCTTTTAAAGAGTCGTTAATCTTTGTTTCGACTTGACTTTTGCCTGCGTTTAATGGTGGTTGGTTCAGCGCTCTTTTACTGGTCATTCACGTTAAGGTGTGTGTGTGTGTGTGTGTGTTTTTCTTTACTTTACTTTGTTTAATTTTCTTTTCCAATTTCGAATTTCGAATTTCTGTTATTTCTTCGATTTTAGAAATTTATTGGAAATATGTTTATGACAATACAAATTAAGTTGAGAAGTAAAACAAAAAAAAATCCATTTTAAAATGACGCATTAAACGGTTGGTTTATGTAAAGAAAAAAAGCAATAAATTGATAAGGCACGCTATTTCTAAGCGTAAGATATAGGAAGAAGAAGAAGAAAAAATATTTAAATGCTGACCAACAGAAATAGTGTATTTAAGCATTACAATTCCAATTCAATTCACTTTAAATGATCCTCAAATTCATTGATTCATTATAACAAGAGTGCTAATTAGTCATTGAATTTGATGTGGAAAATACTCGTAGTGTTAATGGAATTTTTATTGCTTTTTTCGTTTTTGCTCTCATTCTTCATTATTATTTGGTTTAAAATTCATCTTTAGCTTACGAAAATTGACGGTATTTTCAAGTAAGCAAGGCAAAAGTGAGAAAGAATCGAAATACGAGAGGAAAATTTATATTTTAAAGCATGAACACAAGCTGTTAGCTAATTGGGTTTATGGGAAACGTTGTAGCTTTGTGCTAAACTTGAGGTTTCACAATCCTTATGAACACAGCATTATTTTAAGTATTTGAACAGAATGAGTACGTGACATAAACACGAACAGCTAATGCCGTAGGATATTCGGTCTTATCATGAGTGTCGTTGTCGTATCGTTTTTGAGTCGAAAATTAATCGTTTGGTTCAAATGGTACCACAGTTGTCGAAAAACGACAAAATACAAAATTTTTTTCAATTCTATTACAATTTTCGGTACCACGAGAGACGTCAATAAATCGTTAAGCTTTTTGTTAACGACGACTAAACAAATTAATTAAAAAGAATTAAAAAAATCCATTTTAAAATGACGCATTAAATGGTTGGTTTTTTTCTTTTCTTTCTTTGGATAATTCTGTTAAGCAAATATAATTACCAAGAAATTCAAATTCGTAAAACAAATTAAAAAATGTAAAGAAAAAAAAAACAATAAATTGATAAGGCACGCTATTTCTAAGCGTAAGATATTGGAAAAAGATGAAGAAAAAAAATATTTAAATGCTGACCAACAGAAATAGTGTATTTAAGTATTACAATTCCAATTCAATTCACTTTAAATGATCCTCAAATTCATTGATTCATTATAACAAGAGTGCTAATTAGTCATTGAATTTGATGTGTAAAATACTCGTAGTGTTAATGGAATTTTTATTTTTTTCCGTTTTTGCTCTCATTCTTCATTATTATTTGGTTTAAAATTCATCTTCAGCTTACGAAAATTGACGCTACTTTCAAGTAAGCAAGGCAAAAGTGAGAAAGAATCGAAATACGAAAGGAAAATTTATATTTTAAAGCATGAACACAAGCTATAAGCTAAGTGGGTTTATGCGAAACGGTGTACCTTTATGCTAAAGTTGAGGTTTCCCATTGAAATCTATTTTAAGAGCATAGCGGCGTAATATCACAATCCTTATAACTAAAGCATTATTTTAAATATTTTGAACAGAATGAGTACGCGACATTAACATTAACAGAAACAGGATATTGTTTTTTTTTTCGTACTTCGAATAGTGCTCGTAATATAAAGCTGTACGTAAAAAAGCCCCGAAAGTTCTTAATTGTTCTGATTCAACATAACTTGGTCAGGAAGTAGTGAGGAAAGAACAAAGCAACGCTATCTGACAGTCATTAAAGCAATGACGACTAGTATACTCTGGATTGAAATCGTTTTGGCTTATTAGACGAAAGGCCCGACTTCGAATCCCAGGTCAAACATCAATACGAAAATATGAAAATACTTTTTCGGCGACTTCCTCTTAGCAGATTTCTGGCAAAAACTCTGAGAATAAAAAATTGTCATGAAAAGCTTCTCAAAAAAAAAAAGAGTCGTTCGGAGTCGACTTTGAACTGTAGGTCCCGTCACTTATGTATAAAATTAACGCACACAACATAAGTGGTGTGAGAAGCTAGGACGTTGTACAATGGGTCAATTCGACCACCGGGTACTGTACTTGTCAGAATTGACAAGTACACGTCCTCTAACCTAACCTAAGCTATACTCTGGATTAGAATGAGGTCTATATCTGCCAGATCATATGAAAATTCACGGTAATGTGAAGGCAAATAAACTTGCAAAAAGTAAAACTTCCACACGACTTGCGAATCCTTGACCTTTCTGTGAAATAGAAAGAGGATTTCGAAGGGGTAAACATGGCAAATAGAAAGTTAGAGTGTTGGAATCTTCTCAAGTCAAACGAATTTGAGACGATCTACATAATTACAATACGAAGAGGTGGTGTGAGTCATGCACACGGCCATCCAGAAAAATCTGAGAAAGGCAATTGAAATTCTGATCCTTGCACCCTGATAACTGATACATTCTGCTTATTAATTATCGTGTACCCTAAAAGGAATTATCTTTATTATTATCGAACAGCATTGAGCTCCAGAAAGCTTTCTGCTTGGAAGCGAAAAAAAGAAGTACTTGCGATGAATATTTTAAGGTCAAGCTTGTTTCTAGAAGCATACACGATGAATTATCTGATGTTGAGTATGTCAGAAGCTCTATTTATTCCGTTAAAATAGTGGAAATCGTTTTGTAAAAGAAATTTTGATTTTAAAGTGCTGATTACACTTTAACTGGGGGACACAAAATTTGATAATCGCTTATTTTGAATATGTTTCGTGCTTTGGTTGCATGGAATAGTCCTTGATTACCTTTGAAGATCGCGGATTTTGGTAATGTTTATTCACATAACATATACGTATAAATGGTCATTACAACCCTTCAGTCGGGATTTCAAGCTAGCTTCTAACACCAGTTATGTTGTGTACGTTAATTTTATACATGAGTAGCGGGACCTACAGTTTAAAGTCGTTTCGGAACGACAGATTTTTGAGAAACTTTTCATGGCAAATTTTATTTGCTCTCAGAGTTTTTGCCAGAAATCTGCTGAGAGGTAGTCGTCGAAGAATATTTTTTCATATTTCGTTTTGATGTCTGACCTGGGATTTGAACCGTAGCCTAACGTCTAATATGCCAAAACACTACCCAAGAATGTAAACTAAAAATTACGCCATCACACACACATGATTAAAACTTTCTGCGCATGTTGAATCAATGACGTCATGCAAGTTGTGTTCCTATTGGCTGCCAACTACTTTCACGTAGTGGACATATTTTTCAGAAGAAATGTTAATTTTCACATTTCGAAAAGACTTGGAAACCTATAAAATAGCCCAACCACTTATACCACTTATGTTGAGAGTGTTAATTTTATGCATTAGTGGTGGGGACTACAGTTTAAAGTCGCTTCCGAAGGGGAGATTCTTGAGAAAATTTTCATGGCAATTATATTTACTTGAGAAGTTTTTGCCAGAACTATGCTGAAAGTAAGTCGCTGAACTACGGCCTCACGTTTAATATGCCAACACATTATTGATGGGATACGCTTTGGAAAATTGGCATTGTTTTTACCCCCCGGTGTATAGATAGCCGTTATTATGCACAGTATTACAGTATTAAGTCGATCGATTCGTAATTGAATTTCTAACATAATCGAACCTAGTCTTTCTCCAACTTTTTATACAGAATCGGTTATTTTTTTTAGTCGTTTTCTTATTAAGAAAGTAAAAAAATTCGAAAAATGGTCAGTAAACCTTAGAGTCAAGGGCAGAAATTTTGTACCAAATGTGAAAAATATTTGCATTATTAAACATATTTTGCACTGAATTTTATTTCAATTTGTATTGTTTTCATAAACACTCCATAAAAGCACCACAATAGAAGCAATTGATAATTGGAAAATGTATGGGACCCCTGCCAAGTAAGTGATTTTTACTATTTTTTTTTCGTATTGTCTTAGATAAATAGATTAAATAAATAAAAAATAAATCAAGAGAAACAAACAAAAACAATCTTAAAAAAGGAAAACTTTAAAAGCAAATACAAAAACAAAAAAAATAAAATTTTTAAAGCCACAAAACGTGATTGAAATTTAAAGTAAATAAAATAAAAGAAAAGAAACGAAAGAACAACAACATACGAAAGAAATATAAGTGTTTTCGTCACAAATATCAGGAAATTCATAAATTAAAAAAAAAAATAAAAAATACGAAAAAAAAAGTACACAAAATAAAATCAAAACAAATAAAAAATAAAGAATTTTTTTCTTTATTTTTTAAAAAAAAAGCAACGTGCTTTCATGCTGATTTTATGGATAAAATAATAAGAAATGAAATTTTATAATAAAAAATTAAAATAATAATGATAATAAACAATTTGTTAAAAAAAACATAAACAAAAAAAATTATTGAATTTATTAACGAGCCATTTGCTGCAGTCGATATTTTTTTTATCTTCAACGATTCGCACGAATTTTTATAAAAAAAATGAAAAATTTAAAAATGCTTGCATTTCAGGTGTCGTTTTTATGGCAGAAATTTTTATAAAATTCATTCACTGATAAGATATAATTTTCGGATATTTTATTTAATTTTTAATTTTCCATAATAATATGAAATTTAAATATAAATTGCACAATTCAATTTAATTGATTGAGTCAATTTTAAACGAATGCTACTGGTTCTGTAAAGAAAAAACAGTCGGAAGTACATATTTTCAACAATTCTGTAAAATTGTATAAAAAAAACCTGTGATGAATGAAACTCTTTATAATCGTCGAGTAAGGAGATAGGGCGAATAGCCTCTTAACTGACGACGTACATATATGCGACCTGAGAAAGTAATAAAGAGGCCTTAAGTGGCAAGAACTAAATGTATTTGGAAGACTGCGGTGTTGACTCAATTTGGCCTCAGCTAGGAAATCACCAAATCCATACCTCCAAATTCATCTTATAGTTATTCGTGAATACCCTGACGTCGGAGCTATTAATGAAATTGCCCAATGCTATTAATGGGGTACCCCCGCACCTATGGTCAAAATTAAATTCTTTACTATAATATTCGATTGTAAAAAGCTATATTCGGTGGGCCATCGATTTAAATACGAACCATCAAATATTTCGAATCTGACAATACTTATGTCATTCTATTCTGTCAAAAAATTCATTCTCCACTAAACGAAATGAATCGATTTACACGTGAGCAACGTTGGGATTTATTGGAATTTTTTTTTTTCCAAAACAAGAAAATTGGTCGGAAATTTTGTTGCCAAATCAAGAAAATTGGTCGGAAATTTTGTTGCCAAAAGAAATCATCTTCTCTCATTTTAATAAGAAAAATTGCCGCATTTGAGGCGCAAAGAACCAATCGTGGTCTTACAAAAGCCAATGCACCCATTACGAATGACTGTGACTTGTGGAGCGGAGGTATCATTGGCTCATATTTCTTTGAAAATAATGACGGTAAAACCATTACGTTCAATGCAGACACCAATCCCACAATGATAATGGATTTTTTTGTACCCACTCCTCTTTATTATAGTGACGTGAACGATGTTTGGTTTCAACAGAATGGTGCAACTTGGCATACAACTTATGTCACAAACGATTTATTGCGTCAAACCTTTGACGGCTATTTCATTAAACGAAATGGTGTTGTTAATTGGACTATATTCTGGGGAATGATGATAAAGAAAAATGTTATACCAATATACCAAAGACAATTCAACATTTGAAGGCCAACATTCGTACTGTCATTGCCAAGTTGCGAGCCCATATAGTCGAAAAACTGTACAAAAAATTGGTCCGATCGAATGGGTTATTGTGTGAGGTCAACCGCGACAGCCATACGAATGCAATAATATTCCATTTCTAAACGGAACAATTTACTTTACACATACATATAGTTATAATTGGTCTTTACAACCCTTCAGTCAGGATATTGACCTAGTTTCTCACCAAGAATGATAAACTAAAGATTACGCCATCACGCACACAAAATTAAAACTTTCTGCGCAAGTTGAATCAATGACGTCACGCATATTGTGTTCCTATTGGCTAATGATAATATAAGTTATATTGCAGGGCTGCCAACTACTTTCACATATGACAAAGACTTGGAAACCTTTAAAATAGCCCAACTACGCCATCTAACGGGAAATCATGCGCAAGGCGTAATCTTTAGTTTATCATTCTTGGTTTCTCACACCACTTAAGTTGTGTGTGTTAATTTTATACATGAGTGGTGGGCAGCCTAGTTTAAAGTCTATTCCGAACGAAAGATTTTTTTGAGAAACTTTTCAAGGAAATTTTATTTACTCTCAGAGTTTTTGCTAGAAATCTGCTGAGAGCGACGAGAGTTGCAATATGCGATCACTTTGCGAACTTTGAGTTCTCTTTTACGCTTCTATGTCCGTTTCAAGTCCAAAATTGTTGGTTGGTCTCGATCTGGAATCTTTTGGCTATAATTTACTTCGGAATGTGTAAAATTCTCTTGATATAAAAAAAAATCCGACTAGAGAGTTGCTGAAAATGAGCGAGTGTTTGGGGGATAAATCATTTAAATATTAGAGTCATAGAACATATTTTAGAAAACAATGACAAATATATACTTGATCCAAAAAAATTATCAACAAAAAAGAAAACTTCAGTTCAAAAGATGGTGGAACTATATAAAATGGCAGTCTTAAGTCCGATTGATAGTTTACTGTGTGTGATAAAAACTAATTATCATATAAATTCCAACCATAAAGAGTAAACAATGCCCTTTAATACTTACAACAGAGTCTTAAAGTCAATGTCAATAAGAAAAGAATTATCAAAAACCCAAAACTACCAATTAAAATCAACACAGGAAACGTGACATTTTTTACTACCCACCCTGTACATGATGACGATGTTTTTTTTTAACAATAAAAACAAATACAAGATAAATAATTATGAAATCAAAAACAACAACATACTATACACAGTGTAGCAATTATCAGGGTATACACTCTGTCCATAATTTATTTCTTTACGTTTTTATCAAATAGGAAGTGAAGAAAAAAGAATGCAATTTTTATGTTTAAAGTTCATAATAAAAATCAGAAAATAAACATTCAACATAAAAAAATATTTCCTTTTTTTATTTTATTTTATTTTTTTTTTTAACAAAGAACACTTATAAACAAAACTTTAACGAAGACAATATTGTAGGCAATTTGATAAAGACGTCAATTCAAATCGAATCAAATGAAATAAAACGTCACAATTAAAACTGTTGTAAAACAAAGTTCTTTGAAATAGAATTAATATTCAAATACATTTCTTCGACACCGGTACAATTGAATAAATTAAAAACTTTTCCAATGGGAGAGAAAAAAATAAAAAAAATATCAAATAAAATAAAAAAAAAAATAAAAAAAAAGAAGTAAAAAACTTTCAAATAAAATAAAAAAAAAAATAAAAAAAAAATAAACAAATAAAAAAAATATAAAAAATAATAATACAGTCAAACCCGGTTATAACGAACTCCGTGGGACCAGAAAAAATAGTTCGTTATAGGCAAAGTTCGTAATAAACGGGGTGAAGTCATAGAAGAAAATATAAAATAAAAAGAATTTTTTTCATTTATTAAAAACAAAAAGTATTTTTTTTTATTAAAAACCCAAAATAAGTATTAATCTAGCAGCTGATTAAAGACTATTGCCACACTTCAATGTTTTTTCTGAGGTTTCATTATAAAAAAGGTAAAATGTATGAAATTTAATTACTATGACCATTAAAAGTGGTTCCTTTTAAACGAAAATTCATTATAAACGAGTTCGTAATAAACAAAGTTTTTTGTATGAAAATTGTTACAGTCGAACTTCCCTATAATGAATCTTACGGGACCAGAAAATCACTTCATTATATAGAAACTTTATTGTACAGTAATTATATTTATCCCCCACTTTTTATTTAAAATAATTAGGCATAAGGCAAGTTCGAAGCCTTTTGCGTTTAGTGCTCAATTGCTTGTCTTCTACATTTTTTAGAATCACAGTCTTGTTTTTTAAAATATTTGATAATGTGCTGGGAAGAATTCCAATCTGCCTAGCCATATCTTTTTTTTTTATCCTTCTTCAACTTTTTGGGAATCCCCTCATTATATGTGGCATCTTTCTCGGTACACAGAATTGTTAGCATGCGTAATAGAAAATTGTTTGAAAAATTCATTATATGGAGACAAAAACGCATGTGAGTCAAATATTACACCTGCAAAATTGTTTCATTGTAAAGAAAACTTCATTGTATGGAAATTCATTATAAGGAGATCAAAAACAATGAAATTGGAACGGAAAAAGTTGTGTGTTTGAAATCAATTCATAATAGGGAGAGCTTCATTGTATAGAAGTTCACTATAGAGAAGTTCGACTGTATTAAAATCTTGGGACTTGAAAATATGTACGTAATAACCAAGAATTCGTTATAACCGAGTTCATTATAAACGAGTTTGACTGTAATTAAAAAATCATTTAGAAAAAAATTGTCATAAATTTTTTTTGAAACAACTGCCTGCCTCTGTGTAATGTTTAATAAGGCCGTGGTTACACCAACATGGAATATTTAATTTAAACGGTATATTTGAAACGGCATGTCAAATTACTTGAAAACCTTATATTCTAACACCCTATGTCCGCACTCTCCACTTTACTATTCCGCTTTAAAAAAAATCTTTCAAATCGCCTATGGTCTCATAATTTATTAGCAATTGTAAAACACATTGAAAACGATTTGTAAAACACAAATTTTTATTCTTGGCGGTACATTTTTTTTTTCTAAATATTTAAAGTAAATTATAAACAAAAAAAAAAAACTTGAGAAAATTTATGCAAAAAAAATTAAAAAAAAATTCTAACATTTTTACGACCACGGCCACCACAAATACACAAAAAAAAAATAAGAAAAAAATTCTGTAAAAAAAATTTTAATATTTATTTACAGTTTCATTTCGTAACATTTAAAAAACAAAAGCATTTAAAAAAATATTTCTTCTTCTATATAATAATTTTGGTTTGCGAATTTAATTAATTCAAACCATAATTTTTTTTTTTAATTTTTAATTTTTATTTCTTAAGGCAAAAACCAGTTTCCCAGTACAATTCATTGTTTGATGCGAAAATAAAAAAAACACAATTTAAATAAGGCTACACACCACAGCAACACAATACAATACAATGCGAGTATAAACCTACAATAGGTTTACATCTAACGCTCTATACTTAATGACTAAAATGGTTGAAGTGGTATGGTATGGTAGACAAAAATTAAAATAACAAAAAACACACACAAAAAAAAAAACGTATTTATTGACCCTGAAAATTGTGAGAAATTTTTCAATTTGTTTATTTCGTTAGAGAAAAAATTATTTCACAAAAAAAAACCATGTGTTTAGAGCACCGTAAAAAAAAGCTGGAGAATATAATGCAAAATGTCGAAAATATTTAATTATAAAGGGTGGACTATTTAAAAGTTTAAATTTAAAAATGCAGTAAAACAAAAATGATTTGAAATTTTGCCAAAATGTTTTCTTTTTTCTTGTGGAGTACAATTGTTCCGTTTAGAAATGGAATATTACTTCATTCATAAGGCTGACACAGCTGGTCTTACAGTAGAACTCATTCGAACGAATCAATTTTCGTGCACTTTTTTGAGTATATGGGGTGGTATATCAGCAATAGCATCACGAATGTTGGCCTTCAAATATTCAATTGTCTCCGGTTTGTCGTTATAACAGTTTTCTTTAACGAGGCCCCTTAGAAATTCGACCAACAGTATCAAATCGCAGCTTCTTGGCGGCCAATTGACATCACCATGTCGTTTAATTAAACGGCCACCAAACGTAGCGTAGAGAAGTCGCCGTGGTCTAGTGGGTAGTGTGTTGGGTTATTAGACGAAAGGCCCGGGTTCGTATCCCAGGTCAGACATCAAAACGAAAAATATTTCTTCGGCGACTTCCTCTCAGCAGATTTCTGGCAAAGACTCTGAGAGTAAAAATTGCCATGAAAAGCTTCTCAAAAATCTGTCGTTCGGAATCGACTTTAAACTGTAGGTCCCGCCACTCATGTATAAAATTAACGCACACAACATAAGTGGTGTGAGAAGCTAGGTCGTAATCCTGACAGAAGGGTTGTAATGGCCAATTATGTATGTATGTATGAGCGGCAAGTTGCACTAACCAGATGAAACTCTACATCGTTCACATCAACCTCATGAAGAGCGGGTGCAAAAAAATCGCTTATAATGGTAAGATAGCTATCCCCATTAACCGCTATTGTTGCGCTGTTCTCATTTTCAAAGAAATATGATCCAATGATGCCTCCGCCTCACATGTCATACCTAACAGCCACTCGTAATAGGTGCATTGGCTTCTGTTAGACTCCCTGTGGGGGTTTCTGAGCCCCAAATATGGCAATTTTGTTTATTAACGTAAACAAATATGATCCAATGATGACTCCGCCTCACAAGCCGTACCAAACAGCCACTCGTAATAGGTGTATTGGCTTCTGTTAGACTCCCTGTGGGGGTTTCTGAGCCCCAACTATGGCAATTGTTTATTAACGTCAACAATTATGATCCAATGATGACTCCGCCTCACAAGCCATACCAAACAGCCACCCGTAATAGGTACATTGACTTCTGTAAGACTCCCTGTGGGGGTTTCTAAGCCCCAAATATGGCAATTTTGTTTATTATTGTAAACAAATATGATCCAATGATGACTCCGCCTCACAAGCCGTACCAAACGGTTTCTGAGCCCCAACTATGGCAATTTTGTTTATTAACGTACCCTTACCAAGATGAGAATTTGATTCACCAAAAAAAGGTTTTTTTTTTTGCCTAAATAGGCATTATCGTTCAATTTCTTGTTGGCTTATCTAGCGAAGGTCTTTTCTCAAAATTGGACGTAAACTGGAGCGTTGGGATCGATGACGCTCATTCTTAGCCATAGCTTCTATATTTTCTGGTGTACGACTGTACGAGCACGCTCACGTCTTGGCTTATCAATAAAGAAACCCAGTAGTTTCACGAACTTTAACAACAAACTTGCTACACTGTTGCGGACACTGTTGGTCCTTCTTTGCGACCAAATTTTGACAATTTCCGACCAATTGTTTATGTTTTGAAAATAAATTTCCAATAAATCCCAATGTTGCTTAAGCATAAATCGATTGATTACGTTTTGTGGAGACAATATACCGAATTTTGTAACAGACATAAGTATTGCCAGATTCGAAATAATTGATGCTTCAAATTTAAATCGATAGATGAACCACCCGATATAATTTATTATTTTTTTTTTTCCTTTATATTTATTTAAATATTTTAAAACCTATTTTTATTCCCATTTCAAATAATTTTTTTTTTCTCAATTCCATTTGCATTCTTTTCGAATTTAAATTTAAAACACTCAACACCCCTGAGGTGTAAAAATGAGAAGATAGATAACCCATTTTAAAGTTGGATGCAACAAGCAAAAAAAAAAGCAAATATAACTTGAAATGTGGGTTTAACAAGAGCAAAATATAAGAAATTAAGGGAATTGCTACTAAAATAAAAAACTACGTACAGTCAAGGAAAAAAGTATACATACACTGATGTATATAGATTTTTTACCCGGTGATTTTTATCAAATTTAAAAAGGTTTTATAATCTTGTAGCAGTTGAAATTAAAAACGTTTGAAGACAAAAACGAATATAAAAAATTTTTGGTGTACGTAGACGTTTTTCTGTGACTGTATATGAATATGTATGCATGTATACTATATCGAAATAGCATCAGATACTACAAAATATACAAAAGAAATAATTGCCAAAAATAAAACTAAGAAAACGACACCAACTATTGAATATCATCAACAAAACTATGGGAAGATTTAAGAAAGCATGAAAAATGCACTCTTTTAAATAGTTTACGTTTAAAGTGAAACAAAACACAAAAAAAAAACTCGTTTTATTTTTATCAGCATTTAAAAAAAAGTTAATAATAAATTGAAAACGAAAATTAAATGCAAATTAAAAAACGATTTAATACAAAAGTAAACGAATATACGAAAATGTGAATGAAAGAAAAGAAATAAAAATTAAAGAAAAAAACTTCCTATTAATGCAAATAGATTGAAAAAAAAAATAGAAATAAATTTAAGAAATAAAAATAATTAATTATTTCTCTTCTTGTACAGCTGTTTCAATTAAAAACAAAAACAATTATGCACCATTCACCTGTACTATTAAATAGAATACTAAGGAATGATTAATGTTTCGAATTAAATTTTAAAAGAATTAAAAACAAGTTATTAACCTTTGATCAGAGATTAATCTAAGAAAAATCAACATTTTGGAAGCATTATAAAAAAAACTCACTCACAAACAATATTTGGTATCAAAAGTATTTAAAGATTCTTAGGTTTTTTTGAACTTTTTCGAAACCCCATTCAACTGCTGGATTTATAAGAATTTAGCAGAATAATAAAGACTGTCATAATTGGGATTTATGACAGTACAAGTGGGCCAGAAAAATTTTGAAAAATTTCTCAAAGTCCTTTGATTTGATTAAGGATTTTTTAAAATTTTTCTTAAGTGTACTTCAGTAGTGCAATATTTTGCTGCGGATAATTTTAAACTCAAAAGAAATCCTGTGACAGTTTATGTTTAAGTGACTCAAAGCAAATAGTCACCAGACAAGGCAACCTCAGTCAGACTTAAGAAATTCTCTTTATTAAGAACAGCTACCCAGTTGCCAGCTGACCACTTAAAATTTGCAGTTGCCGAAAAAATTTTGGATTTTTAAATATTGGTCGGCAATTGCCATCTTTGATACAATTTTTTGCAACTGGAAATACCACCGAGGATCAGCAGCCATTCATACTTGAGCTATAAAGCATAAGCTAAAGACCTACAAAATATGAACATGATCCTAATAATGCAGTTCAGGCATATGTAAGCACTGTTTCCAGTGCTTAAAAGCAAAATATTTGTTTTGTCTTTTTAATTCCATTTCAATACTACCGATTGAATTATTTAATGAGCTCTCCAGACATTATCACTTGCCTTGCCTTGCGTGTTACAGATGTTAAATAAAAGTTGTCTGGCCTTCTAAGACCACAAAGTATCTTATCCTTTATCCTTTCATTTCACTGCATTGTTTCAGTTTAATTAATCGAGTTGTTGTAAATAGCAGATCTGTTGTAATGTAAAAGTTTCTAGAACGATAGGGTTGCCAACTATCATTGTATTGGCTAAATTGATAAGGAACTTCGGTTATTAGTTTTACTTTCATCAGAACATACATAATTGGTCATTACAACCCTTCAGTTAGGATTATTGACCTAGTTTCTCACACCACTTATGTTGTGTGTGTAAATTTTATACATAAATAGTGGGACCTACAGTATAAAGTCGACTCAGAACGATAGATTTTTCTTGAGAATTTTTTCTTGCCAATTTTATTTAGTTTCAGAGTTTTTGCCAGTAATCTGCTGAGAGGAAATCGCCGAAGAAATACTTTTTGTATTTTGATATCTGGTCTGAGGCTCGAATCCTCGAATTCCTGTCAGATCTGTTGTAATGTAAAAGTTTCTAGAACGATAGGGTTGCCAACTATCATTGTATGGGCTAAATTGATAAGGAACTTCGGTTATTAGTTTTACTTTCATCAGAACATACATAATTGCACATTACAACTCTTCAGTCAGGTCTATCGACCTAGTTTATCCTACCACTTATGTTGTGTGTTTATTTTATACATAAGTGGTGGGACCTACAGTTTAAAGTCGACTCCGAACGACAGATTTTTCTTGGAGAAACTTTTCATGGCATTTTTATTTACTTTCCGAGTTTTTGCCAGAAATCTGCTGAGAGGAAATTGCCGAAGAAATACTTTTTGTATTTTTGTTTTGATGTCTAGTCTGAGGCTCGAATCCTGGCTTTACGTCTAATAAACCAACACACTACCTACTAGACTATTGATCATCTGATGATGTCCGTGATATCCCCCCCACATCACATTTTTATTTGCCTCTTTCCAGATTCAAAACTGAATTGCTAGGGTTTGTAACCGGCACACTATAACTACAGTACAATGCTGCCGATTTAGAATCGATGAGGCTCAATAAAATCTAAAAGAGTTAGAAGAAATCGTTTAAGGATCCAATATCTACCGTCGTTGATAATAGCGACAATGATAGTGACTGTGATCGTGGTGTCCGATGTAAATGTTGAGGATCAAAATTAAAAATTGGGAAAGTTTTATTAGGCGTTTGAGCGAATTATCTGGCCAATCACTACTTAATTGCCTCTCAATTCGAAATTTGAATTTACATTGCTAGAAGAAGAAGAAGACGATTGGATAGACGTGGCTAGTTTTTGCCAGTCAAAGAAACATTGGAAACAGGAATTTACAACACTTATAGTGTACACTTTGAGATGCTCCTAGATGCTGCTTAGATATATTAGGGCACTCATATCATAACTGAAGTCTGAAGT
This sequence comes from Sarcophaga peregrina, assembly GCA_014635995.1. NCBI lineage: Eukaryota > Metazoa > Arthropoda > Insecta > Diptera > Sarcophagidae > Sarcophaga > Sarcophaga peregrina. Next base: position 25,984,519 of record CM025789.1, on the reverse strand, counting down.
CGCCGTGGCCTAGTGAGTGGTGTGTTGGCTTATTAGACAAAAGGCCCGGGTTCGAATCCCAGGTCAGACATCAAAACGAAAAATATTTCTTCGGCGACTTCCTCTCAGCAGATTTCTGGCAAAGACTCTGAGAGTAAAAATTGTCGACTTTAAACTGTAGGTCCCGCCACTTATATATAAAATTAACGCACACAATGATATGTATGCATATCATAACTGATTCAGCCAAAGATTCTGAAACTTTATTGATAAGATTTTAGGTATCGGAACTTATAGTGCGGAACAGACAGCTAGTGATGACCACCTATTTCTGTTTATAGCGAAAACTCAACTGAAGCTTGTGAATAAAAATTGCTCTAGTTTTCTAATAGGGAAGACAATATCCATTGTCATCATTGGAAACACCCTCTAAATGGCTACAAATTATTGAACAAAATACTGGAAATTTACCTGTAAAAACCAGTCTAAACACAATAAATTTAATCATTTTTATCCCCCTTTTTATGTAAGATAAACGGAGTAAATAGCTGGAGACGCAGGTTATTTGCTTAATTATTTTTATTTGAGTTCTAATAAATCTTTTTAATTTAAAATGTGTTGTGACATCAATTATTTAATTTCTCTGTGACTTCTTCTGTTGAAAAAGTTCAAAACAATTACGCGACTGAATCATAAATTTAAAATATAACAGAGTTCAGATCAGTTGAGTTCTTAAGCGCACACAAAAATTCGTTCACCTTCGTTGAACTCAGCTGCTGTTGGCTGTTGGGTTGTTCCATCTTCTAAACGTAATAATTTTTAAAATAATTTTCTTTGGAATTTTTCTTACTTTTTTTTTTGCAAAAAATTTTTTGCTTAAAGTTCATTGCTTTCTTCACTCGGCTTTGTAATGAATTTCAAAACAAAAAGAAAGAAAGAAAGAAAATATTTATTTCACGAAATTCCCACGTTTATTTTCACCGTTCTCCCTTTATCGTATGGTATGCGTATGGCATTTATTGACCTCCTGTGTAAGGCAAGTGGCTAATCGGCTTCTTCAATTGATTTAAACCGCCAACAGCCGCCAACCGCAACACGTTGATCCCGACAAAATTATGATCATCGGTCAATGTGTCGTCACTTTATGGCAATTCAAAGTAATTAGAGGATGAAGTGTTTACTGACTGAGCTTAATTACAAACATTTTAAAAATAAAAACACAAAAAATTGAGGGAAAAATAAATCATTTACCCTACCCGCCGCATTATTTTGTAATTATTGTGAGAAAAAAAAAACCAAAAACAAAAAAACAAGAAAGAAAGTCAATGCCCAGTAATATTGAAAACAAATCTTTGTTTTGCAATATTTTGCAATAATTTTGTGCAAGAAAAAATTTTTTATTTTCCTTTGGCGGAAGGAAGCTTATCACTCACTTCCTTTATGGAAAGCTTTTAAAATCACAAGATAAGTAAATAAATTTCATTTAATAAAGAAATCAATCAATTTGTAAATTAATTGAAATAATTGCTGTTAATTAAGATTTTAATTGACTCATAAAATCAGCATTAAATCGGGAAAAATAAGAATTCAGGTTATCTGGAGTATTTTAAATAATTTCACAAAATTTCTAATTTTTTTCTTGATTTTGTGATGACAGATTAAAATGTTAAAATTGAATATTAAGAATTCAATATTAAAAATTTAATTGATTTAATGAAATTTATTGATGAAAAATTACATAAAATAAGCTTTTAAAATTATTTAATTTTAAATAAAAGATAGAGGTACAGAATGCGTATCACCTCCTATTGGAAATCGTGCAGATAGAAAAAGTAGTCGTAGCTGTAGTACTAATTGTCGATTATGGACGTTACCATAACCCCAGTTAAACCAGGAAAAAATCTTCTTGTACATGTTATGTTTGAAATGCCATTATTAAGACCTTTTTCCCACCCATAAACGATCCATATGTCTCACAAACTAACTGCCGAAATACAATCCCACGACAAAAAACTCATCAGGAGAATAACAGAGCCTCTAGCAAGATTCAAGTAGCCTTAGTCTAGTAGGTAGTGCGTTGGCTTATTAGACGTGAAGCTAGGATTCGAGACAAAATACAAAAAAAAAAAAAAAAATACAAAAAATATTTCTTAGGCGATTTACTCTCAACAGATTTCTAGCAAAAACTCTCAGATTAAAAAAACCTGCCATGAAAAGTTTCTCAAGAAAAATCTATCGTTCGGAGTCGACTTTAAAACTGTAGGTCCCGTCACTACTCATGTATAAAATTATCAAGCACAGCATAAATGGTGTAAGAAACTAGGTCAATAATCCAGACTGAAGGGTTGTAATGACCAATTATGTATGTTCTGATGAAAGTAAAACTCATGACCAAAGTTCCTAACTACTTTAGCCAATACAATGATAGTTGGCAACCCTATCGTCCTAGAAACTCATACATTACAACAGACCTGCCATTTACAACCCAATTATGTATGTATGTCGAACAAGATTCAATACCTATTCCGTTTTAGACCCATAAATCCAGGCCTGAAGTAACCTTAAGAATTTGCAATATTCTCTAAAGCAATTAGTCCAAAGAAATTTTCAAATGTGCCCTCTCTACCAAGTTCACGTACTATACCGTAATCTCGTTACTTCAGACAGACACAGAGTTATGGAAACCCAGGGGAACATTCATACAATTTTCTAGACAAACAGGACTCTCAACTTCGAGCTGATATTATCCTTTCCTATCTTAGATTCCTAGATGATCGCAAACCCCTATTAAACATCAATACATAGTTGGTGTATTACAATTCAATGGTTAGAATGGATCCAGATCTAGTTTCTTAGTTATTTTATACGCAAATGGCGGTATCAACTCCGAACGATAGTTTTTTGAGCAACTTTTCATGGCAATTTTATTCACCCTCCGACTTTTTGCCAGAAATCTGCTGAGAGAAAGTCGCTGAAGTAATATTTTTCATAATTGCATCTAATAAGCCAACACCCTACCTACTAGACTACGGTGACTAAATCTCAATTGGAACAGTTTACACTAAACAGGAATTTTTAGAACAGTTTCTTCGCATTCCTGAAAAAGACTATCATATTGGTGATAGCGTCCATTTTGCAAGGCATACATGATCACCTGGTAAACTACTTAACATCACTTAATTGCTTCCTACCCTTAAATATCTCTGAGAGACACTCCCTTAAATATCTCTGAGAGCACCGTAAATTACGTTTCTTTAACCATATATCCGTACAATTTGGATCAATGGACCATATGTCTACAATGACACTTTCGCTAGCAAGCAAATGAGACAATCTTGATGTCTGGCTATTCTAATGAAAGATCAGGGAAGGTATGGCAAAAATTCTATTCACTGCTTTGAAAGTATAAATAATAAGAAAACGGCTGTTTAAAGAGGCCTTATGAATATTATTTTGGAGCCATTAAAATTTCCCCTGAATCATTATAATTTCTTAATATTCGTTTAAAAAAAATAAAAGTTTTCAAAAAACAAATAAAGAAGTGAGTACCAAAGGTTCAAATGCGGTTAATAAGACACACATGGGTGGTGTAAGTGAATAATAATTTTTGGTGCGATAATTTCATAACTGTTCACAAATATTTCGTTAACAAAGTTAAGCAAGTTAGTAACCAATTAGTCAGTCAAACAGTCAGTCAGTCAGTTAGCAGGCAATGATTTCTAAGCAGCTTAAATCATATGCTCATTATTAAGCAAACTTTTATTAACATTACGATGACGATGTCGATCATGATGACGATGATGATAATGAACAACAATGACCACCACCAACAATCACCACTGCCTACCAGCAGTGTCAGTCAGCACGTTTATAAAGTCATACTAAAATAAGGAGGAGAACAGAAAAAAAAATTTTATAATAATTTTAAAACAACAACTACAAAAACAATGCAATTATATTAAACAAATAAGAAAACAAAAACAAAAAACAGAAAAAAAAAATACGTAATAATTTTAACAAAAAATCACAAAAAAATCAACGTAAATTTTATTATTTTAGCAGAGGTGAAGAAGGTGGTGGTGAAGTTGGCTATCGGTTGGCGGAGGTGATGGTGTCAATAACTCATTTGTTTTTGTTATTACTGTTGCTAATAATGAAGTGTTGTTAGTGGCGGTGGTAGTAGCCGTAGTAATAACGTTCATTGAACTAAGCAACAGTCATGCTGTTTTACACAATTTTTTTGTTTTTTTTTTTGGTTTTTTGTTTTAAGATTCGACTTAAAAAACAACAACAATAAATAATAAAAAATAAAAACAAAACCACACCAAGCAACAAATAAATGAATGAACGAATAAGTATATTAAAGAGGAATAAAGAAAAGAAGGAAGTTATGTAGAGGGGGAGTAAAAAACAAAACAATAAGAATTATTACAACAACTTATGAAAAATAAATATTCTTAAGCCTACCAACAATAGCCATTTAACTACTTATTACTCCTACGGCCCTCCCTCCCTCCATCCTTCTCTCTTATAACTTAATTAAGCTTTCTTTAGCAGTTAAATGAGTCAGCCTAGACCATGCGTTCTAGCAATAATAATGACAACAAAGCCTGTAAGAAACTTAAATCTGAGAAAAGAAAGTTTCAAGAAACTTAAAACAACATCAACAAAAAATTAAAAGAGCAATGCTGACTGTCAATTTTCTGACACACACACAGAGAGAGAGAGAGAGACACCCAGGTTAGTGGCTTAGTTAAATGGTATACAAAATTCTGGCTTAAATTACCCTTGAAGTTTTAATGTCATCATTAACATTGTTCTGTCAATTTGACATTTTGATTGTTTGCGGTTGCAAGTTTAAGACAATTTGCTTAGCACGAAAAGAATGAAACCTACACTCAAAGAAATCAATCGATACTCAAAGCTACTAACAACTCTTTTAGTTTAATTTTCATGTGTCATGAAAAATTTTAGGAAATGGAATTTAAGAGAAAGAAGCTTTTGTATGTAAAGAAACGTTAAGTAATGGTAAAAATCGGCAGCGTGGATCATTTTGCAGGACTGAACTATTCCAAGAGTTTGCCCAAAGGATAGTGTCACTTCCATGCTTTTGAACGGAATTTAATTACGTAATCAGGCCATCAGTGATCATGAAATTTTGCTGTCGATTAGGCCTGCTATCGGGTCCGCCATCTAACATTTTTTTTTTTCAACTAGTGCTTATTTCGCAAATGGTAACACTTAGCTTATGACTGATTTGACAGTTAATTAGTTTTATCCTTCCGCTGAACGAATATGGTTGGGTATATGAGTTTTCGCTTAGCTAAGTGAGCCTGCGATCGATTTACAAAAGGTGCCGATTTTGGCAAATAAAAAATCATCTTTTCAGTTGAAACTCATTTTGATCTTGGCGGGTATGCAAACAACCAAAATTGTCGCATTTGGGGCACAGAAAACCCGCATGCATACATTGAAAAGCCGACGCATACATTGGAAAAGCCGACGCATCCAAAACGAGTCACTGTTTGGTGAGAAGCTAGGTCGTAATCCTGACTGAAGGGTTGTAATGGCCAATTATGTATGTATGTTTGGTGCGGATTTTGTATCAGAGGCATAATTGGGACATTTTTCTTCGCAAATGAACAAGAAATGGCCGTTACAGTCAATGGCGATCGTTATCGGGCCATGTTGAACGAATTTTTGTTCACAAAAATTGAAGAGTAGGATATTGGCAACATTTGATTTTAATAGGACAGCACTACGTGCCACACAGCCGAAGCTACACTCGATCTTTTGCGCCCGGTTTTTGAAGAACGCATTATCAGCCGCAGAGCTGATGTCGTTTGGCCTTCTCGGAGCTGGGATTTGGCACCGTTGGACTATTTTTTGTGGGGTGCCGTCAAACATAAGTGTTACGCCGACAAGCCAGTGACAATTGACGCTTTAAAGGACAATATTCGTAAAGCCATTGGTGGAATACAGCTGCACACAATCGATAATGTGCTAAAAATTGGACTGATTGTGTAGGCTACTGCATGGCCAGCCGAGTCAGCCATTGAATTGAAATTATTTTCCATTATTAACCGGAAGAATTAGTCTTTCAAATAAAAAAAGAAATTTGAGAAAATATTTAGTAGTTTTTATTAAAGCATTTTCAAAAAGAAAAAAATTATTTGGCGGACCCTTTATAATGTGCAGGCCCTGAGCCAACCAACTTCTTCATTGAGTTTCGTAGAATTTGATCAGCACAGGAACTGTGCTCATCTGAAGCGTCAAAATAGGTCGCTATGCATGCTCATGTGTGCTTTGGTAATCTAAGCCACCTAAGCCACCTCTTCGAGCAAATGACCAAATCATATATCTTTAACAGATTTAGAAATTTAAAAAATACTGTGTTGTTAAGCAAGTCGACGTTGTCTAGTAGGTAGTGCGTTGGCTTATTAGACGTAAAGCCAGGGTTCGAGACCCAGACCGGACTTCAAAATAAAATACAAAAAGTAACTTTTCGGCGATTTCCTATCAGTAAATTTCTGGGCAAAACTCTGGGAGTAAATAAAATTGCTATGAAGAGCTTCTGAAAAATCTAATCTGTAGGTCCCACCACTCATGTATAAAATAAACACACACAACATATGTGGTTTGAGAAACTAGGTCAATAATCCTGACTCAAGGTATGTAATGCCCAATTATGTATGTATATGTTAAAGTAATTGTGTATTTGGTACTTTTTAATTTTTGGTGGTACTGTTTTTTTTCAATAATTTTACAATATTTTGTGAATTTTCTTAACGATTCGTACGTACGATTTGTACCTTCTCTAACAAAATTCTTTGGGACATTGTTTTCAAAAGATGTTTTTGTCTTTGGTACTTTTTTTTATAAAATTTTTCTTAAGTTTATCAGTACAAATATATTGTTTTATAACATAACTCACATAAATCCAAGCTTTAGGATAATAAACAGAATAATAATAATCACTTACCTAAAAAGAAAAGAAAAAATAATTTATTAGAAAAATATGTCAAGAAATAAATTAAAAATAAATTCTCTATCTAAACATTGTTCAACTGGCTTAATTATTTTAAGAAGGGTAGACTTGAAGCGAACGGATTAAATATTTCTCTGCCCGTAAAATTGTGTACGCCTATAAATAAAAGCAGAGTTAAATGAGTAAGGCTCTGGAGCTTCAATGCCTGAATACAGTAATCCTTCCATTTACGTCGCCCCGATTAACGTTATTTCGATTTACGTCTTAAAATTTTTTGTTCCCTCTAACTACAATTTTTTGGAACCAACTGCTATGTAAATCGAGGGATTATTGTAAATTCTTAAAGTTCCTTGTTAAAAACATACTAGTTTAATAGTATGAGCAATATGAAATTCGATTTACATTGTTTCGGTTTACTTCGCCTTTGTTTGGAACCAACTGCAACGTAAATCGTGGGATTGCTGTACAATAAAATTCCAAAATCAAGGTTTACGACTCGACATTATGAGAAAAGCCTAAGTAGAAAGTGGTTTAAAAGAAAGAAAGGTTTCTTTTTACACACATGCATACATAATTCGTCATTACAACTCTTCAGTAAGGACAACGACCTAGCTTCCTGCTCCTCCTTATATTGTGTATGTTAACTTTATCTGAGTGGAGGTGCCTACAGTTTAAAATCGATTGCGAAAGACAGTTTTTTTAGAAACACTTCATGGCAATTTTATTTATTCTCAAAGGTAAGATGAAGTTACTGAACGAATATATTTAAAATAATTTCATTTTGTTGGAAATGTCTGTCCTATGGTTTGAACCGTGGCTTCATTCTTATAAGCCATTACATTACCTACTAAACTACGGCGACTTGACGGAATAATTAAGAACGGTAAATTTTAAAACTCCTGATAGGAGGTAAAAAAAAAACTTGAAAAACTTTGCTTAATGTGTTCTTGAGTCTGGTAGTTCTTAGTTTACTTAAGAAAATAATTTTGTATATCCTTTCTCAGATTACAGCCGATAACTATACTTTTGATACAGTCAAGGAATTTATTTATCTTAGCTCCGCCCTTACCACCAAAAATGATGTCAGCCTGGAGATTAAGCGTAGGATTACTCTTGCCAACAGTTGCTATAATACTTTCAATAGGCAATTGAGTAGCAAAGAAAAAAATAATGTCCTACAAGTCGCTTACCCTATCCGTTCTTCTTTATGGCACAGAAGGAAGTATGGACCCTATTAAGAATTAATGCAGAAGCCTTTAGAGTATTCGATAGAAAAGCCCTACGTAAAATCTTCGGTCCAGTGCGAGTTGGCAGTGATTTCAGCATTCGATCCAACAGTGAGCTGTATGAGCTCCTCAACGACATAGACGTTGTACAGCGTATTAATATCCAGCGGTTGTGCTGGCTCGGCCAAGTCGTTCGAATGAAAGAGGATGATCTGGCGAGACGGGTATTTGATGCCGGGATCTGCGAAAGTCGGCGAAGAGGACGACCTTGTATCCGTTGGAAGGACCAAATCGAGTAAGCCCTGTCATGGATTGGTGTGACCAACTGACGTAGACGTGGAAGAAACAGAGGCGCCTGGAAGGATGTGTTGCGGCAGGCCGATATTCGTTAATCGGCTTGTTAATGGCCAATTAAGTAAGTAAGTATCCTTTGGCAAATCTGGCCATATCTTATTTTTTAACGCTTAAGGAAATTCAAGAACTTCTCAGCTTTTTTTTTAATTCTTGAGCTGAGATTATAAAACTTAAACTTTAATCCAAAACCTCTAGTCAATATTTTTTTTTTCCTTAAACATAGTAGATACTCTTCGATGTGCTTAACAAATTAATTTTGCCTACCTATTATGCCCTTAGTCGATATGGAGGTTGGGTATTAAAGAGCTTTTCAAACAGAAAACTAAAAACGAAGCATTTCCGGTTCTTGCTTAAGCTTAAACCTTTGCATTCAAACACATTAAATGTACCACTCGAAGACAACAAAGTTAGCTGCTTAGAAAACGTGTTTAAAATGTAATTGAATTTATTCTTAGAATCTCGTTTTTGTTTGTTTTGTATGCTCTTGAGGTGCATAAAAGTTATAAAAAAAAAAACAAAGCTTAAGAGGATTAAAAACAACATTTATCCGTACCCTGGTTGGTGCTGTTGCTGCTGCTGACACTGCTATATAGCCGTTGGCTTTAGTTGTTGTTAAAACAGACAGAAAGACAGACAGACAGCCTATCAAGGTTGTTTAAAATTCAAAAACTATACGAAGAATTATTTTTAGAATTTGAAAACCAAAAATGGCAAGTTCTTAAACCAAAAATAAAAAAAAAAATCTTAAAACTTTCGTTAATTTGTGGAGGATATAATAATAGGCGAAGAAAAAATAGATCAAAAAAAAAAAAAACGAACGAGTTTAAATTATTGAGTCCATAATAGGTCATAGTACTTGAAGTTTTTAGTGGTAAAAAAAAGTTATTAAAAATTCATTAAAAAATAACAAATAATCGCATTGCAAAAGTCAAGTTTAAAGATAAAAGAAGACTGAATTGTTTGGTTTTGTAGGTGGAGATTGTTTTTTTCTTAACTCATATTAGCCACTCATATTGCTGCTATGGTAGTTGTTGCTTTATTATTAGCCAGCCACTGTTTTGGCCAAATTTGGTTGTACAATTTTTTTTTTTAACCAGTTTTTTTTTTCTATTGCCTCTACCTCTGTCAGTCTTCATCATCTTTTGTTTGAGTTTTTCTTTTCAAATCTTTAGACGACAGTGACTTGGCGGCGGTTTTTAAAAAATGTTGCTTTTGTCTCTCTTGCTTTTGGATGATTCATGACGAAAAAATCGTTAAAATGATCTGTCTAGTGGCGGTGATGGTGGTGGTTGAGAGATACTATTAAATAATATTTTTGTATTTATTTTTAAATTAATTTCCAACGTTTTATTTGATTTGTATGCCAATTTTTTTGTTTTTTGTTTTTATGGTTTAGATTTGGATCTTCATTCACGTTACTGTGTTATGAATTCATAAACAAATTGATGAATAAACTCATCACTCTCGTGTATATAAACAAAATCGCATTCTATTTTCCGTTTAAAACAATTTGATTTGATTTTTTTTGTTTTTGTTTTTAATATCTTTATTACTTTTATTATTATTTTGTTTGGTTTTCTTTTCGTATTTGTAGTGCCAACAATTTAATTTAAAAAATAATTTTCGTTTGTTTTGTTTTATTCTTGGAGGGGGGTACCGTAAAAAAATTAATAAAAAAAAAACACAAAATTATTGCTTGTTCGTGGTGTTCAAATGTTCGTTAATAAACAATTACGACTGGAACGTACCATATGGCAGACAGATTTATTTCGTTTTGTTATTGCATGAACCAAAAAAATTAAAAATTAAATAAATAAATAAATATAGAAATGCTAAATTTAAAAATGACAAACGTTTGCTTGGAGCAAGGATTATAAAATTATTAAAAAAAATAGTCAATCGATGTCTTTCTAAAAATATTGAAAAAAAAAAATTTTTTTTTAGCAAGTGATATAAAATGTCACCAAGACCCTATAGAAAACAAGAAAACAATCGTCAATTATTCTAAGATATTCACTAGTGCAGTCATACCACCACATATGGTTCATACTATAAGTATGTCATGTCCCATAAAATTTATCTGATCGGTATGCTAAATTTCCTTTAACGACGTTCAAATTTGCAAATGAATTTAAAACATAAGCATGGCAAATGACATCTAAGCTAAGAAACTCTTGCCATTGACAGGACTATCCAATACAAAGCACAGAAAATAATATTTACCGATAACAAAATCTATTTATCGATAACAAAAAAATATTTATCGATAACAAAATATATTTATCGATAACAAAAAATATTTATCGATAACAAATATATTGTTTATAAAAAATATTTTTCGATAACAAGAATTGGCAATACGTCCATGAGTGATTTTTTCTCCTGCTCCACTAACATCCGCTCAGTTGATTCCTGTCAATATTGGAATTTTCTGCAGCATTTGGTTCATAATTAACAGCCAATAATAGCAGGTAAATTCACGTGTGCTCATAAGTAGATAGAGATAGTTATCCATCTAAAGATGCTGTTCCCTAAAGAACATGTTTCAATCTTAAAAACCTGTTCAGTTCAGACCTTAAGCTACGATAAGATGTTGAACGTTTAGACATGAGGTACATGGCTCTGTGGCATCCACCACAATACACCAGAAGTGAGACTTTCGTAAAAACAGTAGATTTCTAGTAGCAAATCTCTAATAAAGAAGGTCAAGATTTGTGTGTTAGTCAATAAAATAATGGCAGCCGTTTTTTTTTAAGATCCAAGCACTGTAGAAGTGTTTTTACAACTGGACTCTATAATCCTAAATCCTATTAACTATTAATAAGACTCTCGAAAGTTTTTCAAATCAACTAAAAAGGTCCTAAAAATGTCGATAACTATTAAATTATAAACGAATACGTATTTACAGCAGCTAATTGTTGATTATTTGAATTATCGTTATCAATTTCTATTCAAACTAAAAAGAAATTAGATATCGATAACCAATTTGAAAAAACATTTTTATCGATAACAAATTTTCTTTACATGGGAACTACTCACAATAATACACTGTTATCGGCATCTTTTGTTTGAATTTCTTTAATGAAACATATTATAAAAAATTTGTTATCGATAACAATTACGTTTTAAGCATTTCTAATAGATCACATGACATGCGTTATTTAAATTATCGTAAGCTTTAAACAAAAAACTTTCGAATTTTTTTCTCTTAATTTCTAACGCGTATATAAACAACAACAATAAAAACACAATTAAATTTTATTTCAATATAATTTTGGTTAATAATTTTGTAAATGTTTTTTCTATAAATATGGTAAATTCTACTTTTGAAATTCTATCTTCTTTCTCTTTCTATCTCTTTCATTGTTTTTCATGTTCAATTCAGATACACGTTTTCAAGTCATTTCAGCCGGTTCCTGTTTCTCATAACAACAACAAGAAGAAAAAATATTAGAAACCCAACGTCAGCATAAAATGGAAACAATTAGCCAAACAAGGCTAAATAAGTATCGAAGTATCTACAGAGTGTGTAGTCAAAATGCGAACAAAGCACAAAAGTTGCAATTAATCGATAACAACAAAACAAAACAACAACATTAATTTTTAATACAATGTATAATGTTTAATGAATGTCAATAAAAAGCAGTGAAAAGAATTACGAAAATTTATGTAAAAATTATAATTGATATAATTTATCGATAACTCATTTTTCTAATTTTAAGCGTAATGTTTAATTTTCGTTCTAGCAGTTGTCAACGAGCTAATTTGTAGGCATAAAGTCATAAAAACTAGCGGTTATTTGTTTCGCATTTTACCACACCGGTCGACCGCCCATATACGGCCTTTAGAAAATTTTACAAATATGGACAAACCAGTCGTAATACGACAAAAATATAAAAACTAATAAAAAAAAAAATTAAGAACTAATAGACTTATTAAATATCTTTTTTTATAACTTTCATCACTTCGAATTTAGAATTGAAATAAAAAATTAATTTTTTAACTGTCTTCCATTTTTTCTATTCATTCGATGATAAATTGAATTAATTTTTTTTTTATTCAAAAAATTACTACTAGAATAATATTATCGATAACAAATATGTCTTAAAGAATTTATAGATTATACGAAACTAATTTCATCCACCATAAAAGCTGTTATAGTAGCTTCTCTTCTTCTCTAACATAAATGTTATCGATAACATTGCAAAATAAAATTATTCTGCCAAAAATTTGTTGTAAATATTAAATGCTACAATGTAGATAATAAATGCTAAAAAACTTGCACTTGTCAGTAAAAACTTGTCTTAGTTTAAGCAACAGAAAAAGTTATCGAAAGTTATCGATAATTTTTTTTATAAAAAACTTGAAAAATTAAAAAATTCTCCTGAGTAATAAAAAAAATTCTTAAACGATAGTAAATTTCAATATTTTAAGAAAGAATGCAAAGAAATCTGCAATAAAAATTGCCGTAAAAAATTTTCTTCGATAATAAAAATTTCCCTCGTTAATATATAAATGAGTCTATAAAACTGTCACTACAAAAAATGTCTACAAATTAGCTTTCAAAACTTGCCCTCGACAATAAAAAGAACATTTATTCTTTAATAAAAATGTCTATAAAACAACATTGTTATCGATTATAAAATGTTTTTCTTTTACAATACATTGACGAAGTAAAGAATATTTTCTACTAAATATTTTCTTCCAAAAATTATAAAATTTGGAAAAAAATTAAAATGATTCTATTTTAGGTTATAATAACGATGTTACAAAAGTTATTAAAAAAAAAACTGTTATCGATAACAAAATTAAAGCAATTAATATAAACTATTATCGATAATTAAAATAATGCATAAAAAAATTTTTATCGATAACTACCCCCAATGAAAAATATTTATCGATAATAAATTTTTCTTAATTGTTTCGATAACAAATTTTCGTTTATAAAATTCTTTTCTACATACATTAAAGATAAAAACTATATGCCAAAAATTGTTATCGATAATAAATTTATTCGAGAAATATGAGGAATAAAATTTCGATAAAAAAAATTCAATAAAAAAATATCGATATCTATCTTTTAATTTTTTGTTTCTTTTTTTATTATTTTTAAAATATAACTCTTCTTATTCCTCATATTATTTCAATTTAACTCACCTATACTCACTGTTCGTGAGCTCCAAAACGTCATCCGACTTATCGACGGCAACCGCTATCGACGAACTACCGCTATTAAAACGTTTGAATTTCTCGTAATAATCCTCTTTATGATAGAGACTACGCTGCTGTTGATAACGATAATCCTTGGTATTATTATTCGAATCACAGTTGGAGGAGGATGAGGAGGCAGGTATTACAACTTTAGTCGGATGGGAACATTTTGGAGCCCACGATGATGAAACAGCCAAATATGATGACACAGATGTATTATCCGCTGTTATAGAGGGAGGCGAGGATTCTGGAGAAGCATGGGTATAGTAGCCATTATCGGCATTTTGTAAAGGATCCAAATAGGCAGATAATTTTGAACTGGTGGTATACAGGAGCGAAGATTTTCTACTATCACTAGCGTTTTGAGAGGAACTGTTGGTGCACAGTTTCCCACCATCGCTAGTGTAGAGATAATCGTTAATGGATTGAGAATATTTCGTTCTAGAACGTAAAGATGAAGACGACGTGGTAGTATTATGATGATCTGTACCGCCACCGCCAACGCCACTGGCACTGCCACAGTGCGATGGCGGCGGTATAGGAGGCAAATATTGATGATTATGTTGATGGTTATGATAGTTATTAGAGCGTCGTGGCGAATGGGGTGAATCGACTACGACGAGACTAGAATCATAATTCGATGTTCTATGATAGGAGGAGGCGGAGGCGGAAGTGGCAGTTTTAGATGAGGGTGAGGAGCAAGAACCCAGCCATGTAGAGTTACGTATATGAGAACTAGTGGTGGTAGTAGTGGTAGTGGTGGTCCTATTAGTAGAGGTGCGATGCATGACTTTTGAAAAATCCACATAAAGGGCATCATCTGTACAGGGTTTTCTTTGGAATTCATCATCTTCGATTGCTTCATCGTTTTCTCTATCGTAGTCACGTGGTGTGTGAGGCTCGTTATTATTGTGATGAGCACCATTCGATGAATAGAACGAGTAGTTACTGGAGGATGACTGTGAATAGGAACGATGGCGTCTATAGAATTCATCTTCAAATGGCAAACCTTGAGGAAACTTTGTTGAAAAGGCCTTCTTTGATTTCGGGGAACCCTGAGAAGCACTCGATTGAGCCGAACTAGAATTACTGCAATTACTGCCCGTCTTTTGGGAGGGGATATGTACAGTATTTGAATTATTTGCAGGGCCACTAGATTGATGGCCACTATTTGTGCTGGCGGGAACATAGGTTTTTCTCTTATAAAGAGGCGTGGCTTTGGGATTACAGGCGGCATTAAACGAATTAATGCCTACACTGGATATAAAACGTCTGTTATTTAGATTAGGCGACGCCGATACAGACGAATTAAGGCGTGAATCTTCTTTACGATTTCTGCGTGCCGCCAAAGCCTTGGGTGTGTGTTGTGGCGGCAAAGGGGCTGGATATGATTTTGTGGACTTGATGGGTCCATTACTACTACTGCTAGTATGTGTTTGAGATCCATTCGGTTGATTTTCCTTGGTTACTTTACTGACTGTGGTCGTGTAGGCACGTTTTTGAGTTATACTAGACGCATTAAGTGAATTACGCTGACCAGCTGTCGACTGATGCTGGTATTTTGGCAACACGGACTCTTGAGAGTCATTACTAGAACTGATGAAGGATGAGCGACTTGTATTACAGTTATGATGATTAGTGGTAGTAGTCTTTTGTCTAATACTTAAATTGGCCTGATGGAAACGATCAAAATTTGATGATTTCCTTAAAGGGGGTGTGGGTGGTGGCGGTTGTTGTTGCTGTTGCTGATTACGCGCTCTTAAATACTGTTTGGGGGCAGTGGTTGGAGTTGAACAGTTGGAACCATTTGTTACTGGCGGTGCAGGAGCTTTTGCTTTTGTATGATGAGTACAGGCCGTTTCAATGCGTCTCACTAGTTTTGGTGTCAAAGGCTTAACTGTTACCGTATTAGAGCCTGCCGCTGGTCCAGCTAAACCTGAACTATTGTTTAATTTACACGTAGAGTGTGCAGTACTGTCGGCTGTTTTGTGATTGTAGCGTGTACCATAGAAACTGCTACGAAATGGTTGTTGCCTTTGAAAATTTGATGAAATGCCATTGAAATTATTATTATTACTACTGAGGCCATGCGTAGAGGACCTTACACCTAATGAGGATGATGAAGCCGAAGTCTGTAAACTATGACCTCCTGTTGGATGATTGTTATTGCTGCTATTGCTGCTGCTATTCGTGTTATTTGTGTTAATTGAAGTTTTGCTGCAATTACTATGAGCACCATTTGTTGTTACTGCATGAAAATTTGCTGTTGTCTGTTGTTGTTGCTGCTGCTGCTGTAGCGCGCATACTCCAGCCCGTGTAGTCCGAAAGGAACTATAGGGTCTGGTATTGTATTGAAACCACCACTAACAGGCATTTTTGTTAATTTTTCTTTTCGTTTTTAATATTTCTTAAATAAATTTATTTTATAAAAATAATTTCTCTTCTTCTTCTTCTTTTCTTTGTTATGATTTCAATTAAATAAATATCACCATTAAATAAATATTTTCTGGTAACATTTTCAAGTCGATTTGTTTCCTTTTTTTTTTTTTTCTCAGATTTAAATTTTAAATCCTTAAGGCACTTAATATTTAATTTGTTTAAATTATTTTTAATTAATTTGTTCATTAATTCAATTAATAAATTCGTTGTGTAAAGATTTCTTTCATTTCTTTTTTGTTTAAAGATGAATCAAGTGAAATATTGTTCACATGTTGTTGTATTTTTTATATTTTTTTTTCTCTTTTTATATGGAAAATATTCGTTGTTTAAAGTAAATTTTGTTTATTTTTTATAATTCAAGGAGATTTTCTTTGATTTTTCTAAAGAAAAATGCGTAAAATATTTTATTATTTTTTTGAAAATGATTTTCTTTAAGCAACACTTTCATAGTTCATGGAAAATTTGTTTAAAACTATCATGGCTTGTACAAGATACTGTAAAATTTGCAGACACAGTGGAACTTCTATAAATTGAATCACCATTATCAAGAAAAAATCTTCAACTTATAGAAACTTCAACTTTGGGAAGTAAATTTACAAATGATTTAGTGCTGCTCCCACGAGATATGTTTCAACTTATAGAGACTTCAAGTAATAGAAGTTCAAATTATAGAAGTTTGACTGTAAATTGTGTTAAGCTTTCCCCTACATTTTCACAATTTGCGGATGTTTAAAAAAGAGTATTTTGTTTGCAAGTATTGAAAAAAAATGGTCGGACACGTCTAAACTGTCAACACAACTGAGAATTATCCTCCCTGTCAATTCCGTTCTAACTAACTAACCCTTCAAGTCAGGATTAAAACCTTTCTCACACGACTTATGTTGTGTGCGTTAATTTTATACATGAGTGGCGGGACCTACAGTTTAAAAGTCGACTCCGAACGACAGATTTTTGAGAAGCTTTTCATGGCAATTTTTTACTCTCAGAGTCTTTGCCAGAAATCTGCTGAGAGGAAGTCGCCGAAGAAATATTTTTTCGTTTTGATGTCTGACCTGGGATTCGAACCCGGGCCTTTTGTCTAATAAGCCAACACACTACCCACTAAACCACGGCGACTTCCTGTGACACCATCATCCACTTCAAATAAGATTGTCCTTTGGCCCAATGTACAATCTATCTGCAGAGGCAACTCTATCACCATCTACACTCATAGTGAGAGAGCGGTTGATAACAATTTTTTGTTATCGATTACCATTTTTTTTATTATGGACAAAGTTTACCTTAGAAGCTAAGGTATAAATAAATAATTTTGTTATCATACGTCATATTTCATAGCGTATTTTCCACAACAAATATCGATAACATAAAGTTTGTAAGCATTTTAATATAAAAAAATAAAAATTCTAATTCTAAAATGTTAGATGAGTGGCTGTTGTCTGGTATGCAGTGTGGGAAGCCCCAGTACAAACCCCGAACATGTTCAACAGAAGGAAATATGAAAAAATATTTCTTCGGCGACTGCCTCTCAGCAAATTTCTGACAAAAACTCTGAGAATAAATAAAATTGCTAAGAAAAGTTTTTAAAGAATATAGCGTTTCGAGTCGACTTTAAACTGCAGGCCTTATCATCTAATATATAAAAATGAATGCCAGTTTTCGTTGTCATTTTATAACTCAAAAACGGCCTCACCTATCCAAGACAAATGTTTAGGCTTTGTTCGGAATATTTACTAGATGGTTTATGTAAAGTTTGCCACTCCCACTTTTACGCCCACATTTTCTATTTATCTAAAATCAGAAGACGGCTCCATCGATTTGACTAATTTTTCTTTCAAATGTTTGTATTTATCCATTTAAAGTTTTAATCAAGAGAAAATTTTGCCCCGCCCACTTATGCTCCCATTTTTTTGAAAATTACTTCAAATGAATTAAATCTTAAACTGTACATTTGATCATAACATAGATCTTTAACAAAGTTGCTGCGCATGAACCGATGAAGATTTCTAAGTTGGTATGACCAATATCCGATAGGTGGCGCCACTGAAAATTACTCAAAATGAATTAAATCTTAAACTCTGTATTCTTCAACAAAGTTATAACGTATGTATGAGTCGACGGAGATTGGTGTATTAATTTCCGATGGATGGCGTCACTGAAAATTATTCAAAATGAATGACAAGCATGGCAGAAAAGAGCATTACGAGCCTCAGAACCAGACAAGCATTGTGACTGGAAAATCTTCGAGTATATGCCGCCTTTCACATGAACCACTTGAACAACGAGAATTGAGATTAGAAATTGATCGAATGCTTACTACTGAGAACCGTTCACTTGAATCCTCAGGATAATGCGAAACAAAATCAATAAATGATTCAAAATTAATTGGACATTTGTGTAATGCCTTTCCTTCAAATTTATTTTAGTTGGGGGCGCACCAACACGTGCAGGGTACATGTATAAAATTAAGACGCATAGCATAAATGCTGTTAGAAGCTATGTTGTTATATGGACAAAACTTAAAATGCATAGTTTTAGCCATGGTTTGTGTCTTTAATGTCTTATACGCCAGTTTGGTGTTAATCCTCTGCCATAGATGATCTTTTTGTCATTAAACGCATGAGTGTAGAGAATGAAATATTTATTTAAAACGAATTTTATCTAAATTTTGTGCCCGATTAAAAGCTAAGAGGCATAACCGATATACTGATAAACATCATAAAAATATATAATTATTGCAAAGAATACCAAACTGTAAAAAAAACGTACACATAGTTACAAAAGTATACATACGGTTAACAAATTTCAGAAATTCTTTAACCAATCCGTTTTCGTTGAAAACCTTTATAATTGTCGGACAACTTTCCACGATTTTAAGACGGTCTTGGTCAAAAATTTCCTGTCCAGGCCTAAAACTTCTGAAATTTTTTAATCGTATGTATACTTTTGTAACTGTGTGTATGTAATGCTCAGAGAATCAATAAAAACAATATTAAATTCAAATATTTGCAGAACCAACATATTTCTCTAACATTTTTAGAATCAAAAGCATCTTATCTAGAACGAGCTGCTAAAGCTACAACAAAAATTTGTAATAATCGATAACAAATCGATTAAATTTTTATGTTTTTTTTTGTTTTTATTCACCAAATTTAAGTGGTTTGCATTAGATTTTCTTTTCTTTTAACAAATTTGATAACTTGGCCCGATTTTTAAACCACTTTTATGAATTTCTAAAACATATTTTCAAATTTTAAAAAAATATAAACCGTTATTTAAGCCATTTTTAAATTGTTTTAAATATTCTCATCAGTTTTTAAAAATCTTTTTATTGTTGTATTATATTTAAAAATATTTGCTTGTAACACGTACGATTTTTAATATATTTTTTCACAATTACAAATTGCGGAAATTAATCAAAATATCGAGAAAACTATTTACTTTAACACTTAACACTTAAGATTACTTTCAATACGATTTCTTTTTTTAACTCGAAAATTAACGCTCAAAATACTTTTGAATCGTTCATAGTATAACAAAAGTATAAGAACGAATGTTTTCTTTTGCATAAAACATTATACGCCGCCTACAACAAAGATGAGAAGAAAAACTAAAAAGAAAAAGAATTGGAAAGAATGAAAGAAAGAAAAGAAAATCGGCATTTGTTGGTCTTCAGTTTGTCCGCATTTTGGAAAAAAGTGTCGAAAGGCGGACGACTACGAGTATAAGGAAAATCTAAAAGCAATTGTTGTTTGTTAATCTGCCCAACACAACGCAAAAAGTATTCATACGTACTAATGCTGTTCGCATAAATTGGCCTGCATTATGTTGTTTGCATGGAGGTATAAGACAAGTGAAAAACCGATGATTACAACAAAAATAAAAAACAAAAAAAATAAAAAAATATTGTTGCTTGAACATGATGTTCGATGACACTACAATCAAAAAGTTAAGCAAATATGGTATGTTTGAAGAAATCAATACTAATCGTTATAAGAGTTCTTGAAAAACGAATAAGAAAGAAAAGACTCTGAAAGAAGGCCTGAAAAACAATAACGATATAAAAGACCTTTACAAGAAAAATTAGAAGAAGAAAAAAAACTGTCATAAAAAATAAAGAATTTAACAGTGAACCAGTTAAAATGAACAATCAAAGCAATTTTAACAATAACAAGGTAAAATGACCCATACAGGGGGGTATTAAATGCAAAAGATATTGGCCATAATTAATTGCAATAGAATATGTTTTAAAAGTATTCCAAATTAAAGTGTTAAAGGGAGGTGGTAAATTTATATGAATGAACAAAACAATCTAAGCCATTTAAAACACATGAAATAAATGTGAACACTTTATGTTTTTTTTTTTTTTTAGTTTTTATAAGTTTTTTTTTTTTTTTTTACTTTTTTTTTAATTTTTTTTATTTTAAATTAATTTTTTTTATTTTAAATTAATTTTTTTTTATTTTAAATTAATTTTTTTTATTTTAAATTAATTTTTTTTTATTTTAAATTATTTTTTATTTTAAATTAATTTTTTTTATTTTAAATTAATTTTTTTTATTTTAAATTAATTTTTTTTTTTATTTTAAATTATTTTTTTTTTATTTTAAATAAATTTTTTTTTATTTTAAATTAATTTTTTTTTATTTTAAATTAATTTTTTTTATTTTAAATTAATTTTTTTTATTTTAAATTATTGTTTTATTTTAAATTAATTTTTTTTAATTTTTGTTTTATTTTAAATTATTTTTTTTTTTATTTTAAATTAAATTTCTTAATTTATAAAAAAAAAAAAAAAAAAAAAAATTTTTTTCTTTAATTTTTTTTAATTTAAATTAATTTTTTTTAATTTTTTTTTATTTTTTCTTTAATTTTTTTATTTTTTCTTTAATTTTTTTATTTTTTCTTTAATTTTTTTTATTTTAAATTAAATTTTTTTATTGAAATTTTTAAATTAATTTTTTTTTTTTTAAATGAATTTTTTTTTATTTAAAATTCAATTTTTTTTTTTTATTTAAAATTCAATTTTTTTTTTTATTTTAAATTAAATTTCTTAATTTATAAAATAAAACAAAAACAAATAAATTTATGGCTTTATCTTAAGTAGTGCTCAGCATATTATTTCAATTCGTTGAAGAAATATTGCCACCAATTTATTTAATCCTTCTTAAAGATCAAAATCTAATTTATAAAAAAAATGTTTTTTAATTCTTTTTTTTTTTAATTCATTAAAAAATTTTAAACATTAATTCTAACACGCGAATCCATTTAAAACCACTCGAAACACAAAAAAAATAGCAAATTGTAAGACATTCTTATGGAATTATGATGTCATAATTTTTTTTTTTTTTGTTCTTTTTTACTTTTTTTTAATTTTTTTTTTTATTTTAAATGAATTTTTTTTTATTTCAAATTAATTTTTTTTATTTTAAATTATTTTTTTTTTATTTAAATTAATTTTTTTTTTTATTTTAAATTAATTTTTTTTATTTAAAATTCCATTTTTTTTATTTAAAATTCAATTTTTTTTATTTTTTCTTTAATTTTTTTTATTTTTTCTTTAATTTTTTTTATTTTAATTTTTGTTTTATTTTAAATAATAAAAATTAAATTAAAAAAATTTTTTTCTTTAATTGTTTTTATTTTTGTTTATTCTTTCATTAATTTTTTTTTTTATTTTTTCTTTAATTCTTTTTATTTTAAATTATTTTTTTTTATTTTATATTAATTTTTTATTGAAATTTTTTTCAATTAAAATTCCATTTTTTTATTTAAAATTCAATTTTTTATTTAAAATGCAATTTTTTTATTTAAAATTCAATTTTTTTTATTTATAATTCAATTTTTTTATTTAAAATTCAATTTTTTTTATTTAAAATTCAATTTTTTTATTTTAAATTTAATTTTTTTTATTTTAAATTAAATTTCTTAATTTATAAAATAAAACAAAAACAAATAAATTTATGGCTTTATCTTAAGTAGTGTTCAGCTTATTATTTCAATTCGTTGAAGAAATATTGCCACCAATTTATTTAATCCTCCTTAAAGATCAAAATCTAATTTATAAAAAAAAAAAAAATTTTTTAATTCCTTTTTTTTAATTCATTAAAAATTTTTAAACATTAATTCTAACACGCGAATCCATTTAAAACCACTCGAAACACAAAAATATAGCAAATTGTAAGACATTCTTATGGAATTATGATGTCATAATTTTTTTTTGTACAAAAGTGTAATAAAACGTCTCATTAAAGATATTCGAAAGCACAAAAAAATTCTTTTTTCAAATTCTTTAATTGCTCAAAAAGATAAGTAAATTCAAGTCAATGAATGAATATTTCTGATGATGATAGTCCTACTGTAGTATGTAGAAAACAGCACAACAAAAGCAAAATTCATTCATTCCACTATTGATCAATTGATCGAAGTAGCCAAATGAAGCGAATAAGTGGTCATAATTTCCAAACTCAAGTTGCTGTTGCAGAACGCGGAACGGTTCTTAAATACTAAAAACATTATCTGATAATTATCTATGAAGTGAGTGAATAAAATTGCAACAAAAAACAAACACAAATAAAAACATCATTGAACATTTTTTAATTCCTGTTTAAAGCTTAAACATATGGTGTATCTGAACATACGTACATATTTATATACTGAATATACTGGTAAGATACAGTGGATATCAAAAGAAAACTATAATAAAATTAAACTAAAATTAAAAGTATATTACGAATGTATTACAATAACAAAACAACAGCAAAGTTCTAGAAGTTGCCATACCGAAAACAAATTAAACATGAACCAGTCTGTAGTGGTAGTAAGAAAGAAAGCTATAAGAATACAGTACTAACAAATGAGCTTGAGGCACATAATACGAGAGGTTGTACCACATTGTCAAACGAAAGAGTTACAAAGATACTGCAATGCGATCCCGAATCTACAGGCCTGGTATATAAAAAATAATGCCGAGAAGTTGCCGTAGTCTATTAGGTACTATGTTGGCTTATAAGTTACGAGGCCCTGATTTAAACCCAAAAATCTGTCGTTTTGAATCGACTTTAAAGTGTATGTCCCGCCACATACATACATCCATACATAATTGGTTATTACAACCCTTAAGTCAGGTTTATTGACCTAGTTTCTCACTCTCAACTTATGTTGTGTGTGTTAATTTTATACATAAGTGGCGGGACCTACAGTATTAAAATCGACTCTGAACGACAGATTTTTTGAGAAACTTTTCATGGCAATTTTTTATTTACTCTCAGAGATTTTGCCAGAAATCTGCTGATAGGAAATCGCCGAAGAAAACCTTTTTGTATTTTATTTTGGTGTTTGGCCTGGGGCTTGAACCCTGACTTTACCTCTAATAAGCCAACACACTACCTACTAGGCTACGCAGCTCTTAAAGATAATTAACACATAACAAAAGTGGTTTGAGAAATGAGTTCGAAATCTGAAGAGTTGCAATGCTGACTGAAAGATTGTAATGACCACTAACTTTTTTTTTTGAAAATGCTTAAAAAAAAACTACTGAGTATGGTAGCCGAGGCAGCCATTTGAATGAAATTATCTTCCATTATTAACTAGATGGATTGTAATTTCAAATAAAAAAAATAAATTTGAGAAAATATTCAGCAGCCTTTTTTTAAAGCATTTTGAAAAAAAAAGTTATTTGGCGGACCCGTTATTTGGTGAAGATATTGAAACGAGAGTTATGATCACAGGAAATGCCAATATTTCAGTAAAAACTGTCTGCACAAACATATCTCAGAAGGAAGAACTGGAAGAAAGGATTTAAGTTTATACAAAATAAACCTATCGTAGTAAAAAGAAATATCTTTAGTACCCACTAATGGGGAGCTTAGAACATAATTCCTTGCACTTTATAGTTGGTTAGCTTGCTTTTTAATCAACCCCCTATGATATTTTAGAAAATATTTAATTACAAATTGTTTGAGGGACCACAGAGAGCGTAAAAAGAAAGATAAAATTCTAACAATCACCAAACTTACCACTCTTACCACTTAAGGAGAGTGCACGAAAAAATTTAATAATATTTTGAAATTTTTTGTAATTTTTTTTTTTTGTTTCAATTATAAAAACTGGCAATGTAACAATTTTAAAATACAAATAACGATAATTTAATAATGTATAGTTTTTTTATGTACACTTTCTTTTGACGCTGACTGTATTTTCTAGCTTTGTTTTATTAACATTTATGCAACATAGTACAATAGAATTAAAATTTTATGCACCAAACTACATAAATACAGCAAACAAAACACTTGCACGTTTAAAACAAAAAAAATAGAGAGAAATAATAATTGACAGAACAATAAAAAAAATTTATAAAAAGAAAAAACTATTAAATAAATAAATTTGTAATAAAAAATGTTAAGCCATGATTAAAAAAAAAATTATTAAATACAGAAAGGAAAAGAAAAACATGTACAACCACCACAGATCACTAAATAACAACAAAAAAACCGAAACTTAAGAAATATTTTTTTTCTTACAAACATTCTTAATCAAAAACATTATAAAAGAAATAAAAATATTATCAAGTATTATAAAACAATTTCTGTGCGATGGATGCTTAATAATGAAATGTATTGTAAAAGGGAGAAGAAAAAAAAACTAAAAATAAAAATAAAGAAAAAAATATTTTTTCTATAAAAAAAAAACAAAAAACCTTGAAAAAATAAATCATTAGGAACACAAAAAAAAATTAACAAAAAAAAATTGATTGTGTAATGACGAAGAAGAAAAAATATCGAAAAGAAAACATTAGAAAATAAAAAATATTTCATATTTTTACAAAAAATAATAAAAAAATAGATGATTTTAAAAAAATCTTCATTATTTAGAGAAGAATCGCGTTTCCTAATTAAATGAAATTTTAAACTGTTTATAATTAAAAATAAACCAAAAAAAAAAAACCTGTTAAAAACTTTTAATTTCATTAAAAATCCAATCAAAACATACTCGTCAAAAAAAAACCAAAAAATATTAAAAATGAAAACATTTTTCTGGGTTAAAGTGTGGGTTTCCAGTTACAAACAGTGATGAATAGACAGACAGACAGCCAAGCCAAGCCAGGCCAGGCCAGACCATTTGAAATCACAAATTGTTTGATGCCTCTCATTTGAAAATCGTATTACTTGGTGTTTTTTGGTGTTATTGGAGTGAAATATTGATTTAGTTTAACAACAACTACTACTGTGTTCGATTAAAACATACCTAAAAACCAAATAACAATAAAGCGGCAAATTGTCTAAAAGACTGATGAACTGGCGAACTGAATGAATGATTGGCTGACTGGCTGCCTTTAAAAATGTATTTCGATATTTCAGTACACTTGACAGACAGTCTCTACAGTTTACCCTTGAAATTAAGAAATCAAGTGTGTAAATGCAAAAACAATAACAAACAAAAAAAAAACTGTGCATCCATTATAAATAAAATATTTGTTTTATAAATTATTTATTAAAAAATAAAAATGAAATTTATTTATAGAATTGAAAATAAAATTTCAAAATTGAGCAGTTAATGTCAACTCAAAAAAAAAGAAACACATGCGGTTGCATGAAATGAGGGTGTGAAATTCAATTAGAAGGCAAAAAAAAAATACTTAAAAAAAATAATTTAAAAAAAAAATTTTTTTCTTTTTTTAATTTTTGGAAAATTTTTTAATTAAAAAAATTTTTTTTTCTTAAATTTAAAACATTTTAAATTTAAAAAATTAAATTAAAAAAATTTTTTAAATTTAAAATTTAAAATTTTTTAAATTTAAAATTTTTAAATTAAAATTTTTTTAAATTTAATTTTTTTAATTTCATTTTTTTAATTTCATTTTTTTAATTTCATTTTTTTTTAAAATTTCATTTTTTTAATTTCATTTTTTTTAAATTTCATTTTTTTAATTTCATTTTTTTAATTTCATATTTTTAATTTCATTTTTTTAATTTCATTTTTTTAAATTTAATTTTTTTAAAATTTATTTTATTTTAAATTTCTTTTTTTTTAAATTTCATTTTTTTTTTTAATTTCATTTTTTTTTTTAATTTCATTTTTTTCTTTCTTTCGCTTTATAAATTCGTATTTTTAAAATCCTTTTTTAAGTGCTTTAAAGCACATGGTTTGGTAAACAGCCTTATTCCTAATATCGACACCTCCATTCTATAACGTTCAAGTATGTTCTTGCATTTGTAAATTCTAAGTTCTCTAACTTAAATACTGTCAACTCAAAAATCGAGGTAGAATACAGAATAATCTTATGTCGCGTGAAAACTTTTAGAGCTTAAAACTCAAAACACACTTTTTCGACTTAGAATATTATAGAACGGAGGCGACGATATGTTTCTTTGAGCTTAACGTGCGGCAAATGGGATATATGGTTTACGCCGTAAATAAGTGGCAATTTTGACATGAAAAATAAAAACCGCGTTGATAAAGGAGCCAAATGTGGTAAATTGAAGGCAATTATACCAAGCCCATGCACCACGACCTATCAGATCGACTGTGCTTCCGTTTCTAGTTAACTGCTTACTAATCGATACTATCTAACGAAGTCCAAACTACGTTAATAAGTGCTTAAAGCCATTTTAAACGATCCAACAGTTTCCCAGTCTTTGAATAGATTGCGCATAAGAGTAAATGCAGCTGTACAGTAAAGCTCCAGCTCAGCTTCCTTTTTAATCACTGCATACACAATCACTTCGTTGATCAGTGTTTAATAGTGTTCAGGTTGCCCATAACAATTGAACATTGCTTCTTAAAACTTATTGTCAAATTCAAGGGAAACTTGCAATAGCATTAGAATCCACTTCAGTAACAATTTCAAAATATTTACAAGCATCAAAAGATTGATTTACTATGCATACATACGTAATTGGTCATTACAACCCTTCAGTCAGAATTACGACCATTTACGTTGTGTGCATGAGCGGCGGGACCTACAGTTTAAAGTCGACTCCGAACGACAAATTTTTTTAGAAGCTTTTCATGGCAATTTTTACTCGGTGTTTTTGCCAGAAAACTACTGAGAAGAAATCGCCGAAAAAATTCTTTTTGTATTTTGTTTTGATGCCTGACCTGACCCGGGATTCAAACCCGAGGCTTTCGTCTAATAAGCCAACACACTACCTACTAGACCACAGCGACTTCAATTTGCAATGACGTAAGTTAAAAACGAAAGATGGTGAAAAAAAATTTTTTATAAATGAAATGCTAAACGAATACAAAAATAAAAGTAGGATAAGCCGCTAGAATCAAAAGAAAAACCTATTTTTGGACTTTGTAAAACGTATTTAATTTAAGGACATCAAAAGCATTCTACCAATAAAGCAGCAGCATAATCTGGAAGTGGTAAAGTCTATCGTCAATCGCCCGTACAGTCCGTATCAAGCATGACTACCTATTTGATGCGATCAATACAGAAGGATCGTAGATCATGGAATGAACTTTATTTAGCTTCAAAAAAAAAAAAGGGGGCAGAATTTCTTACCAGATTAGCAAGGGATTTTATCCTATTTTGTTTTAAATTCTGAATTTGTATTCTTAATTCAAAAGTTTTTTGATGTTTAATTAGTAGAGGGCGCAAAATCACTAAAATGGAGTTTCTACCTTAGAAACAAAAAAAAATTGTCTCTTATGCCATGGCACGTGTTTAAACTTTAATCTTGAATTATTGACTTAAAATAAATTTCAAATTCTAAAATTACAAAAAATTCCCTAAAGACACACAAATTAAATTGATTGAAGAGAATTTAAAAATATTAGATTTCACATAAAAACATAAGCTTTAAAGTGTTTGTATAATAAATTAAAAATTAACACACCTCAAATTAATGGAGAAAAAATACATCTGTTTAAGAAAAAGTCAAAAAAAAATTTTTTTTTGAATATTTCTAATTATTTTGGAAACAATTTTTTGTTGAAATAGAAAAAAAAAACATTTTTTTTTCATTTTTTTTTTTATTATAAAACTTGTTTTATAAATAGAAACTGTTAAATATTGTATAATAACCAATAACAGTAAGAAATAAAGTGTTAAAAAACTAAATCAACAAAAATAAACAGAAAAAAATCAGCAAAATTTGAACTTATAAATGAACAGCTGGCTGGTAAAGTAGCTGGGCTGCTGTAGCAGTTTTTTTTTTTAGACTTTAAGCAGCTTAAAATTGAGAAGAAACCATAAGAAAACAAATATCGAAATAACAGCTGAAATAATAACAAAAAAAGTAAACTAATCTGCAATATTTTTGCGTACACATGAAGTAGAAGGGCAGGCTTATTATTGTCTAAAACTATAGTCAACAAGTCTTTAAGTATCACCATAACATCATAAGCCACCTCTCTTTAATACATTCGCTGCCAAGTCTAAATTATATGAAGTCATTTCCATTGCCATTTATATTTTGAGTGTTATTGTTTACCAAAACCCTGTCATTACTGTCCGAGCTATCCTGATACACCGCCATTATGTATTGTACTTTGTTACCAATCCTATCAAAATAAATCCTAGTTTTAATATATTTAAAGTAGGACGAGTATACTCGTCTTGGCAGTGCGGAATAACCTGTCAAAGACGAGTATACTCGTCTTGGCTGTGCGGAATACCCTGTCAAAGACGAGTATTCTCGTCCTTGGCAACGAATGTGTTAAGAAAAAAACATCTTCTCCTTGACTTTTTCTTTTAATCCCAACAATTTTACAACTAACGGAGAAAATTAAATAAAATAAATGAATTTGTTTAATTAATTATTGTAATAGAGAGTAGTATTGTTTAAAATTTCATTTAAAAACAATCGAAACTTGATTAATTATCATGCATATTTACAAGAGAACATTTTCTTTCTCATAACAAACTCAACATCAACGTCTAGCAACATGTCTTCACCATATAAAGCAACAACTCTTACAGAAGGTAATTAAAAATCCGAAGAGTAAGAAAAACCATTAAAAATAAAAAAGAAAGCAATACACACCGAGACTAGGCAGACAGAGAGTTCTTCATTCAGCAATAAAAACAATTTCATTTCAAATACAATACTTTGAACTAAAACGTGATCTTTAAGCAAACAAAACAAAACAAAAGAAAACAAAAAAAAAAAAAAATAGAGAGTAATCAGGAGAAAGAGAGTAGTGGGGATAGAGTAGAGCCCGGAGTATAGATTGAAGTGAAACAGTGATTGAGTTATTGAGGAGTTACAAATAATTCCTCAACGTATGAATGCACATATTGACCTAAAAAATAAACGGTAAATTTATCCAAACACACTTGCATACATACATACATACATAGAGGTATGTATTGTATATGTATACCCACAACCATATTTGACACATTACAATTTGGCTTCTCACATACAACAAAATGAATTACTTAAAAGCAACAACAAAACCAGCCACATGTAAAGAATAGAAAAAAACAATTTTTTCATTTCTTTTGTTTTGATTTTTGTTTTACGTACAATGATAATCATGATGATAATGATTCAAACAACTACATATACAAACAAACAAACGAACCCATACGAAGCTAATGAAAAGAAAACATAGAACATTACAACGACAACAGACGACAGACTACTATAACGAACAAATCGTATGAGCAACATGTGTATGCAACATACACAAATAAAAACTAAAAGAACTGGATTTTTGTCGTAAAACTGGGAAAATTATTGGGAATACGAGCCAAAAAAAAACTACAAACTAAACTGCAATTCGCTAATAACAGCACACCAAACGAAGTGAAAGAGAAATAAAATAAAAAAAAAAATGAAAAAAAACAGGTCATTAGTTGCCAAAGGAATAAGAAGAAGCATTATTAAGAAAACATAAAATATAACAAAAAGAAAGAATAAAAACAAGTAGCACTCACTCACACTCACTCACTTACAGAATTTATTTTCACTCTCTATTTTATTATTTGCATGCGTTAAAACAAATGTATGTTAATGTGCTTGTAAGTAAGTTTAGCACAGAGATTTAATTCTATTGGCAAATTACAAAATCCCTTAGAAATAACGGGACTACAGTACTAAAACCTTCTTTAAAAAATACATTTTTAGCATTGCATTCTGATACAGTGCAATATTGATTATCGCAGCGTGTGAGATTATTGCAGTGTTTCGATTTTTGCAAAAGTCAAATTTTTTGCATTACAGACTTTGTTTTTTTCCATTACCCCCCTTGGGAGCATATGGCTTCCCATATTATCTGGTTGGCTGCTCTTGTTACCATAAATTCCAGTGGGTTGTTATTGGGACTTGTTTTCATTTTGCTATTCTATTCTATTATTGTTCCAGCGAAGCAGATGACTAGTCTGCTGTAGCAGTTCTTAAGATAATGGCGCTGTCAACAATCATTGCTTAGAAACAACGCCATCCATGTGGGTACTGTAGTTATGAGGAACCTAGCTAGCCATTGATTCCTACTTTATAAGTGCATCTTATTTTAAAAACTAATCTAAATAGATGCAACGTAATTTTTTATATTTATTTAAATTATTTTTTTTTTTTTGGATGTCACTTTCAGAAACGTAGATTAGATCATATTCAGACAAAAAAAAATGCCTTTCAAAAAATTCTTACATGTCAATGATGTCTCAAAAATATTTTACTACTTCGTAATACAGTAAGACCCCGAGCGATAATATTGAATTTTGATTACTGTCCAGTAAACCAATGGAAAAACGTTCTTTTCAGTGACGAATCAAAATTCAAATAATCGCTAGTTATGGCATAACTCGAGTTAGGCGACCAAAAGGAAAAAGAGTACAGAAAGAATTTTGTGTAAGGCCCGTCATACATGAATGCGGTCGTGTCATGGCCTGGGGATACTTTTCTGCCAATGGTTTGGGCCCACTTGATCGTATTAATGGAATAATGGATAAATGGTCGTACAAAAACATCTTTGAACAGATTATATTGCCTTATGCTGATTGGTACATAATGCCTTTAAAATGGACGTTTCAACAAGACAATGATTTGAAACACACTTCTAAGGTAGTAGAAACTTGGTTTAGGCAAAAAATATTAATCTTTTAGAGCGGCCACCTCATTCATTGTTCCTAAACCCAATAGAAAATCTCTCGTCAATTGTAAAACAGCGGATTGTTCGCAATAACGTCCAAAATGCTGACGAGTTGCTTTATCGGATTAAAAATGCGCGGTATGCTATTCCACAGGCTACTATTAATCATTTAATAGAGTCGATGCCACGAAGATGCAAAACCTTAATAGATAGTAAGGATTCCGCTACGTAATATTAAGCAAAAAAATATTTTACCGTGAAACATTTTTAAGTTGCAATTGTTTTGTCCTACAGAAGAAGTGACTATTTTTCTTTTAAGTCTTAAAAATGTCTATCTATAGAAGAAATTAAAATAATTTTTATTGAATATCGCAGATAAGGTTCCTTTTGTCTTGTAAATAATATAAAAATTACAATTTGATTACCCCGTGTCTTTTATTTGAGCTAATTATAAAATCGCGTAGGTCAAAATAAACAGATTTTTAATAAGTTTTTAAAAAACTTGCCTTGTACGACTATGTTGAAACATAAAGCCGTTTTTTGCAGTTAGGATAATTGTTTTATTCTTTCCTAGTGTAAAAAACAATATAAAAAATAATGTAAATAGGGTATTTTTCAACATTTTGGTAACTGCAACACAATAACATTTTTTTTAAATGCAATAATCGAGCTCTCACTGTAATGATAACCAAACCAAGTTCAATAGTATGTCAAACGCCGGAAAGATGTTTTAATACATTGGTGAAACGTAAAAATTAAAAACAATAAGAAAAAAATTAATTAAAAAAAAATTAAAACAAAATTATAAAAAAATTATAAAAAAAATTTATTTAAAATAATTTTAAAAAAATTTATTAAAAAAAATTTTAAAAAAATTAATAAAAATTTAATTAAAAAAATGAGTAAAAGTCCCTACATATGTACCTTTACATGAGGACATAAAAAGATCTCACAATCACTCTCTCTTAAATACTGAAAACCAAAAGCAACCATTATAGTTACAAGAGAAAAAGAGAAAAAAAAAACAACTTGCAGAACGTGTCTTCGCTAGTAGAAAGACAACAAATAAAAACAACAACAAACACTGTTCAATATTCTTCTTTTGTTTAACAGTGCTGCTACTTTGCAAGAGATGTTACACCGATTAAATTCCCCTCTTTTTAAGTCTCCCTCCCACCATTTAAACAACTTTTTATTCTTAAAAAAAAAACAAAAACAAAAACTACCCACAAACTGTTCACGGCAAACTAATAACAACAACAACAAAAGCAATATAAAAACCACAAAATAAAAGATTATTTTTCATATACTTGCACTCATTTTTGGGTTAAACAAATCAATGAACACTAACAAAAACAACAATAATAAGAGTACAGCAATATTGTATTTGTCGCAGTGCTTTCGTTACAATGAATGTTAGTACCATTGTTGTAATAAAATGTTTGGACCATACTCATGCAAAAATTTCTTCAACCAATTGTATAAATGTGTTGGTAAACCTCATGTATCGTCCATACATGCAGTAAAGGAGAGTAAAGAAAATCCAAATACTTAATACGAAACCTATACATACACACGAGAGTTTAAGGAATTAATTTGACGAGTACGCAAAGCATGTACAATACATTTATTAAACAGGATCAGTGGTGGAAAAACAAAATTAAGAGTGAAATAACAAGTGAGAGAGGTTTTGTTTGAGAGGAAGCAAAAGAATGGCTTGGATACACAGCCTACATACATTGAGAGTGTTTAACATGAAGAGACCACAACAACTGTTTAGTCATAAGATATGATAACTGTGATGCCATATTTTTTGAAATAAAATGCGTAAACTTTTATGATGGAAAAACCTTTTTTGTGCCACAAACAACAAAAAAAACACGCTTTTGTTGTAAAAGAAAAAGCAAAAAAGAAAACAAAACAAAACAAAAAACATTTTAATTGTTGTTATTCGACTAATTGCATTGCTTTGGTCAAGTTAACGAACTTTGCAAAAACTAGATGATCATTATAACGTTGCTGATGGTAATGGTATTGGTAATGATAATTATCACAAGAGTTTTGTAAACAAAAAACCAAAAAAAAACAGTGAAATCTCTTGATATTGAGTCTCGTTATGGAAGTGATTTTGGGTGCGTTGTAATAAAGTGGGTATTTATTTATTTAAAAGGAAATTAAAGCTTATTTTTGTTGTTGTTTTATTTGTAATCAAATAATAAATGAAATCTTATGATCCGAAGGTGTCAAGAAACTTGTATTTCCTTTAATTTTTTGTTTGTTTTGAACACTTTAAATGTTTTCCATTTTCAAAGGAAGTTGGGTGCGAAAGAAAACCCGAACAATTTTCAATCATTAAACATACATACATACAAACGTATGTAAGTGGAAAAGGAATTCCGTAATTATTTTGTGTTGTTAAAAATCAAAGAAGAAACTGGAAATCCAATAAAAAAAATATGAAACTTTAATTACGAAATCAGATATTTGAGGAAAATGTCTTAAGGAAGAGAGTTAATCATAAAATTGTTTTCTATTGTTTTTGTTTCATTACCTACTTCACCACAAAATGATCTGTTTAAGGAGCACCTCTAATGTTATACGAACATGCAAGCAATTGTGAGAATTAAAATTTCTTATTTCCTTCCAGCAAATTTTATTGCTGTACAATAAGGACTGAGAAATATAGTTCACAGTGTGAAAGTACATAACATACATACATACATAGGTCATTGGTCATTAGAACCAATCAGTCAGGATTATTGACCTAGTTTCTCACACCACTTATGTTGTGTGTGTTAATTTTATACATGAGTAGCAGGATCTACTGTTTAAAGTCGACTCCGAACGACAAATTTTATGAGAAACTTTTCATGGTTATTTTATTTACTCTCCGAGTTTTTGCCAGAAATCTGCTGAGAGGAAAAAATACTTTTTGTATTTTGTTTTGATGTCGGGCCTGGGACTCGAACCCTGGCTTTTACGTCTAATAAGCCAACACACTACCTACTAGACCACGATGAAAGTATTATTTTAATCCATATTCAACACAGTAATGAACGATTGATAGTGAATGGATGCTCTTGAAAGGAATTGTCAACTTCTAGAATACATTTTAAAAATAAATAAAGTACTCTACTACTACTACTATATTATAGTATAGAGAATTCTGTGTAAAAATCTCATTTCAATTACTGACAGCGTTGCCCAACGTATTGAATTGAATTGCACTGTGTTTTGAATTGCCCTATGTATTGGGTTGCCCTATGTATTGGTTTGCCCTATGTATTGAATTGCCCTATATATTGAGTTGCTCCATCTATTGAGCTGCCGTATGTATTTTGTTGTGGAATATATTGCATGAATTACCACAATAAAATTTTCTTGATCATTAGCAACGCACATATTTGGAGGCTAAAAAGAATGGATTAAATATAGAAAGATTAATTCAATGAAATCATTGCCTAGGGTTGGTGACCACAAACAGCTACATAGCCTAAACTTGTGCTCGCAAAGGTTAACTTTGGTAGAAACAGAAAAAATTATCATTCATGTGCAGCTAAAAACTGGCAAAAATGATTAATTTTGCTCTCAATTCCTTGAAATTCGATCTTGTGAAAAAATATTCAAGAAAAAACGATCAAAATTGTATCACAGAAAAAAATTTTTGTGATATAATAACCATGGTCTATGCCAAGATCACACATTGTGGAAAATTGAATGGAAAGTTTTTAGTTTCATTATCCAAAAGCTGTTGTAAATCACAGTGACCAAGTTTTTTTGGCGATAAAACACAGAAAAACTGAAGCTAGTCGAAAAAAAGTCATGGCGACAGATAACAATGGACAATATATTCTCGATTAAAATTGATTTTTAATAGAGCAACTGGTTAAACTAATATGTATCGCACGCACATTAGAGTGATGAATTACAACAAAAAGAAAAAAGCTTCAAATAATAATGGAAAATTTTTAAAATAAAGATTATCAATAAATAGTAATTTTTATTAAAAATATAGGTACTAAAGACTTACTAATATAATTGAAAAGTAATCGCAACATTTTTTAACCTGGTACTTTATTTTTAATCTACCAATTCAATTATAAAAAATTGGGTCTACATTTTAATTTATTGATTTAAAAAATAAAAAGCTAAATTTCACTCTTATCTTGTATGTAGTATTGGCTATTAATTAATTTTTGCTTAGTGATAAACAAAAAAAAGTAGAATGAAGTGCAAAACCTAAAAAGTATATCAAAACGATTGAGTAGACAGACTTTCAAATACTTTTCTAATCAAACGACTTATCGTGATAATAAATAAAAGTAATACAATGTTAAATTACTCTTTAAAAATTATAAAAAATAAATAAATTTTAAAAAAATTATTAAAAATCAAATCAAACAAATAACAAAATCCAAGTAAATGAAATCAAAAACTGCGCTAAACAGATAGTTTGGCAGGCAATAAAAAATTAACCACAACAACGATAATGAACGTAAAAAAAATTAAATTAAATATTCTGATAAAAAAATGCACTTCTTTTCGTTTTCCTTTCAAATTCTCACAACTATTGAGAAAAATCAAAAAAAAAAAAACAAAACCACCGAATAAATAGAAGAAAAAAACTACGAAATATTGTTGAGATAAGAGCATTGAAATCTTATCAAAAAAAACACAAAACAAAACAAAAATTAGGAATATAGAACAGCAGTCTAAAAACTAAACAAATAAAATAAAACAAAATGATTCCATTGATAATGGAAAAAAAAATTACGCATTTTCAACACAATGGGTTTCTTTGATGGAAACAAATTAAAGAAAATTAACGCCATAATATGATTTTTGAAATTCCTGCTAAACTATGAAAGTGTTGCTTTAATTAATTATAAAAAAGAAAATGTTCTTTTAATTAAAATCGATTTTAATTAGTAATTGGGTCATTTCAATTAAAACGAAGCACTTTTATTTTTTTTTTTTATTTAGTTTTTAAAAGCTTTTGCTTAGAAACACTTGAAATTTAATTGTAGGCATATTTTTTAGCACTTAAAGAAGACGTTTTAAAAACATTTCATTAAATTATTTTAAATTTTTTTTTTGTAAAACGTTAGTTTAAAATTAATTTATGTACATAATTTTCACTGCAATATTATTTATTCTTGAAAATATTATTTTTCTTCTTTTTAATTGTAATATGTATAAATTTTTGCTTTTTATTTATTTATATTTTTATTTTATTTTATTTTATTTATATTTATTTTATTTATATTTTTATTTTATTTAATTTTGTTTTTATTTATTTTATTTATATTTTATTTTATTTATTTATATTTTTATTTTATTTATATTTTATTTTATTTATATTTTATTTTTTATTTATATTTTATTATTTTATATTTTTATTTTATTTATATTTTTATTTTATTTATATTTTTATTTTATTTTTATTTTATTTATATTTTTTTTTATTTATTTTATTTTTATTTTATTTATATTTTTATTTTATTTATATTTTTTATTATATTTTTTTTTTATTTTATTTATATTTTTATTTTATTTATATTTTTATTTTATTTATATTTTTATTTTATTTATATTTTTATTTTATTTTTTTTTTATTTATATTTTAATTTTATTTATATTTTTATTTTAGATATTTTTTGTTCTACTTTTTGCTTAATCTATATTATTTTCTAATATAATATTTTTTATGAATTTTATTTAATTTTTATTTTTTTTTTTCTATTTTGATATATTTTTTTTTATTTTTGAATTTTTTTTTATTTATTTTTGATATTATTTTATTTTTTTTATCTAAATTTATTATTTATTCTTTATTTTTATCTAAATTTATTTATTTTTTTTATGTACAATAACAATTATTTCAATTTATTTTTTAAATTATTTGGTTTTTATTTAAATTTGTTTTTTAATTTATTTTTCTGTTTTATTTTTGTTTCTATTTTATTCTTTATTTTATATAACTATTTTATATACACTCGGGTCTCGTTTTATGCGGATTTTTTTATGCGAATTCGAAATTATGCGATTTTAAATTAAAAAAAAAAAATTTTTTTTTTTTGGATTTTTTATAGATTTTAAAATGTTATAATACTTTTTTAACCTTTGCATTATTTTTAAATTAAACTAAGTTTGCACTACTGATATAACCATTATTGTTAAAACTACCTGAAGGGTTGTAATGACTAAAGCTGTTGATTTAGAAAGCAACAGTGATTTCACTGCGGTTTGAAAAGCTTTTTATATGGGAAACTCTTGTGAATGTACGCTATAGTTTGAGCCTGACACCTAATAATTACTATCAGATCTCTATGCCGTATAGCTTGTGAAAATCTATCGTTCTAGTTTGTTTCCAATTAGAAAGGCAATTAATTTGCATCAGATTGCTTTAACTATGCCAATAAAAAGCCTTTAAAAATCAATCCTTTCTTATGATTTAAAGGAGCTGCTCCTTTTTAATATTTAAACTTTTTAAAAATTCGTTGATCTAGTCCCCTACATATGTATGCACTACCCTGATAGATATGTATGTAATGATAAAAGTCACTTCGAGCCAATTCCAAACGATGAAGAATTATTAATCGTTCATTCATAATTACAGACTTCAGTTTATTTATTTTTTTTTTTTTTTTCTGTAAATAATTAATTAATATTTTATTTTTGTTTATTTTTTAGAAGTTTTTTTATTGTTAAAGAAAATGAAATAAATAAACTTTTGTCGAACTTTTTTTTACACAATTTTGCTTTCATTTTTCAATAAAAATTTAAATTTATGCGGTTTTTCAGAATTTAGGAACGAATCATTAATTTTTATATGAAACTAGAGTGCGAATTGAATTTAATCAATTTTTTTTGGGGCGCATCTATCGCATAAAACGAGAACTGAGTGTAATTATTATTTTTTATTATTTTTATATGCTTATAATCATTAAATTTATTATTATATTTTTTTATTATTACTTTTCTTAATATATATAATTATAATTTAATTTTCATTAAATCTTTATTTTTCAATAGCTTTTTATTTTTTATCACACATTTGTAAGTTTTATTGTAAACAATAATTTTAACTTTAAAGAAATTGTATTTTTAATGTTTTCTTTGCTTTCTTTTAAATAATATCTAAACAAATTTTTTTTATTTTTTATTTTGAAAATTTTTTTTAAATCACTTGCTATGTACATATATAATTTCCTTTTATTATTATGTTTCATATTTTAATATTTATAACATGTAATAAATTCACTTTAATTCAATTTAAAATAGTTTTTCTTTAATTATCTCTAAGATAAGTTTAAAAAAGTCCATTATTAAATTTATTTATTATACTTTTTTTTATATTTTTTTCCCCAATTTCGAAAATTTTTTTTATTTATTTTCTATTCATATTTTTATATCCAAATTAGTTTTTTTTATGTAGTATCACTTTAAATAAATTAATACGCTGTTATTATAGACCCAAAAAAAATATAATTTTAATTAATTACAAATTCTGCTTTTTTATTGCTGCTTTTATTTATTTGTTATAATTTTTTTTTTGTGATGTTTTTCTTAATTTCTGTTCTTTATTTTTCGAAATCAAATTTAAGATCACGTCTGAACTTAATTGTACACCGGAGATCTACTCTGATAAATTTAAATAATTTCATGCTAAAACAAAATCATGTTTTTATTGCAAAATTAAACAATTTTGAGATAAATGTGGTAATTTTTTAAAAATTATTAAAAAGATCTTACGAAATAAATCGTTTTCTAAATGGATTTTTATGAACTTGGAGTCAAAGAAAGAAAAAAAATACTTTCAAAATCTCTTTTGCGAGAAAGCTTTGTAATTTTGAGAAGAATTATATTTTTTCACTCTCAAAAGGAATCTTCTGGCAAATGCAATAAAAGGGAAACTAATAAAAAAAATCTATAATTTAAGAAATTATAAATTTAAAAGAAATAAAAATTTTTTTCAATACAAGAAACAAATAAAATTGGATGTTTTACGCCAAAATAGGGAAGTTTAATTTAACAGGAAGCTAGTGAGTAATGGATCTGGAGGCTATGAAATCAAATATAACACAAATTATTGTATGAAAAACTCTTAAAATCGTAATTAATTTCTACTAAATTTGTTGGAAATTATTTCGATCAAGAGATCTAACTATTCTACCCTATTAGATTCAATAGATATTGAAATTGAGTAGGCATTCGTCAGGTGGAAATATTATTTCAAGATTAATTTAGCATAATGATAGAAAGACATGGCATAATATATTCCCACATCTTTGAATATTGGAATTTTCGAATAAAATAGATTATTTTTGTATTGTATTTTATAAAGAAAGCTTCAAAATGTTTTTAACTTAATTTAATTCTAGCGGGCTTTATAAGCTTTTAAAGAAAAGAATTGTTAAAAATCAGTCTATCATACTTTCAGTGTAAGAAAACAATAATTTTGATAGTAAAAACCATTTAAAATTGAAATTGTTGTGATTTTAGCTGCAATTCTTGTGAATTTGATTATTTTGTATGTATTTTACTTATAGTTTTAATATCGTTTGTGATTATATTTTTTTAATATTTTCATTATTATAATTTTATTTTTATTCATTCTTTATTTTATGTAATTTTTTTATTTATTATTATTTATTCATTCTTTATTTATTTTTGATATATTTTTATTTAATTTTTTTATTTATTCATTCTTTATTTTTATTTAATTGTTTTTTATTTATCCATTTTTAATTTTTATTTAATTTTTTTTTATTTATTTTTTATTAATTTATTATTTATTTATTTTTTATTAATTTATTATTTATTTATTTATTTATTTTTTTATTTATTATTTATTTATTATTTATTTATTATTTTTTTATTATTTATGTATTATTTATTTATTATTTGTTTACTTATTTATTTTTAATATTTAATAAAAATAGATTTGTTATTTTTTTATTATTATTTATTCATTTTGTATTCATTTTTAATTACAAGATCTTTTAATAACACATTTTATAAGGAATTTTTAATTATTATTCTTTGTTATTTAATTAATATTATTTTTTCTGTTTTAATATCAAAAATTCAGCTTTAAAGCACTAAAACACTTCTTAATTCAACATTTAGTTTTATTGTTATAATTTCTTGTATGATTTGTAAACATATTTTCTTTAAAATTTTAATAAACATAAATAGAAAACATAAAAATAATATATTTTTTTGAAATATTTCACACACGTTTTTTTATATACTTCTCCGGTTTTTATTTTCAATAAACGAAAACACCTCCATTCGCTTTAAAGTAATCGCATCGACTGACTTAACAAATGTTTTCAAAGTTGCAAACAAGTGTCGGCGGACTGGTGGCAACGCCATCTCATATAAAATGTTGATCATTGAATGTCTGTCTGTCTGTCTGTCCATCTGTATCTGTCTGTTTTGGTTTCCAAAAGAGAGACCCCAGACAAAACAACTTTGTTTGACTGTTATTGCTGTTTAATTTTAATTTTTCGTAAGTTTGTTTGGTTGTTAACATAAGAAAATTAAATTTAAAAAAAAAAAATAAGAAAAAACACACACCAAAAGAAGTTGACTAAACTCATAAGCAACAACAACAACAACAGCAAAGCGAATTGAAATGAAAATTAAAACTTACAGGCACACACACACACGCACACACTGAAAGTTAAGGTTTTTGGTAAGCATGATATCCACAAAAGAACACAGCTGAGTGCACGAATCAACATGATCCAAACGAAACCATTTGTAAAATTCGCCGTAACGGAGAGAGAAATGAATTAACAAAAATGAAAGAAAACAAAGAGTTTGAGAGCGAGAGAGAGAGAGAGAGCGTAACGAAATTTGCCCCCACAACTGTCCAGAACAACACAACGACACATGTGGAGCTTAGTAAGTTATTATGCGTTTTGTTTTTATTTCATTATTCTTATGAGCAAACCAATATTCTCTCCCTCTCTCTGTATTAGTCTTGAAATCTTATACTCTCTCTCTCTCTTGTTTGGGGAGATTTTAATATTAAAATTATAACGACATACGTAGTATGTATGAATAATTCATATTAAATTTATATCGATTAATCATTCTTTTTTCTTTGTCTTTGTTTTTTTTTTGGTTGTTGTTGTTGGTATTCCACCAAATGTTTACTTGCGAATAAGTTAAGAAACTGTTTTTGTTGTCTAAAAGGTGGGGAACAAAAAATACAGAAGTTTTGGTTTTTTTATATTGCAATACTGGTTTGTTTCCAAGCTACCAAACTACATTGAGTGAAAGAGAGAGAGAGAGAGAGAGTAAGCAAAAGTAATAA
Source organism: Sarcophaga peregrina (assembly GCA_014635995.1). NCBI lineage: Eukaryota > Metazoa > Arthropoda > Insecta > Diptera > Sarcophagidae > Sarcophaga > Sarcophaga peregrina. The sequence continues at coordinate 25,942,947 of CM025789.1, read as the reverse complement.
AAACAATAGAAAGAGAATAATAAATCGTGAGATACGATATTTATGTTGACTTGATTGGTTTTTAATTTCTTAATTAAACGTAACGTTCGTTTTCTGTTTACGACGTTGAATTTAAGCAGCAGCAACAGCTGTAGATATAAAGCATGGCATGTTGAGTGGTGTGGGGAGGGACACAGGGAATTTAATATTGGCGGCTACAATTACGGATGTTTGTTTGTGTCACTCTATATTCATACCCTGACTGTGTAGTATACGAAGTGAACACAAATTTGGTCAAAACAACCAATTGGTTCGGGCCAACCAACAATAACAACAACAAGTGTTTAGTGATCGAATTATGAACGCAATTAAATCGATTTGAAATTTATTACTATCCTAAACGGAATGCTTATCAACGAGATGCTTATCTATAAACTCTAAGATTGCTTAAATCTTTAGAGGACACTTAACGCTAGGGCGTCTAGGTAGAGAATGTGAAATATTATTTTCAATGCATTTCTTTGTTTTGTAAAGGTTTATCCATTACAATAGCATAAAAAAGACTTGATAACGTTTGCAGATAACAGAAAGAATAGGCATTGATCGTTTAGTAATTTTTTTTTAATAGTTAAAGCAGTCAAAGATTTGCTCACAAATTGCTAGATACCATAGATCAATCATTTTAATGGAGGAAACACAAAGAACTAATATTGGAGTAGGAACTACAAATTCATTCAAGTTTTGGTTTCATGTAATTACGATGGCCTAACCTAAAAAATTCTTTTCTGTAGTTTTTAAAGGCAGAAAAAATACTAAACCTTACAACTAGTTTGGCTCAATAGCTATCTCAGCTTTGGCTCCATCTGGTAATTTTTTTTTTTTTTTGCATCTTTAAGAAAATATTACTAGGGTTCGGTTTCGCCCTTTTTTAGTTTAGTTTTGTAATAGTGGGTAGAAGTTGAGCCTACTTTTCCTTCACAAAGTGACGCTGTCTTGCCCTTTTGATAATCCTTTTGTGTATGTATGACACTTATTTTACCAACATATGCGAAAAATGCCAGGAAAAAAGTGGATTTTGTTGGAAATTATCTACATAACTTGCGCGCCAAAAGTGAATTATTAGCGATGGTGGCATTTTTCGGAACTAACGATAGCACCGCGACGGCGTTCCGTTGCATGTTCGTTGTTTATGCTTTCCATCTCTCCTTCATCGTCCGTCAAAAGTACTAGTTTCGAATTAAATTGCTTTAGTAATCCGTGTAAGAGTCTAAAGTACGCTGTATAAGGTTGAAGTACGCTATGCAAGTCTTAAATACGCTGTGGAAGTCTGAAGTACGCTGTGCTAGTCTGAAGTACACTTGATTAAGCCACGGATTATCCTACTTCTGCCGCCATTATAAAGAGTCGACTGGCTCGAGGCTGTCGTAATCTGAATCGAACGAGTATTTTCTGAAGCAAGGTGGCAATTTCTTACACCTCCTCCGACTTCGCAAAATGATTGACACTTAAGTTAAGAATATTTAGTAGGTGTCAGTCTTGCCAGAATGGTCATCTTGACACCATGGATAACACGTGCACGCTGTAATCTAGAGAATTGTTTATTACTTTACTAGACCGCAGATGGAGAGTTCAAACTTCAACTTGAAAATTCAAAAAAAAGAAAGGCAAACGAAAAAATTGACAGCCCAGAAGCAATCTGGCAATCTTGAAAAGACCCTTCCAATCTATCGTTCGAATTCGCACGTAAAACTGTAGGTTCATACCACTTATGAGTGAAATTAATACACATTTCCTGGGGGGTGATGTCACAAGCTGGTCTTGTAATCTTTGGTTAAGGTTTACTGTTTGCTGGCCGGTAATGTTTACAAAATTTCTATTGAATTTTTTTGTTTTAGGGTTGATTAATGTAATTGCAGTTTATTTTAATTTTTTACAAACATAGATACATATAAACATTTTTGTGTATATTTTTAATCCAATAAAATTTCTTAACAAAAAATTTTCCTTTTTTTTAATAAAACCACAAATTAAAAATTTTGTTTTACGCTGCTTTATATCGCACAAACAAAAATAATTGATGTCAAGTACATACACTTTCATCATCAAAACATAAAACAGAATAAAATTTTTATTCAATGTTTTACGAGAAAGCAACATCCATCACGAAAATGTTTAAATTCTATTTAGACATCTCAAAAAAAAAAATTTTTTTTTTAAATTTTATTGTTCACTCATCATTAGAATTCTAAAAAGCATAATTAATAAAAAAAAACATTTTTTTTCGTTAAATATTTAAAAATTAATTCAAAATTTATGCTCAAATGAAACGTTACATGTAAAATATTTTTTTTAATAATTTTTCAAAACCAAAATGTTTTTAATTAAGATTTCCAACAATTTCAGGGTGAATTGGAAATTAAAAAAAAAAATAATTTTTTGTCACATGACAAATGGAGATTGGAGGTGGCAGCACCTGTAATGGGCCAAAAATTTATTTGAAATTTTTCTATTTTTAAATCTTTAAAAATATTTTTTTTTTATCTAAATAAGACACAAAAATAAAGATCTAAAGAATTTAATAGTGGGTGGTAGTTGGATAGATGGTAGTGTAAGGTGGTAGTACTGGTGCTTATTTAATTTTATACAGTCAATTCAGAATGATTAATTTGTTGAAAAACTTCCACTAATTTTAGAAAATGATTAGATTATATACTAATTATGTATTTAAATATTGTAGAATATTTAAAATTAATTAAAATTATAAAAATAAAACTAATATTGAAGAGTCTAAGAGATATTTCGGATAAATAAATCATAATTGATTTGTTTCTTTTTCTAATGGTATCGACAGCTGTAGAATAAAGCATATTGCAGAACTGCATGAATTCATTGCCCTTATAAAGGGTTCGCCAAAAAAAATTTTTTTTTTAAATGCTTTAAAAAACAAAAAAGTACAATCCTTCCGGTTAATAATGGAAAAAATTTCATTCAAATAGCTGCCTCGGCTGGCCATGCAGTAGCCTACACGATCAATTCACCAATGGCTTCACGAATATTGAGCGTCAATTGTCTCTGGCTTGTTGGCGTAACACTTATCTTTGACGGCGCCCCACAAACTGTAGTCCAACGGTGTCAAATCGCAGCTCCGAGGTAGCTAAGCGACATTAGCTATGCGGCTGATAATCCGATCCTCAAAAACAGGGCGCAAAACATCGAGTGTAGCTTCGGCTGTGTGGCACGTACCGCCGTCCTGTTGAAAGCAAATGTTGCCAATATCCTACTCTTCAATTTTTGTGAACAAAAATTCGTTCAACATGGCCCGATAACGATCACCATTGATTGTAACGGCCGATCCTTGCTCATTTTCGAAGAAAAATTACCCAATTATGCCTCTGGTACAAAACCCGCACCAAACAGTGACTCGTTTTAGGTGCGTCGGCTTTTTATTGTATGCGTGCGGGTTTTCCGTGCTCCAAATGCGATAATTTTGCTTGTTTACATACCCACGAAGATCAAAATGAGCTTCACTTGAAAAGATGATTTTTTTTTGCCACAATCTTCTGTAAATCAATCGCAAGCCCACTTAGCGAATCGAAAACGCATTGGATGGTCAATATTCGTTCAGCAGAAGGATAAAACTAATTATCTGTCAAATCAGACATGAGCTAAGTGTTACCATTCACGAAATAAGCACTAGTTGAAAAAAAACGTTAGATGGCGGACCCGATATCTTAACAAGATTCTGGTTTTCAGCGGTTTGTTTAAATAAAAAGAACTACAAAAAATGTGAGAAGTGAGAGCGAACCACATCTTTTTTTATAATTACAGAGTGTTCCAGCCTATGTACGGAATGACAAACGCTTCAAGGCCATTTAGTAGACCTGTTTGGAAAATGTGTTTCTCAGAAGAAAACAGCGGGTACTTATCAAGAACTAGGCAAGCAATTATCCTTATATTTAAAGCATCCTGTGCTTAGTCAGTGCAATACGATTCTTGGAGACGTTATAATGGATCGTTTGGTCGCAATACTTTAATATCTCTATACAACAATGCTGTCGACTACAGATTCTATACGAAATGAATTTCCTTGCACGTCTGGGTATACCGAATCCACATAAGCCTACCAATGTTTATTTCTCATCATTTGATTCAATAAGATTCAGGGTCGAGTTCAGATGATTTACTACCACAGTAAACCTTAAGATTTTTTTTCTTGTGAATGATCTACGTGTGTTCAACTTCTGGAATAATAGGGTTGCCATATGTATTGCTAAGAAACTTCACGCTCCATGAAAACGTATTGGGTTAGGTGTAGTGGTTCTTCCTACCACAGTAAACCTTAAGAATTTTTTTTCTAGTAAAAGTATTACGTGTGTACTACCTATTGTGACAACTTTTGGAATGATAGGGTTGCCATATGTGTTGCTAAGAAACTTCACGCTCCATAAAAACGTATTAGATTATACACGAAATGAATTTCCTTGTACGTTTGGGAATACCGAATCCACATAAGCCTCCAATGTTTATTTCTCATCATTTAATTCAATAAGATTCAGGGTCGAGTTCAGATGATTTACTACCACAGTAAACCTTAAGAATTTTTTTGTTGTTGTTGTGAATGTAGTACGTGTGTAGTAACTATTGTGACAACTTCTGGAATGATAGGGTTGCCATATGTATTGCTAAGAAACTTTACGCTCCATGAAAACGTATTGGGTTAGGTGTAATGGTTCTTCCTATCACAGTAAACCTTAAGAATTTTTTTTCTTGTAAAAGTAGTACCCTATTGTAACAAGTTCTGGAATGATAGGGTTGCCATATGTATTGCTAAGAAACTTCACGTTCCATAAAAACGTATTGGGTGTAGTGGGGAGAAAATTTCTTCCTCAATCGGTGACTGTTCTTAAACTTTCTTCCTACGAAATGATTACTGGCCATTGTCTAATAAAAATGTCCACATAATGAGAAAATGAAGTTTTTCGAAAAATATAAGAAATATGTATGTCTGTGATTTGGTTTCAATGACGCTATTGTGATTATAGGTTCATCAGAAATACTTGAAGTACTCCTTGAGAGACTCTTTAAACAGTTCTGCATTCTTGTAGAAAAGCTCTTATGATTCTAGGGTATGGCTTTAGTTTCCTACATTTTTTATATATCAGTCCATGTGATGATATTCAAGAATTTCTTAAATCAAGAAAATAGAGATTTAGACGCAGTAGGCATTCTTTATATGATGCGTAGACTATTGGTATGGACCATCTATCTGTTCATCTCTCAGATTACTTTCTATTTCACCAAGTTAGTCTTTTTATACTCCTACTGCAAGTGTCTGGTATGGGATGGTAAGCAGAATAATTCGTTACCAGTGGGTTAATTTATTGATTTAATTTGTTATTAAATGAGTTCATTTCTTAATGGATTAATTTTTGTATTGAATTGAATTTATTGAATAATTTTAAAAAGGTGTGGTTGGCTAAGCCCCTCTCTCTCTCTGAGTCTTTGAGTTTCTGTTTCCTGATATTTTTTCATTTTCTATTTTTTTCTTTTGTTAAAAGTTTTAACTATTTTTTTTTGGCTATTTTGGCTATGATAATGAGTATTATTTGCAAATTTATTTTGATTTTCTTCCTTAAAGAGCTTTTAGGATTAAAAAAAAAACCATTATTATGATGGCAATTAGGTGGCCACCAACTAAATAACTGCTAAACTGACTGACAATTTCTTTGTGGCCATAAATTGGCCGTTATTTCCGCCACTCTCTTTCTCTTTATTTAGGCAATTGATTATTTGTGGTGTGGTCGTGTATCATTATATGGGGATTATTTGTTGCAAATTTGATTGTGTTTCTGTGGTTTCAAAGGGTACAGGAAAAAGAGGAAATCGAAAAAGTTGTGTTGGAGGTGAGGTGGAGTACTGCCAAAAACCAAGTTTAATGAGGCTGTGTGTGTGAATGGAGTTCCTTTTTGATTGAAAAGATTTTCCAATCTTGTGTTTTATTTGGTATTTTAAATAATAAGGAAATGTTTTAGATTTTTAGCTAAAAGGCTTAAAAAAATAAAAGCTTTTTGGCTGTTATTGATCGTCGAAGTATTTTTTGTTTTTCGTTTGTTTGTTGGATTGATTTTAAACTAAAAAATTGTGTTAATTTAAGTGATAATTTGTTGGGGCCATTAGAAGCCCAAATGCTAAATTCTTTTGAACCATAAAACTTCAAAAATTTTTTAGGTACATTGCTGGTAAGTTAAGGTATTTTTCAATTATTCTTGGGCAACAATTAATGCCTCAGCATGTTTGTTCTTTTCATTCTCACACTCTATTGAAAAAGTTAACGCCAACAAGCAGCAGGCAGGCAGATGCTCGCATTTAAACAATTTCAATTCAATTTCGTATTTCAACGTCCAATTCTATAAATTTACACCTTCTTTAGACAACAATTTCTTTTTTCAATTTTTATTTTTTAAGTGTCTGGCATGCATGGCTGGCATGGCATGGCAGTCTGCCACCACAATTCTATTATTTGAGTGTCTTTAAATTTTTTTTTTTTTTTTTGTTTAATGAAAATCCTCTAGAGTGCATTGACTGCACGTTTTCATCTCTTTTTGAAAGATTTCTGTTTAATTCTAATTTGATGGGCTTTTGACCCCAAATGTTTAATAATTCAATTTATCATTGTTTATTTAATGTTTATATACAAATAAAATGTATTTTATAGACTTGCTTGATAATATTTAAATATTTATTGTGTTTGCTTTTGTAATCATTGTTATTGAACTACAGACTTTTTCTGATACGAAAAAGTCGTAAAATTCTGCTTAACTTCTTCAATTTAAATAGCAACGGAAACTGAAGCATATCGCCTGCTTATAATATGTTCAGACAGGCACTTTTATTGCGTAAATTATTGAGCTCAATACTTCATATAAATGATTGTGCAATAAATATGCAAATTGTTATAATATTGAGTAAAACTTCAAATACAACACTGTCATAAGTACGTTCAGTGAGCATATTACAATTTTCCAAACACTTTCAATTGATATTTGACAACTCAAATGTCAACAACTACAAACAAAAAAAAAAACAAAAACAATGTTGAAACAACCAGCTGCTTTGTTTACCACTGTCAAGGAAATATTGCGTATATTATGTGTCTGAATACTTAAAATATTGTACTCAATTAAACGAATATTAACTTCAGAAAAGTGTCCTAAATATTTTCCATTGATTTCAATATTGACTAGGGAAAGTCATTCAGATATAGCAATTCTGTTACTAAAGACAAGAAAATGTTCGAAAATAATAAATTGGACGAAGGATTACTTTATTAAACCACTTAAGCAGAGCACTCAATATCCTTCCAAGAACAAAGAAATTGTATGCCACGCGAGTTAAAGCTGAGAGACGCTAAAAAGACGGTGTGCTTGACAATAATTTGTAAACACAATAAAAAAAGGCAATTTTTGCGTTGTATTATTACAGGGGAGATAAAAATGTTTGATCCCTTCCTGGCAAGACCAATCTGCCGGCCCTAGCAAATGAATAATCACGACGACAAGATAATGATCTATCTTGGCGGCCACGCAAGATTCGCATTTTTTATGAGTTGCTGAAATCGCAGTCGTATAAAACTGACATTGAACACTGGAACACTGACCATCATAACGTCTGGTCATTGCGTACTACACTTACGTCAGAGCTGTAGTCATATTTACTCCGCTCTCCATTGGACAAATATTGTTCGGGACTTAATAGCTAATATTAGTCAACGATTCTGAATAACTGGACAGTAGCACGAATCAAATACCCGTCACTCGAGTATGCTAACAGAAAAAGGAAATTTTAAGACCTCTATTCAGGATAGAGGAAACGACTCCACATAGGTGTTTACTTGTAGTTCAAAACTAGATGGAACTGTGGCTGCGGTCATGATTATAAGGGACGCCAGATATTAGCAAACTTTCTGATAGTCATGTGGCTATTACAGCCTTAGGTTGTAGCATAATGAACTCTGAGACGGTTGATGGATGTCTCTGACCTTGATTTCAGAATTCTGCAACTTTCATATCATATGGGTAAGGGGAACCAGTTAAGGGATGTTTTGACACAAGAATCGAACAAATCGGGTGAGTTCCCTACATTGAGGTTGTTCCTGCTTTGTGTTGCCAAAAGTCTGTTCAATTTCAAAGAGATCAAACTCAGCGTAGCTATTAGTCATTACTCTAGCTTCCAGCCTAAATTTTTGGCATCGTCTACTGTTAATGCTCACTTCTATTTACCTACGTAATGCTTCACTTTACATTGGGAAATTTCGAGTCTCTCAAAGGTAACCTACCGGTCATAGGAAATTGCATTGCTGATGAGCTGGCCAGAGCCAGTGCGGAGTTCGCAATCTCCGATATGTTAGACGGCATAGATATTCCAATTGTCTCAGTTAATTTCAACATTATCCACACTTTTTTCAATCTGGCTGAGGGGAGGGTACATGCAAAATTGCTCGACTCTGTTGGTCACATATGAGTAAGAAGAGGACCGACTCACTTCTGTCTTTAAATCATATGACAACCTATCGAAAAATAGCGAATCTTCATAAGCTTTTGGAAGATATGCCGAAAGTATTAACATTTCAGCAATTGAGGAGGAAGAAGAGAGACTGGATTTCATTCTATAGATAAGTGTCCTGCTCTTGTCATGAAGGGAAGCAGGTTTTTAACCGCTGACCTTTTGACAGCCTTTATCGAGCTCTTCAGTATAAAGACAGCTGCAATAGCAAGACTTTTTCTGGATTCGTAGTAGTTTCCCTAATGAATTTTTGATCCCGGGGATCAAGTATTAATTGTAGTATCACAATGGACCCACAAAGATGGTCCGTTATAATACCTAACCTAACCTAAAGCATATTTTTCATATTTTTTTGTCAAATTTTTTAAATGTTAGGCAATATATCTGGTGGTCGAAGTTAGGTTTACAGATATTATTTATATAAATGGGCGTTTGATACAAAAATTATTAAACTTACTGCGGAAATAAATGAATAACTTTAAAGCACTTACCTGAAATAAAAAAAAGAAAATAAAATTAATAAAAAAAAACAAAATTTCATTAAAAACATGTAAAAATTGTGTAGGCATATCCCAAAAAATCAAACTGTTTCGCTTAAAATAAAAACGAAATTGTAATAAACTTGTAAAATATTAAAAATAAGAAGAAATAAATTCGACAGTTAATTTGATTTTCTTGCTTTTTTTGATACAAGGAAATTGTCTTTAATTCAATACGTACATGACATGTACGTACCAGTGTACCACCAATTCATTATTTTTATTAGGGAGTCTCATCGTCGAATATTTATGGTCGGCAATTTAAAAAAAGAAATATTTATTGTGGTTGTTTTCTGTCGATTTTATGCATCTCCCCCATATCATATTGAATGGAAACAAAAAAAAAACACAAAGAGTATCATTTTACAAATGGAATAAAAGCAAAAACATAAACAAACAAAAAAAAAACTGTCAAACAGACACAAAGAAGACATCATCTATTGAATTTAAAGTATCAAAAAACACTATTTATCACTACCCTATCCATCCATCCATCCAGCTAGTCATCCATCCATCCAGCTATCCATCCATCTAACCAACCAACCAACCAACTATTCATTCATCGTTTATCGTAGGCAATTGGCGTAAAAAAATTTTTAAAAAATAAAAGCAATCGGACCAGCCAACCAACCGGCCAATTATTATTTTAAACTTGATCTCTGAGCTCTTGTTCGTCTGTATCGTACGTGGACATTCAAGTGGTTGGTTGCTTGCCTGGCTTATGTAAAACTTCCGTGGATGCCATTAATTAAATTTAATATTATGGACTTGACATCAAATATCAAAAACAAAAAAAAAAAAAACTACAACAAAAATTAAATATTAATGAAATGGAATGAAATGAATTAAATTGAATTGAATTGAAAACATCAGAAATTCATAACAGGCATGAATTTTTTTTTTGTATCTTTCTGCTAAACGTCGGCCATATTTTCACAATTTATTTTTTTTTCTTCTTCTCTACTACTGCATAATGTGATGAGATCTTCCTTATTTCAACAGCATTTTTAAACATCAAAAATAATTTGTTTCATAGCGAATTTCATGTTTGTTTGCGGTGAATATTATTTAAAAAATAAAAAAGACTGCTGAGCGACATTAACAACAATGTCAACTTAATTTGTACGCAATAGGGGAGAAGTAGAACAGAAATTTAAAGGAATACAGTCTTATAAGTCAGCCATTTCCATTCTCTATTTCATATTCGTTTTAAGTTGTTTGCGCTATCCTGGTCCTACTTTAATGTCTCATAGTATTCACGATATGCTCCAGAGAGCATTAGGTGCTCTTAACCTCTTCTTTCAGTTATGGAAACGACAGTCGCCGTGGTCTAGTAGGTAGTGTGTTGGCTTAGTAGACGAAAGGCCCCAAGTTCAAATCCCAGGTCAGACATCAAAACGAAAATATGAAAATATTTTCTTCGGCGACTTCCTCTCAGCAGATCTCTGGCAAAAACTCTGAGACTAAAAATTGACATGAAAATCTGTCGTTCGAAGTCGACTTTAAACTGTGTAGGTCCCGCCACTCATGTATAAAATTAACACACACAACACGAGTAGTGTGAGAAGCTAGGACGTTGTACAATGGGGTCAATTCGACCTCCGGGTACTATACTTGTCACAGTTAACAAGTACACGTCCTCTAACCTAATGTAACCTATGTTAACGAACGTATAGACATCTTTTCCTTAGAATTCTAATTTAGGTCTCTCAAAAGACCTCAGGCCTGTCATTTCTAGGTACTGTCAACTAGTTCTTCAGCATTAATAGAAAACAAGTTCGACCAATAGGAACGTTATATTAGAACCTCTCAATCGTGACGTAGAACAATGGGTCAATTCGACCTCCGGGTACTGTACTTGTCACAGTTGACAAGTACACGTCCTCTAACCTAACCTATGTTAACGAACGTATTGACACCTTTTCCATAGAATTCTAATTTAGGTCTCTCAAAAGACCTCAGGCCTGTCATTTTTGCTTTACCTATTCTCCATAGAATTCTAATTTAGGTATCTTAAAAGAGTTCAGGCCTGTCATTTCTAGGTACTGTCAACTAGTTCTTCACCATTAACAGAAAACAAGTTCGACCAATAGGAACGTTGTATTAGAACCTCTCAATCGTGACGTAGAATCTTCAGACAAGTCGATATGCATGCACTTGACCCGGTGTTTTCATTTCCCATTGTACGATTCTCCTTCTATTGTCCAAAATTAGCCAGTTGTTGTCAATGTCCTGCTTCAGATGGGTTAATTATTGCTAGTAAGGGCTTACGTGGAGAGCTTTTAGTATAAAATGCCCAGCCTACTCCACCAAACGCACAGTAAACCGTTCTCTATCATCAATCATTATCTAACGAGCATTCGTTAAGACTAAATATGAATTCACCAAGCCTGTGTTCACTTAATATTGTCGTTAAACGATTCTCTATTTTTCTTTAGATAAATAGGTAGGTAAAGTCGTCCGTCCACCCAAGGCCATTTAAAGCTCATTGTGATATTAAATTTATCCATTTCCCCTATTCACGGAACCATTCCGATCTTCTCATGGAGCACCTTAGACACCTAATATCCATTACCGATAGGTAGGGTAGATCGTTTAAATCCTCTATATAGTAAATACCAAATTGCTTTTTTCCTTCTGCGACATTGTGCTTGGATCCAATAGGTGCATGTATCCAATAGGAAAAGAACGATTTCTCTCTCCTCTTCCTCCTTAAAACTTCAGCATAAAACCAACAATACCTTTTGCTCGAGCGCCCGTAACACTATTTTGGAGTTTAAGGAGACTTTTTGTGCGCCCCATATGCAGTTTTTGCCAGATTTGCAGAGCTATTCTGCCCGCATCCGAATCCGTCAACCCTGTATTGATGGAATACATAGCGGCATTGTCAATTATAAGCTAGCAGATATTCAAAGCGGTTCCCAACTAACCTTTTGCTTCGAAAATTTTTGAAAATGCTGTACTTTGGTCGACGAAAGCATACGTTCGAGGTCCTACGACATGAAAAATGGAACATTTTAAGGAAAACTATTTGCCATGACAGAAACTCAAATAAATTTGTTTGTAGGTTCATGGGTTTATAATTTCTAGTTAATTAAACGCTTTCTTAGAGTCTCGACTCTGTGTTTAAGAACTAAATAAGGACCGGATGAGAAACCTCGCGTGTAATTGTCACTACTGGAGGAAAGTTTCCTTTGCCATGAAATAATTCTTTCAAATTTTCATTATCGGAACAGTGCAGTAACATGTGCTTGTTGCATATTAAAACCAAAGAAATTTGTTTTTATTTCTACAAGAGACGTAATCGAGTGTTATAATAAAAATAATAATGATGTCGTCGACAATAATATTGATGATGATGATGATCATCATCAATAGCATTAGCATAGGAACCAGTTAAAAGTCTAGTCCATGCTACATTTCCATTTCATTAAAGACATAAATTTTATAAAAAAAAAACAATAAAAAAAATGAAAATAAATTTTCTATAACGCCAGTTAAAACGTCCGCTGTGTTTTGATCAACACAATTTTAACACATTAACTAACAGGCAAAGAAAAATAGACAGAAAAAGTTAAAAACAAATGTCAATATTTGTACATACAAACGATCGTATTTAAATGGACAATATTTACAATAATTTTTTTTATTATTTTTTTATTTAAAACATTAAAAATTTCAATTTTATTTATTAACAATTCAAGCCACTAAATTGCATTTTATTTACTGCAAGTGACACAACAACAGCAGCAAACTTTTATTTTCCATTTCATCTTCTCTTTCACATCTTTCTCTGCTCTTGTATAGACAGTCCAGCAAAGAAGTGCCATAAAATTAAAAAGTAAAGAGTGTCCCCCAATATATTTGTATATAAACAGTTGTGGGGAAAATATTAGCAATGAAAAAAGCATTGAAAAACTTTCCACTAACTTGATGGAAACTTAGGAATAAAATTTTACTTTTATGCGGAAATAAAAAAAATAATTTTGTGAAATGAGAAATTGTTGCTGCTTTTTTCGAGTCAAATATTTCAACAAATGTTTTGAAAGAATTTGATAAATATTTCTAAAAATGTAAACACGACTTATAACTAGTCTTTGGCTTGATAATGAACATTTTATCCAATGAAATAAATTTGTAGATGAAGTTCGAGATATCTAACCTGGGGTTTGAACTGTGGCTCACGTCTAATAGGCCAACACACTGCCTACTAGACTATGGCAACTTCAGACCCAAAACCGTGGCTTAAACTCCAGCCCAGGCAACACGAACAAAATGAAATACGAACAAATATTTCCTTCAGCGAAACCTTTGCAGGTGAAGTTTGGGATATCTCGGGTTTGAACTGTGACTTAGCGTCTAATAGGCCAACACACTGCCTACTAGACTACGCGAACTTCAGACCCAAAATCGTGGTTTAAACTCCAGCCGAGGCAACACGAACAAAACGAAATATGCGCGAACAAATATTCACATTAGCGACTTCCTCTCAGTCGAAGCCGCCGTGGTCTAGTAGGTAGTGCGCTGGCTTATTAGACGTTAAAGCCAGGGTTCGAATACCAGGCCAGACATCAAAATAAAATACAAAAAGTATTACTTCGGCGATTTCCTCTCAGCAGATTTCTGGCAATTTTGGATGATAGAACAATTGAAGTTGTAGTTGCCGAAGTCTAATGGGTAGTGTGTTGGCTTATTAGCCGTTAGGGCACTGTTCAAACCCTGTTAGACATCTGCAGCAAAACGAAATATAAAAAAATATTTCTTCGCCAAATTTTCTCAACAGATGTCTGGCAAAAACTGTGCGAGTAAATAAAACTTTCTTAAAAAAATCTGTCGTTCGGAATCAAGTTTAAACAATAGGTTCCGCCTCTATAAATAAAATAAAAACACCCAACATAAGTGGTGTGAGAAGCTAGGATGTGATCCTGATTGAAGGGTTGTAATGACTAATTTGTCAAGGCTCTTCTTTTACTCAACGACTTGACTCTCCGTCTAATTAATTTTACAGTAGGACTCATGACTATGCCTATAAAATGTAGTGAGGATCCATCCCCTTCAATTTCTTCTCAGTGATCCCACAGTTTGAAGTCTCCGTGGTCTAGTAGGTAGTGTGCTGGCTTATTAGACGTTAAAGCCAGGGATCAAAATAAAATACAAAAAATATGACTTCGGAGATTTCCTCTCAGCAGATTTCTGGCAAAAAAAACTCTGAGAGTAAATAAAATTGCCATGAAAAGTTTCTTAAAAATCTGTAGTTCGGAGTCGACTTTAAACTGTAGGTCTGGCCACTTAGTGGTGTGAGAGGGATGTAATGACCAATTATGTATATACATACGTACTGACTTCCTCTCAGGCAGTTCCCCTGGTAAAACTCTTAACAAATCTCCCCACAATTTGTCTACCACTGCAAACCCTCCTTTCCCTCAAATCTACACCGCAACTTCAGCACGGTACCTCATTACATCATATACAACGTATTCAAAATTTTTTTTTAAACAGAAACAGTTCATCACTGTACTGTACTGTAACAAAATATTTCCATGATGTAGTTTTAGTTTGTCGTTCTGTAATGTCTGTGTTGCAAGTTGGTTGTGTTGATATAAAAACAATACAAACAATATTTTGTTGTTGTTTTTGCTTTTTTGTCTATTATGGCGGTACAAGTTGATTAATGACGTCTTCTCTATAGCTGTCACAGTGACAGCTATTACGCTTTTGTGCATTTTAATTTAAATCGTAAACAGAGAGTCTTTATTTTATTCACAAAAATATTGAGCGATTGTATGCCTGCATACAATATGTATTTGCGAATGAGTGAAAATTTTTTTTTTATTTCGTTTTCATTAAAAAAGAAAATAAAAAACAAAAACAAACACTTTGATAATGTAACAACATGTTGCATACACTCGCCACTTTATTTCCTCTGTCCTCTGCATCTGTTATCGTACGAGCATGTACGAGTATTTGTTATGAATCAAATACTTGATTAGTGGTTTCCTCGATCGCATTGTATTTATCACACAATTTCCAGCATTAATTAGGAAATTGTCTGAAAATCAAGGTGAAAGTACATACAAATTAAAGCCAATTAAGGGACTTAATGACTGAAGGCCCTACCGCTACACTCGAGGACAATTTTGAAAATATCAATCAGATTCGATATTATCCCCCTCCTTTAAGGTTATCTGCTTTTTTTAAATATATTTTTTTGTAAAATGAAATGTACAAACGTAGTGAATATAATGATAGAGCCATGATCACAGTACTTTCTTTTTGATTAACATGTCAAGGACAACTAAGAAGGTGGTAAAATGGGCATTATAGGATTGGAAAAACCACGATGCATGAATTTAAATTCCTGAGTTGTACTTTAACATTGGTCGCCTAATCACATGCAATAGGTTTGAGGCTCTCTTGGCAACAAATTTTGCTGACAGACGGCTCACGTTAGAAACGTTAGAATAAATTGCACGGACCAGGATTGAAAATTTTTTCGTCTTTACCACGTTCTTCACTTTTTCAAAATACATACATACACACATAATTGATCATAATAACCCTTCAGTCAGGATTACGATCTAGCTTCTCCCACCACTTATGTTGTGTGCATTAATTTTATACATAAGTAGCGGGACCTACAGTTTAAATTCCACTCCGAACGCTATCTTTTTGAGAAAGTTTTCATGGGCAATTTAATTCGCTCTCAAGAGTTTTTGCCAGAAATCTGCTGAGAGGAAGTCGCCGCAGAAATATTTTCGTTTTGATGGTCAGACATCAGTTTTGATGGTCAGATTTCAACTCGGGCCTTCAGTCAAATAAGACAACACACTGCCCAAGAATGATAAACTAAAGATTACGCCATCACGCACATAAAATTAAAACTTTCTGCGCATATTGAATCAATGACGCCACGAAAATTGTTTTCATTGTTTTCCTATTGGCTAATGATAATGTAAGTTATATTGCAGGGCTGCCAACTACTTTCGCGTAGTGCATACACTTTTCAGAAGAAATGTTCATTTTCACATATGAAAAAGACTTGGAAATCTTTAAAATAGCCTAACTACGTCAACTAATGGGAAATTATGCGCAACACGTAATCTTTAGATTACGGCGACTTCATAATTATCAGTTATTGACTTGCAATGGCATTTAGGAGCTTTTTTAGACCAAATCTATGGAATGTTCTTGGTTTCGCTCAATTGCTCCATTAGTTGTTGAACCTATGTCCGAAACGATTGTTACAAAGTAAGAATAAAATAAATCAACTGGACCCTGCAAATTACTTCTACAAATTTAGCATATGTAAGGAAAATTTCCTTCTGCTTAAACCACCGTAAAGGAAACGTAGTCTAACGTACATTCATATTTAGAATGCGAATAGCAATGAGAACGATTACCGAATCGTAATGTAAACATAGCTCTTCATTTCTTAAACATCAATCGGACCTTAAAGCTCTATAATGATATACTGAAATACTATCTTGTGATAATTGTTTTTACGAAATTCAATGAGAATATTGCGTTTTTTTTCTACAATTTTTTATTAATTTTTTTTTATCTACTTAAAGAACCTAGCACTGTCTGAAAGCATTTCTACCATATTTTTATTATTTCTCTCTATTGGTTCAGTTTTATTTACCAACTATTTCCAGATAAGCAAGTGATTGTTCTACTGTAACAGGTTCTAAAATTATAGGGTTGCCATTTCCAGTTGTCTAATTGTTTACATTGAGTATAGTGGAGAGAAACTTTTCTAAACGAGGCTTAGCCTTTCACAGACTAACCGTGATCGTTCTCTGATGTTCGTTGTTGATTTTATAGCCCCAGATTGCCTGAGACCAGGAAGTTTTCTAAATGAAGATTTTGAAACTCTAAATTTTTTTAAAATTCTAACTTTCCTATTTAATTCCTCATAAAGTAGGATTACTATTTGAAATGGTGTAATCGTTTATAGTCATTTTAAATCTCTTCTGAGTATACAAAAGTTAGATTTTTTTTCTTACTTATTTTGCGTCTAAGGAAATTTGCATAATCATCACATCATTAGAAATGCATAAAGAAACGTTTTCCTGATTTCAATTCAATTTTCTTATATGGAAACGTTCTCTGAATAGTTTAGGAGTTGAATGAAAATGAAATCCACACAATTTACAATAGAAATCCAAAATCAAAAAAAAATATTTTTTAAAATTAATTGCATAAGGATACGAATATTATAATTAGAACACTTTCCAATCAATATCTTATAGTCCTCGGCCTAAAACTAAATGAAAAAAGAGAGGGGAAAATATCTGGTAACGAAAAGAAAGCCTTTAAACAACATATCAATAATGATGTTGGCGTAGTTATTTATAGAAATTTTATTGATTGCAAAAAAGAAATGAAAAGAAACTAAAGTGAGCAGAAGTGAAATTCATAAATTGAAAAATAAAATATCTGCAACGACAACCACAGCAACAACAATAAAAGCTCTTAACAAACAATAAATGTATGCGAGATGAAAAATAGTTGTCACAGGTCAATACATGCCTGGCCACAGTCAGCCAGTCAACCATTCAGCAGCCATCCAGGCAGCCTTTTTTTCGTTTTTTTTTTTTTTTTGTAAAATTATAAAGAAGCCGAGAAGTAACAGTAGAAGCATGAAAAAAAAAGACGATAAAAAAGTCTGTTTTTGTGGTCACTGGACTAAGCTGGACTTTCGACTGAATGTTTTGAACACTTGGTTTTAATGGACGCGGCGGCTGGCCGGCTATACAAATAAATATTTACAGCTTAAGGTTACAATAGTTACACTTTCTTTTACTGTCGTCGTCGTCGTCATCGTCATCTTAATGGCGAAGGAACGCATTCAAATCTAAAAGTGACATGATGAATGTGCTGGATTGACGTGGCCAGCATGCAAAGAAATTAAGAAATTTTTCTTTTTTTTAAATACAATGAAAGAGAAATTGATGCAGGATTAATTGAAATGGCCTAAGTTTGAGGCAATTCCAATTTAATTCAAAGTTTACTATATCACAAGTATAAGGCAAGGTTCGGTTAGGTTACTTTACGCTTTCACCCAAAAATTTCTTAGTCCATTCAGTTACTAAGTGATGAAAGTTTCTACTTCAAAATACCTTGAAAGCGATTATAAAATTAACACACACACAACATAAGTGGTGTGAGAATGTAAGAAACGATTGCTGTCGACTTTCTAATGGTGAAGGTATAGCACTGGTCATATTATAGTCACCAACAACAACTCGTTTCCTTACCGTTCGCATCTTCCCTCTTTTCACCTTTCCTAAACCTGCACAATGCACTGCATGAGTAAATGTCATCCCCTGAGTGCAGGTTTAATAAAAAAAAAAAGTTTTTCCAACAGGTTTTCAGAGGTTTCAAGCTCTCTATCTGCTATCCATTTAGAAATTGCAGGAAGAGAAATTCGAAATTCCAAGCAGATCACCATTTCCTTTATTATTACAAGCAGTAGCTGGTATACTTTCAGACATAAGCTCATCAAACTCATTAGTTTTCAATCTTCCAAATAATTTTTGTCATCAGAATGTCCTTTCTCGTGTTGTATTATAGTTTTTCCAGATATAATGCTTAAAAATGCTTGATGTTATCAGTTTCTATGGATTTTTAAATCAAACATACACAAATCCGAACTCATATCACTTAGTTTTGCTTGCGAAAAGTTTACGGATTAACGATAGCTGGAAGGCTCTAGGTTTTATAGAAATTCCCCGAATATCGCTCTGAAGTAGACCTCTTCACAAGTAGAATTCTGAGTCCCTAGAAGAATCTTGAGACTTAGGGATCTTCTGAACCTGACGAGGACCATCGGATTTATGCAACCAAATATTAGAAAATTCCTTGAAGCTTCTCTAAAGTCACCGTACCCTAGTAAGTAGTGTTGGTTTTAGCGGTTCAAACCCAAGGTCAAACACTCAACAACAAAAAAACTATTTCTTCGGCATCTTCCTCTGGGCAGATTTGTGGCAAAAACTTTAAGAGTAAACAAAATTGCCATGAAAAGTTTCTACAAAATCTGTCGTTCGGAGTTGAGTTTAAAAACTGCAGGTCCCACGACTTATAAAGTTAATTCCCTTCCACCGAACACTAGTGCCTACCAAATGGGTAGACTGTAATCAACGAAAACCAATTCAAGGCGTTCATCATTTATTAATTACACTTAGAAAGTCAATCTGATTTGGATAAGGCATAAAGGATTTGTATTACCAGCAAGATTAAATGACATAAACGACTACACATTCAAATGAATCTACTTATGAGGAATTAAATAGAAAAGTTGGAATTTTAAAAAATTTTAAAGTTTCAAAAACCATTCAAATCTTCATTTAGAAAACCTCCTGGTCTCAGGCAATCTGCGACTATAAAATCAACAACGAACATCAGAGAATCACGATCACGCTGCGTTAACTTTTGTGAAAGGCTAAGCTTCGATTAGCGAAGTTTCTCTTCACTATACTCAATGTAAACAATTAGACAACAAGAAATGGTAACCCTGTAATTCTAGAATCTGTTACAATAGAACAATCACTTACTTATCTGGAAATAGTAGGTAAATAAAACTGAACCAATAGAGAAAAATAACAAAAATATGGAAGAAATGCTTTCAGACAGTGCTAGGTTCTGGAATGGCAGTAAAAAAATGTAGCAAAAAAAAAATCGCAACATTCTCATTCTGTTCCGTAAGAACTATTATCACAAGAGCTAGGTTTTCCGGAATTTTACATTTTTTAACGCTGCCGTAATCTAGTGTTTCAGTATATCATTATAAAGCTTTAAAGCTCCGATTGGCCAAAAATTCATGGATCGTATGTTAGTTTTTAACCAATGAAGAGCTATGTTTACATTGCGTTTAGGTAATCGCTCTCATTGCTATCGTAGTCTAAAAAAAAATGTACATTCGGTAACGTTTCCTGGATGGGACTTTGACCAAAATTAAATGTTCCTTGCAATTACTAAACTTAGGGAATTAATTTGCCATTAGCAGGGTCCAGTTGGTTTATTTGATTCTTACTTTGTAGCACTCGTTTCGGACATAGGTTCAATTACTAATGGAGCAATTGAGCTAAGCAACGGTTTTCTACTCTCAAATCAAGAATATTCCATAGATTTCGTATAAAAAAAGCTCCTAAATGTCATTGCAAGTCAATAACTGATAAATATGAAGTCGCCGTGGTCTAGTAGGTAGTGTATTGGCTTATTAGACGAAAGACCCGGGTTCGTATCTCAGGTCAGACATTAAAACGAAAAATATTTCTTCGGCGACTTCCTCTCAGCAGATTTCTGGCAAAGACTCTGAGAGTAAAAATTGCCATGAAAAGCTTCTCAAAAATCTGTAGTTCGGAGTCGACTTTAAACTGTAGGTCCGGCCACTCATGTATAAAATTAACGCACACAACATAAGTGGTGTGAGAAGCTAGGTCGTAATCCTGACTGAAAAGATTGTAATGGCCAATTACGTACATAAAGGATTTGGACAAGACCCATCTTCCTATAATCCAGATAATTGGTCAAACTTCGACTAACTTATTTGTACGGTCATTGCATATGTGTGTTTACAGAGTTTTTGTCAGCATACTGCTAGAGGAAAACGTCGAAAAAACATTTTTCCCCCTTCGTTTCGATCAAGATATTGAACCGCAACTTCACGTCTAATAAGCCAAGACACTACCCACTATGCTACGGTGATCAACACATTACCTACTAAATTACGGTAACTTTGGATCTAATACTTAACACAAAAACAACACAAAAACTACTTGTTAACATTAGATGATGTTCATTTAAAGCTTAAGCCTTAGGTGAATATTCAAAAGTTCTTTGCATAAAACCTAAATTTGTGGGTGATATTTTACCACTGTTTGGCATATGTATACATTGAACCATCATGAACTACACCAAGTTTATTACAAACAAAATATTTCTAATCAAAACAGAAAGAAAAAAATTAATAAAACTTGCAACGTAACAATTACCTTTTAACCTGTAAGCTACGATTACCAAAAAGAAAAAACCGATTATTGATTCAAGAGGTTAATACCCAACCAAATGATTAATTTTTCTACAATTTATATGCAAAAATTTTTGGCAACATTCTTGAAATGCTTAACGAAACCCTAATGAACTGCTCATATAACAGGTTAATTTGAAAAGAAATAAAATTTTATGTCCGAACGCTTTAAAACAACCATCACAATAATGAAATGAAAAATTAAAATTAAATTAAATAGAAAAAAAAATATTTATTTGCCATACTGACCCCATCAACAATATGTTGCAACGTGATAAATAAAATGTGGCCACTTGAATATATGCGAACTTTATTAAGCTTAGCTTAGTTTAGCTCAGAGCTCATGCAACTTAATAAAGATAGAAGAAAAATAAAAAAAATAAAGCCGGAAAATTTTAATTTTAATTTATAAATTGAAATTGAAATTAATATTGTTGTTGTTGTTGATAAAAATTAATCAAAAAGAATGCAATACAACAACAAACCCCAAACAAATGTTACAGCATGTGACATGCAGCAGCAACAACAACAGTAAATAAATTATTGTGTGATTATTACAGTGAATATAACAAAATATTATCTGCTGCAACAATAACTAAATATTCCCCCCCCCCTATTTTTAAATTGTAAAAAATATCATATAGCAACAACAACAAAAACAACAAGACATTATGATCAGCAATAGAGCAACATCAACAGCAGCAATACGGTTAAAAAGTCACTCGTCGAATTGACACACTTTTTTTGTTTTGTTTTCTTTTTCTACTTCATACTCATCGTACAGAGCTTAGCACTTCAGTTCTTCATCACACAACTACGATACAATACGGGGGGATTGCATGTGTAAAGTAGCAGGCAGTGAAATACAGTGACGAGCAGAAGTGAGTGCATGTTCACAATACTGAGTTTCGTCCATCCACAAAAACAAAACCATACAAGCAATTACCATTACATTTTCACCGCTATGTTTAACAGTTTGCTTCACATGGTATCTTTGAACACGTTCCCTGGATCTGCGCTAGCAGTACTGCTTTCCATCTTACTGAAAGTGGTTACATTTGGACTCATCCGACTAGATAACACGTTTCCAATCAGTACTATTATCGAAGACCCGGGGAACGTGTTCAAGGATTCTATGTGAAGCAAACAACTATTAAACATGGCAGCGAAAATATAATTGGTTGCTGATGCTTAACATGGTGGCATGTTGGCCCTCTATATTTAGTAGACGGTAGCATGCGAAAAAAGACTATCTACAGATTCTGCGAACCCATCTTCCGAATTTTACAGACAAATGTGCTTAGCCCGAATAAGAAATTATTTTTCAGCAGGATGGTAAACCGAAGCACACAGCAAAAATTCTAAAGATATGGGGTGGGAAATAAAATTTTCAAAGTCTCGACCTCAATCCGATTGAAAATTTTTGGTCATTCGTGAAAATCCGGCTCGGACAGTACGAAACAGCCCCAACAAACATGGTCAAACTTGGAGGTCGTATAATTGCGGAATGGAATCGAATTCCGAAAGATATTATTGAAAATTTGGTAGAAAGCAAGTCAAGCCGCATAAATCAAGCCTATTTCTAATAAGAGTGTATGGACAAAATTTTGAAATTGGATTAGTTTCTTGAGTTTTCTTGAAACGTGCAAAATTGAGTTTTTTCATTCAAACCCATTGAATTCATTTCATTAATTATTGTTTTTTTTTTACAGCTATTTGTTAAGAATAAAATAAAGAATTAAAATTAATTGTTTTTGTTGTAATTGCTTGTATGGTTTTGTTTTTGTGGATGACGAAACTCAGTATTGTAAACATGCACTCACTTCTGCTCGTCACTGTATGTACAAATGTATGATTGTTGTGTGTGTATGTGTGTATGTTGAGATGCGGCGACGAGATCATCATCTTAAGTTTAAGAGGCAATAACACTTACGATTAGTCAGCCAGTCAGTCAGTCACTACTATCATCTGGAGAAGAATTACAACAATAACAGATAACAACAACAACACTTCCATGACTATGAAATGATATGATAGTTTACTGACTCTGTTGTTGGTTTGACTTTTTTTTCTCTAGCGTTTTTGGAAAATCAAAATAAAATACCATCACAGATGACTCAATGGAGGAGACGACTTAAGTGTTATTGCTGGGGAGATTTGCAAGATGAAGAAATTGCCTAGTGTCTGTGCTCTGATGCTATTTTTATGATATTAACCCTGAAGGCAAGAGATCACAAATAGTAATAAAAACAAAGTGTTGGTAATAATTGCTAATGTATGTACTTTAAAAAAAGAAGTACTTTAGTTTACTTAAAATGTTATTTTAACTGTTAATAAATTTTACAGAAAACCGTTTAAAATTTATGATGAATAAATTATTACATTAAGGGGGTACTATTCGTTCATGGTCACTGACCACCAGCCTGCCTATGTAATGCAAAAAAAAAAAATAGGGTCGTAAAAAATTTGTTAATAAAAATTTGCTTTGCAGACATAAAATATGAGATTTTTATTTGAAAGTAAAATCAAAGAAAATCAAGGTTGCTAACTCATATCGTTTAGAGAAGTTCATGTTAGTCATGAGCTTCTTAGCCCCCATCCATTCACGTATGTAAAGGGCTATCCATTTCGTGGTTTCAAAAGTATGAGACTGGAATTCGACATCTGCCAAACTAAGTTGTGAAACCAATTTTTTTTCTTTTCAGTTGAAAGTCTGATATTGACGCTTAACTATCATGGAACGCATAAAAATTATCAAAACCTACTACAAAAATGGTTATTCTGCCACAGCCACGTATCGTGCTTTAAGAGGAGATTATAGTTTACATAATTTTGCAACTACGCAAGCAATTGGCTAAATGTGGGTGAAGAGATAGAGTGGTTAAAAGTATTGAAAGGCCTCTTGCATCATCGTTTCGCTTTCCGCTGAAATGCTAAAGTGTTTGCCTAAGTTCTCGGAATTGGACTGTCGAGGCACAGAAGGCGTATTTGCATTTAGTTTCATAAAAGTACAGGCAATTAGCCGCTGACCATTACAGTCGTATAGTGGAATGGGCTTGAACAACAGCATGACGGAATTTTCTGTGTCATACACATTCCCTCGGTGGGATGTAATAACAAAATGTCGTATTTGGGATTTTGAGAATCCTCAAGTAATTGAAGAGAGGCCATTACATACATAATACATAATTGGCCTTTACAACTCTTCATTCAGGATTATTGACCTAGTTTCTCACACCACTTATGTTGTGTGCGTTAATTTTATACATGAGTGGCAGGACCTACAGTTTAAAGTCGACTCCGAACGACAGATTTTTGAGAAGCTTTTCATGGCAATTTTTTACTCTCAGAGTCTTTGCCAGAAATCTGCTGAGAGGAAGTCGCCGAAGAAATATTTTTCGTTGTGATGTCTGACCTGGGATTCGAACCCGGGCTTTTCGTCTAATAAGCCAACACACTACCTACTAGACCACGGCGACTTCAAGAGAGGCCATTACATCCAGAAAAAGTCACTGTTTGGTGCGCTCTTTGGTCCGAAAGTGTGATTGGACCTTACATCTTCGAAAACGACGATGGAACGACAGTCACCGTCAATTCGGAGCGTTATGGTCATATGATAACCGACCTTTTTTTTGCCTGCTATTGAAGAATACGACTTGGAGAACATGTGGTTTCAACAAGACAGTACCACATGCCACACAACTCGAGTGAATATGGGTTTATTGCAAGGGACATTTCCAGTCCACGTAATTTCTCGTTGTGGCGATATCAACTGCCCATCAATTATGCGATTTGACACCATTAGACTTGTTTTGTGGGGCTACGCGAAAAACCGCGTCTTTATGCAGATAAACCTTCAACTCTTGAGCACTTAAAAACCAACATTCGTCAAGTTATGGCAAAGATACCGTCCAATATGTGTCAAAAAGTGGTCGAAAATTACCTCAAAAGAATCAATGCTTGCAATACTTCTCGTAGAGATCATTTAAATTATATAGTTTTTCACACATAATGTCAACGATCAAACTTTACAATAAAAAAGAAATATCATGAAAAAAAATATTACGTTTAATTTATTCTCAAAATTTTCGGCAGAAGACGGCTGTGAGGCAGTCGCCGTGATATCTGAGCAGGTTTTTAAACTATAGGCTTTCGTCCAATAAGCTAAGAACCTACTATAACACCACGCCTTTTATTCTAATTCGCAAAATTAAAAGAACTCTATATTTTACACTCTCTATGATTATATTAAAATAAGGGTTGCGCAGAAAAAAATTTGGCCAGATAATTTTCATTATAAAATCTCAACTTTTTGTTTGGATTTCTATCAAACACTTTTTTTTAGTTTTTTTCAATCTATATTGTTTCCAAATTTTTTTGTGGGCATTCCTTAGTTCCGTTCTCTCACTAGGCTCTATGGATTTAATACAACGATATTAAATTACGATTTGTAGAGCAGTACGGTTGCATGCATTTGCTATGATGTTTAATTTCTTTCTTCAAAGCATATACAGGATCCAGTCTAACGCAGATGAAAGGTTTCTGTTATTCCTTTCCTACACATCCGGCCCTCAACAAAACATTTGCAACATTTTTTGTAAATCTTTCGCAGAATAAACGATAAATATTTTGTGTCGAAATTTAAAGCCCATGAGATTATTTCAGTAAGCATTAATGATAATTTCATAAAATTTCTAATGCCCAACAGACAAACATACATCCTTATTACATATCGCGTGAATACCCTTAATACTCTTCGCATATTTTTGTTTGTTTCTTTAACACCCATCTAGACACTCATTAACAATTTCTTTATGATATAAAATTGACATTTTTTCCCGTCATTTGTTTTGTTTTTTCTTTTTGAAGTTGTTTAAATAGTAATATTTACCTATTCGCTGAGTTTTCTGTATGAACGGACTCTTTAGAAATTTTGCTAAAAGGAAAATAAAGAAGAAAAAACAATTTTTTTTTTAAATCAAAGCAAAAAAAAAAGTTAAGAAATTACCACAACTGGCACAAACATTGACGAAAAGCGACGACACAAAAACGACATGACAAACAGCAATAAAATACAAAAAGAACAAAAGCAACACACACACACACAGACAGACAGACAGTGACGAATTAAAGTAATGCAACAGTCAAGAGATAAAAAGAAAAATGTATTCACAACTGTCAAGTGCTGCAATTGGTAATTAATGAGTCATCATCAGTGATGAGCCCTTGAGCAGCACGTACACACATACATACTTATATAGAAACTATTTTTACTGCAATTTAAAAAAAAAACATTTTCTTTCCAGTTTTCCAGTTTATTGTCTTGGTTTCTACCTAAAAATAGGCATAAATTATCTAATTGAACTCGTTTTCATAGGATATCTTCGTTTATTTCGCAAACATTTTTTATACAGCTAATAAGCAGCACCCTACTTTAGTAATTTAAACAGATGATTACCTTGGATATGTGCAGCAGATCGTACTATAAAGCCCATTAAACTCAACTTTATATCGGAACTTTATATCGCTTCTCAATAGATTTCTTATGGTGTTCTTACGTCATAAACATACATGGATTCCGACCTTCAAGGGAGTTCGGTGCAAATAATCTAACGAATATGTAGCCATCGAAACTTTTCGAGCGACCTTAAAAGAAGTATGAAGTTTTGCTGTTAAAGGCTTGATCGCAGTAAAGATTTGGTAGGTAGTCAGTCTATAACATTCTAGCCATGCCACGTGTTTGCTTTGCCCTTCTCTGTATGATTTTCATGTCATGAAATGAGATAACGTTTGTGGATTGATGCTTAGTCTCTTTGCTTTGTGGGTGTGTTACTTTTCAATCACACCAAAGGGTTTTCAACTAACCTATGCGCAGTATTTCTTTCAACAGTCTTAAAGGCCCTAAAAATAACTCGTTTAGGCTCAGGCCCATCTATTTTTTGCTATTATTTTATCCAAGCCTCTGTTAAACGAAAAGATAATAGCCGGCAACCATGATTTATGCCTTTTCTAACAGCTGTTCTATCACCACACTAAGTTTTTTACAGTTTGCAATGTCGAAAAGGCTATTTAGAAGAGGAATATCTCAATGAAGTCGCCGTAGTCTAGTAGGTAGTATGTTGGCTTATTAGACTAAATTTACGAGTTCAAATCCCAAGTCAGACATCAAAACGAAAATATTTCTTCAGTGACTTCCTCTTAGCAGATTTCTGGAACAAAACTCTATCGTTCGGAGTCGACTTTAAGCTGTAGCTCCCACCACTCATGTATAACAATTAAAGCACACAACATAAATGGTGTGAAAAGGCAATATCGTAATCCTGACTGAAGGGCTGTAATGACCAATTATGTTCTGTAGGTATACCTCAATGTTAACGTCATACAGACTGTTTCCGATAGCAGAAAATCAATGTTAGTGAAAATGCCAACAAATCCACCGCCAGAACCTTGTTACCTTAGAGACTTTGGTATTAAAAGATGAGTTAGTAGGAGTCATGGATAGCTGAACTAGAATCTAAAACACGACATGGTGATTACAGCAGTTAACTACATCACTTAATGAAGTGACCCCAACGCACTAATGAAATTCAAAGAAGATGTTGGTGGTAACCGAAGTTAGGAGAACATGAAATGTATGGAATTTGGCGTGATGGCAGACAGTGCAATAGGAATGATCTTACCGGCCGAAAAGAACTGGAACGCGTTTGAGAAGTTCTTTGAAGCAGTCAATAAAATATTGCAAAAAAGGGAGGAAATTTACGAGGCCATTATGAGCACACAATTCATAAGAGGAGAGCCTATGGGAGTATATCTAAAAGAACGATCACTTTGCTGAAAGAAGTGATAGCGATGGCAATGAAAATCAGGAGATCAGAAGATTTGCACCTTCTGTCAAAAACAAAATAAAACCCTATTTGTTATAGCAGGATGTCAAAGTTCTTCTTATAGACCAGAAATTCTAAATTGAGCTACGCTATCAAAGAGTATTGTCTGCTGTTTAACACTTGTTTAGCTGGATAAAGTGGTCCAGCGAAACTGAAAAGCGGAGAATAGAAGTAATAAGAAGATGAACGTAATGCTTTATAACAGAGCTACATTCCATAAAGGAACGAAAGAGAATATAAAATCGACGAATGATTCAGGCTAGTGATCAACTACTACACCCTTGTCTCAGTTTATTAAATTATGAACTTTTCACATCAAAGAAGGTCATAATTTTTTAACACTAAACCTACCATAGACGGGCCAAATGACCCATTTTAAATTTCATGTCAGAATTTCTTGAAAATAGCATTATCACATCGCCATTTGCCTTTACGATTTTTATTACAAAATACATCGAATGTGTTTTCCAAGATTTACTCCTCTCTTGTTAATTTTTTTTTTATGGAGAAATATATGTAATCTACCTTAAATACCGCAAGGGGTAATTTGACCCCTTTGGTAGGAATAGGAACGCATGAAGTATCGGTAGGTTTAGTTGGCAATTGACCTAGAACGTAGCAAACCAATTAGACTATGTATGTATGTATGTACAGTGAATCACAGTGAAAATGGCCCACCTAATAACGTTTTTATATTTTTAATATTCTGTAGGAAAGCCTTTTTGACTTATTACCGATTTTAAACGATTAGAAATAGATTCTACAAACTTTTTTGTGCAACTTTAATTTAAACAAAAATACAGTGCGAGCTCGATTTGCGCAACCACCGATAACTGCAACGCCCCGATTAGCGCAACAGGCAAATTTTTAACATTACAGTCTTTATAAAAGCAACTTTTTCAAGAAAACAGTCTTGACAATTCCAACTTTTTGTGTTTTATAAAATGTAAAGTATTTTCTCTTTGAATTTGGGAGTAATAAAAAAAGTGGTTAAACTAACAATTAAACAAAAACTTGAAATTTTGAGTAAATTGCAACTTGGAGAATCTGGTAAAAAGATTTGTATTGATCACAAAATTAACAAGTCCACAGTAAGCAGAATTAAAAAAAATGATCATGAGATACAAAAATTTGCTAGAAACACTGAATACGGTACAGGACAACGAATAACACTTAAAGCAGCTCAGTACCCACGAATCGAGAGTAAATAACGTTCCGGTTTCTGAGGAAATTTTAAAATCGAAAGCCCTATTTTTCCGGGAACCTTTAATGCTAGCCTTGGATGGGTAAAAAATTTCAAAAAGCGACATGGTATACGCAGATTAAAAATATGCGGAGAAATGCTGTCAAGCAGGGTGGAGAGTGTAGATCCTTTTTTAGAAGAATTTACTACTAAGATCAATGAACTAGGATTAGTTCCGGATCAGATTTACAACTGCGACAAGTCTGGTCTATCTTTCAGACTTCTACCAAATTCAACTCTAGTACGTTTAAATGAAAAGGCAGCACCAGGACGCAAGGTTTCTAAAGAAAGGATAACATTTTTGCGATGTGTCTGACGAAGACGATCTACCATTGATTTTGTTACGGTACCAGGTAGCAGAAGAGGCTTCAATTAGACCATCCATTTCAAAATTGTTGCAGGATGTTATGCCGGATATTAATTTAACAGATAATGAAATTACCGAATGGATCAGAGAAGGAAAATGTAGATATTGACGTTTCAGACGAAGAAATTGTAGAAACAATACAAACTGAACAAAAACAAAAAGTTAAAATAGATAACGTCAAGTCCATTGACATTTGTATAGAATGGGCAACAGAAAATGACATTTCGAATGAAAAATTAATCGCTCTTCAAGAAATCAAGGAATCTGCGATTTTCCAAAAGGCTAAAAAGTCTGAAACTCAAACAAAAATCTCAACATTTTTCTCCTTAAATTAAAGGTTTAATTTACGAAAATAAGTACGAAAATAATTTTTTGTTTTGCTTATTATTTATGAACAAAACTTTAATTTTATTACTTTTGCTTTATAAGTTATTTTCTCATGTTAAAAATAAAATTTAATGAATTTGAGTTCAAAAGTGGTGAGTTTTTATATAAGATTTTTAGTGGTCGGTTATGACATCTTTTCGGTAAAAGCAACAACCCCGGTTTCCTTTCGGTTGCGCAAATTGAGCTCGTACTGTACTTATTTTATATTCTTCCTTTTTAATAAATATTAACCAAATACTGATTAATTTCATGGTGGGCCATTTTCAATGCGATTCACTGTATGTATGTATGTAATGAGAAATAATTACAACCTTTTTGATCTAATATTTGTTTTAATTTTTAAACGAATTTCAAAAAAAAAAAAAAAAAAAACAAATTATGATGTGTGAGGTGATTGTTTAAATAGATTTAATTTTTTCGATCAAAAATTAATTTATTTAATGCCTCCGAATTGAGAGAGTACTGACCACATTCATTCATACATTATTGATGAATGTTTCTGTTTTTGTCTATAAGCGTTGATTGTGGTGTAAAATTATATGAAAACCACAAGGCAATTTGACAATAAAACAAAAAAAAGTGAATGTCTCCCTGATGTAAGCTATAAAATCAAAAATCCGAAAAAAAAAAACAAGAAGGAAAAACCTCAAAAAAAATTTTATTTTATTTAAAAAATGTTTTAAAAAATGTTTTTTGTAAATAAATTTTTATTTTATTTTTTATTTTAAATTTAATTGTAATTTTAGAAGAAAAAAAAGAAATAGAAAAAAACCTATTTTAGTGGAAATAAAAACGAGTGTCTATGCGAGTGACGTGACGAGTGACGAGTGAGTGAGTGTTTAAAAAAACCTACAAAATATTATTCACAGTTAATTAAACTGTTAAACTGAATGTAAAAATAAGACAGCAAAGGCAAAATGAATTTGAAAATTATAAAAAGAAAAATTCTAAACAAATCAATTGAATTCAACATGCGCAATTTGTGGACAACCGCAAAATGGACTTAAAATGGACTTTTAAACTTACTGCTTAACTGCAGCGAATAGCAACTAAATGCGATATTTAAAATCAATTTAAGAGATTTATCAGACGCTCATATGTATGCATGGAATAAAATTCATGCTCGTAATTAGTCTTAAGACTACGGAACTAATTGTGACTTAAAGCCCACACTCCACTCCATGCCAGCATTTATAATTATTAATTTATTCCATGTCTTTTTTTTTCATTATTTCTGTTTTATTCCTTTTTTTCTCATAAAAAAAAACATTAAATAAAATATAATAAACACACCATACATACGATATGTATTTTATAATCCAATCAATTTTAAATACTTTAAGATGATTGTGTTCGTCTGTCTGTCTTTTAAATTGTTAATTAATTAAAAGAAAATGCGTAAAGAATGTGAATTGTTTTATTATTGTTGCAAGAGACGCTTTTATTATTCAATTTTATTTCATTTTTTTTTTTCTCCTCTTAGATTTTTAATTTATATTCCCGGCTGTTTGAGATTGAAGTGAGGCTTGGCATTGTATACTGGCACAGACTATGGTTATTATTTTATTATTATTACTATTGTTGTTGTTGTTGTTGTAGTCTGGCATATTTGCTATTGTTGTAATAATTTGTAGCGATTTTTTTTTTGCAGTCAAATCAATAAGAATTGCAATGGACTAAAGCGCACCGTAATGGTACGCTATTCATTACAATGCATATTTAAAATAATCAGCTAGGCTTTCAAGATTAGTTCAGATTAAGTTGAATTGCCAAAGGTTTCCAAGTGTAACATCGACAGAACCTATTCAATCAAACACGATGTGTCATAAAAATTGGGTTCCTAACAGAGATCAACAATAAGTATTCAAAACGACGAGTAGATTCGAGTCATACTTATAATTTCTGATGCTTATACGCATTCACACTTATTTTATAATGATACTCATACTACTCATGAAGTCGCCGTGGTCTAGTGGGTAGTGTGTTGGCTTATTAGACGAAAGGCCCGGGTTCGAATCCCCCAGGTCAGACATCAAAACGGAAAATATTTCTTCGGCGGCTCCCTCTCAGCAGACTTCTGGCAAAGACTCTGAGAGTAAAAATTGCCATGAAAAGCTTCCCACCACTCATGTATAAAATTAACGCACACAACATAAGTGGTGTGAGAAGCTAGGTCGTAATCCTGACTGAAGGGTTGTAATGGCTAATTATGTATGTATGTACTCATACTACTCATGCTCAAAGTTGGAAGTATACTTGTCGTATTCATACTCAACAATAGGCATCGTTTCTACAAAATAAGTATGATTCGCATACGAACACCACAATACTCACAAGAAGGTTATGTGTTTGCTTTGCTTGTTGTCTTTTTTTTTTCTTCTTTATTTGTATATGCAACAACAACTAAGACTGCATATCGACTTGAGACAATCCAAACTTTAACTGGCAACCCACAATGTTGTCGACTCAATGGTTGAAAGCGAGAGGAAATGGAGCGCTGTGAGAAGATACTCCGCTGGAAGAAGGTCGCTCTTGACACAATACAACGAAATGGTACATGAGAAGACGAGCCAACAGCATGAAGTACGTTTCAAATATCGCGTACCCCGACGTGGGAGAATAGGCAACGATCCTTAACTGGACGTCGTTCTGGGCTCTTCCCGAAGTAATGCAGATAGCCGTCCCGAGAAGGAAGTATCCCCAAAAGAGGAGGAGATATTGTTTTAGTGAAAGCACCACTCGACGCAGTTGACAACGGGCACTGTAGGTTAGGTTAGGTTAGGTTAGAGGACGTGCACCTGTCGGTCAAGACAAGCTTAGTACCCGGAGGTCGAAGTTGACCCATTGTACATTGTCCTTAATGGAGGATATAGGAATGTAGGGAAGGGGAGGGAGAATGGGAAACAGAGGAATTACATGTAGGCACTGTAGATTCAAAGAGCATTTGTTTAGAGTAGTGACTGTCTCAAGCCTAGTAATATATAGATTCTATGAGGAGGAGTTTGAATCTTCAGCACGCCTATTTTAACTTTGCGAAGGTGCGTATCAAATACGTACTAGGCGAGGTTTCATACTCACTGAACAGCGTCCTGAAGTTTGTCAGGGCAACATTCTTTATATGGTCAGAGTAGTCTACACGGTAATATTTTTTACCATAAGAACTAAGACCTAAGAAAGTTTACTGAAAACATTAAAACTTCCGTTGTTCTACTAAAAATATTGCCACTGTAAGGACAAGAATTTTCAAGAATATTAAAATTTGTCAGTTGGGCTAAGTTAGCCAGTCTAAAATCTTCTTATAATGGATTTTATATTAGGAATTTAGCTCTTGTAAAGATGTAAAGCTTCTCACACCCTTTCTATTGTGTGTGTTAATTGTATACATGAGTGGGAGAGCTACAGTATAGAGTCGACTCTGAACGAGAGAATTTTTTGAGAAGATTCTTTGGAAATTCTATTTACTCTGAGAGTTTTTACGAGAAGTCTGCTGAGAAGAAATATTTTTTTATATCTGATCAGGGGTTTGAACCACGGGCTCTAGTCTAATAAGCTAACTCACTATGGCGCGACCAATACCTCCCAGAATATAGAAAAATCACACAATATTTGTTACTAAATGTAGAGGGTTCAATCGAATAATACATGAGTCAAGTGGCGTTGTTAAACAATGCAATTAAGAACAACGATAACAACAACAACAATAAATTGTTTAATCATGTTCGTTACTGTGATTGTGTTGTTAAATTAAATATTTTAATTAAATAACACTTGCACCGATGTTAATGGGTATTATTATTATTATTTGCTGTTTTTGTTGTTGTTTTAAAAATTTTATTACATTTTTTTTCTGTTGTTGTTGTTGTAAATAAGACTAAAACAACAATGAAGACGACGACAACGACGTCAATGACGAGCCAGAGCCAATAGAATTTGTGTAACGAATAAATAATTCATGACTTAAAGAGGATCAAATAGAGAAAAAAAAAAAAAAAACAAAACAAAATTACTACAGCAATCCAGTGATAATAAAGTATTTTAAAATTTTATTCAGATTTAATTAAATAATAGTGCGATACGCTGTAAGAAATTTAAATACTCCAATTCAGTTTGAAATTGTTAATTATTTCAACACTTAAAAATGTTGAATAAAAGAAAAACAAACAATAAATCGAAATGTAAACACAATAAAATAAAAACACCCCATGAATATCATGTAATCGAATGCAAACTGCACATCAAAATTAGTATGGGGGGGGGGGGTTTCTGGGGGCATAAAATGAGTCTTTTTAATACAGCACATGTTGCATTGCCAGGAAAGGAATTTTAGTACAAAAAAAATTTAAATTAAGCAACTAACATCCATTTACCGAATTTTCATCTTCGAATTTCGATAAACAGCCAAAGTTAAAAGTCTACATAAACCACTGTATGTAGACTTTTTTCCCGTAAACGCTTTTAACAACGCTTAAATATCTTTTTCAATTTACAAATAAACCAATGTATATAGACTTTTTGCTTTGACTGTACGTATAATTATATTTAACTTGCGATTCCAATTCATTTGAGCTGTTAAATGGCGAAATATGTATCGTGTAGAGACAAGTAAAGCGTTATGATCATACGACTTACTCTATAGGCCACAAGCTGTATTGTTACTTAATACAGTCACCCCTATCCTAGTTGCCATGACAAAGGTAAGAATACTTTTTGGTATCAGTAAGGATAACACCCTGATGCCTACTTCTGAAGTGCATTATTTTCAAACTGTTCCTACATAGTTTGATGTAAGACTCAAATCTATTCCTATTATAGTGAATAAACTGACAACCCAAAGATTGAAAGACGAAGCTGCTCCCTTTCGTCTTTTCCCAGGAATACAGAGAAAACATAAGTTCCCCTTCTAACGGGTTGGACTTACTTAGACAGAGCCATACGAATTTTGAGACTGAATAATACTATGTTCACTCATGCACCTTTATTGTGTAAATCGCATTTAACACCAATATTGATCTCAATATTTCATATAAAATCTCAATTAATTATTGCTCAATTAAATGCTAATTGTTATTATATTGAGTAAAACTTTAAATACAGCACTGTCATAAGTCTGTTTGGTGAGCATATTATAAATAACCGAACACTTCCTGTAGATATTTGACAACTAAAATACCAACAACGACAAAAAAACAAAACAAAAAAACAACGAACAAAACAAAAACAATGTTGTTGAAACAAGCTATTAAATGAATATTGAGTAAGCTGAATATTGCATATATTTATTATACTTGAACGGTTAAAATATTGTTCTCAATTAACCGAATATTGACTCAATTAAATTGCATACGTAAACATAGTATAATAGCAGAAAGTGCTCGGATTGTGGTATGGATGCCAGGTGTGTGTTGTGTGTTCTGTTTTCTTTACTACCAGCCTGAATTTAATAGAACTTATCTTTCAAACGAGTAGAAAATAAAATGCCCCAAATGTTCCGAATATTTTACATCGTCTCTCCTTAGCACTACCCGTCATTGAACCATCCATGTACCACAGAATGTTACCACTCTTGTAGATGTAGGTATTCTTCGAATTCCTTTAATTATTCCTAAGTTTACTTTCCCTGGTTATGCCAAGGAACAGTCAAAGAGGGAGCTGTCAGTCAATAAATCCGTCATTTACAATGTTGTCTAAAGAATTTCATATTCAATCTGTGGTCCATTATCTTAAACATAGACTCTTGAACTATTTACTCCCATACCAAACAGAGCAACTAACTAACGCAACTATAGGACATAATACATTAATCTATGTATCTTGTTCCATTCTAAGTGACGTTTGATCTTAATCCAAAGACTCTGCGGAAAGTCTGTCTTAGAAAACAGTTACATTGTTTAGTAATAGCAAGCACATCTTCATACTTCAACATGAGAAAGGTCACGGCAAAAAAGGTATCAAGTTGAATCCACTTGTAGGATAACATAACCTTGATATGGTTACACGCGAAAACTCAATTTCCTATTCAATTACCGGACAATCGTCGAGCTAGCAAAGAGGGAACATTTTTTAATTTATTTTCCAACCTGCTGTTTGCAATCTGCACAGTCGATACTAAACTATATTCACGTAGTCAATTTAATTGAGTCAATATTCGGTTAATTGAGAACAATATTTTAACCGTTCAGGTATAATAAATATACGCAATATTCAGCTTACTTAATATTCATTTAACAGCTGGTAAATAAATCAGTCAATAACATTGTTTTTGTTTTTTTTGTTTGTCGTTGTTGATATTTGACAACTCAAATATTTGACTCAACAGGAAGTGTTCGGTTACTTATGATATACTCACTAAACAGTCTTATACCAGTGCTGTATTTAAAGTTCTATTGAATATTATAACAATTAGTATTTAATTGAGCAATATTTAATTGAGATTTTATGTGTAATATTGAGATCAATATTGGCGTTAATTGCGATTTATGCTATAAAGGTGCATACGTGAACATAGCATAATGGAATTAATGATGGTCTTGAATATTGATTCGTTTATGATGCATTCCAGGTTATTTGTTTTGAAGTAAAGTTAGGTAACATACATACATACATAATTGGCCATTACAACCCTTCAGTCAGGATTACGACCTAGCTTCTCACACCACTTATGTTGTGTGCGTTAATTTTTATACATGAGTAGCGGGACCTACAGTTTAAAGTCGACTCCGAACGACAGATTTTTGAGAAGTTTTTCATGGCAATTTTTACTCTCAGAGTCTTTGCCAGAAATCTGCTGAGAGGAAGTCGCCGAAGAAATATTTTTCGTTTTGATATCTGACCTGGGATTCGAACCCGGACCTTTCGTCTAATAAGCCAACACACTACCCACTAGACCACGGCGACTTCTTATTTAGGTAAATAAGCCCAAAATCATATTACCGCCATAAGTAAGCATGCAGTTGTGGGCTACATGCCATCAACATTTGTTGGATAGTTAAGACCCAACTGTTTTAAAGCTCACTACTAAACTTGTCTTATAAAAAACAACATAAAAACCAACACCATGTAACCCTAAAGGTAAATCTGAGAAATTAATTAATGACGAGGTATTTTAAAAACTATTTTAAAAATGTACAAAATGTGGGCGGTAATATTAAATTAAAATGATTATTTATAGCATAAACGGCTGAAGAAAGAGGAAAAGGAAAGGGGGAGAAGGTTTGTTTGTCTATTGATTTAATAATTCTTTTAATAAATTATTTTCATAAAATAAAATATTTCATACATTATTACGATATATTTTCTTAGTTTTTTTTTTCCTTTTTTTTTTTGTAATTTCTTTTAGCACTTGTAATGGCGTAAAGCTAGGTAATTAACGTTGTTAAACGATGTTGCTGTTGCTGCTGTTGTCGTCTTGTGTCAATAATTTAACGCTGAATGATTTTTCAATATTAAAGCAATACTGGTAGCAAGAAAAACAACAAAAAAAGTGGTGTTATTATGAAAACAGATTGTGACATGATAACAACAATCAATAGCAAACAGCAGCAGCAGCAGCAACATCATTAATAAACAACAACCACAATTTGAACAACAATAGTAATAATAATAACAAAAACAATAGCAACAACAAATTGCATATTGCAACAGACCAAACGCCACAAAATGTGGTGTAATTAAAAAATGTTGAGGTTTTTTTTTTGATTTCAATTTTTTCGATTTCCAATCCACAATGTCATCGTAAATTAAACACAACTGAACCAGAAAAACTTTCAATATTACCAGGTACATTACATATTGACAAATTACAAGATTTGACAAGCAAGATGTTACAAAATGAACGACAACAAAGAAAAGAAAAAAAGCAATAAAAAAATTTTAAATTTTTTTTTCCTCTGCAGTTATGAAATTATTTTCAAAGGCAAATGGCCTTTCGTTATCGATAACATTAAATCGCTAAGATAGCTCTGTGGAAACAAGTTTAAACAAAAGAAAATTATGCGTTAATTCTGACTAGCCCTGTTATAGAGTCCAGCCATAAAAGGAAGCTCGCTTGCTTGTGTACATTTCATCAGAAAATAAAAGATACCAACTACCGGCAGTTAGCCAACTCAAGCCAAGCTAGCCAGCCGCAATGACAGGACAAAATACAAAAAAAAAAAACCAAAAATATCTGCAGAATCATTTCATTGTTCTGTTCTTATTTCAAAAGTCATGTTGTTGTATCTTTAAAGAGATACAATTTATGAGATACAAACAAACAAACAAACCCGATGAATACAAATTTAAAATCATTTACATTAAGGTCTTGTTCTACTACCTGGTAAAATTGTCGTAAGTAGCAAAAATTGTAACAAAAGAAGTGCCAGCCTACTGGAGAGGCGTACAAATAAGGGCAGGCATATTAAGAGGCACGTAAATATTGCAAAGTGGTTGGTATTAAAAGCAAAAACCTAAACGGCATTTAAGCAACAATTTTCCATTTTTTTTTTTTTTTGTCTTGCATATTTTACGTAAAATATGAGCAGAGGATTGTTTAAACCTTTAATGTGTAAAGGGGTCTGCACTGCACTATGTTCTAGTCGCTTAACGTATGTAGAAAACTAAAGTTTTGTATTAAGGAGTACGCGCGAAAAAATATGGACATTCTTCGGGACAAAGTATTTTGCCAGAACATTGAATAAATAAAGGGACTGGAGTGTTAAAGTCAACTGATTAACATAATGCGACAAACTTGGTTCCTGGACACGCGTACATAGAAGGTAAGAACATAGCAGACGTACTTTCAAAAGCTAATACATACATAATTGGTCATTACAATCCTTCAGTCAGGATTTCGACCTAGCTTCTCACACCACTTAAGTTGTGTGCGTTAATTTTATACATGAGTGGTGGGACCTACAGTTTTAAAGTCGACTTCGAAAGACAGATTTTTGAGAAGCTCTCCATGGAAATTCTATTTACTCTCAGAGTTTTTGCTCAGAGTTTCTGCTCAGAGGCAGTCGCCGAGGAAATATTTTTTTTTCATATTTCGTTTTGATGCCAGATCTGGGATACGAACCCGGGCTTTACATCAAATAATTCAACACACTACCTACTAAACTACGGCGACTACAAAAGATACAATAGATAATTCTAATGAATTTTACTCGAGTTTGATATTTCCCGGCAGAGGAGCTAATAATGGATCGAAGTTTTACTCATTCGGGTAAGAAATCCAGACCTTTCCGAATGAATATACTCAAAACACAATATAGCAAGCATAATGGGACTTAAGTCCCAAGGTATACACGTCCGGAGATTGTAAATATTATGCAACGATTTCTGCAAATGATAGGAGGAAAAGAGAAAAGAAGACCACTGCTCTTTCATAATCCGTCAGGTGGGAATCAGAGATCAGCAATGAATCGTTTTTTCCGCTACTCATAAGTACTCATGCAATTTTAAGTATGAGTAAATCAACAGAATTGAAATTCAACTACTCTGATTCATTCGTACTCAGTACAACGTTGATTTATAAGTATAGGTTGCAATGAGTATGAGTACAACGTTAACGTCAAACTCACAAGATTCGAAATATGTTTGATTCATACGCCTACTCATTGTGATTCATAAATTTAGAAAAATACTTATAATACTTATAAGTGATTCGAGTGGCTCGAATCATTCATCAAAATTTAGAGTCTTTGTTGTTGTTGCATGTACAAACAAAGAAGAAAGAAAAGAAAAAAACAACAAGCAAAGCATACACACAATTTTAG
Source organism: Sarcophaga peregrina (assembly GCA_014635995.1). NCBI lineage: Eukaryota > Metazoa > Arthropoda > Insecta > Diptera > Sarcophagidae > Sarcophaga > Sarcophaga peregrina. Next base: position 25,903,203 of record CM025789.1, on the reverse strand, counting down.
TGTGAGTATAGTAGTGTTCGTACGCGAATCATACTTATTTTTAGCTTCGTGCAAATATTAAGTAGAGACGAGTCGAAGTTAATAACATCATGGGTATTAAGTATGAGTACGACGAGTACTTCCAACTTTGAATATGAGTAGTATGATATCAAAATAACTATGAATGCGTATAAGTATCAGAAATTATAAGTATGATTCGAATCTACCCATCGTTTTGAATACTCGTTGCTGATCTCTGGTGGGAATCTTAGACTAAAAAGCATTGGGTAAACGAAACTTAATAATAAAATTAAAAGAGTTTCATAAATCACGACATATTGCGAAATTTGAATTTTTGAGAATTACAACGGAAGCTAGTAGATATTAAGTGAACTGGCCTTTAAGGCGTCTATAGCATAAAAGCAGTTTAAAAGCAGTCTTAGATAGTATAATAGATGACATGTTGTTGGGTTAGCCGCAAGCCTGTGGTTCAAATCCCAGCTGAAACAGCTTGAATATGAAAAATATTTCATTCGGCGATTTCGTTTCAACAGTTTTTCAGCAAAAATCCTAAGAGTAAATAAAACTGCCATGAAAAGTTCCTCAAGAATATGTTGTTCGGCACAACATGAGTAAAATTTACACTTACAAACTAAAAAAAACTAATTAAAAATATAAGAATATATTGAAAAATTTTAGTGTCCCTATTATTTTACAGTTTTTTTAAGAATTTGGCAGAGCTGGTCAAATATTTTTATTTTATTAGTTAAACTATTCGAATAGCTTTAATTTAATGTATAAAATGTGTATACTTTGTATTATGTCTAGTTTTTAAAAATAAAAGAGTATATAAAATTTTTTTGTTCGCACTCCTTAATTTTTTTTTTTAGTATTAAGTGCACACTTAAGGGTTTAATCCTCAAAACAATAGTCAATTTATATGACATTTACAAACAATTGTACAATTTTTTATTATAAAAAAACGCAAAATAAGGAATACATTTAAGAACATATAAAGAATACTATAACGGGCGGTATCTTAAAATAAATATAAAAACAAAATATTTTCAAGATATGAATGTAGGAGGAGGTTAAAAAATTAAAGGAAACTTGTTTACATTGTCATGTAATTTACGAATGCTAAAACGCAAACCGTTATTAAAATGAAGTTTTCTTAAATAAATTTTAATTTATTTCTTTCTCCTTTTTTATGAATAAAGCATTATTAATGATTCATAAAATTAACAGAAACAGAATTTATGAAACGATTAAACAAATTTAAAACTCATTTAAGAAAACACCCCAGAAAGAAGATTACAATCTTAACTGCTAAAAAAAAATGGACGATAAGATGAACAACAGGTTTAAACTTTCATCTCCTCTAAGACAGGATAATTTTATTAATTTATGCAATTTTTTTTTCTTTGTATTAAGAAAATAAAAAAGAAAGAAAGAAAGAAAAACAAACTGATTTAATTATAAATATAAACACCAACCAACACATCATAAATCTTAAAAGTAAAAATAAAATCTGTTTTCGTTTGGTAAGCAAAAAATCATCTAAAAAAGGCTTACGGAATAAGCAGCAAGAAACTGAAACAGAAACAGAATTAAAAACTAAAAAAACAAAAGATCCTGAGATGTGATTGAAATGATGATGATGATGACAAAGACGAAAACGAAAACGTAGACGACATGTTGATAATGATGGTGGTGACTGGTGGAAAAAAGTAAAGGCTGGGCTGGCTGACTGTTTAGTGGGCTTTATGGGCATATGCTTGTTTATGTTACAAAACGACAATCATGATAAGTAAAGAGACAACGCAATAACGTTGTTCTGCTGTAATGTGTCTGTTATTGGAAACTATTTTTAGAATTTTTTTAAATAAAACGCATCACCACTTTAGATAGATCGATCGATCGATTGATTTGATGTTGAAAAATTAGAATTTCATGATTTGTTTCCTTTGTCTAGTTCTGTTCTGTTCTGTTTCTCTTCTTTTTTTTTATGGAAAAACACTCAAGGTTATTTCTGTTTTAAAGTTTGTCTTGGCAGACGACTTGTATCTTTTTCTTTTTTGTATCAAGGACAGCTACTCATTTCTGACACGAAAAAAAAGTATGTGGAAGGCTAAAAATACTAGGAGACATCTTTTTAAAATATTTCAAATTGTAACCATTTTAGTTATAAAAATATTTCAGAAGGCTTAAAAAGCCCTTCATTAATTGATAAATTCTTTAAACACACATCATGTTCTGTTCTAGTAGGTTACTGTAGAGAAACCCACAGTCATCATGGAAGGATGGTCGGTTTAATAATTCTTAAGCAAACATACTCAGCCACTTAAAACTAAACGTGGAATGAGCAATTTACAACAAATAATAGCGAAATTACTTGTGGATATTGTTGCCAGACTGAAAAAGTTCAATTAACTGAAACAGCGTTTGACGACTTAAGATAGCTATGGTATGCTCTATAGGAAAGACATTAACCAACGGAAGATAAAAAGCGTACAAAAACCTTTAAAAAATAAAGTAAAATAAACCCCGAGCATATCTGCGTCGTTATGACGGATTAACTGGTTTAAATTGTTTAATTTTATATTTTCAAGCAGAAATATTTATCATTTTGGTAGCTCTTGAGGTCGTAGATGGCTGACAATCAGACAGCGACAAGGCCGATTGATAAGCGGCCGGAAGACAGTGGAGAAGATGGAAGTGACCGTTGGAGGCACAAAGATCGAATCAAAGAGGGCGATAAAATACTTGGGAGTGATTATCGATGACAGGTTGAATTTCAAAGAGCACATAAAATACATTGGCGAAAAGGCATCTGTAACGCAGGGGAAGACCAGGTCCATTCAAGACCAATATCGGTAGTAACGTCAATAATGCTTTATGCTTGCCCAATATGGGCGGAGGCACTCTCCGTGGGGACGACAAGGAGAATACTGTCGTCGGTGTATCGTCTAAGCGCGATTAGACAGATAAGTGGCTTCAGGACAGTGTCTGATAAAGCGGTATTGGTATTGGTAAAGACAATACCAATAGACATATTGGCGGATGAGATGAGGCGGATATACTTTCGCCGTTTCGAGTGTCCAGGACAGATAGCAGCTATAAAAGGACTTCCATGCACAAATGGCAGTCACGATGGGAGAGCAGTTTAAAGGGAAGATGGATATTTCACCTTGTCCCTTCTATAACCCTTTGGATGGAGAACAAACATTGAAAACTGAATTACTACCTGACCCAGTTCCCAACTGGTCATGGATGTCTTAGGAAGTACCTGTACAGATTTGGATACATGATACTTCCTCTATATGCCCAAACTGTGTAGATGAAGAGGAAGATGCGGTGCATATTCTAACATACTGCCCTAGATTTAGATGGCGCGGAGAAACTAGATTAGGACCAAACCGGCTCATTGAGGAGCTGTTGAGCTCTAGGACACTATAGAGCCAATACAGCCAGAAAGTGACTGAAGTAATGACAGAACTCCGAAGACTAGAGGAACGGATGCGAAATTTGACTCAATGTGATAAAGCTTTCGAACTAAACAGCCCACCGCGAAGTAATACCTTACGATAGTCCTGCGGGGGGAGGAGTGGTTGAAGTATTTAGGTTGTGGGTTTAATATGTAGGCACCAGTGATGGTGAATCGTGCATGGTTTTGTTTGCTTTTGTCAGAACAAAACTATCTTTCGAAGATCACTACCACCGGCTCAAGGAACAAAACAAAAACGATTACAACGGTCTGGTGTAAATCGTGACTATTCCGTGATTGCAAGGACTTCATAAAAGCCTGATATACCTAAAACGAGTTGATAGTTGTACCTGCTACATTGAGTTCACATTTTATGTCCAGAAGCATTTGGCATCCTGACTCTCCTGCCATTGAAATTCCTGCGTAAGATAGGTGACTAAGTTTCAAAAGGCGCATTGCAAGGGCTGCGATAAATTCCAGTCGGATTATTGAGTATACGTTGTGCTAAGGAGTTAGTGACTGTAGTACACGTCTTCTGTAACCATCGAGAGCTTGATAGAATGAGATTGAATGCCCTGGTCAGTGGATTCTTCAAAGGTTTGAACTCTCTAAGAACAACCTACATATGGAAATTCCGGACGTTTAAAATGAAATTGGCCTGACCGAAGGATGTACGTTAATTCTCTGGGTCTTGAATATCATTTTTTTTTTCTTTACCTTTATCTATCTCTTTTCCATCTATTTTCTCTGACGTTTTCTTCTCGTCAATGGGCCCAATGACATCCGATTGAAATTGTATACGCTATTATGGCAAGTAATCGTTAAAACCTAACTCGGACTTTAGCACACACATACATAATTGGTCATTACAACCCTGTAGTCAGGATTACGAGCTAGCTACTCACACCACTACTGTTGTGTGTGTTAATTTTATACATGAGTAGCGAGACGTGCAGTTTAAATTCGATTTCGAACGCAGATTTTAGAAGAACTATTGCAATGTTATTTTACTCTCAGAGTTTTTGCTAGAAATCTACTGAAACTTTAAACGATGGTTAAATGACAATTCAGATGACAGATATTTAATATCTGAACGCCAAGCGGGCGATTTTGAAACCAATAAATGGCTAATGCGATAGAAACAATACGAAACTATACATAACCTAACGTAGAAGAAAAATCTTCTTTACGAATGTGATTGATGGAAAAGTAATAAATAATTGTCTACAAAAAAATCCATAAGATATCGACGCCTCTATTCTATAATGCCTCCATATTTAGAACGTTTTTAATATTCTTGCATTTTTAAATTCTACGTTCTCTAACTTAAATATTGTTAAAATTTGTTTAAGATGCGCCTATCCGTTCCGAAGTTATAGGGAAAATTCTACTTAGAATACACATATAGTCGTATGGCGCGTGAAAACTTTAAGAGCTCATAACTCAAAACACACTTTTTCCACTTAGAATGTTATAGAACTGGGGCGTCGATATAATGTACATACATACATACATAATTGGCCATTACAATCCTTCTGTCAGGATTACGACCTAGCTTCTCACACCACTTACGTTGTGTGCGTTAATTTTATACATGAGTGGCGGGACCTACAGTTTAAAGTCGACTCCGAACGACAGATTATTGAGAAGCTTTTCATGGCAATTTTTTTACTCTCAGAGTCTTTGCCAGAAATCTGCTGAGAGGAAGTCGCCGAAGAAATATTTTCCGTTTTGATGTCTGACCTGGGATACGAACCCGGGCCTTTCGTCTAATAAGCCAACACACTACGCACTAGACCACGGCGACTTCAATGTACATAACCGATCGTAAATACGCGTTTGTGGCCAATACTGATTGAAATGCAAAAGAGAAAATGGGAATGCAATCGCCTTACATTCAGTAAGACTTGGCATATTCTTTCTTAATTGATACAAATTCATTATTGACCATTAAATTAATTCCTAAAATATAATTCTTATTTAACTAAAATGTTCGTTTTTTTTATTTGTTGCCTTATTATTAATAATAACGACAATAAATTTATTAACGAATAAATAATGCAACAAATTTATAATATTTCAATTCGAAAAGCATTTAGTTTCCTTATCAATACTTTATTTTCTTATAAATCATGAAAAAAATTTTAAAATCCTTACATGGAGAGGCACGATAAATTATTGTCAGATTAAATGCAATCAACAAACAAAACATTATTCCTGATTATCTTGAAAGAAATGATGTAAAATGAAAAGAAAAATCACTGTAGACTATACAGAGAAGAAAACAATAAAAATTATTGCAATTTGGATTCCTTATTATGCCAAATATAGTTAATAAAAGTATTGAAAGCAATTTATAAACAAAACAAAAACAAAAGCTGACATTTTCTCAAGAAAATTAATCAATTTGAAAACAAATATAAAAAAAGGAAAGAAAAAATGAACGCCAACGCAAGGCAAGTAAGGCAAGCGTTTACAATTAATAATTCAATTGCAGCAGCAAGTAAGTAAATCTGATACTCATGATAATTAAACTGTCAGAAAGTGGACTTGCAATGTAAAGCAATTGGTTTCAATTCAAAACAGCTGTATAGTAGTTTCTAAGTACTGGCGTTTGTTTCTGTGATTACAGGCCAATGGTTTAAAATTAGAAAAACTGAATAAAAACAAAGAAGAAAAAAACCAAATAAAAAAAATGTTTCAAAATTGTTTTTAAATCAGATATTGAACAAGGTTAATGTCACGCCTTGTCACACACATGTTTGGTAGACCAATTTTAAAGTTTTTTTTTTTTGGGAGTTACGTAAATAATTAACATTCAAATGCATTACAAAGCTTAAACGTAAACGTCAACGTATGTACTTTTGGGGGTTTTCTTTTAGGCTATATTAACATTTTGTTTATGTAGGCAATAAAACATTTTTTTTTTAATTACACTCAAGGCCTGTATAAGAAGTTCAAAGAAATAAAGATTTCTTTTATAAATTGAATCTTCATCACCCCCACATATTTAATTCAGCGGTTTTGATTTAATTTTTGTGTGTAAGACATAAACTGATTAATAGTTTTATAATGAGTTGTATTTTATAAAATAATAATAAAACAACAACAACAACAACTACAATATTTAATTATAAAACCTTTACTAAAGGCAATTAACAATCAACTTTAGTAAGGATATTTATTTATTGAACAAACCCACTTAAATGCCTGTTTCAAGAGAATTCGTGGTAATTACTCTTATCAATTTAATGATTTGTTTATATTTTTCTTATGATTAAAAATAAATTTTTAAAAAAATTTTTAAAAAAACATTTAAAAACTTTCAAAGAAATTTGATTTTAAAACACCCACCTACCCCATCGTATAACACCTACACACAATACACCGAAAAAAGCAAGTTGCAGTGAAACTTTTCTGCAGAATTTGTCCTGCTTAAAAAGAAACAAAAACAAAAAAGTGATACACACTGCCATTAAAGTGTACAACTCATAAAAATCTCTTTTCATCTTCGACATTTAGTTTCTTCTTCGTTTTCTTTTTTTATTGTTCACCAAATATGGAAAAACAAGGAAGTTTATTAAAATTTAAAACATTTCTCTCCCTCTCTCTTTCTCTTCTATAAAAACGGCATAATATTGTATTATAAATTGTTAACTTATAAAGTGAAAAGCTACAATAACAACCACACAAAAGCAGTTCAGTTCACCAAAGAATATTATTTTCACCAGATGTATGTCAAGCCCATAAAACAAAATGTTTAAGCCTCCCAAAAAGAGTTTTTGAAAGTTTGCAGTGCACACCTAATCATTATTACATGTAAATGTGTTTTTAAACAAAGGATTTGTAATCACATTAAATGTGTAAATTGAACAAATAATAATAATTTTATAATTGGAATCAAAAATTATTTGTTTATGACAGACAGACAGACAGACACATTGTGATAATTTTTATTTGTATTTTCACAGTCAGTTATCGTGCTATTATTAAAAGCAATTGTTTAAACAAATTTAAATAACACAATAATAATCACATTAAAAAGCCTGAAAGTATGTACGAAATTCAATTAACACAATATTTAAATTAAACACTCAAAACCCCTCAGCTATGGCTGCAGTTGGTATTTAATTCCATACGCACGATTATGTCCTTAATAACGTATTTACACTTTCCATTAAATGGTAAGCGTAGGATACTATAGGAGAAAAAGGCAGCCTTATTAAACCAAAGCACACATACATACACACATAATTGGCCATTACAACCCTTCAGTCAGGATTACGACCTAGCTTCTCGCACGCCACTTATGTTGTGGCGTTAATTTTATTACATGAGTGGCGGGTACCTAAATGTTAAAGTCGGACTCCGTACGACAGATTTAAGAAGCTTTTCATGGCAATTTTTATTCTCCGAGAGTCTTGCGAGAAATCTGCTGAGCGGAAGGTCGCCGAAGAATAGTTTTTCGGTTTTGATGTACTGACCTGGGATTCAAAACCCGGGCCTTTTCGTCCTAATAAGCCCAACACACTACCCACTAGACCATGGCGACCCAAAGCACACATAGCTGTTCGAATTGATACTACCATTACCGATGATACAGTTATCACTTACAGACATAATTGGCCATTCCAACCCTTCAGTCAGGATTACGATCCTAGCTTCTCACACCACTATGTTGATGTGGCGTTAATTTATACATGAGTGGCGGGACCTACAGTTTAAAGTCGGACTCCGAACGACCAGAAGTTTTGAAGAAGCTTTTCATGGCAATTGTTACTCTCAGAGTCTTTGCCAGAAATCTGCTGAGAGAAAGTCGCCGATAGAAATATTTTTCGTTTTAATGTCTGACCTAGGATCACGAAACCCGGTCCTTTTGTCTAATAAGCCAACACACTACCCACTAGACCACGGCGACTACCAAGTATCATCTTATCTGGTCTAAAAATCAACGTTCTCTTTAACCACAAGAGCTGAAATCTAATTGAAAGTATAATGAATTTAGAGACCGAAGCAACCGATCTGATATCGATGCTCAACTAGACTATCGAGAGATGAACATTGACAGATAAAATACTCCTCCCTTCACCCATCTACTACCTTTATGGAAGTCGTTTCGTTTACCGATAAGCGAAATCTCTCTCCTTATGAGTACTCATTACGCAATGACTCGTTAGAACAGATACACTGATAGGGCAGTCCCTACGCTCTATTTTAAATAGTCGTTGTGTAGGAGCAGCTTTAGCCAGATTGTGAATTCTGGAAAGTGATCCGAGTTGCTCCGAACCGTAATTGTGATTGTCGTAGAAAGAAATTTAAACAGTTGATTAGTCGTTTTGAATTTAGGCCGAGTCTGTCTAAGCTCAGGCTTTGTAGCAACCAAAAATAACTTTACGTAATAGACAACCTAATAACAGAGGTAAAAGATTTACGTAATACATATGCGGATAGGAGTGTGGCTGCTCTAGAAAGTTTATCAGCTGTTAAGGTAGTTGCAGCATTTGCCAACCACTTTAGGCCTAAAGTAGTAGTCGAAAAACGTCTATTTACCGACTATCAGAGAATAAAAATGACGGTAGTATGAGGTTCATTACTTGAGATTAATAATGGAAACTGATTTATGGCCATTACATCTGCCTGAAACACACTACACAGTTATCAGATAGACGAAGAGATATAGTAGGATTAAGTACTTCAGTGAAAATTTCAACCAAAGCGTTAGAACCACAGAATCTACAAGGTAAAAATTTTTTAAAGCGACTTTAAAGAAACTGCACATAGTTTTTACGATATATTTCATATAAAATGGTCGGTCTCGGAAGCGATTTTCATGGATCACTAAGTAAGATTAAATACTTCAGTGAAAATTTCAACCAAAGCGTTAGAACCGTCAGTGTAAACTTCCACAGAATCTTCTTCAGGGTAAACAGTTTTTAAAACGACTTAAAGGAACTGTACATAGCTTTTACGATATATTTCATATAAAATGGTCGGTCTCGGAAGCGATTTTCATGGATGACTTTTTTGCAGACCCTTCTTCTTGGTGAAACGCTATTGAAAAAACGTTGAAACAAGTGTATTCAAGAATTGAGAAATTAAAATTAAAACTAAAACCTATTTCAAGACAAAAATATTTGTTTTTCATCAGTAGTAATGCAGAAAAACTTCAAACGACACTCGTATACGATAGTAGTTATTTATTTTAAAAAAGTATATCCTCGATAGTATAGTGATTAGTATCCAATTCCAATACTAGATAGGCAATAAGCAGATTGGAGTGGTAGCTTTGATTACCAAAGCTCATTTGAGCACACATAGCGGCCCGTTGTTACGTTCAATTCTATATCTTAACCAATCTACTACAGTGGGCGAAGAAATCTACAATTTTATAAGAAATCCAATACGATTCGGAAACGAAAAACAAATTTATTACTACATATTATGCTGTTTTATTTGCGGAGTAGAGCTACTTGTAGAATTAAGTGCAATATTAGCTTAAATTTCTAGCTGACACATGCTTATGTTTCTTGATGTGCAAATCATTTAAATTCTAGTCTTGTAGACTTTAAGTTAATAAAGCTAAACGCATAAATCATCTGTTATTAGGAATTCAAAAAACATTTACGTTTATTAGAAATTGCCAACTTATTTGTCTTTTGCAACTGGTATTAAGAAATCCAATAAAACTGATGTTTTCCTAAATTTCTAAGAAAAAACTTTATTTATTATTCGAACACTATGCGATAACCATGTACAGCAGTACAACAGTATTTGAGTTAATTTATTGTAAATTAATGAAAAAAAAGAAGTTTCAATCATAAGTTCTAAATTTATATTGCTTGACACCGACAGATCTGACGCACTATAGGTATACGCAGCACAACATTTGCTCTAAACCTACCTAATACATACATAATTGGCCATTACAACCCTTCAGTCAGGATTACGACCTAGCTTCTCACACCACTTATGTTGTGTGCGTTAATTTTATACATGAGAAGCGGGACCTACAGTTTAAAGTCGACTCAGAACGACAGATTTTTGAGAAGCTTTTAATGGCAATTTTTACTCTCAGAGTCTTTGCCAGAAATCTGCTGATAGGAAGTCGCCGAAGAAATATTTTTCGTTTTGATATCTGACCTGGGATTCGAACTCGGGCCTTTTCGTCTAATAAGCCAACACACTACCCACTAGACCACGGCGACTTACCTAAACCTACGTAAAGTGCACCTTAAAATCCTCTTGGCAGTTATTACATGCGGCTGTACATGCCTCATAACTACAACTACAAAAGCTTTGAAGGGTTGTGAAAGAAGGATTCTTGGACACTAGAAGTTAAAGAGAGAGCATGTCTAGCCAAAGACGATTCGAATAAAATCTACATCTTCATAAAGCTAGTGGAGAAATGTCAACTAAAACTTGTACCTAAATGGTAAGAAAGTATTACACCGTGACCTAAAAAGGACCAAAGTAAGTTATATTATTCAAAGCAGCCCAACAATATTATTTTATTTTTGAAATTCAACTAAATTCTTGGGTATTTTTCCTTAAAAGCAATTAAACTGGAACAACATTATAAACTAAATAATAAAGAGAGAGTATTAAACATTTTATTAAATCATTATCTTCCATCGCGTGTTCTGTGTTACTTGCTAGAGACCATTAAACTTAAATCAATAAAAATAGGTAGAGAATTAAGAAAAGATTAACTTTCAGAGGTAAAAAATTTCTCCTTTTTAATAAAGATAGAAAGCATATCTAAAAAAACAAACGCCAGGATAATAGAAAAAGGAATGATAATCATTATTATATATTATTTCCTTTGACTTTGATTTTTAAGAGTTCGAAAGGTCACATTATTGTTCAGTATTAAAGCCTGATAAGTACATATTAAAACAATAATAAAACATTTTTTTTTTTGTGAAATGTATAAGTTATCGAATCAGGAAATAAATCTTTTGTATTGTCGCCATAAAACTGAATAATGAAAGCTAAAGTCCAGTGGCAACAGATTGGCATAGCAAAAGGGATGCAAATAGCTATTGGAAGTGTTCCGTTTCTAAAGTTGAACCAAAAGGGGTCCAAAAAGGGGAAAAGTGGCCAAAACGGGCAAATTTAGTGCATACCGTATCAGGCTTGAACCGATATTCTTGATATTTATGATATTGATCGAGCTTTTGTTGATGCAGGTTATAGGCTATAAATATTTTAAAAATCTTGAACTAAAGGGAAAAATATGGGACAAAGGGCGAAAAAAGGGCCAAAAATTAGTACTTTATGCATAAATGCTGTATTTTATCGGTTTTAAAGGAATTTTTTTTTACGATTTAGCTTGGTTAAGTTTCCCAAATAGCTATTGGAGGTGTTCTGTTTAAAAAATTGGACCGAAAGGGGTCCAAAAAGGGGGAAAGGGGTGAAAAACGGGTAAATTGCATAATTGTTCTTACGAAATTCAATGAGAATGTTGCGTTTTTTTTTCTACAATTTTTTTAATACCATTCAAGAACCTAGCACTGTCTGAAAGCATTTCGTCCATATTTTTATTATATTTCTCTATTGGTTCAGTTTTATTTACCAACTATATACATACATACATAATTGGCCATTACAACCCTTCAGTCAGGATTACGACCTAGCTTCTCACACCACTTATGTTTATACATGAGTGGCGGGACCTACCGAACGACAGATTTTTGAGAAGCTTTTCACGGCAATTTTTACTCTCAGAGCCTTTGCCAGAAATCTGTTGAGAGGAAGTCGCCGAAGAAATATTTTTCGTTTTGATGTCTGACCTGGGATTCGAACCCGGGCCTTTCGTCTAATAAGCTAACACAATACCCACTAGACCACGACGACTTATTTACCAATTATTTATTATTTATAAGCAAGTGATTGTTCTACAGTAACAGATTCTAGAGTTGTTGTTTCTTGTTGTCTAATTGTTTACATTGAGTATAGTGGAGAGAAACTATGCTAATCGAGGCTTAGCCTTTCGTTTTGATGCCTAACCTGGGATTCGAACCCGGGCCTTATGTCTAATAAGCTCACACACTACCTACTAGACTACGGCGACAGAATTCATCTTTTTTTTTTAGAGGAAACAACATTGTAATCACAATTCTTTTAACAATGGCCGTTATCCATATATTGACAAAAGTTTTTACGGAATTACATAGACCTACAACTCCACCACCACTACTACCAGCACTTATGGTGATATCACTGCGAATTAATATAAGGTTAATGATTCCATTGAAGCTTTAAATATATTCCAAACAAGTTTTAAACATTTCGAACTGAAACGCAAGGTTCAAGACCTTATTTACAAGGTTTTACATGGCCAGTCAAACACCATTTGTTATTAAGAAAAGTTCAGTGAGTCAATAAATATTTCGATTTAGTTGGAAAGGACACACAATATTACTACCACCACCAACTAATTAAAATGGTTTGTTTAGGTTACATAAAAATATGAAAGGATAGCGTTAAACAAAGTCGCTAGACATGATTTTTTGCAATACATTTATAAAGATTTCAACAAAAAATTGGTGCAATATTACTCACGTTGATTCCTTTGAAACTCTGGAGCTGGCATCCGATTCATGACGGCGACGTTTGGCATCCGAACGGGTATTTTTATAACGTGGCCTGAAAGATTATGAAATTTAAAATTGTTTAAAAAAAAAATCTAGGATAATAGATGTAGAGGTTAAGGATAACTTACGGTGAGGCAACTTCAGAAGCTATGGGAGAATTTTCTTCTGAATCGACACGCCTACGTTTATCACGCACAGCACCAGCTGAACGATCTCTAGAATGGTGACGTCTACGTGTGCGGGGCATCTGAAAATAAAAACACAATGAAAATAAATAAAAAGAAAAAAGAAAAAAACAAAACATGTTGCATGTATAAACACAAGTAGAGAGAAAAAAAAACATTAATGTTGCAAGTATTTAAGGCATTAAACATTTGAGAGGTGGCTGGTGGCGGTAGTGACGGGTGTCTAAAACCTCTTTCCTTGGCCAAATATTATTTGTTATGATTCAACGTGAGTAATTAATTTAAAAAATTTAAATTATAAATAATAATGCGAGTGTATAATTATAAATAACATGTGGCATGCCTGTTTTACACACTATTATGGCCACCCGTCATCGTCCCGTCCCTCTACCACTTTACCCTTCTCTCACAGCACACGTTTCTTTGTAGTTGTTATTGAACTTAATCAAAAAAAAATCACAATACAATACAACACAATTACAAACAAACAGACAAACAAACTAATAACCAAACATACTAACTTTAATACGCATTAATTAATTACCTTTTCTATGTTTTTTGTTATAGGCGAAAACTATTTGTGCAATATTTTTGTGTGTGATTTGTGTTGTATGTTGTTGTTGGAATGGGAAAAAGGTCAGCAGCAGCAACACAGGAGCAACACAGCAAACAAACTGGCCAAAACACAAAATTAAGAACACCAAACAACCAACAGAAACTTTTATTCCTCGAATGAAAACAAAAAAAAAACTCGTTTCTTTTGCAAAAAAAAAATGCTTTTCAACAGCAGCAGACAGACGACAGCAACGACAAGCCAATCAACAACAACAGCGAGACCAAAAGAAATCTCAAAAAAAAATTAAAACAGAAGTGTGAGCAAAAATTGATTTTTTTGATTCTCACTACGTTCACTTGTGTTTGAATTTTTGGTTTTTCGCTGAAATGAGCAAGGAATTGTTGTTGTTAAATGTTAACAAATTTCACTTTTCACTGTGTTTAATTGTTTATAGATTATTAGAGCGTTCTTTATGGGCTTGCCAATGGTTGTGGATTTATTTTTGCTAAAAGGGGTTTAAAAAAACCTCTTTTCTTGCCGTAAATTTTCACACAATTTTTCCTTGTTGAGTTTTCGTGGTTGTCAAACTACAATCAAAAATTTGTATGACATTTATTGTAGTTGCGCTCTCTGTTGTTATTTTTTAGTACTTTTAATAAACAACGCAGGGTGAGGTTACATAAAAATGTGAAAGGATAGCGTTAAACAAAGTCGCTAGACATGATTTTTTGCAATACATTTATAAAGATTTCAACAAAAAATTGGTGCAATATTACTCACGTTGATTCCTTTGAAACTCTGGAGCTGGCATCCGATTCATGACGGCGACGTTTGGCATCCGAACGGGTATTTTTATAACGTGGCCTGAAAGATTATGAAATTTAAAATTTTTAAAAAAAAAATCTAGGATAATAGATGTAGAGGTTAAGGATAACTTACGGTGAGGCAACTTCAGAAGCAATGGGAGAATTTTCTTCTGAATCGACACGCCTACGTTTATCACGCACAGCACCAGCTGAACGATCTCTAGAATGGTGACGTCTACGTGTGCGGGGCATCTGAAAATAAAAACACAAAGAAAATAAATAAAAAGAAAAAAGAAAAAAACAAAACATGTTGCATGTATAAACACAAGTAGAGAGAAAAAAAAACATTAATGTTGCAAGTATTTAAGGCATTAAACATTTGAGAGGTGGCTGGTGGCGGTAGTGACGGGTGTCTAAAACCTCTTTCCTTGGCCAAATATTATTTGTTATGATTCAACGTGAGTAATTAATTTAAAAATTTAAATTATAAATAATAATGCGAGTGTATAATTATAAATAACATGTGGCATGCCTGTTTTACACACTATTATGGCCACCCGTCATCGTCCCGTCCCTCTACCACTTTACCCTTACCCTTCTCTCACAGCACACGTTTCTTTGTAGTTGTTATTGAACTTAATCAAAAAAAAAATCACAATACAATACAACACAATTACAAACAAAAACAGACAAACAAACTAATAACCAAACATACTAACTTTAATACGCATTAATTAATTACCTTTTCTATGTTTTTTGTTATAGGCGAAAACTATTTGTGCAATATTTTTGTGTGTGTGATTTGTGTTGTATGTTGTTGTTGGAATGGGAAAAAGGTCAGCAGCAGCAACACAGGAGCAACACAGCAAACAAACTGGCCAAAACACAAAATTAAGAACACCAAACAACCAACAGAAACTTATTTCTCGAATGAAAACAAAAAAAAACTCGTTTCTTTTGCAAAAAAAAAAAATGCTTTTCAACAGCAGACAGACGACAGCAACGACAAGCCAATCAACAACAACAGCGAGACCAAAAGAAATCTCAAAAAAAATTAAAACAGAAGTGTGAGCAAAAATTGATTTTTTGATTCTCACTACGTTCACTTGGGTTTGAATTTTTGGTTTTTCGCTGAAATAAGCAAGGAATTGTTGTTGTTAAATGTTAACAAATTTCACTTTTCACTGTGTTTAATTGTTTATAGATTATTAGAGCGTTCTTTATGGGCTTGCCAATGGTTGTGGATTTATTTTTGCTAAAAGGGGTTTAAAAAAAACCTCTTTTCTTGCCGTAAATTTTCACACAATTTTTCCTTGTTGAGTTTTTCGTGGTTGTCAAACTACAATCAAAAATTTGTATGACATTTATTGTAGTTGCGCTCTCTGTTGTTATTTTTTAGTACTTTTAATAAACAACGCAGGGTGTAGATTTAAAATGTAATAAAAAAGTGCTGCCAGATTAAAGGAAATGTAAAGGAAATTACGAAAAGTGGGAATGATTTGTTTTGAAGTCATTAAATTGGAAAGGAATTATATGGACATGTTGTTTAAAACTTAAGGCTTATGTTATAGAACAGAATACTATCGCAACTTAAAAAAAAATTTAAATGCAAAAAATCAAAAGTACGATCACATTCTATTCTTTAGTTTTCTTATTTTTTGTTTGTTTGTCTTATAAAACCAGCACTCAGGGGATGACCCCTACTCTTGCAGTGCATTCTGCAGGTGTTTTTAGGAAAAATGGAAAGAGAGAAGCAAGATGCGAACGGTAAGGAAACGAGTTGCTGCTGGTGACTATAAAATGGCCAGTGCTATACCTTCACCATTAGACAGTCTACAGCAATCGTTCCCAAGAAGCCCGTAGTTTCTCACACCAGTTATGTTGTGTGTGTTAATTTTATGCAGAAGTATGAAAAAAAATTATCACGACGGAAATATATTCTAATGTCTAATTGCAATTATGTCCCTTAATATAACAAGCCAACAAAATTGGGTTTAATTAACAGTAATAATTCGCCATTGTAGCCCTTTATTAGACATACGGTTGTGTCAGGAGAATATAATACTGCTTCCATGAGTGAAACCTTTTGCACCATTGTTGGTTTGCAATAAACTTCCGATTTCCGGAAATTTTTCTATAATCAGGCATGCAGTACATACTGCTGCAAATAAACTAAGATAAATCACATGGGAACCACATCAATTAGATAAACAAAGATTTGACAATATACAAGATAAAATTATCCATTTGCTTAGGGAATATATTATAAAATTGAAGATGCAGATTTTGTGAAAGTAAAGAAGCAAATAGTACCCTTTCCCTTTTAATAAATGCCTGGAAATCGAAGCATTCAATTTGTGTAGTGTGAGTTCTGCTGTATGGATGGCGAACGTAAGTCGTCGCAGAATCAATTAAGAATAGCTTACGAACGGCCTTCAATAAAAGTCAACGTGCAGTATAAAGTATCTTATTGAACTCAAGGTATACCGTAAAATTGCAATTAACTTTGGATATACAGTAAGACTGCGCTTAACACTGTTTCAGTATTACGCGGTTCCAAATGAAACGATAATGCACCAATCAAAAGCGATGGTTTATATAGGGACGCTGTATACTATGTATCTTTTTCAACGCTCTTTTGTTAGTCTGTTCAGAAAACAGATTCCAAATGTTTTTTCCAAAGTCGCAATCACAGTACCAACGCATCTTTTGTGTCACAGTTAATTTATTAGTTGTCATCAATGTTACTAGGTACAAACATATGTACGTGTTAAGCTGCCTCGTTTAACGCCGTTTCGTTTAGCGCTGGAACTTATTGGAACGTATCCCCCCCCTTTTATGCGGGGTCTTACTGTATACTTTGACATATTTTCAGTAGATTACAGCTACATTACGTTATAATAGATGGTTCGGTGTCACTCCCATCAAACACACGACAAATTTTCCTCAAACTCACTATTGACATGGACCACCACTTTTCATTCAGAAATGGATTGATTTCAAATGTATTCGAGTATTTTTACCATTAAAATAAAGAATAGTAATCCAACGAAACTAAAATAAGCCATAATTAGATCTTCATTGTTTGCATTTTCATTTGTATTAGCCAAAAACTCT
Source organism: Sarcophaga peregrina (assembly GCA_014635995.1). NCBI lineage: Eukaryota > Metazoa > Arthropoda > Insecta > Diptera > Sarcophagidae > Sarcophaga > Sarcophaga peregrina. Next base: position 25,885,477 of record CM025789.1, on the reverse strand, counting down.
TTATGGGGTATTTTCTCATTACTAGAGTCTACTTTTCATGAACACACGAAAAATGCTAAATCAATCAATCATAAATCTACTACAAAAATGTTATTTATTTAAAACGATCGCTTTCTAACTAAAGGCATCAATTGGAAAAATATTTGTTGTATGGAGAAGCAAAAGATAAATGATGTTTGCAAGTACAAAAGTGTAGAAGTCTCTCATTTGTCTTAAAGGTAGGTCAGTTATGTATGTTATGTAATAAATTAATAGTTAATGTTTTTATTTTGTTTGCAGCTGTCTTAACTACTGAATAAAGTTTGGTTTTGTCGAGCCCATTTAATGGTTCAAAAAATATTCATTTATGTACTGCCAAACACTGTTAAAGGGATAGTTTTTAGACGCAGATCAAGTCATTTTAAGAAATATTGATCAAATTTTAATGAAATATTTTAATATGCAAACTACAAAGACTTTCGTAACCTAGAAAAGAACTATAAATGACAAAAATAAGAAATTTGGAAAGAATAGAGGATGGTCTTCGCCAAGAATAAGGTTCAAGATAAGATTTTATCAAGGTTTCATGTAAAATTCTACGAAATATAAAGACATTTTTATATTTCAGAAGTATTAAAAATAATGAAGATGGGGAGAACTATCTAAAATCAAAGGAGAAAATACTACGCAAGAGATAATATGGAATCAGCAATAAAAAGAAATTATTTTTCCCAACAATATTGTGTTGTAAACGTTTAAGTAAGTGGTTTTTGCAAATTAAAATCACAAACTTTGAATTTCTTTATTAATACTATTTTAAACTATATCGACGCCACCGTTCTATAACATTCGAAGTCTAAAAAGTGTGTTTTGCGTTAGGAGCTCTAAGAATTTTCACGCGACATACGACAACATATACAGTTACGTACAAAAAAACAGGCTCACCGTGACAATATTTTTTCAAATCAAGTTTTTGCCAATAATTTTAGTTTTTCCACAGTTGTGACAAATTGTAACGTTTTTTCAACTGTTTGCTGCGAACATTTACTACGTTATAGAAAGTAAAAGTTCTTAAGAAATATTGAACTTATAATTAATTATCAACACTTAAAGAGTAAATAAAAATAATTGTTTGAAAACTAATTCAGCCATCAGTCATATATTATCAAGATATTCTATTTTTAAAAATCTTTGTTTTGTTTTATTTTTTTGCTCGTTTTACACTGTGATCTGACATTTCTATACAAACAAACACAGAAGACTCGACTCCACGGTATATTTTTATATAAATCTGCCTTGCTCGACTCATTCATGCTTATCAGCAGCATGAAAAAGAGCGCGAAAATAAAGAGACAACCAATGCAGAGAAGGCATCAAAAATGGAAACAATATTAAACAAAAACAATGTTAACAGAAAAATAAGAAACAAGAATTGAAAAAATAATTAACAAAAAATAGTAAATGGCGTTTCGTCATTAAAAATCAAAACAAATCATAAACAAAACAATGACCTGAAAACAATAGCAAAAAAAACAAAAAGAACCAGAAAAAAAATTGAATTTTTGATTGCGTTGCTATCTATGGGGATTAAATGCAAAATACACACAAAGGGAAAGCGAAAATATAAAGAAAACGAAATATTTACTGATAAAAACCAAACATTTCGGGAAAAATGGTTTTTCTTATTCACTGGCAACGCCACTACTCACCTTGTCCTTGTCTTGTTCCTTTAACAAATGATTGGAGCGGCAATTGTTTTGTGGCGAAGCAGCTGTTGTGGCCGTAGACACACAGGCAGTGGCAGCGGCTCTATTGCTAGTAGAGTTGGAGGCAGTAGTCAAAGAGTTTGGAGTGTAAGTTAAAGCCAACAGAGAAGGTGAAGCTACAGTTGGAAAATATAATTTATTCCAAAGCAAATTCACCAAATTCGATACGCGTTTCCAAGTTGTTAAGGCAGGTTTTTGCAGGCTTATGTACATGGAGATGATAAATATCGCCACCGATAAGTTTTTTGCAATGAAATTAATTTTCGTAAAATTTCAGTTTTTTTCTTTTGTTTTTTATGTTCTTTTTTTTTTTGTAAACGTTTTGCTTTTCAGTAAAGCATTGCACTTCTGTTTTGATTTATTTTCTCACAATATTTTTCCACTTTTCTTTTAATACTTTTGCACAAAAAAAACCAAAAAAAGCAAATGTTTTTACAATTTTCCTTTTTATGCTTATGTTGTTGTTGTTATTATAGTGGGTTATTATGTTTTGCTAGTAAACTGTCAAATCGGCAAAAACCACAAAAAAATGAATGAAAAACCATTGAATAGAAAAGGACAGCTATATACACCACAGGTATTGTTAAAAAAAACAATACTTCGCTTATACGCACACAAACACACAGCCAGCAATTTTCTTTAGCTCTGATTGCACTTTTTAATTTAATTAACAGCGTTCGTTCATATAAATCTTTTGCTTTTTCCTTTAAGATAATTACACCCAGCAATGGTTTAAGAAACCGTTAACAAAACTCCACTTGGTTTTAATTGAATTTTTGTAGATTTTTTATTTAATTTTAGAATGTAATCTCCACAGGTAGTTTCTGGCTGCTAAACAAATTGTATTTCTGTTTGAAAACTCAACGAATTGTGTATTGAACTGCAGCCAACTTCAAATGATTGTTATAGTGCTGTCAAGTTTAAGGTATAAGGAATAGTGGGAATTTAGAGTGGCATTTATTATATTTAACAAGGTGTTCCAAACAATAAATTTTTACTAAAATAGTAAAGCGATCGAATTTTTTTTTTATTATATAACCAGCACTCAGGGGATGACTCCTACTCATTCAGTGCATTGTGCAGGTTTTTAAGAAAGGTGGAAAGAGGGAATATGCGAACGGTAAGGACACGAGTTACTGCTGGTGACTATAACATGGCCAGTGCTATACCTTTACCATTAGACAGTCTACAGCAATCGTCCCCCAAGAAGCCCGCAGTTTCTCACACCACTTATGTTGTGTGTGTAAATTTTATACAGAAGTGGCGGGATCTACAGTTTAACGTCGACTCCGAACGACAGATTTTTGAGAAACAAGAAGAGAAAGAGAAGAAATCGCCGAAAAATACTTTTCGTATTTTTTATTTTTGATGTCTGGCCTGGGACTCGAACCCTGGCTTTACGTCTAATAAGCCAGCACACTACCTACTAGACCACGGCGACCCCCATAAAGATCGCACAATACGAATTGTAATAAATGAGATTCCAAGGTTCAGTTATATCTCTAGATCTACTGGGATTTGTTGTGTCCATGTGTAAGTTAAGATACTTGCTTTCATAGGAGCGTAATTTTTCCGACTCTATCCCCCACTTTCGACTTTTCTATTTTCATTTCAATCTTTTCTATCCTTAAAACGATCACAATGGATCCACAACCAACGAATGAATTTCTATTTGTCTTCATGATAAATACACGTCCCGAAACCTACTCAAGCCTATCTCTTTCATTGATCGTAGATCAAGTCTTATGGAGATTGGTGAATGACTCACACATATCCAATTTTTAAGTAATATACGAATTCGCGAAAATCCGAATGGAGGAAAATTGTTTACTAAATTGTGGGACCAGAAGTCTCCGTAGTCTAGTAGGTAGTGTGTTGGCTTATTAGCCATAACATCTTCAACTACACGAAATATGAAGAAATACGCGACGAACGTACGATCACAGTGGATCCACAACCTCCGATTAAATTTGTATTTGTCTTCATGAAATCTACTTAAACCTACCTCTTTAATTAATCGTAGATCAAGTCTTATGGAGATTGGTGAATGACGCACGCATATTCGATTTTCAATTAATATTTGAATTTGCGAAAATCCAAATTCAAAAATATTGTTTACTAACTTGTAGGACCAGAAGTTTCCATAGTCTAATAGGTAGTGTATTGGATTATTAGACATATGAAAGAATAAGCGGCAACTTCCTCTGAGCAGGTTTCTGGCAAAAACTCTGAGAGTATATAAAATTGCAATAAAATGTTTCTCAAACATATATCGTTCGGAGTCGACTTTAAACTGTAGGTCCAATCACTCATGTATAAAATGAACACACACGACATAAGTGATATGCGAAACTAGGTCGTAATCTTAACTGAAGGATTGTAATAACTAATTAGGTAAGTATGTATGTAAGTTGGCGGATCAATAAAGAATTACCTACTTTCGCACTTGGTTTCTCTGAGTTGAACCTTATTTCTGGAAATATTTGTAACGTATCGGCAAGTTGATTGACCGTGACTAAATTTTTTGTGAAGAAGTAAGCGACGTACTGAACATATATTCTTCAATTGCACTAGATGGCATATTGAAATGAACGTTCCAATAGAGTAGAGGGGGCCTTTTACCCCTTTAAAATAACGTGGAAAGAATGCTGGAACGTAAAACCAGATTGAACCAGGCAACTTTCATGAGACAGAAGAAAACAAGGCAGTAGCATTGAATTGACTTCAAAAATTGCGTGCGCATTAATTGCGTGCAATTTAGTCATTTTTAAATTTTCATTCAAAAATAACATGCAATAAACGTGTGTATAAAGAACAGCATTGCCATATTGAAACTTTTGTTAACATTAGTGGTGCCAAGTACACAATTCATATACATATGATTATAACAGTTGTCATTCATTCTCTTAGCTAACAGATAACAGTTGTTTTAAATTTGTTGTGTTAGACGGTGTGTAAATTTTGTTTATTGTTGTTGTTTTTAACGTTTACTTTTAAACCGTTGTTTTAATTTTAAAGTGTTGTTTAAAATAAAAAAACAAATTAAATGGAATTATAAAGAGTGAATATGATTTCGAGTAAAAATTTTAATAAATTTTGCTAAACTTGTGTAACTAATTTTTTTTTGTTTATACGATTCAATACATCTTATAAAATTATTATAAATATTTAATATATTTTATTTGACATGCTTTTTTTCGCTTCTTTGTTTGTTGATCACAAATATTGTGAGTGTGTGTTGTCGTTTTCTTAAATATATCTCGAAAAAATGTGTGTTTTTGGCAATAAACAATAAATAGTGACGTCACAGTTGTTTAGTATAAATAAAATTCTTTAATTATGTGCAAAAAAAAAAAAAACGAGAAAAAAATCAAAATTATGTTTCCTGATAAATGCCAAAGCGTCTGAGACAAATTTAGAAAACAAACGTAATAAATTTAATATTATTAATAGAAGCCAATGGATGGTATTTTTTAAAAGAATATTATATGCACATGCTTTGATTTGATTGACATTTTAAAAATGTATAGCAGACATGATGCAGTAAATATACCTTTAATTATAAAAATATGTTAGAGCAACGCAATGGGAACGAGGGGATCTGTCCTCGTTTTTCGTACTCTTTTGTAGAATAGCTTTATTTAGCACAGTTGGTCTTACTCAAGACAAATTTTAGTTGATAACATATGATACATGGTTTGTGTCTTTAATAACTTATACGTCTAGTTGGGAGGAGGTGAACAAACATCATTTCATTTACTCTTACTGAATCACTTTTAATTTTGAAAATGTGGAATTTTGTGCTAACAAAGAAGGATTTATTATTCATTTTGATCATACCTGGCTGGGTTCAATAAGTTCGGTTAGGTGATGCAATATTCCCACCACGAGGCCAGAAACCCACCATTTCGATTTACTTCAGAAGTCTAGATCAAATGAAAAATAAGACAAATAATAAATAATAAAATAGATCGAGGTTAAGATAACAATAAATAAATGATAGATGATCTAGAAACAAACACGGGAGGGAAATGGAAGAGAAAGAGAGAGTGAAAGAGAAACAAAGTCGTTTCACAAACCATTTAATGTTAGAAGTTTTAGCAAACACTGCACAATTTCGGCCAACAATGTTAAATTTGAGCCTCTACGCTCTAGAGTATAGTCACAGAATATGTTTAGTAGATTCTGGTTTCCCCATATTACTAGAAACGCCACTAATCCTACAGAAGGAGAATAAATTATGTAGCGATCGGTGCCCTCGCCAATAAACCTATCAAGATCCTAAACGATTCTCTCCTCCGGAAGAGAGAAACATAGTCGTTTCACAAACCATTTAATGTCAGAAATGAAGCTCTCAATGTTGGAAGTTTTAGCAAACACTGCACAATTTCGGCCAACAATCTTAAATTTGAGCCTCTACGCTCTAGAATATAGTCACAGAATGTTTTAGAAGATTCTGGTTTCCCCATATTAATAGAAACGCCACTAATCTTGTAGAAGGAGTATAAATTATGTGCCGAATACAGGTTGTTGCCCTCGTCAATAAACCTATCAAGATCCTAATAGATTCTCTCCTCTGGATTTCGACCTAAAACCATTAAGCCATTGTGCCATGGAAAATCTCTCCTATTACACCATTAAAGCTTCACTTAAGGGTTGTACGTAAATATTTCCCTTGTTACGTAGAATTTCACGTATTTTTTAGATTTAAGGAGATTAAAAATCCTGCGATTTCTCTTGACTTCATACTGTTCAGGCAAACCCTATCAAACATTTCATAACCTCCCTCACCCATATCCTGCTGACCTAATTTTTATTTTCAAATAAAAAAAAAAGGTAATAAAACCTAAAGGTATATACACCCTGTATATAGCACAACATAAGCAGTTAAATAAACAATCGTAAAATGAAAGGAAGGAAGGCATAATAACGTTACGTATCACATGTAAAACGGAGCAGGCGCTTTGGTATCTAAGCTACCATGTGCACAAATTTAATACAAAAAAAAAACAGAAAAACTATTAAGAGAGAATGAGAGAGAAAGAGAGTGTCAAAGTTTTTGCCGCAAATTTTTTAATGTTTATTAAATAGTAAAGAAACACAGTAAAGGAGGAAAATTGGAAAAAAAAAACAGAAGAACAAGATGGAAAAAAGGGTCCAATACAGATAGAAATGAAAGAATGAAAGCATAGAAGGAAACTCATGTTATAATTTTTTTCCGTTTTTTTTCATTTTTCAACGCTTATTGAGCAAAACGATGTTATTTTTTGGGGGAAAATTTCAGTCGGATTTTAATACTCAACATCGTTGTTACACACTAACGGTAAAACTGGCAAAATAAAGCGTATTTGACATGAATTCTATATGAAAGAAAAAAGTGTTGATGAATAATATATAAAAAATATAAAGGGCAAGAATATTTAAGAAAAATTTTGTTTAAATTTCTTAAAAAAGAATTTAAAAAAATCGTAAAATAAAAAAAGAAAAATTTAATACGGGTTATTAAGATATAAAATAAAACGAAACAAAAAAAAAAATTAAATAAAAAAGTCATTAAAAGAAATCAAATATTGATTTAAGAAAAGCAATAAAGAAACAAATCAGTTTAAAAATTTTTTAAATTTTAAACGATAATAAAACAATTGTAAGTAAGTATTTAAAAAATTTCTTAATTTAAAGGAAAATTTTTTACATTTTTTTTTTTTGCTTACGTTATGCTTACTTTTTCCTTATTACTTATACCACTATTCAGTTAAAATATCGCGTGATTCATCTTGATTTTTATATACGAAATATACCAGCAGCAGCACAGCTTGCAAATGTACTACCAAAAAAAAATAACCATTAAATTGTACTTTTTGTACTCGTGCTCTATAAAACCAAATAAAACGGCATTAAAGTTACTTAAAAGGTTGGCATTATAAGTACACGAGTATGTATAAATAAATAAAAAAAATATTAAAAACGCAGAATTGCCTACACTTAGAATATTTGTTTTCATAAAATTACAAAAAAAAAAGAAATCTTTGCATACCTTAAGGATGTTCTATTGAAGGCATTTAAAAATTCGTCTAGGCTGTATAAATAGAAAATCAAGCATACACTTGCCCACCCGCATTTAATTTCTCTCACTAAGCTTACAAATAACAAACTACGTTTGTTTATGTACCAGCTTTCATTCTCTATTACAGCAAACACACAAGCAAACACACACACACATACCTTTTCAAACACTCTCACGACATTGCCCCCAATATATTTTATTTTTTTTTTTTTCTAAACAACCATCGTTTTGTATTCGTCATCGTCATTGTTGTCGTCGGTTGTGTTGTGTTGTACGCACATATATTCGTATATAAATTACCATGTACGCGCGTATATGTCATGAATACCAACAACAAAATGTGTTACAAAAATAATAGTAACTGTTCTTGTACGCTTTTTTCTCTCCATTATAATTTCTTTTTTTTTTTGTTGGTTTTTCGGTTTCCCATACTTTTGGCAGCAAGAGCAAGAGCACGTGCTATTTTACAACAAATAATTCAATGTGTATGTTACATAAACACAAGAATTTTGTGAATAAAGCAAAAAAACAGAAAAGAACACACTTATACTATTACACATATTTAAACGAAAAAAAACCACGTTTAAAAATTGTATGTGTATGTGCATATAATAAGAAATATAAAATAACACTCTCGTACTATTTTGGTTACACTCTCTTATAGCCTAAGAGACTGTGTCTTGATTGTAAGTACCAAATATTAAAGGAGAAAATAAGATTCACACACACACACACATGTACATGCACGTACGTACATATACAAACACTTGCAAATAAATGCCATACGTTTTATAGTAATTTAAGCGAAAATCAGAGATGGGTGGTATGTAACAGAACATTTTTGGTTGTGCTTTAAACAGTCATGTAAAGGAATTGAAACACTTTTCAAGGTTTTTCTTAAATGGTATTGAAAGTGAAGCTAATATTTGCACGTGTACTTGCATGTGGTTAGGCGTTGAGTTATTGTTTTTAAATAATTTTTTTCACTAGTCATAGCAGTTACGATAGACAATAAATGTTTTGTATGAAAAGGATAAAAAGGATTCAATCCTAGTTTTATTTTAACTCGAATACAAGGTTCGCAATATTTATTTAAAATATGTACGGCACTGTTGAAGTACCTACAACCTAAGCATATACAGTGGCGAGCAGAAGTGAATGCATGTTCACGATACTGAGTTTCGTCATCCACAAAAACAAATTTATTTTTAATTTTTTATTTTATTTTTAACAAATACAGTCGTCGCTCACAATTTAGAACCGCTTTGTTTTTGAAGCAGTTCTAATTTCTGAATTATTCTAATTTCTGGACGTTGTTTTATCAAATTTCACAAATAAATTAGCCACAAAATACATAAATGCTACCAAAAAAAAAAAGACATCAAATACGGAAAACGTATATAATTTGGTGATTCCCCTTTCTAGTTTTACAAAATAAAGAGAATTTGTGCTAAAATAGCAAAAAAAAAGAAAAAAAAAACGCTCAGAAATTCGAATTTAAAATTCTAATTTTAGAGCTTCTGCTGTAACAGTAAAAAAAAACAATAATTAATGAAATGAATTCAATGAGTTTGAATGGAAAAACGAAAATAACCCACATAAACTCAATTTTGCACGTTTCAAGAAACGTCCATAGACCCTTATTAGAAATAGGCTTGATTTACGCGGCTTAACTTGCTTTCTACCAAATGATCAATAACATCTTTCGGAATTCGATTCCATTCCGCATTTATTCGACCTCAAAGTTTGTCCATGTTTGTTGGGGCTGTTTTGTACTGCCCGATTCGGCTTTTCACGAATGACCAAAGATTTTCAATCGGATTGAGGTCGAGACTTTGTGCTGGCCATTCCATCAATTGATAATTTTGTTTCCCACTTCATATCTTTACAATTTTTGCTGTGCATCCCCAAAACATTATATTTTCACCGCCATGTTTAACAGGGGGTCGCCGTGGTCTAGTAGGTAGTGTGCTGGTTTATTAGGCGTAAAAGCCAGGGTTCGAGTCCCAGGCCAGACATCAAAAATAAAAAAAATACAAAAAGTATTTTTTCGGCGATCTCTTCTCTTTCTCTTCTTGTTTCTCAAAATTCTGTCGTTCGGAGTCGACTTTAAACTGTAGGTCTCGTCACTTCTGCATAAAAGTAAAGTAAAGTAAAGTAAGAAACATAAGTGGTGTAAGAAACTGCGGGCTTCTTGGGGACGATTGCTGTAGACTGTTTAATGCTGGAGATATAGCACTGGCCATTTTATAGTCACCAGCAGCAACTCGTTTCCTTACCGTTCGCATCTTCCCTCTCTCTTTCCACCTTTCCTAAAAAACCTGCACAATGCACTGCATGAGTAGGGGTCATCCCCTGAGTGCTGGTTTTATAAAAAAACAAAATGTTTAACAGTTTGCTTCACATGGTATCTTTGAACACGTACCCCGGGTCTTCGATAGCAGTATTGCTTTCCATCTTACTTAAAGTGGTTAAATTTGGACTCATCAGACCAGATAAACTTTGTTCTCCAGTCTTCTCCGACATTGTCAGCTAACACAGAATTTTCTGAAGAGAACTATTCTTGGTGGTGTTTTGTCATCACTATAGAAAATTAAGTCGCCGTGGTCTAATGGGTAGTGTGTTGGCTTATTAGACGAAAGGCCCGGGTTCGAATCCCAGGTCAGACATCAAAACGAAAAATATTTCTTCGGCGACTTCCTCTCAGCAGATTTCTGGCAAAGACTCTGAGAGTAAAAATTGCCATGAAAAGCTTCTCAAAAATCTGTCGTTCGGAGCCGACTTTAAACTGTAGGTCCCTCCACTCAAGTATAAAATTAACGCACACAACATGAGTGGTGTGAGAAGCTGGGTCGTAATCCTGACTAAAGGGTTGTAATGGCCAATTATGTATGTATAGAAAATTATTCAGTTCCGAAATATCATTTAATTTAATGATATTGAAATGAACTTTCAGTCCGATTGAAAACGATGGGATATCTGAAAACAATTATATTACAGTGGTAGGATATGTCATCGTATTTCTAACACAGATTGTTAAATGTAGTTTAGCCCTTAGCGATCCTGCGGTCAAATATAGTTTCAACCAGAGATTTCTGGCAAAGAATACTTAAATTTAAAAATTGAATTTAAGCTGTCATCGTTAAGAAAACATTAAGCCTACATACATACTTCGTATCCAAGGTGGCAAAATGATTGATAGAAAACGAAAGAATATTGTTGCTGTCCTTGAGTTTCATAACAATGGTAGGCGAAAATTATAACAAAAAAGAAAAATTTTTATAAACGTAGCTACCTTGTAAAAACATTTTCACATGACTACTGCCTTTATAGTATATTTTCATACATCATTAGTAATTATGGCATGTGTCTACATACATATGTTATGTATTAACTCACTACACGTTAAGGAAAAAAAAATAAACCCCCTGCCCACGCCTATTACTATAGCAACTCTAATAAATAAATAGAAAAAAAAAAAGAAAATATTTTTGCCAAAAATTAAAAAATACTGTCGTCGCGTCAAAACAGTCTCAAGAAAAAAAAAATTTTTTTTTTTGGTATAAATCGTGCCAATTATCTTAATTCTCATGTCATTCTAAGCTAAGCAAGCAATGCATTCTTTAAAATTGTACTCTGCAAGGGAATATACGATATGAGTGTATGGGTGTACATATGTATGTATGTGTAAGGGAATCTTTCGCTTGTTTCCGTTATTACAGGAGAAAGTCTTGACAAATAAAAACGAGCCAAGAAAAAAAAAATACAGTTGATGAAAGCCGAATATGGGATACCATACAGCATAAGGTTGAATTGGGAAATAACTAAACTAGGCTTTAGTAGGGATGCCAACACGATTTTTAAAAATCCCGGCGTTCTGCATTTCGAAATCCCGATCGCGAATTATCCCGGGAAATCATAAGAAAAATTTTAATAAATCCCGGGATTCGGGATTTTTTAAATCCCAAAAATCTCCGGATTTCAGAATTTCTCGATTGATATCCGTATTCTCTACTCCACGTCATTTAGAAGACCTAACATCTAGAGATATCTTAGGTACTAAAGGGTCCGAAAAATAACTTTCTTTTGAGAATGAGGCTTTAGAAAAAAAACTACTGGATATTTTCTCAAATTCCTTTTTTTATTTGAAAGTACAATCCTTCCGGTTAATAATGGAAAATAATTTCATTCAAATGGCTGCCACATCATTTAGAAGACCTAACATTTAGAGATGATATCTTAGGTGCTGAAGGGTCCGCCAAATAACTTGTTTTTTTTTTAAACTGCTTTAAAAAACTTCTGAATATTTTCTCAAATTTCTTTTTTTTTTATTTGAAAGTAAAATCCTTCCGGTTAATAATGGAAAATATTTTCATTCAAATGGCTGCCTCGGCTGGCCCTGCAGTAGCCTACACGATCGGTTCAATTTTTAAGCACGTTATCGATTGTGTGCAACTGAATTTCACCAATGGCTTCACGAATATTGTTCTTTAAAGCGTGAATTGTTTCTGGCTTGTCGGCGTAATACTTATCTTTGGCGGCATCTCACAAATAATAGTCCAACGGTGTCAAATCGCAGCTCGGAGGTAGCCAAACGACATCAGCTCTGCGGCTGATATTGCGATTTTCAAAAACAGGGCGCAAAATATCGAGTGTAGCCTCGGCTGTGTGGCACGTAGCGCCTTCTTGTTCAAACCAAATGTTGCCAATATCCTCCTCTTTAATTTTTGTAAACAAAAATTCGTTCAACATGGCCCGATAACGATCGCCATTGACTGTAAAGGCCACTCCTTGCTCAGTTGCGAAGAAAAACGGCCCATTTATGCCTCTGGACCAAAATTCGCACTAAACAGTGATTCGTTTTGGGTGCGTCGGCTTTTCAATGTATGCGTGCGGGTTTTCTGTGCCCCAAGTGCAATAATTTTGCTTGTTTACACATCCATACATACATAATTGGCCATTACAACCCTTCAGTCAGGATTACGACCTAGCTTCTCACACCATTTATGTTGTGTGCGTTAATTTTATACATGAGTGGCGGGACCTACAGTTGAAAGTCGACTCCCCACGACAGATTTTTGAGAAGCTTTTCATGGCAATTTTTACTCTCAGAGTCTTTGCCAGAAATCTGCTGAGAGGAAGTCGCCGAAGAAATATTTTTCGTTTTGATGTCTGACCTGGGATTCGAACCCGGGCCTTTCGTCTAATAAGCCAACACACTACCCACTAGACCACGGCGACTTCAATGGCGACTGTTTACACATCCACACATTCAATGGCGACTGTTTACACATCCGCCAAGATCAAAATGAGCTTCATCTGAAAAGATGATTTTTTTTGCCAAAATCGGCACCTTCTGTAAGTCGATCGCAGGCCCACTTAGAGAAGCGAAAACGCATTGGATGGTCAATTGTTTTAACGTATACACAACCATATTCGTTCAGCGGAAGGATAAAACTAATTATCTGTCAAATCAGACTTGAGCTAAGTGTTACCATTCACGAAATAAGCACTAGTTGCAAAAAAAAAAACGTTAGATGGCGTACCCGATAGTTTCCCTATAGAAAACCATTCTCTTTCTTTCCATAAATTTACCAAATCCCACCAAAATTAGTTGTAAGTCTTGTGTACTGTAGTGTAGGGTATTAAAATGAGTATGAAAGAGTACGTTTAGAATATGATTTCCCAGAACTTTATTGAGGCTTCGGTTTATAATACAACAAATGGCTGCAGGATGCTGTAGCAGACTACAACGTGTTCATATCATTGTATAGGCATGTTTGTATGTATATGCTCGTGTGTATGTGTGTTTGTGCGAATGTGTGAAAGTTTTTGTTTTTGTCTTCACCTAAACCAAGTCAATAAGCAAAATCTTGGCATAAACGTAACCGTAAATGTGCAAATAAACTTTAATTTACGATGTGAACTTGTAAAGCTGAAAAATATTTGTAATAAAAACGAACTGAACTGGTGCTGGTGCTTGTGCTGGGCTGGCATTTATTACAAGGACACGTTTAATAACATCCGTTTTCGAAGGAATTGCCAATTATTAGTTTCAATTTAATTTCAACGAAATATAAGAGGAAATAGAGAGGAAAATTGCATTTGAATTGTATTTTTGTGCCACCTTCAATTGCATACGAAAATGAATACAAAAAAAAAAAAAACAAAAATGGTTTGATAAAGAACGTATTTATGAAAATGTAAGCACTAAGGGTGTTATAATTCCCTTTAGACATCTTCCAACCAAGCAAAAGCAATTGATTTTATGATTTGAAGAAGAGTAAAAAATGGGTACTTCGGAAGCTCCGACCTTTTTTCTTCTCTTGTGGATGGTGTTCTAGGCAAGGTCGGGAACGTTAAGGCCCAGAAAGAAACCCGGAAACCTGGCGCTATTTTCCCAGCAAAAATATTTGTTATCGATAGATGTGCCTAATTATACTTGGTGAACGCCCTGGTAGACTAGTGGGTAGTGTGCTTAACTATTAGCGTGAGGGCCATGGGTTCGATTCCCACCAGAGGCATCGAGCATATGGTCGAAGTTACTCAGCTCGCACATGATTAGAATATAATTTGCAATTGTATTGTAATTAATAAATAAATACTTGGACAGAGGTAAAGAAGGCAGTCACATAGCAATATTATGACTGTCAGGCCACCAACAGAATATTTAGCTTGATTGACTCCATATTACTACGGATTCCATATTACTGGAACAGCTAAACTAGCTAGATTGGCTTACTTTTGCTGTATCGCAAGTCATGTGGGAATTGAGCTTGTCAAGGTTGGAGGTTTTTCATGGCTATTGAAGCCAGATTTTTTCTGTGGACTGGGAAGAGGAATTTGAAAGGATATACTTGGTGGAAGGGAAAAAAGGAAGAGCCAGAGACTGTACTCGATGTACCCGAAGGATTTGAGAGAACTAAACTTTGGTCGCCGTGGTCTAGTGGGTAGTGTGTTGGCTTATTAGACGAAAGGCCCGGGTTCGAATCCCAGGTCAGACATCAAAACGAAAAATATTTCTTCGGCGACTTCCTCTCAGCAGATTTCTGGCAAAAACTCTGAGAGTAAATAAAGTTGCCATGAAAGGCTTCTCAAAAATCTGTCGTTCGGAGTCGACTTTAAACTGTAGGTCCCGCCACTCATGTATAAAATTAAAGCACACAACATAAGTGGTGTGAGAAGCTAGGTCGTAATCCTGACTGAAGGGTTGTAATGGTCAATTATGCATGTATGTAATGGCAGTGGATTGAGGTCGCTGTAGTTCAGTAGGTAATGTGTTGGCATATTAGACTGAAGACTCGGGTTCATATCCCAGGTCAGACATCAAAACGAAAATATTAAAATATTTCTTCGACGACTTCCTCTCAGCAGATTTCTGGCAAAAACCCTGGGATTAAATAAAATAGCCATAAATAATCTGTCGTTCGGAGTCGACTTTAAGCTGTAGGTCCCGCTAATCATGTGTAAAAAAAACGCACACAGCATAAGTGATGTGAGAAACTAGGTCAATATTCCTAAATGAAGGGTTGTAATGACCAATTATGTATGTATGTAATGGCAGTGGATTTGAGCTACGCACTAGACTGTCCTGAAAATGTTTGAAAGTAATAACCAGACTTCTGAATGAGTTCTGTAGACATAAAGCATATCTGTTTAGAACAATATCTTCATATTCTGAAGTCGCCGTAGTCTATTAAGTAGTGTATTGGCTTAAAACCTCGGTTACAATTTAAGGTCAGGAAAATATATTTCTTCGGCGACTTCCTTGCAGCAGATATCTGGCAAGAACCCTGGGGTAAATAAAATTGCCACAAATGGCCAAGATCAATACATTTCAGAGTGACAAAGAACGATAACTATGCTCCGTTGGAGTTTAAGTAGACATTATGTAAGCCTTTTATCTAGCCTCGTCCAGATATGATGAACTATCTTACGTACTTAATTGGTCATTACAAACCTTTTGTAAGGATTACAAACTAGCATTTCACACCTTCCTTGTAGTGTTTATTAATTTGATACATAAGTGGCGCTGTCTACACCGTTTAATGTGGCCTCGAACGTTAGATTTGAGCAACTTTTCATGAAAATTTTTTTTATTCCCAGAGTTTCTTCATATTTCGTTTTATTCGAGATGTCTGAGCTGGGGTTTGAACCACGGACTCTTTGCTATGGCGACTAGGTGTGTCGCTGGTATCTATTATTAAAATATCTGAAAAGTTTATGCCACTGCAAGGCTGCTGAAGCCCCAAAGAAGCGTGCTCAGTGCGGTTATTGGAGTCGGAACGGTTATGGGTGTCCACGCGAAGCGCATTCGTCTTGGACACCTCGTGAACGATTTCTGTAGAAGCTGCAGGAATGAAGGGGAGGAAGAGACAGTTCTTCATTTACTGGGAATATGCCGGGCACTGTGTGAAAGGAGGAAAAGAGAGAGCCATGAAAAGTTGCTCAAAAATGTGTCGTTCGAAATCGAATTTAAACTTTAGATGCTGCTAGTCATTATACATCAGTTGTGTGAGATGCATGGTCGTTATCCTGACAAATTATGTATGTATGTATGTGTGTGTGTATGTATGAATTAACATCATCTTGCTGAAAGCCTAGTATGCAAGAAGAAGAACGAATCATCGAAACACAAACTTGGTATCTGAACGCCGTTAGTACCTTTCAGAAGGAAACACTTGGAACTAGTGGTTAATTATCGGGGAGTTCTTTACCAATAGCACTTGGAATCCTGACGTCAGGGCAATAGAGTGGGGAAGAATACTATACCGTTTGATTGAAATACTTTACTACACCTAAACAACATTGAAAACAATAAGAGAGCTATGGTCCAACATTTCACTGACTGTTGTACCACCATTCTTAAGTTGTTGACCTCAGGATATCATACAAATAATTGGACTTTCGTTTGACATCCTGACATTTTTAATTAAAAAAAATCTACAAAATAAAAATTCATTTTCTTCTTGAGTTTTTACGGTAATGTTTACAATGTTCTAAATTCATTTGAATTAAAAAGATTAACAGTTAAATCGACAAGAGTTTTTAAAGGTCAAAAACAGAATTTCGTTTCAATTACTTAGAAAATATTCTTCAAAAATTCTTATTTCCTACCAAATCATAAACCAGCAGCGTTAGATAAACCCTTAAGGTTGTATTGGTTCATGAAACAGAGACAATTAAAGTGAAAAAAAAAATATTTCCTTTTTCAAATTCAAATTCAAAATTTAACCCTGACATTTTATCATCTTTTCATACATAAAAAACACAAAATCTATACTCTACAGCTCTCCACGCTTGTACTCATAAAACTTTTGAAGCCTATAAATACGATTTAAATACAAACGAACGAGCTAAATAAGGCAATTTTAGCGCCATAAAGTCAGTGAAAATACGTGCGGCAATGACAACAATTTTTTTTTTAAAAAGAAAACCTAACCTAACCGAAATGAAACGAAACGAACCGAACTGAGCCTTAAGCGAATGAGTTTTATAATCAAATTTAAATTAATATTTACACAACACTTGCAAAGAGAGAAAGAGATATTGGGGGTAAAAGAGTGTATGTACTTAAAGATGCTCATTATATTTCAACACTAATACACAGACACATAGCCAGGCCTGCTGGTATTTACGAAATAATTTTAAAATTCAAAACTTTTATTAAATAACACTTGAGGTAAACAAAGAGAGTGAGTAAGAACCCATTTACTGTGTGTGTGTGTGTGTTGGGAAGGCTTCAATTCGCTTGAAATTAAATTTCCTAATAACCCATTGATTTAATGGTGTGTGTGTGTGTGTGTGAGTGCCTCTCCATAACTGTGCTGTGTGTTGTTCTTGTTTACTTCACCAACAACAAAAAGAGGCTTAATATTCAAAGTACTCAACTGAATTGCCAACCGTTTTTTTTGCATATCTTTCTGCTTTGATAATATGTACTGTTATTGCTTTTTTGTTATTGTTTTTGTAATTTGATTGTATTCGTTATCGTTTTATGTGATTTTTTTCCCCCATTTTTTGAATTTCAATGGTCGCCGCATCGTTGGCGGAGTGAAAATTCACTAGGACACTTGGAAATTGTAACGTTTTTGTTTTTTTTGTTCACAAATTTGTTATACTCTCTGCTGCTGATTGCTGCTGCCTATGCAGAGCAAGTCTCTGCTCCATTTTCGATTTTAGATTTTAATCGTTAGATTGCCATTGCCATTGCCGTTGTTGTTGAAAAATATTTTGAATTTCAATGGTCGCCGCATCGTTGGCGGAGTGAAAATTCACTAGGACACTTGGAAATTGTAACGTTTTTGTTTTTTTTGTTCACAAATTTGTTATACTCTCTGCTGCTGATTGCTGCTGCCTATGCAGAGCAAGTCTCTGCTCCATTTTCGATTTTAGATTTTAATCGTTAGATTGCCATTGCCATTGCCGTTGTTGTTGAAAAATATTTTGAATTTCAATGGTCGCCGCATCGTTGGCGGAGTGAAAATTCACTAGGACACTTGGAAATTGTAACGTTTTTGTTTTTTTTGTTCACAAATTTGTTATACTCTCTGCTGTTGATTGCTGCTGCCTATGCAGAGCAAGTCTCTGCTCCATTTCGATTTTAGATTTTAATCGTTAGATTGCCATTGCCATTGCCGTTGTTGTTGAAAAAAATATTTGAATTTCATGGTCGCCGCATCGTTGGCGGAGTGAAAATTCACTAGGACACTTGGAAATTGTAACGTTTTTGTTTTTTTTTTCTTCTCAAGTGTTTGTACGAGATTCAATGAATGAGCGTATGAATGACTGAGTGAATGATGGCTGTAAAGAGTGCTTAACATCATTTTTTCTATTTGTTGTTGTTATCGTTAAGTATTCTCAATATAATATTTATATTCGTATTCACAGCGTTTGGCTGACTGCTTACAGCATTTGCCAAATGATGTTTTCAGTATTAATTTTATTGTTTTTAAAAAAAGGACCACTTTGCTATAATTTGCATAGATTTGTGACTTGAATGAATTGGCAAAAAAAAAATTATGTCAATTTAAGATAAAGAATATGCACGTTTTGGGCATTAACAGGCTCTTGTTTTAACTGAGCTTTACAAATACATAGATTATCCATCATAATGATCTGTTTTTTTAAATGAAATGGAAGTATTTTCATTTCCAAAATGGAAAGAAGAGGAGAGACCATAGCCTACTTGTATCGAGTGATAGATGCCAATGAACTGGTCTATTATCCTTGGCTATCAGACCAGACATCAAAACAAAATTCAAAAAGTATTTCTTCGGCGATTTCCTCTCACCAGATTTCTGGCAAAACTCTGAGAGTAAATAAATAAAATTGCCATGAAAAGTTTCTCAAATAAAACTGTAGATCACACCACTTATGTATAAAATTAACACACACAACATAAGTGGTGTGAGAAACTAGGTCAATAATCCTGACTGAAGGGTTGTAATGGCCAATTATGTATGTATGTATGTATCATCCTTCTTTAGCCATTTTGTTGCATGTCATGTGAAGGCTGTTTGGTCCAAAAAAAGGTCGAATCTGGAGAACAAATCAACTTCGTTCATCTGCTTTTGCCGAAGTTTTGTGTCAATCGATGAAATCTTGAAATGTTTAATCGTTGAATTCGTGTTTAAATTTCACTTCTCCTAAGCTATTCAGAAAGTCCCGTAGCGACGCTAGAAAGTATAACATTAACAACGATTATCATAGGCAGGTCAGGCATTGTCGTTTCTAGGGAAAGCGTTCTACTGAAAGGGCGTTTAGTACAAGAAATAAAAAGTTATAAAATTACTGTAAATAGGAAGTCGGATAAAAGTGGCTCCAAACTTAATGGAATAGGTACCCTTCCCCTCGTATGGCCCATTTTAACACCAGAGTCTTTCAATTTCCCTAACATTGAAAACATAAGCAAGCTGTTCGGACTCTCAATATCTATCTTTTCCTACGACATAATGCAGGTTATGTTATCTAAAAGGTGAAAAGCAGTTTCCTTCTTTTCATTACCTTCATTATTGGACAAATGGCCAAGATCAATACATTCCAGAGTGACAAAGTATGATAAGTATGCTCCGTTGGAGTTTGAGTAGACATTATGTAAGCCTTTTATCTAGCCTTGTCCAGATATGTTGCACTATCTTACGTACTTAATTGGTCATTACAACCCTTTTGTCAGGATTACAAACTAGCATTTCACACCTTCCTTGTAGTGTTTATTAATTTTATACACGAGTGGCACAGTCTACACCGTTTAATGTGGCCTCGAACGTTAGATTTGAGAAACTTTTCATGGCAATTTTTTCTGCAAAAAGACTGCTAAGAGGAAATCGTAGACAGAAATATTTTGTTGTCATATTTCGTTTTATTCGAGATGTCTGAGCTGGGGTTTGAACCACGGACTCTTTGCTATGGCGACTAGGTGTGTCGCTGGTATCTATTAATGAAATATCTGAAAAGTTTATGCCACTGCAAGGCTACTGAAGTCGCCGTGGTCTAGTGGGTAGTGTGTTGGCTTATTAGACAAAAGGCCCGGGTTCGAATCCCAGGTCAGACATCTCAGCCGATTTCTGGCAAAGACTCTAAGAGTAAAAATTTCCATGAAAAGCTTCTCAAAAATCTGTCGTTCGGAGTCGACTTTAAACTGTAGGTCCCGCCACTCATGTATAAAATTAACGCACACAACATAAGTGGTGTGAGAAACTAGGTCGTAATCCTGACTGAAGGGTTGTAATGGCCAATTATGTTATGTAAGGCTACTGAAACCACAAAGAAGCGTGCACAGTGCGGTTATTGGAATCGTGACGTTTTATTACATTATGGATATCCACGCGAAGCGCATTCGTCTAGGACACCTCGTGAACGATTTCTGTAGAAGCTGCAGGGACTAAGAAGAGGAAGAGACAGTGCTTCATTTACTGGGAACATGCCGGGCACTGTGTCAAAGGAGGAAGAGACATCTTAGTGCCTACTCCATCGATGATCTGAGTGATTTGTCGAACACTGACGTAGGCAGTCTGAGTCGCTTCATTGTAAGTTCTAGATGGTTTCAGGTAGCGTGAATTTTGGCATCACAATGGGCCCCATGAGGCCTAAGTGCGTCCATTCTTTTGGGGCTACGGCCAATTATACTTACCTATGCCACTTAGCTAGTATGCCACTATGTATCTATGTGGTGTGCAAATTATACTAACCTCCCATTTCGCTAAGAGCTTAGTTGCGAATGTAGACCGTCCTAAAGCGCCTTGTTTTAGAATCAAGTGCCTTTACATCCGCTTAACTATAAGAACGCATTGATAATATCATTTCTAGAGATATTGTCTTGAATAATCGTCACTGCAGCGGTTAAAGACGCTGGAATAATCCGGTGGCCTTATGAGTTGTAGCAACCGTTTTCGAAATGATGCTTTCTGGTGTCAGGTTTTTCTGCTGACCTCTAACTGATCAGTGCAATATTTCAGTCGCTGATAAGCATCAGCTACTGAGCCTTTACAGTAGAAATTATAAACAACAATAATGCTTAGGAATTATTGTGTCCACTTAAAGAAACAGAGACCTCGTCTTCTCTCCAACACTTTGTTCTACACTTTACAAAAACAAGGAGCATTTGGAATGCTTCCCATAAATAGTGCTCATCTGAATTCTCTTTTAAATTGTATTTCTTAAGCCAATTACGAGAGTATAGCCAAGAAACCCTAATGCCAGATTTACAAATCGTCTACTTAAGCGTTAAAATAAAATCAATGACTGACTCAATGACTGAATGAATAAATGACTCTCGTATTATACGTAATTTTCAATGGTTTTGGTTTTGCGGGTTGATTTAATTAAAATTCGATTATAGACGGCAATAATCATTCCCCTTCTCACCATATTAAGTAAGCAAATCACAACTTAATTTGTGAAATATTTTATTATTAACAAAACAACAACAACAAAACAACGGAAATAACAACAACAACTATAATAAACAAAAGTTCTATAAGAAATCTATTGTGCAAGAAAATTTCATTAACAATACTCGTAAGCCTCGGCAACAGTAGCAGCAATAAATCCAAGACCAAAAGTGACCTTAACAATTAGCCAATTGTGGTGTGTAGTAGGCAGAATAAAATAAAAGGCAATACAAGAAGCAAAACATACATAAGAATTGGCTAAAATATACCGTGAACAACCAGGCAAGCAACTTAGTTCTGTTGTTTAATTCTTAGTTAACATTTAACAAATCCAAGTAATTTTCCTAAATGCTGAACAAAATTTATGACTAGCCAGGCACCTCCTTCTTATGTTTGGAAATGTCAATTCAATTCATTTCGAGTTTGTTGTACAAACGACTTTTGCTTCGAATGACTTTTGCTGTGGTGGATGAAATTTCGAATTCGTAAAGCAATTAAATTTAATTACAAAATTTAATTTTTGGAAAAATAAAACAACGAGAGGTGTTTGAAGGACAATCGAAATATTATAACCGAAGAAATTGGTGTATTTCAAACCGATTAAAATACTACTCACGATTTTTTTGCCGTCAGTACTCTTTATTTTTTTTTTTCGAACGTCCCGGCCTCACACTAACCCACCCTCACCCGACCGCGGAGGGCTCGTCCCCATTACGTAGGGACACGTACACACTACAGTTCGGACTGTAGCGGGAAAGGTTATGGCAACGAGAACATAAAACAGCTACAGAACTTAATCACAAGCTGAATAAGGTAACATAAAAAAGCGGAACTATCTAAGACAAGAACAAAAATACGTTTTTATACAATAATTTATAAATTAATGCCAGAATACAAGCTACGCTTTACATTACAAACACTACAATTAAAATCTATAAAATCATATGCAAATTAAAATCACATGCATAATTCGATCTATAGAAATCTAAAGAAAGAGGACGATAGTGCCGTGCAAATCTTGCAGGTTAGAAAGCAAAAACTCAGAATCGATATCACCTTTAACCAGATTAAAAATAAAACAAACACCTAAAACAGACCTTCTACGTTCCAAAATTGAAAGTTTTACCAAAGCTAATCTATCCTCATACGGCGGAAGCCCATTGGCATAATCACATCCTAAGCCACGTAAACAGAATAATAAAAACTGCTTCTGCACAGATTCGATTGAATCACTATGACAACGATAGTATGGATTCCAAATAACAGACGCATATTCCAAAATAGGCCTAACAAGTGAAATGTACAGTAGTTTTGTTATATAAGGATCAATGAATTCCCTAGCCCATCTTTTCAGAAAACAGAAAGAACAGCTCGAGCCTTGCCAACCATCAAACTAATATGATCAATAAAAGACAATTTAATATCCAATAATACTCCTAAATCAAGATATGAAGGCCCAGTTTCCAAAGGGCAAGAATTAATCACATAAGTGGACGAGATTACACCAAGGCGAGAGAAAATCATGCATTTACATTTTCCCAAATTAAGATCCATTAAATTTATCCTGCATCAAGTAACAAACAAATCAATATTTCGCTGAAGAACAGCCTGGCCATGATCATCATCAAAAGTATAAAATATTTTATCGTCGTCAGCATACATCAGAATATTACAATCAGAAAGAGCAGAAGGAAGATCATTCAGAAACAATAAAAACAGTAAAGGACCCAAATGGCTACCCTGCGGAACACCAGAAGTAACATATACAGTCTTAGACAATACATTCCTAAACAATACCCTCTGAGTCCTAAGGGAGAGGTAAGAGTCTAGCCAACGATGAATAATGTCAGGAATACCGATTAGTGAAAGTTTAAGAAGCAAAATTTTATGATCAACCCTATCAAAAGCTTTACTGAAATCAGTATAAATTACATCAGTCCGAGCACCGACAAGAAAGCCCCTGAAAACATGTGTAGTAAATTCAAGAAGATTTGTGACAGTCGACCTGCCTTTCAAAAAACCATGCTGGAAAGGAGATATTAAAGATCTCGTATTAAAAAAGAGATAATCCGTCACTTGTTTCTCCATCAACTTGGGAATAGCACTGAGCTTCTTTATGAATATGATTTTTCAAAGAACATTTGTCTGGGATTACATTTAACACTGCTTTGTTGGCTTACGCAAGTTGTCACGGGGTACAGCGCATACCCGTTTGCGATTCGTAAGTCGTAGATAGTCGCTATTCATGAATATGATTTTTCGAAGAATCTTTCTATTCCTCTTTAACTCCTATTGAATTATACTTCAAGCGATTTTCCGCGCTTATTGCTGTACATCTGAGGGAATCAAACTACTGGAGGCAATATCCGAGCATTTACTCCAGCAGACTCCATGTTTTTTCATGTGATAAGGAGAAAACTTTAGGAACGAGTCACTTGATTCTATGTTTGCCAAGACCCAGTTTATTTCGGGATTGAGAATTCTAATTTCTTGTAACGACTCCAGAGACAGTGGAGTGCTTTTATTCCGGATTGGTATCCTTTTTTTATTAATGGGGCGAGAATTTAAATCAAAGTTCCCTTATAAACCGAATGATAGCTACAACAGATTATCTTTCTAGATTAAAAGGCAATGGGGACAGAAATCGGCGTAAATCTTTTAAATAAAGTTTCCTGTCCTATCGTTGACAGTCCTAAAAGCAATGGTGTTGTCAAGCCGGAACGCTCCGGAACGTTGTTCCGGGACTTCCTTTTTGGACCAGAACGCGTTCCGGAACTAAAGATGATTTCCGATAACGAGAATTGGCTGACGTTTTGAAAAAAAATTGCTGATTTTTTTTCTCTAATTTTTGACGAATTTTTATATGTAGTTTTATAAACAAGAGTTTGAACCGAACCCGAACCCGAACAAAAACCGGAACGAACCGTTTTGTTCTTTCGAACCGTGAACTGGAGTCCGGAACGTTTTTCTGCTGAACTGGAACAAATACGTGAACCCGAACCCGTTAAATTGGGACATGAGACCTTACAAACCGGCCGCCTACCCGGATCGGCCCGGTAAAAAAAAATTAGCACAGCACCACTGCCTAAAAGCCAATTGATCAATCTGTTATAAGTAATGAGAGACTTATAACCGGAGTTTCGGATTTCGGAAAATGATCTGCGACCTCTGTATTATCATAGTGGAAAGCCGAATTGCTACATATCTAGGCTATCGATTGATGCTGGTATAAATGATTCGCTGCTCAAACTCAATAGACTTAGTAAATGTCTGGTAACGGGTTTCCTTACGATGTGTCCTATCCCAGGTCAGACATCAAAACGAAAAATATTTCTTCGGCGACTTCCTCTCAGCAGATTTCTGGCAAAGACTCTGAGAGTAAAAATTGCCATGAAAAGCTTCTCAAAAATCTGTTGTTCGGAGTGGGTTTTAAACTGTAGGTCCCGCTACTCATGTATAAAATTAACGCACACAACATAAGTGGTGTGAGAAGCTAGGTCGTAATCCTGACTGAAGGGTTGTAGTGGCCAATTATGCATGTATGTATGTGTGTCCTATGACAAACGGAAACCTGGTATGGAATGCTTTTTTGGTTTGCACTCTCTTGCTAGCTGGATTTAAGGCCTCTCTGGATTATTTTTAACCTTGTACCTTCACTGCAACACATCTGTTTTGCAAGATTTTACCAACTCTTCAGTTTATCAAAAATTTCTTCATCAAGTGATAGGAAATCTCTGGTTGTAATAAGAGCTATGAGTACTTCATAGGCAGTCTTGTCAATATTAGACTTAGATTAGTTGCATTCAAGTACAAAGTGTTTTTTGTTTTCTAGCCACCAGCCAACAACGCCACCAGTAGTTGCCAGCAAATATAATTTCTTTATAACATAGCTTCTGTAAATAGCAATCGTAAATCGTTTCTGCAAGAAATATTGTAAATACATTTTGGCCATTTAAATTCAATTGTTTGCCATTTGGCCTCTTTTTGGCTTTTGCCGTTTATTTGCCTTTATTGGTTTATGGCCATTATTGACCAACAAAAAGCCAACAATTTGTGAATGACTGCAAAAGAAAACAAAAACGTCTTTGCCATTGACAATGTTATTAATGCGGATGTCAGAAATAAAATAACCAACAACGACATTGACTGCTGCAACAAAAATATTAAAAGAAAAAGGAGAAAGAACAAAAGAAAGAAAGAAAGACAATCAACTTTGTAGCAATATGCGTGACGGCAAATATTGTCACGCGTAATTGATTATTAATATCATTTCTGAACGAAAAGAGAGAGAGAGGATAAGAGAACGAAAGGTGTTGTAAGGATATCCGGCAGAAAAGAAATTTCTTTCTTGATAAAAAAAAAAGGTTTTTCAGAGTGGATGGGTTCAAGTAACCCATGCGTTTCTTTGGATATTATGGTCTACAACAAGGACTTTTTAACAGAAAAAAGGCATTTCGCAAACACCAGGTCAGAAAACACTCAACACTGAAGCTTAAGTCGAAACACTATTTATTCTTATCCTTGAAGTTGGGGTCTCCTTAAATTCGCCCAAAACAAACATGTGTCAATACATGTGTATGCAGATATACAGTGGGTGACAAAACAATGGAAACTTTTTCAAAATTGCACTAAAAATTAAAAATATTCTTAAGAAATTCGTATTTATTAATAAAAAAAAAAAAAAAACGATTTCAATGCTAAATTTCAACAAAAAAGAAACAATATGTGATAAATATGGACTTAACAAATCGGAACTTTCAAAAATAATTAAAAAAATTATTGAGTCAAAAACTGTAAACACTCATCATTTTGGAGAATATTTTTATGCATACAAATGAACTGTAATTTCCAATTTTTTTTCTTTCCAATTTCCAATTTTATCTGATTAGAACATATAAATAAATTTTTGAAAAAGTTTCCATTGTTTTGTCACCCACTGTATGTAGTTTATAGTTGCTCTATTTGGCTTTAAACACCGTCAATCGTTTCTGTTTACGAAGTTCGTTTGCTGTAGAAGGCATTTACAACATTTAAATTTTTCATCGATTGACACAAAACTTCGGCGAAAGCAGATGAACGAAGTTGATTTGTTCGCCAGATTCGACCTTTCTTTGGACCAAACTGCCTTCACATGACATGCAACAAAATGGCAAAAGAAAGATGATACGTACATACATACATAATTGGTCATTAAAACCCTTCAGTCAGGATTATTGACCTAGTTTCTTACATCACTTAAGTTGTGTGGGTTAATTTTACACATTAATGTGGCTAGGCCTACAGTTTAAAGTCGACTCCGAGCGACAGATTTTTGAGAAGCTTTTCATGGCAAATTTTACTCTCAGAGTCTTTGCCAGAATTCTGCTGAGAGGAAGTCGCCGAAGAAATATTTTTCGTTTTGATGTCTGACCTGGGATTCGAACCTGGGCCTTTTGTCTAATAAACCAACACACTACCCACTAGACCACGGCGACTTCGACAGCATCCTTAACAGAGGTACACATATCGACAAGCAGTTTCATGAATGTAGGGAAGATCCATGAACAAATTTCTGTCAAAATAAAGCCTTCGTGTTCAATGCTTGAATAGCGACATTCTCTCGAATGATTTAGGGAATCCTTGGTAAAATTCTGGGCAAAGATTAGCTAAAATGAGGGATGATGGCGGAGCCTTATCTTAAAGATAGACGTCCCACTTAGGCCAGCATTTAAGCCTATTGTGGTACTACAATACATTTAACCCGGAGATCAAGCCGAGGTCAAGAGGGTTTATCTTGCAAAAGAAAAACTCAAGTAAAAAACAATGAACTCTCCGTATCTGATTTTTGCGCCAGGTTTTTAGAAAATTGGATATTTTCCATAGCCTTCACCCAAAAAAGCCATGGCGGCAATTTGAACGATGTTATGTTGAAGTCGCCGTGGTCTAGTAGGTAGTGTGTTGGCTTATTAGACTGAAGGCCCGAGTTCAAAATATGAAAAAATATTTCATCGATGATTTCCTCTGAGCAGATTTCCGGGAAAAACTTAGAGACTAAATAAAATTGCCATGAAAAGCTTCCCAAAAATCTGTAGTTCGGAGACGATTTTAAACTGTAGGTCCCGCCACTCATACATAAAATTAACGCACACAAAATTAGTGGTGTGAGAAGCTAGGTCGTAATCCTGACTGTAAAAATCAACTGTTGAAACTGTTGTTTTTCACGAAAAACTGTCGCAATTTGAATGTTGGTTGCCTCTGTCTAACAGCGCCCAATAAGAAATATTTTTTTGTTTCTCATTTTTGACAAGAAATCAAGAAAATTGTTACAACAAAAAATCGAAAAGTTAACACAGGATATAAAAACAATAAAATGCACAAAATAAATACGAAATTGATCCTTTGGGAACAAAATTAATGTCACACGTGAAGAAGCTTTTATTCTGTGTGTTTGTGTTTTTCTTTTCTTCTTTTGTTGTAATGAATTGCCTTAAGGATGAGGTTAGTATGGCCCCACTTAGAAGAGAAAGAAAACTAATGGAATGGTTTAACTATTCTCAAGATTAAATTGTAATAAAAACAGTGATTTTATGGCAACTACTTAATCAAGTAGCTAATCAAGTTTGTTAATTGGGCCTTTGATTTAAATGGTTGTTGTTGTATTTTATAAGGGCTATAAAAATTAAATAAAAAAGAAAACATTACAATTATACATGATATCCTGGCCATAATTTTAATTAATTTCAATTTTAATCACTTTAACAGATGGCATAAGTATTCTCTTGAATTTAATTCCACAATTATTCTTAAATACTCAATAGCCATTAAATGTTGTGAGTATGAAAACTTTATGATTGAAATATCGTATCATTCTGTTTTTGTTTTATTTGGTTTTCTTCTAATATTTTTCACAAATAAGTAAGAAATCCAAATTGATTACCTTGTCGTTATTTGTACGGCATCCCTTTTCTATTCCTCCCACGGTTTGCAACTCATTAATCAATTGGTCAAGAATAAGAATCAAAATGATTGATTTTCAGTTTTCTTACGTAAAGAAAAATTATACAAAAAGTAATTTAATATCCTATTAAAAATGAAGACAAAGATGATGCAGAACAGTAAGTGAAATAATTATAAGAACAGAAAGAATAAAAGAATAACAAGATTAATTACAAGAGATTAATTAAAAGAATTTAATCACAGATTACTTAAGATTCAATGCGCTTTAAAAGAAATCGTAATGTTTGCTGTTTATAAATGCAGTTTATCGTAAGCCGAGGATAAATACTCAGGTGCTTAGGTTCACTAAAGCTAGTGATATGCATAGAATGAATACCACAATTATGGTGATGGCAGCGACTGCTATTTTGATTTGTTTAGGACTATAACAGCTTGCAATTCCCGTAGTCTAGTAGCTAGTGTGTGGGCTTATTAGTCCAAACCCCAGATCAGACATCAAAACAAAATCACCCCTATCGTGAATAAAATGTGAAATTTTTATTCCCATAAAATTTTCATTTCCCAGGTTGGGAAATTTGCTATCGTGAGTATCATGCGAACGTATGTTTTGCTATCAATATGTAGTGAATGTACAATAGGGAAGAAGAAAATATAAATATACATACATACGCTCCAACTCTTTTAAATTTTCAAATTTTAATTCGTTGTTCTTTTCTAAGGAGCAATAAACCCTTTTCATCATAACTTTTGCTACTTTGATGTGGTCCTTAAGTGACTCACACATTTCAACTATTGTGGAGCATAAGTTTTCCTGGGTATTCAACTCTTTCTCGGAAGTTGTTAATTTTTGCTGTGGCTCAATTCATCTTCTCTTATTGGAGGAAACGTTTTTACTACTGGACTCTCCTTCTATTGTAGTAGCTAATGGCCAAGGTGTTAAATGTTTTGAACAGTTGGGTGCTTCCGAGCTTATATCATTTTCAAGAGCACTTAAAGATTTTTTGGTTTTTATCGCATTCGTTTTTATCTTTCGGTAAACCAAAGCTGAAGAAGTTTTCTAAGCCCTCTACCGACTTTTCATTCCTAGCAGTTCATAAATGCATCGTTCACTGGCTGACAAACTTTTGGTTCGGTTTATCGGCTGCTTTGACCGCACAACCTCTTTTGATCTATCTACACTTATTGTAAGTTATATATGTAGGTAGTATAAGTATGCATGTTTAAAAATGTAAAATACTTAAAACATGAACTTTTTAACAGGAAGATTTTTCAATTCTTCTGTATGGGAATTTCAAAATTCGGCCACCACATCTTCAGAAAATTTCACAAAACCACATGCAATCTGTCGGCTATTTTGCATCCTATTAAAAAGCATATCATGTTGCACATTATTTATTGATTTAGACCTAAAAATAGATTTAGTTAATTTCTGTATCCCTTAACTACTAACATTTTGTTCTAGTTCCCCAAAGAAAATAAAATGAACAAATTGGCACAAAAAATGGGGAAAATGTTTTTGAAAAATTCATTCACGATAAGGCGAAATTTTAAATGGGAACATTTTTTTTTTTTGTGCATGTCATTCACCGCTGAATTACATATAAGAAAATGGCAACACATTCTATGGGAAAAATTATTCATGATCGCACTTTTGGGAAGTGGGAAAAAATTTTAGGGAAAAAATTATTCATGATAGAGGTGAATATGTGAAATATTTCTTCGGCTACTTCTTGTTAGCAGATTTCTGGCAAAAATTCTGAGAGTAAATAAAATTGCCATGAGAAGTTCCTCAAAAATCTGTCGTTTGAAATCGACTTTAAACTATAGATTCCACCACTCATAGATAAAATGAGCTCACACAGTATAAGTGATGTGAGAAACTAGGTCATAATCCTGATTGAAGGGTTGTAAAACCAATTATGTACGTATGTATGTATGTATAACGGCTTTACTAAAAAGGATCATAAAGGGATCTTTATAATGGTACCAGAATTCAAACCAAACTGGAACTTCTTAGGACCGCCTTAAATAAAAATAATCAAACCATTTAAAATATATAGAGCAGGCTCATTTTAAAGAAAGGCTTACTCCAAGATGAACATCATACTTTATAACTCGATAACAAACGCCAAACTTGCTCACGTCGATTTACTTGTAATTGGTGTGTTCAAAAGAAATATTTTTTGCAGGCAAAGGCCAATTAGAGTTTGAGGCGTATGTGGGAATCGCGTGAGTTATGATCTACACTGAGCTTTAAGATAACATTAAAGCAACATGAGACAACAAGTGAATACGTTACAGTGAAACACATTTCGATAATGTTCCTGGGAAAAATATTGAGAGATGAAGGCTGAATCTGTTTCCAAAAGTTTCATGTGATTGATTGTTGCGTTTTAATTTGGTTTTAACTCAGAAATTAGAGAGTCAAGTTGGCATTATACGAAATGAGCTCGAAACGATCATAGAGAGTTGTATTAGAATATACTCCAGTGATAACTGAGCTGCGGGGCGACACGATCTTGATCTATGCTTAATCTTTGCTTAGTGCTCAAAGACGGAAACGGACATAAGGACACATAATTATTCTTATGATTCTCATTCTTTTAAGAGGGCCTTTTCACTAAACAGTTAAATAATAAAATTGGACATGGGCAATTCGCTTGACAAAATTGAGTGGGTCGGAAGACCTTTGTTTAGACATTTTACACAAAATCCACTTATCGAAATTAGCCTGTGGAGCTCAAAAGAGCTTTCCTTTGCGGTTGAAATAAAGGCTTTCAAATCCAATGTAATATTGGTCCTGCTCTGTGACGGATAAACGGCAGTTTCCTTCGATATTAATTCATTGCCAGTTCTTGTAAAACTTTCTAGTCAAATACAATGCTTAGTGAAAGGTTATGAAAGGTCATTCAAAAAATTTCAATTCCGCACGATATTAGAACAAAAAAAATTAATTTAATAAATCATACACTCAAAAAATACCGTAAGTTAGCAAAAACTGTAAAAGAATGGAAACACCAAAGTATTCACAAAAGAAGAAATCCATCTAAAATGAAACTTTATGAAGTCGCGCTGTAGTCTAGAAGATAGAATATTGGCTTATTAGAGAGAAAGCTGGTGGTTAAATCTTCTGCTTAGATATTTCGAACAAAGCATAATATGAGAACAAACGGTAACTTCCCTTCAGCAGGTTACTGACTAAAAATCTGAGTGTAAATAAAATTGCCTTGAAAAGTTCTTTAAAAATCTGTCATTCGTAGTTGATTTCAAACTGCAGGTCTCGCCGCTTATGTATAAAAATGATTTGAAATGGTTGTAATGGTCAATTATGTACAGTGGCGAGCAAAACCATACAAGCTAATACAAAAAAAAAGTAATTTTAATTCTTTATTTTATTCTTAACAAATAGCAGTAAAAAATGAAATGAATTTAATGAGTTTGAATGAAAAAGCGAAAATAACCCACATAAACTCAATTTTGCACGTTTCAAGAAAATTCAAGAAGCTCTCCCAATTTCAGTATTTGGTCCATAGACCCTTATTAGAAATAGCTAGATTTACGCGATTTGAGATACTTTCTACCAAATGATCAATAACATCTTTCGAAATTCAATTCCATTTCGCATTTATACGATCCCAAAGTTTGACCATGTTTGTTGGTCCTGTTTCGACTGTTCGACCCGGATTTTCACGAATAGCCAAAGATTTTCAAACGGAAAATCGGTCGGGACTTTGTGCCTATCATTCCATCAATTGGGAATTTTTTCCCACCCCATATTTTTACAATTTTTGCTGTGTGCTTCGGATCACCATCCAGTTGGAAAATAATTTCTTATTTTATAAACACATTTGTCCATAAAATTCGGAAGATGGGGTTGCAGAATCTTTAGATAGTCTTTTTTCGCATGATACCATGCCAGACATCAAAACGAAAAATATTTCTTCGACGACTTCCTCTCAGCAGATTTCTGGCAAAGATTCTGAGAGTAAAAATTGCCATGAAAAGCTTCTCAAAAATCTGTCGTTCGGAGTCGACTTTAAACTGTAGGTCCCTCCACTCATGTATAAAATTAACGCACACAATATAAGTGGTGTGAGAAGCTAGGTTGTAATCTTGACTGAAGGGTTGTAATGGCCAATTATGTAGATGGTCAACATGCCACCATATTAAGCATCCTCAAATCATTATATTTTCACCGCTATGTTGAACAATTTGCTTCAAATGGTAACTATGAACACGTTCCCTGGATCTGCACTAGCAGTACTGCTTTCCATCTTACTGAAAGTGGTTACATTTTGACTTATCAGACTAGATAACACGTTTCCAATCAGATGGAAACATACACTTCTGCTCGTCACTGTATGTTATGTATAGTTACGTAAAGTTTCGTGTCGACATTGTACGGTAGGTCCCCCCGCTTATCTATAAAAGTAACACACAAAACGGCTGGTATAAAAAGCTTGGTTGTATTGACCAACTCAGTAAATAGAAACAGAAACCGAAATTCTTTCGCAAGATTAATTAGAATAAAGAAAATTGTGAAGGTGTTTTACTAGTCATAGGAGCAATGGTAACTTATGTGTACGTATGTATGTATACATATGCAAACAAACATAATAGCAACCATAAGTAGAGGTCATTCTAGTATAAATATAAGCCTTGAACCCTGAAAATCAACTCGCTTACGAAATTAAACACACTTTAGGTTGCCTGCATAATTAATTATTTGCATAAAAAGTACAGTAAAGCGTATGATTAATATTAATTAAGAAAATATCACATACAATACAATTATAAATTACGAAGCATATTCGGATTATTATTACGAACAGAGTGGGCTAAAATCTCGCTGTGATGTAACAAGGCAGAGCATCTAGTGAGATGCATAACCACAATGTTGCCTTACAGCTGTAGAGTACTGAGGTAGTCAAAATGTTATACAATGCACGACTGACTGATGATTTATTTCGATAAACATTTGTTAAATTGCTGTTGATGAAACAGACGTTTCACAAACAAAACATTGGCAATGACAGTAAGAATTAATATCACAATTATTGATTAAATTCTCTCTCTATCTCTCTCTCTCTCTCTCTTTCTCTTTTTAACTCTTATGAGAACATTTTTCTCTCATTCCTTTAGAGGCATATTTGTATTTACATAAGCTTAACGTTTGAGTTTCATGTCCGCAAAAAGAACAAGAGGAATAAGATGAATAAAAGAAGAAAAATAGAACAAACATGACAATAATTTTGGTTTTTTTGTTATTTTGGTTAACAAAGTTTAGCCATTCTTGCAGAAAAATTCAATTTACGTTGTACTCTTCGTCTTTAGGTTTTTTTCTTTTTTTTTGTTATTATTTCTCTTGACTTTTTTTGTTTTCTCTCCCTCTCTTTTATTGTATTTAATACGGTTCTTTGAAAGCCCTTCATCTGTCTTACAAACACAGCCCTTTTTTATTTGTTTGTTTACTTTCATCCCAGTCAAAAACTTAAACAATAACAATAACAACAGCAACAAGAAGAACAGAATCACCAAAATTATACGTTTGTTTGCATATGGATGTGGGTATGGGTGTGGGTGTGTGTGTGTGGTTGTGTTTGTTTATGTAAATGTAAACGACAATTTGTAACAAGAGAGCATTTGCATAAAGAAAAATAACCTGCTTTACATGCATAAAACCAACGAGTATTGTTGCTCCCTCTCTCAATCACTCTTCATAAGAATTTATAAAAATTCCCTCTTTTTCTTTATTTGAATTTGGGGGAAAATATTCCGTAACTGAATTACGGTAAATTTAATATTTTCAAATATTATACAAACAAATTTAGTTGTGATAAGTGAAATTTAAAGTATTTTTTTTTCTATACTAAGTATTGAATGTCACCAGAAGGTGTTTTGTGCGGCAATGCGAACACAATGAAACCATCTCTACCTACGTTTATAGGATTTTTCCTATCCTAAAGCCCTCATGAACTTCACGATCCTCTTTGGTATCAACAAAGCTAAATTACCGCCTCACACCTGAAATGCAACCAAGGGTTTATAAAAAGCATTAACGCTGTACGCTGGTGATTCCTTCTTATCTCCCCTTAGCTATTCCTGGATACTTTAATGCGCGATTTAATTTTTTTGTTCTTTATAGATTCCTAGCATTAGGTTGTCCTAAACTTGTCTCTACCTCTCTATCCTGATACCTTTCTTTGACAATTTTTTTCCGATAAGGTTTTCAAAGATTTTTTTTCTAATAATTTTTCTGACAATTTTTTTCTGATCATTATTTCTGACAACTTTTTCAGACAATTTTTTCAGACTATATTTCTCGGGCAATTTCTTTCTGACATGTTAGGTAGGTAGATAGAAGTAACTGTCCATCCTATGGAGTCATGAACGTACACACTTAGGCCGCATACATGGCCCATTGTGATACCACAGTTTTATCTTCTCCCCTATTCCAGGAACCACTCGGAGCTTCCGAAGAAGCGACACAGACTGTCAATATCCATGCATGACAGTTCATCTAGGTCTTCCATGTAGTAGGCGGCACCCAGGTGCCTCTTTCTCCTCTGACCAAGTGCCGGACATGTGCACAGTAGGTAAAAAATAGTTTCATCCTCTTCCTCATCTCCACAGCTTCTGCAAAAACCATTCGCGAGGTGTCCAAGACCAACACGACTCGCATGTGTTCCTATAATACAATGCCCCGTAATAAAGCCGATAACAGCGTTGAGCCTGCTTCTTTGAAGTTTAAGCAGAGTCATCGTGCGCCTTCTATCCAACCTTGGTCAGATTTTCTGCGCCGCTCTGTCTTTATCCAAAGCTGACCACCTGCTGTTGACAAGGTCCACGATTGTATTGTCAATTATAAGCCCATAGCATAGGTACTTAAAGGGATTCCCAATGTAGGGAATTCATCAGAGAGCTCGATGGCCGTGCTTTTCTGGCCAAAGCATCCGCTCTGCATTTGCCAGGAATATCTCTATGTTCCGCTACCCATCTCATTGAGATATCTGCGACAGTCATACACTGTCTTGGAGTTTATTACACTAGAATCCTGTGCCCTGATGGCCGCTTGGCTGCATCATCCGCCCGAATAACGCTGTAGTGATCTGGCAGCCTATAGACTTGGATAGACTTCTAATTTGGAGCCATCGGTGTAGATTTATGTGGCATTCCCCGCGAGGTGCGCCACACCCTTTCTCCAGTTCACCCTTTTCGAAATGAATGTCCTAAAATTCATTGAGAAGTCATATCGCGATGTCATATAGTCTATGCTTCCGACAATATCAATTCCCTCAAGTATCCTTGTATGACCAATGCCCGATGCAAGTTATTGTCCAGTCACCCAAAGACACCTACTAACCCTAGCCGCCACATTCTTGCAGTATAAGTCAAGCGGTAGAAGGTATAAGATCATCTCCAGACCGATCGTAGGAGTAGTGCACAGGACAGCACGTTATTTATATTCTTACGTTGCACGTTATTTTTATTCTTATTTTTCTTAAAACCTTTTTAACTGTTAAATATCAGCTGACACTATATGTGTACATATTAAAACACCGTATTACTACACTTCATAAAACAAACAATGTCATGACAATAACAGCATTACCAAAATGGCTTTTACAACTTTCTGTATTGTTATGTGGAATAGCATTACAATTAAGCGACCCGGTTTTTTGCACTTGATCTAACAACTACTGCAAAATATTTCCAAAACAGTTTTTTACAACTTAATATGAATATTACGGCATTATAGTAAATAGCGGTATTGCCAGAATGGATTTTACTACATACTATATTATATAGAACTGCATTACTATTAAGCGACTGTGTATTACCACACTTGAACAAAAACATATAATCATAATGACAATAGTATTATGCAGATCTATATAAAATATAATTTTTATCAATGAAAATATTAATTTTTCAATTTCTAATTATTTTTTGCCATTAGTGTTAGATATAAGCTTTAAAATGAGATATCATTCATTAAATTTGATGCGGTGGCATGTGAGATATTTGCAACCAACAAAAAAAAGTGCTTTAGAAATAATATATATGAATGCCGCACTTCAAAGATATTTCTGATGGTTCGTTATAAAAAATGTAAAATGTATGAAATTTAATTACTGGGACCATTTAAATTAGTTCCTTTTAACCGAGAATTCGTTATAAACGAGTTCGTAATAAACGTAGTTTTTTATATGAAAATTGTTATTAAAACCTTGGAACTTGAAAATATGTACGTAATAACCAAGAATTCGTTATAACCGAGTTCGTTATAAACGAGTTTGACTGTATTTCAAACACTTTTTCAAAATTATGATTTTTTTTTTTTGGAATATTCAAAAGTCAAACACGGTTAAAGAGACTTAACCGTTGTATGATAACAATATTTTTGTATTCATGTTTGTATATTTTTAATACTCATGTTAAGCTTAAGCTTTAGGTATAATTATGTACAACAAACCTATAATTTAAATACAACACAACATCCAGTTGTTGTTATTGTTATTCAAAGAAAATTTATTAAAAAAAAATAAGAGTGAGAAAGTGAGAGTGAGAGAGTGAGACTGAATTGAAAACCAAAACAGTATTATTACGCTTAAAAGAAAATATGAATGGGAATAACAAGCGAAAGTAAGTCACAGAAAGAGAGAGTGAACATATGCATGTAAACAAGACTTGTAGAGACAACACAGAGACTAAATGAGAAATCATGCTAAAGACAACAGCAATAACAACAACAACAACAAAGTAGTAAAGTGTTTTGAAAATTTCACACATAATTGTCGACATTTAAGAGACAACAACAGAAAAGAAAGAAGAAAATATCACAACCACACATAACACAATGGCATAAAGGCAGAAAAACAAAAGAAACCATATTGGGGGAGAAAAAAAAATATTAAAAACAATAACGGTAACATTAACACCAACACCAATACTCACACCAACACTACAACATAATGTAGGCAAAGCCTTAAACAAAGAAAACTTAAAAGATTTAATGATGGATGGATGGATGACCTGCATTTGTGGCATAAAAGCAAGGGAAACATAAAAATGTTTCTCTGATTAATTTTGTAAAGGAAAAAAGATATTCCGCAACAGTTTAAAATTCTCTTTTTTTTTGATAATTTTTAATTGAGGATATTTAAGTAAAATGAAATTAATTTTAGAAAATCACCACAAAGTTTTTAATATTTTGATAATGATTCTTTAATTGTTATTTAAGCCTGATTTGTTCAATTGAATTTCAATCTTCATTATTCCTCCTCTTAACAGACCATATAAAGGATCCGCCAAATAACTTTTTTTTTTGAATATTTTCTCAAATTTTCTTTTTTTTATTTGAAAGTACAATCCTTCCGGTTAATAATGAAAATACTTCCATTCAAATGGCTGCCTCGGCTGGCCATGCAGTAGCCTACACGATCGGTCCAATTTTTAAGCACATTATCGATTGTGTGCAGCTGTATTTCACCAATGGCTTCACGAATATTGTCCTTTAAAGCGTCAAATGTCTCTGGCATGTCAGGACCGTAACACTTATCTTTGACGGCACCTCAAAAATAATAGTCCAACGGTGTCAAATCGCAGCTCCGAGATGGCCAAACGACATCAGCTTTACGGCTGATTATACGATTTTCAATAACAAAGTGTAGCATTGAGTGTAGCTTCAGCTGTGTGGCACGTACTGCCGTCCTGTTGAAACTGAATGTTGCCAATATGCTCCTCTTCAATTTTTGTGAACAAAAATTACTTCAACATGGCCCGCTAACGATCGCCATTGACTGTACCGGCCACTCTTTTTCATTTTCAAAGGAAAATGGCCCAATTATGCCTCTGGACCAAAATTCGCACCTGTGTGACTCGCACCAGTGGCTCGTTTCTTGTGCGTCGGGTTTTCAATGTATGCGTGCGGGTTTTCTGTGCTTCATCTGAAAAGATGATTTTTTTTGCCAAAATTGGCATCTTCTGTAAATCGATCGCAAGTCCACTTAGCGAAGCAAAAACACGCATACACAACCATATTCGTTCAGGGGAAGGATATAAAAAATTATCTGTCAAATCAGACTTAAGCTAGGTGTTACCATTCACGAAATAAACCCTAATTGAAAAAAACGTTAGGTGGCGGACCCGATAAAAGTCCTCTGAAATCTTAGAGGAGTTATAAAAGATCGATAACGAAAATCAGGGCAGCATATCCTCTTGAGTAAAATAGGGACTCATTGAGCATCATTTTTCACCAACAACATTCTAAGAACATAGCGTCATTAGATGTCAGCTGTATTATCCTGGGATCTGCGAAAACTGGGTTAATGAAATGCAAGAAAGACAACGAAAAACTATTAAAAGAAAGGAGTTAAGCTTTCTGTAGTCACCGTAGTCTAGTGGGTAGTCTGTTGACTTATTAGACGTAAGAGTACAGTTCAATCCCCAGGTCAGACATTTCAAACAAAACGAAATATGAAAAAGGAATATTTCGTAGGCAACTTCCTCGCATCAGCATTCCGACAAAATCTCTGAGAGTAAATCTGAAATTGTTTCTGAAAAATCTATCATTCGGAAGCGACCTTAAAATTACCACACACAACTTAAGTTATGTGAGAAACTAGGGCGTAATCTTGACTGAAGGGTTGTAATAACAAATTATGTCTGCATGTATGCAGGTAAGCTCTCAGAGCTACAGCCCCGAGTTAATGTAACTTAAGCTTTCAAATACTGTCGTTGGGAAACACTGTCGGGTTTTTTTTTCCTTAAAAAAGTTGTATCAAATAGTGAAATCGAACCCAGACATCTGAATTTAAAAGGGAAAGTTAAATAATAAACAGACAAAGCCATGATTACGATAAAAATTGAATCTTGCTATTACAGCATCTTTAAAAATAACTGCTGCGGTATTAGTTGCAGTAGTCGATCGCTTGCAGTTAGTTCTGGAACAATTTTTTTAAAATTTCGAGAGCTTATCTTGGCCTTAATTTGTAAACGTTAGGGAATTATTCTCGTAGATCTCGTGGTCATTTGACTTATACTTACAAACTAAGAATTATAGCGTTAAATCGCATGAACTTGATGGCCAACTGATATGACTTTTCACGAAATAAACCCACAATCGATTACAACATGGCCCAATTCATAATTTTCAATTGCAAAATAAAAAAAATCAGGCGACCATAGTACTCTGATTCGACGATAACAGTTCTTCCGGAGCCAGTTACGGCAAAATACGCCTTTCCGGACCATCATACGCACACATAGATGCATAATTGGCCATTACAACCCATTAGTCAGGATGAAGACCTAGCTTCTCACACCACTTAAGTTGTGTGCATTAATTATAAACATGAGCGGCATGACCTAAAGTTTAAAGTCGACTCCGGACGACAGATTTTTGAGAAACTTTTCATAGCAATTTTATTCTCAAAGTTTTTGCCACACATCTGCAGAGAAGAAGTTGCCAAAGAAATATTTTTTCAATCTTCATTTTGTTCAAGATGTCTGACATGGGGTTGGAATCGTCTACAATCGCCAACAATCTGACTACTAGACTATGGCGACTTCATCATACGCACCTTTCGTTAAATAAATTACACTTCAAATGAAAGATATTTAACAGCTGACAATAGTCTTGTCACAGTTATTATTAAAAAGAAACTCAAATTTAAAGACTCTGTGTAGTCTTAATATTCTCGATATTTGTAACACATTCAAGCATTTATTGAGTGCCTTTTAAAATCATAATATTTGTGTGCACATAACCGTATAGGTTTATTGTGGGTGAGAGAGAGAGAGAGAGAAAAGAGCAATCTAACATGAATATGCAATTTTTTCGTATTTTTTTTTTTTTAATGAAATACTCATGTACTCATACATTTATAGGCACGCAAACACTTACATACATTCACATTGATTTCATTCATACGACAAAAATTGTAAAATTTGCAAAAATAACAAACATTTCATGAATATTTCTGTTGCTAGTTTGTGTGTGTTGTTCTCTCTCTCTCTCTCTCTCTCTGTATGCAAGAGAATATGCAAGAGAATTTGTGTATGTGAGAGGGAGTGTAAGTGTGTTTGCGTACGTCTTTTAAAGTATACAAGTATGGGGAATAAAATGTGCACATTTTGTTATTTTTCTGTACTCACTCTCGCTCTCACCTCTCTCTCTCCCTCGCTGTCTGTGTATATGTGTCTGTGTGTGTGTGTTATTTCTTTTATAAATGCTGATAATGTCAAAAATTCTGTTATATTTTTGATGTTTTCCGCCGGAAACATAACTTGTTATTGTGAAAATGATTTTAATTGTTTTTGCTGTTGTTGTTGTTGTCATTGTTGTTTTTCATATTCTGCTTCTTGTACATTCATTTTCGAAAGAAAATCATTATTAAGTGCTATTGCTACTACTACACGTGCCATTTGTATGTCGCAATTTACCTAAAAGTATGCCAAGAAATTAAAAATTTTCTTTCGTTATCGTAACAATTGTGGCACACATTTTGTAAAACGAAATGAAGTTTGAATGGATGAAGAAAATTTCTTTAGAATTTTTAATTTTAATTATTGAATGCAATAAATTTGAATTTGAATACACAAAGAAATTCTTATTTATGGCACTTTTTTAATGTCCACCATAGAGTTATAACTGAAAGCCTCTTAAGTTTGTTTTTAATTTTTATTAGAAAAAAATTTTTAAATTTAATAGGATTTATTGTTGGGCCTAAAAAAGTTCATTTCAATTATTTATTTAAAACAATTCAGAGTTTTATGTATTTGTTTCATTTGAAGTTTGTGATTTATTTTCATTGAAAGGTATGCCATTCCCGAATTAGAATCGTTTAATCACCTTAGAACTCGTAAAATAAAAAAAAACTGAATACAAAAGTGATCATCTAAATATTGTCGCTAATGGGTTAATTATGTTCATCATAATAGACCTACTGTGCAAGTAATTGTCAAGGTTATAAAAAAATGTATACAGGCTGTAAGCCTTACAGACATAGCTGCCAGATAAATGAAGCATCAAATCATCAAATGTTTGAGAAAAAATCGTCAAAGGCGCTCATTGAAATCGTAAAAAAATTGTCAGAAAACAATAAATAAATAAATTGAAAGGTTTTTGAAAACAAAAACATATAATGCTAGCGTTAAGCAGCGATAATATTGCATTATCTATACCTATGTGTGGTGTAAATATTAGGGAGTCAGAAGATCTTGACTTTATGGGCAAGAAAATTCAGTGTGATGCTCGCTAGAACTTGGTTTCTTAAGACGTTGCAATAACTTCATCTGATCTACTTACAACTTACATTATTTATAACCGACCGAAAATGAAATACAACTCTCATGTATGGGTAGGTTTATAAAGTCTATTTTAAGGCTTCTCGACCGTATACAGGTGAGGTCGATAGTGTTCCAACTCCATTGATTCATTGGAGCATTGTTGCAATATGCCTTGTGGCTTGTGTCACTGTTCTATTGCTACTACAATGGATATTGCTCGAACGAAAAATCATATATTCCTACGTAACACTTGTTTTCCTCGGCCAGCACATCCGTATGTGGTCGATTGGCCAGTGTATAGACAAAGTTCTGCATTACAGTCAAAGTTCGTTTGTTAGACGGAGTATTCTTATGTGGAACTGCCTTCCTGCAGAGATATTTCCTGTTACTTGTGTTAAAAAAATATTCAAACCTAGTCTTCATAAACACTGCTCCCTTTTTCTTCATTCCTATAATATATTTTCCCAGTTCTAAAAACAATGCCAAACCCGGAGTGTTGGTCCTATAAAAAAAAAAAAAAAAATGAGAAGGCACTTGTCTTTGTTCTTCCGATGGTAATATTAGAAGCTATAATCGAATTTTTAAAATTCTTTGGCTTTTAAGGGATTAAAATGGTATAAAATACAGAAAAATCATCACGGGTATTCGAAAGTAACTTAAAAATATAATACTTTATACCTTTAATGTTCTAAAGTAAAGAAAATGATGTAAATTTTTAATTGCTAAAAATCGTCAAAATACGGGCATAAATCGTCATGTCGTCAAAATGACATTTTTGGAGCTCAAAGTCGTTAAAATGACGATAAATCGTCAAATGTGGCAGCCATGGTTACAGATGTGATCAAACCCATGCATCATCACTATAATATCGCTTCTGTTAAACAAAATGTTACGATTAATTGGAATAAGTTTTCAAACTCATTGTGGTATTATTTTTAATTTGAAATTAATCCACCATATTTATGAAGTTCTATCCATATAATAGCTAAAGCCTGCTGGCCACTCATAAAAGTAAAATTGTGGAACTCAGAGGAACCCCTATTGAATAGGGTAGAAGCTACTGTTTGATAATGTAGGTCTTAATGTGGCATATTTTTTTGAAATTGTCCCTAGAAGAACCGTTATCATCAGTTCAGAGTACTATAGCCGTATGATGAATAAATATTTTGACCTGCTAGTTCCCCACGAACCTCAAATGACTACGAATTTTAACTTTTTTTGCAAGAGAAGTTGCCAGTAGAAGCAGTTTTAAGTTTTTTTTTTGACATCAATTTGCCACCAAATAGATTTAATGCTATTGAACTTTTTTATGGGAATACTACTGCGCTTATAATTCCTAACATTTGAAAGCCTCTCCAAAATATGCGAAAAAGTGTTAACAAAGTGGCCATTTTGAAATCATGATGATGCAAGTCTTTGCCTT
Organism: Sarcophaga peregrina; assembly: GCA_014635995.1. NCBI lineage: Eukaryota > Metazoa > Arthropoda > Insecta > Diptera > Sarcophagidae > Sarcophaga > Sarcophaga peregrina. Next base: position 25,842,124 of record CM025789.1, on the reverse strand, counting down.
AGCCAAGCCTTTGGGAAAAGGTACTCAAGCTGGACTTTACCAGAGAAATGGAACGATTGTCTCCGGCTTAACATAAAACAAAGATCACCGCAGAACCGTAAGGACTCGTAATCTCTGGTTGTCTACAGGAGGCGTCAAATAATTGGCTTTGAATTTACTAGTTGAAGTACTAGAAATTGTAATTGTGATAAGATTTTTTACACTCTTCTTTTCCAGGAAAGAAGACCAACAAAATACAGTTTGTAGACGGAGTTTTATAAAAAGTAAAATGAATTAGAATTCTGCTACTCTTACTGAGAGTTTGTCTCCAGAAGTCCAGTGCTATAAGCCTTATCCTGAAGGATGAATTAAGATTCTCTTACTGTTACTGAGAGTTTGTCTCCAGAACTCCAGTACTATAAACCTTATTCAGTACTGAGCCAACAGGTATAAAATACAGCAGTCCTCTGTACAGTTTCCAGCAATGTGGTAATAAAATTTTTATTAAGCAAATTCTCGTTTAACTGACATCTTTAGGAGACAATGGGTTAACCGAGATATATTGACCAAAGAGATTTCCTTTCTAAAAGCCATTCCTTTACCTTTTTTATGGACATAAACTCTGCACTAACCAAAGCACTTTTTATTCACTAACATTTATTGCCTCTAGGCATTATAATTTCTAAATTTCATCGCAAACAACATTGTCTAGCTTAAATTCAAAATATCAATTTCAATTTCAATTTAATTTTTATTCCCCGAATTCATCATTAATTCCGTAATTTTTGAACTTCTAAATACTTATTGTTCATTAAGCATAGTGGCCGGCAATTAAAATTCTTCCTCAATTCATTTCAATGGAATTCAATGTAAATCAACCATACAACTACCGTTACTCATACTATAGCTGGCCTTTGACATGGCATTGCTATGCTGGCAATTGTTAATATTAAATTACTTGAAAATTTATAATGACTGAGTATGTGTGTGTGTGTGTGTGTGTATGTGTTTGAAATTTGTGTTCGTGTTTATAGTGTAGGTATGAGTTTTCTGTTCTTGCTAATTGCAATTATATTTTGTTTGTAATATTTAATCATTAAGTATTAAATACGTAATAGAGAGAGAGAGAGCAACACAGAGAGAGAGAGAGAGAGAGGGAGAGAGAAAAGAAAAGAGAAAGTTAATGAAAGAGAAAAGCAATTAGTAGAGCAAATAAAACGATCTAACTAATGCATGTGTATGAAGGATGTGTTCTTTCTTGTGTTGTGTTGGTTTAATGCTTAACAGGGCATTTTAATGAGTTACCAACTTGATGTTAAATTTACACACTCTCCTCTTTCGTACACACACACACATAAGCATCCAACTACCTTCATTAAGCTGTTTATAGCCCAGTGTAAACGTTAGTTTAAATGTAATCCTGTTTTCTACATGACTTTTTACAACATACTCTACCGTAGGTGGTCATATTAAATTGCAGTTATGCTGACATTTGTAACTGTTTAAAGACAAGAAAAAAATTGGTAACGTTATGTCTTTTAAACTAATTTGGATAAAAAAAAATAAAATTCATTGGAATCCACTTCAAATTTAATTGTACCTTCTAAGCCAGGGCATGCATACAGAAGGCTTAAAACGAAACTTTTCTAAAATTCGTACACTAGGAGTATAAAAATTGTCATTCTTTAGTTACATTTTTAATTCAATTTTGTTTATTTTTATAACGACAAATTTTAACCGTCCGGGTATTCTCTTCATCTATTTCATGAGTGACCTACTTACTTACTTAATTGGTCATAACAAGTCGATTAACGGATTTCGACCTGCCGCAACACATCCTTCCAGGCGCCTCTGCTTCTTGCGCGCCTACGCCAATTGGTCACATCAATCGATGACAGGGCTTCCTCGATTTGGTTCTTCCAATGGATACAAGGTCGTCCTCTTCGCCGACTTCCTCAGATCCCCGCATCAAATACTCGTCTCGCCGGAACATCCTCCTCGATTCGAAAGACAAGACAGAGCCAGCTCAGCCGCTGGATATTAATACGCTGTACAACGTCCATGTCGTTGAGCTCACTGTTGAACCGGATGCGAAATTCATCGCCAACTCGCACTGGACCGAAGATCTTACGTAGGACTTTTCTCTCGAATATTCTCAAGGCAGCTGCATTAGTTCTTAATAGGGTCCATGCTTCTACGCCATAAAGAAGCACAGGTAGGATGAGCGTCTTGTAGAGTATTAGTTTCGTCTTGCGAGAGAGGTCTCTGCTACTCAATTGCCTATTGAGACCATAATAGCACCTGTTGGCAAGAGTAATCCTGCGCTTGATCTCCAGACTGACATCATTTTCGGTGGTAACGGCGGAGCCAAGGTAAATGAATTCCTTGACTGTATCAAAAGTATAGTTATCGGCCGTAATTTGAGAATCAATACGCCGCACGGCTCTACTTGTCGATAACATATACTTCGTTTTGCCCTCATTTACTGCCAGACCCATCTTCTTGGTGCGCCCTATGATGTTGATGTCGTCAGCGTACGCAAGCAACTGGACACTTTTTTGAAAAATAGTGCCATTGCGATGCACTCCCGCCTTTCGCAGAACACTCTCCATGACGAAGTTGAAGAGGTCGCATGATAAGGGATCGCCTTGTCTGAAACCTCGCACGGTATCAAAACGTTCGGAGAAATCCATTCCTACCTTAACGGAGCTGCAGGAATTGCTCAACGTCATTCTGCATAGCCTTATCAGCTTTGCAAGTATACCGAGCTCAGACATTGCGGCAAAAACACGATCCCTTATGGAGCTATCGAAAGCAGCCTTATAGTCGACAAAAAGATGGTGTGTGTCGACTTGATTTTCGTGGGTCTTTTCCAGGATTTGGCGTAGTATGAAGATCTGGTCGATGGTGGACTTGCCAGGTCTGAAGCCACACTGATAAGATCCAATCAGTGTTTTAACGACTGGCTTCAGTCGTTCACACAATACGCCTGTAAGAACCCTATATGCGATATGGAGAAGACTTATACTCCTGCAGTTGGCGCATATCGTTGGGTCTCCCTTTTTCAGGACGGGACAGAGGACACCGAGGTTCCAATCGTGGAGTGATTGATGAGTGACCTATGGATAGTTTTTTAATAGAAAAACATTTCTCACACAGCATGAATCCTGACTACTGAAACTCCTTCACTTGCGAGCATTCTTCGTTTGTTTGTACAGTAAGACGCCGCTTAACGCAGTTTCAGTATTACGCGGTAGTATTGGGATTCCATGAAACGGCAATCCACCAACCAAAAGCGGTGCACTATATAGCGAACGTGTATACAATGTACCTTTTTCAACATTATTTTATTAGTCTGTCCAGAATAAAGGCACGAACTGTATTTTCTGAAGTCGCAATCACAGTACGAACACACCTTTCCTGCTCGTTTGACGCTGGAACTTATTGGAACGTAATCGCCGCGTTAAGCGAGGTCTTACTGTATACTCACTGCGAAATGGTAAGCACATGCCACTTAGGAACCTTTTTTATACTAACAAAAAAGTTTACAGAAGATATCGCCACCTACCCAAGGAAGATATGCAACTGGCATATGCATATTAGGCCATCAAATCTGCTACTAAATTATGTAAAAGATCCTTTTAGCCTTCAAGAAAAAGAAACTTTTTGTTTACTTACTTAATTGTTGAGAAGCTAGGACGTAGTACAATGGGTCAATTCGACCACCGAGTACTGTACTTGTCAGAATTGACAAGTACACGTCCTCTAACCTAACCTAATTGGTCAGTACAACTCTTTAGCTAGGGCAACAACCAAGCTTTTCACACCACCCATTTTGTGTATGTTAATTTTATTCATGTGTGGACAACAACTACAACTTAAAGTCGATTTCGAATGCAGATCTTTAAGAAGCTTTTCAAAGCAATTTTATTTTACTCTCAAAGCTTTTGCGCGAAGACTGCTGAGAGGAAGTCGTCGTATGACATATTTTTTCATATTTCGTTATGTTCGAAACGTCTTGGCAAGGATTTCAACCACGTTTTTGCATCTAATAAGCCGAAACTTTACCTACTAGACTGCAGTGACTTACGGAACATTAATGCTTTGATTTAGGCATAATGACTGATAATAGGCTTAGCTAAATACTGTAGAGAATATTGCTCGCATAAAAATTCTAATAAATTTTGGGAACTTTTCGAAACATTAACTGCATGACCTAATGTACTAAGGCTACTAAAGGAATTTTAGAATAACTATTCTCAGCAAATAGTCAACGACTTTATGTTTGGCTAGACATTAAAGGGAGATATTTATTCAGATTCCCTATAGAAGTATTGAACATTGGGAAATTTATACAGTAATCCCTCGATTTACGTCGCTGTTGGTTTCAAAAAAAGGCGACGTAAATCGTAGTATGTTTTTTAATAAGGAACTTAAAAAAGTTATATGAATTTACAGTAATCCCTCGATTTACGTCGCAGTTGGTTCCAAAAAAAAAGGAGATGTTAATCGAATGACGACGCAAATTGAAGTTAGAGGAAACAAAAAATTTGACGACGTAAATCGAAATAACGTTAATCGAGGCGACGTAAATCGAAGGATTACTGTAAGCACACACATACGGAACGAGATGATTGAGTAATACCGTATTCACATTAAGCGGATACAGATTCATGAAGTCGCCGTGGTCTAGTGGGTAGTATGTTGGCTTATTAGACAAAAGGCCCGGGTGCGTAGACATCAAAACGAAAAATATTTCTTCGGCGACTTCCTCTGAGCAGATTTCTGGCAAAGACTCTGAGAGTAAAAATTGCCATGAAGAGCTTCTCAAAAATCTGTCGTTCGGAATCGACTTTAATAAAGTAGGTCCCGCCACTTTATTTATAAAATTAACGCACACAACATAAGTGGTGTGAGAAGCTAGGTCGGAATCCTGACTGAAGGGTTGTAATGGCCAATTATGTATGTTATGTATGGATACAGATTCATAGTGTTCTCTCGAGAAACTGTCCAGACGATGGCCGAAAATCAAACTTGTGGACGGATTTTTTAGATTTCACTCAGAACCTTCGAGCTTAAGAATCCAAAAGAGGACTTTCATCGTCAATTTTTGAGCAATTACTGTTCATAATGTATTGGACCCTTCTGTAAAATATGTAAGGCACTTATGTATCATCTTACATTACGTGGGAAGAAAAAGAAGCAGCTAGTCTTCTGTGTAATGCCACTGAACCCAAACACCTGTAGGAAACTTAATGGACCAGACTAATTAGTCTATCCTTTCGAAAAGGCCGTGAAGCTCAAGAGAAGGGAACAGGGCTGTCCAACACCATTGTTCACAAGGTGCCAAATGCCAAAAATAATTCTTTTCTTTACACGTGTTATTGTAAAAAGGGACTAAAAAATACATTGAGGTGTATGGGAAGTATGAAGAATCCATGATAATCTGTTTTAAAATGTTAATACTTTAATGAGTTTCTGTTTTGTATTGTTGTTATTTGTTTCTTATGGTCATAATGTTATTTTCTGCTTCAAAAACTTTACCGTAACATATTTTTGTAATTGTTTATTGAAAATTTGCATAATTTTCGTTTATTATTTATCGATTATGAAGCATTTTTGTTTTTTCTTCTTTTTGTTCCTTGGAATTTTATTGAAAAGTGTTAATTTATGCCAAAATTAACATTGAAGGCTTTAGCTTGTCTTAAATGGATTTTTGAATTTGAAATTTGTTATTGTAAGAGGCCTTTAGAAGTCCATTAATTTGCTAACCCTGGGTGAGATTTAATAACATTTGCAAGGAGGCTTTTGAAAATAATTTCCATTTTAAATTGAAATTTAATTTATGAATGTTGAAATAATATCTAGAGAACAGGGCAATACTGTGAACAGTGAACATCTTTTAATTTTTATTTAAAATTTTATGAAAAATTTTCTTTTTTTTATTTTCAGCAAAATTTCAAACAACAACTAACAAGTTAACGAAGCTTCCATAAAGCAGAACAATTTTTGCTTAAAAACCAAACCGAAAAATTCCAAAAATCCTCAAACAAATCAACCAATTGTTGCCCAGTTGCCTTGTTATTGCACTATAACTATCAGTACCATTTGCAGAAAGGAAAAAAACGTGATAAAAAAAACATGCAAACTGCTGTCGATTGCAATGGCAGCAGCAGCAAGACAACAACAATCAGCACCACCATCACCGCCACCGCCACTACAAGCGAAAATGATAAGGATATTAAAACTATGACACAACAACAACAACAACAGCAACAGCACCAACCGCAACAGCATAATACCCACCATCTTCATTTGCAATCACAACCGCAGCAACGCCCTGAACCACAACATGAGCAACCACATACTCTAGTACGGCCATCGACACCGGTAACGGAAACGCGAAATATTTTAAGACAACGAGCCATAGCCCAAGCTAATAGCAGTGAGGGCAACGCCGCTGGCACTACACCGCCAAAAAATGGTTTTTCGCATCTTATAGATGCAGCTGAATATCTGGGCAGTAATGTAGAATTCATGTCCGTAACACCATCACCTTCACCTCAGACTTCACCTTCCAAGAGCGGTAGCAATGCCAGCCCTAGCAATAGCCAACTTAAAGGAGGTGGTGAAGGCAGTGGCAGTGATAGTGGCAGTAAGCCTGCTGCTACACATGCTTTACATGATACGTACAAACTAAATACCTCATCGTCAGAATCATCATCGTCATCCAAGACATCACCATCGAATTCAACATCAACGACATCGTCTGTGATCGCTACGCCCATACTTAAGCGTAATGGTAAATTATTCACTGACAAGCCTATTGAAGATAATAACGGTGTTGATGATCCCAATATGGCAGTAGATGGTGTATGCAAAGAACAACAACAAGAGCAGCATCAGCAACAACAACAACAACCAATTAGGGAATGTAATAATAAGCAATTATTAACAAATCAAATGCTTCCAAATGATAAAACTTCCTCAACAGCAACAACAACAACAACATCCATAACATCATCAACAGCAACACCAACACCAACAACAACATCAACAACAACAATAACTAAACAGGAATTGTCTTCACTTGTATCATCATTAAATCCAATGTCTTCATCTACTACTACCTCGTTGTCAATTAAAACACCAACTGTGGCCATTTTACCTTCAACACCCTCACCTTCACCTTCATCCTCAGGTTCATCACCATCATCGGCCGTGTCTTCATCATCTAATTCAACAGCTACAACATCAACAACACCTGCATCTGCAACAACAACACCTGCCTTATTATCAACACCAACATCATCATCATCATCATCGCCCACATCGTCTTCGTCCTCGTCCTCTTATTCATCGTCTTTGGCATCATCGCCTACATCACCGACGGCACCGCAATTGCCATCAGCACAGGCAAAAATGAAGGAATTATCCATTACCGGTTATGTTGAAGCTGAACTATTGCAATGGCAGGATATGCCACAATATTTGCAATTTAATCCCTACGTTCTAAAGGGTTACCGTCCATTACAAACATTCAAGGGCTGCCTATTAAGTCTGTTCTATTGGCACAACGAAACTATAAACATTTTGACACACGGTAAGTAAGTAAGTAAGTCTTACAGCATTGCCAATACACTTTGACAAATTGCTTTCAAGTGAAATTGCAACACGAACTTTTAAACCAACAAATGCTTAGGGAATCAGTAAAAGCTCTTGGATAGTGTTTCTTAGTTTAATGGGGCAATTTTGGACACCGGCATTTGTATGTTAGGTTAGGTTAGAGGACGTGTACTTGTCAATTCTGACAAGTACAGTACTCGGTGGTCGAATTGACCCATTGTACTACGTACTAGCTTCTCACACCACTTATATTGTGTGCGTTAATTTTATACATGAGTGGCAGGACCTACAGTTTAAAGTCGACTCCGAACGACACATTTTTTTGAGAAGCATTCCATGGCAATTTTTACTCTCAGAGTTTTTGCCAGAAATTTGCTGAGAGGAAGTCACCGAAAAATTATTTTCAAATTTTCGTTGTGATGCCACAGGAGAACGCAGTCCCTGTACTGATCAAGTTTCATCAAAATCAGAGAGCGCAAGGGCTTCCTACATTTCCTACTTTGTTATGGCTAAAGTTGGCCACTAAACGTCTGCAGAACGCTCTTAAGGGTAAAAAAAAACTGTGGCAATATGTAGACCAACTGATGCTAGCGATCAATTGACCAAGTTTTGCAAAGTCAAACCAAAAGTACTTTTACAACAAGAAAATTATAAAATTTAGGATTAGTCAAGAGTCATTCTCTTTTCCTAGAAATGGTGCCACTTGGCTATTCTATAATATTCGTCGTTGATGTCATCTTGCTTGACGGTTCAGGAACCTGCGAGATTTTTTAAAACTAAAAAACTTGATGCGGCCAAATTCAAATGAAATGAAATCTCTCAAGAGTGTTTTTTTAAAAACTTTCTTTATTATTTTTCGTATAAAAAAATTTTTTTTTTTTATTTAAAAAGAAATTAACAATAAATACACGGTACTCTGCTATTTAACAACAACCAATTGTCAACAAAATTAATTTAATTCCTCATCTTCTGTCTCCCTTTAATAAATGAAACACTTCTTGACTGGATTCATGCCACTGCCCAAGGGACAATTGAATTCTTTGGAGAATTCTGGAAAATTCGATAATGGACCAATAACTCTAAATTTACCCGGTACATGAGTATCAATAGATGTTTGTAGATCTCTTACAGCGGGATGAGTATCACTACACCATAGCTGAGCATAGCTAATGAAGAACAATTGTTTGCTGGTATAATTAAGGCGTGGCAAGGATTCGTACTGCATTGATTCGTTCTTATTTAAGGCTTCTTGAAGCCAATATAAATATGCATCATAGGCTAGATGAAGGCCACCATTGTCGGCTATATTCTCCGATTGAGAGGCCATTTCCGGCAACTGTTTACCACCATAATAGTATTGCTTGTATTGATTAATGAAACAGGCAGTGCGTTCATTAAACGCATCCGTAGATATTTCATCCCACCACTCAATATTATTGCCATGCTTATCGAATGTACGGCCGGTATCATCGAAACCGTGTATAAGTTCATGAGCTATGAGCGTACCCAAAGTACCGAATTTCAAGGCATGAGGATAGAATGTAGACCACAGGTAGTAGGGCTGTAGTAAAGAAACTGGCACTTTAATGCGATTCTCCACAATGATGTTGGCAGGTGTATAGGACAACAATTCTCCTGCTTCTAAAGGCTTGGGAGGCTCATTTAACGATTTACGATCATTTTCAGAACCGAGTATTAAAAGACTTTTCAAATTCTCTATGTAATCATGCTTATTTACCGTTAATTCACCAAACTCTTCCGTGAAATTCTCATTGGCATAGGAATTAATATCCAATTTCATGGCTTCCAATTTTTCTACGGCATATTCTCTGGTCTCACGACTAATCCAACTCAACTTTTGCGAAGTCAGCATATTTTTAAAATTAAACTTGATATCGTCCCACATAAGTTTCACATCCGTTTCGGTTTTATTGGTATTGTACTTGCGATAGACCATGTTATCGAGATTTTTGGCGAAATATTTCTTTGTAGTGGAAATACATTTTGCCTCTAGATCCTCTTTCTTTTTGGGCATGCGCAACATAAATTCTTTCGTTAAAGTGTAGTAAATATAATTGGCCAATTGGGCTTTAGGGGTGCGATGCAAAACAGAAATAAGATTGCGTTGATAGTCGGAAACCATTTCGTATAAAGGCTCATCCAAAGACAAGGATTTGCCCAAGGCAATGTTTAATAGTTTGGCAAAATCAATGTGTGGCAAATATTTACGTTGCAGTTCAGATATAGTGGTATTCGTTGTCAGCTCATCTAGTTGAAGACCCGCCTTATCATCAGCTATGCCACTGGCTAAGGCTACCTCAACTTTTAATATCTCTTTGGCGATTTCATCAGCCTTTTCTTTGTTAAGACCCCAGAAGGTTTGCAAATCCGACGATATATGATGTTGATAACTTTTACGATAAATTTCATTGCTTTCATCGACATACATGGACTTGGATTCCAATGGAAAATCGGGATGACCCACATAGATTCGATTCACTTTGTTATCGCGAAAATCACCCATAATGTCATAGCCTAGAATAATTGAAATACCATACTTATAAGCAATATTAGCCACGACGGTTAGCCAATCGAAAGAGCTCTCATCCCAATCGTTCTCGCTTAAAGCAGGTATTTCACCAAACTCCTTGGCAATCTCTAGCAATTTAAATTTGTAGATATTCTTTAAGACATTCAAACGGGTACACGATTCATAGAAATTCTTGACCTTCTTATCGATGGCATTATCCCAAGCTTCTGGCTCTCTAAGCATATCCGCTATCTTACGATCCAAAGCCTTAATCATGGTCTCAAAGAAGCCAGTGGTAATGTGCTTTTGCGAATTGGCCGGATTGATTCGTTGCCAATTGCCACAGGCAAAATCATAGAAATTTTCACAAGGATCGGCAGACTGATTAATGTAGTTGTGCATTTCAGCCACCTTGGCATAGCGTATAAGCTCTATGTGCAATGGATTGCTTTCATTGATAGCAACGGGTACTTCGTTGCTCTCAAATACAAGGCACGCTAATGATAAGATGTTGAATAGAAATATTTTAAAACGTTTCATGATTTTGCTTTTTTTTTTATTCTTTTCTAATGCACTTTGATTTTTTTTCTTTAATTTAAAAAAAAATTTTTTCTTTTTGTTTGCAAAAATCTGCCTACTTTTGTGCGAACTGTATGGCCGACGAGCAACTGACTGTTCTACTGGAGACTTAATTACAAACTGTTGAAGTGAAATGAAATTTTGCATTGTGAGCTTTTGTTTTATTTTATTTTAATTTTTTTTTCCAACAAAAATCATCATCTTTTTATTGTTTTTGTTTTATTTTTTTTTTAATTATTTTTTATTATTACTCGCATTAAAGCTGCTGCTGCTGCTGTTGTTGTTGTTGGTTTCGGTGACAATCATAAAACCTCCAAATCTGGGTTAAAGAGGTTATCGGCGGATATTCTCTCTCTCCCTCTGTAATTCTAAAAAATAAAAAAAAACTAAAAACCAAAACAAAACAAAAGAAAAGGAAAACATTTCCAACAAAAGAATCATTGAACAGAAATTTTAAAATTTTTAAGTAAAATTTTATTGAAAATACATCCATACATGCCTCAATGCAATCTTTATGAATTCAAAGTGCAATCAATCCGACACCAGTGTGACATTATTTTTGTTGTAACAATTGGTAATTTTATAAACATTGTCGTCATTATTCTGGCCATTTAGAAAGTGAAAGTAATTTATGGCTTTTACTCTCTTCAGCAATTACAAAGAATCTCTTTGTTGTAGGAGAGAGAGAGAGAGAGACTGAGAGTAGGAAAATGAAAGAGAGTGGCAGAGAAAATGCACAGAAATTGCGTATTTGGAATCATTGTAATGATTTTAATCTCTTATAGGCTATTCACAGTTTCTCCACAAGATCGGAAATAAATTTGGCAATAAAATATTAAATTTAGGGGCCATTATTACAACTTGCCGTTAAACTTAGTTTTAGTTAAAGGGAACTGTAAAGATACCATTAACTGATTTTCGTTACTTCAACTTCTAGATAAAATAAAATTAAAATATGGCAGTCGATAATACTAGTTTCAGGCATGCACCTTTATTACGTGAATCGCAATAAACGGCTTTATTGATCTCAATATTTCATATAAAATTTCAATTAATTATTGATCAATCCTAATATATATTATAAATCTTTCTGTAAGTTTGTTTTTTTGTTTTTTTGTTTGTTTGTTAGGCAATCACGCCTGAACGCATGGACCGATTTTCTTGAAATTTGGAATATAGATCAGACTTTTGTCCGCGGAGGTTATAGGCTATAAATCTTTTCAAAATTTTGACCAAAAGGGGAGAAAAAATGGGAAAAATGGGGAAAAAATGGTAATAATTTTTTACGATTTAGCTTGGTTAAGTTTCCCAAATGTTTGTTGATTTGTAAGTTAGCCAATAACGCTTGGGCCGATTTTCTTGCAATTTGAGATAAAGATCGAGGTTATAGACTATAAATCTTTTAAAAAATTTGAACCAAAGAGAGAAAAAGTGGGACAAAGGGAGAAAAAAGGAGAAAAATTAGTACTTTATGCATAAATGTTATATTTTATGGGTTTTAAAGGTATTTTTTTACGATTTAGCTTGGTTAAGTTTCCCAAATAGCTATTGGAGGTGTTCTGTTTAAAAAGTTGGACCAAAAGGGGTTCAAAATGGGGAAAAGGGGCGAAAAACGGGCAAATTGCATGCATTTACATTTAGGACTTAGAGTATTCAAAAAAACTGAGTTGTTTGATAAACCGGTTTCCGAATAATATGAAAAACTGCATTTTATAAGAACCGGATTTTTATTTATTGTTATTTTTATAACCCGCGCAAAGCCGGGTACAACCTGCTAGTAAATTCATAAATTGTTATAATATTAATTAAAACATTAAATACAGCACGGTCTTAAGTACGTTCAGTGAGCATATATTCCGAACACTTTCTATTGATATTTGAAAACTCAAATGTAAACAACAACAGTGCCATAAACAAAATCTTTCTTTTCTGCAAGCTATCCAATATTATCAAATTTTTCTTCCACATCTCGGCGTTTCTGTTTAAATAGAAAGCAATATTGTTGAAGCAATCAGCTGTTTTGTTTACCAGCTGTCAAATAAATGTTCGTAGATTATATGTCTGAACGCTAAAAATATTGTTCTCAATAAAACGAATATTGATTTAATAAAAGTGCATGTCTGAACATAGTATAAGACTGCTCAATTCAACAAGTTCTTTTTTAACGCAGTGGCAACAGCGTACTTAATTTTTTTATTTATTTTCTTGTTCTATATGCTCATTTTGTTTAAATTTGAAGTTGCCATATCGCAAGTAGTATATGATATGGCAAATTCAAACATAAAGTGACCTTTAAAGTTAGTATGATCTTTCCTTTAACTTAACGATCACTTCTATCTTATTGGGTACTCATAATAATGAAAAATAATTTATCAGCCAGTTAAAATCCTCCCTTTAGTTAACAGCAAGTTGTTATAATGGCCCTTAAAGTGTAACGGGTGATTTTTTTCCTTTTTGAATTTTCTAGTATGAAAAATAGTTACATGACATGTGCTAAATAAGGAGTACGCATAAAAAAACTGGACTTACACTTATCGTTATAGAAATAAAACTAAGTGGCGGATTTTATTCGTTTTATATTTCAATTAAAGGAAATAATATTTGAATTATTTTGTGTACAAAATTTTTTCTGACCAAGGTCTCCAACTCTTTGAGCCACTTTCCTTCCAGACATTTTAGGGTGTTTAAAAAAAAATTGAAGTCGCCGTGGTCTAGTAGGTAGTGTGTTCGCTTATTAGACGAAAAGGCCCGGGTTCGAATCCCAGGTCAGATATCAAAACGAAAAATATTTCTTCGGCGACTTCCTCTCAGCAGATTTCTGGCATAGACTCTGAGAGTAAAAATTGCCATGAAAAGCTTCTCAAAAATCTGTCGTTCGGAGTCGACTTTAAACTGTACGTCCCGCCACTCTTGTATAAAATTAACGCACACAACATAAGTGGTGTGAGAAGCTAGGTCGTAATCCTGACTGAAGGGTTGGAATGGCCAATTATGTATGTACGTATGTAAAAAAAATACTTTTTTCTTCCACTTCCACGCTTTCTCTCAATACTTAAAGACTCCTTATATTGTTTTATTCTTTCCTTAGAAACTCTTTTGGTTACGTTTTTTGTAAGCGTCGCGGTTTTTCATTGAAAATTTCAATTATTTTTTTACGACATTCTTGTTCGGTGCCTTTTTTCAAAAAAACTAATTTTGCTATTGCAATGACATTTAGCACGTGGATTTTGAAACAGATGTAACGATATTAATTTTTGCAATTTAGATAAAAGTTATGAACTTAAAAGTAGACCCATTTTTTTCGTGCGCACTCCTTATATGCCATTTCACAACGAACAGACTAAGTAACGATTAATGATTGCAAATTATTGAATTTGTTCATCAAAATTATCAGCATAAACAAGACTTCTAAATCGAATCGAATTCCAGCACTGGTTCAGAAACAATGTACTTCGTCGCATGCACATGCCTTAGCGAAGTTTCCCAAAAATTGTGGAATTGTAGGATATACGATCAGTTTGTGAAATATCTAGAACATAACAATCGGATCAATGACAAGCGTTACGGTTTTAGTAAAACCGCTGGATTTATACTATGTTCACGTATGCAATTTAATTCAGTCAATATTCGGTTAATTGAGAACAAAATTTTAACTGTTCAGGTATAATAAATATACGCAATATTCAGCTTACTCAATATACATTTGACAGCTGCTAAACAAACAAGCTACTGATTTCAAAACATTGTTTTTGTTTTGTTGTTGTTGATATTTGAGTTGTCAAACTATTTGAGTTGTCAAATATCAACAGGAAGTGTTCGGTTACTTATAATATGCTTAATAAACAGACTTATGACAGTGATGTATTTAAAATTTAACTGAATATTATAACAATTAGCATTTAATTGAGCAATAATTAAACGAGATTTTATATGAAATATTGAGATCAATATTGGCGTTAATTGCGATTTACGCAATAAAGGTGAACATAGTATTATTCTCAGCAATAAACAGGCATATTAGTCGCCGTAGTCTAGTACGTAGTGTGTTGGCTTATTAGACGTAAAGTCCGGATTTGTTTCCCAGAGCAGGTATCAAAACGAAATATAAAAAAATATTCCTTTGGCGACTTCCTCTCAGCAGATTTCTGACAAAAACTCTGAGAGTAAATAAAATTCCATGAAAAGTTTCTCAAAAAATCTGTCGTTTGGAGTCGACTTGAAACTGTAGGTCCCGCCAATCATATATAAAATTAACGCACACAACATAAATGGTGTGAGAAGCTAGGTCGTAATCCTGACTGAATGGTAGTAATGACCAATTATGTATGTGTGACTAGTTGTGGTATTAATATTAGTGACTCAGACTTCACCTGTTGTTTTGGCTATAAAAATGCAATGCCAAGGTCGCTAGGGTACGTATATTTTTCAAGTTTCAGAAGAAACATTCAAGTACTTCAATTTCTTAAAACAATGCACAAAATACTTCAGTCCTGGAGATTTACACTCACTTTGCATATGCGCAGCAAAAAAATTAAAAACTCTTCGAAACGCTATGCTGCCGCATATGAGTAAGGAAAATTTAAACTATATTACGGCAGTTTATTTGCACCTTAGTGGTCGATTGGGTAAGGAAATACTCACTTCCAACAGAGCTATATTCAAATCTGCCTTTCTCTGTCCCGCAGTCTATTTTCACCGTTCGAACATACTGCCATACATGCAAGAGGCCCATTCGCTGAGTGGTAGATGTAAATAGAGTGTTATTTGATTAGTGCTTTAAAAAACCTAGGTCTTGTAAACCCTCATTTAAAGTATAATACTTTGTAAAGCGATGAATTGCTTAGCAACCCATGAACTGTCTACTTTTCATTTATCATTGTGTGACGATGGTCGTCATAGCAACTTTATTGAGCGAAAAATTGGCAAAATTATAAAAAAATTATTTAAGAAACAGGTATCGTTATAAGATACACAATCAGAATTTGTATATTATACAGCGTTTTCAACAACTGGGCCTATCTTATGGGTCATTATGGCATTCATATAAAGTCCATCTTACGCAACAATTAAAGCCAGCAGTCTATTTAAACTCGCAGATATGCTAATTGGGTATTAGAGAAATAGCCTTTCACTATTTTGTACAAAATATTCTTCAGCGATGAAGTTAATTCCTTGCACGGTGGGTTATAAGCGTGTAATGAGGCTTGAACAACCTAAAAGACATTTCGGAAAAGCCATTGAATTCCGAAAAATTTACTGTTGAGTTTACATTATGGCTCATTTTGTGGTATTTTTTTATAGAAATGTTTCCGAAAGAGTCGTTATCCTTAATTCAGAGTCTTGTGGTCATAAGAAATCCTAATATATATTATAAATCTCTCTGTAAGTCTGTTTTTTTGTTTGTTAGCCAATCACGCCTGAACGCCTAAGCCGATTTTCTTGAAATTTAGGATATAGTTTGAGCTTTTTTGGGCGAAAATTGATACTTTTATGCATAAATGCTGTATTTTATGTGTTTTAAAGGTATTTTTTTACGATTTAGCTTGGTTAAGTTTCCCAAATAGCTATTGGAGGCGTTCCGTTTCTAAAGTTGAACTAAAAGGGGTCCAAAAAGGGGGAAAGGGGCCAAAAACGGGCAAATTAAGTGCATACCGAATCACGCCTGAACGCTTGAACCGATTTTCTTGAAATTTGGGTTATTTATTGAGCTTTTGTCGGCGCGGGTTATAGGCTATAAATCTTTTAAAAATTTTGAACCAAAGGGAAAAAAATGGCGCAAAGGGAGAAAAAAGGGCAAAAATTAGTACTTTATGCATAAATACTGTATTTTATGGGTTTAAAAAGTATTTTTTACGATTTAGCTTAGTTAAGTTTCCCAAATAGCTATTGGAGTTGTTCTGTTTAAAAAGTAGGACCAAAACGGATCCAGAAAGGGGAAAAGGGACGAAAAACGGGAAAATTGCATGCATTTATATTTAGGATTTAGAGTATTAAAAAAACTGAGTTGTTTGATAAACCGGTTTCCGAATAATATGAAAAATTACATTTTTTAACAAGCCGTTTTCGAAACCAGACTTTTATAACCCGTGCAACGCCGGGTACAATCTGCTAGTTGAAATTTAAGAGCTGAATGATATGTGCTTTCAATAGAGTGGTGCTACGGGTAGTACCACACGACCCGTTGAGGCTTTATTGCATGGGAAATTTCCATAACGAGTAATTTCGATTGATTAAATTGTCCTCAAGATTTGATTTTTATGACTTTAGCTTGCGGGGCTATATTAAATTTTGTGCATAAGCGTTTCAATCCTTAACATTGGGTCACCACAACTCCTCAAGTTGACGCCGAGAAGTCCCGGAATGTGTTGTAAACAAGTGTTTGATAGCGATCCCTTATGGATCTACTGCAGCAATTAAACCAAAGGCGAATTTTAAAAAATATTTTGTTTTGTACATACACGGCAAAGGTTTCATTGAAATCATATGTCTGCGTGGGCCATATTTAACTTTACCTTTGAAAATGAAAACCCTTTAGATATGTTTATGTGATATGAAATAATTGTTTGGGAACAGCATATAGGCACAAGTACAAACTGCAGCTATTGTTTATAAAGTCTCCATGCATATTAAAGCTTAAACAGAAAAAAACTGGAAAAAATTTCTGAAAAAGAATTTAAGCACGTGCGAACCAACAACACAAAAGTTTTCACAGAAAATCAAGTGAAAAATTTTTTTTTCGGAATTTTATTTTACGTTACAAACAATCACATACAAACATTTGCATACGCTACATATCGTTGGTCTCATGGATAAAGGCCCTATACAGCATATTTTTGTTTTTATTATTATAGTCTCATAAAGAAAAGCCCTAACTTGCATAATTTTTTTATCGAATTTTTGCAGTAAATGTATTGGAATCACAAAAAAAACTCAATTTCGAAAAAAGTGTGAGTTAGGGCCTTTCCACATGGGACCAACGATATGTATGTATATGGATGGATTATGTGGTAATGATGACTAAGAATACAACAATTGCTTTACAAACCATTTATTAATAACGAGTGAAAAAACAAATTCCTTCTTCTAAAAGCTTTGCAATTTTAAATTCAATGTCAAGAATTTTTTTGTTTTTTAATTTTTATTTCAAAATTTAATTCTATTTTAAGAATGTTTTGAGAAAGAAAAAAATTTATTGTATTTGAGATAACAATGCAAACAATGTTTGCATGTTAAGAACGAAGTCTATCAAATGAGAATTGCAAATAAATTGTCAAACGTTTTGCCGGCTTGACACAATATTAAAATTAACTTGTAAGCCATTAGAGAGCAGCCATTAATTTATATACATATGCATACATACATATGTATGTATGTATATATGAAGATTGCTAATTTTAGATATGAAAGTACTAAAAATAAATTGTGCTAAAAAATAAAAACAACATTAAAACGGTTAAAACAACTGACCAAACGACAAATCAGTCATGGCAGCAAATTTACAATCAAACAAATAAATTCATTCATAAGAAGTTCACTCGCTCACTCACTCACTCACTAATTCACTCACTCACTCACTCACTACTACATGGCCGACTGACTACTAGATAGTTATGAATACAAACAGATGATCATCACACTTTTTTGTTTTGTTTTTGTTTTTATTTTCTTGTTATTTTTTTAATTTTTTTTTTAAACAATAACAATCGTGATATGTACTCTATTTTAATTGCTCTATTCATTACAAAAGTTCACGAATTCTCAAGTACAGTGCAGTAAAAAATTGCACATACCCAAATAAAAAATAAAAATATAAGTCCTTCCAAATTGAAATAAAAATTTTCTGTTTTGAACATAAAAAAAAATTCTTTCTAATTTATACATTCTCACACTACTTATGTTGTGTGCGTTAATTTTATACATGAGTGGCGGGACCTACAGTTTAAAGTCGACGCCGAACGACAGTTTTTGAGAAGCTTTTCATGCCAATTTTTAGTCTCAGAGTCTTTGCCAGAAATCTGCTGGGAGGAAGTCGCCGAGGAAATATTTTTCGTTTTGATGTCTGACCTGGGATACGAACCCGGGCCTTTTGTCTAATAAGCCAACACACTACCCACTAAACCACGGCGGCTTCTAAAAAAAAAGACTAAAAAAACTAAAAAACTTTTATTCCGAACAATTCATTTGTAAGCCATGTTACGGGAACATTTAAGATAACAACAACAAAGTCACAAAACTGGCGCAATGAAAAATCCAATTGAATTCATGCAAGAGATTGACAAAAACTTCATTCATTGTCAAAGATAGAGATATCAGACAACTCTGACATGACCTAGATAGATACATTGATACATACATTTAGGGCCATTATTACAACTTCCCGTTAAACTTGGATTTAGTTAAAGTCACCTTTAGTTAAAAGCAACTATAAAGCTAACTTTAACTAATTTTCGTTATTACAACTTACAGATAAAATAAAATTAAAATATTGCAGTATCGGAACAAAGTCCATAAAACTGCTTAATAAACAAGTTTTTTTTAACGCAGTTTGTTGTATATGCTCATTTTAAATTTGAAGTTGCCATATCGAAAATATTATATGATATGGCAAGTTCAAACATAAAGTAACCTTTAATTGTTAAAGTTAGGATTATCTTCCCTTTAGTTTAACAATCACTTCTACCTTTTTGGGTACTCATAATAACAAAAAACTTATTAAAATTAAAAAATCCTCCCTTAATTTAACGGCAAGTTGTAATAATGGCCCTTAACCTAGCAAAAATCTATATGAGGTTTTTCGGCAGATATAACGGAACACTGGTCATTACAACCCTTAAGTTACGGTTACGAAATAGCTTCTCACCCTACTAATGTATCTTGCGTGTGTGTTAATATTATGCATGAGAAGCGGGACCTACAGTCTAATGTCGACTTTGAACGACAGATTTTTGAGAAACTTTTTCCAGGCAATTTTATGTACTCACTTAGTTTTTGTCAGAAATCTACTGAGAGGAAATCGCCGAAGTAATATTTTTTTTTCATATTACGGTGATGGTGGAGATGTCTGACTTGCGGTTTGAACCGTGGCCTCACTTCTAATAACTCAACACACTACATACTGGACTACGGCGACTAGCCACCGGAAACTGAAAATACCTCAAAACGACATCTGCAGAATCTGCAGCAACAAGAAAGAAGAGGCAACAACAGAACATCTTTTCTGTCATCATTACCTCACGCTTGGGAACCTAAAAGGCAAAATTTTCCGATACGCAGAATCGTACATGGCTGGCCAGAGACGCTTTTACGCTTTCACAAGTTTCACCAGATTGTTGAGACATGGCAACCAGGAGCTGAAATTATATGACGGAATAAGTAACTTTGGTGTTACAACAGCATCTTATAAGACCCAAGCTGTGCTTAATGGGACCAAAGCTAGCTTAGGTTAGGTTAGGTTAGAGGACGTGTACTTATCAATTCTGACAAATACAGTACTCGGTGGTCGAATTGATCCATCGTACTACGTCCTAGCTTCTCACACCACTTATGTTGTGTGCGTTAATTTTATACATGAGTGGCGGGACCTACAGTTTAAAGTCGACTCCGAACGGCACATTTTTTTGAAAAGCATTCCATGGCAATTTTTTACTCTCAGAGTTTTTGCCAGAAATCTGCTGAGATGAAGTAACCGAAAAATTATTTTCAAATTTTCGTTTTGATGTCTGACCTGGGCTTCGAACTCGGGCCTTTCGTCTAATAAGCCAACACACTACCCACTAGACCACGGCGACTTCTTTTAAAGTTAACTTATGAATGCAAAATTTATTTATATCGGGTATATTTTATTTCGTTAAAGATTTGGGCCTAGGTTCTCACACCATCAATCTTGTGGTTGTTAATTTTGTCCTTTAGGGCCTGGACGTATTGTTTAAAGACTGCTACGAATAACAGATTTTTGAGAAACTTTCAGAGTTTTTCCCAGAAGACTGCTGAAAGAAAGTTTTTGCTTTTTCTTTCGTTTTGTTCCAGACACCTTTGGTTTTGTTTGAACCCTGGACCCGTGTCTAAGAAGCCAACAAGCTACCTACTTGGTTGCGGCAACTAACCGTAATAAAAATATGAGGTAGTTAGAGTAGCACTGTCAAAAGTCAGCCAGTAATTCATATTTTCATAAAATTTTTTAAATTAAAAATTAACACCTTAAACGTCTGTCTACCTTCTAGACAGCACTGTACTTGAGAAAAACAAAAACTATTTACAACACGGATTCAATACGAATAGACAAAAGTTTATTGATAACATTTTGATCTGTGGAATCGACAACAATCGTTGTCTGTATACAGACAGTTGATCGTTAGTACGAACGATACCAGTCAAGCATAAGAGACATAAACAGAGAGGGAGAGTATCAGAAAAACAGATATAAGCGGCACAACTATAATCGATGACCGCAAACGATCATCATAAACGTTTAGTTGTAGTTGAAACATCGTGAGTGAAACAAGTAAGCAAAGCGGGGGTTTAAAGCATACGCTTATGAAACTAAAACCCGGGCATATTGTTGAGCAATTAATTTTGATTTAAAAACAAACAAAAAAACAGAAATGCGTTGGCGCTTTAATAAAAAACAACAACAACAGCAACTATTGCAGTTACAGCTGTTAATGATTCATTGTTTACAATTGGTTTTCGCCACACCGTCTACCGTACACATTAATCTCAATGAAAAACGCATAGCAGACCACGATGATCTCCAGTATGTGGCCCAAATAATGCGCTATGCCAAGTCAGCTGAAATGCGAAACTATATGAACCCGGAAGTAAATCCCTGTGATAATTTCTATGAATATGCGTGTGGCAATTGGCCAAAATTGCATCCTGCCGAGGCAACCAACAAGAGGAAGACTTCAATTTTTACCTTATTGGAGAGTTCCTATAAACAAAAGCAATTGAGACTTTTAAAGGAGGAAATGTACCATGAAGAGGGCAGTGATTTAAGTGAAGAGTATGTGGCAAATGATACAAAATTAAGTGCGATAAAAAAGGCAAAAGACTTCTTTAAGTCCTGCCGTTATATGGGCTTAAAGAAGAAACCCTATGTAGTGCAGGAACTAAGGAATATTATCAAAGAATTTGGTGAAATGCCAGCATTGTTGGACGATGCTAATGGACAGTGGCAAGAGGAGGAAACATTCGATTGGCTTAACGTTACAGGTTCGATACAAAACAAATATGGTTTCGATATTGTACTACAATTGGGCGTAAGAGCGGATTTTGCAAATAAATCCGTAAATGCATTATTTGTGGGCCAGCCTAGTTTGAAGTTGAAAAACAAAAGCATCTATTTGGGAAAGGCTACCGAGAATCAACGCCAGGAGTACAAACGTCATATACAAGAGAATTTGCAAGATTTCCTAAACCTAGCCGAAGACAAAGCGAGCTCTGTAGCTTTGGATATCTTAAAATTTGAAATTGAATTGGCACGTGGCCTTTTGGAGTTCCATTCGGATAAGACTTTAAAATCGGAAGCTAGTAAAAGAAATCCCGAGGATTTTATTGCAGCCTATGGTGAAGACATGGACTTAAGTAAGTTTGTTAATACAGCCCTTGGCTTTGTTTGGAACTCTACTGTTTATGAGTACATACCTGCCTATCAAGAGAATTTAAGGAATCTCCTTAACAATACCAGCAAAAAACAACTGGCCAATTATATTTATTATCAATTGGTAGAGCCCTTTTTCATAGGCTATGATGTGGCCTTGGCCAAAATGGATGACATGTGTTTGGAGAATAGCAAAAAATTCTTTGGCCATATGCTGGATAACATGGTTTATAGCAGCGTTAATACACAAGCCATGGAAAATGATATTTTTGTAATATGGCAGGCCATTAAGAACACCTTTAAAGCTCAATTGGAATCCAATAAAATGGAATGGTTAACACCATTGAGTCGTAAACTAGCCATGGAGAAATTGGAAGCAATGCAACTGCACTATCAATTCGTATGGAAATCATAATTTCAGCCAAGAATACCAGGATGTAACCATTCATGCTTATGATTACATAGACAATCTCAAGAAACTGAATCATAGGCGTGTTGTTAAATTCCTAGAAATTCTTTTGGGTACCGGTAAACCAGAATTGCCAAATCATAAGCTGAGTTTCTCACCCAGTTTTATTAATACGGAAAATGTTATCATGATACCTGTAACCCTATTGCAGCCGAATTATTTGTGGTCTCCTTACTATCCAGAAGCTTTGAAATTCGGTAATTTGGGTTTTCTACTGGCCCACGAACTGATTCATGGTTTCGATGATTTGGGCAAGCAATACGATGCCAAAGGCAATGAACTGGACAGTTGGTGGGATGAAAAGTCTACCAAGGCTTTTAAACATAAAAAGAATTGTTTTAAAACCCAATATTCACATTATCGCTACAATGGCAAATATCTACCAGCCACTGATTTACAGGCCGAGAATATTGCCGACAATGGTGCCATACAATTGGCCTTTAAGGCATACATACAGTGGCTAAATGAACAGGCCTTGGAAAATCTTGAAGAATTGCTGCCTCACATCAAACTCAACAATCGTAAGCTTTTCTTTTTGTCATTTGCCCAATTCTTCTGCAGTGATATGGACGATATGCTGAAAGCCAAAGTCTCATTATTGGATGTGCATGCTCCTGCCACATACAGAGTTATAGGACCTCTGGCCAATTATGCAGAATTTTCAAAACTTTTCAAATGTCCCACGGGCTCCTTGCTGAATCCCGAGAAAAAATGTGAAATTTATTGAGAATTTCCTTTGGTTCGGAAAAAGTTTCTTTTTTTTGTTAGCCTATTTAAGCCTATTTTAAGTTGTACTTTGTAAGTTAAATATTTTAATTTCTGTATTTTAAATAAACTTAAAAAATGATTTAAAAAGTTTCATTGCAAAAATCTTTTAAATTAGCTTGACAAGAAACGAAAAGTCTTATGAAAGAAAAAGGTTCTGTACTTGAATAATTAGAAAATTAATAAAAAAAAGTACTTTTGAAAGAAAAAGTATCAAATACACAAAAAAGAATTCTTTGCATAGAAATATTTTAACATTGTTTCTTACCAAACGATATTTTCTTCCTCAAAAGATCATAACAACGCTTTAGTCAAGTTTACAACCCAGTTTCTCACACTACCCATATTATGTGTGTGTTAATTTTATCCATTAGCATTTTCCAACAGCTGGATTGAAAAACTTTACATAGGCAATTTATTTATTCTCAAGGTTTTTGCCACCACACCGATGAAGTCACTGAAAGAAAAAACTTTTCTTTCATTTTTCATTTTGTTCCAAATGTCGTAGCTAAGATTTGAACCACTTGCGCTCATCTAATAAGCCAACACACAACTTTCTAGACTATGGCTGCGAGCTAACGCTATAACTGTTATATCGTTAGTCATCAGATCGTGCATCAATGGCCATAAATCCAACCATTTTTATGTTCATAATAAATCTACAGAGTTATCCAAGGAGTCTTCTGTTTGGTGCACATGGCAATGACAGAAGAATTGTTTTAAAATTTTCACTCTCTTTCATTTCCTTACTGCTTCTGGGAAAAATCATCATGGATAAGATCGACTATCCTTAAAGGAATCTATAGAAAGCAACGATTAGTTCTCATATTTTAATTACAACGAATATATGGTGTCTGTGACTTATTTTATGCCCACAAAAAGCAAAATTTTTGTTTGGGACCACAATGCTTGTGTTTATTAAAACGATTTCAATGAAAATGAATTTCCCTCGTTTTTCCGTTTTAGTATTATGGGTGGGCCATCCATCAGTTTAAATTTGAACCATCGATTATTTTGAACCTGGCAATGATCCACAAATCTACCATATATTGTCGATTTTAGAAAAAAAAATTGTCTCTTCGGATGAAGCTCTTTTTTATCTTGTTGGGTACATACATTTCATACATAATTGGCCATTACAACCCTTCAGTCCGGATTATTGACCTAGTTTCTCACACTACTTATATTGTGTGTGTTAATTTTATACATAAGTGGCGGGACCTACAGTCCACTAAAGTTGACTCCGAACGATAGATTTCTGAGAAACTTTTCATGGCATTTTTATTTATTGTCAGAGTTTTTTCCAGAAATCTGCCGAAGAAAAGCTTTTTGTATTTTATTTTGATGTCTGGCCTGGGACTCGAACCCTGGCTTTTACGTCTAATAAGCCAACACACTACCTACTAGACCATGGCGACTTATTGCTTTTACATAGCTTAACATTAAAATTATAAACAAAAGATACGAAAATAAAAATATGCAGTAAACATAACTATCTTACTGGTTAATACAACAACAAGCACCAGCATAAAAAATTGGTAAACAAGTAAACAAAAATATACTAACAACACTGCAACAATAAGTGTAAACAGCGATGTTTACATTTACAAAGATTTTCGAAGGCAAGATCGTTGACCTGTAAGCAGATTTATTATTTTACAGAAGTTCTGTTACGTACCCATAATGTGAACTGTAACTCGAACCCTGGCTTTACGTCTAATAAGCCAACACACTACCTACTAGACCACGACGACACGGTGCACCCATTGGCCCTTATTTCTGTGGCGGCGCAATGATTATGGTCAATGAAGACACCTATCACACCATGATAACCAATTTTTTTGAACCCATTCTTCATGGCATTTATGTGAACGATGCTTAGTTTCAACAGGATGCTACAACTTCCCACACATTGCATGCCACAATCGATTTATTGTGTCAAACATTTGATGCCCGCTTAATTAGCCTAAATGGTGATGCCAATTGGCCGCCAAGAAGCAGCTGTTTGACACCATTGGACAATTTTCTGTGGAGTGCCGCTAAAGAAAAGTGTTATGTCTACAAATCAAAGACAATTGAGTACTTGAAGCGCAAAATCTTTGATGCCATTGCTAAGTTTCCATCCCAAGCACTCGAAAATTGGTCCGATCGAATGAGGTACTGTAAGGCCAACCACTGTAGCCATATAAATGGAATAAATTCTATTTATAAACGAAGCTGTTTTGCAAAATTTCAAACCGTTTTTGTCATATCGCATTTTAATTTTAAACTTTAAAATTACCTGCCGTTTATCTTGTACTTCTTTAGGGTTTAAAAATTAATTAAAAATATTTAATTTTGTATTTCAAAGTTGCAAAGTATTCTGTGTTTCATTGCTTATTAAAAAAACATACAAACTAAAACAAAAACCGGTAAAATGTTTACTTTTCCGTCAACCAGCCACCGCACCAAATATTTTTTAATTAATAATTCACAATTTACGGAAATCCTTTTAATTTATTACAAAATTCTTTGTTATTTTGATATCTTAAATATATATACATATACATATATATACACATATATGTATATATACATATATATACCACGTAATTTTCGAAGTTGTTTAATAAATGCCAATCAAACGTCATGGCATTTTCACACAAAAAAAAGTAAACAAAACCTGAAGAAAACCCCTTTTCGTGAAAAGTTATTTTAAATGCTTTCAAATTAAAAAAAAAATAAAAGTATTAACTGAGCTGACAAAAACGAGTTTTTTAATTAAAATTTTATATCCCAATTTTGAACAGTAATACACGTGTTACTAAAATCAGCGTAATCTGGTAGGTAGGGTATCAGCTCAAACGCCAGGTCACAGGCATCTCCAACAATACGAAAAAATATTTCTTCGGCTACTTCCTCTCACCAGATTTCTGACAAAAATTCTGAGAATAATTAAAATTGCCATTAAAAGTCTCGCAGAAATCTATCGATCAGAATCGACTTGTAAAAAACTAACATACCCCGCACAAGTGGTGTGGGAAGCTAGGTTATAATTCTAAGTCAGAATCTTTTCTTAAATTTGTAAGTTCACCCATGAAACTTTGAAATTTATAGCACACGTGTAATTTTAACATACATACATACATACATAATTGGTCATTATAACCTTTCAAACAGGATTACGGCCTAGCTTCTCACACCATTCAATTGTGTGCTTTAATTTTATACGTCGACTCCGAATGACAGATTTTTGAGAATCATTTCGATGGCAAGTTTATTTACTCTCAGAGTTGTTGAGAGGGAATCGCCGAAGTAATCTTTTTTTCATATTTCGTTTTGATGTCTGACTTGGTATATGAACCCGGGCATTACATCTAATAAGCCAACACATTACCTACTGGGCTATGGTAGTTTTTAATTTGGTTTGATTGCTTCCTTGGTTTGATTGAAGTCGCCGTGGTATAGTAGGTAGTGTGTTGGCTTATTAGACGTAAAAGCCAGGGTTCGAGTCCCAGGCCAGACATCAAAACAAAATACAAAGAATATTTTTTTTGGCGATTTCCTGTCAGCAGATTTCTGGCAAAAACTATGAGAGTAAATAAAATTGCCATGAAAAGTTTCTCATAAAATCTGTCATTCGGAGTCGACTTTAAACTGTAGGTCCCGCTACTCATGTATGAAATTAACACACACAACATAAGTGGTGTGAGAAACTCGGTCAATAATCCTGACTGATGGGTTCTAATGACCAATTATGTATATATGTTGATTGCTTCCTTTTATAAAGAAGGACCTCTTAGGCTCTGGGAAAAAAATAAAATGATCTACGTGTGTTCCCCAGCATAGAATGTCATGCCCAGTAATGACTCGAGTTTAGCTTATTCAGGTTTTTCTCAATAGACAAACACGATAATTTATTCAATGAAATCAAAATCTTTTGGATATAAGACTTGGACATCAAGCATTATTGGAAGATATTGCTTTTAAGTGTCAGAAAACTTAGCCGATCTAACTCTAGTTTCTAGACAACCAGCATTGTTTAGGACACCAAAAATATCAATACTAAGCTGTTTACTTATCTCGGTCTCAATCGTTCCTGTATCATCAAGAAGTTATAAACAATCGAAAAAATTGGCCGCTTAAGTCCGCTTAGGCTAGATAAACATCCATAGTCCTCGATAATGCTGCGAAATGGTAGCGAAAGTAATAACTAATGCTTTAATGTACTCCTATATAATGCGACTTTTGCTGAAGGGATTATGTATACCATCTAAACTCTTCTCATTGGTCAGCAGGTTAGATTATTCTGAGTAATCAGCTCGACTATAATGGAATAAGGCCCATGTGAATTTTGTGTTTTTATATTGGAATGTAATTAACTGCATCAGCCAGTTCTTTGAATCTTCTGGTCTATGATTTAATTATTAGCGCGCATGAAATCTCAAATTGTAGCGAGAAAAGTTTGCTTGCCTTTGCTAGACTACCTTCACACCCTTCTTGTCCATGCAGGGATCAAAACGGAATGTGTTGCCAGCATTTTTTGATCACGCTATGTGTTTACTGACATTTCTATGCAATAAATGGCTGAGAGTTATGGAAGTATTTTTAAGTATAACTTTGCGTAGTTCATTCATTGTTCGTTGACAATTGAAAATAAATTTCACATAATTAAGGATGAAAAAAGTTGTGAGAAGTTCTTTAACTCCATGAATTTTACTGAAATGAATTCAATTCTGCTCGTAACTTTCACTTTTAAGGGTTTCAAATTGAAACCATATTTGATTGTACATCTCAAGGTTACCCCATATAGGGAAATCTGATTAAAAACAAACGTTTTCATGATTTATAGCCACACGATAACAAATCATTTATATTTCCTTGATATCCAATCAATTTTTAGTTTTCCTTTCAATTTTCTTTTTTTTCTTTTTGTTTTTTGTTCATTTCGTATCATGTCATGCCGTCATCGATGAAAACTAAGGCGGCCGAGGATAAAAGAAAAACCCAAAAAGACAATGATTTGCAACAATAACTCAAGTTATGAGAAATGCAGAGGAAATATAAGTTTTTTTAAAAAAAATATTTGTAAGTGAAAGAGACTTTATGTTGACGAATATTCATTGATTTGAATTTTTTTAAGAATCTAATTAAAGAAAGCTGTACAAGGTCTTTCAAGTGTAAGATTCTTTTTATAAATCAAATAAAAAATATATTCTAAATGGAGGGATACTATTTAATACTATGTTCAGACATGCACTTATAAGAGTAAGTCGCAATAAACGGCATTATGGCTCTCAATATTTCATATAAAATGTCAATTAATTATTGCTCAATAAATTCATAAATTGTTATAATATTGATTAAAACTTGAAATACAACACTGTCATAAGTACGTTCAGTGAGCATATTACAATTTTCTGAAGACTTTCTCTATTCTATTCTACAACGAAAACAATGTTGTTGAAACAACCAGCTGTTTTGTTTAGCCAGCTGTCAAATGAATATTGAATAAGCAGCTGAACTGCATATATTGTTATGTCTAAACACTTAAAATATTGTAATCAATAAACCGAATATTGAGTCAATAAAACTGCATGTCTGAACATAGTATAAGAATAACAAATATTGCCAGTAAAAATGCCTGCTTAAATATTATGATTGTTTTGATTCCCTAGAGAAAATGTACACCACATCTTAGATTGCCTAAGAATGTTGGGCATCTGTAGAGAAGATGGATGTTTACTCTTAGTGGGTTTCCGTATTGAAAGTAACAGCGAAACTGATGCTCTTACACTTTGTGGTACAGAGAAAAAGCTTATTGAATTCATACATTAGCTTGGCATTCCTATACAGAGCACCAAACTAATGGCCTTATACAAATTGCACAAAGATGAGATAAAATGAATGCAATAATAAAGGGCCCAGCGGATATAGCCCCATAAAACATATCAAATTAAAATTTGGGGATCTGATAGCTGTTATAACAGCGAACTGCCCTCTGAGTGTGGACTCTCGATTTCTGCAGAAGTTGTAACGATGAGTAAGAAGATAAGATCACAGAAGATTTTCTCTGTTATAGTCCGGCGATTGGGAACCTGCTGCTACTAGAGTATTAGTCTTAAAACTCTTGGCTGGGAGATACCAACCAGGAGTCGGTAATTATTTTACGGGGTAGTTAATAACGTTAATACAACGGGATCTTATAAGACCCAAGGAAGGTACGCCCATTAAGGCGACCGCTAATTAAACCTAATCTAACTTTAGTTAGAAGTCACTGTACTTTAGTAGGGAGTGTGTTGGCTTATTAAACGTTAGCCTATGGTTCAAATCCCAGCTCAGACATTTTCAACAAAACGAAATATGAAACAAACTTCCTGTCAGCAGATTTCTGGCAAAAATTCTAAGAGTAAATAAAATTGCCATGAAAAGTTTTTCAAAAAAATCTGTCGTCCGGAGTCGACTTTAAACTGTAGATCCCACCACTTATGTATAAAATTAACACACACAACATAAGTGGTGTGGCAAACTAGATCAATAATCCTGACTGAAGGGTCCCGTCACTTATGCATAAAATTAAAACATAAGCAACAGAAGTGGTGTGAGAAGGTAGGTACGTAATCCTGACTGAAGGGTCCTCGTCACTAAAGCATAAAATTAAAACATAGGCAACATAAGTGGTGTGAGGAGCTAGGTTGTAATCCTGACTGAAGGGTTGTTCTGACTAATTGAGTAACAATCATCGCGAAGAAAACGAAATATGGTAAAAGAAAATATTTCTTTGATGACTTCCCCTCGATAGATTTTGGAGAAAACTTGAGGAGTGGAATAAAATTACCATGAAAAGTTTCTTAAAAATCTGTAGTTCGAAGTTTTCTTTAAACTGTTGCTCGCACTAGGTTGTAATCCTTACTAAAGAGGTACCATAACCTAGGGAAAACCATCACCAAATTTCTTTTCATTAGAAACTGTGAATATCATATCGATGCATTCATATTCATACGGTAGTGGAACGTTCGGGATACATTGGTTACCGTCAAAATTTTTACGGTAGTGGTTTTCATTTCTGACTCGATTAAATATTTAAAAGAAACTCGAACATGAAAAAACCTGTATATGTTTTTATTTATTTTTTTTATAGGGAAATTTATGAAACTAATGGAGCCAAAAGCTTGTGCCATCAAACAAAATGTTGAGGGAATAATAAATCAATTGTAAATGAAGTTTGACATGTGAAACTAAAAAAAAAACAAAAAAATATTTCAAACAATTTCTCAACAAAATAGGCTCCTTATTTATATTACTTTCCTTTTGTTTTATGTTGTTGTTTTTGGTATGAAAAAAGTAATTGGCAGACATTCAAATAAAATTTTAGCTATTTTGAAGGCCTTCTACGTACATAGGTTTGTTTATTTATACATCAAAACACCCTTACCTGGTGGAGTTAGAACCTCTTCAAGGTTTTTTATTTTGCTAAAAGTAAAGAAAGAAAGGAAGGAAGGAAGAAAAAAAAGAATTAATTTATTGCGGACATGATTTTATTTATGAATATTAGATGACTGTTTCAAATTTATTTCTTTTTTATTTTTTTACAGGCATATGGCCAACTTGAATGTTTTTTTTTTAAATTTTTTTTTAACAATTTCTTGGAATATAAAATTAAATTTTGCTGCATTTTTAACTTCAAAGCATATTTTTTGTTTGTCTTTATAAATGGTTTATTAAACATTAAAACAACCAAAGAAAAAATTACAAATTTATTTGACTTTTGATGGCTTTAGCCACAAAAAAATGGCAAAATATTTTCAAAACTTTCCTCTTCATTTTTTCTAGATTTTCCCATGCACCCACATATTGTATGTGAAGAAAGTCGTGAAGCAATACTTTGATTATAAGCATCTGCTATTCTTTTATTTTTTTTTAAAGAATTCTTGCTAAAGTTTTTCTTTCTTTTGTTATTTGTTTCTATACTTTTGTTGTAAATATTGTTGTTGTTAAAGAATTTTAGTTTTTTCTTCTTTTAAAGAAAACATACTTCACATGCTTAACCCACTAAGGGATGGGTTTTAATGATTTACTACAGCTAAAAATCAAGTTCTATGTTATTTTGAATGCCAAAATTAACGCACATCATTTTAATTACACGTGACAACACACAATGGCTATGAATAGCACTTTTAATGTAATGTTTAATGTTCACGTATGCAGCTTTATTGCGTAAATCGCAATTAATGCCCAATATTGATCTCAATATTTCATATAAAATTTCATTTAATTATTGCTCAATTCAATGCTAATTGCTATAACATTCAGTGAAACTTTGAATACAGCACTGTCATAAGTCTGTTTATAGAGCACATTATAAGTAACCGAACACTTCCTATTAATATTTCAGTGGTCAACGACAAACAAAAAAAATGCAAAACAAAAACAATGTTGTTGAAGCAACCATCTGGTTTGTTAAACAACTGTTAAATGAATATTGAGTAAGCTGAATATTGCGCATATTTATTATACCTGAACGGTTAAAATTTTGTTCTCAATTAACCGAATATTAACTCAACTAACTAAATTGCATACGTGAACATAGTATAACGTTGTTTCAGTATTACGCGGTTGCAAATGAAACGGCCATCCACTAACCAATACTGGTGCACTATATAGCGGCAGTATATACCATGTATCGTTTTCAATGCCCTTTTGTTAGCCTGTTCAGAAAAAAGTCGCAATCCAGTACGAACACATCTTTCCTGCGTCACAGTTGATCTATTAGTTGTCATAATCGTTATTAAGTGTATACATATGTACGTATTAAGTTGCCTCGTTTAACGCTATTTTGTTCAACGCTCGAACTTATTAGAACTTAACCCCCGCGTTAAGCGTGGTCTTACTGTAGTTTGGGTAAGCCAGGTGTAGTGTCATTGTCTCTCTTAAAGTTTAACATTGTAGATAGCATCTGTCTTCTTCAAACTAAAACGCCTTGAGCCAGCATATTTAAAGCTTGGTTTAAAAATAAACGCCGACAGGAGGTTTGAGCAATAAAAAATTTTATGCATGACATACCAAATTGAAGAAACTCACTCACGGCTACATAAAGTTCTCATCAATTATGTACTGCCTTCACATATCATGTCATTTGCTCTTTCATTCCCCTAAAAATGGCCTGAGGCGCCATTAAAAAGGTTAACGGTATTCTCCTTCTAATCGAGAGGTCGTCATTTGCGATATAATAGTGGCCAACTCAAGACCTAGTGATGATTTCGATTAGCCTCAACTGAGAAGCCATCCAATTTATCTGCAAGGAATCTGTGCATATCCTGATATCGAAAGCATTTCCATTATTCCATTACGAGTGAGAAGGTTCGTTCGGGATTACATCTGAAAGTTTAACCAAAATCTTAGAGTGAGGAGACTCACTGTAGGTGCAGCAGCTTATTAAGAACCTTGGAAGTCATTGTACACATTGTTCGAGTGTACTTAATGCCAACTGACCTCTATATTCTTCTAAACTTTCTGATGCTCCTAACTCTGTAAACAATCAGGCACCATCCTCTCATTGTAAGTGCATAAAGGTCTCCTTACGATCTTGTACATGCAACTTTTGATTGCAGTGATCGGCAGGAGCTCAACGTTTTACGAAAGAGTAGTAAGTCGCTATGGCTTTCTGTATTTGAAGTTTTGTGATAGTGATCGGATGTAATAAATTTATATTCACACACTTATGTTGTGTGCGTTAATTTATAAATAGTGGCCGGACCTACAGTTTAAAGTCGACTCCGAACAGTAGATTTTGAGAAACTTTTCATCGCAATTTTATTTACTGTCAGAGTTTTTGGCAGGAATCTGCTGAGAGGAAG
Source organism: Sarcophaga peregrina (assembly GCA_014635995.1). Lineage (NCBI taxonomy): Eukaryota > Metazoa > Arthropoda > Insecta > Diptera > Sarcophagidae > Sarcophaga > Sarcophaga peregrina. The sequence goes on along the minus strand of CM025789.1, from coordinate 25,808,741 downwards.
TCGCCGAGGAAGAACACACTATCTACTAGACTACGATAATATTGGGGTATAAAATTAGAAATCTTCATCCGCCTAGTAAACAGTAATAAATCTATCTAGTTCGCATCTATCCGATGCACAGGGTGTGGCGCCAATATTCAGCCTATCCACATTCATTATTTCACTTGGCATGTACACAAAAATAATACAACGCGACTCCGAAAGCATAAACCACTGCTGCTGTGGCCCACCAGTATCGAAATGTTTGGAGTTCAACTGGTAGTAATCGATCTTATTGCGAGGTCTGACAGAAGACTTAATTCTGGTACCACGGGAAACAGGAGCCCTTGGAACCTTGGTTCCAGCCTGGCTGTTGGTATGGCTCCTTTTGGGAGCATCGTGGTGGCTGTGGTTTGGACCCAAATCGCGGGAAGAGTCTAGTTAGCCTCGGTGTAGAGTTGAATTCTCAACCGGGTGCCGTAACCCAAAGATCGGAAGGAGTTTTAGATAGGCTTCACTCCTAACCAAGTGGGAAGTCATGTCCAAATACATGGCTTCGAATTGATACTCAAGTGTAGCAATCTGTTCCATTTGGGGGCGTTGGTAGACGCATTGTATTTCATCCTGTGCGAAGAGCACCGTGGGATTAGGTCCACGCCGACAGGCACCCACGTAAAAACCAATCATCGTTGCTTCAGTAACAATGTTGTTGAATTCCTTTAGAATTGCTTTGATAACAGGAAGCCAGAGAAAGGGTAAAGGATATAGGATTTCATTCATCTTTTTTGACTTCTTACAGTTGCTGGTGAGAGAAGCCATCATCTAAGACACACATAATTGGTCATTAGAACCCATCAGTCAGGATTATTGACCTAGTTTCTCACACCACTTATGTTGTGTATGTTAATTTTATACATGAGTAGCGGTCAAAGTCGACTCCGAACGATAGATTTTTTTGAGAAACTTTTCATGGCAATTTTATTTACTCTCAGAGTTTTTGCCAGAAATCTGCTGAGAGGAAATCGCCGAAAAAATACTTTTTGTATTTTGTTTTGACGTCTGGCCTGGGACTCGAACCCTGGCTTTTTTTTTTGGTCGAATACTTAATTACTTAATTGGTAATTAAAAATCTTTAGTCAGGATTACGACTGTTTACGGTGAGAACACCACCCATGTTGTTGGTGTTAATTTTATGCATGAGTGGCGGGGACTACAGATTAATGACGACTTCAAACGGTAGATTTTTGATACAAAAACTTTCCAGAAAACTGCTATAATAATAAACTTTTTTATTTCTTTTCCTACGAGATTTATTAGCTGGGGTTTGAACCACAAGCTAATAAGCGTACACACTACGTACTATACTAAGGCAACTAAAAAATGTTGGTTAACCAATTAATAATAAAGTTGTGCTAACCAACATCAAGCTAATATACTAAATACATTTTATTGCGTGCTATGATCCTGTGGGAGAGAGATAGGAGTGAGAAAATTTTTTAAAATAAAAACTTTTCATACAATAAACTTTAAACTCTCTTTAAAAGGAAAGTTTTAAGAGAGTAATGGGCTGCCATAATATAAATGAAGTACAGAGAAATTTGTTTTCTACACATTTTTGCCATTCTGTCTATTCCCAAGGAATTCCGGGATCTTGGTTAGGTTATCCAACATGTAAATTGAGAACTTTTAATGAAATTAAAAAAAAAACAGAAACAAATTCATTGAAAGTAAAATATAAATTCGTTTAAATATTTTATTTTAACTGCGGATTTCCTTTATACAAATTGCAAAAAAAAAAATTGAAATTAAATCGTTTTATTACTTAAAAATTTAAATGATAACTCAGTTACACTTTAAACCACATACACAGCATACTGTACCACGCACAACAGAAACGCACACACGTGTTTATGTATGTGCTAAATACATATTAAATCTAATAAATAATGGACAACGACCTTGAACTTTAGTTTGTGTAAGGATTGTAGAACTGCAGTCAAGTTAAAAACTGCAATAAAATGATGGCGTGTAACAGTTAAAGGACAAAAAACCAACGATAGTAATAACAAACAAAACAAAAAAAAAAAAACAGAAACAAAAGTAAAAATGGAAACGAAAACAAAAATGAAAAGACAACAACAAGAACAAAACAACAAAATTAACTTTAAATCTGTGTCATCACAAACCTTTTAGGAAAATCCATACAAACGAATACATGCCACGATTTTTATGCACACACAGGCCAATATAGTATGTATGCATGTATGTACGAGTATGTGAAAATGTACTCCGTAACAGATGTATGTTAAGGAAACAGCAAGTAAAAGAAAATGTTTGCTTACACATATGAGTATGTGTTCAAGCATACATACTAGAGATATAGGGCCCTTATCAAAAAAAAAAACCAAAGTAACGGCTTATACGTTAATAACAGTTTATATAAGAGACTATCACACATGGAAGGGTAAGGAATACTGCAGAAGCATAGAAGAGAACACAAAAGTAAGAGAAATATTTTTACGTTTTCAATTTAAAATCCTAATCGTTAGCATTTTAAGCCTTCGTTCAGTTTTTCTCTTTCTCTCTGGTCATTTGGAAAAAAGTCTGTGTTTTGCTAGCTTAAGACTACATACAGTGTTGCTCAAAACTAAACCAAACCAGAAATAAACATACTTTTCGATTTTTATTCTTCAAAGTAACTACGCTTGATAGCAGGTAAGAGTACCTGAAGGCTTTGCACAAACTCCTTTCAGTATTCACAGGTTTTATGCAGAATTATGCATAGTGGTGGTGCTATGGGTCGACGTCATGTTGAAATTTCCAGGAGCATGACATTGTATCTGTCAAGTGTACTAACATTATATTGATTTTATGTTAAGAATTTTAAGCTTTCCTCTAAAAAAACAACCAACCATCTCTACACATAGCAGTACCTAGACAATTTTATTTTTTATTTTTTTTTTTACGCCGAGGAGGGGTAAATGTACCTAACCGCACCCATCAGGAAGTCATCGCATTCTCCGTGTGTGGGGACCTCACCCACTAAATCCTCCCTCGTCTCGTGGACTGTTGTGACCACTCCGGAACTACGGTGATATTACTTTGGAGTGGAGTCCTTTTGGCCCTTTGGCCCCTGCATGCTTATATCCGCGTCCGGATTGCGTATCGAAAGTTAAGGAGACATCTAATTATCTCCACTATTTCCTCTTCATTGGTTCCTGAATGGAATATCGTTTGACACGTGTGGTAGAGTCATCTATTCCGACGTGCCTACATGTTATGCAGTCTCAAGATCACTCTTCTTCAGTCTTAGAATGCGCTCCACGTAATTCGCCACAGAAGCGCAATTCTCTCTACTCACAATCATAACTCCGACAATGTCGTTCCAATCATCAACGTCAGTATAGAGCAATAGCTCTGCCAACGTGCACATTCGAAAACAGTGTGTTCTGCATCATCAATTACTTCCCCTTCCTCGTAAAGGCAGTAAGGGGAGTCGGTCTTGCCTATTCTGTACAGATATTTCCTAAAATATCCGTGACCCGATAGCATCTGCGTAACGTAGTAATTTACCTCTCCAAATTTGCCGACCAATCCATGGCTTTATGTCCGGAATAAGTCTCGCCTTCCTCTGTCTCCATACTTCCATCGTCGTTGCCATTCTTAAATGGTGTTTCCAGCCGATTTCGCCTTATAAATCTCCATCCGCTCAGCTGCAAGCAGATCCACAGGCTTTGTACCTGCTATCACAAGTACGGAATAAGTCTTGCCGTCCACCTTCCTCTGTCATCATCGTTTCCATCGGCGTTGCCATTCTGAAATGGTGTTTTCCCTGAAGTGATCGGTTATATGATTTCCAGCCAATTTCGCTCTGCTGCCAGCACAGTCACAGGGATTGAACCTGCCATCACAAGTACGGCTGGGACGGACACTGTACGATATGCCGACACGATACGTAATGCAGCCGTTGTCTGTACCGATAGAAGTAAGTTTGTCCGCTTTTTTAACTTCTATCGTTTCGTCCCAAATTCGCACTCCCATAGAGCATAATGCTGCTTCCAACCTCCATCAGGAGTCTCCGTCTTGTCGGTAGTGGGCCTCCAATATTCGCCAGTACCTAGACAATATTGAGATTACAAGCGTTGATTAGCTAGTTTTCTATTCCATTGGCCTCTAATCTAGTTTAGATATTATCAAGGAACTTTAGGCCGAGCTTAAAGCAATAGCATCAATCAGAGGACTGAAGTAAAATGGCGATTGTGTGACCGCTAACTAGTTGACTTCAATTTTAATGTGGTGGAAGAGAAAGATAGGCAAAGTTTCAATGGGATTTAATGGAACTGCCTGAATTACAAAATTATTATTCTTAAACGAAATGAAAGTTGCATGAGGACTGAAAGTAAACTTGAGAAATACTAAATCCATATTTGTGAATATCGATAACAATCAAAACGTTCTAAAGAACGATAATATTTGTGAAGGCTTCGTTAATGTTGTGCCAACTTGACAGTGTTATCGATAACAGGGTAGTATTACAGTAATTATAGTCGTTTGTGAATATTGCTTTTTAGGTTTTTACCGTACCTATACGTAGTCAATGCAGTAGCCGTAGTTTAGCAGGTAGCGTGTCGGCTTATTGGACGTAAAGCCACGCTTCAAGCCCCAGGTTAGACATCAAAACGAAAATATGAAAAAAAAAATATTTCTTCGACGACTTCTTCTCAACAGATTTCAGGCATAAACTCTGAGAGTAAATATAATTGCTTTGAAAAGCTTCACAAAAACCTCCCGTTTGGAGTCGAGTTTAAACTGTAGGTAGGTCTCAACACTCATGTAAAAAAATTAACACACACAACATAAGAGATGTGCGAAGTTAGGTTGGAATCTTGACTGAAGGGTTGTAGTGCTCAATTACGTACGTATACGCATTTAATTTAATATTTGTTTAGTTAGTTTTGATTGTCACTGTATATACTGCGTACATAAAAAAAAAAATAAAATGGAAATAAACAAGTTTGTTCGTTTGTTTTTATCTGTATTTCCTATTTCTATGCTGGTAATCAGTTTGTCATTCTGTTTTAGAAAAAATTTGCAATAAAAACAGTGTCAAGGAGAAATTTCAACAAAAATTTTATTTCGAAATGTCAACGAAAAACGAATACGAAAAGCGAAAATGAATAAGAAATCTGAAATTTAAATTGAAATTGTCGTTACGAGTAGATTTATAGCATAAAGATAAAAGTTATAAAAATAAGATTGAAATCTACTACAAACGTTTTGAAGTTTAGTTTAGCCAGATGGTGCTTTTTAGTATACACTAGTGTAAGGGGCACGGCGATTGTAAGCAAAGTGGAAACAGTTTTTATGTATTTTTCTTAAACCATATAGTAATAAGTAATGCAATTTTGAATTCCATATTTTAGAATTTATTTTTTGTTCATGATAGTTTCATAACTTCGAAAAATCGTAAAAATCAACGTGGTTATCCAAATAAAAAAAAATAAAAATTCATGATTATTTCTTAAATAAAAACAAAAATAAAATATTTATTCCATTAATTATGTTCTCAATATATTTCACATTTCTTTGCCGGATTCATGGGACTATCTTTCGTATTGCATTTGAAGAGCCATGTAAACTCTCTTGAATTGGATAGGGTACCAATGACCCGAAGTTCGGCAGGTGCATGTAAATCCGTATTGGCGAATAAGCTTTTAAACTCTGGCAGTGCATTCTCACACCAGAGTTGGGCAAAACTTATGAAAAACAATTGGCGATTGTTGAAATTTAAACTTGGAAGAGTTTCATTTGTTAGCACTTTTTCTTCATTATGTGAGGATAACCAAAGTTTGTAGGCATCATAGGCAATATTAACACCACCATTATCGGCAATATTTTCCGATTGTGAATCACTTTCTGGTAAATAATGGCCATTATATTTGTATTTGTGATATTGTTCTTTGAAGCATTTACGTCGCGAATCAAATTCGTAAGCGGATTTCTCATCCCACCAGTTATGGGCCTGACCATTCGGATCATATTTACGTCCTTCATCATCGAAACCATGAATCATTTCGTGAGCTAAAAAATAACCCAGAGTGCCATACTGTACAGCCCTGGGATAAGGGTCAGTCCAAAGGTAGTACGGTTGCAGTATAAATACTGGTATTTTAATACGATTATCCAATACATTATAGACCGGCGTGAAGGATAACATTTGGGGATCTGATTCAGTTTTCTTTTCCAATTTGTTTTCCCTTTGTGACTCAGTATGTTCGAGTATGTTTTTCACATTCATCACATAGTTGTTGGTGTCTATGTCTAGGTATTTATATAGTTCTGCAAAGTTTACATTATCATAGGAATTAATGGTCAAGTTCATCATGAGCAATTTTCTAATGGCCTCCTCACGCGTCTCTTTACTCATCCAGTAGTATTTATCAGTTTGTAAATTACGCTGAAATGCTTCTTTAATGTCCTGCCACAAATCATAGATTTCTGCTTCGGTTTTATTAGAACGATATCCATTGTAAATAACGTGATCAATAAATTTACCAAAAAATTTTTTCGTTTGATATAGACAATCCTCTTGCATATCTGATTGGACGATATCAACTAAGAACTCCTCCAAAAACAACCAGAGTATATAGTCTTCGACTACATCATCCTCTGTGGAGTTGAAAACCTCATGCAAACCGTCCAAATATGATTCGTCATAGACATAAACTTGATTGGGTAGACGCTTGGTGCCCAAAGTCAATTCTAAATATTCACGAACATCAAATAAATTTTGATATTTTTCATGCAAATCAGTGGTATTGTACAGAGTCACCATTTCTGAAACACTTTTGCCGGCTTTACTATCTGTGGCACCCTGAATTAAATCAATTTCAAAAGATACAATGTTCTCGGCCATTGTCCTGGCCATTGTTGAATCAATTTTCAAATACAAATGCAAATATTGTGCTATTCTATCCACATTATCTTCTTGGGTTAATTTGAATTCGGGTTGTCCTATATAGGCCATATTGGTTTTGGATTTGTCTTTGATATCATCAAAAATGTCCACGGAGAGTATAGTCGGCTTGCCATAACGATTCTGTATTTTGGCCACTGTAGACCACCAGTGGAAATTGTTGGTTTTATTCAATTGTTGCTGTTGCTGTTGCTCCTCCTTCTTTTTAAATGCTGAAAATTCGCCAAATTCTTTATAAACTTTTGACAGTTCAGCAAGATATTTCCCTTTTTCGGCTTTTGTTAACAAGCAAGATTGATAGAAATCTCTGACTTTATCCTCCACTTGTCCACCATCAGCGGAATTATTTTTCTCCAATAAAGCTTTCAATCTCCTCTCAATGCCACTGTTGAGTGACAAAAACTTATCGGTGTTCACTTTGCCATTCTGTGCGGGATTAATTTTTTTCCAATTACCACAGGCAAACTCATAAAAGTCATGGCATGGATCCACATTGGGGTTCATGAAATTCTTTATATCAGCTGCTTTGGCGTATCTCAGAATTGCTTTACCCCGTTCACTTTCGAAATCTTTCAGAGCTGCATCAACACTTTGTAAGTTAAGCGCGAAGCACCAAATAACTACGAAATGGAGTAGGCAAGGGCCTTTGAAGAAGTATTTCATTTTTATTTATTTTTTTTCTGAAAACTTTAATTTTCATGTGACGCTCTTAAATCGCAACCGTTACGAGAGAATATTTTAATCAGACTGATGAAGTGTTTGCATTTCAATAATTTCTTCTTCTTTCTACTTGTAAAGCTATTCTTATCGCATAAATACTTGTGTTGCTTTCTTTGTCGTTCCACAATATTATTATTCTACAGCAAAAGTCTTATTTCCTTATCAGCGGTTTTTAATACAAACATATACCGATGGGGTATTCATATTTACATACATACATACATTGCGGTGGTGCAATTATGTTTTCAATTTATAATTGAATTTTAACCCTTAAAAAGCTTCATTGTTATCGGACTTTGTCTGTTCAGACTCAACTCGATGCTTAAGTAATATTATCAAATGACTTAACCTCACATTTATTTCTATACACGAAAATACACTTGCAAGACCCCCAGATTAATTTATCACATTGTGGTGAGCAAGCTCTTTGTATAGGCTCTTAAATATGAATGCTAAAGTCCATCTTAGTACAGATATCGGGAAAACTTTCTAGCTTAGATCTGCCGATAATAAAAAATAACAATACAACATCGAACATTTTACCGAAACGGTTGTCATATTGTAAACCCGAGGAAATCGTGATTAAGTCATAGAAGGTTCATGAAAATTTAAAACCGCAAGCAACACAAATACTTTACCGCTGCACATTTGGCAGAGACTGGAAAGAGGACAATTTCAACATTTACGTTATACTGAGACAGCTGTGACCTATGACGTCATGGAATCGTAGAAATTTGGGAATAAAATTTAAATGGGAAAGAATTTAATAAGATATGGAAATTGGCATTGTAGTCGCCATACTCTAGTAGGTTAGGTCGGTGTGGCTTCGTCTAACCCAAGTTGTAATAAACGAAATATGAAAAAATATTTCTTCAGCGACTCCCTTTCAACAAATTTCTGGTAGTGAAAATAACATTTTTTGAGAGTAAAAGCAAAATTTGCCATGAAAAGTTTCTTAAAAATCTGTCATTCGGAATCGACTTTAAACTGAACGTCCCGACACTGACGTATAAAATTAACACATACAACATCAGTGATGTGAGGAGCTCAGCCGTAATCCTGACTAAAGGTTTATAGTACCTATTATGTGCAGTTGTTTCGATTAACGTCGTCAAAAATTTTGTTCCCTGCAACTTCGATTTGCGTCGTCATTCGGTTTACATCGCCTCTGTTGTTTATAAACAAAATCAGGGGAATTCCCTTTTTAAAAAAATTCAATACGTAAAATTAAAATTTAATTATTTTAGTTGTTTGTTGTTGTTGTAAAACGTACATAAACAAATTCATCTGGTAGTATGAATTATTTGAAATTTGATTTACGTCGCCTTTTTCCAGAACATTCTACGACGTAAATCGAGGGAATACTGTATTATATGAAAATTGGCGTGAACAATTCGGGCAATGAGACCTTTGAAATTATACTGGATTTAGGTGCATTACATGAGGTAGTGAAGGGGCAATGATTAGGATAATGTGAGTCGAATGAAACAAGAGACTCTTTAAATAGCTTTTTGACCATTACGACTGTCCCTAGATAAAACTCGATGTCTCCAAACCTTGAAAAATGCTTTGTAGCTACACTGAGTAAAAGGGACGGACCAAAATGTACAAACTGCGAAAGTGTTACAGGGACCATAAACTCAAAGGTATTTGCCTAGTCGCCGTAGTCTAGTAGGTAGTGTGTTGGCTTATTAGACGTAAAGCCAGGGTTCGAACCCTAGGCCAAACATCAAAACAAAATACAAAAAATATTTCTTTGGGGATTTCCTGACAGCAGATTTCAGGTAAAAACTCTGAAAGTAAATAAAAAATTGCCATGAAAAGTTTCTCATAAAAATCTATCATTCGGAGTCGACTTTAAAATGTAGGTCCAGCCACTCATGTATAAAATTAATGCACACAAGATAAGTGGTGTGAGAAAGCTAGTTCAATAATCCTAACTGAAGGGGTGTAATGACCCAATGTGTGTATTAAAAATGTGGCGTAAGGAAGGAAGAATAGACGATAGAACATTGCAATATTAATTAAAATTTATGCCACCATCTGAGTATTTAGTTTCTATGGTTTTTTATCAGAACTACACTGTCGCTGTAATGTTGGGTCTATGCCGAAAGGATGGTTCCACTTAGGCCAAATATGATGCCGCAGTCTTTCTTAAACCATCCAAAGATTCTGATAAAACTGCTAAGGCTCCCAATATTCTTTTGAAAGTCAAGTTATTGCCATTGGCCACGAAACACAAAATGTTCTTTAATGACTTCAAAAAGACTTCTTTAAAGTTTGATTTTACTTTTCGAGCGGCATACATACATCATTGGTCATTACAACTCTTCAGTCAGGATTATTGATCATGATTCTCACACAACTTATGTTGTGTGTGTTATAATTTTATGCCTGAGTCGCGAGACCTACAGTTTAAAGTCTACTCCGAACGACAGAATTTTTTTTGTGAAACTTTTCATGGCCGGTGTTTTTTTACTGTCTGAGTTTTTGCCTAGAAATCTGCTGAGAGGAAATCGCCGCAGAAATAATTTTTGTATTTTGTTTTGATGTCAGGCCTGGGGCTCGAACCCTGGCTTTTACGTCTAATAAGCCCACCTGCTAGACTACGGCGACTTCAATGAAGGCGCTGCTTTAATGAAAACTATTAATCATGAATTTCTGCAAAAATTCGCCAGATTTAATGAAGAAGGTATACTTGATGCCTTCACTTGCGAGTCACCGCTACCAGTTGAACTGTCACAAGTTAAGTTTTCTGTGACAAATTGAGTTTTCTGTCTGCGATGGATACGAAATAAAGATCTTAAACTATAAAACTGTCGGTTAAGCTGTATAAAGGTAGTAACGAATCACTCATAAATTAAGTTTGACATGTGAAATTAAAAAAAAAAAATTTCCCACACTAGTTTTCAACATTATAGGCTCCTTATTTATATTCGTTATCTTTTGTTTTCTTTGCTTTTTTGATACGAAAAAGACGAAAAAGTAATTGATGGACATTCAAATAAAATTTTACCTATTTCGATGGCTTTCCAGGGACACACACGTATACGTCAATATATTTTATTCTTGTTTCTCCAGCAATTACATGATGGGATTACAACTTCTTGAAGATTTTGCTAAAAGAAAAGAAGAAGTTATTGCAGACATGATTTTATTTATTTATTATTAGATGAGGGTTTTAAAATTATTTTCTCTTTATAGGTAATTATAGGCACCTTTAATCTTTTTGTTTTCTTAATTTGTTATCATTTTTCTTAGAATTTAAAAATTAAGTTTCATTGCATTTTAAAATGCAAGACATATTTTTTATTTGCCTTTATATATGAATGGTTTATTAATTATTAAAATTAAATAAAAAAACAACGAGATTTTTTATGACCTTTTTGCTCTTGTATTCTCCCGTAAACTATATAGTACAAGAAGAAATAAGAGAAAAGCAATGCTTTGAAGTGTTGTGGCAATTCTTCATTTCATTTTATTTGTTTCAATGCTTTCGAAATAAATATTGTTGTTGTCAGAGAATTTTATAATTTTTCTAGAAGACTTCTTTAAAAATTAATCCACTGTGCAAGAGGCTAAATGACTAAAGTACTTGGCAAAAAATTGTAAATACATTTTGACTATTTCTAATGAATTTAAAGACGATCATGTTAAAACATTAAATATCCTGCATCACAATCAAAGATCGCCAACAAGTATTCAAAACGATAAGTAAATTCGAGTCATACTTATAATTTCTGCTACTTATACGCATTCATACTTATTTTATTATCATACTCACAGTACTCATATTCAAAGATTGTACTCATCGTACTCATACTTAACAATACGCATGATGTTGTTGATTTCGACTCGCCGTTACTTAATATTTACACGAAGCACAAAATAAGTATGATTCGCGTATAAACACTACAGTACTCACAAAAAGGTTGTGTGTATGCTTTGCTTGTTGTCTTTGTATTTTCTTTCTTCTTTGCTTGTAAATGCAACAACAATCAAGACTGTAAATTTTGATGAATGATTCGAATCACTTGAATTATTTATAAGTATTATAAGTACTTGAAGTCACCGTGGTCTAGTAGATAGTGTGCTGCCTTATTAGAGGTAAAGCTAAGGTTCGAGTCCCAGGCCAGACATCAAAATAAAATACCAAAAAATATTTTTTCGGCGATTTCGTCTCAGCAGATTTCTGGCAAAAACTCTGAGAGTAAATAAAATTCCCATGAAAAGTTTCTCAAAAATCTGTCGTTCGGAGTCGACTTTAAAACTGTAGGTCTTACCACTTATGTATAAAATTAACTCACACAACATAAGTAGTGTAAGAAACTCGGTCAATAATCCTGACTGAAGGGTTGTAATGACCAATTCTGTATGTATTATAAGTACACTTCCAAATTTATCAATCTGAATGAGTAGGCCTATGAATCAAACATATTTCGAATGTTATGAGTTTGATGTCAACGTTGTACTCATACTCATTGCAACCTATATTTATAAATCAATGTTGTAGCGAGTACGAATTATTCAGAGTAGTTGAATTTCAATACTGATGACTCACTCATATTCAAAATTACTTGAGTACCTATGAGTAGCGAAAACACGATTCATTGTCGATCTCTGATCCCAATCAAGTTGGATTACAGACGACTCAGAGGGCCTATTTATAAAATTTAAAATTATTTCTAGTTATCATAATCATATCGTATCCTATTAATGCTTTATTTGAGCAGACCTTAACTACCATCTCGAACTTGTAATCAAATTAAAATCAAAAAAGCAACCAACTTGTACTGGCCCACTTCAAAAGAAAATCCCTGATAAAATTAGTCTTATTATTGGCAAATTTATTAACTCGATTTAAATCTACATTGATTATCGACATTTCAGTGGCATAAGTCCACGTATAGGTTAACAATATATTAAATTCTCCACACTGGGAAATTGGCCAATATTCCCTTTGTTCGTCCCAGTCTTGAATATTAATGAATTCCATTCATGTCAATTTAAAACTCAAGTTAGAGTTTATATTTGAATTTTTAATTAAACTGCTATTTGAATGGAAATGTAGAATACATAAGGCCCTGAGTTGCAGTTTTGATGTCGTAACTGGTGTACGAGTACACCAGGTCTGTGTTATGTCTGGCTTACTACCGTATTTCAAATTGTTCTGGATGTTATAGTTCGCAATGCTACTTGAGTAAGGTAAAGCATCAGTTGGTTTAACAATCAAGCAATTGAGAACCGAGAGAATACAGATATATCTTCCTCTTTTCGCATTGCTAGAGGTCTTAAATGATTTAAAAGAAAAAAATTAAAAAAAGCCTTGATTTTCAAGAGTATTTCTATGTCCTCGTTATGAAGAGTAGCAGATTTTTGTGCTCTGCCTATTGGCATATCTGATAGTCAGATAGGCAATAGGAGATTTTCGTTTGCCAATACTGAAAGCATCTGCCAGACTATCTTAACCCTGCTTCCAATTACACATTTACGGATATTTGTTCAAAGTCTAGCTGCTGTGCCTTGTTGCTTCTGTTTGAGACCAATGTTCTGTTGATTTTTTCATTCATATCGACGCCTCCGTTCTATAACATTCTAAGTCAAAACGAGTGTGTTTTGAGTTATGAGCTCTCAAAGTGTGTATTCTAAGTAGATTTTTCCCTATAACTTCGGAACGGATCGGCGCATCTTAACCAAATTTTGTCAGTATTTAAGTTAGAGAACGTAGAATTAACGTAGTATGAATATTAAAAACGTTCTAAGTACACTTAGAACGTTATAGAATCGAGGCGTCAATATTATTTGTCTTGCCGTTGACACTACACTATCTTGTTTTGAATAGACGTACAAGTAGAAACAATTTTTGTTCGCCGTACACTGTTTCCTGTTGCCAATCATCCGTTGCAAATGAACTTTGCTTCTAAACTTTTGAGAGAATTAGACTACTTTTAAGCAAAATTGTACTACAATAAACGTTCAAAATTAATCACATACCCCAATATCTTAGTAAAATAAAAATATAAAAACAAATTTTATAATAAACTTTTAATTTAAAAAAAAAAAGCGATTTACACCTCTTCCCCTAAGGCATACTTCCCTTTCATCATATTTAATGTGATATTTGTTTGTGCACAATATTAGGCAAACATTTATTTTGGCTTTAAGCATTTTCATTTAAATACTTAGAGAACAACTCACAAATGCGAGGGTTTGTTTGTCTACATGAAATGGGACAACACATGGGAAACAAACACTCATTCTCCCTGACACTTTACAATGGACAAGAGACATTTACAATGTCAATGGAAAAGCTGATAATTTTTAATGAAAGAAATTTAGGCAATTTACACTTCCCCAATGAGTGACAAACGGACGGAAGTCAAAAATATTTTAAACAAAACAAAAACGAAAAGAGAAACGAAAACAAATACAAAAACAAACAAAAAAAAAGCTTAACTTTGAAATGGAAATGAACAAGTGGGGACAGAAGTTAAAGGACAGAAGAAAAATATAACCTTTAGGGGAAATTTTATAAAGGTCTACTGCCTGCCATTGTGACATACTAGGAAGGCGGTCTCGAAAATTACTTAAGTAGGAAAGAAAATACAATAAGTATGGAAAACTGTTCTTTATAATCGGACATAATCTGATTGCAACGCTAAGCACTTCTAATTCTAAGGAATTTGGCTTGTTTTCCACCAACTTCATCACTTAAACATTCAACTGGAGAAAAAAATTGGTGCATGCTTATCATAAAAAAAACTAACGTCATGAGCTTGTCTGCAAATGAATTGTGTTTATCTGCTTTAGACACGATTCAACCATTCCTATCCACTATTCTGACAGATCCTTTATATCATCCTTTATCTGTTGTTTGCATAACTCATCCATCTTAAGAAAATCTTCACGAAACTCTTTCCCTTTGAATATAAAACAACGCAGTACCTTCCAATTGCTATCATTATATATTTATCATGCCTCGTACAACTTGACTCATTAAAGGGACTTTAAAATTCATGAATTTCTATGTTTTTTCTACCCTTTTTGTATAACCAAACTATCGTTGCTTATTAAGGTGGACGTTTGGGGCGTATGATAAATAATAAAAATTTTATAATCAATCATACGACCAGTCGTACGCTTCACTGTTCATACTTTAAACGTTTTTTTGTGATTTCCTTACAGATTTTTTTTTTATTGTTGACCTTAAGACAACAATAAAAATGAAAATAAAACCAAAAAATAATTTATTAAAGATTTTTTTTATTCTATTTTTTGTGTTCTTTTTCTTTTTCCTGTTTTTGTTTCTCTTTTAGCCATACCGATAGTTTATATTCTGGCAATTGTACCTGGCCTTATGCCCTGGGATAGTGGTTATCGTTTCCTTTCGTTTTGCCATGTGTTTGGTTCAGTGGCACCCTGGTGTGGCAGTTTCGTTTATCATCTCTTCATGAATATTGAAAAAGGCGAAAATGTCTACTATAGACTGCTGAAGCTGGACATGGTTGGCATATGGGTTAGCCAAAGTTTTGGTAAGTTTTCATGTTGTTTCTTCTTTTTTTATTTTATTTGTATAATAAAACAAGGAAACAGAATAAATCATAGCCGGGAATCTTAAATCACAGTTATTATATGAAGTGTTCCAAAAGTAAAGTCTTTAAATACAAAAGTAATGCGAACATAATATTTCTTGCCTTTATTTTAACTCATTTAGGGGCATTTTTACAACTTGCCGTTAATTAACGGAAGGATTTTAACGGGTGATAAATTGTGTTTCATCATTATAAGTGGACATTAAGGTAGAAGTGACCGTTAAGTTAAAGGGAGGATCATCCTACCACATAACTTTATTTTATCATTAGGTTGTAATATCGTAAATAAGTTAAAGGTGACTTTAAGTTCACTTTAGCTAACGTAATGCATAGATTAACTGCATAGATTATAGATACCATAGCACTCTAACACTTTGTGAAATCTTTAAACAATCTCCTTAGCAACAGGCAATAAATTTTTCGCAAAGCTTTTTCTATAGGTAACTTGCCAATATCATTCCCGAAGGTTGTGATTTTTGAAAATTTAAGGCCATTCGCCAGTACATAATTATTGTCGATACCTTTTGTATTCAGTAATCTATTTTTCAATACACACATACTTACACACGTAACTTGTCATTACACCGCTTCTGTCAGGATTACGATCCAGCTTCTCACACCACTTGTTTTGTGTGTGATAATTTTATTAATGAATGACGGAACCTACTGTTTAAAGTCACCTTCGAACGACAGATTTTAGAGAAACTTTTCTCGTCATTTTTATTTACTTTTAGAGTTTTTGCCATAAATCTGCTGAGAGGCAGTCGTCGAAGAAATATTTTTTCATAACTCGTTTTGTTGGAGATGTCTGACCTGGGGATTAAACTGTGGCCTCACGTCTAATAAGCCAACACACTACCTACTATAATGCTCAGTACGATCTGTAATAGATGAGATCATATCCGTCCAGTTCAAACTCCGCTCTATTTATAAACCTTTTTTAACGACCTCTTCTCTTTCACTTGAGATCAAAATTTCCAGATTACAGTAGTCATATTGGACTACAAGCCGGTAATTTTTTTTATTAGAAACAAATCCTTTATTAGGTTAGTATTGTCCATCGGTAAGCTGCGACTTTTATACACATCCCTAAGTTCAAAGGCCAAGAACGAATCGAACCTATAGCTATCTCTGATGTGAAGCATATTTCAGTGAAAGTGTTCTGCATCAATTGAAACAAATTATTGATAGAAGGTTATTATCGAGATTATGCTAATTTACCTCAGGTCAGGTCGAAGTGGTAGCTCTGATATCACAAAGCTCAATTGAGCACGCATAGCAGCCCACTGTGATGCCACGGGTGAACGCAGTCCCGCAGTAAGGGAGAAGGAAGAAGTTGGTCAGCGCAAGGGTTCCATAACAAAAGCACGACTACCCCGCACTAGAAAACCATCCAGAAAGTTTGATGAACGAAGCTTTATCCTTGATATCAATAGATGATACCTCCGTTAAGCTGACAAGGAATGGGAGCCAAATAACCTATATCTACACCTAGCAAGAGACGGCCACAGACAAAGTGCAGTCTCCTCTTCCTCAGCGGACCTGCATCTATGACAGAAGTCATTAATAGAGAGCCTCATTTTTTCCGCGTGTCTGCCCATGACGCAATGACCTGTAAGCTCGGCCACTGTACTCGAGATGACGTCACGGCCAAAACCAAATAATTGGTTGGTACGCCTTCTATCCATCAAGGGCCAGGTAAGTCCAGCGGTGAAGCAGGACTCTTAATTCACTGAGGATAGGTTGACGTCCCGAAAGAATTTCCGTGCAATGGTCAACTTGACAGAGGTAAGTGACATACCTAATTTAACAGAGAAGGATTCCGGAAGGAGCACACCAACTCTGGCGAGGATGTGGTAAACCTCTCCACTATTTTTTTTTTCCAAATAGCTTTTGACCCACTCCTGCAAAATGTCATCAAATATTGTTATGATTGGAAATTACGACCTCATGTTTGGTTGCGTATTTAAACCAATTTTCAGTAAATGTTCGCTTAAAATAAACTAAATGTTGTCTATCTCGTCATAGACTAGTTCGGTTTTAACAACTCATAATTTATCACAACTTACTGATCCCACCAAATACAAAACTTAGCTTCACATATGATTGATTTCTTCTGCTCGGGGTTGGTTTAATATACCCTTTTATCAGCACAGTAATAATTCGATGCAAAGATCATATCTTTTTGAGCCGTTTAAGCATTTCACACACGCAAAATGATTTTTTAAATCAAACTCCTTGCTTTTGAATGAATCCTGCTACGTTTAAATGCTTGAAAATTGCTGTTTAAGTCACTTCAAAATTGGTTTTCAAATCCGCTGTTGGTTTTTTGTTGGCTTTGACGTCTTTAAGAAATCTCGGCGACTTCCTCTCTTCTGATAAAAATTCTAAGAGTAAAACAAAATTGCCATGAAAAGTTTCTCAACAATCTGTCATTCGTAGGCAGGTCTCCTCACTCTTGCAAATTATTTAACATACCCAACTTGATGATGTAGGATACGGGTTTGTAATCCTGACTAAAGGATTGCAATTATCAAGCAAGTAAGTAAGGAAGTTAATCGATGCCAGCCTTTCTTGCCTTTTTTCAATGTCGTACGCGTAATCCATGTATTCTAAACGACTTAACCTCTATTAGGCTGAGTTGCCTTTGTCCTAATTGTATAAAGAGCATTTATAAATAGCGGTGAGCTCTTTTCCAATAGAAATTTGAAATCCTATTTCATATCTTTAAACAGCCTATAAGAAAATCGATCACCTTTTTAACAAATAAAATGAAATAAAGAAACCTTAATTTGAAAGAGTCTTAATTTTACAAATAATCCATTAAATGAAAAGAATAAAAAAATTCTATTTCAATAATATTTTTATACGATTTTAAAGCCAATATACATATTTGCAAATAGGCCCTTGAATAGGATTAACAAGTCAAGGCAATGTCTTCTCCTATGCATGTTTTTAAACATTTCAGACCTTTTTTAACCTTTAAATCATTGTTCTCTTTTTCTAAAACCGCACACATTAAGATTCAAAGGATTAAATTAATATTTAAAGGAAATAATTTCTACAATAATTCCTATCATATTTATTACCTATTCTACATATGCTGGATAATTTAAATTTACGGCAGAAATTTTTTCGTGCTGTTATTAGAGTTCTTCTACGGGAAAACTTTAAGTAACCATCTGTACGTCCGTTTAACTATTCCCACAGAATAAATGTGGGAAAAAGATTATGAGCAATTGTGGTTTTCATTGCCCAATAAATCTATGAAGGAACATAAAAGAGTTGATCTGTTATTGTGTTCAGCAATATACTTGCATGAAGTCGCCTTGGTCTAGTGGGTAGTGTGTTGGCTTATTAGACAAAAGGCCCGGGTTCGAATCCCAGGTCAGACATCAAAACGAAAAAATATTTCTTCGGGCGACTTCCCTCTCAGCAGATTTTGGCAAGGACTCTGAGAGTTAAAAATTGCCATGAAGCAGTTTCTCAAAAATCTGTCGTTTCGGAGTCGGACTTTAAACTACTGTATGTCCCGCCACTCATATATCCAATTAACGCACACAGCTTAAGTGGTGTGAGAAGCTAGGTCGTAATTCCTGACTGAAGGGTTGTAATGGGCCAATTATGTAATATACTTGCATAAACCAAATGGGAGACGATGGAAACTAAAGTTTAAGACTTTAAAGCAAAGGATTTGAAAATGCCCAGTTTTGAATGGGAAGTAAAGCAGAAATGAAATGTTAAATGCTATAAAAGTGCAAGTTTAATACTCTTTTGATTTTAATTTAATCACATATCATCATATGGTACTTTTCATTGCTTGCATTGTATAGCAGCCTATAAATTAAAATATTCTCCAAAAAAATTCTCATAAAATGAAATTTTTTGGCATCCATAAAAGGAACTTTTAAAAGTCGTATCATAATAGCCATCTAGCTCTTTGCTTTTAGTAAAAAAATTTTATTAATTCTTACTTAAGCCACGATTTAAAGTTTTGTCGTCTATTCTTGTATTTTTTGTCTTCCATTTGGTTAATCAAAGCATAGTTTTTTTCCAAATAAAATATTTTCCGCATGGTTAACATTAAATGACCATTTAATTCAGGACCCAGCAGGCCATCGCCTGAAAGAAGTATTTTTTTTTTTTTTATTTTCTGTTCATTTTGCTTCCTTCCTGATGGTTTATATTTAACATTGAGAGACATTTGTTGTTATTGTTGTTGCAATTTAGCTTAACGACGAGACAGCCTTGTTATTACAAGTGGCCAACACTTGTATTTTTTTGCAATTTATTTACCACCCATTGCTTAAACAACAATCACTAATGATAACGTGGCTAGGCTGAGAAGTAATTTGATTTGTTTCCAGAGATTTCTATATCGGAGAAAGATCATAAATACACAACCCGGCAGCTATATCCAGGAATCTCTTACTGATTCAGGTAGCAAAAGACCCTGCAATCGTATTGATAAGCCATCGCCGATTACATAATTGGTCATTACAACCTTTCAGTCAAGATTATTGACCTAGTTTCTCAGACCGCTTATGTTGCGTGTGTTAATTTTATACATAAGCGGCAGGACCTACAGTTTAAAGTCGACTCCGAACGACAGATTATTGAGAAAGATCAAGTTGTTGAAAATGTTGATAAACATAATTTAAATTATCCCAGCTAGTGACAGTGTAAGCCTTCTTAAAATAGTCTAGGGCATACAAGTTTATAAGACAAGGATACAAAAAAAGAGACTTCCCTCTTCGAAACGCTACTGAATCTCAACAAATTCAACTCATTTTTGCAATGTTAAGCAAAGATGCTTGTACTCGTTAAATGGCAAGCCGTAGCTAATATTGATCAAAACAGAATCGGTTATCAGGAACATATCTTACAGCTATGTTAAGATATAAGTAAGTTTATCGAACGCCCATATAAAATTCTAGCTAACAACACGTATTTCAATATACCGACCAATAAATATAGAAAAGCCGTTCCTATACATTGACGCAGCCCACTAAAAAAGCAAATGCACTGCTAAACAGAATTAAATTTCAACGATTAGGCGAACAGAACGTTCGAAAAAATGTACCAACTAACCAAATAATAATACGCTGACCTTACCTACCTACCTAGTTGGTCATTACAACTCTTCAGTCAGGATTATTAACCTAGTGTCTCTCACCACCTATGTTGTGTGCCTTAATTTTATTCATAAGTGGCGGGACCTACAGTTTAAATTCGACTCAAAACGATAAAAACATACGATAGAGCGAATAAAATTTGTTTAAAAAACAAATTTTCCAGATCCAAAAGACAAAGTAATCCGTACAGAAGCCTTAACTAAATTAATGGGTTATTAGCCAGAATTATGGCCTAGCTTTTCACACCGCTTATGTTATGTGTGGTTATTCAGTGGTGGATCCTACTGTCTGAACGGCAGATTTTTGGAAAATAAATTTCATAAGAATTTTATTAACTCTCAGGATTTTTTTCCATAAGACCGCTGAGAAAGTCGTCGAAAGAAATATTTTTTCATAATTTGTGTTGTTTTGTTTTAGGGTTTGAACAACGGGCTCCGGAGAGGATGTAAATATTAGAGAATAAAACTTTATAAAACTTCCGAAAGAAATTTTCAAGTGCCCTGGTTAGCCAAGACTTAAACCGACGGTGCACGAAATACTTGATTCTTATGCTTTTATTACTACTTAGGTTAGGTTAGGTTAGAGGACGTGCACCTGTCGGTCAAGACAAGCACGATACCCGGAGGTCGAAATTGATCCATTGTCCTTAGGGGAGGAAGGAAATGGAGGATATAGGAAAGGGGAGGGAGAATGGGAAACGGAGGAATGTAAAGAAACAGACACAAAACAAAAGAGGTTGAGAGTGCGACTACACTTATGAAGCCCTAGCACCTTTCAACCAGCCAAAGCTGCTAATGAATCTGTGGAGAGCCTTGATGTCGGCTCTCGACACAGAACTCAAATTCTCAAAGAAAGTCCTGCCAAGGGTCCTCAACCTACCAAGGGCTGGCCAGTTGCAGAGGAGACGTTTGACAGTCTCCAACTCCTCCTCATCGCAATATACCCTGCAATAGTCCGGCTGGGATCTGTTCCAGATCCCCGTCAGCGACCTAATCTCGCAGTGCCCCGTGATAAAACCGACAACCAACCTTAAGCTGGCCTTAACCAAGCCCAGCAGTCACTCTGTCCTCTTGCTGTCCACAGCAGGCCTTAGACGCCTCGAAACAGAACAACCCTATCCGTTCCCCCAACGTCTCTGCTCTTCCCTCCTGACCCATCCTTCGATGAGGCCAAAGAGGTGGCAGACTGGGGGGTCAGGACCAACTGTCAAATCGCCATAGGAACATAGCCTCAGGCACAATGTAATCAGTGGCTTTTTCCTTCCGTAACTTCCGTCAGGAAAGACGGTATCCAGAACTCTGGAGTAACTATCGAGCGGTTTCTAACAACGATCCTCAGGCGTATGGATACGCGTACACCGTGCTACTACATACATAATGAGATTACAACATAGCTGCAAACTAAAGCGTTAAACTGACAAATATTTGAAAAAAAATCGTCAAAATCGTCAAAGGCGTTCATGGAAATTGTAAAAATAATCGTCACAAAATCGGTAAGAAAATTCGGTGTTATGTTCGCTAGAACGGACATATTTTTTAATGTTTTGGCCTGTTAAGAGAGTGCAAGAAATTCTTGATCTTCATCTGATCTTCTTACTATTTACACCACTTATATCCGAAAGAGAATGGAACACAACTCTTATTTATAGGCCGGTGCTTCAACGTCTACTTTGAGACTTCTATACTGCGTACAAGAGTGCGTACAAGAGAGTTGCTCATTAATAACGTACGTTTCCGTACGACAGTGATAGTTATGACTTCGAGCCTATTGTTCATATATAAGACACAGAGTAAAATTTTAAGCGATTTTTAAATAAAGAACCCTTTAATGAACATTTTTGCAAAAGCATTCATGGGTCTAGGGTGATTTTTTGAGGTTTTCTTAGATGTATTGCATGCAAAATAATGTTTGGCCTCCTGGGAAGGTTTTTGTCAAAACCGCTTGACAGTCAATGTGTTAAAGTGACTTTAATGTAGTAAATTAAAAAATACGATGTAAATTTTTAATTTCCAAAAATCGTCAAAATAAGGGAATAAATCGTCAATATGATCGTCAAAACTCGTCAAAATAAGGGCCATAAATCGTCAATATGATCGTCAAAACTCGTCAAAACTCGTCAAACTCGTTAATATGATAGTTTTTGAAAGCACAAAATCGTCAAAATGACGATAAATCGTCAAATCTGGCAGCTATGATAACAATGTAATCCTGACTGAATACGACCAGGCTTCTCACATCACTGTGTATTAATTCTGTACATAAGTAGCGGGACATGCAGTTTAAAGTCGATTTTTTAGAAACTTTTTCATGACAATTTTTATTAACTCTCAGTGTTTTTTCCAGAAACCTGGTGAGAGGTAGTAAATGAAGAGGAGAACCCTCAAAATAGATTTCATCGGCTTATATATGAGAGTTCAATTATACTAGTCATCGGATTAGGTAGTAAAAAGATTATTATAGTCTACGTAGTCTAGTAGGTAGTGAGTTGGCTTATTATACGTGATTTCTTGCTTCAAACTCCAAGTCAAACATCTCCAACAAAACAAAATATGAAAAAAACCTTTCTTCGATGATTTTCTCTCAACAGATTTCTTGATAAAACTGTGGGAGTAAATAAGATTGCCATGAAAATTTTCTCAAAAATTTGTTTTTCAGAGTCGACTTTAAATTGAAGAGCCATTTATTGAATTTCTATTTTAAAATACTTTTTAAACCGCCCACGCTAATGATAATCAGTATTATTACTATGTATGTACATAGATATACTATTACTATCATTACCTGACACAGTAAATAATCGCACGTGTATATTACGGTGTACATATATAAGCACTTTAGTTAGCATTCATTAAAATGACAGGCATAAATCGATAAATGCCTGGATTACATAAATGAATGTCATCCTTATAAAAATAAAAAAAAAAAATATAAAGAAAAATATAAAAAAAAAGATACAAAGCAATTAATTTTACAAACTTGCAAAATAATTTTAACCTGAATGGCAGTAGCATAAGCAGCATCATCAACCATATCAGCCGACTTTGTAAGCTTATCCTTAGTTGTGATATTTAATCTCTGGTGTAATTTACAATTTCTATGATGTCGTCACAGTCACTTGATACAGTCAAGCCAACATCAACAAACGACATACAAAAATTAATTATAAAAAAGCAACAACAACAACAACAACCTACAAAAATATGTAAACTTAAATTGTAATCCTTTAGAATGCATATGTACAAGCCATAAGGAAGGCAATTTTATGAAAATAGGCAGTATTTTATGAAATAAATTTAATTTTAAATAAAATATTTACATATTCTAAGTAATTACTTAAAATCATATGAGTATGTAGATATGTTTTGGCATATGTTGTGGTATTAAATACTCTTAAATAATGAATTTTAATTTCATATGGAATCATTAAGCACAATACATACCTACATAGATACATGTGATGCTTAAATCCTTTGGGAATTGCCAGCAGGCGTACTTTGGCAAATTGGTTAAATTTTCTAAAGGTCTAATTAACACACACAGATTATAATACACTTGAAGAACTTTCTGAAGGTTAAAGTTCATATTAACACAAGTTAATATATTATACACAGTACAGTATTAGTATATTGAGAGAAGATAGTTTATGAGGCAATTAAAAATTTCAATAAGTTTTAAAAATGAAACAAACCAAGCAGGATTTAAGCATAGCTGCCAGATTTGACGATTTATCGCCATTTTGACGATTTTGAGCTTTAAAAATATCATTTTGAGGATAGAACAGTTTAGGCCCTTATTTTGACGATTTTTGGATAACAAAAATTTACTTCATATTCTTTATTTTAGTACATTAATAGTCACTATAAGCTTTGTATTTGCTTTCCAAATTTAGGGTAGTAATAACGAGGAGTGAAGTATTATGTTTTTAAAGGTTCAATTAGTCGTGACTTTACCATAACGCTGTAGTCGTAAGATAATCCATAACCGTAAATTTAATATTAGCAGCAATCATTGCTGCCAGGGCCATAAACAGCTGTTTACGTTAATAGCACATATGTATTTTTCAAAAGTACAAAAGTAACCAAAAATACAAATGTGTATGCATGTAAGTAAATTCAGCAAACAGCTGTTTATGGTTATGGCAAAAAACCAAAATTCAATTGGTACATATGGTTATCGTTATGACTATGGCATTATGGTAAGTCACCTATAATCGAAAACGGTGATGTCTATAAAGTTGGTTAGAACAGCTGATTTATATGGTTATGGTTAAGTCACGACTAATTGAACCTTAAGTTATTTACGAACACCTATGATGATTTTTCTATATTTTGAGTCTTTTTCATCCCAAGAAGCCAAAAAATTACAAGCTCTTGCACGAAGGTTGTTTCACATACGAGTAGTCCGACTAAAGAAGGAATTTTGTTTGTAATACAGTGTGCAATCCACTGCCATATAGACCACACACGGATGTGTTCGCCGAGAAAAGCTAGTGTTACGGAGGAATACATGATTCCCGAAAACAAGTCCCTTATTTCTCTCAAGCAAAATTGGTTGTAATAGCGATAGAACAGTGAAACACAAGCCACATAGCAACGGTGCTTCAATGAATGAATAGAGTTCGATACCCTACCATCATTAACGAGCAACTTTGCTCTCTCCTGTACGCGGTCGAGTAGTCACAAAATATATGTTGAGGCTTATATATGAGATTGGATTTCATTCTCTTTCGGATATAATTGGTAAAAGTAGTAAGAAGATCAGATGAAGTGAAGTATTTCTTGGACTATAATTTTTTTAACTTCAAATTTATGTATTTATTCTTAGTGACCGTTACTTTTACGATTTCCATGAACGCCTTTGACGATTTTGACGATTTTTTTTCTGATAATTGGCGATTTTGACGATTTTTTTTTTTCCGATAATTGACGTTTTGATGCTTTATTTATCTGGCAGGCTATGGCTTTAAGTTATTTCTTTAAGAAGCATTATTAAAAGGAAAATTCTCTACATTTAAGTTTATAAATTTTTAAATACGGAGGTGGTTACAACATTACAAAATATACATATATTGCTTTACAATATACTTCACCTCCTACGAGGTGACTTATTTAAATTTTTAATAACTAATGTCTGGATAACTGAAAAAAAAAAATTCAGTTGATTGTAGTGAACGTAAAATCAAAAAAGGTTGTTTAGAACTTTGATAAAAAAAAATGAAAACAACCTTTTTAAACAAATTGAACTCATTTTGATCGATAAAATTTTGCCACTTATGCCAGCATCTATGACTCAAATCCAAGCCGACTCTAAAATAAGTCGACAACATTTTATCATTCTTGTGGTAAAGCAATAATTCCTTGAAGGAACAAGTCCTATCTATGCCAGTACATACATGCATAACATACATATAAACATAATTGGTCATTATAACCCTTCAGTCAGGATTACGACCTAGCTTCTCACACCACTTATGTTGCGTATGTTAATTTTTTTACATGAGTTTTGGAATCTACAGCTTAATGTCGACTCCGAACGATAGATTTTTGAGAAACTTTTCATGAGCAATTTTACTTACTCTCACAGTTTTTGTCAGAAATCTGCTGAGAGGTAGTTGACCAGGAAATATTTTTTCATACTTCGATTTTTTCGAGATATCTGACTTGGGCTTTGAATCTTGGCGTTATGCCCTATAAGCCTACACACTACCTACTAGACCATACCAGTAAATGATTAATATTCAACCCAGATATTAAACCCATAGTGATCAATATTTATTCCCAAGTAACAAACCCATTTTTAACAATATTTAACCCAAGAATCCCGAATCCTAAATAAGTCTTTCAACTGCAACATTCTTTATATCTTGGTCAGGGATCTCAAAAAGTGAGAGGTCAAAAATCTTCGTCTTTGCATGGTTAGAGAAGAACATTGCCTCATAAGGTAAAATTACAGTTTTTTCCACAGCGCCAGTAGAAATTATTTGCCGAAATGCCAAGTCTTAGAACATACATACATAATTGGTCATTACAACCCTTCAGTCAGGATTATTGACCTAGTTTCTCACACCACTTATGTTGTGTGTATTATTTTTATGCGTGAGTGGCGGGACCAACAGTTTCAAAGTCCTACTGACATACCTACTAATAAGAACAGTGGCCCTCTATTGTGAGGTGGATGGATGAGTTTGTCATTGTCTATCCATATATATAAAGGAGAGTCTGGCAATATCGAACGTGGTCTCTTTCACCAAGCTATATTAAGTTTCGCTGTGAAACGAGTGGATAATATTCAAATTAACTGAGGGAAATAAAATACCTATGTCTTGTAACAAATCGGAGATTGAGAGCTATTTATTGGCCCTGGCCAGTTCATCAATAATGGAATTTTAAACGATATTCCTATGTTCCGCAATCAATATAAGAGTTTGTTTTGAATGATTAAAAATTTCCTTGAAAAATCCTCGACATTCATGAACAAGGACAAATGTTGGGACTACATTCCTACATTCGTTAGAGACTAAATCATAACCTGATTTCTCATACCACTTATGTTGCGTGCGTTAATTTTTTTTATATGAGGTTTGGGACCTACAGCTTAAAGTCGACTCCGAATGATAGATTTTTGAAAACGTTTTCATTGCAATTTTATTTTACAGAGCTTTGTATTTTGTTTTAATGTCTGGCCTGGGGTCGAACCCTAGCTTTACGTCTAATAAGCCAACATACTACCTATTAGATTACGGCGACTTCCCAAGAGATTTTCTGACAAAAATCCTTCCACCCAACAAATATCGCTTTCATAGGAGTCATGGTCATTGCAGTTACAATTTTAGTGCACTTACGTACACTTGCTTTATTATTATAGTTGATGACTGTTGGGTTTATCCCACATTCTTTTTGTTTATTTTTTAAAATTCTAACTCATTGAATAGCTCTCAAATCCGTAATGAGCAATAAATGTCTTTCAATTAACAAAATTGTACAGTTTCGATAAATGCATTATGACAGTTTAATATGTAGCTCCATATAACAACAACAATAACAATTTAAAAAAATTCTTTTTTAATACCTGCCATTAGCATAAGATTTCGTACTTAACATCACTTTAAAAGTCCATTTGTTTTAATAATTTTTCCTTATTTTTTCCCAACCATCATGTCACCACCATGTCTATTGCTAAGCGATGTACTTGTAAGTGTAATGGAAAATAATTCTTTCCATATGTGAGTGAGTGATAATGTCCTCCGTTATGCAAACTCATTATTTTTAGTTTCATTGTGACATTTACTGTCACTTTCCTGTCAGCTTTCAAGACGTTATTTATACATTCATATTGTTGCCACTGTACTTATGAACACACTGACAGACAGACAGACATACAGACGTTGAGTTTAAGAAAATATTTATTATGTTATTAACTTAATATGTATAGCTAAAATTCATATTGATTTTGTTGTTGCTAATGTTTTAGCAGGTAATAAACGCCAATTTGTATTCATGCATTCACAAGTAAAAAATGACAAATAAATCCCTTTAGCCTTACTGTTTACCATCATTAATCAAATTGGATAAACGAACGGAACACCTTTAATTATTCACAAGTGTTTGATACGTACATATTAAGGGTATTCACATGTAAGTGTTTTTGAAATCATTATTGTGCTTGTATTAGGTTGGGAATGCTTGACATGACAAATACAAGTATACATGGGTACTTTAATACATTTCACGGGTAATGTTTGTTGTCATTTACAGAATGCTTCCAAACTTTTAAAGGATCGATCGATCGATAGGCAGCCGCCTGCTATTTTGATTTACAAGGCTTTTAAAACACAGCTGTTGTGAAGAAAATCCAACGATTGTCAATGTTTAAAAAAAATTTGAATTTTTTTTATACAAAAATAAAGTCTTTATTTTGCTCTTCTTGCTTAAATCACTATTACAAGTAAATAGGAACTACATTTAACAGACACATACAACAATAACAAAACCTTGTAATTCTACAAATACTCGCAATTATTTCCTGCCTAAGCGAACACCATGCTACCAACATGCCATCAATAAATCACACACTTCCTATGCGGATGCATTTGTGAGCCCAACTGGCAATTGAAAGCATCAGCAAAAGCATCAAAATTTGCAAACATGGCACGTAAACGTACTTCTTCTGGCGCATGGACATCAACAGCGGACAAACTACGATCCCATAAATCTGTGCACCATAATTGAGCTGAGCTGATGAAGAACAATTGTTGCGGTGTTATGGCATCCATGTTGGGCAAATGTTCCGGTGTATGATAGTGTTTGCTTAGCCACATCTCATAGGCAGCATAGGCTATCCGAATACCAACATTATCGGCTATATTCTCACCCTGAGCCTCCGAGCTGGGCAAAAACCTGCCACCAAATTTATGATGACTATATTGCTGACGCAAACATTCTTTGCGTGTTGCAAATACAACACTGGCATTACGATCCCACCAATTGTCCAGATTACCTTTGGCATCGTATTTACGCATGGTATCATCAAAACCATGAGCCATTTCATGGGCTATAATAAATCCTAAAGTGCCATATTTTAAAGCTTTGGGATACACATCATCCCATAGATAGCGCGGCTGCAAAAACGCCACTGGCAATATAACACGATTATATTGAGACTGCATAGATCGGTGATAAGCCAACAACTTCATAGGGATCTAGTTTTGGTGCCTCTTGAATTTTCATACGTAAATTTTGTCCTTGTAAAAGCAAAACACTTTGCAAATTATCAAAGAAATCATCAGACGAAATGGTCAGTGAACTGTATTCCTTTTGGAAATCCATGGCCATATTACCGTTGATGTCAAAAGTCATGGCTGAAAGTTTTTCCAAAGCCTTGTTTTTAGTACTTTCGCGCATCCAATCACTGGAGGAGGATTGTAAAATATCCTCAAAAGATAATTTCAATTGATGCCACATGGATTTGAACTCTTCAATAATATCTGGCTGATGGCTAGCAAACTGTTTATAGATGACTTGATCGAGATATTTAATGAAATACGTTTTGGTAACATCAACACACATTTCCTTTTGATCCGCCATGTTTTTATGGGCCTCCAAACGAAAATCTTGTATCAACTGCCACATTATATAGTTGGCCACAACATGACGCGGTGTTTCTAGAATCAAAAGCCTAAGATTTCTTATATAATTGTCCACATACTCATATACAGGCAAACGATATTCATAACCCAACCAGGTGGCAACAAATTCCGTAAAATTAATGGCCGGACTGTACATTTCTGTCATTTCGTCTAACAAACTTAAGCGGGTCTTATCTTCCATGCCTAAACCCTCCATGGGATCAGATCTACCCATTGCCAGTTGATAGGCAAAATCGGAAATTTCTTTGGCAACAATTAAAGCCTGGGAATAATTCAAACCCAAAACCGTTTGCATTTGATATTGCCATAACAAGGCTAGGCGGGTATAATATTGCTTGGATTTACCGGGTACTATATCATCCAGTTGGCCTATGTACAAACGATTTATTTCGTTGTTGTTCAAGTCAGCATTTATATCCACACCGATTAATATGCTGCGTCCATATTTACGTAAAATCATGGCTGTTACTTTTATCCAATCGAATTCACTCTCTTGCCATTCTGCACCCTTTAAGGCGGGCATGCCACCAAATTCTTCCATTATAAGCAATAAATTATCGCGTTGCTGTGACTTTGTTTCACGACTCCTTAAACAAGATTCATAGAAATATTTCACTTTCCTATCGGTCTCCATATCACCCGATGTCTTGGCTTCCTCTAGTATTTTAAATAACTTACGATCGTAAGCTTTTTCCAATACTTTAAATATGTTTGTTTTTGGCTGGCCAATGGCTGGATTGATTTTGGCCCAATTACCGCAGGCATATTGATAGAAATCTTTGCAGGCATCCACCTCAGGTCTCATATAGTTGCGCATTTCTGCCGATTTGGACAAACGCATAATTTCTTTGGCTTTGGCCGTATTAAATACGGAGGCATTGAATTGCGTTAGTGGTGAAGCTTGTGTTGTAATAATAAACATGGACCAGAAGAAAATTAATACTTTCGACATGTTTATACCGCTTTAGCATTTAAAACGTAATCGTTGGATTTCCAAATTGAAACTGAAATTGTTTTCCAAAAACAAAATTTAAATTTAAACAAAAATTCTCAAAAAAAAAAAAAAAAAACTCATACACCGGGTCAATCGAAAGGTTATCATCACTCTGAGCAGCGGAACTAACTAAAGCTAGCTAAGTCTGACTATATACAATACAGAGTATTTCAATAGATTTTGAATTTAATCTCTCCCTCTGTCTCTCGTAATTAAGGCGTCACTGTCAATGCCAATGACGATTACAATTTGAATTTGTTTAGTATTTAGGAAACAATTTAATCAATAAAATAAACAATGTTGAGGGCTTTTCTGGTATTCTACTTATGGGGTACGCTTAGAACGAAATATTATTTCAAAACAGTTTTAAAGCGATTGCTTAATCATAAAAATTGTACTTTATAAGCGTATTATTGTTGAAACTTTTGCTTACAAAATTCCAAAATTGTCTTGTTTGTATTGCTTGCTAAACTACAACGTCAATCTGTCTGTCAATATTTTACCAGCATGTAGCATGTAAACGTTGTTATTGATTTTTATTAAATCAAATTATTTTTATTTTTTCTTTCTTTCTTTTTTTTTGTTTTTTTTTTTATTTATTTATGCAAATCCCTCAACAAATATTGTGTTACACAAGTGAAACAAAATGTAGAAATTGTTCTTGAAATATGTATCATACAGGGTGTTACAATAACAATGCAACCGAATACAACGATTTTCGACTGGTGTTATGTATTCGCTATTGAAAGTCGCTATTGAAGTCGCCGTGGTCTAGTGGGTAGTGTGTTGGCTTATTAGACGAAAGGCTCGGGTTCGTATCCCAGGTCAGACATCAAAACGAAAAATATTTCTTCGGCGACTTCCTCTCAGCAGATTTCTGGCAAAGACTCTGAGAGTAAAAATTGCTATGAAAAGCTTCTCAAAAATCTGTTGTTCGGAGTCGACTTTAAACTGTAGGTCCCGCCACTTATGTATAAAATTAACGCACACAACATAAGTGGTGTGAGAAGCTAGGTTGTAATCCTGACTGAAGGGTTGTAATGGCCAATTATGTATGTATGTATGTATTCGCTATTGAAAATGGGAAGTTCAAGAATTAAGTATCTATACCCGTATAAAGGCTTGATTATCTGTCTACTCTTCCATTATCTCAATTTAAGTTCCCCACACAGTGAGTGTTTATTAAGGCCTTCCAATATTTAATTATAAATAAAACTAACTATGTGTGAGCTATCAACTGGGTGATTTTTTAACAGCTATAGGAAAAATGCATGAAATCTCTATTTGAATCGATAGTACGGTCCATATAATTTAATATTTGAAGATTATTTAATGCAAATGTTGTCCGCAACTGCGCTTCAAATGGTCTATCCACTTAGTCCAATTTTGGCATACTCTTTCCAACATTTCGGTCGATATCTCACAAATAAAAGCTTCAGTGTTGTCTTCCAATGCGTCAATTGAAACGGGCTTGTCTGTATACAAATGAGCTTTAACATTGCCCCACAAAAAATAGTCTAAAGGTGTTAAATCGCACGATCTAGGCGGCCAACTGACCGGTCCCGAACGTACTATGTGGCATGTGGCACCAACTTGTTGAAACCACCTGGTATGCAAGTCAAGCTCTTGAATTTTAGGCAAAAAAAGTTGAATATCATCTCACGGTAGTGCTCACCATTCACAGTTACGTTACGATTCGCAGCATCTTTGAAGAAGTACGATCCAATGATGCCACTGTGACTTTTTCTTGATGTATTGTGTAGCTTTTGCAAAGCTTCTGGCTAATCTTCACTCCAAAATAGTATCTTATTACTTATTAATTCTGCTTATTTACGTATCCATTGAGCCTTAAATGAACTTCGTCGTTGAAAACAAATTTTCGATAAAGATGTGGATCTTCAGCCAACTCTCCATGAGTCCATTCACTAAAAATTCTGCGTTGCGGTAGGTCGTTCCGCTTTAATTCTTGAAAGGCTTCACACCTAAATCCTTCCGCAAAATTTTCCACGTTGTTGAATCACAGAGGCCCAATTGCTGCGAACGGCAAAGAATCGTTAATTGATGGTCATCATTAACACTGGCCATTACAGTTGCGATATTTTCTTCAGTACGCACTCTATGTAAACGTGTTGGTGGTTTCATGTCCAACAATGTAAATTTGGTGCGAAATTTAGTTACAATAACCCGAATAGCCACTTCAGTGGGTCCATTAAACTGACCATAAATTGGAAGAAGCGCGCAATGAACTTTCTAAACAGAGCACGCATTTTGATAATAAAATTCAATGATTTGCAAGCGTTGTTCGTTTGTAAGACGATTCATGGTTAAATTATAGACCAAACTGAAGATGTTTGACAGTGAAACAAAATACGAAACGTGCATTATTCGTTTGAAAGACCTATTGATGCCATTACGTATGGAATATAAGATCATTTCAATGTCCGCCACGTTCTTTCAGAATGGAGCTCATAAATCACGCTTTAATCAGAATGCATATGATCGTTAGGATGACGTATGTTGGCTTGAAGGACCGCTTTGGTTTATGGCTTATTTACATACTCTTGCGACTTAAGAACACCCCGCAATAAAAAGTCTAATGGAGTCGAATCCCACAATCTCGGAAGCCATTTACATCAGCTCCAAGTGAAATAACCATGCCCTCAAATCTTTCATGCAGCATATCCATTTCTTCCATTGAGAGAGCTCTCATGGCTCTTGACAGGAATTTAATCAAGCTGCTCACGAGTATAACTACTGCATATTATACCATTGAGTGCCTGAGACATTCACATTACGGTAAAAAATGAAAACTTTTTATAGCACTTTCTATAGGAATGCCCGACTGTATCTACACCTCCATGTAGACAGTTTTTATAACAGGAGAAATATTTTTCAAGTGGATTACATGAAATGTACATGGGAACTGGTATTACAATATCCTTCCTAAGACCTCTAAGTAAGCTCAGAAAAGTTGGTATACAACACGTCAAACGTCAAAATCTCATATTTATCTACAATACCACATTTTAAGTGCCAATTGTTACAGAAAACTGGTTGGCTAAAGGGCCGACCATAGCTTTTAGCAGTCAATTAAGGTCAATAACGTCTTACTCACTAAAATCCATGACAACTTACAACAAATCTTGCAACTAAAAAAAACTGTCTTCAGACCATACCACTTCAGCACTAATAAAGAGTGCCAAAGGGAGCAGCTTGGGGCAACTAGCAGGCGATGTGGCACCAGTTCAATGGACGACAGTTACCCCGCATCAGAATTCAAAAAATCCAACTCAATTATAGGAACTGGTCCATGAATGCTGTTTTATTTACCATAATATATAATTTAAAATGATATACGCTTTAGAAATCTCATCTCATATCTTGACTTTAACTTTTTCAATGTTAATAAAATATTATATTATAGGCGGGAAACTCTTTCAAGATAACACTCAACAATATGGAAGTTACGAATTTCGACAAATTGCTTAAGAAATATACGTTTTACATAAAACTAGTTGACCCGGTGAACTTCGTCCCGCGCAAAATTGCTTTTTTTTATTCTCCATAATTTACTCTGCATAAATCGCTGACGAAGTTGTAGTTGTTATAATCGCTCTAAAACAAAAACTAACAGGCATACATGTTATATACGTACATATCGAATTAGTCGACTTATAGGTATCTCTTCAAGGGGCAGTATTGCCACGCCCATTTTTGGTGATTTTGTCTATATCGAGTCTACGAACTTACCCACCAAATTGCATTAATCTACAATCATTATGTCCCTAAATATTCAATTTTAAATGCTTGCCACGCCTACTTTTTACTATATCGAATTTTTTTTCTTTAACTAGCTAAACCAGATCAACTTACGAATGAAAATAGAATGGTCTAAACCGGTTCAGTAGTTTCAGAGTTATAGGTATTACTTGAAGGGAGAGGGTTGTCCCGCCCATTTTTGTTGGGATTGTCTATATCGTCTCTACGAACTTACCCACCAAAATTTTATTCGTCTACGGTTCATATGTACCTAAATATTTAATTTCAACGATTTGCCACGCCTACTTTTTACTACATCGAATTTTTTATTCTTTAACCATCTAAACCTGATAAGTTTACGAATAAAAAGAGAATGGTTAAAACCGGTTCATTAGTTTAAGATTTATAGTGGGATTGTCGATATCGACTCTACGAACACTTACCCACCAGATTTTATTCTTTTATGATCAATATGTAATTAAATATTCAATTTTAACGATTTGCCACGCCCTCTTAACATTTAGGGATATGAAAAATGGATGTTGTTCGATTCTCAGACCTACCCCATATGCACACAAAATTTCGTGAATTTCGATCCATTTCAGAGGAGTTTAACCACTAACACCGTGATACGAGACCTTTACATATTAGATAATGAACTCATATTGAGATACTCTTTAATGCCAAACAACCAAGTACAAGTATTTGATAAAAAGAAAATATTTTTGCATAATTTCATTCTTCGCTACTTTTTCTCCTGCGCTCCCTCTCTCTCTCTCTTTCTGTCTTCATAAAATATGATGATTTACAATCAGGGATTATTTTGAAGCATATTTTATATGCATGTGTAATATTTTATGGCTTATTAGCGACATTTTTATGCAAAAATAATAAGATAAGAATGGCTTAAAATGCTTGGGTAACTGTAAATGTACATCATTTTAGTTGGCTTAAATGTAACACAGTTGTTGCCACAAACATTTAGTTGTTTAGTAAATAGAGTATATAATACCCAAGAAAGTATACCACGTATGCGGTTAACTGGTTACCTAAATTCAATTTATTTGCTATTTAAAGATTTCACTGTTTATGCGGCACTAGCCTATTCTAATTCGCTATTTTTACAGTTTTGATAAAATAAAAATTTAATAATTTAACAATCCACCCTCGTATGTATAGTGTTTATCATAATTTTTATACAATTTTATTAACCTTTAATAAAATATTCATATTCTCATTTATTTTAATATGCAATCTAGTAGCCTTTGTGCATGCGTATGTTTAGATGGCTGTTTGTGTACGAGTTAATCTTTGAAGGTCACAAAGAGGACTAGAGTAAAATTAAATGAAAATAAAAAGGAAAACTATAAAATGCAAAAATATAAAAAAGAAATAAAAACATGCATAAAAAAAATCATAAACTTTGACAACAAATTTATTTTTGTTCTATTAATTCGTTAACGACGCCATACCATACATAAACTGAAAAAAATTTGGGAAAGCATGGCTGTAAGGCAATCCATCCCTGCATTTTGCAAAACTGGTTATAAACTTAAGAACTTATTTACTAAAGGATGAAAGGAACTATTAACAATTATATTCATTTTAAATTATAATCAATTTAAATCATTTAAAATCTCAATAATAGGATCTCCTTACTCTCTATTATATTGTCACTGTACCGGTTCTAAGTAGGCAGTGAAGTAGGTAGTATGAATTTTTTTATCAGGCTTTAAAAAAATACTGTTAATATTTGAAATTTTCATACATCGATACTCTAGTGTAGTGTGTTGGCTTATTAGATGCTAGTCCTTGGTTCAAATCCTAGTTTGGACATCTCGAACAAAACAAAATAGGAAAAAATAAGGGGTGACTTTTTAAGAGCTATAGGAAAATTTTTCAAAAAAAAAACACATAAAATGTATGAAATCTTTATTTGAATTGAAAGTACGGTCCATATAATTTAATGTTTGAAGATAATTTCATGCAAATGTTGACCGCGACTGCGCCTCAAATGGTCCATCCGCTTAGTCCGATTTTGGCATACGCTTTCGGTCGTTATCTCACGAATAAATGCTTCAATGTTATCTCCCTATGCGTCAATTGGAGCGGGCTTTTCTATATAGACATAAGATTTAACATAGCCCAACAAAAAATAGTCTAAGGGTGTTAAATCGCACGATCTAGACGGCAAATGAAATGTTCTCCGAACTCGCCTCTCAATAAGTTCATTGTTACGCGTGCTGTGTGGCATGTGGCACCAACTTCTTGAAACCACATGTCATGCAAGTCAGGCTCTTGCATTTTGGGCAAAAAAAAGTTGGATATTATCTTACGGTAGCGCTCACCATTCACAGTTACGTTCCGATTGGCAGAATCTTTGAAGAAGTACGGTTCAATGATGCCACCAGCTTATAAACCGCACCAAACTGTGACTTTTTCTGGATGCATTGGTAGCTTTTGCAATACTTCTGGCTGATCTTCACTCCAAAATCGACAATTCTGCTTATATACGTATCCATTGAGCCAAAAATAAGCTTCCATAAAATGGAAGAAGCGCGCGATGAACATTCTTAACAGAGCACCCATTTTGATCATAAAATTCAATGATTTGCAAGCGTTTTTCGTTTGTAAGACGATTCATAGTTAAATTATAGACCAAACTGAAGATGTTTGACAGTGAAACAAAATACGAAACGTGCGTGAGCTGTTTAAACCAATGTTGCCAAAAAGATAATAGCTAAAAAATCAGCCGACATATCTTGCGAAGACTTCCACTCAGGAAGTAAATAAAATTGCCATGAAAAGTTTCTTAAAACATCTGCTCTTCGTTGACGTTAAAGTGTACTACTTAAGTATATTAACATACACAATATAGATGATATATGTATGAAGCTAGATTGCAATCCTAAACCGCAATGAATTCTTATGTAAAGGGTCAATACAACCCTTTAGTTAGTACTAAAACTTGGTTTCTTACACCACCCATGTTGAATGTGTTAATTTTATGAGTGGCGTTACCTTCAGTTTAATGTCAAGTCCGAAAAACAGATTTCTGAGAAATATTTTGACGTCATTTTATTTAATTTTAAAGTTTATAGCAGAAGAATGCTGCGACGAACTCGCTGAAGAATTTTTTTCTTTTTTTCAAATTTAGTTCTGCTTGAGAAGTCTAAGCTGTGGTTTGACCAACAGACTCGAAGTCTAATATGCCAACAAACTACTGCATTACATACGATAACTTCAATCCACAAATCCTAGTTAATTATCTTCATTTTTGATTTTTTGTTTGAAATTTATAAAATTTAAAAAAAATTACTATTTAGTTAATGGCAACTGTAATGCTATTTGCATCAGGATTTTTGTAATAATTGGAGCATAAGTTAATGCTTTGAAAATGCTTCTTAGAAAAGTTTAAATAAACAGTGTTTGTAAGCAAATTTCTGTTCAAAACTCATTAAATTTCTTTCTACTTTTCTATGAAAAACGAGGGTTGTTTAAATGCTTATTTTCTTGGATTCTTTAAAACAATTTCTATTATTTATATTCTACTAATTCTAATTATTATTATCGTTATTATTATTGTTATTGTTGTTTTCTGTTCTGTATTTATTCCAGGTGCTCTGCCATTGGTTACGGCAACCACATTTTGTTTTACGTTCAAATGGAAATGGTTTATCATAATCTCATATTGCCTTTTATCATTATGGGGCCTATATAAGGTATGTATTGTTGTGCAAAGAGAAAAACATATTTACGGAATTGGGTAAGACATACGTTATGAGCTCGTTTATAATTTAATTTTGACACTTAAAAGTGTTTTTTTATTTTTTTCTTAAATAATTTTATATGCGATTATAGAGGAACAAAAAGAAAAACAAAAATTATAATCATTTTGGCAACATATGTGGCGTATGTTTCATAATAATTTGGGATTATAAACGAAACGAAATACGTATTTTAAGAAAATTTAATTAAGAGAATTAAATTTTTTTTTTTAGAATATTTTGTATGGAATTGGTATACAAACAAATTGTTAAAATGTATGAAATATTTATTTGCTGGCCTATTTTTTACATTTGAAAGGTATTCAAAGCTACACTGCACTTGGTCCATTCAAAAGCTTTAATTTAAACTGGCTTCCCAATTATTTCAGTGTGGTATGTGGCACTATCTACCCTGAAACTCTATGTCATTCAAGTTCTATTTCTAAATTTTGAAGAAAAAAGTCAGTAAGCCTCAGATGTGTTTTTGTTTTATTGACTTTAACTTGACGATTTTCATTATTCCTAAAGGAATACGGCCCAATAATGCCAGCACTTCTTCCATTCAGCTATAATTGGAAAAATTTGTATATTCTCATTACTTTAGTATCTCGAGGTTGATGTAACTCAGATGCGAACCCCAGTGATGTTGTTCGAATTTTCTTTTTACCGGAACGCGTATATATAATTATATAGACAGGGCCGATCCTGGGTAGGCGGCCGCTCTGTGCGGTCTCATGTCCCAGATTTAACGACGGTGGTGAATTTCTATGATAGTCCTGGCGGCGGCGTTTTTTTTAGGTCTAATGTCCCAAATTTGACGACAGGGGTAGGGAGATTGAAACTTATTGCGGGGATTCCCGTCAAAAGTCCATTAGCAATACACACATATATAACTCTAATTGAATTTCTGAGTGCATTCCCGTCATCGCAGAAATTCCCGTCATTTGACCCACAGTTAAAAATCATGTCTTAACGATAAAAAGGCGGAAATACCCGCTCTTCATTTTTGTACGAAAAAAATAAGTGATTCTCTTGATAGCAACAATTAAATTTAAATTCGACCGAAAGGGTTAAATTCAAATTCTTAAGTAGTAATTTTTTTCGGGTTCACGTATTTGTTTCGATTCGGGTCGAGTTCCGGTTCAGCAGAAAAAAACGTTCCAGACTCCGGTTTATGGTTTGGAAAAACAAACCAGTTCGTCACGGTTTTTGTGCTGGTTCGGTTCAAACCCTTATTTATAAAAATACGTATAAAAATTCGTCAAAAATTAGAAAAAATACAAAAATTCTTTTCAATTTTATTTTTTTTTAACGTCAGCCAATTCTCGTTATCAGAAATCATTTTTAGTTCCGGAACGCGTTCCTGTCCAAAAAGGAAGTACCGAAACGACGTTCTGGAGCGTTCCGGCTCGACAACACCACTGGCGAACCCATGATTCGAGCCCCAGCTAAAACATTTTAAACAAAATAAAATACATACAAAAAAACATTTGTTTCATCGACTTGTTTGAGGTTTGAGAAGCTAGGTTGTAATCTTGACTAAAGGCTTGTAATGACCACTTAGGTAAGTGGATAGTAAAGACTTCGTAAGATATTCTACTTCTGCATTATAAAGCACTAGAGAAGTGTTGTTCTAAGTCAGCGCTCGGGAAACTTTTTTAATCATTACACCAAAATATTTTACATACAATCCTTCAGTCAGGATTATTGACCTAGTTTCTCACACCACTTATATTGTGTGTGTTAATTTTATGCACAAGTGGCGGGACCTACAGTTTTAAGTCGACTCCGAACGACAGATTTTTTGAGAAACTTTTCATGGCAGGTATATTTACTCTCAGGGAGTAAATCTGCTGAGAGGAAATCGCCGAAGAAATATTTTTTGTATTTTTTGTTTGTTTTTGATGTCTGGCCTAAGACTCGAACCTTGGCATTACGTCTAATAAGCCAATACACTACCTACTAGACTACTACAAAATATTTTGGTGTAAGTTAATATTAGCCCATGGCGAAGATCAAAAAGTTGTGGTTTGAAGATCTTCCCTGTACAAGAAGTATTATTGCTTACGCAAAGGGTGTGAGAGGACAATGACAATATCAACTAGCAATTGTATGCGTTAAGTGTGAGCAGAGAAGAATAGCGAACAAGATCAAGTTGTAGCGGTGGCACACATAAGTAGTGCGATAAATAAAGAGTTTAATTGATAATAAACAAATATTTGTTTTCATTTTATTTGCGATCAACGAACTCATATTCTAAACGTTTAAAAAGGTAAAAACGTAACAATATTCTTTACTCACAAAAGTTTTTTTTACCCCATTTCTGGTAATTTACCCCGATTCCCCGACCGCTGTTCTAAGTAATATT
Organism: Sarcophaga peregrina; assembly: GCA_014635995.1. Classification (NCBI taxonomy): domain Eukaryota; kingdom Metazoa; phylum Arthropoda; class Insecta; order Diptera; family Sarcophagidae; genus Sarcophaga; species Sarcophaga peregrina. The sequence continues at coordinate 25,768,306 of CM025789.1, read as the reverse complement.
ACGTATAACCTCTTGAACTTGTGCTAAGCGGTTTAATTTAGGTTTCATATTTTCCAATTATGGTATTATACAAGGCATTGACTTTCAGTATAAGGCATTCGATGGTGATGAAATGATCAGTAAAATTTCATCAACTGCTGAAAGGCATAGATGTTCTATTATGTTTTCACCAAAATTTTTTCATTCTTTTGAACGTCAGTTTTTTTCATTTTACAATTATTCAAGACCATTTACGCCGCTTAATTAAGTATTCTTAATGATCAAGTATTAAGTATTCTTAATAATGAAGTCGCCGTGGTCTAGTGGGTAGTGTGTTGGCTTATTAGACAAAAGGCCCGGGTTCGAATCCCAGGTCAGACATCAAAAAAAAAAACGAAAAATATTTCTTCGGCGACTTCCTCTCAGCAGATTTCTGGCAAAGACTCTGAGAGTAAAAATTACCATGAAAAGCTTCTCAAAAATCTGTCGTTCGGAGTCGACTTTAAACTGTAGGTCCCGCCACTCATGTATAAGATTAACGCACACAACATAAGTGGTGTGAGAAGCTAGGTCGTAATCCTTACTGAAGGGTTGTAATGGCCAATTATGTATGTATGTAATGATCAGAAGCAAATCATTCGTTATAGTTTCGGATATATTCTTCAATATTTCGGTTTGTACTGTTTTAGCAGCAGTTCATTTTCAATTTTTCAGCAGATGGCCCTGGGTTGATATAGGCAAGGACCATATTGAAGGAACTGTTATGCAAAAAAATGAATTGCCTTTATATTTGAAATTTATTCAAATTAATCAAATGTTTGTCAATATTTAAATTTAATAAATATTTAATTTTAATTGCAAAAAGAAAACAAAAGAAATTGAAGAATATGTTTTGAAATGTTTGTTTAGCTAAAAAACGTGAATATTTACAAAACTATTGTCACATTTGAATATTTTATTCTCCTTTCTATTTCATATTCTATTCTGTTTACCACTATTTATTTTTGTTTTTTTTTCTTTTATATTTCCTTAGGCCTTAACAGCCAGTTCACCTTGGCAGCGTCGTTTGTGCTTTGCCTTGCCCTTTACCATGCGATCGATTTTAACATTTTTCCGCACCATCGGTTTAGTGGGTGGCAATCGAGTTGCTTTGGAACACGTTTACCTCCAGGTATGTTAAACAATAAAAAAATAATAAAAAAAAATAGTAAAAATAAGTTTATAAAGGGTATTATAACTGTTTAGCACGTTTTTCTGTTTATTTTTTTCTTTCTTTCTTGTTTTTATTAACACCTTCCCTACTACCATTTTATAACAAAAATAAAAAATTTTTGAAAACTATTTAAACTTTAGCAGGCGGTTGGTTGGTTGGCTGGTTATAGTAACAGCAGGGACTGCAGAAGCATTAACAGTAAATAACTGTTATATTTTAACGAGGTTATGCTCGTTACCAAGTTCACTATACCTCTGGCTGTATATCAAATCGTGTGTGGGTGCCTGAATATTTCATGCAGTTCATAACAGTTGCAGTAGAGCCAATTTGATTTAAATTTTTGAGTGAATTCAAGTCAAAAGTGTAGAAGATTTTTAAAAATTCATTAAAAATAAAGGACGAGAGGTGTTGTGACACCAAGCTGAGGTGTTGTGAGAGAACAGAACAGAATAGTAAAGGGTCCGCCAAATAACTTTTCTTTTTTTGAAAATGCTTTAAAAGAAAACTACTGAATTTGTTTCTTTAAATTTCTTCTTTCATTTGGAAGTACAATCCTTCCACTTAATAATGGAAAATAATGTGATTAAAATGGTTGCCTTGGAACGCCATGCAGTAGCCTACACGATCGGTCCAATTTTTAAGCACATTATCAATTGTGTGCAGCGGGCCATGTTGAACGAATTTTTGTTCACAAACATTAAAGAGAAGGATATTGGCAACATATGGTTTCAACAGAACGACGCTATGTGCCACACAGCCGAAACTACACTTGATGTTTTGCGCCCTGTTTTTGAAGATCGCATTATCAGCCGCAGAGCTGATGTCGTTTGGCCACCTCGGACCTGTGATTTGACACCGTTGGACTGTTATTTGTGGGATGCTTGTTACGCCGTCAAGCCATAGACAATTGACGCTTTAAAGGACAATTTTCATGAAGCCATTGGTGAAATACAGCTGCACACAATCGATAATGTGTTTAAAAATTGGACCAATCGTGTAGGCTACTGCATGGCCAGCCGAGGCAGCCATTTGAATGAAATTATTTTCCATTATTAACCGGAAGGATTGTACTTTCAAATAAAAAAGAAATTTGAGAAAATATTCAGTAGGTTTTTTTAAAGCATTTTCAAAAAAAAAGAAGTTATTTGGCGGACCCTTTATATTATTCTATTTATAGTTGTGACTCTTCTTTTTTTATCTGAACAGTATAATGCAGTAATATAACAGCAAATGTAAGACTTAAATAGCCAAACATTTTAAACGTTAAGAAGATATTTTCTTAAAATTAACATCCAGAACAAAACAAATTTTATATCGAAACAGACAATAATCTCTTGAGAGAAAAAGAGAGATGCAAAAAATTTTAGCCAAGGAACGTCTCTGATTCTTATTAAGCCGAACGCATGGGAAAACATAAGCCAAATTGACCGAAACCACATGTTATCGTTGCCATTTACTTACTTAATTGGTTATTACAACTCTTTAGTCAGGATTACGTCCTAGCTTCTAACAGTGCCCATGTTTTGTGTGTTAATTTTACCATAGAGTGGCTGGACCTACGGTTGTCAGATTTTTTCCAGAAGCCTGCGGAAATATATTTGTCGTTTTATTAATAAAGTCAGTGCAAGGATTTGAACGTAGGGAATGCGTCTAATAAGCCAACACAGAACTTCCAAATCTAAGGCATCTTTGTTAGCATTTAGTCATTGTAATAAAAATGTATCAAACACGTACATTATTCTGACGAATTAGGTCTTTTCAAATATTTCAATCGATTAACTAAACTAAACTAATTTGAGGTCGCCGTGGTCTAGTAGGTAGTGTGTTGGCATATTGCACGAAAGTTCGAATCCCAGGTCAGACATCAAAACGAAAATTTTAAAATAATTTTTCGGTGAATTCCTCTCAGCAGATTTCTGGCAAAAACTCTGAGTGTAAAAAAAATGCCATGGAATGCTTCTCAAAAAATGTGACGTTCGGAGTCGACTTTAAACTGTAGGTCCCGCCACTCATGTATAAAATTAACGCACACAACATAAGTGGTGTGGGAAGCTAGGAAGTAGTACAATGGGTCAATTCGACCACCGATTAATTTCTCCCTTGACTATACTGTTCAGCAACAACTAAAGTCGGACCACTTCAGATTATTAAATAATGACGTAACGCCATTTCTCACAGAAAATATTAGTTTTGTGTAAAGTCACCGTAAGCTAATAGACAGTACGTTGGTTCAAACACAGTTCAAATATCAAAATGAAAATATGGCGAGAGTGAGTAAAGTTTAATTGGAGAGTAAATATTAATTGGTATGAAAAGTTTCTCAAAAAATCTTTCGTTTAGTTTAATTTAATTTAAATTTAATATATAATATGAGAATATAGCCGATAATGTTGGTATTCGGATAGCCTATGCTGCCTATGAGATGTGGCTAAGCAAACACTATCATACACCAGAACATTTGCCCATCATGGATACCATAACACCGCAAATTTACATTGTTGGGCATTAAACCGCCAACACGCTTACGTAGAGCGTGAACTGAAGAAAATATCGCAGCTGTAACGGCCAGTGTTATTGATGAACATCAATTTTCGATTCGACGCCATTCGCAGCAATTGGGTCTCTGTTACTGAACAACGTGGAAAATTTTGCGGAAGGATTTAGGTGTGAAGGCTTTCAAAAGAACGGTGCCACATGCCACACAGCACGCGTAACAATGGACTTATTGAGAGGCGTGTTCAGTGAACATTTTATTTAACGTTCGGGACCGGTCAATTGCCCGCCTAGATCATGGGATTTAACGCCTTTAGACTATTTTGTGTGGGGCTATGTTAAATCACCATTTACATGAAATAATCTTCAAACATTAAATTATATGGACTGTGCTATCGATTCAAATAAAGATTTCATGCATTTTTCTGAATTTTATGTGTTTCTTTTTTTTTGAAAAATTTTCCTATAACTCTTAAAAATTACCCTTTACATTTGGCTTCATTTTGTATAATAAATTTACAATTTTTATTGAGCTTTAATGGACTATACCCCGGTATTTTGAAGGAAAAACTTATTTGCTTTGTAGTATGTATTGGCAAAAATTCAAATTGTGTCTGATTTTATTAAAATATTACGCAGATAAATACATACATACATATATATATATATATATATAATTGGTCATTACAACCCTTCAGTCAGGATTATTGACCTAGTTTCTCACACTACTTATGTTGTGTGTGTTAATTTTATACATAAGTGGCGGGACCTACAGTTTAAAGTCGGCTCCGAACGACAGATTTTTGAGAAACTTTTCATGGCAATTTTATTTACTCTCAGAGTTTTTGCCAGAAATCTGATGAGAGGATATCGCCGAGAAAATACTTTTTGTATTTTGTTTTGATGTCTGGCCTGGGACTCGAACCCAGGCTTTTCGTCTAATAAGCCAGCACACTACTTAATGGACGACGGCGGCCTTACGCAGATAAATATGTAATTTACTCATATATCCACTTTTTATACTCGTAGCATTAAGTTAAGGCTCCAACAAGCTTAAAAGAACGAATATTTATTCAGTTTTGGTTTTTTTTTTTTGCTTTTGCTTCACTTGAAGGCAATATACGCTTCCAAATTTTAATAACCACCCATTATTAGCGATATTAAAAAAGAAAAAAACGAACAAAAAAATACAGAAAAAATAAGGAAAAAAATCTAATTTTTATATTCCCAGCACGTGTGATGTATGACAGGGTATGTGGTGGTCGAATGGGATGTCTTATGGCCATTTAAAATTTAAAAAAAAAAGAAGAACATTTTTTTATTACACACTAATCCACAGGTTGGCTATAAAGTCCCTGTGAATAAGAGGGAGAGACTCTAGGGAATGAGATTTCATCTTTAGGCTTCGAACAAAAGCAAGGAAGAAAACAAGTAAAAAGAAATGAGGAGTTTGGCAAATCCAACTATATGATACCCTACATAATGTTAGAAATTTTTAATTTTAAAATAGTTTCTCGTATAGATATACTCAGGCCTTTTGTCTTAAAAGATAAGAAAGGCACCTTAAGGTAAGACGGAGTAAATGGGGAAAATAATCAAATTTCAAATTTGGAAATAGTGGCTAAAGGAAAGCTATGAGTAGAGCAGTTTTAAAAATTGAAGTAAAAACCTTATTATTGTGAAACCACAGGGAGGAAAGAATAATTTTAGGTCTGTTCAATAGAAGTAAGGTGATGGTAAACATTTCCAGTGGCACTGTACTCTTGTTAAGGGCTTTATAATGTTCGACTTTCTCCTTGAGACATTAAGGATACAAGTCAGATTTCATACTTATCGCACGAAATATTACCCAGAATATAGAGTGGTCTTAGAGACCTTTTGGAAACGAAGAACTTGAGTTCAATTAGAGATTTAAAACATACTTTGGAGCATAGTGTAATCAGATATAACGTGCCATTAGAGCACTCAACGAGAATCAAAATATACTCTGGAGAACAAAAGACCAGGAACTGAAATTTTCTGAACTACACCAGAAAATCTAAGAATCTCAGTGAAGTCTTTGGCTTAGTATATAACTTACATTATCATTAGCCAATAGGAACACAATTTGCGTGACGTCATTGATTCAACATGCGCAGAAAGTTTTAATTTTGTGTGCGTGATGGCGTAATCTTTAGTTTATCATTCTTGAGTAAAACTTAAGTGTGCCATCTGGCGTCTAGAGAGGCATGTGTAAGTAAAAGAATTAAGAATTAATAAATTTATGAATTATCGGGGGATGCCATTGCTAGAGTTTTTGATTGAGATATAAATACTGAAGTGTCATGCTTGATCTTCGTGACCCTGAGTCAATTGAGTGCCTCAGGTTTTGGACTGATCTTTAGGTTAAAAGAAGGAGGAGGAAATGGAGGTAAATCAGGAACATATTCTAAGACCCAGCGATGACATCATAAAAACGTGATGGCCTGGAACCTACTCAATAATCAGAGTAAAAACAGAACCACCAACAGAAGGAAGCGGCATTTTTATAGAAAAGCAATAAACCTTATGAGCTCAAAGGAGTATTTTAGTAATTTCAAACCTAGCTCTACTTATGAAGTTACAAAGCTTAGTGCTAAAAACAATAAATAGCCTTTGGTGGTGTAGGATATAAAAATAGGCTCAGGGCTACGTAACATGCATACATTCTTTCTTACATTCAATCGACAGTAAATTCTTTTCATTTATGAAATATAAAAAAAAAACAAAAACAAAAATTTGTATAGAAATTTCAGAAACATTGTTTACGTTTATTTCATTTTTTTTTTTAATTTTTATTATTCTACTGTCGGAAAAACCTTGTATTGTATGTCGGCAAAAAGGAAAGCAACAGAAAGGAAAAGTCTCTCTACCTTAACCACCAGTCAACACTACGATGTCAGTGAGAATAACAATGGAAAACAATTCCATTGAAAAAATATAAAAACCAAGCCAAACATTTTCAACATTGAGCCACTTTAAATTACAACAATGAATCACAAAAACAAAAAAACAAACGAGGAGATGAATAAGAAAAAATAAATAAAATAAAATGAATACGAATAGGAATAAAATAAATTCAAATAAAATACATGAAAATGTTACGTTACAATAAATGAATTTAATACAGTCTGTTTAATTTTTTGTTAAATTATAGGGTCTTTCATGTAACAGATTACTTGTTTAATGGATTTTAAAGACTTAATTTTGGAGTGAAGCTTCTCATGTTGATTAATTGTATGTACTAAAGGATATACTTGATAAATATCCTGCAGACAGGCTTAAACATTTCGATTCCTTTGAAGATATTTTCAACGACTCTTTTTTACACTGTATGTGGTCGTTATAAGTGTGAACTGTTTCCGGCTTTCTCAATAACCAGTAATTTTAAGTTAGCCCCACTGGAAATAAAGGGTCCATAGGATATAAATCTGCATTGACTGATAATGTCTTCGCATTTTTTACTGTAGCCTTCTTGGTCAAGTATTCCTATGTCAGATATCTTAAACAAGGCGAAATGTTTCAACAGGGACTTCCTCTTAGCAGATTTCTGGCAAAACTATGAGATTAAATAAAAGATAGCGTTCGGAGTGGAATAGATGACGCCATTCATATGCAAAATTAACACACATAAAATACGTGGTGGGAGAAACTAGGTTGTAATCTTGACTGAAGGGTTGTAATGAGAAATTGTATATCGACGCCTCCATTCTAGAACGTTCTAACTGTAGATGACGCCATTCATATGCAAAATTAACACACATAAAATACGTGGTGGGAGAAACTAGGTTGTAATCTTGACTGAAGGGTTGCAATGAGAAATTGTATATCGACGCCTCCATTCTAGAACGTTCTAAGTGTACTTAGAACGATTTTAATGTTCTTCCGTTCTACGTACTGACAAAATTTGGTTAAGATGCACCGATCCGCTCCCAAGTTTTAGAGAAAAATCTACTCGCATAAAGCGTGAAAACTTTGAGCTCATAACTCAAAACACACTTTTTCGACTTAGAATGTTATAGGCCGGAGGCATCAATATGTCGTATGTGTGCTTTACTATTTAACTCTATAAAAATAGACCCAACGCATGATGTGAATCCTGAACTTTTTTGATGATTTTCCTGTACAGCCTCTGCGTTTACCAATTTTTTTCCATGAGCTCTGTGGAATTTGGTTAGTATGGGGACTGCGCTTATCCGTGGTGCCACAACGGGCTGCTTTGGGTGTTCTACTGAACTTTGGTATCAAAGCTACCACTGCACTGCATACATACCTAACGATTTCCCTTTGAACTGCAATGTTTTCAATTTAACAACAGAGTGGAATCAATACCTGCTGTTTTTGTGACCTCGCCGTAGTCTAGTAGGTAGTGTGCTGGCTTATTAGACGTAAAGCCAGGGTTCGAGCCCCAGGCCAGACATCAAAACAAAATACAAAAAGTATTTCTTCGGCGATTTCCTCTTAGCAGATTTCTGGCAAAAACTCTGAGGGTAAAAAAAAAACCAGCCATGAAATGCTTCTCAAAAAAAAATCCGTCGTCGACTTTAAACTGTAGGTCCCACCACTTATGTATAAAATTAACACACACACAACATAAGTGGTGTGAGAAACTAGGTCAATAATTCAGACTGAAGGGTTGTAATGGCCAATTATGTTATGTTATATAGCCTCGATTATCGATGAATGTCAACAATTTGATGGTGGGTGGTGGGCTTCAATTATTTTGATAATTTTGTATTTACGCCACAGCTGCAGCTGAAAATTAATTTCTGTCTCTCTGGAATAACTTTACATTTAAATTTATCGTTTGTCGTTCATTTTCACAAAACAAAAAAAAATATTAAAGAAATAAATATTCATTGTATTGTGTTTTATTTATTTATTTGATTTATTTAAACAAATCTCAAGATAATAATTCACTTGTAAAAAAGAAATTCTCAAAGAATTTCCATCAACCACTCTCATCCATCAAAGTACTTGTGCCGATGGCGACAACTTGACAACAGTCCATAGACAAGAGATTAAATTTAATCCCTCTACGAAGAATACATTACTTCTGGACAGAGAGGGAAAAAATATTTGAGTTGCTTTAATGATTTCAATCATTGGCAGACTGCTCAAGGTCATCAAAAGAAATTTAAGAAATTAAATAATAAATACTCGTACACTTCAGATATTAAAAGCAATAACAAATAAAATTTAATTAAAAATAAATTAAAATGAGAATAAAAGTAAAAGTAAATAAGAATACTTTAATGAAATTCTATACAGTGGTATTATGAAGGCAAGAGTTATGGTTTTAATCTTTAGAATTTTGATTAAGAAATAAAATAAAGGCGCTACAGTTAGTGTAAAAAGTTAATTGACAACTTTTGTTTAGGAATATTGAAGATAGATTTTGAAAAACAACGATAGGTGGGCAACTCTGTTATCTCAGAATTTGCTACTTTATTGCTTAAAGGAACGGAAAGCAGTAAGAAAGAAAGCTTTACTTTTAATTTTGAATAGAGCTATACCATATGACCTAAAATAAACCACCGATTGTCGCAATCAATACAAAAATAGTTACATCTTCTATCGTTTGGTGTTGGGAAGGCAACTGTTGTGAAGTGAATAAATTTCACGACCTTCAGCCTCAATTTTAAAGAAAAATTATATTTCACAGTCTTGTCTAAAACCCCTTCTGACTTTAATTCTGTTTCAAGTTTTATTACATGCAACAGACATCATCGTAAAGTCATGAGGTAATATATTGTCAAGCTCTGCCTTGAAGAGTTCCAAAAAACGAAACCACTACATACGTAAATCTTTCTAAAGTCCACTAGCAAAAATGTTATACACGATCGCCATTCCACAAATTTCACTATCCGCATGGTCTATGCAAGATAACCCAGTGCGCAAATACGCTTCTTTCTGGCATGGCACAACGCGGAATGGTGCAGAAAGTCTTACGTTAATTATTCCTTCTAATAACGCTTGTTTGGCTGGATTATTACATATACTGATACACGTCTTTTGGTTTTTTAAAATTGATAGGTTCTGTGAACTCGATGGATTCCAAAATGCCTAGATAATAAGGAGGAGTAACAACGAGGATGAAGGATAGATGGAAAATCTGCTCAAATCTTAAAGAAAAATCTGCTTACATCCTAAAGGAGAGACATATTGGCCTGGAATATATGACCAATGACTTCTGCAGAAGCTGCAGAGATGAGAGCGATAAAAAAAATATTTTTCATCTATTGGGTACATGCCCATATCATTTGAGTAGCTTGTACCTGGAGTTGTGAAGACGCCGTAGTCTAGTAGGCAGTGTGTTGGCTTATTAGACATAAAAGGCAGGGTTCGAGTCCCCGGCCAGACATCAAAATAAAAATACAAAAAAGTATTTCTGCGGCGATTTCCTCTCAGCAGATTTCTGGCAAAAACTCTGAGAGGAAATAAAATTGCCATGAAAAGTTTCTCATAAAATCTGTCGTTCGGAGTCGACTTTAAACTGTAGATCCCGCCACTTCTGTATAAAATTAACACACACAACATAAGTAGTGTGAGAAACTAGGTCAAGAATCCTGACTGAAGGGTTGTAATGATCGATTATGTTATGTACCTGGAATTCTACTGTCCAGATGATTTCAATGACCTGTCGACAATTGGCATTAGGGGTCTAGAAACTTTGGTAGGGTCTTGAAGTAAAGAAAATGAATGCAGGTATCATCTATTTTGTTGGGTTCACTGTCTCTTTTACCCAAATACTCACCAATTGATTCATTTGAAACGAGAATTTAAAAACAAAAAATACTGAATATTCCTGGTAAAGCAACCTTAGACACATGATGTCTACAGGAATATATTATTGGTCATTTGAACATTTTAGGACGGATTACGATCCAGTTTCTCCCACTACCTATGTTATTAATAACTAGATAGACTTGAAAATGATTTGATTAACTTCTTTATGACAATTATTTAAGATTAGACCTTTTCTTAAAAAACTGCTGAGAGGGGATTACCTAAAGATATATTTGTGCTTTTTAAAATGCCAGAAATAAGGTTTGAACTCGTAGTCCTCATTTAGCAAGCCAACTACCCATACTACCCACTACATTATGCTGGCAAAGGCAAAGTGATACATGTTGCAAGGCCAGTTAACTTATTTTTCTACAAAAACTGTGCAATTTTTCGCAATAAACTTCCAAAATTCACTAAGAATACATAACAGATAACATTATTTATATTGAAATACAGTCGAACTTCTATAAATTGAATCACCATTATCGAGAAAAAAAACTTCAACTTTAAGAAGTAAATTTACAAATGATCTAGATGCTGCTGCCACGAGATGTGTTTTAACTTATAAAGACTTCAAGTAATAGAAGTTCAAATTATAGAAGTTCTACTGTAATAATAATCATACGCCATCGAAAAGAAAAGGAAATAAATTTTAGTTTGTTGATCAACTGTTCAATAACTATTAGAAATTCACAATCTTTTAAACTTCATAAAGAAGAAAGAGGAGAACTTTTCTCATAATAATTAGTACAGAATTTGCAATTCATTAAATACTTAAAAAGGATGCCTATTTGCAATAATCCTTTCCAATTATTTCTTAAATTTGGCCTTAAATTTTATGGCTTTCTGTTCATTTAGTTTTGGTAAAATCGTTGGCCCTTTTTTAAACAACTTTTGTTTTCAAATATTCCTTCAATTTCTCTCCTCTCCCCTTAACACATATTACTGTGTGCTACAGCATAAAACAGCAAAAATGTAGAGTAAATATTTGCCAAAGAATTTAAATTTTGGAAAGCAAATAAATTTATGCTGGCATACTAACGTCTCTCTGTGTGTAAAAGAGACAAAGAGAAAGAGAGAGAGAGGATTAAGTAATGAGTTTAAATATTAAAAGTTTTGCAAACGCAAGTCTATTTGCAAACGCATACGTTTGTGTGTAAGTATTTGTAAATATTCAAAGAATTTTAGTTAAAATGTAACGTAATTAATCAAACATAAAATACACTCGACAATCATTAGAGGTACAGTATTGTTTTAATGGAATTTTTTAACCCTTTCGTATGAACATTTGGTATGAACTTCAAATTAAAATTTCAAATGTTTATTAAAAAAGGCAGAAATTTCTAACTTAACATCCTTTCAAAAAAATATTAAAATTTCCTGAGTTTGTCATTTAACAGGGATCACCCATCAAAAATTTTATAACATTTATTTGCCATTTGTTTGCTCAAGTTATCGGATTTATTGTCTCGTATTTATATTTGGTTTTAAAACTGTTTATTTAGGTCGGTCTTCAAATAAAAACAAAATAATTCGTTTCCAGATCATTAAAAAGGGTTTAAATGCAAAGAATTTTACTGGAAATGTAAAAATAATTTTATTTATTTTTATTTTTAAGACCCTTTTTTTACTATACGAAGGAGACATATTATTAGGATTCAATGCTAAATACAAAAACAATGCTGTTCAACAACATTCAAGAGGGTATCACTTTTTGTTAAAATATTTTTTGAAATAAATTTAAAATTATACCAAAACGGACTAAACCAAACAGCTCTTAATAGGAGAGTGTATGAAAAATTTTGGTCGTATTTGTACTATCGAAATATTCAAAATAAAATTTAATATACCAAGTCATTTGGATCTAATAAATTATATCGCCGCTTTAATTCTATAATGTTCTAAGTGTACTTAGAGCCTTACTAATGTTCTTGCATTTTTAAATTCTGCGATCTCTAACTAAAATACTGACAAAATTTGGTTAAGATGCCCCCATCCGTTCCGAAGTTATAGGGAAAACTTTGAGACCTCATAACTCAAAACACACTTTTTCGACTTAGAATGTTATAGAACGGAGGCGTCGATATAATTTATTAGATTTTAACACTAGTCCAAATGACTTGAATTAAATTAGAATATTTCGATAGTAGAAGTAGGACCAAAATTTTTCGTGCACACTCCTATTAAGAGCTGTTTGGCTCAGTCCTTTTCGTATCGGTTTTCTCCTTCCCTTAAAAACCAAAAGGGAATAGCAAAAATTAAATTTAGTGCCTTGTATTATTCTTGCAATGAAGACAAATTGGCAGAGTCTCCTGATAAAGTCATTTACATTTCCAATGTTCTTCCTTGACAGATCAGTGAAACTATCCGCATAGTATAAACGCAGATGATAGCTTCTCCAGCTATACAAAGGTGGGTATGTGGCTAAGTTTCCTTCTCTTCCCCATTTCTGCAACTCCTGCAGATGTCACTGACCATAAGCCCAAAACCAATGTGTCCTGCATGAGTACGAAGATTACAATGTCTAGTAATGGCTTTAAGTACTTGGTACAACATGATGTTTTGGAATTTGAGTAGACTTTCTGTGAGCCCTGTATGTAGCATTGGCCAGACTTGCTGTGCTATCATGCCCATACAGTTACAAACGGTGTTTACGGATCAATCATTGCATTATCATTACTGAGCTTACAATGAGGCTCCCAGTGTAGAGAAGTCGACCGAAATTTCAGTTTTCCGTAATACCATTATTTGGTGGTAGCCGTGCGATCCCAAAAATTGTACCGTATAAGCATTTCGTTGAGACATCTCGACTACCGTAGACCGTCCTAGAAAACTTTATTTCGGTATCCAGGGCCCTAACAGAAGTGTAGCTATCAAATGTACGATAATATCTTCTCCCGAGATATCACCATGCTTAACACTCATTGCAGTTGGCCATTTAAGTAACATCTGAAAGATACTGTAAAGATCGGAAAGCCCTATCGAATAATATTTACCCGCCGATTCGAAAAAGATTCCTGCGCCTACAGCTCCTTACAATTCTAAATCATCGGTGAAGACTTATATCGAGACATTTATGATGTGCATTACACCATTTCTGTACTACTGCAAAAAATGCTGGTGCGGTATTACGTAATCTATATTCCTAAAGGTTCTGGGGTGAATGATATTCGATTCGTGACACTGCCCAGTTGTAGCAGAACCCTTGTAATAGAGGTCCAGTGAAGAGAATTTGAGAATTTTTAAATACTCTCAAAATTTAAACATACTGCGATATTTGTTGGCCATTGACAGTAAATTAACGTCAAAAGGTGGTCGCCGTGAGTCTAGTAGGTAGTGTGCTGGCTTATTAGATGTAAAGCCAGGGTTCGAGTCCCAGGCCAGATATCAAAAATAAAAAAAAAAATATTTTTTTGGCGATTTCTTCTCTTTCTCTTCTAGAAAAATTTCTCACAAATCTTTCGTTCGGAGAAGACTTTAAACTGTAGGTTCCGCCACTTCTATATAAAATTAACACACACAACATAAGTGGTGTGAGAAACTGCTGGCTTTTTGGAGACGATTGCTGTTGACTGTCTAATGGTGAAGGTATAGCATTGGCCATTTTATAGTCACCAGCAGCAACTCGTTTCTTCACCGTTCGCATCTTCCCTCTTTCCACCTTTCCTAAACATGAGTAGGGGTCATCCCCCTGAGTGCAGGTTTAATAAAAAAAAAAGAAAAAGGAGAACTACGTGACAAAATGTTAGAAAAAAAGTTTTAATTAGGCTGCGAGTTACTTCCTAAATCTAAAGTAAAGGGCTAAGTATGAAGCAGTTCGTATATTAATTCAAGAATTCAGTCACTTTTCTTTGTTGATATACAATATTTTTAAAAAATTTGTATAAAATAGGGGTCGGGATTCATGAATTTAGTCACTTTTCTTTGCTAAGGTGGCGGGAAATTCAAAAATTGATTTATTTTTTAAAAATTTATTTCTAAATTTCCTTTTAAAATTTTCATTTATTTTTAGGATGTTGTTTCCATATTTGGTGGTGCCATAGGTGCAATGCGTATACCAGAAAAATGGTTTCCCGGTTTAGTTGACTTCTATTTGAATTCCCATAATATAATGCATGTTTTAGTTGTGGTTGCTGTCTATTCAATGCATCAGGTAATTATACAATTATCACTACAATTAATCTCTATTAATATGACAGACAAGAGTGGCATTATAAGTGTTAATTTTATTATTTTATAGGCAACAATTAAAGATTTTGAATGGATGGAGTCGGCTAATTGTGATAACTTTACAAATGTCACTAATAAAGTACTTGAGACAACTTTAAATACGAACATAGAACTGTGACCATTTGAATTTAATACATTATTAAATTATTATAATCGTTTTTTATTTTTAATAAGTTTTAATAGTTGAAAATAATTCCCCCAATTCCAGAAAAGTTTTCAAATATAATAACACTTAATATTTACTTACTTATTTACTTATGTACTTATACGCTTTCGGAAATAATAATAAAATTAAAATTGAAATTATACATACATATTCTAAGTACGTAATTAAAGGAAATTAAAGCAATGTGCGAATAAAGTAAAACCGCTTAAGTCAAATTAAAAAAAAAAATTAATTTCTTAAGAAATAATGGAAATATTTTCTTAAATTCTTATTTTAAATATGGAGCTGTTAGAAGTATCCTGAAGAATATTTTCCTTTTAAAGCGGCTTAAGCTGTTATTCTTTGTTAGCACAGTTAATTTAATAAAAAATAATATATTTTTATCTAAAAAAAAGAAAAATCTAAACAACAAAATACAAAAATTTTTAAGAAAAATAATACAACATTATTATTAGAATTTCTCCTTAAACAAAATTAAGTACGAAATAAAATCCCTTTTTACCATTTTTGAAATTTAAAAAATCTTTTTAAACACCTCTCTCTCTCACTCTCTCTCTTTGTTCCTCGCCTTTACTTTCTTCTAAATTCTTTAAGACAATTTAATTCTTAACTTTAGAATTTAGCTGCAATTAAAAGAATAACAACAACAACAACTTAATATTTTAAGACAATTTAAGCTAATTAAGGCACCATTTTAAATAAAATAATTAAATCTTAAATAATATCTTTTAAAAGAAACAAAAAAACTCATAAATTTCATCATTGAAATGTTACTTGGCACAGACAAATAAAAAAATCAAATCCGTTTGTGTGATACCCTATATAAAGGCATATCTTTTGGACCAATTAGCTACAGTTATAATACTTGTTTCAATAAAATTTTGACTCAGTTAAGTAGTAGCAATAGAGATCGCTACCGTTTAAGATTTTTTAGGCTGCGAACCAGAGATCAGCAACGAGTATTCAAAACGATGAGTAGATTCGAGTCATACTTATAATTTCTGATACTTATACGCATTCATACATAATTGGTGATTACAACCCTTCAGTCAGGATTACAACCCAGCTTCTCACACCACGTACGTTGTGTGCTTTAATTTTTATACATGAGTGGCAGGACCTCCAGTTTAAAATCGACTCCGAACGACAGATTTTTTTGAGAAACTTTTCATGGCAATTTTTACTCTCAGAGTTTTTGCCAGAAATCTGTTGAAAGAAAGCCGCCGAAGAAATATATTTTTTTTATGTCTGACCTGGTACTCGAACCCGGGCCCTTCGTCTAATAAGCCAACACACTACCTACTAGACCACGGCGACTTATACTTATACGCATTCATACTTATTTTAATATGATACTCAGTATCATACTAATCTCATACTCAAAGTTGGAAGTACTCATCGTACTTATACTTAACAACACGCATGATGTTATTGACTTCGACTCGTCTCTACTAAACATTTACACGAAGCACAAAATAAGTATGATTCGCGTACGAACACTACTATACTCACAAGAAGATTGTGTGTATGCTTTGCTTGTTGTCTTTGTCTTTCCTTTCTTCTTTGTTTGTATATGCAACAACAACAAAGGCTGTAAATTTTGATGAATGATTCGAGCCACTCGAATCAGTTATAAGTACTATAAGTAGGCGTATGAATCAAACACATTTCAAATGTTGTGAGTTTGATGTCAACGTTGTACTCATACTCATTGCTAATTATACTTATAAATCTATATTGTAGTGAGTACGAATGAATCAGAGTAGTTGAATTTCAATTCTGTTGAATCACTCATACTCAAAATTGCCTGAGTGCTTATGTGTAGCGGAAAAACGATTCATTGCTGATCTATACTGTGAACTATTCCCTCATTTAACCAATTACGAAACTTAGGCTCTCATGACTAAATTCCACAAAATTAAACTTTTTCATTTTGTCTTCAACCCCCTTTAGTCCATTTTTAAAGACTATCAAGCACAAGTTAAATGCTGCAGTTTATTCAAATTGCATAGTAGTCAATTAAAAGATGGCTGTCGTCAGTTAAAATAAAGAGTTAAGAGGAATGTTTGCCAAACTTCAGTAAAAAGGCGTAGTTAGTTCAAAATTTGACAAGGGTGAGCAGACATTGAAGCCGTGTTCAAATTTCAGTTAAAAGACGGGTTAGTTCAAAAACTCACTGATTTCTTGACCTAGCTTCGTATCTGCTGCTCATTTTTGGCAAAAGTTCTACTAAATGGCCACAACCTAATTGTGATTTCATTAATCCAGAAGTTTAACCTAATGTTCTCTATTTTGAGCTGCTTCTCGACAAATTAAGAAACTTTGACTTGAGCTAGCGAAAGGTCATTGATTTCTTGACCTAGCTTAGTATCCGCTGCTCATTTTTTGCAAAATATCTTCTGATTATTATTGCCATCCAAGTTCCTAGGTGGAACATAAGGTTACAACCTAATTGTAATTTAATTACTCTTGGGTTTTAAGATGATCAGAAGGTTAACCTAATGTTCTCTATTTTGAGCTAGATAGGCAAAGAAATTTTGACTTAAGTTAGTGAAATATCACTCCTATTATGCATTCCCTTCAATGAATGAAAGACATTTTTCTATTGGCAACCTGAGGACGTGTTGTATAGGACTGGTTTGATAGACTAGCAAAGAAAATTCCAGAAGCCAATTGATTGGTGTATAGCAAAGAATGTTTACTACATTACCATCCACTTCGTACCTTTTGCAAAACATGACGCATTCAAAAAGCATCTGCTTCATCTCCTACGATTTTTTTTCTTTTTTATCTCAAATTCAGTTTTTTGAAGCTAAGCTGGTCATATGTCCAGTTTGACATGTTCCTCTACCCATTTCTAGAAACAACGCCCTTTGTGGTTCTATAAAGAACGTAGAAGTGATAAAATTTTATTCAATGGGGCCTATTCTTTTGTTAGAGATGATAAGGTCTTCAATATCTAGAGAGTTTTGTTGATACCACCATTTAATGAAATTAATTAAATTTTTACTTCTTCTCCGATGTTTGAACCTAGATTCCTAGAGTTTGTAGACAACGACGACATGACGTACTTTATAATTGTCAGAGCGTTGTTAGTAAACGATAGGAGCTAAACCTGGGAATTTTAATACACACAGATTTATTACAAGAAATTATTGCTTATAAGCTACAAGGCATTTAAGAAGGTTCCACCACTTGAGTGTCTAAATGACGATCTAGGTCACATAAAATTAACATAAAATTAAGTGGCATGAGAAACTTAGTCGCAATCATGACTGAAGGTTTGTAATGACAAATTATGTTGAGTTATTTTATGCCTTTTGTTATGCTATCTTTTAGCATAAGTTATATTACTACAGGCTAATTAGATGGAATGATTTACTACACTCTACAATCTTGTGCGACAAAATATCTGAACATATGGCAAGTGCCCTTTCTACCACCCGCCGTAACGTAGGCCATAAACATAACAAACACAAAGAGTTATAATTAAAAGCATACTTCAAGGCGTTTAATTAGTCTATTTAAGCGTGCAATATAACAGCTTTAAAACCCCTCTAAGTATGCTTTTATTTGATTGTTTTGCTTTAAGTAACATTTAAAAATGAATGATGGAAACATGTTGTAAATGAAATTGTTTAAACAACCCTCTCCCTACCTATTATTCCCAAAAACAAAAAAAAAATTCTATTTATTTCCGGTATAATTTTTATTTTTCTTTTTTAAATGAAAATACAAATACAAGTACTTCAAGAAGCAAAATAAAATTCTCTACGACTGTGGTACTAAATATTAAGCTAAACAAATATACTCTACAAACATACATACATACAATATAATTAAATTATTTAAATATTTAACGGAAACTAAAGTGTAAAAGAACAAAAAAAGATATTTAAAAAGGCAGATGAAAATCAATACTAGTCTTACATACATAGAACTTATAATGAAAATCAATAAAATTAAATGAAAATTTAGTATAAAAATTTAGTAGTTGCATTATAAACAAATTATTAATAAAAAAAAACAAATAGTTGATCAATTTAACAATAATAATGAAAACGATAAACTTAGAACAATATTAAATTAAATTAAATTATTATTACATATGAAAACGTTATTAAAATTTCGTTAATTTATATCGTATAAATATAGTTGAAGAAGAAAGGAGAAAATTTTAATTTAAAAACATAGAAATTAGAAACAAACTACACACACCTATTATTAAAGTTTTCCAATCTTACACAATAAATTTATTAAAACCAAATTCTCTCATAAGCAAATAAAATAAAATTCTAAACAAGACACAGGCCGATTTCCTACGCAGTTGGAGGTTAATTAAGGATCGATTTTCACTAAATTCGCCGGTAAGGTCGTATCTCCATCAAATTTAATCTTACAGTTAGATCCGAACGGCAAGTACTTCCTCATAAGCCTACAAGAAATTAGCTTACTGAGATGCCTATATTATACAAATTTAAACGTCAGAAGGAGACGTTAAAGGGTCCACCAAATAACTTTTTTTTTAAAATGTTTTAGAAAAAAAACTACTGAATATTTTTTCAAACATCTTTTTTATTTGAAAGTACAATCCTTCCGGTTAATAATGAAAAATAATTTTATTCAAATGGCTGCCTCAGCTGGCCATGCAGTAGCCTACACGATCGGTCAAATTTTTAAGCTCATTGCACTTCATCAATGGCTTCACTAATATTGTCCTTTAAATAGTCAATTATCTCTGGCTTGTCGACGTAACACTTATCTTTGACGGCATGACACAAATAATAGTCCAACGAGGTGGCCAAACGACATCAGTTATGTGGTTGATAATGCGATCTTCAAAAACAGAGCGGAAAACATCGACTATAACTTCGGCTGTGTGGCACGTAGCGCCGTCCTGTTGAAACCAAAAGTTGCCAATATCCTCCTCTTTAATTTTTGTGAACAAAAATTCGTTCAACATGGCCCGATAACGATCGCTATTGACTGTAACGGTTACTCCTTGTTCAGTTTCGAAGAAAAATGTCCCAATTATGCCTCTGGACCAAAATCCGCACCAAACACTGACTCGTTTTCGGTGCGTCAATGTATGCGTGCGGGTTTTCTGTGCCCCAAATGCGACAATTTTGCTTGTTTACATACCCGCCAAGATCAAAATAAGCTTCATCTGAAAAGATGATTTTTTTGTTTTTTGCCAAAAGCGGCATCTTCTGTAGGTCGATTGCAAGTCCACTTAGCAAAGCGAAAACGCGTATACACAACCATATTCGTTCAGCGGAAGGATAAAACTAATTATCTGTCAAATCAGACACGAGCTAAGTGTTACCGTTCACGAAATAAGCACTAGTTGAAAAAGAAACGTTAGATGGCGGACCCGATATTAGGCTTCTAAGCCATAGAGCTCATTCACGTCTGAACTAATAAGATCTCACAAGCTGATACAGCCATTTAGCTGCTGTTGAAATTGAATGGACTACTCCATGAAAGAAGGTGCTATCTCTAGTCCTGAGTAATTCAGAACAGATATACATAATGATCAATCAATAATCAATCTGAACTTGTATCATGCAAAGCTAAATTCTTCGATCGAAGAATATTTTTTGAAGCACATGCAGATTCATGTGACCAACAAAGTCTATTTAATATTCAGTAAGCAACGAAATTATCCATAAAGCTCGCATCGGTAAATGCAAGATATTTCGCCACCTCATATAGTGATATTCTACATTCACTGGTAAGGAACGAAAACCCCATATTGCCATAAAATTAAAAGTCCTGAAACTTATTCTTTGTACAACAAGGATGGTGCATAAACTTATTCCAAGGCCCTAGTAGTCTCTAGCGAAAATCTATTGCGGCCTACGAAAATGTCCCCTGGAAAGCATATCTTGCCCTTTTTTCAATTGTGAAAACGTAAAAAAGAACCATAAACCATAAATTTTGATTTAGATGGACACATACTATATACATACATAGATCGTGATCTAAGCCATCTAAAGAGTGTTTGGTTATCTCATGAAATATATGTTTGGGCAGGTGGCTATTTCGACCCTAAACTCAATACAGTCCTGTCTAACAGGACAGGTCAGATTTGTTGGAAAGAAAATAAGCCAAAAAAAAAAACGTTGAAATATGTTCTTGAAAGCAATGGTCTTCCATGCTCGCTTTAGCTAATCTCTTAAATGCTTCATCCCTTAGTGATGTGGGGTGATCACTGAAAGCTAACACTTAATAGCATAAATTCTGTACCTTGCAAGATAAAAAGCTATAGTCATTACCAATTTTTATTGTATGTTTAGATATCGTTTAGAATTGTTCACACTGGCTCTAGAGTTTTCCTTTTCTCACGTATATTTATCAATTTGAACATAAAATTTGATCATGTTTTTATATAAATTTTTGTCGGCCTGTGTAATTTTATTTGTTTTTATTAAAACTAAATTCATTTTTGTTCCATTTTTAGCAGTAGAGGCACTTGAATAGTTAAAAGGCCTAAATTCTATGCTTCTTCCTTAAAAAACAAAGAAAAATTGTATCAATTTTTTTTTTAAATAAAATTTAGTCTATTATTCCCACACAAAAACAATAATAAAAATAGCTTCCACTTTATTAATTTCAATTACATTACAATTAATTGTTTATAATTTTTTTTAGAAATTAGAAAATATTTCCTCAAATAAAATTAAATAACAAGATTACACCCAAAAACCAAACAGACCTAACTTCCTAGTATTTAATGTTTAAATAAATTTAATAAATAATTATTTAAATTAATTAAAATTATGAATTTCTTACATACACACACACATACACACACACACACATTTTACCTCAGTAGTTTATAAGAAGAGTAAGAAAATATTTTTAAATCGTTATTTTTCAAATTTAAACTATTTAAACAAAAAACAAAAACAAAACAAATAACAAACTCCTCATATACTAAAAACCACCAACAAAATGAAACAAACACATCTACACTAATTAATTACATATGTAATTAAATAAATACAAGCATACAATGATTAATTAAAAACTTGAAACTTTTCTTTGTAAATTAAATGTAAAACAACAAGCAGCCGTAACTTTAAGAAACTAAGTGAGATGAAAAACTATTTTAAACTGAAAATATAATGATAATGGAAGGAATTAAATATAAAAAAAAACTCATAGAAAACAATATTAAATAAGAAAACAAATATAAACATAAAATAAATACTTATACAGAGACAGAAATTCTCATTTTAATTTATGATCCTTTCTTAATAAAATATTTTTATCGCGAGTGAAGTACTCAGATTTGAAGATTTCTTTCTTAAATTTTTTTCAAAACTTTTTCGAACTTTATATTGCATCCACAGAATCCACAAGCTAAGATTAGGTTAGGTTAGAGGACGTGCACCTGTCGGTCAAGACAAGCACAGTACCCGGAGGTCGAAATTGACCCAATGTACATTGTCCTTAGGGGAGGAAGGAAATAGAGGATATAGGAATGTAGGGAAGGGGAGGGAGAATGGGAAACGGAGGAATTACTTGTAAAGAAACAGACACAGAACAAAACAGGTTGAGAGTGCATTTTAATCTGAACTTCACTTCCCTTCCACCAACAAACTTAAACCTTCTGAAAGAAAACTTTCATAATCAAGACAACAATTTTAAAACTTTCACTCTGTCGTGCGCCATCTGTATTAATTAAACCAAATTATTTCGGTTTCAGTTTCCAAGTGTAAACAAATTTATCAAGGGTTAAGGAATGCGTAGAGTATTTGACAAGGTCTGGAGTAAAAACGGTGTGGTCCGAAGATAACTAATTTTGTGGATCGGAATGATTCGTACTTAGGTTTTGGTGTCTAACACCTTATGGACCACAGCAAATTTATAACACTTCACCTTCTGCATACTCTATACGCCTAATACATAACATACATAATTAGTTATTACAACCCTTCAGTCAGGATTACGACCTAGTTTCTCACACCACTTACGTTGTGTGCGTTAATATTATACGTGAGTGGCGGGACCTACAGCTTAAAGTCGACTCCGAATGACAGATTTTTGAGAAACTTTTCATGGCAATTTTATTTTTTTTTTGCCATAAATCTGCTAAGAGGAAGTCTCCGAGTCATATTTCGTTTTTGATGTCTGATCTGGGGTTTGAACCTAGGCCGTTCGTCTAATATAGTAGACTACGACGAATCTATACGCCTAATGCTATCGAGAAACAGAGCAATAACCTCTAATTATCTGATATGTCCAGGAACCCCTACGAGATTCACATAATTATGCTGCGAAAATAAGTTAAGCGATACCCTACAGGTGGCAATAAATTTAGAATTGAAAAATCACATCAAAACAGATGTGATTGTCGCTTGATTATCAGAGAAGATAAAGATACTAGTAGTAGTAGTAGTAGTAGTACATACTAGTGATGCCAAACGGGATCGATATTTAAAAATCCCGAGATTCAGGATTTTGTAAATCCCGCTCCCGAAATCCCGGGATATTTCGGGATAATTCGAAAAATCACGAGAAAACTCGCGATTTTGTCTTAATAATAGAAATATTTCGTTAACAAAATCATTTGTATTTTGTTGTCAACATAACCTGCCGTTGGAAAACACTTCTCGGAATCAACATTTGTTGGTAAAATAGTTCCATATTCACTACCTCCTAATGTAAATAAATCTATTTCTTTGAACAGTAGAGTATCTAAATCAGTTACCCTATTAATTCGTTTTATAGAGCTTTTGCATTTTTCGATGGCATCAAATAACTTTTTATCGATGGAAGGGGGTTTTCCTCATCTAAGAAGCTATTATCGAAGTCAACTGATATAGACATTTTTTTTCAGGACCTTTTGTAAGGTCAAAATATATATGAACTCACAATCCAGAAAATCCCGAAAAATCCCGGGATAAGTTTTTAAAATTCCGGGATTCGGGATTATATGAATTCCGAAAATCCAGGGATTTCGAGATTCGGGTTTCCCGATTGGCATCCCTAGTACATACCCTAAACGCAATAAAGGGGTGTAAATAATTTCTGTAAAATCTATCAAAATACAATAAAATATTACAAACATTACTTTGATGCTATAAACGAGCTACTTTTTAATAGAACAGTCAGAAATGGATTGATTCTCAAACAGAAGTACGGTACACGTTTATTTTCAACAGAAACCAACACTCAGTGTAGACGTAGGTGGGTAGGTAATGCAGTGAATGCGTTGGCTTACTGTACGAGGTCTCAAGAACTTAAACCTCAGTTCTAGAATCTTGAAAAAAGAATATCTTTTTCCGCAAATTCCTCCCCATAATCTGAGGTAAACTTATTGCCATAGCTTTCATATCTTTAATGAGACTAGAATCTTATTGTGGAATTGAAGGTTGGAGAGGTTTGGAAGCATTATAATCGGCGAAAGCGAAAATAAAGCTAGACGGACATTCTTCTTAAGTCAAACTTAAAACAATCTAAACTTTTATTGTATAAAGTGTAAAGTGATTTGACGTGTGCATTAGATCATTTACTAGTAGCTTGAGGATAGTAACGGAATTTTACGGGGCACAGGTTGAGAATATATATCGACTCAGGTCCAATATGTAAACTCTGTGATAAGTACACACACTTGTGTGACATTTAAGGCATCACAGAAGGGAATACCTAAGTATTTATCAAATAATAATTTGGAGTTATATTTACTGACGCCAAAAAGCATTCTGAAATTTGTAAGGATAGAAGTATTGGGGTCGACATTACAAGATATCCTATATAGTTTGAGGACAGAATAGTATATCGTTTAAACATATAAGCAAACCTACAACCTCTAAGCAAAAATATATGTATATATTTTTATTCTAATCAAAAGCAATCGATATATTGAAAACGGTGAGATTTTTTACTGTCCATTACTAGAAAGAGGCTTCTACTCAAACAGTGCATTGTGTTGAAATTCGAAAGGGTATCATAGAAGAAGAAGAAACACAGTGTAGTGTGTAGGAAATTGAAATTTGATTTTTAATGACCACCGTTAGATCTTCATCATCATATGAGCGCCAAAAAGTAAGTAAACACCACTAAAATAATACATTTTCTTAGGATAGCGAAAAAAGTAAATAGGAATAGTCGAATAAATTTCCAAAAATTAAAACGTTTATTTATTACGTATAAAATGTTAAAATAAAAACAAAAAACAATATTGTTGGTGTGCTATTGGGTGTTGACTCACTTATGACGCTCAATGTATGTATATATTTAAACAGTTTTTTTTTTAATAAATTTAACAGTGTGACCACATACCAGGCTACCGTTTTATAAGATTGTTTGCTTTTATTCTCATGAAACCCGTGTTACAACTTGTGTATTTCAAGTCATTTAAGATCAATTGAATTGTTTAATACGAATCTATATTTTTTTAAAGTTTATTAGAGTTTAATAACAACCAGATTTTATTAAATACGTATTCAAATTGTATTGTATATAAAATATTATATTAAACATTACTAATACAAAATTATATATTTTTTTAAAATATTTTTAAAACAAGTTTCACAACAATTATTACAACATTGACAGTAAATACACAGACAACAACAACAGCAACAACACTACAATAAATAAATATTTGATTTTTAAATAAATTTAAATTAAAAGAAAATAAACAATAAATTAAAAAAAAAATCAAGATTCTAACGTATGGAAAAAAATCAAATCTCATAATAATATTTTATATTCGATGAAAAAAAAAATTATTTCAAATGCGTTTCGTTATTAATTAAAGAAATTAAACAAAATAAGAAATAAAAAAACTTAAACCGTGAATATAAAGCATAAGAATTTGTTAATTTTATAGAATCATTTAATGAAATGAAATGAAACTCTTTTAACAATTATTATTACAAATAATTTATGATGAGTATGCTTATGATGAGGAATACTAAAGTTTACTTGAGTTTAAATTGAATTGATTTTAATAATACTGTTGTAATAATGATGATAATGATAATGATGTTTATAATAATGATGCTTGTTTTTAGTAGCACTAAAGTGGAACAATTAAAATACAATTACAATTATTATTATAAAAAAAAAACAAAAAAATAACTAAAACAATAAATAAATTTTAAAAAGTTATTTACATACCTAAATAAAGAAAAAACGAAAAATCATTACAGCAAACAGCTAAAAAAAAAGAGAATAATAATTAAAAATTATTTTGAAATAATTTAGAAATTTATGAAATCAATTGTAAAGCTAAAGCAAAATTTCTAAAATTATAAATAAAACTAAAATTAAAAAAAAAATTCATAAATTATTATTAAATGAACAAATTTAGTCATACAGAAAGAACATAAATAAATCAATAAATAAATAAAAAATCTATTTAAATAAATTCAATAATTATAAATAAAAACTGATGAAATTGCTAAAATAATAAAATAAAAATAAAAACAAGAACATCATGGTTATGATACAACAAATAATGAAAAAGAAAATAAATTCGAATAAATTTTAAACAACAACAAACAAAATATTTGTATGTTTTAATGCATTGCTTTTTTTTTTTGGGTTATTAGAACAGCCAACATAACTTCCCTCTACACTGTCGGACAAATTTGCCAACTCTATTCAATTTAAAAAAATTTTTTCTTTAAAAAAATCATATATATTATTTTTAAAGCACTTATTTTTGTCGGTTGCAAATATCTCCCATACCACCGCACCAAATTTAATGAACGATATCTCATTTAAAAGCTTATATCTAACACTAATGGCGAAAAATAATTAGAAATTAAAAAATTAATATTTTCATTGATAAAAATTATATTTTATATAGAACTGTATGATAATACTGTTGCCATTATGATTATATATGTTTTTGTTCAAGTGTGGTAATGCAGTGTCGCTTAATAGTAATGCCGTTCTACATAATATAGTATGTATAAAAATTCATTCTGGCAATAACGCTATTTACTATAATGCCAAAATTTCAAATTCAAATTTTCATTTTGTGCTACAAAAATGACAACTAAGGGTCATATTTATTAATAATAAAATTTCCATTTTTTTTATATAAAACCAGCACTCAGGGGATGGCCCCTATTCATACAGTACATTATACAGGTTTTTAGGAAAGGTGGAAAGAGGAAAGATGCGAACGACAAGGAAACGAGTTGCTGCTAGGTGACTATAAAATGGCCATTGTTATACCTTCACCATTAGACAGTCTACAGCAATCCTCCCCAAAAAAAGAAAATAACTAGAAAAACATATTTTGTACTTAATTTTGCCCGACAGTGTATAATCATATTTATTTATTTAAAAAATATGATGGTTAGATAGTGGCAACGGTAATAATAATTATAATTGGCCATGGTAAGTAAAACAAAGTTAACCCTTATTTATATCGTATTATACGAGGGCGGTTTTAAAATGATTTTATTGGAAAAATTTAAACTTGTAAAAAACCTACATTTTAACACGTTAAAATTGGCGCTGCAATAATTTTCAGAAAATTTGTCAAAAAACGACAATTTGATTTTTTCACATTAGTAACACAGATCAACAATGAATCGTTTTTCCGCTACTCATAAGCACTCATGCAATTTTGAGTATGAGTGAATCAACAGATTTGATATTCAACTACTCTGATTCATTCGTACTCGTTACCATATTGATTTATAAGTATAAGCAGCAATGAGTATGAGTACAACCTTGACATCAAACTCACAACATTCGAAATAAGTTTGATTCATACACCTACTCATTCTGATTCATAAATTTAGAAAAATACTTATAAGTAATTGGAGTGGCTCGAATCATTCATTAAAATTTGTAGCCTTTGTTGTTGTTGGATATACAAACAAAGAAGAAAAGAAAGACAAGACAACAAGCAAAGCATGCACACAATCTTCATGTGAGTATAGTAGTGTTCAAATCATACTTATCTTGTGCTTCGTGTAAATTTTAAGTAGAGACGATTCAAAGTCAATAACATCATGCGTATTGTTAATATGAATACGACGAGTACTTCCAACTTTTAGTATGAGTGGTATAAGTATCATATTAATATAAGTATGAATGCGTATAAGTATCTGAAATTGATTTAAATCTACTCATTGTTTTGAATACTCGTTGCTGATCTCTGATTAGTAAGTATGAGATAACTAGTAGTTTGGCCCCTAGAAGAGTATGCAGTCTACGAGTTATCTCTTAGTCGGCAGTCAACGTGTTAAGTTCCAATCCCGTTCATTAAGCCTTTCTCATACTTAATTTAAAATAAAACAAATTATGTATGGGACCACATCCAAAATTTTTATTGGTTTGAAAGACCAATTGGTGTCATTATGTGGAAGATATATCATCGTTTAAATGTCCGCCACGACTTTAGAACATAAATCAAATCGCATTTTGACCGAATGCATAGATTATGTTGATCTCGAGGACCACTGTGGCCTATAGCATATTCACATATATCTGCGACTTAAGAAAACTCCACAAGAAAATGTTTAACCGGGTCCAGTCACATGTTCAAGGGGACCTATTCATATCACCTCCACATGAGTTAACAATGCCTTGTTGCAGAATACGCAAAGTGACATTAGCTGTGTTGTAAATAACTCCATTCTATAGAAACTACATATTATTGGTGTTCATATCATCCAATTCAGGTCACAGAAATTTATTAATAATCGACCTATAGCCCTCGCCGTTAATAGTGACGGCTTGACCAACATCATTCTCAAAGAAATTGGTACTGTCACCCCAAAATTCACAACAAACTGTGACTGTTTCGGATTGCATTGCATGCTCTTGAATCTTATGTGGATTGGTGTTGACCAGAGATCAGCAATAAGTATTCAAAACTATGAGTAGGTTAGAGTCATACTCATACTACGCATACTCATAGTTGGAAGTACTCGTCGTATGCATACTTAACAATACGCATGATGTTATTGACTTCGACTCGTCTCTACTTAACATTTACACGAAGTGATGAGTGATTCGAATTACTTATAAGTATTATAAGAATTTTCCTAAATTTATGAATCAGAATGAGTAGGCTTATGAATCACACACATTTCAAATGTTGTGAGTTTAATGTCAACGTTGTACTCATACTCATTGCAACCTGTACTTATAAATCAATCTTGCAGCGATTACGACTGAATCAGAGTAGTTAAAGTTCAATTCGGTTGATTCATTCATACCCAAAATTGCATGAGTGCTTATGAGTAGCGGAAAAACGATTCATAGCCATTATTAACTGTTCGGAAGTCCCTGTTGGCAGACACTTTAGAAGCAGAACTAAGGCTTTCTGGGGTTTATTAGGATTACAAGGGATTCTTACTTAATTCTTTTTTTTAGGATGAACACATGACCTCCTCACACGTGCTGTGACCTACCCAGCAACCTATGAAATACTCATAAGCGTAAATAATAAGCAAACTCTGTCTATTCGTGATCAAGAACCGTACTGAACATAATTCGTTGTACAAGCATTTTCAAGTGGCCAAAAGGAGACGGTTTTGTGGCAAATGCCCTCAAAGTAACAATTTCGAATATGTAATTCATGTTATAGTCATATTACGTCTGTCTGAACTTGTTATACATATTAAAATAGAAATTGTGGTTTTAGTTTAAACATTTCAAACAGCGGCCACTATAATTTATTGTAACACACGTACTCATGCTCACATAGTATTTTTAACTAAAAAGTGTTGTACATACGTACGTATGTACGTAAATACTACACGGAGTATAGGATAGAAGGGAAACAATTTAAAAACCATAAAAATTGTTGTAATTCTGAGTTTTTTTTTTTTCATTGTAAAAACACTCATGTTGTTATTGTTTTTGTTTCAAAACAGCATTTTTATTAAATGTTAGCAGACACGTGTTAAGCCATGCGTAGGTTTTAGGTATTTTCGGTATTCATAAATAAATAAATCCAACCATTGTGAAGTATAAAATGGGTACAGTAAAAAAAGGATTGCAAAAAGGACGATTAAATGATTCAAATGTTTAGCAATCTAGTGTTGACATAAAAAACTAATTGAACAATTTCATTTAATTGATCTAAATTGGTTACAATAAATTGGTAAAAGGAAATTGCAATAATAATCTTTAGAAAAATAATAAAAAATTCAAATAGGAAGGCTGCTGTTTAAGTTTATGGTTCTTTTTTAAATATATAATATTTATGTATGTATAAAAGATGTTAGAACTATGAAAACATATTATTGAATGAACTGCAGAGCACAGGTATTCCCAGACTTAAGACCGAGTTAGGTTCCTAGTCATCAGTCGTAAGTCGAATTTCATATACAAAAAATTTTATTTAATTTTTGGGATGAAAAAATTCCGACTTTGCTAATGTAATATATTATTTGTACTGAAATATGTATGTAAATCGAATTTTTTTTACTTTGTACTTTTTTTTTTAATTTTTCTGATATGTTTTAGGGTGTCCCCGAAACTACATATTTGTCTCCTTTAAGTATTTTCTATGAAAAAAATTTAAAAAAAATTGTCTTAAGTGCGAATAGTCGGGGACCACCTGTATTCTACATTCGAAAAGTATTGACATAAAAACAATTGCCGCTATAAAGGCTCTGAGCTGATATTACCACATGATTCCAGAAGAAAGTAGGAACTTTTAGCAGCAGTGGAAGGAGTTGTATAGAAGGATATACTCGGCAATAGTCAGTCAAGTCAATTGTGTTTTCGGTAATCTAAAGTTTTGCTTGATTATTACAATGAGAAGCTATCTAGAGCCAGGTAACTAAGTAGTTTTTATCGGGCACAGTAAATTCAAAGAACACTTGTATGATATACGAATCACTTCGAATCCAATTTGAACCAGTGCAGGGCCTCAGAAAAGAAAACATTTGTGTGCGTCTTAAACACTAGACAGGGTGTTATCTTCTAGTGATGTTGCACAAAATCCTGCAGTTTGTCATCACAATAGATTGAGGGCAGTAGACTAGATCGTACGGCCGCAGTACAATGAAACGAAACCTTTAGCGGGTCCTCTGGTCATTCGACCACTAACAGATGCACTTTCTGAGAAAGACGAAAACTGGCGGATTCGTTTCCCTTTATGTCATTAATAAGCATTTCAACCACTTCTGTGGGATATCAACAGATTTAAAAAGAAATTTAGATGCACTGATAGGCAGCGTGAAATTTAAAGATTATGGAGATAAAGGACTTCACACAAGAACAAATATGCTAGAGAACAATTCTTATCTGAAATGTATCGCATTATATACCGACCAAAGCAGGTCCCAGAAGTAAGGGGTAAGTAAATTTTTACTGATTGACTCGTACTCTTTCTCAAGATGAGTGTTGACCTTATCGTTTTCGGGAAGCCAGGACTCAATGAGCTTTCTAGATGAGTCTGTTTTTTTAAACTTCGAAAAACATGATGACAATTTTTCCTCCTGTCCGTTGTTTGAACGTAAATAGCTAATAATCGATTTAAGAAGAGAGAGGGAGAGAGAGAGAGAGAATTTATGTTTTAGTAGCAATTGGTGCACTCTTTCTATGCAAATAAATCCGGTATCTTACAATATTAGACCCAAGCTCGAGTCCGGGTGATGATGGATAAATCTTCACAATGATTTTCTAACTTTAAAGCTGGATTAAAATAATCAATTCACTAAATACCCCTGACCTGAACTCTACTCGAGTAGACATAATATATATTAAAAAGGACATCAAAAAAGACAACGTCACTACTCGATTAACCGTAACACCACCTCGGTTGAAACAATGAAAACTTGGGTTTGGTTGCGAAGACGTCCGTAAAAAAAGACATTCCTACTCTGAAACCAAATAAGGTTCATTGGAGAAATTTTAATTTATGCAAGGCGCTTAAAGGAGGGGGCAGACAGGGGAAGAAAATGTTAAGGAATAGATTTCTGACAAAGTCAAATCAGAGAGGAGGAAACGATCATCTCACTAACCAAAGATGCTAAAAGGTGGAACTCTCGGTATTAGAAGTCTCAGCAGTGGTTTAAATCGACAGGTTCATTTGCAAAAATCACGTCCTAGCTTTTTAATATCTACAAGTATTACTCCCCTTCCCTTTTCTCTATCTGGTTTCTTTCTTTTAACATAATTTATAAGAAAATGTTCCTCCAAAATTAATAAAATAAAGGAAATTCCTAATTTATCAATTAGTGGCCTATTCATAATTGCAATAAAAATAACAAAAATTTCTCTCAGTATTTTCTCTGTTCCCATACGGCAACACTGCTAAATTCCGTATTCATACTTTCAAATGCAACACTGTACATAAGAAGTGGAAGACAAAGAAAAATCAAAACACAAACCTGACAGTTGCCGTCCAATTAAAGACAATCGGGAAAAATTGGTTAAAAAGTGTAATAAAAAAATTATAAAAATTAAATAAATAAACAATAATAACAAATAAATACAAAATTTCTACGGCCAATAAATTAAATTTTAACAACAACACACATTACAACAAAATCATATCAAATGGTAAGTGGAAATGGACACGGTAACATGGGGCCGAAATTTGATACAAAAACATAAGGTTTCGTTAGAAGATCTCTTGCGTGATATGAACTATAGCACGTAGTACAAGGTTATCAGAAATACTAGATTCTGTATGAAAACAGTTGTGAGTTTATTTTTAACACATTCACCCTTTTCAGGTCTAATTACAGCAGTAGATTGTGTTCAACCCCCAGCTGGTTCTTATCTAATCTTTTGACCTCAAAACACAAAAACAATAGATTTACTTAGAAACTCAAGTAAAACTTTAGACTGTTAAGATGTTACCTGCCACCATATTTCGCCAAGTTTCCCGACAGGGCAGTGGTTTCTCCAAAGGACTAACAGAACTAGTGACTGGCGCCACCACTTCATCGCTGCCCCCCACCACTTCCGTGATCAACTGTCTTAATCGTTATGCTGCAGCTACAGGCTTCATACGCATCTCACTATTGGATATTAAACAACACCGTAATTGGGATGTGGCCAAATTGCGTTTGTATGCCGATAGCAAAAAGCAGTCACTGCACTTGAAAACACTTAAAGGCCGGAATATTTTGCAAGAAGTTCTCGATAAGAAGCGTGAATCTTTCATTGAACGTAAAAATGTTATTGTGGAGGACATACGAGAGGCACGCCACAAAGTGCAAGAGCGAGTGCGTGAAAAAATGGAAGAAGTGTATGAGAAAGAGAACATAATGACCATACCAAATTTGTTGACCATGAGCCGTATGGTCTTATCACCCTATATAGGCTATGTTATAATTGATGGCCATTATGGCATGGCTATGAGTTTGCTAGCAGTGGCGGGCATAACAGATCTGGTGAGTTCTCTATAATCCTTTCATACAATAAGAAATTGAATATAATAAATGTTGGTGTTTTAGCTTGATGGGCAAATTGCTCGCAGATGGCCCAGTCAGGCGAGCAAAGCTGGCTCATTTTTAGATCCTGCTGCCGATAAAGTTTTAATGGGTTCTTTAGTCATATCAATGGGTTATTGTGAGTTACTGCCTTTATGGTTAGCTGGTGTTGTACTATTTCGTGATGTGTTCCTAATCGCAGCGGGATTTGTTATACGTTATATTAGTTTGCCACCGCCGGTAAGACTCTTGTTGTTCGTTTATCTTTTGTTTTGTTTCCTTTAAATGATTTTTTGCTTACATTTCTAGCGTACTTTTTCTCGTTATTTCGATGCCACACATGTTACTGCTCAACTGGAGCCAACATTTATTAGCAAAGTTAATACTGGTGTCCAATTGGCTGCCGTAGGCATTAGTTTAGGCGCACCGGTATGGCATTATATGGGTAAGTTTCTTAATATATTTAAAGCAACTGCATTGTGCAACCAAAATGCAACATTCGTTAATTACGAAACCTTTTTAAAGTGCGATTCGAATTTTTCCCCCTCGAAACCAAAAATAATGACCATACGAAACTATTCGTCAGTAGAGCTAATTAAAACGTAGACCACTGAACAATCCACTTTGCAGTATAGGCAATTGTTGATCTGTCCATCAAGGCTGATTCTATTCAAAAACATAACCCAGTCTTGGACTGTGTAACTTTAAGCATTTAATAACTTTACAGACGTAATTATACAGAGTACTTCTTCTGTTCTTCTGCCAATTAGAGTATGGCCGGTTGCCAATATTAGAACAGATTTAGATGCCTTTTAAGCAAGTATTACCAAACACTGTCATCCACTTCAGCATACGACTTCAATGTATCCATATAAACATTAATCCGTTTTTCGATATCCATAGCCATGGAAGATAATTTACGGCCGCAAGAGGGAATGAAAATGCAGTATCCAACATTTCTGTAACCAAATCCTTAATCTGGAGTTGTCGACATACTCTCTAGCCTGTAATGCTCAGTCCTCAAGCTAAAATTTTAACATCCCTTTTGTGACGGCTAAATTAATAGGTACGATAAGAAGTCTCACAGGAGAAGTATTCCTAAAAACACATGAGACAAAATAAACTCAAAACTGTTGCTAGGAGACAACCACCAAATCACCACGCGAAAGAAAATATATCTGGAACAGAGATGGTATTATTATATAACCGACAATGGAACCATTAGAATATTCAGACATCCAGACCTGTTTGAAACCCAAAAGCAACGATAAAGGAATGAATTTACATCCAACGTATCCACAATCCCTATGATTACCAATGATTTTATAGAAAAAAGGGCTTTAATGTGAAGGGTCTATGCGACTAGACGTACCTATGATATGCACAAGACATTTCAAATTAATTTTAATGCTACTAGAGGTTAAAAAATACTATTTAGTAACCCTTAAGCATAAGTATTCTCTTGGATTTTGTATTTATTAAGCAAATCTTAAATAATTTCTATCTAAGCATAGACAGTAAAAACAGACATCAATTCTGTTTTAGCTTAAGTGACACAGCATTCTTTAAACTTATTTTCCGATTGTCTTTTTAACCAATTTCTTTTCTTTTACAGATCACATGGCCCTTCATGGCCTTTGGTATTTGACTGGAGCAACCACAGTAGCAGCTGCCTTAAGTTATATAGTTAATAAGAACACTTTTAAAATTTTAGCCAAACAGTCAACAAAATCTTCCAGTAATACGTAGAGAAGGCTCTGGCAAATTGCGAAAATAAAACATAACAACGATAAAGAAAACTTTGCAACCAAAATGTTTCCTTTCGAAAACGAAAGCCTTATGACAAGCTGAAGAGACTAGCAAATCTCTTATATCACCTACTGTTATTCAATATGAAAATTGAATTATTGATCCTTTTTATTTTTATTTCATTTTAAGAAAAGTCTACTATACATATATTCGTAAATGTTTACTATTTTGTTTTATTGATTTTGTTTTTAATTATCAAATCTTGTTTAAAAAGTACAACTTTGTTTTACTTTGATTTAAGTTAACTTGCTTGCGTTTTTTTTTTTAATTTCATGGCAATATTTTATTTTCTGCTTATTTTTTCTATTCTATTCGTTTTTTCTTATTACTAAGGACTGAAATTTACTCGAAGAAACAAAGAATATATGACTATAAATAGTATAATAAAGTTTGCATACAATAAGCGTTTTTATAAAAGTTTTAAATTACTTTTGAGAATGCAATTTAAGTGCTCTTTTCTCCATAACCCAATAGTACAGGGGTGGACACATATGGCGCAACCAAAAGCCTACTTTCGCTTGTAAATCACATATCATAAGATCCTTTTCTTCATTTAACAAAGCATCCACGATACGTTTAGCACACACATCCGTTGACATACCTTGGGCGGTAGTTGCATCCATTTCTAGTGTAGTTTCGGAAATATTTGTTAAAAAAAAAGTGTAAAGAAAACATTGAAGAAAAACTACTTACTGCCATGTTGTTGTCCGGTGGCGGTTAAAGCATTTACCGATAGTTGGGTTTTAATATAGCCAGGGCTTATACAAGTTACCTTTAAGCCTTTAGAGGCCACTTCGGCTCTTAGGGAATCGGAAAATGCTTGAATAGCATGTTTAGAGGCTGAATAGGCTGAGCGATAAGGCAAAGCAAATTTGCCTTGCACTGAACTTATGAAACAAATATGACCTTGACGTCGTGTTATCATAGAGGGCAATATAGCTTTGGTTAAAGCCACCGAACCAAAGTAATTTACTGTCATAACTTTTAAATCAACATCTAAGGTTGTAGTAAAGGCTTCAGCTCTAACACTAATACCACCATTATTTACTAAAATATCAATGCCATTGTAAATATTTATCGCTCTAGAGGCTATTGTAGGTATAGCATTTAATTCGGACAAGTCTAAAGGCAAAACCGAAGGAGGATAAGCGGGACCCACCTAAAACAATACGTCTGGCTTGAAATATTCTGTAAATTATTACGTATACAAAGTAATTTGTTGCGTTTTGTAAAGTTATCTTCAGTCTTCGATCAGGTCAGAATGGTTTTTTGTACTTCAAAACAAACCAATAACCAAAGATTGTTATTAACGTACATATAGGAAGAGATCTGGCCAATTAAGGGCTATAAAGACAAAAACAAAGCAGTATAAACTGCTTTAAAAGCAAAAGAAATGGCACTGTAGCTTGAGATGACAATATTGGACCACAAGGATAGATTGAACGCAGAAATATCCCAGTACCAGAAATGTTTAAAGTACTTGGTTGAGCCTTAAAGAGTATCAGATTGATATTGTCTTATAAACGATGGCAACAACATGAATACTTTGGCTATACACTGGAAATTGTTTCATATAACGGAATAAGCTTCACATAACCATTTCTAATTTAATAAATCTTGACCTTATAGGATTTATAAGATTTTCATTCAAGTCCTCGAAGTTATAACAACAAAAACGCATCAAATTAATTTGTATTTCCAATAGCAAGAACTTACCACTTCTAACGACAACAAATCCCTTTTAACTCTTTCCAACTCTTCGATACGTCTGGCAGCTAATATTACTTTGCAGCCGGCTTTGTAAAAAGCATGAGCTAAAGCTTCACCCAAACCAGAACTGGCACCTGTTATTAACACTACTTTTCCAGACAAACGTTTTCGTTCCTTTGCTATAAGAGTTCTCCGCCATAGGTTGAAAAATGCCAAAGGCAGGACTACAGGCATACAAATACAACCTATAATCCAATACAATACATTCCAATCATTGCCAGTTGCCGGAGCTGTACATTTTGCCATCGTATCGTGTGTCATAATCGAAAACTCTATTTGCCTGGACTTTGTTCTGTTTATCGAATGTAAATAAATATTGAAATTCAACTATTGGAACTCCTATCGGTATGATGTGTTTACAAAAATCAATTGCTATGACATTTACTCAGATGGGGCGAGTATTTGTTTACATTTAACAGTGATGCCAAGTTTCTGTACTGTTTAGTGGCTACAGCTGAGTTTGTAACGAAATTTGAATAGAAAGAGGAAATGAGAAAAACAGCTGGAAACATAACAGCTGTTGGGTGGTTACGCATTTGTAAATAAAATGTGAATTGGTGGAATTGGCTAAAATATTAGTTTTTTGTTAGAAATATTAACAAAAATCCTCTCAAAAAATGTTTACGATAATACGAAACTGCCCTGCGCTCAGAAGGTTGCCTATAAAAAGTGTTTCTCTACCTTGCAAAGCAACAAATTTTTGTGTAGTACCCTGTTCCTATGTGCACACAACACCGGTATGCAAGACATTTTGGGAACGTGAAAAGAAATCGGGTTATAAAACCGCCTTGCCAGAGCCCTCCAAAAAGGAAATGATTTTGCATGGTTTGAAGGAACTCAAAACCGAAATCCAATTGTGGAGTGAAGAGATGAAAGAAAAACTTGAATCAGACCCTATACTAGTCTTCAGACCAGGCGAAACAGATATTGTGTTTAATTTTAAAGATAAATCAGCTTTAGACAAATGGATTGTAACCACCGATATGGACCACAATGAGGGCAAAAGTACTGCAGCCTTAGAGTTAAGTAATGCGGGTGCAGCTCTCTTTCATGGTGTAGTTAATTCAGAGCATGTAAAAGATGGTGTTATAAAAAGAACCGGCTATGCCAATATAAAAACAAAACGTGTACGCGTAAGTAAATAATTTCATTCCCTTAAAAACTAAAAAGATAAATAAATATACATTTTTTTCCAAACAGAAATCCTTTAAACGTGAGAGTACTTATGATTGGAGTCAATATAATATGTTAGTTTTAAAAATACGTGGTGATGGCCGCAGCTATTTAATTAATTTGCATTGTGAAGGCTATTTCGATTTAATGTGGAATGATATTTATCATTATGCTTTATATACCCGTGGTGGACCTCATTGGCAAATAGCGAAGGTAGCTATAAACCTTCGATATGTAAAACTATTTCATTAATTTTGATTTTATTTTAGATACCCTTTTCAAAGTTTTTCTACTCCTCCAAGGGCCGTATCCAAGATCGCCAACAGGCTATACAACTAAATCGTATAACGAATTTCGGTTTTTCTGTAGCTGCCAAAAATAGTATGGATGGTCCATTTCAATTAGAAATTGATTATGTAGGCCTTGAATATGATCCTAATCATCGTGAAGAGTTTGCCTATGAAATGTATCAAACACCGAAATATATTGTGGCTACATAGTGTGTTTCTTTTATAAATGGATTTGTTATTAAATAACTCATCACGCTGTAGAGAAATTTTAGCCTTTAATAAATTGTAAAGTTGTAAATTGTAACAAACATTTGTATTCCCATTGCGAGAAGTTTGAGAAATTTTATTAAAGTATCGATGTACTGGTGACTAGAGAAGGGGTATGAGCCTGTTTAGACTATAAAATGGACTCTTGA
The DNA here is from genome assembly GCA_014635995.1 of Sarcophaga peregrina. NCBI lineage: Eukaryota > Metazoa > Arthropoda > Insecta > Diptera > Sarcophagidae > Sarcophaga > Sarcophaga peregrina. Next base: position 25,729,577 of record CM025789.1, on the reverse strand, counting down.
TGAAACATATTTTATTTTGTTACTGAATCGAAATGATAAATAAATAAGTGAATTAGATGTTCAAAAAAAAGCATACAGTAGTGGTAGAAGAAAAAGATTAACAATATCTTATGGAAATCCGAAACAGGCAAAACGTTTCTAAAGGACCAATGAGCTTAGCCACCGCCATTAACCTGAAATTAAAGCTTGACGTTATACGGACGTCGGTGATAGAGGCGGACTGGGCCTCTATATATAAGAAACAGAATCCAAACTGTATCTTACACATCCGGACAACAATACGGTCTTTCAAGCTTAGGTACGTGCGCCTACGGAATGGAATTGTACGAACTTACAATTATGTTACGGGGTGAAAGAGTTCTCTTGAACGTTAAAAGGCGTGTTTAGTAATGAGGAAGGTAGTATTCTGGCTAAGAAAACCAGAGTATTATATACCATAAGCTTAGCTAAACCAATGTTTTTCAGAGTATTCAAGATCACGAAAGGAAACTGGCGGAAACGTCGCAACCGGCTATTATGAAACAATAACGCATTAAAAAGGACAACAAAGATACTCTGGAGCGATACCAGTGACGGTCAAACCATGAATATTCAAAAACTAAATAAGATTCTTCAAGCAATAAATCTTCTTAAGATTTCATTATGAAGGCTTGGGTACAATTATTAACAGTTTAACAAATTAAAAAATGGAGTACTCACATATAAATACATATTTCCATATTTGCAACACAAAGATTTTCTTTAACTTTTGTTTCACACTATTCACATATTACCCGATATTGAAAATAATCACTTGAAAACATTTATTATTCACTAAGTAAAACGATTACAATAAAGCTCAAGCCGGAAACTAAAATAATAGCAACATTTTTTTATCCGATATTTAAAATAATCACTTAAAACATTTATTTTTCACCAAATCAAAACGTTACAATCAAACTCAACACGGAAACTAAAAACATATAAAAAGGGCGCAAATGCTAACTACTTTAAACAGTATTGAAAAATGTAAAAATAAACGGAAAAGCTTTTTTAAACAGTGTTGGTCAATGTTAAAATAAATTAAGAGTATGTATTCTATGTGATTAGTTACTAGGATGTGTAAGGTAGGGTAACTCTAACTTTTTGTTAGAAATATTAACTAGAACTTAGCAGCACTTTTTCTCTCAGCTGTTATTTGTTTTGATTTTTATGCTCTTAAAATTTGCAAAAAGAAAAACTCTCTTTTACTTGTTTTCTCATATATCATGGCAATTGGCAATTTTTATTTGTTTATTTATTAAAATAAATAGAAAATTTTCTATTATTCTGTTTTTTTCAAACAGATTTTCACGTATTTGTTGATAAAGTGCAATTTAAGAATAAACGTATACTTAACAAAAAGGTAAAAATTGAAATAAACAATGCTAATCAAACAAAATGAAATGCCATCAACCAACAGTCTTCCATTGGCGGTGCTGTTGGCGAAACGTTCTCATATTCCTGCATCGTAGTTGTAGTAGTGGTAGCGGTAGAATCACAGAAATCGAAAAGTAACAAAATTTTTTGTTTGTTTACTTAAGTTTGCTACAGGCTGCAACGTGGAAGTTGAGTTGGCGAAACAGTTTTTATCTAAAAGGGAATTTCTGATAAACAACATGGTAAGTTTTGTTAAAATACGCATTATTTGTGTTTTTTTTAATTATTAAATAATTTTGCATAACTATTTAGGTTATATTAATGTTATTGTTTTTTTTTTAACTTTTTTATTTTATGAGTTCAATAAACTTATTTTTTAATTTCGTTAAACTAGCACTGCAATCATCTTACGAAAGTATCTTCAATTAATATTCAAAAAGAAAATATGAAGAATAAATTTATTTTAATTTGACAATCAATAAAATGTATTTATAACTATTGAACAGTGGTCTGGACAGCATACTGACAACACAATAATTATATGCTGGTCTAATAAACTTTAAATTTATGAATATTGGATCTACTTTGATGGGAAATGGGATTGAGCCCAGCAGCTTTAGTAATAATCAAATTTCTGTGTGCTCTCCATGTTTCCCAGTCAGTGTCTTTCCCTTTATACCAAACTGTATCAGGGATCAAATTATAAAGCTCGTTATAGAAGAGATGTCTGCTTTTCTAACCACATCTACTTTATTTTAGATGACATCTCTTGTTAGTTAGATTACTGATAACAGAAAACTTAGGTAATGATTTCATATTCTTCGACTATCATTATAACTGCTGCAAAAGTCGTTATGTGTCAGACCTTGACATCTTGCATATTGGTTTACAAAACAATGATCAATGACGCGTGATCAGTGAAGTAACCGTAGTCTAGTAGCTAGTCTGTTGGCTAGACTAGAGCTCGTGAGTAAAAATTTTAACTCCAGCATTTTGAACAAAACGAAGTCTGAAAAAAAACATTTTTTCAGCAGCCTTATGGCAAAACCTCAGGGTAAATAATATTGCCATGAATTAAACAGTAAACCCCGCCACTCATGGATGAAAACTTAACACACACAACATGTGCGGTGTGAGAAGTCAGGTAGTACTCTTGACCAAAGTTTTGGTGATCACCTCAGATTTGAGTGATTTAATTGTATCGCATATACTTAGGGATGGTCGTAATAGGTGAGAATGTTTTATACATTCTGCTTATTTTATGAGCTTACGATTTCAATAAAGTCATTTTATTTTCAACCTCTACATAGTATTAAAACCTGTGCTGTTGAACAAGTTCGTGTTTGAAAGTTTATTTTGGGACCTTATGATCATAGCGACGCCTCCATTCTATAACTTTCTAAGTGTAAATTCTATGTTCTCTAACTTAAATACTGTCTAAATTTGGTTAAGATGCGCTTATCCGTTCCGAAGTTAAAGAGAAAAATTTACTTAGAATGCACATATAGTCGTATGGCGCGTGAAAACTTTGAGAGCTCAAAACACACTTTTTCGACTTAGAATGTTATAGAACGGAGACGTCGATATGTTTAAATGACAGTTAATTTCCTATATAAATATATTGAATGATTATATTTCATGGTAGACTTTATTATATTGATACTACAGAGCAAATTTTAACTCGTAAACCCGTACATAGCAAAAACCTTAACCTTTTCTAAAGATCTTCTATTAGTCGCTCTAACACAGGCTGTATTACCGTAACAATGAACTTCTCTTTTACTTCCCAGTTCGAAAATGAGTGGAGTTAAGAGACATTCTGTGGAACCTTCTATAGAAAAAAACAAGCACTAGCGGGCGCATTACATACTGACTTATTTTCATTGGCGACGTTTCCGCAAGAGGCCTGATGGAAGACATTTCCATTATTTTTGACTTTTAAAGAATTTCCTTTTACCAATAAAACTGGCAGATGCCGTGCAAAACACTGCTATTTTAACAAAACTAAGCAGTTTTCATCTTGTTTTTTGTTAATATTTGTCGCATTTGGCAATTATTGCTATGAACACAAAATATAAAATCCGCCTATAAAACAAGAGTAATAAAACTTCATATTGGACTTTTCAGAAGGAGGTACGTAAAAACAAGTATCAGATCTTATGGATGATAAAACGTTTCCTAAATTCTAAACCTTTTCGACCACTGTCTTTTTAAACCCACTCATAGCTTTAAAATACCGTTCTCTAGTTACATTCGCTTTGTTTTCAATAATATTCAATAATTCATGCAATACCAGACTTATAAGCACATTCTCCACCGGTTTGTACTGCATTTTTGTTTTTAAATGTCTTGCTCTTTAAGACGGGTTTCGGTTTTGCTTCAATAGCCTTCACCGTCATATATGTATACAGCACAGCGTTTTTGTTTTGTTTTTAATTTTACCATTTCATTTTCATTTGAAATAATAGTACATATCGTAGCTTTAGATACTGCTCTAGACAAGTTACACCCCTATAAAGAAAAAAAAAAAACTGGAAATGATAAAGAAAGTGTTTCATTTCGACAGACAGACAGTTTTATACAAGACACGTACATACGTACGTATGTGTTGTACGTAGCAAGAGACCTTGTTGAATTGTAAATAGCCAAACCGAGAAGTACAAAAACAAGAATTACCAATAAATATGCGCTCTATAAAACCGGTAACATGAATATTGTTTTATTGAATGCTTTTTGTTTCTTGCTTTTGTTAAATGATTTTGGTTTGCCTTTGGTTTTCTTTTAGTCAAATGATTTTAAAGGAAAATATCAACATTTAGATGAGTTTTGATTGTGGTTACGTTGACACCTTTTGGTTAAAAAAATTTCAAAATTTTTCTAAAATTGAATTGAATTTAAATTCAAATAAAATGGTGGGGTGGCAAGTAAGTTACAAACTAATTTTAATTAAATATTTACGAAATATTATTACATTTCCTGTGTATGTATTAATTGTTAACAATTGCATCGTTATCTGTAAAGTGATGTTTGATTTGTTATCTCTACAATTGCTATTATTGCCTCAACTACAATCCAATATTGTTATTATTACTATTCATTATTGCGTTTCTATTAATTAATAATTCATTTTATTGTGTTTATTTCTTTGTTGTTTCCAGGAAGAAACATATCTTTATGATCCTGATGTGCTATTGAAATTAGATTTCCATCAAAGTCCTGCTAAATTTAATCCTTTCATTTCTGCCGCTTGTCCAGGCGAATCTTGGCTTAAGGTTCGTCCTTTAAAAGATGGTGACTATGATCGTGGCTTCCTACAATTGCTATCGCAATTAACAAATGTTGGTCCAGTTACAAGAACACAATTTTTAAGTAAGTTCAAACGTTTTATTGTACACTTTCAACTTTATTATTTTATTTTTTTACATTCAATCGAGTTTCTGCTTAAGAATAGTGTTTGTTTTTGCAATCAAGTTTAGCTTATAATATTAAAATATCTTAAAAAACCGGAAACAAGCAACCATACTGTGACGTAAAACATTAAAATTTAAATGTTAAGGCCATAAATCTTACAACATTAGAAACAGCATATTTTTGGAAGAAAAAAAAATAGGATTTAAAATTCAAAAAAAAAACACGCAACTTTCGTATTTTATAATTGAATGGAATTTGTTAACACTTTTGCTGCCGGCAACCTTTTTTTTCTTTAAGAGATTAGTTAAGAGACATTGTTTTTATAGCAACAAATTGTTTATAAACCCTAGGTTCATTTTATTTTTTCTTTTTTATTTATTAAACTTAAATAAATGTTTCAGTTATCGGTTTTTAATTAAAAATTTTAAATACGAACACAAGTTCCTAATTAATTAAAATAAAATTGATTGAAATAATCTCTTCTCCCAGAAAATTGATTAATAATTCACTTTAAAATGTTTTAAGTAGTAGTAGCAGTAGTGGTAGTAGTAGTAATCAATCTAATCTTTATCCTTCAGTCAGGATTACGACCTAACTACTCGCACCACCTGTATTGTGTGTGTTAATTTTACACATGAAACGATAGATTTTTGAAAAAATTTTCACGGTAATTTTATTTACTCACAGAATTTTTGCCAGAACTCTGCTGAGGGGAAGCCGCCGATGAAATATTTGATCATATTTCGTTTTGTTGGAGATGTTTGACCTGGGGTTTCAACCAAGGCCTAACGTCTAATAAACCAACAGACTACCTACTAAACTACGGCGCCTAACATTTATACGTTTCGTAATATCCGCAAGTTGGTATTACATTCTACGTTTTTGATTATGAACTTACAAAGTTCACCTACCTAGGATTAGGTTAGAGGACATGTACTTGCCAATTAAGACAAGTACAGTACCCAGAGGTCGAATTGATCCATTACACAACTATCTAGGATTAGTTTTTATTCAAATTGACTAGACTCCACCTACTGATATCAGCTGCTTAATGTTCCTGGTTGCTTAACGAAACGTTATGCTCACTAGCCGAAGCTCATCATTTACTTGCACCACTAGTGACAATTATATAGTATGACTCACCATAACGTCTTCCTCCTCATCTTTGTACGAGTAACATTACTATTCTATCCCGTGGAGAAGTTAAAAATTTATCTTTTTCTGCCTCTATTAAGCTAAGGAAAAAATAATGGCGTCCTTTCTTTTTTTGCTGTATGATACACATACAAAATTGGCCATTACAACCCTTCAGTCAGGATTACGACCTAGGTTCTCACACCACTTATGTTGTATGCGTTAATTTTATACATGAGTGGCGGGACCTACAGTTTAAAGTCGACTCCGAACACCAGATTTTTGAGAAGCTTTTCATGGCAATTTTTACTCTCAGAGTCTTTGCCAGAAATCTGCTGAGAGGAAGTCGCCGAAGAAATATTTTCATATTTTCGGTTTGATGTCTGACCTGGGATTTGAATTCGGACCTTCAGTCTAATAAGCCAACACACTACCCACTAGACCACGGCGACTTCTGTATGATACACTTCGCTGTATGATACACAATCAAATAATACTAAAAATGCTACCAAGGTTATCATGAAATATTTTGTATTTACCTTTAGCAATTGTTTGCGTTGCGATCAGAACATATCAATATGCTTAGGATATGATTTTCCAATTTGAAAAGTCCTTTGATGACCAGAATATTACTGTTCAGCAGGTATGGATAGCTAATCTCCCATTTTGAGTCATCTTCATAGCCAAATCGCACCCGAATTCCCCTGATTTGTAGCATTGTCTATTCCTGCAACCAAAGTCGCTTAAAAAATTGAAATTCATTTCTTTCTAAAAACTCTAAGCTCGAAATAACGATAACATATGAAAGCTACACTTATTCCAGGAATTAATGGGAACAAAATAATAATTTTTTTGAGGTTTTATCAATAATCAAACGTGGGCGGTACATACACCTAATAGAGAATAATGGTAGCTAGAATAAACTGATAGAACGGATATGTTTTCACCCAAAAACTGTCATTTGTATTGTGTTGATTCTTGGGCCTAGAGGCAGTCAAAGCCTTTAACGAAGCCATTCGTTATCCTTTCATTAACTGTAAATATATTTAATGCCACCCACAGCTGTTGAAATAAGTTATGATCGTTTATTCACAATCTACAAACTGATGAAATAATTTTTGTTTTCCATTGGTTGGACTACAGACTATCGCTCAGTGAAAACAATTCCATTTTTTAGTATTTTTAGTCTATACTCCTCTAAAATAAAATATAAAAAATGAAATTATTTTTTACATTCCAGCACGCTTCTCACAGATGAAAGCCAGTGGTGATTACTTTGTAACAGTTGTTGAAGATACACGTAAAAATGAAATCATTGGTGCAGCATCTTTAATTATTGAACGTAAATTTATACACAATTGTGCTATTGTAAGTACAAAACGAAAAAGGCTCTTTTAAACAATTTTAAATAGAAATTTAAAATTTTAGCGTGGCCGTCTAGAAGATGTAGTGGTAAATGATACCTATCGTGGCAAGCAATTGGGTAAACTGTAAGTATACTTTATTAAAAATTATTGTTTTTATTAATTTATATGTAAACGATTTGTATTTTCCTTTTTTTTACAGCATTGTGGTAACTGTTTCCTTGTTGGCACAACATTTGGGTTGTTATAAAATGTCTTTGGATTGTAAAGATAAATTAATTAAATTCTATGAATCTTTGGGCTATGTATTAATACCAGGCAATTCCAATTCGATGACCATACGTTATGATGAATCTCCAGCTGTTAAACAAAATCTAACAGCTTTAAATAATGGTGCTGCTAACAGTGGCACTAGCCAAACAGTGAGCCTCGATTTTAACTCTTGACAATTAGCCGCCAGTACTGCCGCTAAATCAAAACTTTAAAATTGTTTTTGTTTTTCATTATAGACATGTAACCAGTATGAGAAAAATTTGTTTCCTTGTTCATGACTTTTGTTTCATTATAGATTTCCATCATAGGCTCATCATATTGGTTATTATTTAAAGAAAAGGTGCTTTGCAACAAAAGTTTGGTTTATCGTTTTGTTTTAACGTGTTTTAAAAGCCCTTTTTATGTTTATAATTTCTTTTAACAATTTTAAGTTCTGATTTCTCAAAGTCTGCTGTAGAGAGAATTTATTTTCCAATATATTCTCGGCTTTGAGGGCAGTGCTGGCAATAGGTTGGTACTTGGCTGGCTAGCAAAGTAGTCATAGTCAAGTAGAATACTATTTGCTTAAGTACTTAATTAAAAATATTCTTATGAATTATTGTTTGCTTTTTGATTTTAATACTTATTTTCATTAATTTTAAATTTAATTCTACTTTCTTTTTTCCGTTTTCTTCTAATGCTGTCTGTTTTGTTTGATAACAATTAAATGGTAATTGTTTGTTGAATTGAAAAATAAATAACGAACAGGTAGTTAGTATTTTACCTTTTAAAAGTACATTTATTAATTGATAAAAAATATATATTTTTTATTGCAATCTATTGTATACTTTTTTTAAATGTTTATAAATTATAAATAAAATAAATTTAAATTTTCTTCTGTCATTATTAAATATGTATATATACAACAACAAAAAAAAAAAAAAAAAGAATCATAAAATAAAATTCTTATCAAGTCTTCTCTTAATATTAATAGTAACCGCTTATTTATTTTTATAAATTATTGTTATATTATAAAACATCAACATATTAAGTAAATACCAGTCATAGTAGCATTGTTCATTGAAACACATTAGTTTTGTAACACACTTTTTTTTGTTTAAATTAATTATACTCACATAAATGACCGCATTTGGGACATTTCGAATGATTGGCAAAATAATCCATAACATGTTGTATATGGCCGCCATGTGAACAGCCTTGACACCAGGCATATAAGCCTCTTACAATTAAACCACAAATAGAACATTTTGCCAAACGCATTGATTTACATTTCTGGCAATACCAACCCACACTACCGCCCAATGGCCGGCCACAATCACCACAATTTGTATGTACACCCGTTGACTTTTGATTCAGTTCTCTAACCGATCTCAGCCAAGATAGATTCATAATGATACACGCTTCATTCCACATTTGATAGCGATGCAATTGATCAATATAAGTTTGAAACCAATGTTCCTGTTAGAAAAAAAACCCAAAATTAAGTTTAAAAGTTCAGCTTATGATTGCAACAACACTTACAATTAATGTCTCTTCTATGGGTAAAAATTTGCGATTTTCACCCATCACAATAAGCACAGCTAAGGCCGTTTGTACATCGCCCACATCGTTTTGTAGCATTAAAGCATCTGCCAAGAATTGATGGGGTTCCCATAAAGGTATCGGAGGCACAGAAGTTACCTTTAAAACCGCAGGCAAGTTGGGAGACTTTAAAGAATTAAGAAAGTAAATTAAACTCTTTCATCTTAATATAAATAAAAGAAATCATTTGTTTACCGGTGACTTTTCACGATTTTTCGCTTTGATATCCAATTGAGGCCTGGCCGCCTGTACATCACAATGTAAAGCGGTTTCGGGTAAAGCTAAGGCTTTGGTAAAGTCAGGAGGGCCTACATAAATAAAACCATTCCTCAAGGAATCAAAATTTTCAAACGTTATTTCCGATAGTATCTGGGATTCTGACAGTATTACAGAACCATATGGTGGATAGGTTTGTTTGCCACCCGAACCACTACTATCTATAAGATTATCATCATCTTGAGATTTTATATCGATATGATCATCAGAACTGCTCATATTAGTGTTTTTATTATGATCCCACTTTGAGACATCGGTAATAACCGCTTGAGCAGTACGTCTAGCATTTTGTGCATTTTTTTGATTTGAAAATGAATTACGATGTTCGTACTTTTGTTTATTCAGTTCACTGGAAGCATAACAGATTTCAATGAAATTCCATAAAGTGGTGGCATTATGTTTGCCATGTTTACGGCATACATTTGCATTATGTTTACACATATCGGCTAGTTTTTTGCCGGTAAAAATCAACTCTTTGGCACAACCTATAAAGCATTCGTGTTCTTTTAAGTAAATCGAACTATCTGGATCCACATAGCCTATTAGCTAAGGAATTCAATAAGAAAAGCTCAGTATTTTTTAAACTAAATTACAAAACTTTTAAACAACTTACTGATGTATTTAATAGAAATCTACACATATCGGACTTGCCAATATGAAATTGTTCCAAACCTGTTATGGATCTTTGCTTGGTCCTAGAAAAGGAAAATAAAAAATTTTTAAAACGAACTGTTTAGTTAAAAAAAACTTACAATAAAGCATTCGATTTAACCACTTGAGCATGAGTAACCGGTAAATAGAACTTTAATTTATTTGCAAACGATATGTCACCTTTACGTCCCAAACTAGCACCCTGGACATTAGCTTTAAGAGCCGGTCGGGCAGCATCCTTATAAGCATGCTTGTATATGGTGGAATCTTTACTTGTCGAAAGTAAACAATATGAATCATTGCCTTTCCATGCAATGCCGGTTGTTACATCCGTATGATCATTAAAGGAAGCAAAGGGTACAAAAGGACGTCGTATATCCCATATGTGTATGCTGTAATCAACTACCAGAGAACAGCTGGCAATGTGGTAGCTAGAAAGAGCGGCATTAAAATAATAATAAAAAAATAATATTTGAAAAGTAATAAAATTTACGTTTTCTCTGGACGCCATTTAACACGGCCCACAACCGCTATTGTGTGTATTGTATGTTCCAAAGAAGCTTTTCCCTCCATATTCCAAATCTATCGCAATGGAAATATAAAACAAACGTAACGTTAATCAATAGTCCACATTAAGCTTCCAATAATGTACCTTAATTTGTTTGTCACGACTACCAGTTGCTAGCCAATTTTGTGTTGGATGCCAATCACAAGTATAAATAGGTTCCATATGGGCTGGAAATTGTAGCATACACTTTTCAGTTCTAAAAAACAACGAAAACTTTATAACTTCATTTACACAAATCAATATTTTTTTCCCTTCATCCATACCTTCTTAAATCCCATAGCTGGACTGTACCGTTTTCTAAAACCGCCGAAAATAAATTATTACTATGTGGACTAAATTTAACATCTCTGACTGATTCGGAATTGCTATAAAACGTGCTGATCGCTTTATCGCAGCGTGTATCGAAGCATTTAATAGTACCATCTTGAGAACCTGATATCAAAGTATTCACTTCGGTGTTATGGAAAGTCACGGCATGGGCAGTTCTTTCGTGATCACTATAAACCAGCCACTGTTTTTGTTTGCCAAACTTGGAAAGATCCCAAACGGATACCACACCATTTGTGGCAGCAGTGGCTAAAATATTTGTATCTAATGTGCTCCAGGCAACATCATTGGAAGAATAGCTAAGATTTTGATTTTTGCCACCACGCATATTACAAACTTCGGTGAAGCCATCATTGTTAATGGCATAGACCTTAAGTACTATAAAATGTAAACATTTTTTATAATAATTTTATTTTCTTAATTCTTGTTACCAGCACTTACAACTTCTGCCCGCAACTGCAATTTTATTGCAGTCACGGTTAAGCACTAAAGCATTGGCGTGACCCTCTTGGCATATACGCAGGGAAACTGTGCTTGACTCTTCCAACATTTAAAGGCACTTTTTTGAAAGAAATTATTATGCTTATGTGTATTATTTTCTATTTTGAAATATAAATTTACAAACCAAAACATAGAATGCACAATAAGAAAATGACTATAAACAAAAAGGAAAATGTCAAATCAACCATATGTTTTTGATAAGAAGCAGCAGCTTTGTTTCTGTTTATCTGTATTTCTTGCTCTTTTACTCCTTCAACGTTTGGAGATGATAAAATTGTATGCACAAGATTCTTTTTTTTTGTTTATCTATAAAAGAGCTGCCAAGTTGCGATTTAGTTACACCAAAGAATGAAATCAATATTAAAAACTGTGAAACCATGTAAATTATATGTTTTGGGTTATTGTTTGACCTATTATTTGTTATTAATTCAATTATACCTCCAGTTTTCTTTGTTACAAATTAAATTCATGGTTAAATTCAGCTATCCACGTTTAAACCTCGAAGGAGAAAAAATATTTTAATTCTAAATCTTGGCAACTCTGTTTGTCACTTGTTTCACTTTGTTGATAAACACAACGTTTACATTTGCGTTCTTTTTTTTGCTTTTGCCGCGCTTCATCTTCTATTCCTTTAAACTCGTTCGTATTTTTATCTGTGCGTTTTGGGTGAAAAACAAAAGAAAAACAATATGATTTAATTTTTATTTAAGATTTTGAAATATAAAAATTCAATTGTTCATACGAAACTCATTAATAAAATAGTACTCGAACTGGTAAGCACGCAGAAAGGCAATGATCAACTGTTATTACATAGAGAAGAAACTGAACGTTTATGGAATTTTTTTTCATATCGTGGAGCTGTCTGTTGCTTCTTAGTGCTTTTATTTTCTTTTTCTAGTTGTTTGTTATTCTTTAACATTCTCTGTGTTTGTTTTTGTTTATTTTTCTTTTAAGTTACAAAAGAAGAGAATTTTTGCTGAGGAATAACTTTTTAATGCGGTGCCAATTTGTAAATGAAGAGTGTTTTGTGCATTAATATTCTAGAGAAAAATAATTGAAAAGCAAAGAAAAAAGAGTGTAAACAGCTATGCCGGACATTAAAGTGACACCTTTAGGTGCTGGCCAAGATGTGGGTCGTAGTTGTCTGCTCTTATCAATGGGTGGCAAGAATATCATGCTAGACTGTGGCATGCACATGGGTTACAATGATGAAAGACGTTTTCCCGACTTTTCCTATATAGTGCCGGATGGTCCCATAACTAGTCATATTGATTGTGTGATCATTTCGCATTTTCATTTGGGTAAGTCATTGCCACTTATTACTTTGGATTTTCTTAATTAAAGCCTTCTTTACTTTTTATTAAAGATCATTGTGGCGCCTTGCCGTATATGTCGGAAATGGTGGGCTATTCAGGTCCCATTTATATGACCCATCCGACCAAAGCTATTGCTCCCATTTTGCTAGAGGATATGCGTAAAGTGGCTGTAGAACGTAAGGGTGAATCGAATTTCTTTACCACCCAAATGATAAAGGATTGCATGAAAAAAGTAACTGCTGTTACTTTGCATCAAAGTGTTATGGTAGACAGTGAGTTGGAGATTAAGGCCTATTATGCTGGACATGTTTTGGGGGCCGCCATGTTTTGGATTCGTGTAGGTTCTCAATCGGTAGTCTACACCGGTGATTATAATATGACGCCTGATCGTCATTTAGGAGCTGCTTGGATTGATAAATGCCGTCCTGATTTATTGATTTCGGAATCCACTTATGCCACTACTATACGTGACTCCAAACGTTGCCGTGAGCGTGACTTTTTGAAAAAAGTCCATGAATGTGTTGCCAAGGGCGGCAAAGTACTCATACCTGTGTTTGCCTTGGGCAGGGCCCAAGAATTATGCATTTTACTGGAAACGTATTGGGAACGTATGAATCTTAAATATCCCATCTACTTTGCAGTGGGTCTTACCGAAAAGGCCAATACGTACTATAAAATGTTTATCACCTGGACGAATCAGAAGATACGTAAAACGTTTGTTACACGTAATATGTTCGATTTTAAGCACATTAAACCGTTCGATAAAACGTATATCGATAATCCTGGTGCCATGGTGGTATTTGCTACACCTGGCATGTTGCATGCTGGTTTATCTTTGCAAATTTTCAAAAAATGGGCTCCCAACGAAAATAATATGGTTATTATGCCAGGCTATTGTGTACAGGGTACAGTGGGCAATAAAATCCTAAGTGGTGCTAAGAAAGTAGAATTCGAAAACCGTCAAGTGGTGGATGTTAAAATGTCTGTGGAATACATGAGTTTTTCAGCACATGCAGATGCTAAAGGTATGTATTATGGGTGGCTTGCGAAATACTTGTTGAATGCATAAATCTATTGTGATTGGTTTTGGATGTCTCTTGGTAAGAGTATTAGCCAAGACTTTTACCGCGAAAGTGTAATCAACCATTTATTAGTTAATTTAAATAGGAATGGAAGAGTAAAATAATCTCACAATTCACTTTTTCTTTTCACAGGCATCATGCAATTGATCCAAAATTGTGAACCGAAAAATGTTATGCTGGTCCATGGTGAAGCAGAGAAAATGCAATTTTTACGCACTAAAATACGTGAAGAATTCAACATTGAAACCTATATGCCAGCTAATGGTGAAACATCAGTTATTTCCACACCAGTTAAAATACCAGTAGACGCCTCTGTCTCTTTACTGAAAGCAGAAACACGCATTTATAATGCCCAACCGCCAGATCCTAAACGTAGACGTTTAATCCATGGTGTTCTTGTTATGAAGGACAATCGCATCATGTTACAAAATCTCACAGAAGCTCTTAAAGAGATTGGCATTAATCGTCATGTCATGCGTTTCACATCAAAGGTCAAAATGGACGATCCAGGTCCGAAAATACGTACAGGGGAGAAATTATTGGCTCTATTGCAAGAGAAACTAGCTGGTTGGACCGTAACATTGCAAGAGAATTGTACGATTTCAGTGGAGACAGTGGAGATCAAAATTGAGGAAGACGAAAAAGATCTGAAACATAAAACTTTATACATAACATGGACAAATCAAGATGAAGACATTGGTGCATACATATTGAATTTGTTACAGAATATGTGTTAGTAAAAATTGTTTCTTTTCTTTATTATTAAATCTATTCATAATCCCATATCCCTTTATATAAAATATGTATAAAGATTAACTTTTGTTCTTGTACAAGCTAAAAATCTATAATTTTACTTGAAATATTTTGTCAAACGACACAGATGACACAAAGTTTATTTGTCAAGAGAAAGAAATTCGCATACGTCATGAAAAGTTTGTGAAAAATTAACAATTTATACAAAAATATGAAAAATTTTACAATAAATTTAATATTAAAAGATACTTTAATTTGTAACGTTTAAGTGTGGCTAAAAATCTATAACGGAACGTTTATTTTTAACGGGTAAAATTGGATTCAAGAACATTACGAAGGGATTTTTTGAGTACTGACACGGTGTATGGAAAAAGAGTGTAGCAGCAGAGAACGAAAGAAAAAGCAAAAAAAAAAAAAAGAAACAGAAAATAAAAGCAACAACGTACGAAGGGCGATCATAAAAACAAACGAGAAAAACAAAAGAATTTCTTCATTGCGTGCGAGTGTGTGTATGTAAGTCGCTTTTCTCACCAACAAACACCAGCAGCTGTTAAAAAAAAGAGGAAAAGTTGCGAAATTTTTTTTGTAAAAGAAATAATTTCTGCAACAAAACTGTTGGCAAATTCACTTTCATTTTCGCTTATTTTGTTTTGTTAAATTTAAATTTCAAACAAAATATTTGGGCGACGAGCAAAGCACATGATGTGGTCGTTCTTTTCGCGCGACTCCTCTAAGGATTTTCCCTATGACATTGGCGAACCAGTGGCAGGTTTCGAAGCACATTCCATATGGACACTGCACAAGGCCAAACGTAAGGGTACTCTCGAAGAAGTGTCGGTATTTGTGTTCGATTTGCGTAATGGCTCAGATGCCAAATGTGAGCTGGCGAAAGCATCACTCAAGAGATTAAAGACTCTAAGACATCCTAGTATATTGCAATTCTTAGACTCTTTAGAAACGGATAAAATGTTATATGTGGCCACCGAATTAGTGGAGCCATTAGGTACACACATACAGAAACTATCAACAGATGGTCCCCAAAAGGATCTATACCTGGCCTGGGGTGTATTTCAAATAACAGTGAGTAGCGTAGCATTTATGGCCGTGGTGGCATGCTTTTAATTTTTTTTTTATTTCTTTCGCGAATCTATACAGAGAGCCTTATCTTTCCTGAACAATGATGGCAGTCTGAGACATAATAATGTGTCTGTGTGGTCGGTATTTGTAAATTCCTCGGGAGAATGGAAATTAGGCAGTTTAGAGTATGTTTCACCAGCCGATGGTAATCCAATGCCACCTATTAAAGTGCCACCTACTTTGGAGGTCTATGACCCACCGGAGAAAAACGATCAATCCAAATTGAAAGCAGCCACAAAATGGTAATTTGAAACCTTAAGATTCATGTTTTTAAAAATTCATTTTAATTTCTGTACTTCTTTCACAGCTCTGCTGATATGTGGGGCCTGGGCTGCCTCGTATGGGAATCTTTTAACGGGCCCTTACGTGCTCGTGGTAATCTCAAAGATATCGATAACATACCAAAATCCTTACAGTCTTTATACTGTGAACTAGTGGGTGCTTCTCCCTCAAATCGTCCTAATCCTGCTGATATTATTACACGTTGCCGTAAACCGGGTGGTTTTTTCAAGAATGATTTAGTCGATACGCTATTGTTTTTGGAAGAAATACAAATTAAAGATAAAGCCGAAAAGAATCGTTTCTTTTCGGGTTTGACCTTACATTTGGACAATTTTCCTGATAATGTGTGCAAGTATGTGTTTTATAATAAATGAATATGACCACAAGTGTTGTAATGTTTTTGTTTTCGTTTACAGACATAAAATTTTGCCACAACTGATAACGGCCTATGAATACGGTGATGCCGGCTCGGCTGTATTGGCGCCCATGTTTAAGGTATGTTTGATTATTAAACCACTCATATATGGAAATGTTCCGTTTAATATTATTTGATTTTATTTCCATTTGCAGTTGGGAAAACTTCTTGATGAAGCAGAATATCAAAAACGTATTGTACCCTGTGTCGTTAAATTGTTTGCCTCAACGGATCGTGTTACACGTTCGCGTCTATTGCAACAATTGGAATTATTTATTGCACATTTGCAGCCACAAGTGGTAAATGATCAAATATTTCCACAAGTGGCACATGGTTTTCTAGATACAAATGCCACCATTAGAGAACAAACCGTAAAGGTAAGTTTGCTAGTTTAAAGAAACAAACAAACAAACAACCAACCAAACATTGATAATGAATTATAATGAAATTTATTTGTAATTCGTTAGTCTATTATACACTTGGCTCCTAAATTAAATTATAATAATTTGAATGTGGAAGTTTTGCGGCACTTTGCTCGACTGCAAGCACGTGACGACCAGGGTGGCATACGTACAAATACAACAGTGTGTTTGGGTAAAATAGCACCACATTTACATCCGCAGGTAATTTGATATTTTAAACTAAAAATATAAATCATTTACAATGTATTCTAATTAAATTAAATCGTATGCTTAAAGGTACGTCAACGTGTTTTAGTATCGGCCTTTATAAGAGCCATGCGAGATCCTTTTCCTCCGGCTCGTGTAGCGGGTGTTTTGGCCTTAGCAGCTACCCAGCAATACTTCTTATTAAAGTACATTGTTTTTATTTTTATAACTTCTAAGTATTTTTTCTAAATAATTCTGTTGCTTTACAGTGAAGTAGCAAATCGTGTCTTACCTGCATTGTGTTCGCTTACCATAGATCCTGAGAAGTCAGTACGTGATCCAGCTTTTAAAACCATACGTGGTTTTCTTGGCAAACTGGAAAAAGTATCTGAAGATCCTAGTCTTAGAGAAACCATGGGTAAATAATTGCATTTCTTTTTTTTTTTTTTTTTTGTTTCTACGACATAAACTTGAAAATATTTTTGCTTACAGAAGCTGATGTTCATACCGCTACACCTTCAATTGGTAATGCGGCAGCAACATGGGCGGGTTGGGCTGTTACAGCAGTCACCTCAAAATTCTATCGTAGTCAAAGTGATTCCTCCCGACCACGTCCACCGCTCACTGGACGTAATTTATCTAAACCGGCTTCATTAGGTAATAATGCTTGTGTTCTTTGCTTTAGTGTTGTAATTCTTATTTATTTTTCTTAATTTATTTGTAGAGCAACCTTCTAGCAGTAGTTTATCAACGACAACCTCATCAGTAACGTCCATGACTTCATTGGAGCATGAAAGTAATGATACATCAGCCTCGGCCTCCGATTATGGCAATAACGATTGGGACAATGAAAATTGGGGTGAAATGGATGTAAGTTTTTGTTTTTAGTTTTCTAAAATATTAAGACATTAACTTTACCTAATTGTTAGACATCACAGGATCCCAGTTCACCTATGGCTGGCTCACCCAATAATGGTCCATTAAATTCCACTTCTGCTTTGTCTGAAGTAAGAGATGGTTGGGATAATGAAGAATGGGGTAGTTTAGAAGAAGATCCGGTAATTGATATTTAATTATACTATATATTAGTATGAGAAAAACGATTTATTTTTTTGTTTAATGTTTGTATTTTTAACAGGGCGAGGAAGAAGCTCAAGAACAAGAACAACAACAATTGCAACAATTACGACAATCACCTTTAAGACCGCATCAACAACAATTACAACAACACCAACTAAATGAACTTATTGAACCTTTGGCCAAGCTCAACTCACACAATACATCACCTTCGAAACAACAAATATCAACGTCAACGACGGCCTCTTTATCAAGTAATTTACGACCAAACGATTTATCAACAAATTTATCATCTCTAAACAATGCTATTACAACACAATCGCCATCTGCATTCCTCAATTGCAACAATGTTAGTCCACCACAACAGAAATCGCCGCAACATCATGTAAATAACTCAACGAATAATGCTAATTGGAATAGCGATTCATGGGCTGATGGAGAATTTGAACCAATTGATGAACCAATGACCGGTAAGTCTTTCATCAAATGTTACTACATATCATTTATCAATTATCAATGATTGCTTTTAATTGGTGGTGTTTTTGTTATATTGTTGTTTTATAATTGCAATGCAGTACATATTTCATTTATTAATCCACATATTTAAACATTCTTAACCATAACCATTGCACTTGTTTAATGCTTTACCTTATGATTTGTTTGTTTTTTATAAATTTATAACATTTATTCTATTACTTACAAATATTTACTTAAAGCAAGAGGATTTTTTTTTTGTAATATTGATTATTTGTTTTCGTTTGTGTTGCATTATATCAAAATCTTATTATAAATAATATTTATTTTATCACTAACTTACGTTTGTATATTATTTGTTTAATATTCGAAGCCATAGCTTTTTTTTAAATGTTTTAATTAGGCAAAAATGATTTGCTTGATTCAAAATAGGCTGGGAGTGCAAAAATCATCTTCTGGGTCTACTTCTTTACCTGCAAAATATGTGAGGTCTCTATAGATATAGATTATAGCTATTTGATTAATAATTTTTGCTTTTTGGACTTGTCAAATGCAAATTGTTCCTTTAACAACGAATGACAATATCAGGCCTAATGCTTGATTTATTTCTATGGCAAGAAAATAAACGGAAAATCTAATTTTTCTATTGTAAATATTAAGGTATCATCTATCTGCCTAGTTAGGAAAAGTACTTATAAAGGGTCCGCCATATAACTTTTTGTCTTTTGAAAATGCTTTAAAAAAACCTACTAAATATTTTCTCAAATTTCTGTTTTTATTTGAAAGTACAATCCTTCCAGCTAATAATGGAAAATAATATCATTCAAATGGCTGCCTTAGCTGGCGTCATACCAAGATCTTTATGCAAAATTTGACTCAATGATGTTTCCGAAATGTTCAATTGTTGAGAACGACGGTGAATAGATGTTGATAGCGCTTCACGAACACTTTCTCTGACAGCAGCAATATTCTCGGATGTACGCACTGTTTTTGGCTTTTCACGCTTTGGTTTATCTTTTTTCACAAGATAACGAACATACGGAGCAGACGGTGCTTCTCTTCTTCCAAAATCCGTACGCAATTTTCGCACACATTCTCCAACATTACCATGATTTTCAAAGTAATGTCGCAGTATTTTCCAGCGAATCGACCTCCGGGTACTGTGCTTGTCTTGACCGACATGTGCACGTCCTCTAGCCTATTTTTCAGCGTTGTTCAAGCCTATACACAACCATATTCGTTCAGCGGAAGGATAAAACTAATTACCTATCAAATCAGATAAGAGCTAAGTGTTACCATTCACGAAATAAGCTCTAGTTGAAAAAACAGAACGTTAGATGGCGGACCCGATATGTAAAACGTTTATTTAAGGTAGTCTAGTAGGTAGTGTGTTGGCTTATTAGACATGAGGCGTTGGCTCAAACTCTGCGTCAGACATTTTCGACAAAACAAAATAACTTTCTGCAGATTTCTGAGTGCAAATAAAATTGCCATGAAAAAGTCTCTCAAAAATCTGTCGTTCGAAACGACGGAAACCATAGGTCCCTGCCACTCATGTATAAAATTAACACACATAACAGAAGTTGTGTAAGAAGCTAGGTCGTTATCCTGACTGAAGGATTGTAATATTCAATTATTTATCCTGGATTCAAAGATTACATACATAATTGGTCATTAGGACTCATCAGTCAGGATTATTGACCTAGTTTCTCACACCACTTATGTTGTGTGTATTATAATATTATACCTAAGTAGCGGGACTCTCATGGCAATTTTATTTACTCTCAGAGTTTTTGCCAGAAATCTGCTGAGAGGAAATCGCCGAAAAAATACTTTTTGGCCAGGGACTCGAACCCTGGCTTTTACGTCTAATAAGCCAATCCACTACCTACTAGATCACGGCGACTATCTAGGTTGTAATCCTGACTGAGGATTGTAATGTTCAGTTATTTATCCTGGATTCAAAGCTTGGCATTTAAAATAAAAGAAATAATTTGTTTTTATACTCCTTCGCGTACTTATTTACATAAATAAAGGACAGTCTTTAGAGTTAACAGCCTTTAATAGATAACACCGCAAAGGTCAAACCTTTGAGACTCATGTCTCAACACTGACTGTCTTTTATGACAGCGTGGCAGCGTTGTTTTTTGCTCTAGTTTATGCTCCTTATTCATATATTTCTATGCCAGTAACTTTGCAATCTTCCTTTAAGTGTACTTGTTGCATTTTGATGTTCGTTTTGTTACCTTCTCTTAATTTCCTAGGTATTGTTTGTGTAATTCCTGTTTACAGTATTTCATGTAAATTTTGTTTTTGTTGTTTTGTTGCTTGTTATCTTGTTATCTAATTTATTTATATTTTTTTTTGCTTGTTTGTCTTTGTCTGTGTAACAATATTTTGATTAAAACATATTGCGATTTTGGTTGTTAAGTACGTCATGCGATATAACACGGCCTATATACATTCATAAGTCGTATAAAAATTAGAAGAGAAATCCGTTTGGAGTCCAACAATTTAGTAGGCAGTTTGAAAGGAGAGGACTCATGGTTTCCTAAAGTTGATACAAACTATAAAAGTAGCCATCTAATTACTTTAAACTTCTGTAGTCTCTATATTTTAAGGTTAAGTCAATAAACTATAGACCTACCTACCTAATTTACTTTTTCATATTTTAAGCCGATTCTATAATTTAATTGCTGGGAAAACCAGAATGTATCTTTATCCGAACGAATCTCAACTGATGTCTGTTTAAACGCTCTGTTGACTTTATGTACATACATAATTGGCCATTACAACCCCTCAGTCAGGATTACGACCTAGCTTCTCACGCCACTTATGTTGTGTGCGTTAATTTTATACATGAGTGGCGGGACCTACAGTTTTAAAGTCGACTCCGAACGACAGATTTTTGAGAAGCTTTTCATGGCAATTTTTACTATCAGAGACTTTGCCAGAAATCTGCTGAGAGGAAGTCGCCTAAGAAATATTTTTTCGTTTTGATGTCTGATCTGGGATTCGAACCCGTGCCTTTTGTCTAATAAGCCAACACACTATCCACTAGACCACTAGCTTTATGTACTTGGGTGTAAATCCTATAGTTAAGACAAAGGAATCTAGGTTCCTTACAGTAACATATGAATATCGAGTATTAGCTTTCCTATTTTGCTTAAAATGTAAACCACTACCATAACGTGAAACACTGAAACCCGAATTTAAATTCTTGTAAAATTGTGCAAAGAAATTCTAAACGCCTAGTTCAAAGATTTTATGTATTTGAACATTCGGAATTCTGAAGAGCTGGGCGATTGCTTTAAATTCTTTTAAGAATTTAATCGATTTCAAAAGTTTAAGATGGCTACGTGCATGATACTTATTAACGCATTAACTGCCGACTACGAGATAACTCGTAGGGCTCCAAACTACGAGTTATGTCGTACTCATTAATGTGAAAAAATCAAATTTTTTTTTGTCTGGTTTCTGAAAACTGCCGTGCATTTAACGTGTTACGTAGGTTAGGTTAGGTTAGAGGACGTGTCGAATTGACCCATTGTACTACGTCCTAGCTTCTCACACCACTTATGTTGTGTGCGTTAATTTTATACATGAGTGGCGGGACCTACAGTTTAAAGTCGACTCCGAACGACACATTTTTTTACGTGTTTTTTTACGTGTTTTTTACGTGTTACGTACCATTTGAACTGTTTTTAATGTGCTGTAAATGTATGTAATTAAGTATTCTTTGTTATTTATTGGTTAGCGAACGTTTTTAAAATATTTTCTTAGCTTTAAGTTATTAAATAAATGTTCATACATAACTTATCATGCCCTTACTGTTTAAATAATTGTACATACTTTTGTTTTGCACTGTAAATACGTATGCTTTTATTACAATTTTATTAACATTTTAACAACAACAACAACATTATTTTACGTGAAATGTTTTATTCAACTAATTTAATTTAATTTAAATTTAAATTTCAATATCAACATTTTCTTTCTCTCATTTATGCTCGCACTAACACTCCTGCTAATAAAAAAAATACTAAAAAAAAATTTAAACACATTCAAAAAAAAAACATTAACGAATTTCGCTTTAAAAGTTAAATTCTTTTTTATGAAATGAATAAATTTTAATTGAGCATTGACACTAAAATACGTATTTTAGGTAATTCGAAACTAGATGAGGCACGACGAAAACGTGAAGAAAAGAAATTGCAACGTCAACGGGAACTAGAGGCACGACGTGCTCAACGTAATAGTGGCCCAATGAAATTGGGTGCAAAAAAGCTTTAAAAGCTAGCAATTAACTGTTGTAATACCAAGACAGTTAATTTGTTCAGTTTAACTTGTGTAACTAAACTATAAATATACATAGACATAGACATGACAGACAGACAGACAGACAGACAGACAAAGATACATAAATATACATATTAAAATGAATTTTTCGTCTATACATATTATATTTTTTTCTACATTTAATATTTTTAGCTTAATTATATGCAATATTTAAATTATATATTAAAAAAAAAAGAACAGAAAAACAGAAAAAAAAATACAAATAAAATCTAAAATAAATTTAAATTGCATGCCAGATTAATATTAATGAAATGAAAAACAAAAATGAAAATGAAAATCTACAAATGTTTAGGAAAAATATAAATTAATAAATAAAATAAAATACTTTACGCATTGAATGCGATAATTAAAATAAATTTAAAAACCAAAACTAATATTAAAAAAACAAAAAAACTTAAAATAATGAAAACCGGAAAACCAAATGGCGAAATAAATTCGTGAAAACCAAACAAAATTTAAACTATTCCCTGTCGAAATTTTTTTAAAA
The DNA here is from genome assembly GCA_014635995.1 of Sarcophaga peregrina. Classification (NCBI taxonomy): domain Eukaryota; kingdom Metazoa; phylum Arthropoda; class Insecta; order Diptera; family Sarcophagidae; genus Sarcophaga; species Sarcophaga peregrina. Next base: position 25,706,103 of record CM025789.1, on the reverse strand, counting down.
CAAATTTATAAGATTAGCTTAACAAATTTTGTTTAATTTAATATAAAAAGCGTGTACTAAAAAAAATAAAAAATAAGATATAAAATTAATATAAAGAATTTACAACATTTCATATTGCGTATTAGAAAATATATTTGAATTCCATTTGATTATTAATTAATAAATTTGTTGCATTTTTGCTTAAGTTCCATTAAAAAGCATTTCGTTTTAACAGTATTTGCTAAACATTTGCAACAAATTTTATTTTCTTATTGAAAATCCATTCTAATAAATTGTTTAGTAATTAAGTTCGAATTGATTCATCACTTATTTCTTTTTCTTCTTGATTTCCTTTTATGCAATAACTTCTTTTACAAAATAATATTAAATTCGTCAAGCTAAAAACAAAACTGTTTATGAAAATTTATTTTCTAAATTAGAATTTAATTAGAAAAAATAAAATATTTCCTTTGTTTTTTATTATTATTGTATTTATAAATCCAAAGATAACATTCTAAAGTAAACCATTAAAAATAATAATTATTGTATTGACAACAACAGATTAAATAATTGTAAAAAATATCCCAAGATATTATAAATTATTTAGAATTTCAAAATTTTGAATATCCCTTCAAACTTCTTTTGATATTATTTTCATACTCCTTTTTGTTGAATATTTTTATAAAAATTTCTTATTCTTATTTAAAAGCATATTTGCTGAAATTCTATGGAATCTTAAGATCTACTTATGGTTTAGCTTTAGTTAAAAAAAAAAAAATAATAATATACAGTGGAACTTCTATAATTTGAATTTCTATTACTTGAATTTTCTATAAGTTGAAGCACAGCAACAGCATCTTGCAGAGAAATTCTATCAGGTTTTGTTTCTTTACCTTGAAGTTTCTATAAGTTGAAGTTTTTTTCTGGATAATGGTGATTCAATTTATGGATGTTCAACTGTAATTATGGTTTTGAAATTTCCATTCAATACGGGTATTAACTGTTTTGCCTCACAAAAAGGCAAAAATATTGTGAGCTACAGGAAGAAAGTCATTGTAAAAGCTTCATCCCTTTATTTAGCCAGTTGATTAGGCTACAATTTGGACTTATGCCCATATAATTACTTTTCGGAATACACAGGCTTAGAGATTTCGAACAAAACGTAATAAGAAAATAATATTTTTTCGGCGACTTCCGCTGGCAAAAATCTCTGAGAGTAATTAAAAGTGCTATGAAAAGTTTCTCAACAAATCTGTCTGGATCTGGATTTGTTTTTTAACTGTAGGTCCCGCCATTTATATATAAAATTAATACGCATAACAAACTAGGTCTTATTCTAAACTAAAGGGTTGTAATGACCAATTATGTGCGTATTAGGGGTGTGCATAAGACATATAAAATTGCACACTATTGCATTTTTCTCAAGACCGAATATTGATTGTAGCTGCAAATATAAATAAGTGTGAAGTAAAGCTAGAGTACAAAAAAACAACTGCACTCGTAAACCATTGTACAACAGTATAAAAGAGAGTTGTGTGAAGAGTAGAGTGCAACAGAAATATTGTACTCTTCATAGAGACACGACATGTATATCTTTTTTTGCTCTCGGCAACCGAACATCTTCGTCGACGACAGCATTGCCAATCAGGTATGTGATGAAAAACGATTAAGAAGCAAAAACGATTTGAAACCGATAAAAGATGTGATGCATCTGGTAATATCGTTTTATCTAATTGATTTCAAATTCCATTTTGTTTCAAGTAAAAAACAATAGTTTTGCTATGTGATGAAAAACAATTAAATCTGTTTGAAATTGCTTTTAAAACAAGATCATACCATCGGAATTTTTCATTTTCAAATTGTCATTTAAAACTTAAAAAATGTAAGTAGAATTTTTTTACGTAATAAGCGTTCAAAAAAATTATAATTTGAATATAAATGCACAAAAATGACGATAAGAGCACGAATTAATCGAATTTATGCAAGCTCACACAGATTTGGCTAGAGGGTTCATACAAATGAATCGTGACTAGAACCTGGCTGCCGCTACAACAAACGCCGTTATAATTTATTTTTGATTTAAGGACATTAAACAAAAATAATTTGAATATGTAATTTTTACATTTTTCAAAAATTTGTGATAAACTAATGCAGAGTTGTATTTATTGTTTATATCGTTTGCATTATTCAGAGGAATAATATGGTTTGAAACAAAAATTGGAATATGAAACCAATCAATACTCATCACACCCAAGTCGGTTTCAATATTGATTTGCTTTTTCAAAACGATCGTTTTTCATCACATACCTGAATAACTTTTTTAAACTTTTTATTTCTGGGAAAAAACCTTTTTTTACACTATTGATATTCATATGGCAATACTGTAAATGTAGCTTCAGTAGTAGCATAGTTCCGTTACTTCACAGGCAAATGAGTGCTGTTGTATACATTGAGTAAATGAGAAATACACATTTCAGTGCACTCGTAAAATCAAGAGCAACAGAAAAGAGTACACTAAAGTATTGCATTCGGTGAAGGGTAAGATAGCAGAATGTCTTGTGCACACCTCTAATATGCATAGTATGTAAAATTTTACTATCATTGGATCATACTCTAGCAACACTCTTGAAAAGCTTTCAATTAGATTTAGGGAACCGTCTTTTGGATGTTGTAAACTGAACAGAGTTTTTTCATAAAAAGACGAGAATATCTTAGAAACTTTCCTTCTTTTTCGCGGAAATATAAGAATTTTTGTTCTTTCGCTAGAGATACCCCATAAGAAATCATGTTAGTTAGTTTCCTATTTAATTGATTCCGTGCTACAGTGTACGAAAAAAGATTACGCCAAAGTCTTAGGTTCTGCACAGATTTTTTGCTCTTTCAAGATTAATTTCACACTTCATAATAAGTTTGAGTCATATTGACCCACTAGCTTTGTGAATGCATGATGAATGACATGTTCATCTTAGTTCGCATAGGGTTTTTCTATACAGTTGGGGTATTGGGTACTTGATTTTGGTTGTCATTTCTTCAGAGTTTCTTCAGAAGTTTACCTACAGCAGCTATACTAATATTTAGGTCGGTAATGGGTATCCTATATTCACTTGGTATATCCTTAACACGGTGACTGCCGACTACGAGATAACTCGTAGATTGCGTTCCTTTCTACGGTGCCAAACTACGAGCTATCTCGTACTGACTAATGTGGCAAAATCAAATTGTCGTTTTTTCCAGGTTTCCAAAAACTGCCGCGGCAGGCAACGTGTTAGCGTGCGAACGGAGTGAGCGCTGAAAGCCGAGCCGAGATTGTCAGAGCGATGAAACTGTTTACATACAAGTGAATACAAATAAGCTTGTGTATAACGTAGTGAACGAAGACAAGAGTAGCGATCAAAGCCGATGAGTGCGAAAAAACAGTTTAAAAGCGTTTTGCGCGCTTTTTTGGATTATTGATGTTTACTTTTTAGTGTGCAGTAGTGTTTTTTAATGATTTCAAATTGATAAAAAAGTGGTTATCGATTAAATAATAATTCAAATAGCTGGATAGTTTATTAAATCATTATATAAATGATGATATTCACCAAATTCATTCCTTTTTAGTATAATTGGATGTTTTTCAATTTCTTTTCTGTTAACAATTGTATTAATCACACTAGGAGAAGCAAAATACTCTTCATCAGAGGAATCTATTACAGTGTGCAACATAAATGAACAACAAGACTAAATGGCATAAAAGGAAAACACATGCAATAAACAGAATTTCAGCGCTGACTCTCGCATTCACTGTGTTATATACAAAATTTCTTCTCGGATGAAAATAAGCGTCAATAAGCTAGGTTCGGCTCCACTCGGCGTTAGCACTCCTTCTGTTAACATCCCAATCTTGGCAATTACAATGTAATTTAGACTAGATTGTCACTTTTGCTTGCTTGACAATCATATTTGCATAAAGCAACACTGATATTTTGATTGTCAGTTGGCATCTGCAACATCAGTTTACCACAATTTAAGAACTGGTAGTGTAATCGGCATCCGGTTGCCTTTCATAATCGATCTCTATTTGTATTCTTCTTAATGGTTAAAAATATTAGATCAATAGCCGAATTATTCCTTTCTATTGCGATCCAATGAAACTGTCTATACTTTCCGCCTACACTGTTGTGTTTTGAAGTCAAGTACTTGAATCAATAACCCACTGAACCTCCTTGATAGAATTGGTTTCTCGTTGAAATACAAGTTTAATGCTTTGTTATGTAATGATTGAACAGTCATGAAACGATTGTTTAATGAAATCTTTGTCATATGGTACATATTTTATTGGAAATTCCTCCCACCTCTTTAATATACTCAAATTAAGCAACGAATTCTGTTTTAAAAACCTGTTGAAATTATAAGGGACCCATTATAACATTTTTTAAGTGATCTGAGAGAAATATATGAATTTTAAATTTTCTATCACGAAATATCATAAAATTCGTAACAAATTGGGGCCATGATTTAGAAACTTTTCTAAAAAAAAATGTTTTGTGTTGGATTGAAACGATTTAGCTAAATATTTATGATTTAACTTTTCAACTATTTTTCGAATCCCAAAAACCAAATGTACAGTTGAATTTAAAACAAACTAAATTATTATTACAAAAAAAAATAAATAAAAAATATTTTAAATCATTAAATAATATATTGTATCTTAAAAAAAAAAATTATAAACAAAAACAGAATGAAACTTTTCCATATTAGTAAACAAAATAAATAAATAAAAAAAAAAAAAATTAAATGAAATGAAAATGTATTTTTACGAAAATAATTTAATATTATAAAATAAAAAACAAAATATTTTTATAGACAAAAAAAAATAATAATAATGAAATAAACCTCACAATCTCCTCTAACAAAAATAATAAAAAAAACCAAGAAATAAAAAAAAGAAAATTTAAATAATAAATGTTAAAATCAAATGTATAAAGAAAATAATTTTTTACGGCTTTTTATTTAAAAAAAAGTAAAAAAAAAAATAAATTAAAAATAAAAAAAACGAACAAACCGAACTTAAAATTTAAATTAAAATCATACAAAAACAAAGAACAAAAAAAAAAACTAAAAAAAAAACAATTAACAACTCGAGCACCATTTTTTCATAATTTGCTTTTGACGTTATACCTACCAAGAATTAAAAAAATTTACTTTCCTAAGAATTTTTCCAATTAAATTGTTTTTTTTTTCAAATATTTTTTATATTTTATGTTACAATGCACCCGAAATAAACAAAACAAAAAAAAAAAAATTAATAAATTTTAAAGTATTTTTTTAATAATTAATAATAAATAAACAAAAAAAAAAAGAGTATTTTTCAAATTTTTAAAAACCAAAAACTAAAGTTAAATATTTTTCTTAAAAAAAAAAAAACAAAAAAGAAATCATAAAAAAAAACAAAATTTAATATCAGTGTGTTATAAAAAACGAAACAAAACCAAACAAAAGAAGAAAAACAAATTTTTCATATACAATTCAGCTCCTAAAAACAATAACAACAACAATAAATCCTTCCTACTTGCTCCTCTTTAAGAACACTCTCTCTCTATCTATCTCACTATCTCTCTCTCTTTCTCTTTCTTAACTATAGTTGTCATTTTTTAATTGTTATTGAAATATTAAATGAAATACTATAAGAAAACACAAAAAAACATTTTTGCCATTTTTCCATTAACAACAAAAGCAAACAAACAAAAGAAAAGAACAAGAAAAAAATTTCTCCACTCAGTCCGTGTGTTACATTTTTTCCCCTCAATTACCACAATAAATAGGATTTAAAAAAATTTACAACAACAACAACATAACAACATTTTAGAAATTCAAAACAACATCCTCGCTAATACTATGTTCAGACAGGCACTTTTATTGCGTAAATCGCAATAAATGCCATTATTGAGCTCAATATTTCATATAAAGTTTCAATTAATTATTGCACAATAAATACGTTTGAAGTCGCCGTGGTCTAGTAGGTAGTGTGTTGGCTTATTAGACGAAGGGCCCGGGTTCGAATCCCAGGTCAGACATCAAAACGAAAAATATTTCTTCGGCGACTTCCTCTCAGCAGATTTCTGGCAAAGACTCTGAGAGTAAAAATTGCCATGAAAAGCTTCTTAAAAATCTGTCGTTCGGAGTCGACTTTAAACTGTAGGTCCCGCCACTTATGTATAAAATTAACGCACACAACATAAGTGGTGTGAGAAGCTAGGTCGTAATCCTGACTGAAGGGTTGTAATGGCCAATTATGTATGTATGCAATAAATACGCAATTTGTTATAACATTGAGTAAAACTTGAAATACAGCACTGTCGTACGTATGTACGTACAGTGAGATTATTATAATTTTCCGAATACTACATACTTACATAATTGGTCATTTACAACCCTTCAGTCAGGATTATTGACCTAGTTTCTCACAATACTTATGTTGTGTGTGTTAATTTTACACATAAGCGGCAGGACCTACAGTTTAAAGTCGACTCGGAACGAAAGTTTTTTGAGAAACTTTTCGTGACAATTTTATTTACTCTTAGGGTTTATGCCAGAAATCTGCAAAGAAGAAATCGCCGAAAAAACACTTTTTGTATTTTATTTTGATGTCTGGCCTGGGACTCGAACCCTGGCTTTACGTCTAATAAGCCAGCACACTACCTACTAGACCACGGCGACTTTAAAATTTTCTGAACACTTTCAATTAATATTTGACAACTCAAATGTCAACAAATACAAACTAAAAACAAAATAAAAACAATGTCAAATAAATATTGCGTATATTATGTGTCTGAACATTTAAAATATTGTACTCAAATAAATGGATATTGACTCAATAAAGACACACACACACAGTTACACATACGTTGTCCTGTTATTAAAACATATTCTTTATAACCAAACAAAACAAATATTTACGAAAATTTATAACAAAACGGAAAATGAAATTGTTTTTTTTTTTTGTCAATTGGCATTCACATTGATTGATTGATCGTATGTTTGATACACAAAAAAAAAAGAGAAAGAATCATGGAAAGACCATAAGAAAATAATGAATTAATAAAACAAAACAAAAGAAAACAAAAAAATACAACAAAAACCAAAATAATTAAAGAAACAAACATATTATTTGAATTTAATTAATTAAATTATTAAAAAAAAAAACAACAACAACAACAAAAAATAAATAAACAAACAAAGAAACAACTAAAATTAATGTTTAGAAAATTTTTTAAGACTGCAACAAAAACAAAAAACAAAACAAAACATGTAACAAACAAATGAAAATAAATTATTAAAGAGAAAATGATGGAATAATAAATAATAAAAGAATTCATTGAAGTGGTAATTTAGTAAATTAAACGTAAAGAAAAAAAATAAATAAAAATCAAAAAAAAAAAAAATTGATTAAAATTTTATTTAAACCATCGAGAATTTTTTGGGACTTTCAAGTCCATGGCCTACCATATATAACTAGATGGATTTGACTTCTTGAATGATCAGAAAATATTATCTGCTTTGTTCAGCGAAAGAGTATTTTGATAGCACTTATTGGATGCAAAAAAAATTGGTTTTATTATTGTCATTATCAAGTAGCAGTAGCCAGAATTGATGAACATAATACCTGCCCGATACTGGCATCTTGCCAAAACTTCTAATATTCCCCTTATAGAATTTGTGGCTTGCTGAAAATCACTAAAAAGGTATTCAGCGCTATATCACCGTGATCTTGAGCCTCTAGTGCAAATCATCAAAGCAATATTTCTCTCCATGTTTTCCAATCCGAATTTAGTTAACTACGATAGCAGAAAACTGCATATAACGACGTTTAGTATGGCTCTGCATTGTTTAATTTTTCAAAAAAAAAATTCAGAAAAATGCATGAAACTTTTTAATCTTTTTCAAGATCAAACACGAATTGCTTAGAGAATTAATGCATATATTAATAATCACAAAAACAACAACAAAATAATAATTATTTATACGCCATGATGTCTAGTGGCAAGATTATTACAATTTTTAATGATTTTTAATAACACTTTCAGAACACACTTACAGAAATTCCGTACATACATACAACAGCTGAGTTACAAGGGTGTTGCCAACTTAACCTGTCTCATATATATTAAGAGAGAGAGGGCTTTAAAAAAATATATTTTAAGTTCCAAGAGGCTACGTTATTTTGTAATGGGTGATTATTTAAGAGCTATAGGAAAATGATTAAAAAAAAAAACACATAAAATTCAGAAAAATGCATGAAATCTTTATTTGAATCGACAGTACGGTGCATATAATTTAATGTTTGAACATTATTTCATGCAAATGTTGACCGCGACTGCGCTTTAAATGGTCCATCCGCTTAGTCCAATTTTGGCATACTCTTTCCAATATTTCGGCCGGTATCTCACGAATAAATGCTTCAATGTTGTCTTCCAATGAAATGATAACGCCTCCAGCAGCGTAAACACCACATCATATAGTTTGAACGAGTGTTATAATACTTCGTGTATATTTTTGTAAATTTCCAATGCAGCAGAATCATAATTATCCTGTTTATTTACTTGCCCCAAGAGATGGAAATGATTGCCCCCGCTGTTTAAAATAATTATCGATGAAATGTTGTCCTTCTTGTAGTCGAGATTCAGAAACATAGTTGGCAGTTAATGGTTAGAAGCTGACAAAACATTTGCACATAGTAGATGAACATTTTTCCAATTGCGTGACTCGTCTTCTGGTAAATACTGTCGCCGATCTGCATCTTAACTCATACAGCGCCAATCCCACAGAAAAATGCTCTTGAAGGTTATAGCCAGTTCAGATTTATTGGAGAGTATTTGTTTATCCGCTTATTTCGAAAATGTCAGTCCATAACCAGCATTTACTAGCATTTAAAAAAATATATTGCAAAATATATTTGGACAAACTGCACTAAGCACACTAATAGCGCTCTCTGAAACGAACAGTTTAATATTTTCCAGTTAAACGGTTAGTTTTTATAAAGGGTCCGCCAAATAACTTTTTTTTTGTTTTGAAAATGCTTTAAAAAAGAAACCTACTGAATATTTTCTCAAATTTCTTTTTTTATTTGAAAGTACAATCCTTCCGGTTAATAATGGAAAATAATTTCATTCAAATGGCTACCTCGGCTGGCCATGCAGTAGCCTACACGATCGGTCCAATTTGTAAGCACATTATCGATTGTGTGCAGCTGTATTTCACTAATGGCTTCACGAATATTGTTCTTTAAAGCGTCAATTGTCTTTGGTTTGTCGGCGTTACACTTATCTTTGACGGCACCCCACAAATAATAGTCCAACGGTGTCAAATCGCAGCTCCGAGGTGGCCAAACGACATTAGCTATGCGGCTGATAATGCGATCTTCAAAAACAGGGTGCAAAACATCGAGTGTAGCTTCGGCTGTGTGGCACGTAGCGCCATCCTGTTGAAACCAAATGTTGCCAATATCCTCCTCTTTAATTTTTGTGAACAAAAATTCGTTCAACATGGCCGGTAATGATCGTCATTGACTGTAACGGCCACTCCTTGCTCATTTTCAAAGGGAAATGCCCCAATTATGCCTCTGAACCATAATCCCCACCAAACAGTGACTCGTTTTGAGTTCGTCGGCTTTTCAATGTATGCGTGCGGGTTTTCTGTGCCCCAAATGCGCCAATTTTGCTTGTTCACATACCCGCCAAGGTCAAAATAAGCTTCATCTGAAAAAATGATTTCTTTTTTGCCAAATTGGCATCTTCTGTAAGTCGATCGCAGGCCCACTTAGTGAAGCGAAAACGCATTGGATGGTCAATATTTGTTCAGCGGAAGGATAAAACTAATTGTCTGTCAAATCAGATATGAGCTATATTTTACCATTCACGAAATAAGCTGAACTAGTTGAAAAAAAACGTTAAATGGCGGACCCGATATCATGTTCCCGGGTATCACTATGAGACCCTTATTTAAATCCTAGTGGAAATGTTGAGATCTTTTATTCTTATCGTATCCGTCATTGTATGCCATTAACTGCCATTAAAATTTGGCTACAACGTTGATACCTATCACTTGAAACCACTGAATGGCTGACGATTGCTTATTCTATCTTCAGCATCCCGGTATATTTACTGGGATTTGAACTATCCAAACCTTAAGAAGCTTTTGGTGTCACTCCATCATTCTTCCCGAAGAGTTAATTTCTCTACTACAGTTTTTGTCGTATTACAAAATATCACTTATTCGTCACGTATCCCTTAGGATAAGTAATACTGGCTCCATCTATTTATCCATAACGTTTTCGCAATCTATCAGTAATTATTGTAACATGTGTTGGCCCGATAGAAAAATACTTTGATCACCTGAAATCATTTTAATTCATTATTATTAAGATTTCTATGATCATTTTCGATTAAAGTATGTACAATAAACTGTAAATTATTCTAAAACTTAATTAAATCGACAATAATTTTGAATTTTATTTGTTAATATTATGGCCACATATTGGCGAATTCGAACCAATTGACATTTTATTTTTATGTCTACATTTTCTCAATAAAATAAAATCGACAAAGAAAAAAAAAACATACAAAAAGTGCAAAGAAAGAAAAAAAAATCAAAAACATGTTCGTAAACCAATAATTCATTAATACAAATTGAAATTGACCCAATTTGCCAGTTGCATAAATAGCCAACCAGAAGTGTTTTTTAATTGTAATTTTTCGATTTCATTTGCCATTTGCTGATTTTCGTTAAATACCCTACAAAGGCATTTCCATGATTTCGACTACTGAACGCTTTTTCCGAATCAATGAATATTAAATACAGTGAGGTCCGCCTTTGCATCGCTTTCTGCAGGATTTTTTTTGAAGAAAAGTTATTGTTTTTCTAGGAGTGATTGCTTTTCTTTCTGCAGGTCGACCAAAGCTAGGATATAAACCCTAAAGATGTATATTAGCTGTGCGTCTTTATGAGCCTAAACAACTCTTGTCTGAATGGACTTAATGTGCTTTAGGAAGCTCGGTTTGAGCGTATTATTGTGGCTATTATTATAACAGTTGCTCTTAGGATTACATTATCTAACAAATTGTTTCCTAGTCTTTAGCTGACTGCCACCGTTCACGTTGTCGGACAACTGCGATCGACGTAGGAAGACTAAGTACGGGAGTACAAATTCAGTGGTCATGCCAAAATCTTTGATATAGTTGAACCCGCTTTCAAGCCTGGCTTTACAACGATTATACCTGCTAAATACTATTATCATAATGCCTTACTCTCCCAGAGATGGTCATCAAATTATTATCTGACAGATCTGGATCGCCAAAGTATGGTGTGGAAGGTTTTTAGAACAGTTATTCGGACTTGAATAATGGCTATAAAGATTGCCGTAATACTAGTCCAGTGTAAGAATATATCGTATGGAGATATACGCATATTTACTGAAAGCAAATGGAGATTGTGTTCCCCACATCTAAGACCGTCTGGAAGAGATAGCGAAACATTTGGCAGTTCTTCCTCTCTGAACCACTTACAAAGGTTAATGCAATAAAAAATTCGTATAAATTCCAATGTGAAATTGAAATTGCTCTGCAGAGGAGGCGAATACATTATAATTTCACAAGCTGTAAATGGAAGACGTTTCCAAATGGAAGACGGGATAATTAACGGGGTAGATACCAAGGATATGGATAAGGATAAGTGTGTTGGCTTATTAGACGAAAGGCCCGGGTTCGAATCCCAGGTCAGACATCAAAACGAAAAATATTTCTTCGGCGACTTCTTCTCAGCAGATTTCTGGAAAAGACTCTGAGAGTAAAAATTGCCATGGAAAGCTTCTCAAAAATCTGTCGTTCGGAGTCGACTTTAAAAGTGTAGGTTCCGCCACTAATGTATAAAATTAATGCACACAACATAAGTGGTGTGAGAAGCTAGGTCGTAATCCTGACTGAAGGGTTGTAAGGGCCAATTATTAATGTATGTAAGGATATGGATATATGCAGAATTAAGTTAACGTAAAACCTGAGCAGATTTTATTTTAGAAACCCGAAAACAGTTTTAACAGCACACTGGCCAATGGGTATATATGCGCGAATGTTGGGAATATCTCACAGTGACATCTGCAGGAGCTTTAACGACAATGAAGAAGAGAAAATACTCCGTACAATTGTTTGGTATTTGGAAACCTAAGGTGAAATATTCGTGAGCATTCTGTATGCAATAGCAGAATGTGTCTACATAGTCCCAGGTGAATAGAATCTACACCTCTCTAAAACTATATGGATGATTGAGAAATGCTTGCCAGGAGTTCTGGTTGAATGACGGAATAGATACCTCAGGTATTATAACGGCGCCGTTGTCTAGTAGGTAGGGTGTTGGCTTATTAGACGAGAAGGCAGGGTTGAAATCCCCGGTCATACAACAACAACGAGATATGAAAAAAATATATCTTTGGCGACTTCCTCTCAGCGGATTTCTGGCAAAAACTCTGAGAGTAAATAAAATTGCCATGAAAAGCTTCTCGAAAAATCTGTTGTTCGGAGTCGACTTTAAACTGTAGGTCGCGCCACTTATGTATTAAATTAATACACATAACATGAGTGGTGTTGAATAGCTAGGCCGTAGTCCTGACTGAAGGGTTGTAATGTTGAATTATGTACATATCATAGATCAGTAACGAGTATTCAAAACGATGAGTAGATTCGAGTCATACATATAATTTCTGATACTTATACGCATTCATACTTATTTTAATATGATACTCATTCCACTCATACTCAAAGTTGGAAGTACTCGTCGTACTCATACTTAACAATACGCATGATGTTATTGACTTCGACTCGTCTCTACTTAACATTTACACGAAGCACAAAATAAGTATGATTCGCGTACGAACACTACTATACTCACAAGAAGATTGTGTGTATGCTTTGCTTGTTGTCTTTGTCTTTCCTTTCTTCTTTGTTTGTATATGCAACAACAACAAATTCGAGCCACTGGAATCATTTATAAGTATTTATTATAAGTATTTTTCTAAATTTATGAATCAAAATGAGTAGGCATACGAATCAAACACATTTCGAATGTTGTGAATTTGATGTCAACGTTGTACTCATACTCATTGCTACTTATACTTATAAATCAATGTTGTAGCGAGTACGAATGAATCAGAGTAGTTGAATTTCAATTCTTTTGATTCACTTATACTCAAAATTGCATGAGTGCTTATGAGTAGCGGAAAAACGATTCATTGCTGATCTCTGGTACATATCTATGTATGTACAGTAAGACCCCTCTTAACGCTGGTTCGCTTCTTCGGCTATTAGTCTGAGAAGAAGAAGCTTTAGTTTCCAATGTTCAATAATTCGAATCTTGAATGAATCAAAATCATATTGAAGGAAATGTAGGGTACCGTTTAACTAAATTTCACAGTCTCTTAAGTTTACATCACCTTTACAGTCGTGTGTACAATATTGGCAAAATCATACAAAAAAAAAACCATTGAAAAGTTGAAAATTTGTTTTTCTACTTGTAGGAGTCCATGTGTTTTTAAGAGCTTAAAAAAAAATATAAAAACACCACCATCATTGTAGTACAACAACAATAACAACAAAAAATAAAGCAAAAAAATAAAAACATTTGTTGTGGCTAACACGTGTGTTTTTCCCGTTTTGTTGTGGAAATGTTTTGCAATTTCCGAAAACCTGTTTTGTTTTCTCTACTTTTTTTTGCCATTTTTTTTAATGAAAATTTTCATAGAAAAAGGGTTTTTTTTGTTCTTCAATGTGTTCGCATTCAGACAGAAAGGAAAGACAACAACAAAAAAAAATTGCTTGAATTGTACTTTGACACACAGAGCCAGAGCCAGCTATACAGCTTAATGTGTTGTTGCTGTTACAGCTGCTGCTGCCGCTGCTGCTGTTGCTGTCACTGATGCTGGTTGTGTGTTGTTGGCATTGTTTATTGTTGCAGCAATAATTTGTTTCATTCATTCATTCACAAATACTACAGCGAGACGACTGTTTGAGTTGGGCACACTCAGCTGTAAGTGTGGCATGTAACTGTGTAAGCTTCGTTTGTTTTGTTTTTGTTTTTGTTTTTTTTATCATTTCGTTTGCTGTTTATGCCACCACTACAACATGTTGCATGCTGTAATATTTTTGTTTTCATTATTTGTGTTTATTATGCTTGTTATTGTTGCCGTTGTTGTCGTTGTTTTTTTGTGTTTTTCTCAAACAGCTGCTAAAGTTGGCGCGTGAACACTTGGTTGGTGGCTTCAATGCTGGGTGCTAAACCTTATTTGTTGCAATATGTTGCAAATTTTGTTAAAGGAATGCATTCGTTGAATTAAAATCGGAAGGTTTTCGGAATCAGCCTTTCTCATAGAAACTCTAGTTGTCAATTGAGTTGTATTTTTTACAGATTAAACTATACCCCATCCCACCAGGTGGTGTGAATACACCAACATTATCCTTATCAAATAGAAATTCTCTAGTAAAGTCAAAACAGGTCGCTTGAAGACGATAATTTAAAGCAAAGGGTCCAGTTATTGGCAATATAGGGTCGATTTAAAAATTTGTCCACAGGAAAGCAATTCATAGTAAGTGATTCTCTTCAAATTAAAATCGAATGACTTTCCCTTTTGAGTCCTAGGTAAGTAGGTAGAAGTGGCTGTCCTCCCGATGAAGTCATGAGCGGATACACTTAGGCCGGATATAGGGTCCATGGTGATACCACAGTTTCATCTTCTCCCCTATTCCAGCAACCAGTCGGAGCTTCCGATGAAGCGAATTTTGAGTCCTAGTCTTGTTAAATTTTATAAAAAATTATTCTTATAAACCCATCAGCTTTACTTTCTGTAATGGCAACTTATTTTCAACAACAACTAATGTTTCTATTCACAGCATGTCTCTCCAGCTAACGACTCTATCGAAAAATCATACTTAACACTACCGTAAGTAAGTACCACTATCAATACGGTCTCATACAACTCCAACTGTGTTTATCTAGAGAGTATAAATTTTGGGAAAGTTCAATGGAGCAATGATTCGTGAAGTTTATGCGTCACTTTATTTTCTTTGTCATTATTATAAGAAGTAATCTTCGATTTATACCAGAAAGCCTAAGCCTATGTACTCCTAAACAACTTACATGAGTTTTATATCTTCCGCAGCCTCTAGTTTATTGCAGCGATTCGCAAACTTCGCACATCCTTGATAATAATATCAATACTATTGGCATAACTTATGAATTTATAGGGGGGCTTAGTCATTGTAATTAAAGTCACCGTAATATAGTAGACTGTGTCGGCTTATTAGATGTGGGTCTGTGGTTCATACCTAAGCTCAGACAAAAACTCTGAAAGTAATTAAAATAGTCTTGAAAAGTAAGGTTTTTCGAAAACTCTAGTACATTACAGCGGTTCGCAAACTTCGCACATCCCTGATAATAATATCAATATCATTGGCATAACCTATGAATTTATAGGGGGCCTTAAGGTTCAATTAGTCGTGACTTTACCATAACGCTGTAGTCGTAACATAATCCATAACCGTAAATTTACTATTAACAGCAATCAGTGCTGCCATGGCCATAAACAGCTGTTTACGTTAATTGCACATATGTATTTTTCAAAAGTACAAAAGTAAACAAAAAAAGTGTGTATGCATGTAAGTAAATTCAGCAAACAGCTGTTTATGGTTATGGCAAAAAACCAAAATTCAATTGGTACATATGGTTATCGTTATGACTATGGCATTATGGTAAGTCACCTATAATCAAAAACAGTGATGTCCATAAAGTTGGTTAAAACAGCTGATTTATATGGTTATGGTTAAGTCACGACTAATTGAACCTTTAGTCATTGTAATTGAAGTTGCCGTAGTATATAGTAGATTTGGGCCTGTGGTTCATACCTTAGCTCAGACAAAAACTGGCAAAAACTCTGAAAGTAATTAAAATAGTCTTGAAAAGTTTCTCGAAAACTCTAGTATATTGCAGTGGTTCGCAAACTTCGCACATCCCTGATAATAATATCAATATCATTGGCATAACCTATGAATTTACAGGGGGCCTTAGTCGTTGTAAGAAGTCGCCGTGGTCTAGTGGGTAGTGTGTTGGCTTATTAGACAAAAGGCCCGGGTTCGAATCCCAGGTCAGACATCAAAACGAAAAAATATTTCTTCGGCGACTTCCTCTCAGCAGATTTCTGGCAAAGACTCTAAGAGTAAAAATTGGCATGAAAAGCTTCTCAAAAATCTGTCGTTCGGAGTCGACTTTAAACTGTAGGTTCCGCCACTCATGTATAAAATTAACGCACACAACATAAGTGGTGTGAGAAGCTAGGTCGTAATCCTGACAGAAGGGTTATAATGGCCAATTATGTATGTATGTATGCTTAGTCATTGTAATTGAAGTTGCCGTAGTATATAGTAGATGTGGGCCTGTGGTTCATACCTTAGCTCAGACAAAAACTGGCAAATACTCTGAAATTAATTGAAATTATCTTGAAAAGTTTCTCAAAAACAAATTCGGATTCGATTTTAACCTGTTGTTCCCACCGTTTATGATTAAACTTAACATACACACAACATTTGTGGTGTGATGTTGTAAACCTGACTTAAGGGTTGTAATAACCAATTAAGGAAGTATACGTGATGTTTTCTTTACCTATGATTATCTCGAGACATAAATGAGTTCGCTGACAGCCCCATCTCATTGCCTGAAAAATCGTGTTGTTGTAATCGTATCTTCCCTCTTTCCACCTTTCCTAAAACCTGCACAATGCACAGCATGAGTAGTGGTCATTCCCTGAGTGCTGGTTTTATAAAAAAAAAATGAGAACAGAGGACCCACAACCTATTTTAATTATTAGGATTGATTCCCTAAGAGTAATCCCAACGAGAGTCTGATATGTTTTGTCAGGATAAAACTACTGCGACTGTGAATAGTATATTGACAGTAAATGCCGAGTTCTCTGAATAGGATGAATAGGGGAGATTTGGTCTTGCTCGTCCGTCTGTGATAATTAGGGTGCCACGAATGTGGGAGTTACGTAATTCTTTGGAGAACTTGTTAGTGTCTCAGATTTAAAACTGAATAGCATTCCGGGTTCTGTAAGTAATACAGATGGAGACTCTATTTGATTGAAGCCTCCATCTCTCCTACTCCATATACCTGGAGGTTTTAACTTTGTCGTATTGAATCTACTGCTTTTCTTAAGTAGTATAACCCAATTTAACCTATAATATTCTCTTACAATGCCAAGACCCTTTTTTCCTATGCTGTTATAAGCTTTCTTAAAGCCGATTAATGAACGGAAGTATCTTTCAAATTTTATTAATGAATTCTTTTAAGACTCTGCTTTTCTAAAGTTAAAGCTGAAGCAGCTCCGCAAAAATAAAACCATGAATAAAACAAAAAAAAAACACTAAAAATTATTATTGTTGTTGTTGTTGGGGGAATGCCTGTCTTTGGCACATGCGTACCCACAACAATCATGACTCATTTACTTCATTTAACTCTTGTTTTCATTCCCTCTCCCGTTTGCTGTCTTTTTTTTAAGACGACTGACTGTATTTGTAGTTGTTGCTGTTGCTTGAAACTAAAATAGCCTTTGAAAATAGTTTGTTTTTGTTGTTGTTGTATTGTCAATGGTACACACACACATACTTAGAGCAGCGGCGGTGGTAAACCTCGTAAAGAGTTGTAGAAAGAGAAAAATATGCTTAAAACGATACTGTTTTACAATTAAAAAAAAAAAATTCATTTCGTGTCGTGTCGTATCGTATCGTTACGTTTCGTTATTTCATTTTTTAGAGGAACGAACGTTCCGTTTGTGGTTTTTTTTTCTTGATGCGATCGCATATGTAGGATATGCGGGCAGATATGGACTCATTTATGGGTAAAATTTTGTGTGCTTAACGCATGTCAAGTCGGTCTTCATTTGGTATTTGTTGTTGCTGGCTGTTGTGTGTATATTTTTATCGTTTTTTGTGGTTTCTTGATATTCTCCGGAGAGCCATATCTTGTGTATGTAAATTTGTGTGTTTTGCGTTGTTATTCAGTCTGTTTTCTGTTCTGGTTTTTTTTTCTTATGATTGAGGTTGGCCGATCCATGGCTTTGGCTGGTTTCAGTTGTTTTCTTAGCTTTTCTGGGTTTGGCTACTGATTAAACTTTTTTGCTGTTTGTTGTTGTCGTTTTATTTTTTTTTTTTTTTTTTTGTGGGTCTCTTGTTTACTTAACGATGATATCTTAACACCTTTATTTTTTCCTTTTCTGTGTGTATTTCTCTTTTGTTTTTTCTTTTCATTTTTCATTCAATTTTATAGTTTAAAATACAAAGAAAAAAGTTGTCAATTTTCTTCATGTTGTTGTCTTGTTTTGTCTTGGCTATTTATTTGCTTATCTGTCCGTCCACTGTCATGCGTCCGTCTGTCCATAGGTCGGGTTTTATCTCATATCGAACTATGAATGCAGTTAATTGACAAAACGGAAATTATGTATGGACATAATCGACGAACGTATAGATTATCGTTAATTTTTATTATTTTTTCTTTTTTGTGGAAAATTTACCACGTCCATACAATATCTAATGAATGCATTAATAGAGGTCAAATCAAATCTTTTAAAAGGTTAACATGTGGCCTTTTAAGTATACATACGTACGTCCATATGTAGGTAAACACACACTTTCTTAGATTATTTGGCTTAACATTTAGCAAATGGTACCAATTGTGATGATTAAAGCCTTCGATTTAATTTTGCCCAACTAACCAGTAGTGTTAGAAAGGGGCATTAAACTCTGGTATTAAAAATAATGTCAACTAAGTTTTACATTTAATTAGGAAACATCTTTACTTCGTATCAATGGCTATCGGTAAATAGGGTCTATTGATGTTCTCTATAATTTGATGAGGTGTTAGTCATGCAAAGATCTATTAACTAATCAAGGATCTATTAGCTAATTAATGATCACCATTGTATCCTTTGTGAGAAAACCTCTCATAGATCGTTGTTTTCCGCAATGATTTATGCATGTACAACCTTTTAGTACTTAAGGTTCTATTAGTCGTGACTTTACCATAACGCTGTAGTCGTAACATAATCCATAACCGTAAATTTACTATTAGCAGCAATCAGTGCTGCCATGGCCATAAACAGCTGTTTACGTTAATTGCACATATGTATTTTTCAAAAGTACAAAAGTAAACAAAAAAAATGTGTATACATGTAAGTAAATTCAGCAAACAGCTGTTTATGGTTATGGCAAAAAACCAAAATTCAATTGGTACATATGGTTATCGTTATGACTATGGCATTATGGTAAGTCACCTATAATCGAAAACAGTGATGTCCATAAAGTTGGTTAAAACAGCTGATTTATATGGTTATGGTTAAGTCACGACTAATTGAACCTTTATGGCTTTGGATAGATAGTAACGGTTGTTTTGGAGACATTTTTGATAAAAACAAGGCTTACTGGCATCTTGAGACCACTTCACTGGGCTCTCAGACTACATTTGTAACATTTTGAATTTGGTTTTTGAGTTAATGAATCAGTTTGTTGATAAGGTATGGCCTTTCCCTTTTCAGAAATGTATTGTTTGCTCCACTGTATTTTATAAATATTAAAAATACAGAAACAAAAGAAACAATATCAATAGAAAAACAATTTTTTTTTTTTGAAATTCTTTTAACATACTCGTATGCGGTCTTTTTGATCCATAATTCGAGGTTGTCAAAATATCATTTCGTTAAAATACAATAAATTTTAATACATTTTACGTTTTGTTTTATTATTTTTCTTTTTATTATTATTTGTTGATGTACTAAAATTAAAATAAAAAATAACAAGAATTCTTAAGGAAAGAAGTATAACACAAGTAGTATGTATGTATATACATACTATACTGTATGTAAATACGTATGTAGTATGTATACACCTTAAAAAAAACCAAGTGAGATAATCTACATTTTTCATCACACATCAAGAAGTGACAGGAGGCCAATATTTAAAAGGCAACAAAACACAACGAATGTATTCTTAGTCTTTTTAAAAATAAAAAATAATTTTTTTTTAAATCTTTTTATTTTAAAACTTTTTAATCTTTTTCAAGATCAAACACGAATTGCTTAGAGAATTAATGCATATATTAATAATCACAATAATAACAACAACAACAAAATAATAATTATTTATACGCCATGATGTCTAGTGGCAAGATTATTACGATTTTTAATGATTTTTAATAACACTTTCAGAACACACTTACAGAAATTCTGTACATACATACAACAGCTGAGTTACAAGGGTGTTGCCAACTTAACCTGTCTCATATACGTATATTAAGAGAGAGAGAGGGCTTTAAAAAAATATATTTTAAGTTCCAAGAGGCTACAATATTTTGTAATGGGTGACTATTTAAGAGCTTTAGGAAAATGATTCAAAAAAACACATAAAATTCAGAAAAATGCATGAAATCTCTATTTTAATCGATAGTACGGTCCATATTATTTAATGTTTGAAGATTATTTCATGCGAATGTTGACCGTGATTGCGCCTCAAATGGTCCATCCGCTTAGTTTAATCTTGGTATACTCTTTCCAATATTTCGGCCGGTATGTCACGAATAAAGTCGCCGTGGTCTAGTGGGTAGTGTGTTGGTTTATTAGACGAAAGGCCCGGGTTCAAATCCCAGGTCAGACATCAAAACGAAAAATATTTCTTCGGCGACTTCCTCTTAGCAGATTTCTGGCAAGGACTCTGAGAGTAAAAATTGCCATGAAAAGCTTCTCAAAAATCTGTCTTTCGGAGTCGACTTTAAACTGTAGGTCCCGCCACTTATGAATAAAAATTAACGCACACAACATAAGTGGTGTGAGAAGCTAGGTCGCAATCCTTACTGAAGGGTTGTAATGGCCAATTATGTACGTATGTGTCACGAATAAATGTTTCAATGTTGTCTTCCAATGCGTCAATTAAAGCGAGCTTGTCTGTATAGACATGAGCTTTAACATAGCCCCACAAAAAATAGTCTAAAGGCATTAAATCGCACGATCTAGGCGGCCAATTGAGCGGTCCCGAACGTGAAATAAATGTTCAACGAACTTGTCTCTCAATAAGTCCATTGTTACACGTACTGTGTGGCATGTGGCACCGTATTGTTGAAACCACATGTCATGCAAGTCAAGCTCTTCCATGACATGCATTCACAGTTACATTACGTTTCGCAGCATCTTTGAAGAAGTACGGTCCAATGATGCCACCAGCCCATAAACCGCGCCAAACTGTGACTTTTTCTGGATGCATTGGTAGCTTTTGCAATACTTCGGGCTGGTCTTCATTCCAAAATCGACAATTCTGCTTATTTACGTATCCATTCTTCAGCTTCGTCGCTGAACACAATTTTTCGATAAAGAAGTGTATCTTCGACCAACTTTCCAAGAGCCCATTCACCAAAAAATTCTGCGTTGCGTTAGGTAGTTCGGCTTGCACCAGCTGTATTTTGAAAGGCTTCCCACTTAAATTCTTCCGCAAAATTTTCCACATTGTTGAGTAACAGAGGCCCAATTGCTGCGAACGGCGAGGAATCGATAACTGATGGTCATCATTAACACTGGCCGATATAGCTGCGATATTTTCTTCAGTTCGCACTCTACGTAAGCGCGTTGGTCGTTTAATGTCAATTTAGTCACAATAGCCCAAAGAGCCGATTCAGTGGGTCGATTAAACTAACCATAAAATGGAAGAAGCGCGCGATGAGCTTTCTTAACAGAGCTCGCATTTTGATAATAAAATTCAACGATTTGCAAGCGTTGTTCGTTTGTAAGACGATTCATGGTTAAATTATAGACCAAACTGAAAATGTTTGACAGTGAAACATAACACGAAACTTGTGTGAGCTGTTTAAACCAGTGCTGCCAAAAAGATATTTGGTTCGTGCTATTAAAACGAATCGATCTCTACAAGACTCGCTCGGTCTCCGCTATGTAGTTCAATATTAGGGTCTTTATCTTATCCTATCGTTAGAGATGGAATATCCGCCAAAATATTTTTACGGTTCTTTGGAGGCACAACACCTTGAGTCCTCTTTTGCTTTGTAAAGTATCGTCTATTTTCATCATTAGTCTGTTAAGTGATGTAGCGCTTACGATGCTTTTGGTAATGCATTAAAGTTTAGCCTGGTGTTCTATCTTAAATCGTGGTATTTTATAGATTTTCGGGTGCCTAATTTCTTTGTTTTAATGACCCAATGAAAAGCCTTTGATAGCGGACTAAAGAGTAAAAGAAAACTAAATTTCGTTTGATCACAAGGCATTATTTCTTGTATAAGAAACTCATCCCTTAAACCCAGGTCTAGCTTACCATACCTTGACAACCCTTTAGACAGGGTAACGACTAAGCTTCCTATGCCACTTATGTTTGGTGTGTTAATTGTAGCCATAAGCGGCGAACTACAGATTTTTGAGAAACTTTTCATAGCAATTTTATTTACTCTCAGACTAGACTTTTTGTCAGAAATCTTCTGAGAGGCAGTCGCTGTTTTGTTAGAGACTTCTGACCTGGTATTTGAACCGTTTCTGCAACATACTTCCCAATATGATGAGTAATAAATGATAATGTTCCCCAAAAAAAAAAACTGTACCACCCTCGTAAATAATCACATACGTTTTACAAATTAAATTTTTTTTTCAATACTTTTTCAAAGTGTATTTAGTAACTTATCACCCGCAAATATTTGTTTTAATTTTTAATAACTTGCTAAATAAAAAAAAAAACAACTACGAAAAGCAAAACTATTTAAGAAAAGCCGCTGGTAAAGTTATTGTATTCCCCACTTCCATTTCATATGTAAGAATTTCAAAAAAAAAAAACACAAAAATAATTCATAAATATTGTGACAATTTGAAATGCAGGTGCAAAAATAAATAAAAAAAAATTTTAGCGCTTGAAACCTAAAACCCTCCCTCAAAAATTCAAATTAAAATTCAAATTCAAAATGTTTTCATTCGTTGCTTACGATTGTTGTATTGTGTTCTGTACTGTTCTGTTCGTTTTGGGGTTTTGCGTTTATCATGATATGCTGCATTAATTTTTGCTAATTTTTCTTAACAAATTAAAAATGTGCTCACAACAATAACAACAAAAAAAAAATCATGAAAAATGTAAATTAATTTCATGTTCTTTTGAAGTCCAGACATTCAAATGTATGGTTTCTTAATCAGTTAACAACATTTTAACACACACACACACACGCATTAACGCACACATTATTAGGCATTACAACCCTTGAATTAGGATTACGACCTACGTTAATTGTAATCGTGAGTCTCGTCAGTTTAATGTCACATCCGAACGATATATTTGAAAAGCTTTTTTATGGCAATTATTTACTTTCAGAGCTTATGCCAGAAATATTTTTTAACTTTCAAGACGTTGAGCTAAAGTTTGACCTTTCAAGTCCTAGTCCTTAAAACCACTGCTACTCATTAGACTACTTTTACAACTGAGTTGAATGATTGATTTTTATGATCGTATTGTGTGAACGACTGAAACCACTTACTTACTTAGTGAACCTTAGTACTCCAACATTGATACACATTAACACTGCCAAATCCAAGAGCAGGTCCGCCTTTTTGTCGCCTAAAAGCAACATTCAACAGTCCGCTAGGGATTCCTGATCGTGCTGCAATGTTTGCACAGAGTATCACCACGAAGGTATGACGTTGAGCAAGTTATATTGTTTTGAACGTCTTTATACCGTGTAAGGTTTCAGACAAGGTTATGAGCTCTTTGTGAGCAAGTTTGTTCAGGAGAAGGGGAACCAATTGAAATATACTATTTTCTGTAGACGAAAATACATATCATAATTGGTTATTATAACCCTTCAGTCTGAGTTATGGACCTAGTTTCACATAACACTTATGTTGTGTGCGTTAATTTTATACATGAGTGGCGGGACCTACAGTTTTAAGTCGACTTCGAACGACAGATTTTTGAGAAGCTTTTCATGGCAATTTTTACTCTCAGAGTTTTTGCCAGAAATCTGCTGAGAGGAAATACGTTTTGTATTTTGTTTTGAAGGCTTGTCTGAGGCTCGAACTCTGGCTTTACGTCTAATAAATCAACACAATACCTCCCAGACTGCGGCGACTTCACAGTTGTTTATATACGCCAATGATATCGTCCGCCAAAATGTTTTTGGTAGTATAAAAAAGCAAAACCTCGTCATTATTATCCGTAAATAGATGCATTGCAGCGTACGACTGCCAGGTTTGACTACATCTCCGTTATTATTAAGGAATTGATTTTCACTGGCTTTACCATTACCAGTCTCAATAGGCAATCGAATAGCTGGAACTCCTTTCATGTGACTCGTTCATCTTTACCTCCAAAATCTTTTCATTCTTTTCCAGAAATGTTAAGCAGATTAAATGCCTTCTAAGGACACGGTGTTGCAAAAAAGGTGTTATTCAATACTTGTACACCCGTATACCCCCCCTACGATCCTATAAATAGCATAGGCCAGAGCATAAAAAAATTATATTCAGTTTAATCAATTCCTTGTTCTAATCTTCATCTCACTTTAGCTAATTTATGACTTTGGCAATTCCATCGTGGTTCAAAATCCAGCTCAGGCTGCTCAAACAAAATGAAACAAAAACTTTTATTCGATGATTTCTGCTCAGTAGTCTTCTGGCAAAAACTCTGAGATTAAATTGAGTCGACTTTTTGTGGTATACGAATGGGTGATGGGCAGTATTGCATCGGACTCATAATCAAAGTTTTTGTCACTAAAATGCGCTTACTTCAGAAGGATCAGCGAGTAGCATAATTTAATGGTTGGCGAGCTCTCACACAGCTAATAGGCCTAGAATCTTTCTTTTGAATGGGGAAACGAGTTTCAAAGAAATAGAAAGAGAGAGAGAGGGAGAAAGAGACAGAAAGGCGGAGTCTTTTCTTAATCTAGTCGTGTTTACAAAAATCTTTGAAGAACATTATCCAGGCTCATAGAATACAGAATCGGTAACACTTCCAATACGCTGATTTTGTGATGAGTAGAAGGAATCACTAGCATATGTACATGCTTGGAACCTATGCGGAGTTAATGCATTTCAAAAGAAGGGATTGGATGCGTACCAAGTACTGGCAGGGCATCTTTTCTAAGTGTGCCTTGTCTTGTATTAAAGTGTTGTTTGGAAAGACCGCCAATAATCTGGTTTAGATATCCCATGTCAGTTCTTTCTATTCTCTCTGCATTCTGTACTGTTTCTGCAAGGTTTTCGTTGCATTTTCTGTCGAACACATTTGCAGATCGTGTAGTAGATGGTCTAATAACATACATACATACATAATTGGCCATTACAACCGTTCAGTCAGGGTTACGAACTAGCTTCACACACCACTTATGTTTGTGTGCGTTAATTTTATACATGAGTGGTGGGACCTAAAGTTTAAAATCGACTCCGAACGAAAGATTTTTCTTGAGAAGCTCTTCATGGCAGGTTTATTTACTCTCAGAGTCTTTGCCAGAAATCTGCTGAGAGGAAGTCGCCGAAGAAATATTTTTCGTTTTGATGTCTGACCTGGGATTCTAACCTGGGCCTTTTGTCTAATAAGCCAACACACTACCCACTAGACCACGGCGACTCCAATAACATATTTTTTTAAAAGACCCTTTAAATAAGATCAATATGTAAACACATACAATCTGTATGTACATATGGAAGTATGTACGAGCAAATGTTATATGACTTTGGTAGCTAAGCTTGCATCTTTCAAAACCTGCATTTTATTTATTATTTTTGTATTCGTTTTTGTTTTACGTTTTTTTTAATGTTGCATGTTATGTTTTATTGTTAATTTTTTACGTTTGTTTCATATTTTTTTTTTATTTTTATTTAAGAATTTATTAACGTTCTTATTTTAAGCCTTGTTTTTTTTATTATTAACTGCTGCTGCTGCCACTGTTATTGTTGTTGTTATTAATGCTACAATAATGAGTATTTATTTTTGAGGGTTATCTGATGCTGTTTTTCAATTTTTTTTTATTTTATTTTTTTTGTTATAATTCCATGGCCATTGTATTTAATATTGAATTTTATTTAGAATTTCAAATTTTGTTTGTTTCGGTTTTTATTTATTTTTTTTTTTAATATTTTTTTTTTTAAGGAGTGTCAGTGCAATTTTTTTTTGATTTTTCTGTACATTTTATATTTTAATTTCCAATTTATTTCAAATATTCATATTTTTTTATATCTAAAATTTAAGGGTAATCATGCATATTTTGATTACCATTGCCATTGGTTGTTAGGGATTACAAGAGGTTACGAATGGTTGCAGTTGTCTATGCGTTTTAAAAGTGTTTCTTACTTCGTAAATAGTACTCTAAGTGGGAAAACTTGTGAATTGTAAAGAATTAAGAAAATGCATGAAAATAAATATTTTTTTTTTATTTTTTTTTAAGATTTTCTTTTGCTTAAAGTGCACAATAATTTTTTATAGCATCTAAGCCCAAGATTTAATTGCTACACACGTAAAGAAGCGTAAAGACGTTTAAAGAATCGCTACAAAAAAGTCTAACAGCGTTAAACCGTCTAACCTTAGTGGCCATTTGTGTTCGCTAAAATGTTATAGTATTTCTGGGAACGCTTATGTTAAAACAACAAATTTGCCAGGCCTTAAACTTCGATAAAATTGACGATAACGATCAGGTCCATGGTTATTACCGAAAAATTCCACACCACGATGACTCCAATACGACATTAGGCGTTTTTTGAAGTCGCCGTGGTCTAGTAGGTAGTGTGTTGGCTTATTAGACGAAGGACCCGAGTTCGAATCCCAGGTCAAACATCGAAACGAAAATATGAAAACACTTCTTCCGCGACTTCCTCTCAGCAGATTTCTGGCTAAAACTCTGAGAGTAAAAATTGCCATGAAATGCTTCTCAAAAAAAAAATGTGTCGTTCGGAGTCGACTTTACGCCACTCATGTATAAAATTAACGCACACAACATAAGTGATGTGAGAAGCTAGGACGTAGTACAATGGGTCAATTCGACCACCGGGTATTGTACTTGTCAGAATTGACAAGTACACGTCCTCTAACCTAACCTAACCTTAGGCGTACCAAACAATCACTTGTTTCGGATGCAATGACTTTTTTGCAATTATATTACCGAGTCCTTAAATCCTATATGAGACAATAACCTCCTTCTGGAAGTTATTCTTCATTTCTTAAAAAACATTTTCTTCAAGAAGTCAGTATTGAAAGTCTGTTGCTCTAGCACTGCGAACCTTCAATCGGCATTAATTGCTGGGTGAGTTGAACTTTACGTATATAAGTGAAGGTGCAAATGCATATTCATAACACGATATAATACTGGAATCGGCAAATTTGAATTATTTGGCTCGCTCGCTTTAATATCTTCGACAGTGCATACATTGCGTTCATGTCCAGGTTTGTCCACATCTGTAATGCTTCCAATCTCTTCGAATTTCTTAATAAACTTGCCAATCCTTAAAAAGTAGATCGATTATGACAACCAATATTCGAGAAGTGACCATCACCCTATTTGGAGTGAATATTAACTTGTTTTACATGGTGTTTAGTTGTTTAACATTCCATAGCCATAAATGGCACTTCGAATGGAAGATATTTAACACAGCTTACAGCTAACTTCGCTTTGGATGGGAGATTCTAATTAAGCTTTGGTATTGGTAGCGATTCATATAACTCTAAAGCAACCATATTACTAAAGCAATTCATATTACTAAAGCCATAGCTATTGAAACCGTGTTTCCCTATTGGTAAAACCTTTTATTGATGAAGTTTGGACTTGGTTTTCTCCATAACTTTATTCAACTGTAAACAAAATTTTTTTCCCAAACAAAAAAAAAAAAATGTTTTTATTCAAGTAAGCTATTCTGCAAACATAGTTATGCGTACCTTAAAAAACAAGAATCTTATAACACTTTTCAGTAATTCTTACTTATCTCTTGTAACTTGATCGATAACTTTGATGAAGCTTATTATATCTTGGGTGGATAGTTTCCTAGGCGTTGTAGATCGTCACTTGTTTTCAATATTTTAGGTTTTTTCAGACTCTCAACTTAGAATTTCGACAATAAAGAGACTTCTTTGCGAGATTTGTTTTCAATTCGTAGTTCCTCCAAAAACTTTTGAACTGAAAATTGAACTTGCTTACCATTTTCCAAGATCAAAACTGACAGCTTTAAGCACTTAAACAAGCATACAGCATGTAAAATTAGTTAAATCAATCAAAATAATAGTTTTCAATATTACTTTTCTGTTACTGCTGCCTTTAGCGCTATTGAACGGGAGTCTAAGAAGATGGGTTTGGCAGTAAATGAGGGCAAAACAAAGTATATGTTGTCGACAAGTAGAGACGTGCGGCGTATTGACTCTCAGATTACGGCCGATAACTATACTTTTGATACAGTCAAGGAATTTATTTATCTTGGCTCCGCCGTTACCACCAAAAAAGGTGTCAGTCTGGAGATCAAACGCAGGATTACTCTTGCCAACAGGTGCTACTATGGTCTCAATAGGCAATTGAGCAGCAGAGACCTCTCTCGTGCGACAAAATTAATACTCTACAAGACGCTCATCTTACCCGTGCTTCTTTATGGCGTAGAGGCATGGACCATATTAAGAACTGATGCAGCAGCCTTGAGGGTATTCGAGAGGAAAGTCCTACGTAAGATCTTCGGTCCTGTGCGAGTTGGCGATGATTTCCGCATCCGATCTAACAGTGAGCTGTATGAGCTCCTCAACGACATGGATGTTGTGCAGCGTATTAATATCCAGCGGCTGCGCTGGCTCGGCCATGTCGTTCGAATGGAGGAGGATGCTCCAGCGAAACGGGTATTTGATGCGGGGATCTGCGGAAGTCGGCGAAGAGGACGACCTTGTATCCGTTGGAAGGACCAAGTCGAGGAAGCCCTGTCATCGATTGGTGTGACCAACTGGCGTAGGCGCGCAAAAAGCAGAGGCGCCTGGAAGGATGTATTGCGGCAGGCCGAAATCCGTTAATCGGGTTGCTATGGCCAATTAAGTAAGTAAGTAAGTAAGTAATATTAATTTTCTTTTTCATTTAAAAGCTAACCTGCTTTTCGAAGACTCTTTAATACTTATTTTCATAATAGGGGGTCGTAATAGAGGTCCAGTGAAGAGAATTTGACGTTGAATACCCTCAAAATTGATAGCAAACTAACGTCAAAAGGAGGTCGCCGTGGTCTAGTAGGTAGTGTGCTGGCTTATTAGACGTAAAGCCAGGGTTCGAGTCCCAGGCCAGACATCAAAATAAAAAAAAAAAAATACAAAAAAAGTATTTTTTCGATTTTTTCTCTTTCTCTTCTTGAAAAGTTTCTCAAAAATCTGTCGTTCGGAGTCGACTTTAAACTGTAGGTTCCGCCACTTCTGTATAAAATTAACACACACAACATAAGTGGTGTGAGAAACTGCGGGCTTCTTGGGGACAATTGCTGTAGACTGTCTAATGGTGAAGGTATAGCACTGGCCATTTTATAGTCACCAGCAGCAACTCGTTTCCTTAACGCTCGCATCTTCCCTCTTTCCACCTTTCCTAAAAACCAGCACAATGCACTGCATGAGTAGGGGTCATCCCCTGAGTGCAGGTTTAATAATAAAAAAAAAATTTCTTTATGGTTTTCGTAAATTTTACAATAAATGTACAAAGTATTGTTTTTCTAAACTAGAAATTTCTTTTCTAAACTTAAAACTCTTTTGCCGTATGTAGACTTTTTTCCTTAACTGTATATACCTCTGTTTAACCGTTAATTAAACACAAAAACCTTCACCTTGACTTAAAAATAAAGAAACCGTGTGCAAACGGTTACTTGAAAAAATTTCTACTTTTTTTTTGCTGTTAACACACGATAATAAAACCTGTCCGTCCGTCTGTAGGCATTTCCGTTTTTTTTTTGTTTATATTTGTTGTTGTTTTTATTTTAATTTCAAAGGGAAAAATTGTAACACGTTCAATTTAAATGGAGTGACTATTCCGTGAATTGAAATTAACACTTTTTAATTTTTTTTTTTTTTACCAGAAATTCCATAAAATTTTCTATTTAATGGAGTGTAGAGGTAGGTCCGGCATAGATAATAGACTGTGATATACAATTTTTTTTTTTGTATTTTAAATGCCATAGAAAATAATTTAAAAAAAACACAAAAAATAATTAAAAATCACGTTTATAAACGGCAATTTTTTGAAAAAAAAAATGAAATAAAAAACCATATTTATACTCGCATCATAAACAACAGTAACGATACCGTTAACTAACGGATAAGAAGAAGAAAAAACGAAGTGAAGAGAGTGAAGGAGTATAGCAAAAATATTAAAAAAAAAACAAACAAAAACTGGGTTAAATTATAAACAAACGTTGGTTAAGTATGTGTATTTAATATAGTATGTGTACGTGTAGTATGTGTCCTCCCCTCTGCTCCTAATCTCTTATTTAATATTCGTACACTCATGCCATACACAAATAGCAATAGAATGAGTCATAAACGATCATTTTACTCGTGTATACGACGTCTCGTCCATCATAGAAGATGGAACGAATGTCGTCGTCTCTTTTAGCAACAAAACAAAATGTACTCACTCTTTTTGAACAATTCGTATGTATTTGTTTACCAGAAAACACAAGAAGTTTCAAAGCATACTCTTCTACTCGTACATAAACAATAACAACAACAACAATATTGTCAAATGTAAGTGTAATTAATTTGTTGTATAGAATACAATACGATTGCAAAACGATTAACGATCATCATCATCAATGTTTGTTAAACTGTGCTATTGTAATCCATTCGTCTTGTTTGTGCTTCATCCATAACACTTACGCAAAAAAAAAAGAATGAAATTCGCCTTCAAATATGTCTTTATCAATTCTAGGAGCCACTGGGGAGCAGTAGTTTTCTTTTCTTTTAATTTTCTTTGTTAAAAATTATTATACGTTTGCGTTTTTTAATTTTTTTTAATCAAATGACGTCAAATTATTATTTTTATTGTACAATATTTCAATTCAATTCAATTTCTTTTTAAATAAATGACGTCAAATTTCTTTTCTTTTCTTTTTTTTCCATTAAAAATGTCAACGTCAATAATGAGCAATACTAATTACAGATATCCAAGTAATTTATTATGAATTTTGAAAATTAATAAGAAATGAAGTTGATAGCAAGTTCAATAAACCCTTTATTAGAAAGCTATAAAACCAGGGTTACAATTTTTTAGTCGATTTTCAAACCAGAAAGGTTCTCCATTAAAAACCTCAATTTAAAAAGAGGATAAGAACAATAAGGAGTTAGTGTGTTGACTTATTAGACGTGGTGCCCCAGTTCATATCCCAGGTTAGACCTCTCGATCAAAACGAAATATAAAAAAATATTTTCGGCTACTTCCTCTCACCAGATTTCCGGCAAAAATTCAAAAAATAAATAAAAATGCCATGAAAAGTTTCTCAAAAACATGTTCGGTGTCGATTTAAATCTATAAATTCCGCCACTTATTTATAAAATTAATATACACAACATAAACAGTGCGAGAAGCTAGATAGCAATCCCAAGTTAAGAACATTATAAACCAACATTGAAGCGTTGTTATTATTTTTGTTTTTTAGAGGTACTGCGTTTAATCTA
The DNA here is from genome assembly GCA_014635995.1 of Sarcophaga peregrina. NCBI lineage: Eukaryota > Metazoa > Arthropoda > Insecta > Diptera > Sarcophagidae > Sarcophaga > Sarcophaga peregrina. The sequence goes on along the minus strand of CM025789.1, from coordinate 25,674,424 downwards.
TGTATATAGAGTACGAGTATGCCAATAAGATTTCCCCTAGTTCTGTTGCCCTGACAAAGTTTGAATGTTGTTCTATTGCCGAGAGTAAAGATAACTGCCCGATTAGCACTTGATAAACACTTCGGGGTTTCCTTTTGAGATGTACGTGTTAAAAACGCCCAAGTTTCAAATAAGACTCATCCTCTTCATCACATAATCTTCATTTTAAGCCTCAGGCGTTCTCTAAACAGAACAAATGTTTGGTCTAATGGCCGGTTGCTATTCTCTCCATACTTTTGGACTGACTGCTGCATGACTTAAATCTCGTTTCATTGGAATTTCTCAACAAAAGTTTAGATTTTTTCAAACAAGATGAGAAAAGTCTCAGCACGTCTACGTATTTACGTTTAACAGATGTGCCTTTCCCAACGTAACTTCCTACTCCACAGAACTTTTTCGTTCCCATCAGAGGCGTGGAATATCTTCACATCCTAAACTGGTGTATCTCCTCATTGCAGTAAATTTGTCTGCGACTAAGAGTCTAGCAAAGCGTAAATCTCTCTTTTACTTGGATTACTGATACAAATTGTCCAGACACTTACAAACTAATCCCAAGTTAAACTCATAAGAGCTGAATTTTCTTATGGATTCCTGGCTATCAAATAGAATTGCCATGTCCCATTTTTAGTTTTTTGTTCGTTTTGGATAATACCCGCAAGTTTTCTTGACTTCTCTGTACAACAGAACTGTTCACAATTTATGAGAGTATGAAGTCTTCAAATTGCTTCATTCTTGCCATCACGTCCACTCAAAAAATATTGATGAACCGAATTCACATTTGCGTTTCACTTTTAAAACGGAATTATATCGTACGATTATGAAGCAACTGATTACGGACTAAGAAAACCTCATGGATGAAGCAAAATAAAGCTTTGCAGACTAATGGAAAGGCAGTTCGACATTACGATTAACTCTAAATTCTATCTTCAGTTAAAGAAAGTGAAGGAAGCAATTCAATTAAAACAAAAATCAGAATTGATTGAGACAGAAAGAGCGTTAAGCTCCATTTCGTAGAAGCCAGATCACCATATTTTTGATAACCTGGTCGAAACTGAAAGAGTTTGACTGGGAAGTTTTAATTCATTTACCATATAACTGGGACATAACAATGCATGGATTAATAAAAAGTGTTTAGTTTTGGTGAAATTTAAAAAAAAAAATCGAACTTCCCCGAGCACTCACAGTCTGTAAAGGCCGTGAAGGCTCTTTACAAAATGAGTTATTTTCTCTGGATCATGCTTCCAGATAGGATTACCAGCCTGGCTGGATTATACAGCTTTGTTAATGGTTGTCCAGTTTCAAGCTAAAATTTAAGCAGTCCAGTTAATGGAAACAACAATAATAATCATGTTACCTTTGTCAAATCATGTTAGCCAACACTGATTGTACTTTTGTTATGCAACCATGTTATGATTTCCCTCTTCTTTCATCACTGACAACTTAACTCAACACTTGAACAGCTGATGTCATAAATATTATTGCGGGCGATAGTCAATTTCTTTACGTAAGGTTTTTATTTTTTATTTTCTTTGTACATGAAAATAATAAAAATAATTTGCAGAAAAAGTTGAAATGGATATTGATGAAGAAGCTGGTCCGTCAAAAATACGACTGACAAGACAACTTTCTGCGATAGATGGAAAGAGTTTGCAAAATATGCTATTTGGATAAGAAAACAAGATAATTCCACGGCAGTGGGTAAATTGTGCTAAACAGACATTATAAGCAAATACGAAGGCAGTATTTCGCAGTATTTTTATGTCCAGCTTTTTAAAACCCAATGTCAAGCTTTTTGCGAATCGGAATCTACTTCCACTGAACGACTTTATGTGAACGATTGTTTACATTCTTCTAAAATACTCCTGATTTATAACCCCGACCTTGTAAAATATTGAAGGTGTACCTCTAAATATAATGAATATTGAAAAACTTTATTCTGGTACTTTTTTGTTATCTTTATGGTACTTTTTGGATTTTCTTTTTAATTATTTGTTATAAGAAAATAATAATAAACAAACAAAATTTTTAAATTAAAATCCCAAAGGCTAGCATTATACCATAATTCAGGTCTCATAAATTTCAATACCCAAGTTATTCTGTGTCTCTTACCGTCTGTGATAACAAAACTTCCTCAATTGTTGAGTTTTTTTTTTCAAAATCGTGCTTTCATATGCAGTATAAACAAATTATTCAAATTGTTTTATCTTAAAAAAAAAGTATAAAATTTAGTCATCTTCTGAAATTAGATCATTTTAATCGAATGGGGAGAATGTGTTACCTCATCCAGATGATATCAAACACCATCAGCAGTACTTTAAACGTAGCACCACAGCCCTACAACAAATAAAAGTAAATAAAATGAATTTGCATTTATTTAAATATTAAATAATTTATCTTTCTATTCGATTTTTAAATAATTTATGCATTTTGAAAGACAATTTTTAAACAATTCCAATATCAAGCTTTACAATCTATTTTTTTTTTTTTTTTTTTGTTGCTTTTGTATTTCTTTTAATAATGAATTCATTTGCATAATGGAACGAACTTTAAGATTTTTTTTCAGATTTTTTTCTTTGATTTGTTTTTAAAATAAATTTTTAATCATAAATTTTAGCTTTTGTAAATGCATGAAATTATTTTTTTTAAATTAAAAAAAAAAAAAAAACATAAAAAAATTTTTTTTTGGTACTATTTTATGGCATTTAAAGTTACAAACGAAGAATAATGAATCATTGAGAATGCGTGTGGTCTCCTGGAGGTTTATCAATTTAAATTTGTTTTATTGGTAACCCAGATAAACTCTCTTAAGTTGATAAGAACCTAAAATATGAAATAAATTGTCCTCCAAATTCATTCCTTAAATTTTTTCGAGATATTGCATACTAGGGATGCCAAACGGGATCGATTTTTAAAAAACCGGGATTTGGGATTTTGTAAATCCCGATCCCGGGATATATCGGGATCGAAAAATCACGGGAAAAATCGCGATTTTCTCTTAATAATAAAAAGATTTCATTAACAAAATCATTTGTATTCCAATTATGTCATTAAAAATAAAATATTAAAAGATCAAGACAAAAAGTAACAAAAAAGCGTTAGTTTTAAGAAAATTATTTGGATTTCAACAAAATTAAGCATCTAAATAATTGAAGGCTGAAAATTTGCAACCACCCAGCCGTGAAAAATGCTCTCGCATACATGTGAAAATATTCCAGATAGCTGCTGAGCTGGCAACATTCACTACTACTCCTGATGTAAACAAATCTATTTCTTTGGACAGTTGAGTATCTAAATCAGTTACCCTATTAATTTGTTTTACAGAGCTTTTGCATTCTTCGATGCCATCAAATAACTTTTTAACAATCGAAGTAGGGTTTTCCTCATCTGAGAAGCTATTATCGAAGTCAAGTGATATAGAATTTTTTCGGGATTTTGGGATTTCCCAATTGGCATCCCTATTGCATACCATGTCGCTTTTTTGATATTACATCTTGGTCTCACCCTCTGTCCTCAACTCATTGTATATTATGAAATGGTTCCTCTTTTAAAAAATTGTGCAGTGTCTCAGTCAATCCATTCCCTCTTGTCACCTAAGTCTCGTTGCAATGCATTTTCCAAAATCATAGAAACTACGAGTTCTGTCACACAATTTATCACTTTACAAAGTTTCCTACTGTCTTCCAATTCTAATGCTTCCATTCTCTTCAAAATTTCTTTATAATTTCGCCCGTTTCCTACACAGTAGGTCGCTTGCTTTAACCATAAACACTTCATAATGCGCCACATAAGTGACACCACCTTTGTGTTCAGTTTTAATAAAAGCTAGGCATTCTTAGATTATTAAGGAATCCATTACGTCCAATTCTTTGATTTTTGACAAAGAAAGCAGTAATCATTGCACGGTACTTTGTGCCATTGACTGCGACTTTAGCCCCTTCCCTCTTTAGTTCCTATAAAACTACGATCCAATGACATTTGCTGCACGAAAGAGTACATCTGTCAGAATTAGCCGGTAGATTTTGAATTGCCCAGAATGGAAGGAATTAACTCCATATCGGACGTATATATATATATCATTTAGGGAATCTACTGTATGCATTGAAAGATTCTGTACACCAAACTCAACTTTTTGTCGCTTAAGGAGAGTGCCCGAAAAAATTTTGACAATTATTTAAAAATTTTTTGTAATTTTTTTATTTGTTTTCATTTTTAAAAATTTGCATTAAACACTTTTAAAATAATAATAACGATAATTTATTTTTTTTTTAATGTACCGTTTCCTTTGACGCTCACTGTACATTCACTTCAAATTTAAAGTTTTTACCTTAAGACTTTTGGCCTGTGCCTAGCTGGTTTATCCGCCTGTTCTACTGTCTGTATAAGGAAAATTAAAGACTTTCCTCTCTAATCGCAAACTATTTCGAAATCGATAGATGACCTTGAACTGTTATTGATATCACGCTATTGAATTTAATTTTAGAAATGACGTTTTTTATACTATCTTTTGTATTTTTAAAGTTTATAAAATAATTATTTTTTTTTTTTTTGTTATTAATATGTACGCAGTTGCCTTAGATATGTTTTTATTATTTTCTTTTTATATTTTTAATAATAAATTGTACTTAAGCCTTAAATATTGAGTGGCATTTAGGGGGATAAAACTATTGTTTTCCAGTAATTCATTTCAGTTCACAAATTTCTTGTAAATTATTACATCCAATTAGTGATTTTGTGAAAGTGAAAAGGTCTCTTAATGTTGAAACTAGCAAAACATAATAGAACTGCCATGCCAGAGTATCATTCTTACTTTATTTAATGTCAGTATATCCTCCTTTGAAATGAAGGAATCTGACGTTTACACATTCCCCTTAACCTGCATTCAACACGTTAACAGCGGGCGTAGCATAGTAGAAAATCTGTCATTCGGAATCGGCTTTAAACTGTACGTCCCGCCACTCGTATGAAAGTAACACACCGAACATAAGTGCCGTGAGAAACTAGGTTGTAATCCTGACTGAAGGGTTGTATTGACCAATTGTATGTATTATAGACCTACGTTATTAGAACTGTTCTCCAAAAATGGGCGTTTAAAAAACCTAAGTAATGCTAATGATATTTATAAGCTTGATTCCATCAAATATTCCTTTGGATTGAAGCAAATACAGCAGATAACAGGCCGTGTTGGCAAAATATATGTCCAATGTATTAATTTTAAGTCCTACCCGTTCACAGTAGTGGCACGCTTAGACCAAATGCAGTGTTTTTGCTAATATCTCGAATAAAACGAAATATAAAAAGCGGAGACTTCCTCTTAGCAGTTTTCTTACAAAAACCCTGAGAGTAAATAAAATTGCCATGTAAAATTCCTTAAAAATCTATCGTTCGGTGTCGACTTTAAACTATAGGCCCCACCGAGGTATTGTAAACAACCAGGTTGATGACTAGACTAAAGAGTTGTAAGTTTTAAGGATAGTACAATGGAATATTTTATTAGGAAATGAGGAGTTTTTTTTAGAGAATCGTATTTATTTTAACGTCTTTTTACTTCGCGGTCGCCTAACACCCATTAGGCAAACACTACGGTGTTTAACGGTTTCTTTGTGGAAAGAATATGGGACAAAACAAGTTGAGAATATTGCGACAGCTGAACAAGATGTAGAAGATTAAGGAGGATCCTTAAGAATTTTAGTGGAAGACTTGAAAATTTTGTATTACAAATCTCAGGCCATGAAGAAATAGGCTCGAAATCATTCTAAGTAATCATGAATTATCAGAATTATTGTTTCTGTGGCACCAGCACTAAGTTCTTGTATAGTGTAGTCATACTCTAGGGTCGTAAAAGGGCCTTTTTTGGATAACTCTAAACGATTACGAGGAACAAATGCTCTAAAGCTATGGTTAACGTCTCTCTCTCTCGCTCTGTTTACCTTATTTAACTATTCTAATCCTCTTTTTATTTTGGTTTCTTGAAGTTAAGACTCTACATGAACAAGCCTTGGAATATAGAAGTTCTTAAATAGAAATTCTGTCAGCAAGGCAGAAACATGGCGTAAAAACTTTCGGGAAAAAACGATAAGGAGTACCATAATTCGGTGTCGTATGTGTTTTTGGAAGTCGCCGTGGTCTAGTAGGTAGTGTGTTGGCTTATTAGACGTAAAAGCCAGGGTTCCAGTCCCAGGCCTGACATCAAAACAAAATACAAAAAGTATGACTTCGGCGATTTCCTCTCAGCAGATTTCTGGTAAAAACTCTGACAATAAATAAAATTGCCATGAAAAGTTTCTCATAAAATCTGTCGTTCGGAGTCGACTTTAAACTGTAGGTCCCGCTACTCACGGGACACACACAACATAAGTGGTGTGAGAAACTAGGTCAATAATCCTGACTAATGGGTTGTAATGACCAATTATGTATGTATGTATGTGATTTTTTTAACTGGTTACTGAAAAAGGGCTCAGTCTAGACATCTTGAAAAGAGGAACAATTTTTTTTCGATCCTCTTTTAGCAGTGTTCTAAAAAATGTCTGAAAGTAAGCCAATTTCCTTTAAAAACATTCCAATTATGTCGTTCGACCTCTAGATGCTGCCACATCTGGATAAAATTAACACCACGTAAGTGATGTGAAAAGCTAGAAAATGGTCCTTCCGTCTCGCTCTTCTATCAGCCATTTTCCTCTACATTTCGCAGTAAGCAAGGGCTAGTCCCTAAATATTGATCGTGAAAATAAGAAAAAAAAATCTCAGTGTCATACTGAGAATACTTCGAAGTAAAACTTTATTTGATTGCTTACTGTGCCGACTTATTAACTTTCATTCCTATGAAGGTTTTCCTCAAATTTTCGGACACGTGACCTGATCTATTGTGTATACAATTGTCACGACTACATATTGTCGCTTTCAATTGTTTTTGTTTTTTAGAGAATTCTTTGTTTTCTTTCTCCTCTTCGTTATAATGAATATATTCGTGACATGGTTTGTTACATATACAAGCAGTAAAAAACAGGAAAAAAATTTAAAAATAAAATTAAAAATTAAATCTCATTAACAATGTAATTAATTGTCATTAAAAGAACATTTTAAAATAATTTACAAAATAAAATTTAAAAACAAAAAAAAATTCACTTTTAATTATAGTCATAAATGAAATACAAAAAAAAAACAACAAAAAAATATAAATTTCAACAATTTTTAACCGGAAATTCCTTTACAGGCGTGCTAAAAGCATACACTCAAAGAAATAAAACAGTAATACTCTGAAGTATTGCGGATAAATATTTTTTTTTTATAGAAAACTAGAAAGATAGAGAAAAAATTGTAATAAAAATGAAAAAAAGTGTGTGGCTTGATCGTGATTTGACTTGAAATAAAGGGTTATCCATTGTTCGTTTTCAAATGGAGTGTCAAATAGGACACTTATGAGCACACAATTTCCATGAAAATTTTTTTTCATTGTAATGCTTGAATCTTACCATTCTTTGTAAAATGTACACACATACATACATAATTGATCATTATAACCCTCTAGTCAGGATTACGACCCAGCTTCTCACACCACTTATGTGTGTATTATTTTTATACATGAGTAGCGGGACCTACAGTTTAAAGTCGTCTCCGAATCACTAGATTTTTTGGGAAACTTTTCATAGCCATTTTATGTACTCTTAGAATTTTTACGTGAATGTACAGAAATTTTCTAAGAGGAAATTGCCGAAGAAATATTTTTTCAAATTCCGTTTTGATGTCTAACCTGGGGTTTGAGTCGAGGCCTTACGACTAACACATTACCTTCTAGACCACGGCGACTTCAGTCGGTGTGAAACATAAAGTCGGTTTGGTCAGAGGACGTGCACCTGTCGGTCAAGACAAGCACAGTACCCGGAGGTCGAAATTGACCCCATTGTACATTGTCCTTAAGGGACGAAGGAAATGGAGAATATAGGAATGTAGGGAAGGGGAGGGAGAATGGGAAACGGAGGAATTACATGTAAAATGGCGGTTAAATGAAAGAGAAAACTTTTATGGCAGCTTTCAAGCAGTTTTTCTTACATTTTGGTCGATATTTCGGGCATAACTTCTCTAACGTTGATTTCTAAATGCCCTAACGATAGGGTATTATCCCTTAGATACGGTATTTAATGTATCCCCTCAGGAAAAAATCGAACGCCTTCAAATATCATTATCTTGATATCGACAAAACTTGAAATTACAGTTTTTGGAGGCTTGTCAAGCAATAAAGCCAAAAATAATCGTGATGTGCATCTCGTGACATCGTCTTGTTGATACCACATACCGTCCAGTGAATAATTTTCCATTGCAGGCCAAAAATGTGGATTGCCATGCGTTCTAAATTGACAGTAACGGTTAGGTTAGGTTAGGTCGTAGTGGTAGCTCTGATATCATCACAAAGCTCACTTGAGCACGCATGGCGGCCCGTTGTGATGCCACAGGTGAAACGCAGTCCCTGTACTAACCAAGTTCCGCCAAATCAGGGAAAGGAAGAAGTTGATCAGCGCAAGGGCTGCACAACAAAAGTACGACTACCCCGTACTGGAAAACCAGCCAGAAAATTTGATGAACGAAGCTATATCCTTGATATCAATAGATGATAGCTCCGTTTAGCTAACAAGGAATGGGGAGCCAAATAACCTATATCTACACCTAGCAAGAGACGGGCACTGGCAAAGAAAGTGAATAACGCTTTCCTCTTCCTCAGTGGACCTGCATCCACGGCAGAAGTCGTTAAAACGGAGCCTCATTCTCTCGGCGTGCCTACCCATGATGCAATGACCCGTAAGCACAGCCACTACAGTCGAGATGACATCACGACCGCGACCAAGTAATCGGTTGGTACGCCTTCCATCCATCCTGGGCCAGATAAGTCTAGAGGTGGAGCAGAACTCCTCATTGACCCAGGATAGGTTGGCGTCCCGAAGGAACCTCCGCGCAATGGTCAACTTGACCGAGGCAAGTGGCATACCCATCTCAACAGAAGAGGATTCCGGAAGAAGCGCATCAGGTCTGGCGAGCTCGTCGGCCCTACAGTTTCCCGGAATATCACTGTGCCCGGGGACCCACACCAGAGAGACACCGGTGAAGCGCCCCGAGACTAGGTCGAGACAGCGGCGACATTCCCTAACGATCCTAGAGTTGATCACGAAACCCGACAGAGATCTTATCGCAGCCTGACTGTCCGAAAAGATAACAGTAACGGTTGCTCTAGAGTAATTTTTTGAAAAATTGTACCCAATTAGACATCCAGGCCACATGGCTCAACAAAATGTTACTTTTTTTTCAAAAGGAATGGCTTTTTCATAGTCCCTTCAGTGCCCCCTGGACCTCTTAGAAAATAATTGTACTTATTACCGTAACCGAAGTAACAGTGAACGCTTCATTGGTGAAGAAAATTTTGCTCGAAAAGTCCGCACACAGTCAGCATATCTACGGCTTTGTGAATGATCAAACTGGGATTAAGGGTTTGTGTTTTCCATCGAAATAGTATGAGGTCAAAAAATCTCCCTTCCGTCCCAGCCTGTGTCCTTAATTCTCTTAATATTACGCAATGGTTCCTCTTTTAAAAGAGTATTTAGTCTCCTTCGTTCTTGTCATTAAGTCTCGTTGTGATGCGTGTCTTAAAATTATTGAATCCAGGGGTTCTGTCCAGGCGACAGTTAATGGAAGAGTTGTCAGTCACACAATTTATCACGTCACAAAGTTTCCTACTGTCTTCCAATTCGAATGCTTCCATTCCCTTCAAATTTCTTTACAATTCAACAGTTCCCTTACAGTGCCACTCTACATAATTGCCAGTAGAGTCTACCCACTTCTCATACATAATTGTGTCGTAATTTTACATGATACCTCAGTTTAAGTCGACTTGAACGACGATTTTTGAGCTTTTATTCTTTTACATCAGAGTCTTGCAGAATCTCTGAGGAGTCGAAGAATATTTTTGTTTGGATGTCTGACTGGATCGAATCCCTTTCGATCGATTTTTTTTGAGAAGTTTCATGGCATTTTACTAGATCTTGCCAGAAATTGCTGAGGGAAGTCGACAAGAATCCGTTTGATGTTGACCGGTTGAATCCAGTTCGATTCGATTTTTTTGAGAAGCTTTCATGGCAATTTTTACTCTTAGAGTCTTTGCCAGAAATCTGCTGAGAGGAAGTCGCCGAAGAAATATTTTTTCGTTTTGATGTCTACCTAAGATTCAACCCGGCCTTTTGTATAATAAGCCAACACATCCCACTAGACCACGGCGACTTCCCGTGAGCATTGTCACCCATAAGGTGACAGTAACTTATCGTCAGGTTTTAGCAAGCTGACTTAGGCCAACTTCTTCGGATTATGAAACAATCCATATTCGTAAGTGGCAAATCGTTCATTCAATACAGCCTTGTCAGATCGGCAGTTTTGAAACAACTAAATGGCTAACCCAATAATTATAATGCGACGCAATTAAAATTTGAGAGACAGAACGAAAATAAGAAAAAGAACAAAGACTTGCTGAATATGAATTTGCCTGTGAGACAGACTTCAACGGACGACGTCTTATTAATTGTTACATGATATTGTCTTTCTTTTTTTGTTTTTTATTTCTTAATTTTTTTATTTTTATTTTAATTGTAATTTTAATTTTTACAACAGAATACTTACTGGTGCTGCTGCTGCTGTTGCAGTTGGTTTTCAGTCAGATTCACTTGTGATTTATTTGATTTGAATTTATTTTTTGTTTTCTTTAAGAATAAAAAGCGAAATTAAAATAAAAATTATAAGCGTTCACAGGTGTAGACAGTTTAAAAACGAGTGTGAATATAAAATATTCATAAGCCTGCTACACTTTTGTAAGCCAGCCTGCCTGCTTGCTTACCAGTCTGTCTACCAGCCTGCCTGCCTGCCTTCTGTCAAGACGAGCGACTGTTTGAGCTTTAAGGGAATATTTAATTATTATGAGTTGACTGAACCCTGGGGATTTATTACACTAATTAAATTGTAACCATTTATGGACTCCATGAATTGAAATCTTTTTCCTTTTTTTTCTTCCAGTAATGCATTGCAAACACAGTTTATCTGTGTGTTCCGCATTTAATTTTGAACGAATTTTGTTGCAATTTAACAGAGAATTAGTGAATGGCCATGCAAACGACAATTTAATATCGTTTTTGATAAGAAATCAGATGAAGATGGATTACATTAAAGTTCAACTAGTTTATCACACATAAGGATCAAAGAAATTGGCGCAGAGGTGCCTAATGTTGGACCAAAGGGAAGGGGTTAACGCTGGGAAGTCAATATCAGTAAAAAAAAACAATTTGAAGGCTTTCTATAATCCACTTCCTCGTCTGCTTTCCATATGGAAATTGTAACCATCTTTACCAGGCTAGATCCACGGGTTCCATTCCTAACATTAAGTCAGGAAACAATGCTAGGCCCTTACCCACCACTAGATTTCTTTGTGAAATATAACTCTGCGAAATAGTTGCTGTGGTTGAAGGTAAACTGAGCCTCTGACGTATAAGTTACGTCAGCGAAAATGGGCAGTCCAATCCTAGGTTAAAGGACGTGCACCTGTCGGTCAAGACAAGCACAGTACCCGGAGGTCGAAATTGACCCATTGTACAATCCTAGCGGAATCGAAAAATTTATATGATATTCGCGTTAAACATCCGATTAGATTAGGCAGCGGAATCTGCATATCAGAACGGCGTGATCACAATCTTTACTAATTGCTTAAATACTAGAATAAAGAATCGAATATTTATTCTCTCGATCACTATACTGTTTTCTAGATGCAAGGGTTTACCCGCTTATTTTATTCTAAGGGAACCGTATACTGGATTTAGACTCTCTATGCCTTCGTGGACAGAAGGCGAACTAACCAGTTACTTGGACTTATTCGCAATGTCATGTCGATCACAAAGGCCATGCTTACCGATCATTTTGTTATGGGAAAACACGCGGAAAAAATGTAACTCCCATGTAACGACTTCTGCCGTGGATGGAAATCCCTTAAGGAAGAGTAGACAATTATCCACTCTCTTTGTTAATTTTCATCCCCTGCGGGGTGCAGATATAGGTTATTTGGCACTCCAATCCTTGCCAGCTTGACGGAGCTATAATCCATTGATTGGCAAGAGTATAGCCTCGTTAATCAAACTTTCCGATCGGTTTTCCAGCGTAGGGTTGTCCTGGTTTTAATGTGTAGCCCTTGCGCTGATCAACTTCTTCCCTAGTTCGATGGAACTCGGTCAGTACAGAGACTGCGTTAACCTGTGGCTTTACAACAGGCCTCTATGCGTGCTCAAGTGAGCTTTTGATATCAAAGCTATCACTCCAGCCTATCTACCATCTCTTCGATCAAAGATTTCAACTTGAACGCAATAAAATCAAAATGCATCATCTGCATATGCTTACTAGTGCAGCTTAGTCGTGATCATGTCGAACCTGTCTGAGTTGCAAGTCATTCGAACATCCGAAGTAACGATTTTTCTAAAGGGGGTCATCTTTTGGGGGTGGTTGTTGTGAGATCTCACACAGGTGGACTGACATAAACATCAGAATAAACTCTAGTGTCATAATTGATCATTATAACCTTTCAGTCAGAATTACAACCTAGCTTCTCACACTACTTATGTTGTGTGTGTTAATTTTATACATGAGGACCTACAGTTTAAAGTCGACTCCGAACGACAGATTTTTGAGAAGCTTTTCATGGCAATTTGTATTTACTCTCAGAGTTTTTGCCAGAAATCTGCTGAGAGGAAGACGCCAAAGAAATATTTTTCGTTTTTGATGTCTGATCTGGATTACGAACCCGGGCCTTTTGTCTAATAAACCAACACACTACCCACTAGACCACGGCGACCACACCTATTAGACTATGGCGAATTTAAACATTTAGTGCCGTTGAAGCTTTTCTATCAATGAGAAGAACTAAGAGTCTCTGACTATTTAATAGAAAAAATTACTGGGCACTGTTTGCCTCTGCCTTTACAGAGAAAAACACCAATCTCGCTTTGTCACGGCTTTTGCCCCCTTTTGTTGTAGAGGTCATTTGAGTGGGATGAGGCTAGTGGATAATTTTGCTTAAGAGAGCATCGATGCTATAGAAATTGCTCTCATAATTGAAATAAAGTGATCACATAGTAAAAATAAAAGTTTTTTTAGATCAAATTTGGGCACCCGTTAAGCAGCCTAATGAGTATAATAATTAAAAATAAATTATAGTTGAGGCCCTATCAGTTTGTCCCAATTTTAAACTTCCTTAAAATGAATTGCAATGTCTTTTCTGCCGCATGTTTAATGGTATAAAAATAAATATTACCCTGTACATGGATATGCATGTACATGTACATGTACGTGTAATTCTATAGCATAATTATAATGCCACTGAATGTATTGTTTACCATCAATTACTTCAAAGCATTACATGAATTACAATTAAAAGAAGAAAACAAAACAAACTGATTATCATTTAAACCACTTGTAATTACTCGTGCAACATGTTTAGAATGCTTGTTTCCCTGTCTTCTAAAGTGTTGACATACCACAACACAGTACATAAATTTCTTAAGGCTTCATAAAAACACACTCTCTCTCTCTCTCTATTCTTGCCATTTCCCCACAAGGCAATAAAACATTAGACAGGCCATACGATGAAGCCCCTAGCGAAAGCACTACACAGTAATGTTGAGAAAATTCAAAGAAAATACACACAATAAAAGAGAAAAAATAAAAGAGAACATTATTGAAATTCTAATGTTTGATTGGCTTATGATCACGTCATTCTAAACAATTTCAAATACTATGATGACTCACACATACTCTTCTCTTTCTCAGTACAAGCAAAAGCATGCATGTACTTACTTGCCCAGGGACGATGTACAATAGCAAGCAAGCAAGCAACAATAATAATAACAACAACAATAATAGTAATAATAAAAACAAAATACAAAACACACCTCATTGTTGATTTTAGGGCAACGGGCACACATAAATTGATGATCGCAATTACCCGGCATTTGTTGTTTTGCTTGCTTGTTTGCTAGTAGTGGTGAATTACGAGTATTTCTTTTTTTTTTCTGTCGTGAATTTCTTAATAAATGAGGGGGGTTTTTGTTAGGGGAGCAATACAATGTTGTTGTTCAGGTTATTCACTGAGCATTTCTTGCTGTTCAAATTTACTCCACAATTCTTTTTTTTTTTTGTTGATTTTTTTTTTTGTTTTTTTTATTTAATTTCTTGAAATTAAAAATGCATGTCGTATGAATTATGAATGGATATCAGTATGAATTTTAATTATTTTCGATTTTAAAAAAAAAAAAAACAAAATTATTTGCATTCGAACAACATTCACTCACTCACTCGTTCAATTGAATGTTTTTTATTTCGATTTTATTTTAATATTTTCAATTACAAAAACAGAAAAATAAAATGATTTTGTTTACGAGGTTTGTTGATTACAGTTTGCGTAAGGGCAACGTAATGGAAAGAAAGGAAAGCATGAAAAAGGCAGGCAGTACAGTACCCGGAGGTGGAATTGATCGCTTGTAAAACGTCCTTAAAATGGAAAGATAACAGAGGGGATAGGAAAAAGGAGCGAAAGTGGGAAAATAAGAATGGGAAACCAAATCATTAAGTCACAGGATTTTTTCTGATTGAAACCCAGGTTTTTGTACAAAAATTCACTTTATTTTCCATTTTATTTTGCTTTTGAAATTCATCTTTGAATATCAAAAGTAAATCTAAATAAACTACACATAAAGCTATGATTACGATCAAACTCTTAAGCGATTATAATCCTTGAACCTTCCGATTCTGTGCGAAATCACAGCCACCGAATTGCTTGCAGCAATCGATTTCATTGAAATAGTTTTGAACGCTAACTGGTCAAAAACTTGATGAATTTTCCATTTTTCAAATGCTTTAACATTAGGAAAACCATCTCCCTAGTATAAACCCACTGAAGACACTCTAACGGTATCAAACCTTATAATATTGTTGTTGAATTGACACCACCAAAGTGTTAAATTACATCGTTTGAAACCTTTTCATGCAATAAAGCCAAAGGCAGACACCTTTTGTGTATATTGAGACGAAAACAATCGTCTGCTATACGATCATAGGGCTTTAGAATGAATGTTAACCATTATTTCCGGATAATTTTCAAAAAATATGGCCTCATGATACCTCCAGACCATAATACACAACAAACAGACACTTCTTGCAGATGAAATGGCTTTTCCATAATCACGTATGGATTTATTCGAACTCCATATGTTTGCTGACATAGGTTAGGTTAGGTTAGAGGACGTGTACTTGTCAATTCTGACAAGTACAGTACCCGGTGGTCGAATTGACCCATTGTACAACGTCCTAGCTTCTCACACCACTTATGTTGTGTGCGTTAATTTTATACATGAGTGGCGGGACCTACAGTTTAAAGTCAACTCCGAACGACACATTTTTTGAGAAGCATTTCATGGCAATTTTTACTCTCAGAGTTTTTGCCAGAAATCTGCTGAGAAAATCTACCTACGGCGACTTGCTGACATAACAACCGAAAGAAAAATTAGTTTTAATCTCGAATAATTAGCCTTGAAAGCCCACTGCAGAAGCACTTAATCGGTATGTCTACTGCATCATGCAGTAAAGCCAAAATGAATCGAGTTATGCAGCTTATGTTGATACCACAGACTATCCAGTTTATAGTCTTCCATTGCAGACCAAAGAAGTCGGTTATCAAACGTTAAAGATGCTCTGAATTGATGGTTACGTTTCCCTTAGGAAAAACTACAACACAATGACACCTCTGGACCATACGGCTCAACAAACTGTCACTTTTTCTGAATGTAAAGGTTTTTCCGCAATCACTTCTAGGTTCTCAGAGCCTCATACATACATAATTGGTCATTAGAACCCATCAGTCAGGATTATTGACCTAGTTTCTCACACCACTTATGTTGTGGGTGTTAACTTTATACGTGAGTAGCGGGACCTACAGTTTAAAGTCGACTCCGAACGACAGATTTTGTGAGAAACTTTTCATGGCAAATTTTATTTTTACTCTCAGAGTTTTTGCCAGAAATCTGCCGAGAAGAAATCGCATCGCAATCGTATTTTGTTTTGATGTCTGGCCTGGGACTCGAACCCTGGCTTTTACGTCTAGTAAGCCAACACACTACCTGCTAGACCACGGCGACCATTCGTGCCTCATGGACGATCATTTTGTTTCTTAAATTGAGAAATAAGCATTTAACCACTGTTTTATAAACCAGTATTGAAAGTCTGTTGGCCCTATTAACCCGTTAGTCAACTGATTTGATTTTTGGCAACTTCTAGAACTTCACTGTTGATTTGTTGTTGTTAAAGTTGTACTTTAGTGACATTCAAGGTATTTTTTATTAAATTTTATTATTATTATAACGTGATTTTTGTTGCCATTATGCAATTATAAAATTACTTTCCCATGGTTTTTCTTAAAATATGTATAAGCAGTCCACGTAAATAAAAATAAAAAAAAAAACTGAACATTATTAAGAAATGAAAACGATTTTTAGATTTTTGAATATCGATAAATCGTTAAACAAAAAGTATTAATTAGTCGGCAATTGTTAATAATTAGAATAAAAGGTAGGGCATACAACGACAACAATGTTTAAACAAAATTACAACAACAACAACAATAGAACACATTATAAAAACCAAAGATTGTGTGATTTATGGAATTAAACTTCAAAAATAAAAAAAAATCTACTTTTTTTCTTAACGGCTTAACTTAGTTGCTATTTGTGGTTGTTGCAGCTCATAAAATGCAAAATAAAATTAAAAAATAAAAAAATAAATAACGATCATAAATAATTTCGGCAAAATAAATCCGTATTGCATTTATGCGAAACAACAAAATTAATGTCTTAGTAAAAATGAAACAAAAAAACGACGCTTAAAAATTATTGACAGAGAAACAATCCCGGCAATCCTTTATACAAACACACACAAATCATTTTTATAACCAGACATAACAGCAAATAATAATAAAAACACAAATAATAACAAATAAAAACTGAAATAAAAGTTAAATTTCTGAAATTTATTATCATTTTACCTGATCGATAACAAAAAAAAACAACAACACAACACACAATAAAAAAAAACCCCACAACATTGTCTTGCCATTGAACTATAAACGCAAGAGAACTTGGCTATTACTTTTGGCGTTAATAAACGTCAATAATTGAGAGGAAAATGCAAAAAAAAGGAAAAAAAACGCAAAAATACAAATTTTTTTTTATAAATTCACATATACTGTGGCTAATAGACGATCACTGTCGCTGTCGTTTTAATTGTGGTCTGTCCCCTTTCATTAATGGCGTCTGCCTACACGATTGTTATTGATGTTATTGCATATGTGACTGGAGCCAACGTTTACAAGTGAGAGAATGAGTGACAGAGAATCTCTTTCTTTTATTGACCTCCCCCCCATGGTGAGTTGATAATCGCTCATAATAACCATTACCAACACAAAAGCATTTCTTTGTTATTAGTTGTTGGTGTTGTTGTTCTTATGATTGTCTGAGATTAATATTAATATGACGCGCCAACACTATCATAGA
Source organism: Sarcophaga peregrina (assembly GCA_014635995.1). Lineage (NCBI taxonomy): Eukaryota > Metazoa > Arthropoda > Insecta > Diptera > Sarcophagidae > Sarcophaga > Sarcophaga peregrina. The sequence continues at coordinate 25,656,776 of CM025789.1, read as the reverse complement.
AACTTTGACTTTCACGTGTTTAATGACATGATTTTGTTGATGTGCATTGGTAATATAATTGACAGGAATTTGCAAGCAGCGCTGGAACACAACCATTGCTGATAATGTAGCTTGAATAGTTTTGTTTTTTTTTTTGATGATTTTCTCACTTCTAATCAACATTTGGCTAAGAAAAGCAATGTTTATGAATAAATAATTCGCTGACGTCTTATTTGCTGGGATACTTGTAATGGGATAGTGCTACATTTAACCTTCTGATGCCCTTCAGTTTATTTTGAGGCTTTACGAATGCATTTTGTTTATTTATAGGGGGCCAAACCAGAAAGAAATGATTGCCAAAGCTGAATATCCTCTTCGACGAAGGAATGTTATGGATTTGATAGGACCAGAAGGGTTTATGGTTTTAAAATCCTGAATTTTCATTAACATTTTACTGAAGAAAAATTGTTGGCCTAAAGGAATTGATTTTAATTCCAATTTTACACTCCTATCGACAGAAAACAGGCGCAACCAATTTAATAAGCTTCTATGAAATTGTATTTTTAAGTAAAATTTTTATTTACGATTTAGATCGTAAGTTGGACGTATAAGAGTCTCCACGACTCTAAAAGTGAACCAATACTGTAGTAGCCAGTATCTATAGGCGTCTGGTCAATGACACGCATCTAATATCTGTCACTTAAAAATCCAGATGGAATTGGGTGTTTTCACATAGTTTACATAATAGCGATCCATAACTCCCTCAGGGAAGTCCAGAATATCAATACCAGATAGAAAAGATAAGCATAGCTTAACTTTTAGACAAAAAAATAGGTTAAGAAGTCTAGACTTTCGCACATTATAATTAAAATTTTGTCTCATCCAATGGTCATTTGTTGCTATAGATGCCAACCACTAACAACGGAAGACGCTCCCCTTCAAAAACAGGATATCACAAATTGCCTAAATCCATTCTTGTCCTCAAAAACTGTGCAAATGATAGAAAAAGTTTAATTAAAAATTGTTTTTTGTTCTTAACCTAACCTTTTACTCTTCAGCCTAACTTGAAACTCTATTTCCTATTCAAAGATTTAAAAAGGTTCTGATAATCGCTTATCAATAATCTTTATAATTTTATCTTCCTTGCAAGGACACCATACTGATACGATTTTATTAGTTCATACTAGCAGATTGTACCCGGCGTTGCGCGGGTTATAAAAATAACAATAAATAAAAATCCGGTTTCGAAACCGGATTCTTAAAAAATGCAATTATTCAAATTATTCGGAAACCGGTTTATCAAACAATTTAGTTTTTTGAATACTCTAAGTCCCAACTATAAATGCATGCAATTTGCCCGTTTTTCGCCCTTTTCCATCTTTTTGGACCTCTTTTGGTCCAACTTTTTAAACAGAACACCTCCAATAGCTACTAGGGGAACTTAACCATGCTAAATCGTAAAAAAATACCGTTAAAACACATAAATTACAGCATTTATGTATAAAAGTATTAATTTTTGCCCATTTTTTCTCTCTCTTTGTTCCATTTTTTCTTCCGTTTTGGTCAAAATTTTGAAAAGATTTGTAGCCTATAACCTCCATCGACAAAAGCTCGATCTATATACCAAATTTCAAGAAAATCGGTCCAGGCGTTCAGGCGTGATTGGCTAACAAACAAAAAAACAGACTTACAGAAAGATTTATAATATATATTAGGATTAGGATTATACAGCCCTGACCTTTACATACTGCACTCTCGTAATATGGAAGAAACGCAGACTTACATGCAAGCAATCTATGTGCACAATTTCATGCTCTTACTTTCACACTTTTGCCCACACACACGCACACACATGTGGGTACTAAAACTCTCTTTACTTCGGCTTTTTCTGCCTTTTAATTGTAAACAAATGATGTTCATAAGAAAAACCACCAACAAGACTTATGTTGTGTAGCTTAAGTTATCAATTTGCAAATATTTAGGGCACAAAGGTGTTGTTGATCGTGTAATAATGTTCGTAAGTTGGTGTTCGGTACGACTGAGTCTGTAAATCAAAAAACAACAGAAATATAAAAGAATTTTGTGTTTACAAACAAAGAAACTAAAAATTAAAACAAAAACAATTGAAATTAATATAATTAGGCATGGGGGTGTGTGTGTGTGTGTAAAAGCATTTGTTTTTAATTGTAGTGTCACAAGCACACGGTGGTCTTCTAATATAAATTTTGTTATGCTTTGATTTGTTTTTAGTTTTTTCTTTTTTATTCTTTCTTTTTGTTTTTGTTTTAATTTGTGTTTGAATCGTGAGTGTATGTTAGTATGTGTGAGTATTTTTTTTTTTTAAGTAACAAACGAACGCGTGCTGGTAGTGTTTTGTGTTATTAGTCATACACTTAAAGGCGGCAGCCAAGAAGACTCGTATAATAATTGTTATTATTGTAAATGCTGATGTTTTTGTTGTATTTGTTGTTGATATTCCATAGTACAACAAACTTTTTTTTTTTTCTATAGCTCAATGCTTATACAGTGGAATGAGTGTTTGACACTTGCGATCATACGTTGAAAGTGTTAAAACGGAAAAATCGTTGGTGGAGTGAAAAAAAAGCACAAAAAATTCGGCAAAAAAAATTAAGCTTTACGAACGAAACGCGAAATTGTTACAAATTAACGTGCGTTCAATAAATAAAGCGAACGGAACGGAATAAATATTTCGTATTTAAATGTGAAAATGTGAGAAGAAAAAAAAAAAATTTTTTTTTTATTTTAATTTTTAAAACGGAAGTTTAAAATAAATAGTAACTGATTAGTAATGTGTTAATTGAAAGCAGCATTAAAAAAAAAAAAAACAGTGCTTTAAATGAAAATAAAATAAAAAAAGTAAAAATTCTAATTCCAATGTTTTTAAAATATTATTTAAAACATTCTAAAAATTTTTGTTCAAACATTTTAAAAGTGTTTTGCGGAAAAAAACCAAAAACCAAAAATTAATTTTTTAAACAAATTAATTACGAGTGTGAAAAATTAACGGTCACTTAACTTTTCCACAAAAATAATAACAAAATAAAAAAAAAACAAAGAATATTAAAAAAACACACACATTCTAAATATTAAATTACAAAAATAACAAAAAATTTATTTATTTTAAACATTCTCTTCCACTCTACATATAGATAGGTTTTTAGCCGAAAACAATTTTATTAAATGAAAAAAAAAAATAAATAAATTACTGACCCGTGTTAGTCATTCTCAATTAACCACAATATTTCTTTTTTATAAGGGTACAAGTATAATAGCAACAACAACAAAAACAGCAACAAAAAATAATTATAACAAATATTTAATAAAAATAAATAATTTGTGGAAATCGACTTAAAAATATCCTATGGATTGTAGAAAACAAAATAAGAAATAGTTCAATATGAGCGGAAATGCATCATAACTTGTACTTGTAAGTAACGGTACTTGATTTAGTTAGGTTAGCATAGTTCACTTGGATCCTAAACAGTGGTGTTGTCGAGCCGGAACCGTTGCGGTACTTCCTTTTTTGGATAGGAACGCGTTCCGGATTTCTGATAATCGAGGATCGCCATGGTCTAGTGGGTAGTGTGTTGGCTTATTAGACGAAAGGTCCGGGTTCGAATCCCAGGTCAGACATCAAAACGAAAAAATATTTCTTCGGTTACTTCCTCTGGCAAAGACTCTGAGCGTAAATATTGCCATGAAAAGCTTCTCAAAAAAAATCTGTCGTTCGGAGTCGACTTTAAACTGTAGGTCCCGTCACTTATGTATAAAATTAACACATACAACATAAGTGGTGTGAGAAGCTAGGTCGTAATCCTGACTGAAGGGTTGTAATGGCCAATTATGTATGTAAGTGGCCTACTGTAAGGGCAACTGTTGAATTTGTAAAGAAATTTGAAGGGAATGGAAGCATTCGAATTGGAAGACAGTAGGAAACTTTCTGACGTAATAAATTGTGTGACTGACAACTCTTCCATTAGCTGTCGTCTAGACAGAACCCCTGGCTGGATTCAATAATTTTAAGAAACGCATCGCAACGAGACTTAATGACAAGAAGGAAGGAGACTAAATACTATTTTAAAAGAGGAACCAATGCGTAATATGAAAAGAGTTGAGGACTCAGGCTGGGACAGAAGTGAGATTTTTTGGTCCCAGACTGTATTATTTCCGTCCCCCCGTCGTCAAATTTGGAATATAAAACCTCAAAAAAAAAAACGCCGCTGCCATGATTATCATGGAAAATCACCCCCGTCTTTAAATTTGAGACATGAGACCGCACAGAGCGGATGCCTACAAAGGACCTGCCCTGTCTATATAATTCTATATACGCGTTCCGGTAAAAACAAAAATTAGCATAACACCACTGGCCCTAGAAAACAACACAAAAATTATAATCCAACAGCCTTTGATTGTATATTTTTGTTTATTTGATGATAAAAAATTCTTTTCCAATGAATAAAATAAAATAATATTCCCCAAATGGCCGTCCGAAACCGATTTTTTCAAAAATAACAGGATTTTCAACGCAAGGTTCAATTATCCTGGCGGATATTCTCTTTGCACTTTTCAAGAGTCTGAAACTGCTTAAAAACCAGTCTTACTTACGTACTTAATTGGCTATTACTACCCTATACTACGGATTACAACCAAGAGTCTTACACCAGCCATGTTATAAGTCTTAAATTTTAGAATAAATTGTGGGACCTATTCCGAACAACACATTTTTGACAAACTTTTCTTGGCATAGAACAATTTTTTCACCGTAAGAATCAATAATCAACGCACTACTTACGACTACAACTACAGAAGTAAAGAACAAGCAAAAGAAGTTAGGAGTACAGACAGTCCCCGACTTTTAACCGCTCGACTTACGACTTTTTGAATTTACGACCATTTTTTTTCCAAATTTTTTCATAGAAAATACTTAAAGAAGACAAATAAATACGTAGTATTAGAAGAGTATGAAGTCGCCGTGGTCTAGTAGGTAGTGTGTTGGCTTATTAGACAAAAAGCCCGGGTTCGAATCCCAGGTCAGACATCAAAACGAAAAAATATTTCTTCGGCGACTTCCTCTCAGCAGATTTCTGGCAAAGTCTCGGATAGTAAAAATTGCCATGAAAAGCTTCTCAAAAATTTGTCGTTCGGAGTCGACTTTAAACTGTAGGACCCGCTACTCATGTATAAAATTAACGCACACAACGTAAGTGGTGTGAGAAGCTAGGTCGTAATCCTGACTGAAGGGTTGTAATGGCCAATTATGTATGTATGTAGTCGAGAGGTGGATAACAGTTTTCTTCTCTTTCTACCGTTCCTGGAGAAGTCATTTGACATTATGGCCAAGTTCATCGAATGACTAGCCAAAGTGCAATATTCTCTAATGACTCTAACGCCTATGCAAAACGTATTTCTTTGTTAGCACAGATTTTCCGTGCGCTTTTCCTTCATCTTATTATGGTTAGATTTCCTGCGCTATCTTCTTATCTTCCCTGTATCCGAAACCACTGTGACAGTATTAACGAAACTCATCTTTGCATTATCAGTACTTATCTTACATGGTCTTAATAGGGTTCCCAATGTAGAGAAGTCACTCAAAAGATCTTTGATTGGATAATATCTGATCAATTCAATTGATTACGTCCAGATATCCATAAAATGTGAGTTTGTATCGCTCTGCCATCTTGTTGAGAACCTAACGGCATCCTTAGACCGCCTTAAAGGTCATTATGCTAGAGGTCGGAAAGTGTTAAAATTATTTTTCTAACCATAAACTTCACCGCAACCTATTTTACCGACACTTTCGCCTGAAAGACGGTGCAATGATCCGATAACCTTATAAGCTATACCTGCCGACTTCGGTAAGTTACCTCCACCTATAGCGCCAACCAATTTTGAAACAACCGTGATTATTTGTATGGATTAGGAGCCTCACAGTATTTTTCCATTCTTTTCTATCTCGAATTGATGTTCTGAACTACTTCTAGGGGCTATAGATTGAAGATGCCCAATTTCATCTGTAGTTGCGGGCCATTGACCACTCAGCTTTTATAGTCCACTTCAGTTGAAACTATGGAGGCTCTTATACGTCCATTTTATAATCCAAATCGCGAGTGTTCTTGTTTTAGGAGCTTGTTAAATCGATTTGCCTGGGTTAACTGCCTATAGAAGTGTGAAATTGAAATTACCAGAACGTTTTTAAAATCAATTTACAAAAATTTTTCGTCAGTAAAACGTTAATGGAAATTCAGGATTTTAAAACCATAATTGTTACATTTTTCCATTACCCTTGTTATCCTATTTTTATTGCTTTTAAATGATTTCAAGTCGTTAATGCCCAAAAGAAACATTTTAAAATTGACTTCCTGTTTAAGGGCCCCCCCATTATTAGATTATGGCCTGTAATCACTGAGTGTTGATTGCCGTTACAAATTTGTCTCTATTAACTGCATACGTCTGTCATCATCTGCTTAATGTTTCATTATCATTATTTCCTTTATTAATCCTTTTCCCTTTACCTTTATTTCCACTCTCTCTCTGTTTCTCTCTCTCTCTCTCTCGCTTTGCCTTTGACTTAATTGCCTAAAACTATTGACACTTAAATGCATTCTCTGTTAATGTCCATCTATAGAGTACAACAGTGCTACACAGTGTGGTGTAGTAGTAGTAGTGGTTGTGATAGGATCATTTAAATAATATCAACAATATTGTAACTTAAATACCAACAACAACAACAACAACAATAGTAATAAACAACATCAATAAGAACCTGAACCCATAAAAACTATAACACACTAGGCCAACAACAACAACAACAACAACATGCATAAATTGGTTAAAGTAGTAATTGACGCCGACGACAACAAACAAAAAATTAAAGAAAGAAAGAAAAAAAAAAACGACAGACAACTGTGACGATGTTATTCATTCGCTATTCGTTTGTTGTCTCAATAGCCGAACGTCTAAATGAGTGACCATTCTGCCAGCCAACCGATATTCAAATTTAACAAATTTTCAATATCGTCTGACTGACCAGCCATCTAGCCAACCGGCTATTTATTGTAATTGGTGTCGCTGTTGTTGACTTTGTGTGTGTGTGTGTCTGCGGATCTAAAATAAATACTTAAGTGGTGTTATTGTTTTTGTTGTTAGCGCTAGTGGTGATGGTGGTGGTGGTGGTGGCGACAATCCCTATTTCCAACCACTAACAACAACAAAGAAAAAAAACTAAAAGAAAAAACGAGAGTATTAAAGTTAATGCAGCAATAAGAAGAGAGTAAAAAAAAGAAACGATCGTTCGTGTAATAACGACGACAGCAACGACAACAAATTATTGTTATGCTTTAGCGTTAATGTTGTTATTGCTGTTCCTTTTAGGAGACATCACAGTAGAAATATGAATTTGTCATTTAGTTCTTATTGTTATTGTTGGTTTTTGGTGAATTAACAGCGAGCGCACACTCGCGTGCATAATTTTTGAAACCCAAATAAACCCACCAAATCAACCAAGTCAGCCTGCCAGACACTTTCAGCAAAAAGTCAAAATTAATAGTCATGGGCATTAGTTTAGTTGCAGCGTTAAGGTAAGGTAATGCAAAATTTCTGAGGGTAATTAAAATTGTGCATGTTAAACTACAGGTCATGCCACTTATGTAGAAAATTTTCACATAAATGTGGGTGGTGTTGGTGTGGGTAGTCAGTTAGATTGTAATGACCAATTGAGTTAAGTAAATCGCAATCTGTTTAGGCCATCACATCCCCTAAAGAATTGTTTTAAATTATAAGTGAAAATCTTGAGATCAAATACACTTTTGATGAAAATTAATTTCTTATTTTGGATTTAAATTTCTTATTTCTTTAAGTAAGTGACTTTATCAGAACCTAGTTCTTCTCTAATTCCTTATGGAATGTTCACAACGCTTCGAACAAAGTCGGCCTTACTTTTCAATGATTTTTCTGAAGTACGTTAATGAAATATCGTTTGGTTGGAGGACTTTAAAGCGTTCGCTATATAGATATTGAGCCATAAAGCTTATTATTCCCTTCCGAAGCAGATGGGCCCATATATTTCTCGATGATGCACATATCAGCAACACCTCTTGAACTGTTCTTTTCTGTTTTAACTGATCTCATGTCGATATGGATCTTTGCAGGATACCAAACTTTGGAATGGACTTGGTACACCTTTGTGCTTATCGGAAACTTACCTAAATCGATTTATTTTTCCTGTAAAATGTTCCAAGTAAATAATTTCATATTTTTGTTTTGAACAGATGCCAGCTTACACTTACTTCTACTCATGTGACTAAATTATTCTTGTGGCCGCGTCGACAGAAGTATACATCACACATAGATTTTAAACAAACAAAGGATCCACTTGCCATTAGTTTAAAATTGTCCTTCTAAACGTTACCTGTACGGTAAAAAAAAATTTGTTTTGAAAAGAGAACAATTCGGGACATTATGATTTCTTTTTCATTGGACCCCATCCTATTTTGTTGTTTCAGGGAAGCTATTGAGTCCTAAGTACATTGAATTTGTAAAAAAACAACGAAAATATTTATATTCGTGATCAGAGAATTCCACATTGGAAATTTAGAATTAAATGATGTTCTTTGAAGTCGCCGCGGTCTAGTAAAGACCGAGTTCAAAGCCCAGGTCAGATATCAAAACGAAAATATGAAAAAATATTTCCTCGGTCACTTCCTCTCAGAAGATTTCTGGCAAAAACTCTGAGAGTAAATATAAATGCCATGAAAAGCTTCTCAAAAATCTGTCGTTCGAAGTCGACTTTAAACTGTAAGTCCCACCACTCATGTATAAAATTAACACACACAACATAGGTGGTGTGAGAAGCTATGTCGCAATCCTGACTGAAGGGTTATAATGGCCAATTATGCATACAAATATACAATTATTATGAAATCATTTAAAATAGCAGTTTTTGATAGAAGGATTAAAATTAAAGTATGCTCTCCCCTATTCCACTATGTATTTTAGTCTAAGCCTGTAGTTAAACATATTTCACACACTGTGTTTTAACATTACAATACAAACAAAACAATCCTCCTCACATTGTATACGGAAAAGTCAAACATTGGATGAATGTGTAACACAGTGCATATGTATTTGTGTTTTGGCTGCTTATATTTTTTCGCCAGTCAAACATTTTATTTCATTGTGTGCGTGCTCACTGCTAAATTCTACTCTACTCTACTCCACTCCACTTTACTGCAAACGACACGATACGACTGTGATCTACACACAGTTTAACAGCAGTGCTCTACTCTACGCTAAACTCGCGTCTTGCACACACACCGAATAATCGTAAGAAAACACGAAAAAAAAACAACAACACTTTAAAACTGGGCAAAAAAAAAGAAAAAAAAACAACAGCAGCAGAAAAAAAAGAAAAGGTTTATCAAATTCGGTTTACAATTCGTATTTTAATATGTTGCGGGCCTTGCTAACGTAAGGAAGTAAACAAATACATGAAATAAGCAATTAAATACGAAAATAAATAAAAAAAAAAAACGTTAAATAATTACGTGAAAATTTTTTTTTGCTTATGAAATTTACGAGGGAAATAAAAGTGACGAATTATTTTGAATTTTTTGTTTTTTTTTTTTTTGAAAGAAAAAAAAATATTTTGAAAAATTAAAAAAAAAAAATTAATTTTTAAAGTGTTTAAAATGAGTGAAGAAATGTTATGAAAATTGAAATCAATATTTGAAAGAATAGTTAATACAAGTTAAAAATAAATGAATTCGTAATGACTTTTCGTTAGAAATTTAAAACTAAAATAAAAAATATAAACAAAATAAAGAAATAAATAAAATTAAAAAATAAAGAAAAAAAAAAACAAATATATAAAAAATAATGTTTATAAAGTGATTATAGTGATACAATAAAAAAATATAAAAAAGTTACACTTCAATTAAATAAAAAAAACTATATTAGAAAGCAAAAAAAATATTTTGAAAAATAAAAGAAAATATTTTAAAAAATTAATAAAAAAAAAATATAATAATAAATAAAAATTAAGAAATAAAAAATCAATTTAAAACAATAAATATAAATATATATATAAAATGACCAGCAATGAACTTAACAATCTTTACTTCCAAATATTTTTTAAAAATTGAAAAATGAAATATAAAAAATAAAAGAAAATAATAAAAAAAAAATTTTAATAATAAATAAAAATTAAAAAATCAATATAAACCAATAAAAAATATATAAATAAAATGCCATAATTATATAATATAAGCAATAAACTTAACAATTTTTACTTTCAAATATTTTTTAAAAATAATTTTTTAAATATAAAAACGAAATTTTAAAAAGTATATGAATTTACCATAAAAAATTTTAAACTTTATAAGTTGTAAAGCCGAAATATTTTCAAAGCATTAAAATATCCAATAAACAACATTTTTAAACTTACAATAAACAATTTTTATGTGAAAATTTAAAAATAATGGAAATAAAATAGAAATTTCAAAAATGTTTAATAAAAAATTATTCTTTTTATGAAATATTCACATTTTTTATTGTATACTTTATGTCACAATTTCCTAATAATTTCTGAGTTAGATTTAAATTTTTTTGAAAACATTTTCCTTTTTTAATTTAATAAATTCTCCGCTTGTTTTCTACAAAGAAAAACTGCTCTTGTTAACAAGTTTCTGTCAATTGATTTCTGTCAAATCAAAGCTTTATCATTTAATAGGGGTTTAACAGTCCCTGAAGTCACCCTCACGCTTGATTTGAGGAGAAAGTAATCGGGATGAAAGTGTTTTTGGTGTTATTAAGTACTAGCCTTTGTAAAAAAAAAACAATCGATTCTTCATATCAAGTTTAAACCAAGGGATAAGTGCCATGAGATCACTACACCTTTAAGTCTAGTGGCAATAAAATTTTTTACAGATTTTTTTGCGACGCTATATTCTGCACACTTACATATAAGAAATAAAAAAGTCACAATTTGACTTTAGCTTATCGAAAATTGAATATGTGACAGATTGTGCAAATCGGAGTAGTTCCAGGCACCCATTTAAGATTCCCCCACCAACCCCGAAATAATTTAAAAAGTTCACGATGTGTTGGTGGCCTATCGGAGATTTAAAATGCAAGATTGTGACCGCCATAGCCATATTTTGTATCAATTCTAAATGATCACTTGAGAGCGATATTCAAATGATGACGATCATAAAAGTATTTGACGATATTCAATCACAATTTGTATGAGTATTTAGGCAACTTTGTAACTGTATACGAAATGTGGCTACACCAGATACTAACGGTATGTCTAAAAAGCCTTTCTGATCAAAGCGGCTATTCAGAAGACCAAGGATATTGACATTGTGATGGTATAATCCACACTAATTAACCTATTGGCTTAAAATTGATATGAGGAATCGAATGTTTTTTTTTACAAAACCTAGTACATAAGAAGAAACCCAAATATACTCTTCCAAATCACTTTCTTTTCAAATCAAGCTAAATGATGAAGCTTTGATTTGACGGAAATCAACTGACAGAAGGCGCTTATTAACAATTTACAGTTTTATGGTGTAGAAAATATGCGGGAAATTGAAAAACGCGCGAAATTAATAAATTTAAAAAGGAAAATGCTTTCAAAAAAAATTTAAATCTAATTCAGAAATTTCTAGGAAACTGAGACATAAAAACTACAATAAAAAAAAATAACAAAAAAATATTAAAAAAATAATTAAATATTTTATAAAGAATAATTTCACTCTTAAATGGACAATATTTACGTAAATAAACAAGAAAAAATATACGTTAAAAAATTGTTTAAATAAAAATTAAAAAATACGAAAAATTAAATGAAATTTTTAAATTGAAAAATAAATATACAAAATAAAAACTTGTTTGCCAAAAAATCTAAAAAATATTTCTTTAAATTAAAAAAAAACAATGAAATATTAATACTTATATGTAAAATCAAAGGAAATTAAAAAAAAATAATAATAAAAAAATTAATTAAAATAAATTTTAAAAAACATTTAAAAATATAAATAAAAAATAATTACATACATAAACAAGACAAAAATATACGAAAAAGTGGTTTTTTAAATATAAATTTGTCATACAAATTTCAAATGTAAAAAAAATAATTTTTAATTAATATTTTAAACAAAAAATATAAACAAAATAAAATTCTGGTTAAAAAAAAAATACTTAAAATATATTTCTTCAAATTATTAATAAAAGATTGAAATATATAAGTTAAAAGGCAATTAAAAAAATAATAAAAATAAAGAAAAACATAAACCCGTATAAAATAAAATAAATTTTTAATAAACAACGAAAGATATATATAAAAAAGTGTATTAGAAAATAAATAAGTCTTTAAAAATTAGAAATAAGTTAATAAATTAAAAAAGATTTTAAAAAAGTTGAAAAAACAAAATTTCTTAAATAAAAAGCTAAAGCTATAAATAAAAAAGTATGTTTAAAAAATTAAATAAGATTATAAAAATGGGAAACCTTTTAATAAATTAAAAAAAAAAATAAAATAAAAATTTAAAAAACATAAATCCATATAAAATAAAATGAATTAAATTTTTAATAAAAAACTAAAATTGTAAACAAAAAAGTGTATTAAAAAATTAAATAAGAAGAATTTTTAAACAATTTAAAGATAAAATATATAAAAAATCTCCTTTAAATTAATTTAATATACAGTGCACTCGCGGTAACTTAAACTCCTTCTAACGTGAACAACGCTTAACGTGAACAAGCTTTTGTTTATATTAAATACTTTGTAACGTGAACAAACACAGAAAGCTCTATAACATGAAAATTTTTTCAATTGATAGACCTGCTAAAGCCATTAAGTGTATCTTATAAGATCGTTCAATTATGCGCCACTACTTCTCTGCGTGGAGTGCTTTCGAAATAATTTTTCATATCGAGATCAGTGCGCGTTACCATGCCCGAATGGTATACCTATCATAACAATATCAAGAAAAGAATTTCAATATTTGCTCGTGCTATTGAATGCTATATCCGTCCGTTATAATTTGACGGAACAGCATAAATAAATGATAAATAATTTGACAGATACAGTTGCAACAAAATGGCTGATATCAACTGTCAAAGTTCGGAAGTAGCGTTAGAAGAGTACGACTGACTTACTGCATTATAATGTGTAGGAAATATTTTAATCAGCTGGAGTATCTGGCATCAATTGATGTCTGAACTCTTTAAAGACTAATCAATACATTAAAATTAAGACCGATGAGAGGATGTGATTGTAATAATTACTGAGTAGGTTGTAATGGTGAACATCCAGTGTGGACACTTGTACCTTTTTGGCTCAATAGAACAAACAAGTTGTACCAAAAATTCAGTATTTTACCATAACGTACCTTAAAATATAATCAAAATTCATATTGTTTGAGCATGTACATCATTTGGCCATACACCTCAGTAGATACACCAGCTCTCACAACATATGTTGTGTCATTTTATAATAAGTGTGGGAACTACATTTAGTCGACTCCGACGACAGATTTGAGAGCTTTTCATGGCAATTTTACTTCAAGTCTTTGCAAAGCTGAGAAGAAAAATATTTCATTTTGATTGCCTGCGATACGAACCCGGCTTCGTCAGCACACATTCTATAGACCACTACCTTACATGATGTAGCAACACTAAATAAGTTAGATTAAATTTAAAGTTAAGGAACCTGATTAATAAAAGTATGGGTTTTTAGGTAAGTTTTCCTTGGAATGATTCAGGTCTACAAGGATATATGCATAAATATGAATCGTAAACTGTGCATTCGATTATGTTATGATCTTTAGCAAATTTATTGCGCATGAGCCGACGATGGCGTATAAGTTGGTAAGACCAATTTCCGACAGGTGGCTCCACTGAGAATTACTAAAAACGAATTAAATCGTAAACTGTTGTTGTAAATAAGCCGACGAAGGCTTATAAGTTGATACAGTCAACTCACGATAACGTGAACTAATTTTTACCAAAAATTACTCTATATAATATAAAAAATGATATTTTAATAAGTTAAAAAGTCGTCTTTGTTCGAAACTTAATTTGAAATACATTTCCAGCAATTGTTTAAAATTTGTTGCGAAATTCTACTCTAAGTTGAGTCCAAAAGATTAATGGCATATTTTATAGTTAACATCTTCACAGAATTTAGCAATTTTATTTGTTTTCCAGTCACTAATGCCTGTTGCTATAATACAGTTTTGTTATCTAGAAAACAATCTGGTCCATGGGCTGAATTAACGATGTAACGTAGGGTCACAAATGAATCCGTGATCAGAAATCAATTGAGATTCTGCCGCATGTGAGGGAGGGGTCATTGTTTATTAATAGAAGGGCGTTTACCGGCAGCTAATTTTTAGTTAAAAACTTAGTAACTTAAACCTAATAATTCTAAAATCGTTTTCAGTTTTAAATTTGTCAGTTGAAATCTACCTCTTTGACAAAACAATGATGAAACCAGTTATAAAAAAATTTTACATGCCATCCATGATGACTTGGAGAATTTGTATGTAATTCACTGGACAAGTAAAGTTTTTGTGGATTTCTATATTTTCCAATTACCAGTAAACTAAGCTTTTGAACAACCCATGAAAGTTAATCCTCTATCTTAACGCCTTGAGCACTTTTCTCCTGTGATGACAAATATGTTTTATATGGCAACTGTTGCGGGGATTTCCCAATTTAAAAACAAATATAAAATCAAAAGATAAAAATAAAGTGTTCACGTTTTAGCGCTTTCAGATTTTATTCATGTTTTAAAAAACACTGAGACGTTGACACTTTCGAGTGTTCACGTTTTCACGAGTTCACTGTAATCTGAGGTAATAATCTAAAACCTCTACATTTTAAGAGTTTATGTAAATTTTTTTTTAAATTAACAAAATCATTAAAATGATGCAAATTTATTTTAGTTGGTGGCGTATCATATATATTATTTCTAAAGGACTTATTTTTTGTCGGTTGCAAATATCTCCCATGCCACCGCATTAAATTTAATGAATGATATCTCATTTTAAAGCTTATATCTAACACTAATGGCAAAAAATAATTAGACAATGAAAAATTAATATTTTCATTGATAAAAATTATATTTTATATAGAACCGCATGATAATACTGTTGTCATTATGATTAAATGTTTTTATTCAAGTGCGGTAATACAGGGTTGTTTAATAGTAATGCAGTTCTACATAATATAGTATGTATTAAAAACCATTTCTGATTTATTACTAAGTCAGTTATATATAATATGCATATTAAGTTGTGGGCAGTTATACGTTGGCTTTTTCTCGAGTGCGTACGTTTAAAGATATTTTTATTTGTATTAAGGATTCGTACGGGCAAAAAGTTAGCGATGATCATGTCATTACCTCTAACATTATAAAAGCATTTGAACATATGTATGATATTTTATGATTTCTAATTTGATTTTTTTACTTTTAATAAAATTTCTATTAATTATTATCATTTTATGTTACAAAAATTACAACTAACTTTGGGAAATATTCGCACGGGTGATCTAGTAAAACTAAATAGAAAATATAATATTATTAAAAGAATTCTAATCAAAAAATAATATATTTAAATAATAATAAAAGAATTTCACATTCAAGCTTGTAAGACCCATATATTTTTCATGAAATTCCCTTGGTTTTAATAAGGTCCCGGTTACTGCGGGTGCACTATAATTTCAAAATATTTTTTTTTTAACATTTCTTTCACTTCAAATATAAAATTAAATAGAAAATATAATATTATTAAAAGAATTCTAATCAAAAAATAAAACAATAAAATAATCTTAAATAAAAAAAAATCATTAAAAATATAAATATTTAGAATGTTTTTTCGTGTTTTTTTTTATTCTTGAAATAATTATTTGTGAAGTTTTTATTTAATTTGTGATTTGATGTTTTTTACAGTTCTTTATTTGTATGGATAAATGAGTCAACGACCTTTTTAACGTTTAAATCACAATTAATGCAATAAAAAACAAAGTTTTTTTTATGTCCAAATATATAAAAAAAAAATAATAACAAAAAAAAAAGGAGTGATGAAAAAATTATTTAATTTGTGTAATTAAAAAACAACAACACAACAAAACAAAAACAAAAAAATCATAAACAAAATCAAAGGAAAAAAATACAAAAAAAAATTTTTTAAATGCTGCCATAACTCAAAAAAGCAAGAAAAAAAGCAAAGAAGCAGCAGATTGTGGGTGTTAAAATAAAAAAATAATAAAAAAAAATTTTATCCCCCAAATATCATGCCATTTATTATTCTTAAAAGTGCCAAAAATGTAAGTGGTTTTCTTTATTATGTATTCTTATTCTTATTATTTTCAACAAAACAAACGGATGTTTTCGTTTTCGTTTTTTTTTCGGTATGTCATGATGATCAACGATCTGTTAAAAAAAAAAATAACAAAAAACAAAAATAACAATAATTGAAAATAAAATTTAAAAAAATAAAAATTATTTTTTTATACAATGTACATAAAATATTTGTAAATTTTTTGTTTTTAACAGTGTTTTGAGTGAAATTCTAAGAACTGCAGTGTAGTTTTCTTGCAGTTGATAAGCTCCATCTAAAGAAAATTAATTTTAAAAAAATAACAACAACAACAAAAATATGAGGCCAAAAAAATACCTGGTGACATTGCGAAATTTTGGTGTTTTTGTCAATGAAGTTTTTATGTGTACCTCATGTTCTTTTTCTTTTAAGAAAATAAAGCCGAATATTGTTTAAAAGGAGGGTGTGACTTTAAAATATTTTTGTTTCTTTTATTAAAAACAAAATCTTCTTTTTTTTGTATAAAGGAATATAAAAAAAAATATAAAAAAATTTCGCGCCTTTTTATAAAAGTTTCCAAAATTTATTGCAATAAATATGCAAGAATTTATTAATAATGCATTAAAGAATTCGATTTCTGTTAATGTTCTATACTGGGTTCAGACATGCAGCTTTATTGCGTAAATTACAATAAACGGCATTATTGATCTCAATATTTCATATAAAATCATCATATATATTATTTCTAAAGCACTTTTTTTTTCGTCGGTTGCAAATATCTCCCATGCCATCGCATCAAATTTAATGAATGATATCTCATTTTAAAGCTTATATCTAACATTAATAGCAAAAAATAATTAGAAATTGAAAAATTAATATTTTCATTAATAAAAATTATATTTTATATAGAACTGCATAGTAATACTTTTGTCATTATGATCATATGTTTTTGTTCAAGTGTGCTAATACAGGGTCGCTTAATTGTAATGCTATTCCACATAATAATATAGAAAGTTATAAAATCCATTTTGGTAATGTCGTTATTGTCATGGCATTGTTTGTTTTATGAAGTGTAGTAATGCGGTGTCTTTTAATATATATATATAGTGTCAGCTGATATTTAACTGTTAAAAAGGTTTTAAGAAAAATAAGAATAAAAATAACGTCCAAATTCAATTATAATTAATCAGAAATCTTAATGCTAAACAGTGGTTAATAAATGGTATCAGGCTAATCGTAACAAGCTTTTGAAAGCACATCACATCAACCGATATACTAAACCGATAAAACTGTACTCATACCCCGAATCAAGCTTACACCTTCTGATCCAACTGTGCCTTTCCGAATGACACGAAAACAATTCCCTGTGAAAGTTACTTTTGCTATGACGATAAACAAAGCACAAGGTCAAACCCTTCGAAAGGTAGGATTGTATTTATCAGAACCGGTCTTTTCACATGGGCAGTTGTACGTGGGTTTTTCTCGAGTGCGTACGTTTAAAGATATTTTTGTTTGTATTAAGGATTCGTATGGGCAAAAAATTAACGATGATCATGTCTTTACCTTTAACATTGTATTCAAAGAAGTATTATAAAAGCATTAAACATATCTATGTATGTATGTATGTAAATATGTATAATGATTTTATGATTTCTAATTTGATTTTTATACTTTTAATAAAATTTCTATTAATTATTTTCATTTTATGTTACAAAAATGACAACTAATATTGCGAAATATTCGGACGAGTCATCTAGTTTCATAAATTGTTATAATATTGGATAAAACTTTAAATACAACACTGTTATAAGTACGTTCAGTAAGCATATTACATTTTTCTGAACACTTTCTATTTATGTTTGACAACTCAAATGTAAAAAACGATAGTGCCATAAGCAAAAGCTTTCTTTTCTGTAAGTTACCCAATATTATTCGATTTTTCTATCTCCTCCTTCCGAGGAAAGCCACTTTGGAGTCACAAGTAGTCCCTATTAACCGCAACAGCTCGGCATTTCGGTTAATCATTAGCAATAGCTTTTCCGATGTTAAATTGTTTTTTTATTTTTTCTAAAAAAAAATTTGTTGGCACTAATTTTCGCGATTAAGTTAAAAGCAATGTTGTTGAAGCAATCAGCTGTTTTGTCTACCAGCTGTTAAATAAATTTTCGTATATTATATGTCTGAACACTAAAAATAATGTTCTCAATAAAACGAATATTGATTTATTAAAAGTACGTGTCAGAACATAGTATTAAATTTAATTCAAAATTCATTTCAATCAGAAACTTTTATAATTTTGCAACGCTGTAGAACGTATGGTGTTTCATGGCAAGAAACTTGGCCCAGTAAAGGGTTATCGATTATAAAATAAAAAACACACATGAAGCTATGTTTCCTATTTTCATTTCGTTATAATGTGTGGGCTTTGAAACGAAAAACATACAAACATAATTGATCATGACAAGCCTTCAGGTAGGTTTGTCACCTAGGTTCTCATATCACTTATGTTGTGTGTGCTAAATTTATACATGAGTAAAGAGACCTAAAGTTTGAACCGCAGCCTTACGCCTAATAAGCCAACACACTACCTACAAGACAGCGGCTGCTTCTAAACTAAGTATTTCCCTTGAAACACTTCTATAACAGCTGTGGGTTTAAGAGGAAAGAAGTGCCATTAAAAGAAGCAAATGTTCTTCACATTTTCTGTCAGATTTGGCTAATTGGATGATTTTATATGAGATCCTCAGTTTACAGGGTGGCTGATATATAATGCAACAAAGTAAACCGCTATATTTTTTTAATTTTATTGCTCAGCTGTCAGACGAGCGGTTTACAAATGATAACAACCTGAAGTTGGTTGTAATACATATCAGTCACCCTGTAGATATTGGCATCCCAATAGGACTAACATCTATTCTAAGTAAGACCTTACCCTTCAAGGAGGATTCGCTACATAACTTAACCTAATTTACACACAGTCTTGGTACTCTTTAAGGCGGAGAACTGTATAAGTTACAAAACTACATTCTGAACTTGTAAGAAATGACTTCAGAGTTGCATACATATCACGTATTTTGTTATGTACTGTCTTAATTGGCTATTACTAAGATTTAGTCAAAATTAAAACCTAGCTTTTCACACCACCCATGTTATGTGTGTTTATGTGTATCCATGAGAGCTTGGGGCTAATGTTAGCTGTGAAAGACATAATTTTGAGAAACCTTTTCATGGCAACTTTATTGTATTCGCATACTCCTCATGCAATAAAGCCAATATCGGTCGCGTTATGTGGCTCGTAGTACCGTCTTATTGAAACCACAAACCCTTCAATTCATAATCTTCAGTTGCCAACCAAAACAAAAAAATACATCCAGTGTTCTAAAGTGACGTTAATGGTTCTTCCACGGCTATTTTCAAAAACAAAAAAATTACCGTCAAATAACATCTCCAGACCATAATCCATACTAAACATTTACTGACTGAATCACTACCATTATAGGACTACCTATTCTCAAAGAGTAAGTGTTTTACAGACATTGTCTAACAGGGAAACATGCAATATGACTTTTTCAGAAGTTACAATAATATAATGGATCTTTCATTAAGCGTTTCCTTATTCCTTTCAAAGACCTGCTGAAGTCATTATGTGTGTCATATAACACCGTTCAGTGTAGCGTATTCGAAATGTCGAATTATCTAGGTCGGGCGAAGCGCGCTGTATGTTGCCCGAATTGTTTATGAGCACCTATCAGAGCAATGCCAAGAAAAGAAATTCAATATTTGCTCGTGTGTTGGCTTATTAGACAGAAGGCCCGGGTTCGAATCCCAGGTCAGACATCAAAACGAAAAAATATTTCTATGGCGACTTCCTCTCAGCAGATTTCTGGCAAAGACTCTGAGAGTAAAAATTGCCATGAAAATCTTCTCAAAAATCTGTCGTTCGGAGTGGACTTTAAATTGTAGGTCCCGCCACTCATGTATAAAATTTACGCACACAGCATAAGTGGTGTGAGAAGCTAGGTCGTAATCCTGACTGAAGAGTTGTAATGGCCAATTATGTATGTATATCCGTCCATTGTGATTTGCCAGAACAGACTGAATGAATGACAACTAATTTGGCAGATGCAACTGCAACAAGATGGCCGTTATCAGCTGTTAAAGTTCGGAAGTACCGATGAAAGAGTAAGGCTCACTTACTGCATTATAATGTGTAGGAAATATTTTAATCAACTGGAGTATCTGGCATCAATTGATGCCTTTCCTCTTCAAAAGTTAATCAATCCATTTAAAATAATTGCGCGCAATGGAGGCCGATGCTACACTAACATATTAATAATTATTATAAGAGGTCCCTTAGGACCTTAGGTGAACATCCAATATCAGTGGACACTATTTGTATCGTTAGGTTTAAAAACTCACCATTTTACTAAATGTACCATAAAATATGATTAAAATTCATGTTTTTTTCCCACACAAGAAAAATCCCTTAAACTGTGAATCACACTTTTTTATTGTTGCTGTTCTTTGTATTAAATAGGCCCTATGTTTTAATCAGTTTAATTTATGTATTTAGTAAGTAAGTAAGAATGTACAATATTTAGCAAGAATAGGAGTTTGTTTTTAGTGAAAACTTAAGGTGTCCCAAATTTATTATGAACTGCTCCCAACTTAACTCGAATCGAAATTGTATTCAAGGGAGAGACAGACGCCAATGAATTTTTTTGCAATTTCAACAATTGTGATGAAATTTTAGAATTTTTTTTTTTTTTGTTTAAATAAAAACTATAACAGCGAAGAGTTTTTAATTGTTGTTTAAAAGGCCTACAGAAATATGACATCATTTACAAGTGTTTTGCCGATGACGTTTTATTTCAAAGTTTTTTTTCGCTGAGACTGAAAGCTGATAGCAACGATTTAGGTGATGGTGGCACTTGTATAGAATTGTCATCATTTAAATTAATTTTAATATCGATCCCTCCTTAGAGAGTAAGGTGTTTCTTGGACCAAACGTTGAGCCCATTGTGTTACCAGCAACAACTCGTTCCTTACCATTCGCATCTTTCCACCTTTCCTAAACCTGCACAATGCACTGCATGAGTAGGGGTCATCCCCAGAGTGCAGGTTTAATATATAAAAAAAAAAATCAATCCAAGGATCCCAAGGATCAAACAGATCATATGGGGAACTGTCCCCACTTCGTAACAAATCTTGAACTTGCATTAATCTTAATTTTTACCAATTACAGTTCAATGAAAGGACATCTGGCATCTGTGGTAAGACATACACTGAGCGCCATAAGTGACACCCACTATAATTCTAAATTTTTTATTATAAAAGATATATTTGTAGCACAACAATAATTTTGTTTTTTGTTTTATTTTTGAAAATTTATTCCACAATTTTCATTTACTTTTCTAGCTATACTAAGAAAATGAATTATTTGAGTGGTGTTTGCTCACTTTTGGCGCTCAGTGTAGCCTCTTTCTCCTTCAGAAGTCACTCAAGGAAATGTAGAGTTCAAGGGCATACCTTTAAATAGGACAGTGACTTGTTAGAAGTCAAACAGTCATCTTATCCATATCAGTCTAGCAGAGCGTAGCAAAATTCCACGTTTTCCTATACAGCCAACGAAGTTGCGCCTTCCTGTGGGATAGCCGTAGATTGGGTAGTTTAACTAGGTCAATCCGAACACCAATGCCCTGTAATATATCGAAGATTGAGAGCTCTGTACCAGCCATATTCCTATGTTCTGCATCCCAGATAACAGATATTTCTGAGTTATTATGAGAAATATTCTGAAAAAACTCTGATGTTCATGGACGAGAATGGACGAAAAGAATCACTAAATTTTTTACCGAATAATTGGCAACTTGGAAAACCTTTTTGCGAAAATGCACTTCATTATCTAGAATTATATTTCTTGTTCACAAGCCATGATCTCTGTTGGACACTAATTTTGTGAAAAATAAAAACAATCCCAAAAAAATTTTGTTTTTAAGAAAACTTCATGGCCTTGAACTGTCAAACTTTACCCTACCCATTCATAATTTCTTAATATTAGGATGGGTCATATTGCTTGCCCATGTTTTTTTTTTTCTTTTGTTTTCGTTTCAAAAATTAATTTAATTTTCTGCCTTAAATTGAATTGCCATTGAAATGGGAGCGGATTCTGGGAAGGGGATTTAAAACCAGGAAAATATTTCAAATTCCTTATATGGCATTACAATTAGAAAGCAATCGAATAGATTTTATTTCACAATAGTTATGAAACAAATTAAATCTCACTCTAAGTAACGACTAATACTTTTACCAATTCTTCAACACAATTCTGTACAGTAGAGTATATTTATGACGATTCTCAAGATGGCGTTCTTCACCATGTAAGAATAATACCTTAACTTTACCGTAGTCGAACAACGAGTTTCTATTTTAATGAATAGGTTTGCGTGGATAGAAAGTAGTGCTTACTTATTTAATTTTTCATTACAATCCTTTAGTCAGGATTACAACCTAACTTCTCACATCGCCACTGCTGTATGTGCTTTAATTTTATCTATGAGCGACGGATCTTACTGCCAGTTTCTTCCACTTGCCGAATGATTCCTATAGGTGATGATTAGGCTAAGAAGACGGAAGAAACTTTTCTTAAATGTTTGCATATATGACCACCAATGTCGTAGGCCTCTATTTATCCATTTACTTAGCATTATTGGTCATTACAAGCCTTCAGTCAGGATTACGACCTAGCTTCTCACACCACTTATGTCGTGTGCGTTAATTTTTTGCATGAATGGCGGGACCTACAGTTTAAAGTCGACTCCGACCGACAAATTTTTGAGAAGCTTTTCATGGCAATTTGTATTTATTCTCAGAGTTTTTGCCAGAAATCTGTTGAGAGAAAGTCGCCTAAAAAATATTTTCTTATTTTCGTTTTGATATCTGACCTGGGATTTGAACTCGGGCCTTAAGTCTAATAAGCCAACACACTATATACTGGACTACGGCTGCTTTACCTATTTACTTAGCTTAATTGGTCATTACAACTCTGTAATCAGGATTACAACTATCGCTCATATTACGCGTGTTCATTTTATCCATGAGTGCTAGGAAAAACAGTTTAAAATTGACTTCGAATTCCAGCTGTAAGAAACTTTTCATGGCAATTTTATTGTACTCTCTGAGAGTTTCTGCAAAGAGATTATTGAAGGTGAAGTTACCCGAAAAAAATATTTTAAAGCCGGAGTTTAAACCGCGGCCTTACGTCTAATAAGCCAACACCCTATCTACTAGACTATGGGGACTTCATTTACCTATTTACTTAGCTTAATTGGCCATTAGAACTCTTTGGTCAGAATTACAATCATGCTTCACACACCACTAATATCGAGTGCGTTCATTTTATCCATTTTTTTCACATTCCTTTTTATTCGAGATGTCTAAGCTGGGGTTTGAACCACCCGCTTGCGTTTAATAGGCCATCACATCTACCTACTAGACTACGACGAATTCACATACCGGGTATCAAGCATACCTTCTTAGGCAATGTATCCGTAGCTTCGTAATCTACTAGATTTACATTATCTACTAGACTAAGGTGATTTTAAGTATGGAGCTCTTCTATACAGACCTATACAAAATAGACTTTGGGAGTCTGCATGACCTCATCAGAATCTTTGTATGATTCAAGTGTTAACAAGAAATGCAAAACTTTGGTATCATTAAAGGGCCATACATGGCTTAACTGTTTCTATACACTTAAGATCTTTAACCACGTTCCATTTCTTATTCATCTATCGGGTCCGCCATTTAGCGTTTTTTTTCAGCTAGTGTTTATTTCGTGAATTGTAACACTTAGCTGATGTCTGATTTGACAGATAATTGGTTTTATCCTTCCTTTGAACGAATATGGTTGTGTATACGGGTTTTCGCTTCGCTAAGTGGACCTGCGATCGACTTACAGAAGACGCCGATTATGACAAAATAGGAATCATCTTTTCTGATGAAGCTCATTTTGATCTTGGCGGGTATGTAAACAAGCAAAATTGTCGCATTTGGGGCACAGAAAACCCTCACGCATACATTTAAAATACGACGCCCCCAAAACGAGTCACTGTTTGGTGCGTATTTTGGTCCAGAGGCATAATTGGGCCATTATTTCTTCGAATATGAGCAAAGAGTGGCCGTTACAGTCAATGGTGATCGTTATCGGGCCATGTTGAACGAATTTTTGTTCACATAACTTGAAGAGGAGTATATTTCAACAGGACGGCGCTACGTATCACACAGCCGAAGCTACACTCGATGTTTTGCGCCCTGCTTTTGAAGATTGCATTATCAGCCGCAGAGTTGATGTCGTTTGGTCACTTCAGAGCTGCGATTTGACACCGTTGGACTATTATTTGTGAAATGCCGGTCAAAGATAAGTGTTTTGCCGACAAGCCAGAGACAATTGACGCCTTAAAGGACAATATTCGTGAAACCATTGGCGAAATACAATTGCACACAATCGATAATGTGCTTAAAAATAGGACCGATCGTGTAGGCTACTGTATGGCCAGCCGAGGCAGCCATTTGAATGAAATTATTTTCCATTATTATTATTACTAGTTGACCCTTGCGAATATTTCGCACCGTTAGTTGTCATTTTTGTAACATAAAATAAAAATAATTAATAGAAATTTTATTAAAAATATTAGAAATCATAAAATATCATACATACTATATTCAAATGCTTTTATAATACATACATACATACATAATTGGCCATTACAACCCTTCAGTCAGGATTACGACCTAGCTTCTCACACCACTTATGTTGTGATGTTATGTTATGCTTTTATAATACTTCTTTGAATACAATGTTAGAGGTAATGACATGATCATCGCTAACTTTTTGCCCTTACGAATCCTTAATACAAACAAAAATATCTTTAAACGTACGCACTCGAGAAAAAGCCACGTATAACTGCCCATGTGAAAAGATCGGTTCTGGTAAATACAATTCTACCTTTTGAAGGGTTTGAACTTGTGCTTTGTTTATCGTCACAGCAAAAGCAACTTTCACAGGGAATTGTTTTCGTGTCATTCGGAAAGGCACAGTTGGATCAGAAGGTGTAAGGTTGATTCGGGGTATGAGGAAAGTTTTATCAATATGAATAATTCTTGCTGATATGATGTACTCTTCGAAGCTTGTTACGATTAGCCTGATACCATTTATTAACCCGTATTATTACACTTCATAAAACAAACAATGCCAGGACAATAAAGACATTACCAAAATGGCTTTTACAACTTTCTATATTATTATGTGAAATAGCATTACAATTAAGCGACTTAGTAACGATAACTGACTTAGTAATAAACGGCATTATAGTAAATAGCGGTATTGCCAGAATAGATTTTAATACATACTATATTATGTAGAACTGCATTACTATTAAGCGACCCTGTATTAGCACACTTGAACAAAAACATAGAATCATAATGACAACAGTATTATCATGCAGTTCTAAATAAAATATAATTTTTATCAATGAAAATATTAATTTTTCAATTTCTAATTATTTTTTGCCATTAGTGTTAGATATAAGGTTTAAAATGAGATATCATTCATTAAATTTGATGCGGTGGCATGGGAGATATTTGCAACCGACAAAAAATAAGTGCTTTAGAAATAATATGTATGATTGTACTTTCAAATAAAAAAAAGGAATTTAAGAAAATATTCAGTAGGTTTCTTTTTTAAAGCATTTTCAAAAGCAAAAACGTTATTTGGCGGACCCTTTATTACTGTTTAAGTGGGTATACTAAGTATTTCATTCCCAGTCACAAACCCCTTAACAAACCTAACACACTCGCTTAAATTATACTTCAACGTACGTCAAGTACGTTTGCTGTTGCCTATCACACTCACAATTTAATGTCAGATTTAGAAAATTTATTTTTTTTTATTTTTTATTTTTATTTAATAACAATTAAAATGACTCATTGATTATTTTGCGTAGAGAAAAATTAATTTTATTAAAAAAAAAAATAAAAAACGAAGAAAATAAGAGGAAAAAAAGAAATATTTTAACGTGAAATTTCAAAACCACAACAATAGCGAACGGCAAACGACGTTTACGCACGACGCTAATGATGATTCAGTGAAAAGACCATCCGTCTATATACGGTATGGCCGCAGTAGTAGTCGATGGACAAACGGACGGACAATATTTAAATATTGTATACGAATGAATATAATTTTTTTTTAATTTTTTTTATTTCACATTAATTAGCATAATGCCATCGAAAAACACATTTTCATAATAAAATGATAAAAAAAAAATGAAAAAAAATTGAAAAATATTTCGCTTATTATTCAATGATCGCTATGAATTTAATTAAATTAAAAAAGATTATATGTACGATTAAATTGTTATTAATTCAGATATTCACAAAAAGTTTAATAATTCATAAATAAAATCAAAAAACAAAAAGAAAAAAAAAATTTTGAAATTAAAATTAAAAAATAAATTCCAAAAATTCCATTTTTGTGTAGGCGGGCGGGCATAATTTATACCACATTTAACTGGTAAATACCTGACCTTATAACAATAATTTTTCTTTTTTTTTATATTTTAATTAATATTAAATTGTTTTAATTCATTTGAAACACTTTTTAAGTTTAACAATATGGTGGAATATGTTCCCCCAAATACACTTGAATGACATGTCGTTAGTTATGCACACGCAGTAGATAATAATTCTTATGAACACCACTGTTTACCACAATATTTTTTTCCCTTCGCTGTACTCTATTATTAAAACAAAGTATAAGCGTTTCAGGCAAAACATTGTGGTTTCCTTAGAAGTAAACTTTAAGATCTTATTTAAAGAAGGAAATAAAAAAAAAATTTATTTTTTTCCCAAGTATAAATATCGTATTCACCCACAATATGCAGTAAAATAGTAGGGGTATTCAGTTAACCCTTGTATTTTACTTACAAAATTGATCGTTACAACTCTTTAGTCAAAAGTACAACCTAGCTTCTCATATCACTTATGTTGGGTGTGTGTTAATTTCACCCAAGAGCGGTGGGTCAAACGGGTTTTTGAGTAACTTTTCATGGCAATTTTTTCAAAGTTTTTGTTAGTGTTGGCTTATTAGACGAAAGGCCCGGGTTCGAATCTCATGTCAGACATCAAAACGAAAAATATTTTTTCGGCGACTTCCTCTCAGCAGATTTCTGGCCTTTGCCTTTACTCTGAAAGTAAAAATTGCCATGAAAAGCTTCTCAAAAATCTGTCGTTCGGAGTCGAATTTAAACTGTAGGTCCCGCCACTCATGTACAAAATTAACGCACACAACATAAGTGGTGTGAGAAGCTGGTCGTAATCCTGACTGAAGGGTTGTAATGGCCAATTATGTATGTATGTTTTGTTAGAAAACAGCTGAGAGAAAAATTGCTGAAAAAATATTTTTTGTTCAAGATATCAGAGCTGGTGTTTGAACCACGGACTCGCATTTATACTAATTCGACTTTATAATTCCACTTTTATAATACCGCTAAGTGCAGCCCTTGCGCTGATCAACTTCTTCCTTTCCCTGATTTGGCGTAACTTGGTTAGTTCTCTGTACTGCGTTTTACCCGTGGCTTCACAACGGGCCGCCATGCGTGCTCAAGTGAGCTTTGTGATGATATCAGAGCTACCACTACGACCTAACCTAACCTAATACCACTAAAAGGTTGTCGCAAACCACATGATCTCAAATCCAGCTAAAAGTAACTCTATTGCCTTTTGCTTAATTGATTCATTTTGCTCGAGATAGCCCGAATCTCTGAGTCAACCTAATAGAACCTATATAAGTATCCAGATGAACGCCTGACGGTCTAACAATTTAACTGTGATTCGGTCTCTGTGCCTTCCATTCTAGCTATATTAGATTCTCATTTCGATTGCACAAACTTTTGCTTTAAAAATTTCCATGGGTTCCGAATATTGAATTCTGAAGCACCACCAGTTTTAACCCAGATTATCCCGCCTCGTTTAAGTCGCCGTAATCTAGTAGGTGGTGTAATGGCTTATTAGATGTAAGGCCACGGTTTAAACCCCAGGCTCAGACATCTCCAACTAAAACGAAAATATAAAAAAAATATTTCATAGGCGACTTCCTCTTAGCAGATTTCTGGCAAAAACGCTGGGAATAAAAAAAAAATTGCCATGAAAAGTTTCTCAAAAAATCTGTCGTTCGGCATCGCTTTTAAATTGTAAACTCCACCCCACACATATAAAAATTAACGCACCTAACATAAGTAGTGTGAGAAGCTAGATCGTAATCCTAACTGAAGGGTTATAATGACCAATTGAGTAAGCATTTCCACAAAATTATAGAACCTACTGATTCTGTCTTGGGTCCAAAAGCAGAATTTGGGCACTCGTCTTACACTATCGTAATCATAGTTTCCTCGACCCTAATTTGTATTATCAAATGCAACGGACTTAAATTTATCACAACATCTAAAGACGCCACCTTCTTATTGGCTTCCTTTTTGCCGACGGATGTTAGAGTCCATAAACTATAAGGGAACAAGCTGGCTTCCGCACCAACAAATCTTGCATTGACTAGGTCATTAGGCCCAGGATTATTGTGGAACAGTGAGCTGAATGGAGATCGCCTCTTTATCTTGTATTTGTTGACTTCGAAAAGGCTTTTGATACTTTCAGTCATACGGCCATATGGAGCGCACTGGCTTGCAAGGATGTCTCTGTTAAAATAATAAACTTAATAAAGACACTGCACAACAATGTAACATGCCGCGTATTACATGAGCAATAACTGAGCAAGAGCATCAAAATAAAAATCGGAGTCCGCCAAGAATGTGTGCTGTCACCACTCCTCTTTAACTGTGTCTTGATGTAGTGATGGAAAGGTCAACAAGTCATAGAAGAGGGATTACATGGGGCCTGTAAAATAAATAGATTAGAAGACCTAAACTATGCGGATGATATATGCTTACTAAGTCACTCTTTCTCGGACTTGCAATCAAAACTAAATCTAATTAGCGGAACTGCAAAGATAGCTGGACTGAACATTAATATCCACAAAACCAATAAACTCAGGTTGAATGCCAATGTAGAACGTAAATTCCTAATATGCGACAAGGAAATTGATGATGTAGAGGCCTTATGTTCTCTGGGCAGCATAATTGTTAAATCCGGCGGCTCATCAGCAGATGTTGCCAGTCGCATTAATAAGACACGCAATGCTTGGTCAACTTAAATCTGTCTGGAAATCATCTAACATATCGAGACGCACTAATATTAACACTCTTTAATTCCAACGTTAAACATGGAATATGGAACCGCGCGATTCCTCGCCACCTCGAAACGATATATATGAACCGATCATATATCGGTCTATCGAACCGATCATATCAATTTACAATCCTGGACTAATTTTAGATATTTTGCTCCCACTTTCCGTGAGATCACCACCTCCCCGTCGTGATTTTAATGGGGTTAAGTTAACAAAATGAAGTCGCCGTGGTCTAGTAGGTAGTGTGTTGGCTTATTAGACGAAAGGCCCGGGTTCGAATCGCAGGTCAGACATCAAAACGAAAAATATTTCTTCGGCGACTTCCTCTCAGCAGATTTTTGGCAAAGACTCTGAGAGTAAATGAAATTGCCATGAAAAGCTTCTCAAAAATCTGTCGTTCGGAGTCGACTTTAAACTGTAGGTCCCGCCACTCATGTATAAAATTAACGCACACAACATAATTGGTGTGAGAAGCTAGGTCGTAACCCTAACTGAAGGGTTGTAAAGGCCAATTACGTACGTACGTAAGTTAACAAAAGTACAGTAACAGTGAGGCAAGTACAGTACCCGGAGGTCAAATTCATCCATTGTAGTGCCTATTCTTTCTCAGACTGGTTTTCCTAGAAGACCACTAAGATGGCCTCGTCGAAAATAATATTTTTTTTTTAATATTTCTGTTTGTTAAGTCGTCTGAGCTGTGGTTCGAACTCTGGAGATCATTCTCGTTTAATAAAGCAACATATTAAGGATTTATGAATACTTTGCCAAAAGCAAGAACACAGGAAAATTTTTTGAATTTGTTAATGCCATCGATATCTTTATTGTACAAAAAATATGAAACAGGGACGAATTTTCTCTTTCTTTAAGAAAATATGAAAAATTCTAAGTTAATTTTTTTTTAAATAAAATTATCAAAAAAATTTTAAAAATTTGTTTTGATTTTTTTTTTAATTTTAAAAACTTTTTTTTAAATTTTTTGATTTTTTTTTTAAATTTTTTGGTTTTTTTTTTTAATTTCTTTTCAGAGTGAAGTTCAAACCGAAATGCAAAATATTAATAACAACAACAACAATAATAATAATAAAAATTACTATTATTACAACAACAATAACAATAGCAATAACAATCAAAATGTTAATATATTGCAACAACAACAACAACAACAGCAGCAGCAATTGCATCAGCAACAAATCCGTGTCTCAAATTGGGTGCAACAGCAGCCCCAACAGCAACAGCAATTGCAACATTGTATGCAACAACAATCACACCAACAAGTACAATTTCAAAATTATACAGCAGCCCAGCAGCAACAACAACAGCAAATACCAACAGCTAATGCGACAGCAACAGTAGCTGCTGGCACAGCAGCAGTAGCAGGAACAACGATCTCGCCATTACCCTCCATGAATTTCTATCCAAATCACACGAATTCTCATCATCAGCTACAATTGTTGCAACATCAGCAACAACAAGCACAAACACAGCACGTAACGTGTATGCCACAACAACAACATCAACAACAACAGCAGACACAGCATACACAATCACGACTTTATACGCAGCAACAAAATCTAAAACAGTTGCAGCAAACACAGCATCATCATCAACAACAGCAACAACTGCAGCAATTACAACATCCTCAACAAGTATTAACACCCGCGCCATCACCCCATCCCAGTACCAATAATAGTTTTGTAAGACAACAACAACAACAACAGCATCACCATCAAATGTCGCCATCTCAACCTCATTTAACGCCACAACAGCAGCAACGTTTACAACATTTGCTGCAAGCACAAGCTCAAGCTCAACATCAAACACAGCAACAACAACAACAACAGCATTCACAAACACAACAACAACAAAGCAGGGTAAGTAAAAAACCATTTTAAACTAGATTTAATGCTTTACACTTGAAGGCCTATATGCTTAATGAATAGGCCTTGAAATAAAATTTAAAATGGAATGTGGGCAGGAAAAACTCCGTGTTTTCTCCATTAAGTGCATAGCTGCCCGGTGGGTTATTGCGAAACAACATCCGAAAAAGCTGGAGTTACAATTTCCAAATCTTACTTACTTTCGGGACCAAACAAGACCAACAGGCCCGGTTTAAGGCCAACAGGTCTTAACTTCTACTAAGATCTCTACAACGTTCCTTCCTTTAGTAGAACCTTTGGCAATCTAAATTTGGAGCGCCAATTACTTGAAGATAGTTAACGTGTGCAAAAAATTGTAACACCGGTTGTAACATCAAATCTAGGCTTGTTAAAGTGGTTAAAGCTCGTGATTATATAGTCAAGGAATTCAGTTTTAAATCGCGGTTAGGTTAGGTTAGGTCGTAGTGGTAGCTCTGATATCACAAAGCTCACTTGAGCACACATGGCGGCCCGTTGTGATGCCACGGGTGAAACGCAGTCCCTGTACTAACCAAGTTCCGCCAAATCAAGGAAAGGAAGAAGTTGATCAGCGCAAGGGCTGCAAATCGCGGTGAATGTCTAAAAAATGTTTGTCTTTGATTTTGAATTCACAGACATTACAAGGCTTTAAAGCCATCTAAATATTTTATCCAGGAAGCCCCCTGATCCTTGTTTAGTCAAAGAGGATAACATAAATCGTTAACATCATTGAAAGCCCCGATTGTTAAAGAATTAGACTTGATTAGCCAAGTTTGTTACAACTACAGCCAATACCACAACCCAATAATTTAACTCAGAGAAGATAGGTTCTAGACAACGGCAGTTGGCAACTCTATTGTTCTAGAGATGTTTTGTAAAGACCTTGTGCT
Source organism: Sarcophaga peregrina (assembly GCA_014635995.1). Classification (NCBI taxonomy): domain Eukaryota; kingdom Metazoa; phylum Arthropoda; class Insecta; order Diptera; family Sarcophagidae; genus Sarcophaga; species Sarcophaga peregrina. Next base: position 25,624,363 of record CM025789.1, on the reverse strand, counting down.
TTTAAAACGAATAAAAAAGAATCCGGAATTGTCAAAATCAGATCTCATCAGATACGGTTGGACAGCAACGCAGTCATCAGCAACCAGTAACGGATTCGCAGAAGGTTTTTTTTTTTTGGTTTGTGTCCAGATAGAGTAGGGATCTTGTCAAGTCTTGAAATTTTCGTAGATATATTAAATACGACTCCTTCTACTTCTCTTCTGGTGGACTTTCAGAAGACCTTGCCAGTGTCTTACTTTAAATTCTCCAATAGGTACCGAACGGGAGGCTCAGCATTGGTAATTAAAAGGGGGGCTTTTACCGGAACAATAAGGCTATGCAATGGAACTATTTACAGTCGCCGTGGTCTAGTAAGTAGTGTATTGGGTTATTAGACGAGAAGCCCGGCTTTGTATCCCAAGTCAGGCATCGAAACTCTGAGAGTAAATAAACCTGCCATGAAGAGCTTCTCAAGAAAAATCTGTCGTTCGGTGTCGACTTTAAACTGTAGGTCCCGCCGCTTATGTATAAAATTAACGCACACAATATAAGAGGTGTGAGAACCTAGCTCGAAATCCTGACTGAAGGGTTGTAATGAACAATTATGTAAGCGGCTTAGTACGAAAAGAATTTAACCTTAGTTGTTACTCCAAATGAAGCTTATCGATGCCAATAGGAGAATCATTTTGTTTCAAATGTTGCTGCATTATGTTGCAGGTCCATTTGCTTTAAGTATATAGGCACTTGGGGTTACGAAGATGTGGATGCATTGACTACCAAGAAATGCTGGATACTTTGTATGTGAAGTTGTCGGATATCGTGATTTAAAACCCAGCTCAGCAATCTTGAAGAAAACGAAATTTGAAAGAATACATTCACAACTGGCTCTTCAAAATCATTCTTGAATAAAATTGGCACACACAATATAATTGTTGGAAGAACCTGGGTTGTAATCCTGACTAAATTCTTGTAATGATCAATTGAGTAAGTAAGGAAAGCGATACCTTGGATCAAGAATTATAAACAAAAGATACGCCATCACTTACACAAAATTAAAACTTTCTGCGCATGTTGAATCAATGACGTCATGAAAATTATTTTCATTGTTTTCCTATTGGCTAATGATAATGTAAGTTATATTGCAGGGCTGCCAACTACTTTCGCGTAGTGCATACACTTTTCAAAAGAAATGTTCATTTTCAGATATGAAAAAGACTTGGAAATGTTTAAAATAGCCCAACAACGTCATCTAATGGGAAATCATAAGCAATGCGTAATCTTTAGTTTATCATTCTTGCCCTGGATAACATTACATACATCAATAATTGGTCATTACAACCTTACAGTCAGAATTACGACCTAGCTTCTCACACCATTTACGTATGTTGCGTTAATTTTATAGATTTTTAAAGTCGATTCCGAACGATAGATTTTTGAGAAGCTTTTTCATGGCAATTTTATTTACTCTCAAGGTTTTTGCCAGAAATCTGTTGCGAGAAATATTTTCATATTTTCGTTATGATGTCTGACCTGGTATTTGAACTCGGGCCTTTCGTCTAATAAGTCAACGCACTACCTACTAGACTACTAACCCTAGATAACATTGGAACATTAAAGGAAAGCTTTGGTAAGCCAAGGTACTATTTAATCTCTAGTTAAAGTATCGTTCGAATATTTGTTTGACAGTAACAGCAGTTCAAAATCTTTCTCTATTTTTGCTTTCGTAAACCCCGTTCAAAAATGTTGTCAAAGGCTTAGCATGTCCCGAAAAGTTGAACCATAACTGATTGAAAAAGAGCTCAAATATTTGAGTTTTTTTTTCATACATTTTCGATCGCCTGATAACCCTTGTCATACAACTGCACTTAACCTTGACTTGACTTTGTTGTTTTTTTCTTGCTTATTTTACAAAACAAAAAACAAATTTATTAAATATCTTATCAATACCGGCCTAATTTGAATAATTAAATACAAAACAACAAAAATAAAGCCGAAAGCGGTAAACAAATTTTAGGAAATTTTCCAACGTTTTCTTATTTCCGACGGGAAATGACGCATCTTTTCACAACAAAATTTTCGGGAAATTCCCGCCATCAACGTAAACAATTTGCAAATTAGTTATCGAATTAGAGACAGAGAATCAAATGTACGTGATCTAAAAATATTAAAAAAAAATTTTAATTTTAATACGTTGGCATCTGCTGTTGCTGTTTAAGTTCGAGTTTCGTTTTAAAAAATTTTACTGAAAAGCAAACGTTTTTGATTTTTTTTTTATTAAACCTGCACTCAGGGGATTACCCCTACTGATGCAGTGCATTGTGCAGGTTTAGGAAAGGTGGAAAGTGCGAAGATGCGAACGGAAACGAGTTGCTGCTGGTGACTATAAAATGACCAGTGCTATACCTTCACCATTAGACAGTCTGAAGCAATCGTTCTCAAGAAGCCCGCAGTTTCTCAAACTACCTATGTTGTGTGTGTGTTAATTTTATACAGAAGTGGCGGGACCTACAGTTTAAAGTCGACTCCGAACGACAGATTGGAAATTTATTGCGTTTATACGCATGTATGCATGCATAAAGATAAATGCCCTAAGGATAACACTAACCAGTGCTATTTACGCAATTCTAAATTGTCCTCCTAAAGAGCTCTGTCTGCGACAACATACAACTCTTGCCGCAATCACTTTAAAGTCGGTAAACTCCAGGCCTTAGCAGATTCATGGCCATACTGAAGTCATTTACCTCTGTTCCTCAGTACTGGTGAAGTATATGGTTCCCTATGAAACTATCTTAAGGGATACTTAGGTACCGTCATCGCCAATAGAGATTTCTGGAATAAGAAAACCAGATTTTACTTCAAACTCTCAGAGAATATACACCGGCGGCTCGAAATTGGTTGGAAAAACAGTGTAGATAGGGGACTTATATGCTGCCAGATTATTGTTATGTTTTCCAAGTCATGGATATCCTTAAAACGATTAAATTCTAGCTAAATAGCAGCATATTCCCTAGGAATTTACTGTTATATGTATAGGGCAGCTAGGGGACTTCCATGTTTGCTACAGGCTTCCATGTTTTCTACAGGCTTCCATGTTTGCCCCAAAAATATTGTCATCTTCCTTGGGAAAATTTCGGACTTTCCTAAGCATAGGACATACATACATAATTGGTCATTACAACCCTTCAGTCAGAATTACGACCTAGCTTCTCACACCACTTATGTTGTGTGCGTTAATTTTATACATGAGTGGGCGGGACCTACAGTTTAAAGTCGACTCCGAACGACAGATATTTGAGAAGCTTTTCATGGCAATTTTTACTCTCAGAGGTTTTGCCAGAAATCTGTTGACAGGAAGTCGCCGAAGAAATATTTTTTCGTTTTAATGTCTGACCTGGGATTCGAACCCGGGCCTTTTGTCTAATAAGCCAACAAACTACCCACTAGACCACGGCGACTATACATGGATATCCTTAAAACGATTAAATTCCAGCTAAATATCAAGATATTCCCTCGGAATTTACTGTTATGTGCATAGGGCAGCTAGGCGGCTGTAAAAATCCATATAGACTTCCATGTTTGCCCTAAAAATATTGTCGGCTTCCTTGGGAAAATGGCAAACTTTCCTAAGCATAGGAACTTACGTGAAAACTATGTCACGAAATATTTTTTTTGCTAAACTTTGCTAGGCAAGAGGGCGGTCCTTTTCGACTGCTAGTTCAACCAGGAAAAATGTTATGCCTAGAGAGGGCATAACAACTAATTTTTCTCTCTCGAGCAACGCATTCATTTTTTGGTCTCTGGCCTACCAAAACATTGGCTAATAGGCCAGGCTCCTCCTAGCATGCCTTCTGCAGAAGTTGCGAATCCGAAAGAGGAAAATGGATCTCGCGCATTTCTAGCAATTGTCTGATATTAGAAAGAAGAAATATTGCCCTGTTTATAAGAAATTCTAGGAGCATTAGGCATGCGTTAAGGTCTTTTAAAAGTTTTAATGGAAGTTGGCTAAAGAATGGGTTACAAATGTCATTTGTAAAGAGCGTGATGTCACTTTTCCTATAACTATGTCCACATTGAATGATAAATAATAAATATCACAGGCTTTCATGATAAGAATCTACGTAACTAAAGTCAGAGACAAAATATTGTAGAAATATTATAAGTTTACACGGCACTATCTATCGGGTCCGGGATCTAACGTTTTTTATTTCAACTAGTGCTTATTTCATGAATGGTAACACTTAGCTCATGTCTGATTTGACAGATAATTAGTTTTATCCTTCCTTTAAACGAATATGATTGTGTATATGGGTTTTCGCATTGCTAAGTGGGCCTGCGATCGCCTTACAGAAGATGCCGATTTTGGCAAAAAAAAATCATCTTTTCAGATGAAGCTCATTTTGATCTTGGCGGGTATGTTAACAAGCAAAATTGTCGCATTTGGGGCACAGAAAACCCACACGCATACATTGAAAAGCCGACGCACTTAAAACGAGTCACCGTTTGGTACGGATTTTGATCCCGAGGCATAATTGGGCCATTTTTTCTTCGAAAATGAGCAAAGAATGGCCGTTACAGTCAATAGCGATCGTTATCGGGCCATGTTGAACGAATTTTTGTTCACAAAAATTGAAAAGGAGGATATTGGCAGCATTTGTTTTCAACAGGACGGCGCTGCGTGCCACACAGCCAAAGCTATAGTCGATGTTTTGCGCCCTGTTTTTGAAGATCGCATTATCAGCTGTAGTTGAAGTCGCCGTGGTCTAGTAGGTAGTGTGTTGGCTTATTAGACGTAAAAGTCAGGGTTCGTGTCCCAAGGTCAGACATCAAAACAAAATAAAAAACTATTTCTTCGGCGATTTCCTCTCAGCAGATTTCTGGTAAAAACTCTGAGAGTAAATAAAAATAGCCATGAAAAGTTTCTCATAAAATCTGTCGTTCGGAGTCGACTTTAAACTGTAGTTCCCGCTACTCATGTATAAAATTTCCACACACAATATAAGTGGTGTGAGAAACTAGGTCCATAATCCTGACTGATGGGTTCTAATGACCAATTATGTATTATCAGCCGCAGAGCTGATGTCGTTTGGCCACCTCGGAGCTGCGATTTGAAACCGTTGGGCTATTATTTATGGGATGCCGTCAAAGATAAGTGTTACGCCGGAAGGCAGATACAATTGACGCCTTAGAAGGACAATATTCGTGAAGCCATTGGTGAAATATAGCTGCACGTAATCGATAATGTGCTTAAAAATTGGAACGTTCGTGTAGTCTACTGCATGGCCACCGGAGGCAGCCATTCGAATGAAATTATTTTCCATTATTAACCGGAAGGATTGTACTTTCAAATAAAAAAAAGAATTTGAGAAAATATTCAGTAGTTTTTTTAAAAAATTTTCAAAAAAAAGTTATATGGCGGACCCTTTATCTTCTTTACAAAGGCTTGACATGTCCTACGGCTGGTATAATTGTTTAAATCGCTCTTAAAGGAAGAAAACTTATACACAACCTTTATGGTAAGCCTAAATGCAATTCGATTTGTAGTGACATCTTCATTTTACTTGAATTTAGGTTCAGTCCTGTTATAGAAAGCACTTGTTTTGTGTAGTTTTCTTGTTATTATCCCGCCAGTTGAGTGGCTGCCGTGCAAATAAAATTCCTTTACAAGAAACCCCTCCTTTTCTAGCGAAAAAAACGTAACGTAAGCCTTACACACATACACACACATTGTTTTGATTTCAAAACAAAAAAAAGAAATCAAATTCGCCTGAAATTTTGAATTTTGGTTGCCTTTTGTATTGGTATTCTGCCGTGTTTTTTTTTTTGTTTCTCCCATGCATGCATGCATGGCATGACTTCCTTATGTTTTGTTTTTATTGTGTTGATAATGTGTTCTCTTCTATAATCATTTGTTGTTGTTTTTGTTGTCACAAACAAAATCAAACACTCAAAAATTAATGACAACAACAAATGCATTCATTTGGTTTCGTTTTGTTTTGATTTGTTGTTGTCTCAAGTTGACAGTGCGTAACATAATTTGTTTTTTGTTTTGTTTTGTTTATTTTATAATCTCAGTGTTGTTGTCATGCTGTCTTCTGATTTGTTGCATTTTATTGTCTCGTCTTCTCATTCTTATAGGAGGTGGAGTCTTAAAAAATGTTTTTTTTTCTCATTGTTTTCTTTGTTGTATTTTCAAGATGTTTTTCTCTTTTTTTTATTTTTATTTTTTAAAATCATTTTTTTAAATTTTACCTACAACAAACCAAGCAGAAAGCAAACGTGTGTGTAAGTGTGTGTGTATAAATATAAAAAGAGTGTGTGTGTTTTCTTAAAAGGGGGATTCTGTATGTTTAAGCAACGAAGATATTTTAAATGACTACAGTGGCGGCCCTTATAATTAGAAACATTGATTGCAACATTTCCATGAAATGTTTAGAAACTTTGATGCATAACTTTGTTGAAATGAAAGCATGAAATAAAATTGTGAACCACCAATGATCGTGATGATGAATGAACCCATAAAAAGTGCACAAGATTTTTTTTTACGATTTAAATCATTTTGTCTGACAGACAAAACATTTGCCAGCTAAAAAAAAAACAAAAATAAAATTAAAATTACCCACAACTACAACAACTAAACATTAACAAAGCACCACAATAATAATAATAAAAAAAAAGAATCAAAAATAAAAAATTAAAAAAAAATTAAAACAAAAACAAATTAAAGAAATAAAAAATTTTTTTATATCATCTGCTACTTAAAAGCGGTTGTTCATTTTGTTAAAAATTAATAAAAAAAAATATTTTTTTTTAAATTTAAAGGAGGAAAAAAAACAGTTGTCAGCAGGGTAGTTAATAAAACAGTTACAATAAAAACAGCACCGGATTGAAATAAAAAAGAAAAAACAAAAAACAACAAGAGAATTAATAATTAAATTAAAAGAAAATAAAATTAAAATTTAATTAAATTAAATTGTATTTAAAAAGTTCATGGACATTTGGGTTTTAAATTATTTTATGTTTTAAAAACAAAAGAAAATTTTTCTTTACTTTGTTGCATTTTAAGTTACAATTACGCAGTCGCCGTGGTCTAGTGGGTAGCGTGTTGGCTTATTAGACAAAAGGCCTGGGTTCGAATCCCAGGTCAGACATCATAACGAAAAATATTTCTTCGGCGACTTCCTCTCAGCAGACTTCTGGCAAAGACTCTGAGAGTAAAAATTACCATGAAAAGCTTCTCAAAAATCTGTCGTTCGGAGTCGACTTTAAAACTGTAGGTCCCGCCACTCATGTATAAAATTAACGCACACAACATAAGTGGTGTGAGAAGCTAGGTCGTAATCCTGACTGAAGGGTTGTAATGGCCAATTATGTATGTATGTTATACAAAGCGGTCGTTAGATCCTAAGGGATAATGTATATCAATCAGACTGAAGATTACTCAAGAGTGAAAGGTGCTGTTATGCTTAGTTCCCATGGACGGCTAACGGACTTATAAATGGATTCAATTGTGGAAAGACCTACAAATCTACGGATACACGACTTGCTTTAAATCTACCCAGAATCTATCCTAGGCCTCTAATAGCTGTCTTAACTGGGTACTGACCCTTAGGAGTACATATATGAAGCTGAAAATACTATACTGCAGTAATTGCAATCCTGAGGCGACTGTTTCGGCTTAGTTCCGCACATAAGGCGAAAAACTTTCCCTCCCCTTCCCTACATTCCTATATCCTCTATTTCCTTCCTCCCCTAAGGACAATGTACAATGGGTCAATTTCGACATCCGGGTACTTTGTTTGTCTTGACCGACAGGTGCACGTCCTCTAACCTAACCTAACCTAAGGCGAAAAACTTTTGTTCCACAACATTTGTTGATAGAACATATAAATTGAATAAATCCATGACTTTATAAAATTGATCGAGCAATGACGCCAGCAAGGAATCATTTTGGATATCTAATGATATCGGATGAGGTAAACGCTATGTCGCTGAAAGAACTCAAGGCAGCAAAAAACGCCTCTAAAAAAGTGGTTTTTTAATTCGCTTGACTCAATATTGTTAAAGCGAACGACAAAATGAAAGTTTAACACGTTGACTGCCGCGGCAATTTTCATAAAACTGGCCAAAAAATTAAAAATAAATTTTTCACATTAGTGAGTACCAGCCGGAAAGGCCCGGGTTCGAATTCCAGGTCAGACATCAAAACGAAAAATATTTCTTCGGCGACTTCCTCTCAGCAGATTTCTGGCAAAGACTCTGAGAGTAAAAATTGCCATGAAAAGCTTCTCAAAAATCTGTCGTTCGGAGTCGACTTTAAACTATAGGTCCCGGTCCCGCCACTTATGTATAAAATTAACGCACACAATTAGTGGTGTGAGAAGCTAGATCGTAATCCTGATTGAAGGGTTGTAATGGCCAATTATGTACGTTAAAGTTGGATTTAGTTAAAAGTAACTTTAGCTAAAGTGAGCTTTAAAGTTATCTTTAACTTATTTTCGTTATTACAACTTTTTCAAAAATATGGCAATGCCGGAGCAATGTCGTTAACACAGGTCAATTAAACAAGTTTTTTTTTTAACGCAGTGGCAACGACGGGCTTCATTTTTTGTTGTGTTTGTTCATTTTGCTTACATTTAAAGTTGCCATATTAAAAATAGTATATAATGTGGCAAGTTTAAACATAAAAGTTAAAGATAGGATAATCCTTGCTATAGCTTAACGCTCACTCCTACCTTATTGTCCACTTATAATAATGAAAAACAATTTATCTGCCCGTTAAAATCCTTCCTTTAGTTAATGACAAGTTGTAATAATGGCCCTAACACTGAAGTGAAGCAACAAGCATAAGCTCTTCATTTAGGGGGCAATATTTCTTCCAAGTTTGAAGTCGCCGTGGTCTAGTAGGTAGTGTGTTGGCTTATTAGACGAAAGACCCGAATTCGAATCCCAGGTCAGACATCAAAACGAAAATTTTAAAATAATTTTTCGGTGACTTTCTCTCAGCAGATTTCTGGCAAAAACTCTGAGAGTAAAAAATTGCCATGGAATGCTTCTCAAAAAATCTGTCGTTTGGAGTCGACTTTAAACTGTAGGTCCCGCCACTCATGTATAAAATTAACGCACACAACATAAGTGGTGTGAGAAGCTAGGACGTAGTACAATGGGTCAATTCGACCACCGAGTACTGTACTTGTCAGAATTGACAAGTACACGTCCTCTAACCTAACCTAACCTAACCTTTGCAAGCACCATCTAGACTGCCTTAATACTTAACCTCACTATCTAGCTTCTTACAGGCTTACGACCTAGCTTCTCACACACAACATAAGTGGTGTGAGAAACTGCGGGCTTCTTGGGGACGATTGCTGTAGACTGTCTAATGGTGAAGGTATAGCACTGGCCAGTTTGTAGTCACCAGCAGCAACTCGTTTCCTTACTGTTCGCATCTTCCCTCTTTCTACCTTCCCTAAACCTGCACAATGCATTGCATGAGTAGGGGTTATTCGCTGAGTGCCGGTTTTATATAAAAAAAAAAAACTGCCAGCCGCAACACAACCTTCCAGGTGCCTCTCTTTCTTGCGTGCCATCGCCAGTTGGTCACACCAATCGATGATAGGGCTTCCTTGATTTGATTCTTCCAACGGATCCAATGTTGTCCTCTTCGCCGAGTTCCACAGATCCTCACCTCAAATACTTGCCTCGCCGGAGCATCCTCCTCCATTCGAACGAGATGGCTGAGCCAGCGCAGCCACTGGATATTAATAAGCTACACAACGTCTATGTCGTTGAGGAGCTCTTACAGCTTACTGTTGGATCGGATGCGGAAATCGAAAAAGGGGATGCGAGCATTCCAAACAAAATAAAGCTGCTGGTTGTGGTCAATGTGGCGATCAATAGGACGATCCTTGTCTTGCTGTATTCAAGTTGATATCCAGCTTCCTTGTGGATGGTATTCTAGCACTCGCTAGATGTTAACTAATGCGTTTAGCGAAGTCCAATTCCCTAGACGATAAATTTGGATTGACCGTAGGGCTTGGAAAAAGTTCATCCAATGAAAACCACAATGGACCTTATGAAGATCCCTTTGAAAATTAAGGGATATTTAAAAATGCTGTTAGACGAAATTAAATTCCTGTAGAATAGGCTACTCAATATTGCTAAAGAAACTAAACTGGCGGGCCTAATGGTTTTCTACTGCCGGATTGAATGTTTGTTTATATGCGCACAAAAGTTGACTTCTGGTACTGATGCGTACTTACTTAAGTGGTCATTACAACGCTTTAGTCAGCCCGTTGTGTGTGTAAATTTTATCCTGGAGTGCCTGGACCTACAGTTTAATGCAATATTATTTACTCCTAGATCTACCTGAAACTGTAAACCAAATGCTTACTTCTAACAGATACCTTTGGTTTTATCATGGGGCACTGCGAAATTAGATCGTTGACGGGGATCTGTTCCAGATCCCAGCCGGACTAATGCAGGATATGTTGCGATGAGGGGGAGTTGGAGATTGTCGAACATCTCCTCTGCAACTGCCCAGCCCTTGGTAGGTTGAGGTTGAGGACCCTTGGTAGGGCCTTCTTTGAGAACTTGAGTTCTGTGTCGAGAGCCGACAACAAGGCTCTCCACAGATTCATTAGCAGCCTGGACTGGTTGAAAGGTGCTAGGGCTTCATAAGTGTAGTCGCACTCTCAACCTCTTTTGTTTTTTGTGTCTGTTTCTTTACATTCTTCCATTTCCCATTCTCCCTCCCCTTTCCTACATTCCTATATCCTCTATTTCCTTCCTCCCCTAAGGACAATGTACAATGGGTCAATTTCGACCCCCGGGTACTGTGCTTGTCTTGACCGACAGGTACACGTCCTCTAACCTTACCTAACCTAACCTAACAGATGCCTAGGTGGGGAGTTTAAATTAATTTTCAAATTTATCTTTTTCAAAATTTATATAGCACTCTACGTAATTCATTGAAATGTTCAGACAGACGGTATTTATTGCCACCAGAATTTGTAAAACACAAATTAACAATAATTTTAAATGAATTCCTTCCTTCAGACGAGACAAAAAAAATTTTTTCAAATAAAAATTGACAGAGATTTGCGATAAATTTTGTTAAAATTCTAAAGAAATTTATTACGTTTATGCCATACAATTAATCAATTAATTAATCATTAAAATAATAAAAAAATTGAATTTTATTAACATTTAAAAAACAATCGAATACAATTTAATTAAAAACAAGATTTCAACTTTTTCAAACAATTGAAACAAATTAAAATAAAAAGAAATTTTTGCATTTGAAAAGATATTCTGAAAATCAAAAATTTATGAACACTTTTCAAAAAGACTTTGGAAATGAGAAAATCTAAGGTGCATGGACTTTTAAAAATTTTAACTTGTAACCTTGACTCTAAGATAAGATTATTTGTCGTTTAGAATTTTGACCTTCGTCGTAGTCGCTGTAGTCTAGTAGTAGTTGGCTTATTACACTGAAGGCTCGAATTCAAACCCCCTGTCAGACACCTTCTTCTGAGCAGATTTCTGGCAAAAACTCTGAGATTAAATAAAATAGCCATGAAAAGCTTCTCAAAAAATCTGTCGTTCGAAGTCGACTTTAAAGTTTAGGTCCCACCACTCACGTATAAAATTAACGCATACAACATAAATGGTGTGAGAAGCTAGGTCGTAATGACCAATTATGTATGTTTTAACCTTGACTTTATTTGTCGTTTAGTGTTCTAAATACGCCATTCATATAATCAAGTAACCCTAGAAGATTTTGACATCCAATGCCAGAAGTTAGAGAAATTTTTGAAAGGAGAAACAAGGCTAAACTATCCCGACAAATACTCGGACTCATACAATAATATTGATTTAACATAAATACTTCCGGTGTTTCTTAGAATTTAAGAAGAACGTTAAACGGATACGAATCATTAAACTAAAGATTCAACCATAGGGTCCATAGCTTTGATAATTTTCACCCATTGTGGTAGAAGAGGTTCTCCAAAACTGGCTAGTGTTCTTTCCAAATATTTCCTTACTCAGGCGCCGAATATACATTCCTTTAGTGAGATTTTCTTCTTCTGAGAAATTGTTTCATTCTGTTTCTGCCTGGGTCTATCCGAAATCTAATACTTATCATATTAAATCATCATATTAACCAAAAAATTGAAGTCGCCGTGGTCTAGTGGGTAGTGCGATGGCTTATTAGACGAAAGGCTCGTGTTCGAATCCCAGGTCAGACATCAAAACGAAAAATATTTCTTCGGCGACTTCCTCTCAGCAGATTTCTGGCAAAGACTCTGAGAGTAAAACTTGCCATGAAAAGCTTCTCAAAAATCAGTCGTTCGGAGTCGACTTTAAACTGTAGGTCCCGCCAATTATGTATAAAATTAACGCACACAACATAAGTGATGTGAGAAGCTAGGCCGTAATCCTGACTGAAGGGTTGTAATGGCCAATTATGTATGTATGTATACGCCATCCATATAATCAAGTGACCCTAGAAGATATTGACATCCTATTCCAAAAGTTAGAGAAATTTTTGAAAGGAGAAACAAGACTAATCTATCCCGACAAATACTCGGACCCATACAATAATTTTGATTTAACATTAATTCTTCCGGTGTTTCTTAGAATTTAAGAAGAACGTTAAACGTTAAATCTCTTATGATTCTTAATAATTACCTGCGAATATGGCCAGTGACTTATGGTTCAAACCCGAGCCTCGGTCAAAATGAAATATGAAAGAAAATATTTTATCGGCGACTTCCCCTCAGCAGTCGAAATCTTTGAAACTAAGATGAAATTGCCATGAAATGTTTCTCAAAAATCTATCGTTTGCAGTCGACTTTAAACTTTAGGTTTCGACTGTAGGTTCATGAACAAAATTAATCCACACAACGTGGGTACTGTGAGCAGCTAGGTTGTAATCCAGACTAAAGGATACGAATGACCAATTAAGCCATCTGATCTGTATCTGTATGTAAATAAGAAGCCATTTTTTACAAGTTCAGAAAGTACTTTTGTAACGCATATACATAGTTCTCTCCCTTGGAGAGTACCAAAACGGTGTATAAATTAGGTTAAATTATGTACCTCCTTGAAGGGTAATGTCGCACTTAGATCAGAAATTATATCTAAGCCAGGAATTAAATTCTTATCACATGAAATCATCCTACACTAACCAAATAGAACAGAAAATGTGAAGAATATGCGCTTCTTTTAATGGCGGTTCTTTCCTCTTAGATCCAAAGCTCTTGTAGAATTCATTTAAAGGAAATACTTAGTTTAGAAGTCGCCTTAGTGTTGTAGGTAGTGTGTTTGTGGCTTATTACACTTAAGGCCATGGTTCAAACTCTAGGTCAGACAACAAAATGAAAAGATGGAAAAAAGTATTTCTTTAGGCGACTTCCCCTCATCAGTCAAAAACTCTGGGAGAAAAGAAAAATTGCCATGAAAAGTTTCTCAAAATTCTGTCGCTATAGATGATACACGTTGACTGCCGACTACGAGATAACTCGTAGATTGTGTTCCCTTCTAGGGCGCCAAACTACGAGTTATCTCGTACTCAATAATGTGGAGAAATCAATCTGTCTTGTTTTTGGCAAGTTTTCTGTTAATTGGCGCGGCAGTCAACGTATGAAACTGTATTTAGAAGATACAATGGAATCCATTAATTACAATAAATATTTGGTCAATAGAAGTCGCCGTGGTCTAGTAGGTAGTGTGTTGGCTTATTAGACGAAAGGCCCGGGTTCGAATCCCAGGTCAGACATCAAAACGAAAAATATTTCTTCGGCGACTTCCTCTCAGCAGATTTCTGGCAAAGACTCCGAGAGTAAAAAATTGCCATGAAAAGCTTCTCAAAAATCTGTCGTTCGGAGTCGATTTTAAACTGTAGGTCCCGCCACTCATGTATAAAATTAACGCACACAACATAAGTGGTGTGAGAAGCTAGGTCGTACTCCTGACTGAAGGGTTGTAAAGGCCAATTATGTATGTATGTATGTATTTGGTCAATACACATAAGCCGTTGTATCGTTGTATTGGCCAAGTTGTATTGGTTTTGTGCTATTAAATTGTTTGAATGCGATTTGGAATACGAAATACACAATACAGCATAGCATTAAGCGTCCACAAACAACAAAGTGTATTCAATACAACATACACAATACAAAGTCATGTGAATTGGCCAATTATTTCATCAGAAATAAATAAAAAAATTTTCATTTTAAAGTTATGTTATTGTGTTAATGTTTCTAAACATTGTTGCTTAACATTTGAAGCAACATTGTTGCCAATTGATTTTAAACACGTGAATTGGCTTTAAATCTGATATTTCTGATATAAAAAATTAATTTAATTACCAAAAAAACAAAAAAAACTGAAAAAATTCATGTGATAAGACTTGACATGCTATAATTACTACAATAAATCCCCTTTTTATGTCTAAGGCAATGAGAAAAAAAGTTCAAAATTTCGTAAGAAAAGCATAAAAAAAATAAATTTAAAGTTTAAACAAATACGACATAAAATAATAAATTAATGACAATAACAATAACAACAACAACAAAAAGAAAGATAAATAAATAAAACGACTACTAAACAGAGCCATTCAATCAATCAATAAATTGTTTACGACACTCGATATGCCAACAATTTCGATTTGTTTTTGGCGATTGAAAAAATACGAAAAAAATACGGGGAGAATATTTATTTCGTTTATAAATAAAATTAAAAATTTAATAAAGAAAAAAAAAAAAGACAAGAACATGAATTCAAATCATAAATATATCGTAAATTGGTAATATTTTAATGCAAATATTTATTCGTTTATTTTTTGTTTGCTTTTTTTGCATTTTTTTGCTCTTGAAGCGTGAGAATTTGTATTAAAAAATTTCTTTCTTTCTTGTTTGCTCCAAAATTGATTCGTAAAAATATTTAAAATGATTGAAGAAAAATGGATGGGGGGTATCAGGGTTAAAGGGGGTTTCATGAACTTTTTTAAAAATTCAGACTACAAAGATAATTTTTTGTATGTTCAAATTGTGTATGTAGAACTCAAATAAATGAGAGGAGAATGATGATGAGGGTTAAAATATTGTGTGTTTATTTTTCCAATAAAACCGCAGTTTATTTTGCATTTAAAAATTTAATAAAAAAAAAAAGAATTTTTTTTTTTGTATTATAATTGGGATTAATTAAATTAGTTAAATATTCTATATACTCTACTGAATGTATCGTACATACAAATATATGAAGACAAAGAAATTGTCTTTATGAAAAATATGGAAATAAACAAAAAAAATATGGAAATAAATTTTTTTTTTATTATTAAAAATAATAATTTGATATGAAATTTATTAATAAAGACCACATTTTTATTAGGGTGCGGTCTATACATACTATGTACAGTGGTGGTCATATAATTAAAACATTATTATAATCCATTATTTGCTCTATTTTTTTTATCATCTCTTGATATTTTAACGGGACTTTTCCACTGGAATGATAAGTTTGATTTCTTTTACAATTGATTCCTTCTTCATTTTCCTTTTTTACTCAGATTTCTTACGACATAAGTAATTTTTTAGTGAAAGTGTTGTTTTTAAAGTGGACACGTAATTAAAACATTTTTAGTTTTGCTATTTTAATACAATATTTTTAATATCAAATTTCGTTCGATTTGTGTAAATTTATTGGTAAGTATGTTGTAAGTGATATAAGCAAAAATGTATACAAAAAATAATCATCAGGTATGGGAAAAGGACCAAGTTGTTCGGAAGAAGAAAGAAAAATAATAATTAACCTCAAAGACTCCGGGAAGACGGTAAAGGACATTTCCCAATTACTTGGCTGCTCTAGAGGAAAAATTTATAATGCGTTAAAACATGTTGATACATTTGGAGTCACTAATAATGTACCCAGAGCCCCCAGACCCCGTAAAACTTCAACCAGGGAAGATCAAATTGTCGCAAAAGCCTCTAAAGCCGACCCGTTTAAAAGTTCCAAACAACTAAAAGTTGAATTGGAGTCTTCATATGGCATTAACATATCATCTAAAACAATAAGACGGCGACTTAACGAAGCTTCCTTACGTGGATGCATCGCACAAAAAAAACCTTTCGTCTCCAAAAAAAATTTAAAATCCAGATTGAACTTTGCCAAACAAAACGTTAAGCAACCAATGAGTTTTTGGAAAAATATTTTATGGAGTGACGAATCCAAATTTTGCCGATGGGGATCAGACGGAAAACGGTATGTTTGGCGTCCACAAAACCAACAACACAATCCCAAATATACCATTAAAACAATTAAGCATGGTGGCGGCAACATTATGGTGTGGGGTGCATTTTCTTGGCATGGTATTGGGCCTATTGTAAGGATTAGTTCAAAAATGGATCAACATCTATACAAACACATCATTGAAAATACAATGATACCATACGCCGAGGATAATTTACCATTAATGTGGCACTTCATGCACGACAATGACCCTAAGCACACTTCACGGCTTGTGAAGGGCTGCTTAGAGGATCAAAATATAAAAGTTCTAAAATGGCCAGCTCAATCCCCTGATCTCAATCCAATTGAGAACTTGTGGAGTGAAGTTGAAAAGAGGATGGAAGGCAAAAATCCCAAAAATGCTGATGAATTGTGGCAAAACATTGAAATGTCTTGGAAGGCTATTCCTCAATCTTTTTGTAGGCATTTAGTTGAGAGTTTGCCAAGCAGATGTATTAATGTCATTAAAAACAAAGGTTACCCCACGAAATATTGATTGTAAGTAAAAAAAAACAAGCAATTACTGCAATTAAAATGAAAATATTAATTGTTTTAATTATATGACCAATCCAATAAAACATTTATTTAATTTTTTTTCTTTATAGAATTTAAAATAATATATTTAATAAGTGTCCTGGAAACAGTTTAAGCTTTAGATTTAAGAATTGAAAAAAAAATTTTGTTATCTTTTTTAATTTCCAAAATAAAACGAATAATTTACTCTGATTACGAATGTTTTAATTATATGACCACCACTGTACGTCTACGTCAAACTAATTTATGGAGGGGATTTTATAAAATATGGTTTATTTCACAAGTTAAGAATGTTTTATTGAGAAATTCATAACTTTAAATACGGTTATGTTCGATGCGTTACATACATTGGGGAAGTAAGAGAGCATCTTTCAAACTGCAGCATTCTCTCTTAAGCATCCTTTCAACACCTAGGTTAGAGGACGAATACTTGTCAGTTAAGCCAAATACAGTACCCGGAGGTCGAAATTGACCCAACACCTAAGCATCCTCGCAACACCTAAGCATCCTCGCAACACCTAAACATACTCGCAACACCTAAGCATATTCTCAACACCTAAGCATCCTCGCAACACCTAAGCATCCTTGCAACACCTAAGCATCCTCTCAACACCAAAGCATCCTCTCTCAACCTAAGCATCCTCGCAACACCTAAGCATCCTCTTAACACTTAAGCATTCTCTCTCCACCAAAGCATAAATTCAAATTTCTCATTGTCGTTAATGCCTGAGGGCAAATCGAACTATATTCAAGGCAGACTATTCAACATTCTTTGTTAAGCTCAAATCACTTTTAAATTCTAAAAGATCTACCGAGACTACCTATTCAGGAATACTTTCGTTTCTATTAACAAAACTGGTCCGCAAAATGGTAGTTCACATTATTAAAGCCTCTGCAAAAATCGTAATAGGAAAGAGACCCCGTCTTACCGGATAAAAACTCAAACCACAACATAATTAGAGTAAACTCCCTACAAAAAATTCTAATAAAACCATGCATACTTTCAGCATGCGATGAGAAGCCTATTTGGACTAGGAATCTGTACAATGGCAATGCATATGACTCGCAACCCCTACATAAGTCGTCCCCATAGTCTAGTAGGTAATGTGTTGGCTTATTAGACGTGAAGCCACGGTTCAAAGCCCATATCTCCAACCAAACGAATTATGAAAACGGCATTTTTTTCGCGACTTCCATTCCGCATATATCAGGGAAAAACTCTGAGAGTAAATAAAATTGCCATGATAAGTTCCTCAAAAAAATCTAACGTTCGGAGTAGACTTTAAACTATATGTCCAGCCACTCTTTGCATAAAATTAGCACACACAACATAAGTGGTGTGAGAAACTAGATCGCATTCGTGACAAAGGGTTGTGATGACCAATTTTGTATGTATGTTCACGCTTAAACCATTTTAAAATTCTGCTAGATTCATAGCGACTGCCAACCTATACAGGAATCTTTCCCTTTTTTATTGACAACGCTCTTTCATATCATTGAAGCCTCTGCAAAAATCGTACAGTCCATTAGTCCGGAATGTCCGATAGTCCGTCATCGTTTCGGAAAATTGTAAAAATTTTGGTTTTCTCCAAAAGTGTGTCTCTAAAGCAAATAAAAATGTTCGAGAACTCTTCGAAAATTTTCGGGTTATTTCGGGATAAGCGCTCGGTATTGTTCGGAAACAAATAGCGGATGGCTAGTCACAGCTGTTAAAGTCGCCATGGTCTAGTGGGTAGTGTGTTGGCTTATTACACAAAAGGCCCGGGTTCGAATCCCAGGTCAGACATCAAAACGAAAAATATTTCTTCGGCGACTTCCTCTCAGCAGATTTCTGGCAAAAACTCTGAGAGTAAAAATTGCCATGAAAAGCTTCTCAAAAATCTGTCCTTCGGAGTCGACTTTTAAACAGTAGGTCCCGCCACTCATGTATAAAAATAACGCACACAACATAAGTGGTGTGAGAAGTTAGGTCATAATCCTGACTGAAGGGTTGTAATGGCCAATTATGTATGTATGTATGTACAATGTAAGATCTTGTCCAGAAATCACAGCTATTGCCTGAGTCTAATGGTTCTACAACTCAGTGCTGCTTATACGAAAAGTTTAAGTCTTCATTATTATGGTTTATGTAGGGATTGCGACGATATGCAATGCCATTGTTCAGATTCCTAGATACTTAGGTTAGATAGGTCTAGATCACTGATAGGTGACTGATAGGTGACTCATACATTGTACATAACCTATCTCATATCTAAGTGAGAAACAAGAGACATTAATCATGTGGTTTATGTCCACACTAAACCTTTAATACCTATTCGAGACAGCCGTAGAATGATTAGTTTTGGCTAACATTAGTTTCATTCCATTAAAAAATACCCAACACCTTCTAATCAGACTGGATATCGTATAATCACTGTCGTCTAAAAACGTCGAATTCGAATATCTTTACCTTAGCATGTACACAGCTATGTACCTTGCAGAATCTTGGACTTGAAGATCAATGTAGTCATCTGCCAACCTTAAAGCTTTTTTCTATGTCCCTGATATGGAAACTTTGAAGAAATCTTAAGCTGCCGAACACGACATATTACCAGCTAAAACGCAGGCTAGTATGTAGTGTGTTGACTGTTTAGATGTAAAACCGCTGTTCGAACTCCAGTTTAGACATCTCGAACAAAAAGGAAATGAAAAAAATACTCGTTCTGAGACTAAAATAAAATTGCCAAGAAAGTTTCTCGTGCGGAATCAACTTTAAACTCTAATGGCGTCGGTCATGGTTAAAACTAACACACACAACATGGGTGGCGTGGGATGCTAGGTTGTAATCCCGACTAAATTGGTGTAATAACCAATTAACGTTGGAAAAATTAATCACTTCGAGAAAAGCGCTTTTAAAAACATCTAAAGTTAAATGTTGTTCTCAGTCTCGTTTCTATTTCAAAAACTTATCTCCTCAGAAGTATATCCAACTGAAAGTGACCTGTTTGATAGGTTAAAAGTAAATAAAGTGGCGCCACTAAACAGGGGGATTTTTTCTGTCTAATTTCCATAAATTTTATTTCTGTTTGTATCTTGTCTGTCGGCCTGATAAGAAGTGAAATAATATTTCGCTTACAACACTGCCTCTGATAAAAACCAAACGTGAGTTTGAAATTCCTCAAGCATGAGTAACTCACGCCAGGCAGAGTAAATATTTTATCTTTTATTTTTAAAGTTATAATAATTTATTATTATTTTAATAAAAGAATTATTTTTAATTGCGGTATTTTATGGTTTTATTTTATAAAACTTGAAAATCACATGATACGTTACATTCGTTATTTTTATTTCACGGTTTTTTTTTTATTTTCTTGGATTGTATTGCCTTATTTTGTCTTTTTATAAAACAAAACTCGTGCTTTAAAGCCCCTTTTTGACTTCAAAAGAAATATCCATTGAAAGTGAAGGAGATTTTTGTAAAGAAACCTCAAACGCACGCACGGGTAAATTCTCTATGAATGCCTAGAAAATAGAAAATAGATGGCCTTCGTGGCGTGGTTTGTAAGAGATGTGGTCAAAACTCATCGGGATTTAGCAATTGACGTCAAAAGAAATTATTTTTTACGCATCAATATTAGCGTTATTGCGTCTTTAGTAACCTCCATTCTGGTTAAGTTGGATAAATGAATAATGCCGGATAGAATATGTCCTAAAATAAATACGTACGTATTAAAGGTTCTTTTTTTAAGCGGTCGCTTATAACAAGCGATGGTCATGGCCATACTCAAAGAGCTACAATGCCTTTTGGGTATTAAGCTATTCATTTAAAATCTCTTTAGCCAGGCTATGATCCAGTTCCTAACAAAACTCAACAAGTTTCGGATCAAACAAAGGGTACAGAAAGGCTTAACTACAGGAGAGGTTTCGTTGTCTTCTTTCCTTAAATGCCATGAAAATCTAACGCACTTTTACGGTTCTCACAGGCCATTGTATTATTAGAAGGCAAGCCAAGGGAAAACTAAGTACATGACATACATACAGACATACATGATTGATCATTACAACCCTGCAGTCAGAAGTACAACCTAGCTTCTTATACCACTTATGATGTGTGTGTATTAATTTTATATGCACATGAGTGGCGGAACATACAGTTTAAAGTCGACTCCGAACGATAGATTTTTTATTTCAGGAAACTTTTCATTGCGATTTTATTTACTCTCAGAGTTTTTGCCAGAAATCTGCTAAGGGGAAGTTACCTAAAGAAATATTTTTTTCGTATTTTCGTTTTTATACCCGAATCGGAGCCTTACGTGTAATAAGCCAGTTTTTGAGAAACTTTTAATAGCAATTTTATTTAATTCATGAGAGTTTTTGCCCGAAATCTGCTAAGGGGAAGTAACCTAAAGAAATATTTTTTTATATATTCGATCTGGTGTTTGAACCGTAACCTTACTTTAGCCTAATAAGCCAACACACTACCTACAATACTACGGCGACTTCTAAACTAAGTATGTATTTCCCTTAAATGTCTTCTACAAGATCTTTGGGTCAATAAAAGAAGCGAATATTCTTTACATCATCTCATTATCATCTCATGTGAGGAGTATTTGATACCCGACTTCGATACTGGATTCGGGTATCGCCATACGAGTAATTTCTCGCCCAAGTGAGACCTTACCTTTCAAGGAGAGTAAGCTACTTATGTTGTTTTCTTTTCTACAAAAAAAATGTCACCCTCTTACAAGGTGCATTAAAAAAATTTTTGACCAACCCTGTCGTAATGTCATTTTTTATTTGAGCAGAACATAACACAAATATTTAAGAAAGGGTATGCCCTGTGTTTGCCATGGTGGCTGTTGACTATGTATCAGATGACGAAGATGAATCTAATAACTGATTTATTTCAATTTTTGCAAATAAATCTAAAAATATTTTGTATTTTTTGATTTGTTTTCAATAATAAATCTAAATATGAAAAGGTATTGCCAGATTGCTAATTTCTCAACTTTATTTTTTGAGAGCTTTTTTTTAAAACAAAAACAAAAAACATTTTAACACTGTTCTAACATTAAATGCAATGTTTTATATTACGGGCCAGGTAGCTTTAATAATGTAATGTTTCCTTAAGGTTACTTAACAAAACAATGAAAAAATTAACTTCAAATTGGATAACAATACCGGACGACTTTTTTAAATGACATCTGGTAGCCCTATGAATAAACAAAAGTCATCTGCTTTACAGGGCATTATCAGCACTCTCGATTTATACAGGGCATAAAATGCAATACCCTCCACTATTGGCAAGTGCGAATTATTTAGAATAAAAAATACTACCCTTTTAGAGGGCGAAATATTTTTAAGAAACAAACGCAAAATTGTATTTTGCCTTAATAAAATGCACATTTTTTTGTAGAAAAGAAAACACCATTAACCTAACATAATTTACACACAGTCTTGGTACTCTCTAAAAAGAGGAACTCGGCGTTACTCGGGCAATTAATCATGAAAAACTACTTTCAGCTCCTCACAACACCCCATGTTGTGTAGGTTAATTTTAGCCATGAATGTCTGGGCCTAATGTCGACTATGAACGATAGAGTTTTGAGAAACTTTTTATGGTAATTTCATTTGACATACATACATAATTGGCCATTACAACCCTTCAGACAGTATTACGACCTAGCTTCTCACACCACTTATGTTGTGCGCTTTAATTTTATACATGAGTGGCGGGACCTACAGTTTAAAGTCGACTCCGAACGACAGATTTATTTTAGAAACTTTTTAAGGAGAGAAAGAGAAGAAATCGCCGAAAAAATACTTTTTGTATTGTTTTTTTTATTGTGATGTCTGGCCTGGGACTCGAACCCTGGCTTTATGTCTAATAAGCCAGCACACTACCTACTAGACCACGGCGACCCCAAATTAATTTAATTAATTCAAATTAAGCCTGCAAATGTAATTTTAACAGCTCACCTGTCTGAGCAGCAATTTAATTGCCATGAGTACACGGAGAAATAAGAGCCTTAAACCGTAGCATTGTGAAGAAACGCTTAGGCTAGCAGTTTTCCAAATTCAGTTTGATTGCTTCTAGAGAGTTGTGTGTAGCTTCAGTTTAGGGTTACCAAAAAAATTTTTAGTTAAGTATTAGTGAGTGAAAGAGAGAGAAAATAAGTTGAGAGCTTACAGTCATAGAAAAATGTTAGTAATATATCCTATTTTTATTTTCATTTCATCAACATAAAGTTTTCATCATAAAGTGATACATCTTTGGCTTAATAATTAGGTCATGGTTTTTAGATATTTGCTGGATACTAATTTTGATTCATAAATTTCCTCTCCTGCTAATAACCAACCTTTTGATTTTTCCAAAATATTGTTTTAAGTCTATAAAAAAAGTCGTTCTCTTCTCATATCATCTAAATTACTTACTTGACTATTATAACAATTAAAACATGTTTCTAAGACATACAAAACTTTAAATTTAAAAAAAAGGATTCTTTAACATAAAATATTTTTTGAGTGTAAACATAACGAAAAATAACATAGCATCTGAGGACATGTGTGCTGGTCGCAGTCTGATCGATGATTTAATAAAAGAGCATAAGCAATATGTGTGAATTTTCTGTGCACAATTGTGCTATGAAATGGTAATCCCTGCTCCAGATACTGCATATAAATGGCAGATTATATGCTTACGCTGTAAAGAATCTAGAAGTTGACACTTTTTGCAACTACTTTCCATTAGATATAAGCAGCGCAAGACATTGCCGGTTCATTTATTGCTTTGTACAGCCTTTGTTTTATTATTTTACTCTTGAAACTTTTTAAATATAAAATTAAAAAAAAATTTTTTCCTTTCAATTTATTTGCAGGTAAGTTATCCATTTCCGTTATCCACGTTGTATTACTCACCGAACACATGTAAGTTGAAGAAAAAAATTTAACATTTTGTGAATCTAGATTAGTTTAGGAAATCATTGTTATTCCATCAAATGCCATGCCAAAGTGTCAAATTAGAGGGGGGCAACAATTAATTTTTTTGTTTTTGTTTTTGTTAAATACCCCCTCCGGCTAATCAATTTTTATTTGATTTAAAATCATTTTAGTTCGAAGAGACAGACAGACAGACAGACCGACAGACATACTTTGAAATCTTTAAAATGTTCTCCTTTCAAGAGAAAAATCTTACGTAGACGTACATGGGCATATTCACAATAAAAACAAAAAACGTAACTCTGGGGGTGGGTAGCAAAATTATGGAATAATTTTTTCATTGTTTTTTATTGTTGTTTTTGTTTTTCATGTCTTTAAATGGCAATACAGTAGTTTTTCTATTTCTATTCGAAGACAATGATTTATTATTGAATTTTTCCTATGTATTGTTGTTGTTATTATTGTTGTTGGCATTTATTTTTCAAGAGTAGCCTCTGGTGCGGACCACAGAGAGTCACAACATGAAAATTTAATTTCAATTGCAATTTACTTTGCAGCAGTCAGAGGCACAAAGGAGTGAATTCATATAAAGGTCTATAAAGAAAGGAAAGTTTTTAAAACAGCGGGACATTTTTAATGGAGAGGAAGAGAACTGATTGTCTTCATTCATAAAATTTAGGGCCTTCTTTGTTAAAAGCTATCCTGATACCTTTAGCCTTCACTCAAATGACTCCGACAGAAGAATGTGGGCCTGGCGCTAAGGGGCTATCTATCACCTCCTATGTCTTTGCTATAAAGAAGTATGTAGAGGCTTTTGATTTCAAATTTTCTGTACTCTTTGATTGAATATTGCTGTTGCAGCAATCTTTATTGTAGAGTCAGGATGATGTCCTTAAAAGGATACTCATGAAAAGTATTGAATTGTGCTATCAAAACAGGCTTAACCTTTGACCTAAGTGGCACGTTACACTGAAAATCTCGAATCAAATTAGCATACGTGTTATCCTAATTGTTCTTTCGCTAGCGTTTGAAATATTTTCCGAATGAATATTTTCAGAAGTACTCATTAAGTTTGCCTTTTGTTAACTTTTAGTTCGCCGGCAATTTGCAAGGTTCATCTCTAATTCATTCGCTGCGAACCTAGGACGTCTACACTAGCTATCGCATAAGTAAACTCCTTCCTTTGCCTCCTTTCATTTGAAAAAAACTGCAGCGTTGCTGTTTAATGTTCACTTGAGAAGGAATGGGATACAGAATGGCTATCGTTGGCCGTTCAATCTCTATATTTTGGAAGATTTGCAGCCTTAATCTTTTTGGAGGTTTTCGGAATGATGGTCCCTAAAAATTTTATGAATTTACTGGGAATATCTCGATCTCAATTGTGATCTTCTTGATCTAACCAATCTATCAACCCAGTGTTGAAGAGATCGCCAGCAAAACTTTTAATTGTTCGCAAACAAATATCCAGAAGGACAAGTTAAACGAAATTTTACATTAAAAAATCGAATAAAATTATCAAAATCAACATATCCGCCGTATTGTTTCATTGTAAGATATCTACCTCACTCCTATCCAAGAAAATTAAGGCCTGACACCTGGCAGTGGTGTAGGAGAGCTTGATTACAGCATCTTAGACTCCCGCTTGTCATTAATAGCAAAAAAAAAAAGATAATTTTTGAAATTTAATCAAGAAAAAAATAGAAAATGTTTAGAAACAGGGGAGTTTCCCCCCCTTTAAAAATTCCCTTGAATCCCAAGGGCTATGCAAGCAGTTTAATTTTCTTAATTTTTCTAACACGACCTAACAATCAACGCAAACCAATCAACAACCACCACCACCATCTAACCGCTCTCAGTTCAATAAAAAATTTTCTTTTCTTTTGCAATTTCCGGGCCATATTTTTCAGCTGATTGTTGTCTTCATTTTGAAATAGAAAAGAAAAAACAAAAACAAGGAAAAACATTCCTTTTTTCCCATTTGTTTTGTTTTCAATCATTGTTGGTAATAAAATCTGTATTACCAACCACAAATATTGGCTAAATTGCACAAGTTTTTTGTTGTATTTTGGCAAATATTTGTTTTTGCTTTATTTTGTAACAATAACCGGCGATATAACGCGGCGGCCATTATTAACCTTTCTAAGCCTTTCCCAGGCAATATGTGTTTTTAATCACCCATTAGCACAGAAACAAAATCGTGTCTTCTTTAAATTGGTAAAGTTAGCCGAAATATAGGTTCCTATGTCTCACATGTATCTAGAAATCCTCTTACTTACTAACTTAATTGGCCATAACAACCCGATTAACGGATTTCGGCCTGCCGCAACACATCCTTCCAGGCGTCTCTGCTTCTTGCTCCCCTATGCCAATTGGTCACACCAATCAATGACAGGGCTTTTTCGATTTGGTTCTTCCAACGGATACAAGGTCGTCCTCTTCGCCGACTTCCACAGATCTCCGCATCAAACACTCGTCTCGCCGGAGCATCCTCCTCCATTCGAACGACATGACCGAGCCAGCGCAACCGCTGGATATTAATACGCTGTACAACGTCCATGTCGTTGAGGATTTCATACAGCTCACTGTTGAATCGGATGAGAAAATCATCTCCAACTCGCACTGGACCGAAGATCTTACGTAGGAGTTTTCTCTCGAATACTCTCAAGGCAGCTGCATCAGTTCTTAGTAGGGTCCATGCTTCTGCGCCCTAAAGAAGCACGGGTAGGATGGGCGTCTTGTAGAGTATTAGTTTCGTCTTGCGAGGGAGGTCTCTGCTACTCAATTGCCTATTGAGATCATAATAGCATCTGTTGGCAAGAGTGAGTAATGCTGCCCTTGATCTCCAGACTGACATCATTTTCGGTGGTAACGGCGGAGCCAAGGTAAATCAATTCCTTGACTGCATCAAAATTATAGTTATCGGCCGTAATTTGAGAATCAATACGCCGCACGGTTCTACTTGTCGATAACATATACTTCGTTTTGCCCTCATTTACTGCCAGACCCAACTTCTTAGACTCCCGCTTGTCATTACTTGTGGGTTACCTTTTTATTGTTTTCTTGTTCTTACAATATATTCCCCTTCCCCTCTTTCTATCAGACATACGATTCCTATCAATTTCTAAATTATTTCTCGGCTATTTTTATTGTAAATCTTGCGATTGTCTTTTATTGGTTATTTGGCAGCGGCAGTTGTTATTAGGGATGCCAATCGGGAAATCCCGGGGTTCACAAAATCATTAAAAACTTGGCCCTGGGATTTTTCGGGATATTTGGGATTGTGAATTCATATGTATTTTAGCCCTTCAAAAGGTCCAGATAAAAAATAATAGCTTCTCAGATGAGTAAAACCCCACTTCCATTGATAAAGAGTTATTTAATGCCATCCAAGAATGCAAAAGCCCTATAAAACGAATTAATAGGGTAACTGATTTAGATACTCAACTGTCCAAAGAAACAGATTTATTTACATCAGGAGGTGGTAGAGGTGAATATTTATAAGCTGCGTAGAGCCATCTTGGAACTATTTTACCAATAAAAGTTGATTGCGAGAAGTTTTTTTCAACGGCAGGGTATGTTAACAACAAAATTCGTACAAGCCTATCAGATCACATGTTTAATGCTTTCATCTTTTTGTTGGAATCCAAATAATTATCTTAACACTAATTCAAATTTACAAATGATTTACAAAATCCCGAATCCCGGGATTTTTAAAAATCGATCCTGTTTGGCATCGCTAGTATTATATGCCAAAATGTATTCACTCCTTTACAGCTCTGTTAATTCATTTTGCTTCTATGCAATCGGAATGGCAAATTGTGTTGTTCTGCCATGAATTATTGCGATTTAATTTTCAAAATAAAAATCAATTCAATTGAAATAAAATCATGGCAAAATCCATAAAATTCAAATACCCACAATGCAATACAAAATTCGCGCGGATTTTCATCCACTTACTTACGACTCTCGACAGTGATTATTATTTTTTATTTTTTTATTTTTTTTTGTTTGTATTTATTTTTATTTAAAGGTTAAATAGAATAAAAATAAATTGATTTTTATTGACTTTTATGTCTTAGTTTCTTTTTTCTGTATTTTTGTATTTTTTTTTATTTAATTTTTAATAAAATTTATGACATTTTAATTGTTTAACAATAGCACGGCATTAATGGCAAAAAAAAAGATAATTTTTCAAATTTAACTAAGAAAAAAAATTGAAAATGTTTAGAAACAGGGGAGTTTCCCCCCCTTTAAAAATTCCCTTGAATCCCAAGGGCTATGCAAGCAGTTTAATTTTCTTAATTTTTCTAACACGACCTAACAATCAATGCAAAGCAATCAACCACCACCATCTAACCGCTCTCAGTCCAATAAAAAATTTTCTTTTCTTTTGCAATTTCCGGGCCATATTTTTCAGCTGATTGTTGTCTTCATTTTGCAAAAGAGAAAAAAAGAAAACATAAACAAGGAAAAACATTCTTTTTTTCGCATTTGTTTTGTTTTCAATCATTGTTGGTAATAAAATCTGTATTACCAACCACAAATATTGGCTAAATTGCACAAGTTTTTTGTTGTATTTTATTTGCAAATATTTGTTTTTGCTTTATTTAGTAACAATAACCGGCGATATAATGCGGCGGCCATGGGCCTTTTGTATACCCAACCCACCCTTTAGTGTAAATAAAATAAATATTCGTTTCGTTTACAAAATTTATTCTTTTATCTGGGAAATCATTAACAAATGCACAGAAAAATTCACATGAAAATATAACAAAAAAAATTGCAATAAATTAAGGAACAGAACGACAAGCTAGGATACCCTACTTGCTTTAGGAAACTTATGTTCTAAACCTAATTTTCTTAAAGTTGAAAATCAATCTTCCTTTACGGTACAAAATGTTTCGAATTTTATTTGATAGTGAAGACACAAACCCATTGCCGATAGGTTAGGTTAGATTAGAGTGATAGCCTTGATGCCAAAAGCTCACTTGAGCACGCGTAACGGCCCATTAGGATGCCACAAGTGAACGCAGTCTCTGTACTGAATAAAAAAAAATTGCAATAAATTAAGGAAAAGAACGACGAGCTGGGATACCCTATTTTTATTAGGAAACTTATGTTCTAAATCTAATTTTCTTAAAGTTGAAAACCAATCTTCCTTTACGGCACAAGATGTTTCGAATTTTATTTGATAGTGAAGACACAAACCCTTTGCCGATAGGCTAGGTTAGATTAGAGTGATAGCCTTGATGCCAAAAGCTCACTTATGCACGCGTAACGGCCCGTTGGGATGCCACAAGTGAACGCAGTCTCTGTATTAACCAAATTCTCCGAATCAAGGAAAAAAAATGGTCGGCGCAAGCGCTGCATATTTTAAAGCACAACCACTCCACGCTAGAAACCACGCCGAAGATTTGATAAACGAAGCTATATCCTTTTGACATCAACAGACAATTGCTCTGTCATGCTGACAAGGTGTATATCTGCACCTCGCAAGAGATGGGTATTGGCAAAGAAAGTGGACCAAAGTCTCCTCTTCCTCAGCTCATCAGCACCCGCGGCAGAAGGCGTTAAATGGAAGTAGTATTCTCTCCGGGTGTCTTCCCATAACACAATGACCTGTAAGCACGGCCACAGTGATTGGGAGGATGTCACAATCAACACCGAGTAACTGTTTGATGCCCCTTCTATCCATCGAGGGGTCAAGTGAGCCTAGCGGTAGAGCAAGACTCCTTATTGACACAGGATAGGTTGGCATCTTGAAAGAATTTCCGCGAGATGGCCAGCTGCACTCCTTTGCAGAGGCTTTTAGGGTTAGGTTAGCTTAGGTTAGAGGACGTGTACTAGTCAACTGTGACAAATACACCCATTTTGTACAACGTCCTAGCTTCTCACACCACACATGTTGTGTGCATTAATTTTATATATGAGTGACGGGACCTACAGTTTTAAATCGACTCCGAACGACAGTTCTTTTGAGAAGCTTTTCATGGCAATTTTTTCTCTCAGAGTTTTTGCTAGAAATCTGCTCAGAGGCAGTCGCCGAAGAAATATTGTCATATTTTCGGTTTGATGTCTGAGACTTGGGATTCGAACTCGGGTCTTTCGTCTAATAAGCGAACACACTACCTACTAGACCACGGCGACCTCATGTAAATAAGTAACTGAAATAACGCTTTGAGTTTGGAAAGTAAAATAATTAGAATTTATTACCATCTACTGAACACCACTGCTCCAGACCGGTGAATAACGAATCGTGCTTTAGTCAGTAGTAATTGTCAAAAGAGCTTTTCTATTAAAGCCAATATAAGTTCCGCCATGAACCAGCAAAGCCGTAAAAGCTTTTTGAAATGCCAAAGTACACTTCAAAACTTGAATCCTAACTCAAGATGACCATCTTATCTATCTTAGCATTGATATCCTCCCATATTAGGTGTTTTCTGAACCCTGAACAGGTTACCAACACCACTTCTTTACACCTTCTAACCCTTCCCACAAATATTTTGTGCTTACTGTAGCGTACCATCTTGTTTGTCGAAATAAAAATGTGAAACAAATATTTTTTCTTTATTATACGACTAAATATTTAATGCTGTACTGCACTGCCATCACACCACCGTCGCTCTTAAGCTCCCCTCGAAATATTTTTTGTGCAAACAAAAAAAAAAAAAAATCCTAAAAATGCCAAAATGAGAATTTATGGATTAATCTTTGTCAAAATGACAACAACAACAATAACAACAACAATACTAACAAACAATAACAAAAAGGGAAACATTTAAACACTTGGCTTGGTTTATTAGTGGTGATGCCTGCTGCCCTGTTATGTGTATCAAATCAAAATAACTCAGGGTTGGGAAGTATTCAATGGTGAAGTAACATTCACACTGATGAGATATGTAGAAGAATAATTAAGAAAATAATTCAAAAGCAATTCCTTTAATCCAATACCTTGATATAGTGAAAGCGTACATATGTATTTCCTGGCAAGTTTTTTTATCTTCAATCAAATTTTTACAAAAATTCTTAACAGTAGGTGTACTAATTATGGTCTTTACTTCAAAGACATTAGATTCCGGTGGGCCCAACGTCTAATTGAAGATTTTTCCCTGTAAGATTACCTTAATTTAGGGTACAGCGCTTTGCATTCCTTACATAGTTATAGGAAAGTAATACAGATCGTATCACTGCCTTTAAGAGTCCTAATAATTTTAACAAACTTTTATAAAATTTCTACTTTAAAAAATATCTGAAAAGTAGTCGTTGTAGCGCTCGTATCATAGCTTTTAAGAGTCCTAATAATTTTGACAAACTTTTATAAAATTTCTGCTTTTAAAATTATAACAAAAATATTAAAAAACGTTCCCATCCCTGCATACATTCTCATAAAAACTACAAATATTGCATCACATTCTGAATTCAAACACTCTGCTATACAAATTGTGTTGTTACTGCTGTTGCTAGGCTCTTAAGGAAGGGTGTCTCCTTTTCCAGTTGCCTGTTTGTCATTGACTCGTGCATTCATTTCTTAATGACCTCTCATGCAATTAGTGTTCGATGTTCAATATTTTCAAATCAATGTTAATTATAAAGATTAAATCTTCGAAAATAAAAATAAAGATTAAACCGATAACCAGTTTTTGTAACACATATTACGCTCAAACGATTTAATTAAGTGAATCAAAAGAGGGCCATATCCAGGAACCTTTTACTGATTCAGGTAGCAGCAGACTCTGCTATTGTATTGATAAGCCACCGTCGATTACATAATTGGTCATTACAACCCTTCAGTCAGGATTATTGACCCCGTTTCTCACACCACTTATGTTGTGTGCGTTAATTTTATACATCAGTGGCGGCACATAACGTTTAAAATCCACTCCGAACGAAAGATTTTTTGAGAAGGACTTTATGGCAATTTTATTTACTCTAAGAGTTTTTGCCAGAAATCTGCTGAGAGGCAGTCGACGAAGAAATGTTTTTTATATTCTGTTTTCATGTCTGGCCTGGGGCCCGAACCCTGGCTTTACGTCTAATAAGCCAACACACTATGCTGGACTGCAGTGACCTCAAGCCATCGCCTAATAATTCTGTAAATCATCACAACTACTACAGAAACTTTAAGGAACTCTAGTCTTTTTTAAATGACTTTATTGCATTAGGTTTTGTAGATCATCACAAGTGTATACAGTGATTAATTCACTCCTCTCTCAAAGTGTGTTAATTGAACACAAAAACTGATGTAATGAATATGTGTTCATTGCATGAATGTACTGAACATGAGTTCATCACATGTGCTCATAGTGATCATCCTCCATTCTCTCAAAGTGTGTTAAATCGAATAGCAACCCGCTGGCTTATATCCCGAATTTTTGCGGCAGGCATTGGTAACTGAAATCTGAAATTAATTGCTCGAAATGCTTACAGAAGGTGTTAGTCACACGTTAAATCGAATAGCAAACCACTGGCTTAAGTATATCCAAAATTTTGTGTGCCAGGCATGGGTAACTCATCTGAAAGTAATTACTCGATAAGAACGTGTTAATCATAGCCGGCAGTTAATATGTTGTGCCTAGTTATCTCGTTTAGAATTTAAAGTTAAGTTGGTCAAACCTTAATCTAGGCAAGACGAAACGGTCATTTTTTCTCACTGTATCTCCTTTTCACTTTCCCTCTCTCTCACTCGTCTGGTTACTAACTAGGTATGTGACTTTAAAGAGAAGCACTCCCGCTGGCTAGCCATCCCTGGATACAGTTCTTGTAAAAGTCGGAAGGACTTTACTGTGTCATAGCTTAGTACAGACACTAAGACATAGGCATAAGGATATTAAGCGTCATGGTAATGTACGGTTTAAAAGGGAATGCGGTGGCTTTATAAAAACAACTTCCTCTCAGAAGTCTTCTGACAAAAACTCTGAGAGTGAACTAAGGTTGCCATGAAAAGTTGCTCAAGACTTTGTCATTCGTAGTTGACATTAAACTATAGGTTGTGCCACTAATGGATGAAGTTAACATACATCAAATGGGTGGTGTGTGAAGCTGAAGTGGTAATCCTGACTAAAGAGTGGTAAGAGCTAATTTAGTGGGTAAGTAAAGATTCAAAATGGCTCCAAGCATACGGTCTTTCATTATAGCTTACATTAGCAATTAATCTTATAAAATGCGGAAGCACAATAGGCCCATATGAACTCACTTAATTGGGAACCTCAAACGTTTAACCTAACCTAACCTAACCTAATCTAGATGAGGCATATGTCCGATACTTTTTGGAAATAAAAACCTAAAGGCAGTAAGTTGAAATACGTATTGCTAAGGAATAAAACCATGCCAACGTAAATTTTAACGTTAAATTAGAATCAAAATCACATTCAAAATCATTAGGCCTAATGAACTCACTTAAATGAGAACCCCCAGTGAATATGAGTGGTAAAGCCGTCTCACCCAACCTAACTTTATTTCCAGAAAGTGGAAATCGCAAGCTATTAGACGTACTTTTACAGAACATTCTTGAAAAACTAGAGACAAAGGCAAGTTTTGATTAGTTTAGAGGACGTGCACCTGTCGGTCAAGACAAGCACAGTACCCGGAGGTCGAAATTGACCCATTTAACATTGTCCTTAGGGGAGGAAGGAAATAGAGGATATAGGAATGTAGGTAAAGGGAGGAGAATGGAAAACGGAGGAATTACACATAAAGAAACAGACACAAAACAAAAGAGGTTGAGAGTGCGACTACACTTCTGAAGCCCTAGCACCTCTCAATTAGCCCAAGCTGCTAATGAATGAATGAATGACATCAAGTCGGCTCTCGACACAGAACTCAAGCTCTCAAAGAAGGCCCTGCCAAGGGTCCTCGACCTCAACCTACCAAGGGCTAGGCAGTTGCAGAGGAGATATTCGACAGTCTCTAACTCCTCCTCATCGCAACATACCCAGCAATAGTCCGTCAACGACCTAATCACGCAGTGCTCCGTGATAAAACCGACAACCAACCTTAAACTGGCCTTAACCAAGCCCAGCAGCCACTCTGTCTTCTTGCTGTCCACAGCAGGCCATAGACGCCTAGAAATTGAACAACCCGATCCGTCTGCTCTTCCCATAAAGGTGGCAGACTGGGGGGGTCAGGACAAACTGTCAAATCTCCAACTAAAAGCGAAAGAGACAAAGGCAAACTGATCCTAAAATCCTAATATATATTATAAATCTTTCTGTAAGTCTGTTTTTTTGTTTGTTTGTTAGTCAATCACTCCTGAATATCTAGACCGATTTTCTTGAAATTTAGGATAGAGATCGAGCTTTTGTCGGTGCAGGTTATAGGCTACAAATCTTTTCAAAATTATGTCCAAAACGGGAGACAAAATGCAACAGAGGGAGAAAAAGTGGGCAAAAATGAATACTTTAATGCATAAATGCTGTAATTTATGTGATTTAAAGTTATTTTTTTACGATTTAGTATGGTTAAGTTTCCTGAATAGCTATTGGAGGTGTTCCGTTTCTAAAGTTGAACCAAAAGGGTCCAAAAAGGGGAAGGGGTCAAAACGGGCAAATTAAGTGCATACCGAATCACGCCTGAACGCTTGAACCGGTTTTTTTGAAATTTGGGATATTGATCGAGCTTTTGTCGGTGCAGTTTATAGGCTATAAATCTTTTAAAAATTTTGAACCAAAGGGAAAAAATGAGACAAAGGGAGAAAAAAAGGGCAAAAATTAGTACTTTCTGCATAAATGCTGTATTTTAAGGGTTTTAAAGGTATTTTTTTACGATTTAGTTTAGTTAAGTTTCCAAAATAGCTATTGGGAGTTGTTCTGTTTAAAAAGTTGGACCAAAAGGGGTCCAAAAAGGGGAAAAGAGGCGAGTATTCAAAAAACTGGGTTGTTTGATAAACCGGTTTCCGAATAATTGGAAAGATTGCATTTTTTAAGAAGCCGGTTTTGAAACCGGATTTTTATTTATTGTTATTTTCCTAACCCCCGCAACACCGGGTACAATCTGCTAGTAAATTTTATAAATACGAGGCAACACCAACTCTTATCAGACGCATTAGGTGGCATTTCAGTTTCAAGAAGAACTGTTGGCTGTGAATACCATATTTTTCTTTGGGGATCACAACAATTTCGTGAGCATTTTTTAATACCCGGTGATTATTTTCTTTTTTTCTTCAATCTTAATGGGATTCCCCAAAAAATGTTTTTGGCGTCTTTTTATTTTTATCATCATAAAATGCATGTTTAATTGCGCTTAAAAAATGTTGTTTAAAATGTTTCACAAGTTTCCCTGAAACTTAAACGAAACACAAGGTTTTAAGCCATAATTTCATACAACTTATGTTGGACGAGAGGATTTAAAATATTTTACAAAATATTTGAAATTCTTTAAGCGGCCATGTATGACAGGCCATTTTAAGACAGGCTTTTTATAAAAGCCCATCTAATGAAGTCATTCACATGGGTTTGTTCAATAAAAAAATGAAAAAAAATTTAAAAAAAAAAACAACTTTAAAGTGCTAAAAGCTTAAATCAAGGCAAAGGAAAAAAATTTTTTAAAAAAATGCCAAAAGGAATGCAAAACAATAAACGGAACGCAACAAAATATTTATGGAACACGATAATGAAAAACGAAGATATTCACGCTGAACAAGGAAAGGAACTCACACATGCCACAAGACAGGTAGAAAAGAAAAAAAATGTAAAGAAAACCTTGTGAGGGAATGAATGAATGAATGAAATCCAATATGAATAAATAGACAACCAAGTGTCTTGTTCGACTGTCTTGTCCGACTGTCTGTCTGTCTGTTATCCTCACTAAAACTCTACACATTGTTGAACAACAACAACAACCATAAAAAGAAAGCGATTAAAATAAAAAATCCATTAACAAATCGTATGGCCCTGCAACAGATAGACAGACAGACCGACCTAAACGACAAATCGACCATATTGAGGCGACAATCAGAAATTAAATAAAAAATAATCACAAAAAAAAAATAAGAAGAAGATGAAGACGAAGTAAAATATTTTAAAAAACAATTAAAAATCAATTCATACACCAGGTAAATTTTATTCCTGCAACCATTACAGCCTGCCATGTCAGAAAAAAAAGAAAAAAATTCCAGGATAATTATTGTTTATGGAGGAATGTCCCAGATATGGAAACACACAACCACAGAGACAAAGGAAATATTTTAAATTTTAAAACAAGCCAAATGGTGATAACAGAAACGGTTGCCGCAATTTGGAATACTTTGGAGGGTTTCCTTAAGTTAAATTACATACCGTCGGCATGCTCCACTACAACTGGTTTCTTCTGCTTATTTTAATTGCAACTGGCTAGTTAGCTTATCAATAGAAGTCCTCGTAATTTAGTAGTGAGCGTATTAGCTTATTAGACGTAAGGCCACGGTTCAGATAGCTCGAACAATGCGAAATATAAGCGAAATATTGCCTTTCTTGTGGCAAAAAATCTAAGAAAATTGCCATGAAAAATATCTCAAAAATCTATCGTTCATACATAATTGGCCATTACAACCCTTCAGTCAGGATTATGACCTAGCTTCTCACACCACTTATGTTGTGTGCGTTAATTTTATACATGATTGGCGGGACCTACAGTTTAAAGTCGACTCCGAACGACAGATTTTTGAGAAGCTTTTCATAGCAATTTTTTCTCTCAGAGTCTTTGCCGAAGAAATATTTTTCGTTTTGATGTCTGACCTGGGATACGAACCCGGGCCTTTTGTCTAATGAGCCAACACACTACCCACTAGACCACGGCGACTTCTCAATCTATCTATCTATCGTTCATAGTCGACTTTAAACTGTAGGTCCCCCGCTACTCATGGATAAAATTAACAAACACAACAAATGAGAAGCAGGGTTGTAAACCTGACAAAATATTTTTTTTTTTTTTACGCCGAGGAGGAGCAAATGTACTTAACCGCACCATATAGGAAGTCCTCTGTGTGTAGGGCCCTCACCCACTAAATCCCCCCCCCCCCTACGTACCGTGGAACGTTGTGCCCACTCCGGAACTGCGGTGGTATTACTTCGGAGTGGAGTTCTTTTGGCCCTTTGGCCGCCTTCAAGCTCACATCCGCGTCTCCACTATTCCTTTCGTCCAAGCTCCCGGACTGGGACCTCGTTTGACACGTGAGCTAGTGTCGTCTATGCCGACCTGCCTATATGCCCCACAGCCTACAGATCTCTCTTCTTCAGTCTCAGAATACGCTCCACGTAATTCGCCACTGAGGTCCAATTCTCCCTGCTCGCAATCATAACCGGTCGTTATCGTTCCGATCATCGATGACAGTGCAGAGCGATAACTCTGCCAACGTGCAAAGATTATGTGTTCTGCATCATCTATTATCTGACTGAATAACGTAATGACAAATTAAGTTGTATGAATAGCACATCAAAACCTTTCTTTCTAGGCAACCTGTAGTGCCATTGGATAGCGTTCAGCCATGCCTAGGCTGTTTTTAATGCCTTGTTCATTAATTTAATAAGTAATGCAGAGCT
Organism: Sarcophaga peregrina; assembly: GCA_014635995.1. Lineage (NCBI taxonomy): Eukaryota > Metazoa > Arthropoda > Insecta > Diptera > Sarcophagidae > Sarcophaga > Sarcophaga peregrina. The sequence continues at coordinate 25,587,127 of CM025789.1, read as the reverse complement.
GTCACCAGGCTTTTCTTCTGTTTCCTTATCAAACTTTTCTATCCAAGCTGGGTTTTGTCAACTATGTTTAACGGGTCCTAGGATGGCCACTGTCGTTGCCTAGAAACAATGCAAATATATTTGATTGTTGTATTGGATATTAAGCTTGGAAGCTTGGCTCACGTCCCTCAGGGGAGATCATCTTCGGCTTTTTACACACATAGGGGACGAACATCGACAGTGTTCGTTAAAAAGAATGCAAAAATGCATTCCATTGCTTGCCGGCTTTCAATGAAGTAGGCAGGTTCTCATCTGTTATTTTTGAAGTTTTTTTGTATATCAATTATACAGCCAAAGAAAAATTACAGTAGGATTCAGTATTTTTTTTAATGAGATTCACATTACTGAAGTTATTAAACAATAAGAAATGATCTCCATTTTTTGGAAGAATATTTGTCAAGTTAAACACGCAGTCTTATTTTCCATTTTCCACTACATAATCATACTATTAGGTTACACTTGAAAATATTACTAACAATTTTCCTCTGGGTTATACACATGCCTCTAACAAATACACTCACATTTTTATCCAAAGTCTACTTATGATTCTCAGAAGATTTAGAGCTGTCTGGCCTTCTTTAGATATTCATTGTTGAAGTTATCTTCTCGGGTGGGTCAGTAGGCTTTCTGCATGTACTAAAAGAGGCGGGAAGAGAGATTCAAACATAAATGAAGTGAAAATTATGAAAATTTTGTCATTTTCTGCCGGATTTAAACCTTTCTAAGCCTTTCCTAGTCTTAATCACTCATTAGCCTAGAAACAAAATTGTGTCTTATTCAAAGTCGTATAGTTAACCGAAATACAGGTTCCTATCTCTCACATGTATCTAGAAATCCTCTACATATGAATAATTATTCATGATAAATATTCCGACAAGGCTTTGAAGACGTAGAATCGTCAGACGCAAGGGCCCGACACTGTTCTAGGGTCCCATATGTTCCCTAAGTTAATACCAAACTAAATTCACATCCTCTAAGCAGCTTAAAATGGATTCCCCTAGCTTTTGCTTAGAAAACAATTGGACATTTTCGTATGAAATGTACCCAATATTTGCTCATTTCACTGGTTCAAAATTTTTAAGGTTTCCCATGATCTCAAAATACATAAATTTAACTGCTCTATGATTTTTATATATTTTTAGTTTGCCATATCATGCATAGCCGTTAAAAACATTAATCTTTTAAAGTTAATTTCCATACATTACCACTGCAGCATGTCTTTCTTCCCATTTTAACAACAGAAACTCACTCATAAACATTAACAATTGAGTTGTGAAAACAATTAAATCAAAGCCAAAAAACAATAAAAAAAAGAAAAAATTTAATATTTCAAAATATTTAGAGTGTAAAACGCATTAAAATCATGGAAAAAAACAAAACAAAACAATAAAAAAAAGAAATGCAAACGCATAAAACAGCAACATTAGCAGCACCCAGCTGTAAACACTTGCAATAAAAACAAGCACCAGTAGTGGAAACAAACACATTCGCTATGGCATCCATTACTTGCTACCGGCGGCTAATGATCGTAATGATGCTGCTGCAAAATAGTTTCGACAATAACAACAAGAACAGCAAGAAGAATTCAACAAGAAATTGCATTTTTTCTTGCTTGTAATTCACTGGCTTATGCCATTGCTTAGTGACATTTGCAATCAACACCATGAAATTCCCTCAAGTAAATTTACACACGAACAAGCACACACACACACATACACTTACAATTAAGAAGTCTTAAATAAAAATTTATTTGCTTTAAAGAAAAGAGAAAAATAAACCTACACTCTCATAAAAAAAAATTTAAAAACAAATGCTTAGCATGCCAATGAACACGTACACACACACACACACACACACACTCTTATACCTACGTACAGCCATTAGCACTACAATACAAAATCATTGTAGGGGACAAAAAACAGTTTGTTTTTGTTTTTAGTATGTTTTGGAAAAAACCCCGATGAGTCATCATGCTTAACAACATTATTATCATCACCATCATTATCATCATTGGTATTCATGTTTTGTATACAAAACGAAACAAAACTAAACATGCATCCATCTCAACAGCAACAACAATGAATGCCCTGTTAATGTAAATACAAAACAACGAAATCATATTCAGGTGTACAGCGCGCCAAATTCTTCTAGTAAAAATTGCTCTCACAAAAAAAAAAATCACAACAAATAAAACAAGTGTTACATTGACTCTCTTCTCTCTTTGTAGTAGTGTAGTAAGCATAACAGAAAACTAAATCTCTGTTTACAAAGAGCGTTATATTACAAGAGTTACAATAATAATACTCTTTAGCTAACTAAAGCTGTATAGAAAAGACTCAAGAGAGTTTCATGGGAAACAACCGTAAGCAAGCAAGTTTTCTAGCATGATGATATTTTTGTTTCTTATACAAAATCTGTATTGCAATACAATAAAATTATTTCTAGCATGTTATGTTCGTTTATTGTTTTATTTTTTTTGTTAAATATTAACCACGGTATGTTTATAGACGGTAACCGTAGCTAAACAGCTGATTCTGTTTAAAATGTCAAAATGTTGTTGTTTTTTTAGTGTTTGTTGTAGCCATTTTTATAAATTTTTTAACATTTTTCTTTCTATTGTTATTCGTCAGTCAGTGATGAATACACTTGGTCAGCTGTTTTTGACATTAGGCATACTCTTTACAAAAACAAAATCCCTGTTGTTTTTGCATTGTTGTATTTGTTGTAGAGACGTTCCTACCTGTTATATAAATCTGCCTTGATATTAACCACATCACATGTTTTCTCTTGCTCTCTTTGATTCTTTGTTTTCAGTTTGGTTTTTCGCTTTGTTTTCTTTTGTAAACTTTATTGTGATTTTTGTTTTCCTACTTATATTTTGCCATGTCATTTTGACACTTGCGTTTCCCTTTTATGCTTGATATTCGCTTATTTCTTATTATTATTTTGCTTCTATACTTTTGGGCCATGCTACACGTTCACTTTTCATAATGTTGCCATATTGCATTCAGGCAGTAGTAAATAAAATAAATTATTTTCTTTTTGTTCCATAAATAATTTTGTATTTATTTAAACATTTTTTTCGTTATTTTTTTATTGTTAATAACAATTTAATTCGCAATATCTGAACTTTTATTTTCCCATTCCTTTTGTTTGTTTAATTCTTTCCTAAGTGTGGCATCATTGCTGTTGTATTCCTATGTGTGTGTGTGTGTGTGTACTTTTATTGGGCAAATGGAAATAAGAAAACATTCCAGAAAGAGTTAATTGACCGGCCTTCAAAGGTCGACTTACATTGTGCTTTACATTTAATAAACTCGGTCGCAGCTAATTCAACTTAATTTCTAAACACTTTTCCTAATTTTTTCGGTTTTTTTTCTTTACACTGTAGTTCGTGTATGCCGGCGTGCCTATATGCTCCACAGCCTCCAGATCGCTCTTCTTCAGTGTCAGAATGCGCTTCACGTAATTCGCCACTTAGGCCCAATTCTCACTGCTCGCAATCATAACCACGACAATGTTAGCGGCCGTTATCGTTCCGTTCATCGACGTCAGTGCAGAGCGATAGCTCTGCCAACGTGCAAAGATTATGTGTTCTGCATCATCTATTACCTGACTGAATAATGTAATGACAAATTAAGTTGTATGAATAGCACATCAAAACCTTTCTTTCTAGCCAACCTGTAGTGGCATTGGATAGCGTTCAGTCATGCCTAGGCTGTTTTTAATGCCTTTTTCATTAATTTAATAAGTAATGCAGAGCTGTCACCAGGCTTTTCTTCTGTTTCCTTATCAAACTTTTCTACCCAAGCTGGGTTTTGTCAACTATGTTTAACGGGTCCTAGGATAACCACTGTCATTGTCTACAAACAATGGAAATATATTTGATTGTTGTATTAGATATTAAGGTTGGAAGCTTGTTCCTTAGGGGAGATCATCTTCAGTTTTTTAGGCACATAGGACACGGACATCAACAGTGTTCGTTAAAAAGAGCGCAAAAATGCGTTCCATTGCTTGCCGGCCTTCAATGAAGTAGGTTCTCATCTGTTATTTTTAAAGTTTTTTCGTATATCAATTATACAGCCAAAGAAAAATTAGAGTAGGATTCAGTATTTTTTTTAATGAGATTCACATTAGTGAAGTTATTAAACAATGAGAAACGATCTCCATTTTTGGAAGAATATTTGTCAAGTTAAACACGCAGTCTTATTTTCCACTACATAATCATACTATTAGGTTACACTTGAAAATATTACTAACAATTTTCCTCTGGGTTATACACATGCCTCTAACAAATACACTCACATTTTTATCCAAAGTCTACTTATGATTCTCAGAAGATTTAGAGCTGTCTGGCCTTCTTTAGATGTTCGTTATTGAAGTTATCTTCTCCGGTGGGTCAATAGGCTTTCTGGTTGTACTAAAAGGGGCGGGGAGAGAGATTCAAACATATATGAAGTGAAAATTATGAAAATTTTGTCATTTTCTGCCGGATTTAAACCTTTCTAAGCCGTTTCCTAGTGCTTATCACTCATTAGCCTAGAAACAAAATTGTGCCTTATTCAAAAGTCGTAAGTTAACCGAAATACAAGTTCCTATCTCTCACATGTATCTAGAAATCCTCTACCTATGAATAATTATTCATGATAAATATTCCGACAAGGCTTGACGGACGTAGAATCGTCAGACGCAATGGGCCCGACACTGTTCTAGGGTCCCATATGTTCCCTAAGTTAATACCAAACTAAATTCACATCCTCAAGCAGCTTAAACTGGATTCCCCTAGCTTTTTGCTGAGAAAACAATTGGACATTTTTCGTATGAATGTACCCAATATTTGCTCATTTCACTGGTTCAAAATTTTTAAGGTTCCCATGATCTCAAAATACATAAATTTAACTGCTCTATGATTTTTATATATTTTTCGTTTGCCATATCATGCATAGCCGTTAAAATCATTAATTTTTTAAAGTTAATTTCCATACATTACCACTGCAGCATGTCTTTCTTCCCATTTTAACAACAGAAACTCACTCATAAACATTAACAATTAAGTTGTGAAAACAATTAAATCAAAGCCAAAAAACAATAAAAAAAACAACAAATTTAATATTTCAAAATATTTAGAGTGTAAAACGCATTAAAATCATGGAAAAAAAACGAAACAAAACAATAAAAAAAAGAAATGCAAACGCATAAAACAGCAACATTAGCAGCACCCAGCTGTAAACACTTGCAATAAAAACAAGCACCAGTAGTGGAAACAAACACATTTGCTATGGCATCCATTACTTGCTACCGGCGGCTAATGATGATCGTAATGATGCTGCTGCAAAATAGTTTTGACAATAACAACAAGAACAGCAAAAAGAATTCAACAAGAAATTGCATTTTTTCTTGCTTGTAATTCACTGGCTTATGCCATTGCTTAGTGACATTTGCAATCAACACCATGAAATTCCCTCAAGTAAATTTACACACGAACAAGCACACACACACACACATACACTTACAATTAAGAAGTCTTAAATAAAAATTTATTTGCTTTAAAGAAAAGAGAAAAATAAACCTACACTCTCATAAAAAAAAATTTAAAAACAAATGCTTAGCATGCCAATGAACACGTACACACACACACACACACACACACTCTTATACCTACGTACAGCCATTTAGCACTACAATACAAAATCATTGTAGGGGACAAAAAACAGTTTGTTTTTGTTTTTAGTATGTTTTGGAAAAAACCCCGATGAGTCATCATGCTTAACAACATTATTATCATCACCATCATTATCATCATTGGTATTCATGTTTTGTATACAAAACGAAACAAAACTAAACATGCATCCATCTCAACAGCAACAACAATGAATGCCCTGTTAATGTAAATACAAAACAACGAAATCATATTCAGGTGTACAGCGCGCCAAATTCTTCTAGTAAAAATTGCTCTCACAAAAAAAAAAAATCACAACAAATAAAACAAGTGTTACATTGACTCTCTTCTCTCTTTGTAGTAGTGTAGTAAGCATAACAGAAAACTAAATCTCTGTTTACAAAGAGCGTTATATTACAAGAGTTACAATAATAATACTCTTTAGCTAACTAAAGCTGTATAGAAAAGACTCAAGAGAGTTTCATGGGAAACAACCGTAAGCAAGCAAGTTTTCTAGCATGATGATATTTTTGTTTGTTATACAAAATCTGTATAGCAATACAATAAAATTATTTCTAGCATGTTATGTTCGTTTATTGTTGTTTTTGGTTTTATTTTTGTTTTTGTTAAATAGTAACCACATCACATGTTTTCTCTTGCTCTCTTTGATTCTTTGTTTTCAGTTTGGTTTTTCGCTTTGTTTTCTTTTGTAAACTTTATTGTGATTTTTGTTTTCCTACTTATATTTTGCCATGTCATTTTGACATTTGCGTTTCCCTTTTATGCTTAATATTCGCTTATTTCTTATTATTATCTTGCTTCTATACTTTTGGGCCATGCTACACGTTCACTTTTCATAATGTTGCCATATTGCATTCAGGCCATAGTAAATAAAATAAATTATTTTCGTTTTTCTTTTCCATAAATAATTTTGTATTTATTTAAACATTTTTTTTCATTATTTTTTTTATTGTTAATAAGAATTTAATTTGCAACATCTGAACATTTATTTTCATATTCCTTTTGTTGATTACTTTTGTTTGTTTATTTCTTTCCTAAGTGTGGCATCATTACTGTTGTATTCCTATGTGCATATGTATGTGTGTGTACTTTTATTGGGCAAATGGAAATAAGAAAACATTCCAGAAAGAGTTAATTGACCGGCCTTCAAAGGTCGACTTACAGTGTGCATTACATTTAATAAACTCGGTCGCAGCTAATTCAACTTAATTTCTAAACACTTTTCCTAATTTTTTCGGTTTTTTTCTTTACACTGTAGTTCGTGTAATACAAAAAGTATTTTTTCGGCGATTTCTTCTCTTTCTCTTCTTGAAAAGTTTCTCAAAAATCTATCGCTCGGAGCAGACTTTAAACTGTAGGTCCCGCCACTTCTGTATAAAATTATCACATACAACATTAGGGGTGTGAGAAACTATGGGCTTCTTGGGGCAAATTGCTCTGTAGATTGTCTAATGGTGAAGGTAGAGCACTAGCCATTTCACAGTCACCAGCAGCAACTCGTTTCCTTAACGTTCGCATCTTCCCTCTTTCCATCTTTCCTAAACCTGCACAATGCACTGCATAAGTAGGGGCCATCCCCTGAGTACAGGTTTAATAATAATAAAAAAACAAACAAAAAATTGTTTCTTTTTTAGTAAAGGTGGCTGGTGGTGGTCCGCTCTAAGAAGTTGGAACAGACACTTTGGTCCTATACATACATACATACATAATTGGCCATTACAACCCTTCAGTCAGGATTACGACCTAGCTTCTCACACCACTTATGTTGTGTGCGTTAATTTTATACATGAGTGGCGGGACCTACAGTTTAAAGTCGACTCCGAACGACAGATTTTTGAGAAGCTTTTCATGGCAATTTTTACTCTCAGAGTTTTTGCCAGAAATCTGCTGAGAGGAAGTCGCCGAAGAAATATTTTTCGTTTTGATGTCTGACCTGGGATACGAACCCGGGCCTTTCGTCTAATAAGCCAACACACTACCCACTAGACCACGGCGACTTTGGTCCTATAAGTTATATATTTCCCCCTAATCCTGAAACTTTTCATTGTTTGGGATGATTCGCCTTAAACTGCTAATGTCCATTAATGTCAGAATATCCAAATCGTCATATTCTTTTATGATATACAGTCAAACCTGGTTATAACTAACTCCGAGGTACTAGAAAAAATAGTCCGTTATAGGCAAAATTCGTAATAAACGGGGTGAAGTCATAGAAGAAAATCTAAAATACAAAGAATTTCTTTCATTTATTAAAAAAAAAGTTTTTTTTTATTAAAAATCAAAAATAAGTGTTAATTCTCTTTACCTATCAGCTGATTAAAATTTGTTGAGTTTAATGCTACTTCAAAGATATTTCTGATGGTTCGTTATAAAAAAAGGTAAAATTTATGAAATTTAATTACTAAGACCATTTAAAGTCGTTCCTTTTAATCGAGAATTCGTTATAAAAGAGTTCGTAATAAGCGAAACGAAGTTTTTTGTATGAAAATTGTTATTAAAATGTTGGTACTTGAAAATATGTATGTACTAACCAAGAATTCATTATAACCGAGTTCGTTATAAACGAGTTTGACTGTATATGGATACCCTCATTTCTAAGGTACTTGCAGAAGTCATATCAAATTTCTCATGCAACCATAATGGTTCCGAAAACCATAGCCAGCGTCCGCGCTTAAAATTTTGACAGGTTTTTCTTGTGCTCCAGCTTTAATAAAATGTGGTGAGAAACTAGATCGCAATCTTGACTAAAGAGTTGTACTGGCCAAATATATGTATATGAGCCATTCAGATCGTATCCAAAACCGCTTAGACGATATTGACGGCATCCATAACTGCATTATTTATTATAATCTTGCAGGCCTTTCAAAATATTCCCAAACTAGAGAACTCATCGGCGAGTTCGATAGTTCATGCGGGATTACGACCTTGCTTCTCACACCACTTATGTTGTGTGCGTTAATTTTATACATGAGTGGCGGGACCTACAGCTTAAAGTCAACTCCGAACGACAGATTTCTGAGAATCTTTTCATGGCAATTTTTTACTCTCAGAGTCTTTGCCAGAAATCTGCTGAGAGGAAGTCGCCGAAGAAATATTTTTCGTTTTGATGTCTGACCTGGGATACGAACCCGGGCCTTTCGTCTAATAAGCCAACACACTACCCACTAGACCACGGCGACTACTCATATGAAAATTATTCAGTTTTGCTGTATGCGACAGCTACATTTGCATCCAGAGCTTTTACAGCCACCTGAATATTAGAAACTATGGTAATATTCCATCCAACGATATTTTAGTCTCTAATAGTTCTCAATCAATATTGCTAACACTTTCGCCTGGAAAATGAAGTAGGGATTCAGAACCCGTATGTCGCATGCCGATTCCGAAGAACTTTTACCATCTGCAGTTCCATCAAGTCATAAACTACCAACGAAAATCTGAACCAAATACGTTCACTCGTCTGAAAAGTCAATGTCTATCAAGGTAAATAGAAAGATATTTTAGACGATGGTGGTGCAACAGGAATCTTAAGTAAATACTTTTTGGTTGATTAATTTTTATTTGTCCAAAGATTTACTCGGTTTTCTAGCTACAACCTCATTTTCATGCAACATACTTATGAAATTCACATTACCGACATAATGTAGGGTAACCATACGAAATATGAACAGAAACAATCAGAAACTACTCTCATATCCACCCATGTAAACACATACTCAAGCACATGAATTCAGCTGGCATTTGGTTCGTATAAAACAGCACCAAAGAGAGAGAGAGAAAGAGTGAGAGTGAGAAACGACAAGAGCCAAAACAAAAAAATTTTATAATTTTTGTGTATGAATTTTTATTGTTTTTGTTCGGGTTTTTTTGTTTGTTGTTGTTGTTGCTATTTAACCAGTTGTACTCGTAGTAATTGTTGTTGATACACACACACACACATACACTATCGCACAAACAGAAAATAATAAACGAAGTTTATGGAATTAATTTTTCAAAGTTATTTTTCGATTTCGTTTTTTCAGTTATTAAACCGACGTAAAAACGACGTAAACGCGCTAATAGTGAGTGGAGTGGCCCCTACAAAAAAAATTTTTGTTTGAATTAAAAAAAAATTTTATACGTTTTTGGTTTGGGCTTTTTGATTAAAAAAAAAAAAAGGCGTAAAAGAAAACGTGAAAATTATTGCAAAAGCAAATAATGATAAAGTAAAGTAAAGCAAAGAACAATAGAGAAAATAAAAAACAGACCGAAAGAGAAATGAAAAGAAACAACGAAACGATTACGACAACTTTTAAAAAGACTTTTTAAACTAAAAGTGTGACGTGATTTCAATGAAATAACAAGCGAGCGTAGAAGAAAAAATAGTTTTTTTTGTTAATTTTTTTAAATTTTTATAACGATAAAAAAGAAATATTAAAAATATATTGCGTTTTAATTAATATTAAAATCAATTGAAAAGAAAACAGAAAAAAAAACACATTCCTTTACATTTATTTTCCAAAATAATAAAACAAAAAAAAAAGTTTTCTACGCGAAAAAAGAAAAAGTTTTAACGTGTAAAAAAAAATTAAAATAAAGAAACAACAATTTTCTAAAATAAATTAAAAAAAAAACAAATTCTTTGTGCCTAAAGTTCAAGTACGTTCACTTTTTTTCGTTTTTTTCATTTCTTTTTTTTTTTTTATTTCGTTTATTTTATATTTTGTTGCTGTTTTTATTTTTCGTTCACTGTGTAAGAAAAACAACAAAGTAAAGCAAAAAATAGTGTCTGCCTTTTTCTTAAGAGTGTTTTTTGTTTTTGTTTTTTTTTTTTCTCAATCCTGTAATCAAATCATCACATTTTCATCTTCAACGCACTACATTATGTTTTTGCCATTAATTGTGTGTCAGGCAGGGGTGGTAGTCTAGTAAATATGGCTGCATTATAATAAAAATCCCAACAACAATAACATCAACATTACATTGCAAATGAAAGCGAAAAAAGAAAGAAAAACACAAAAACAAAAATTTCTTTGACAAGGTGTTGATTTACCCCTGTGAATTGTTTTAGCGAGCATTGAACATTCCTTAAAAGAAAAACAAAAAAATATTAATACTGGCCACAATAAAAACAACAAAGAAAAGAAAAAAAGCAACAAAATATTGCATACGATTGCGAAACTTTTTAGAAATCGTATAGAAAACGATATAATAACGTTATTATTACGAACATTGTATTCAAAGGGGGTTTCTTTTAACTCAATCCAACAACAATTCTTCAAGAGAGAGAAACATAAACACACACAAACACATGTGTTGGTTTATTGTATCCACAAAAAAAAAAGAGAAATTTCCTTAACATACGTAAACGCACCAATGTGCACGCAACACATACTTGTTAATAATAAACAGTGTTGCCCGCTTTTATAAAAGTATTTCAACGCTATAAACAATTCACAATGGAAAAGAAACATTCTCTTAAAGATTTATAAAGAAAATTACAAAACATTGTGTAATTTAAGATATTATATGACCTTGAAAATATTTTTGGTATTTATGGCAGGCAATCTTTCGACCTATTGCAATAATTATATTTCATAGAGTGATTAGACAAACAATTTACTTTAAAATCGCTACAAAAAATTTTTGTTTCGATTTTTAAAGAGTTTCTTGTAAGAAAAATAGCCTGTTTGACTGACTTCTTACTTAAAACCCGGGGAACTAAAAGCAAGTTCAATCGCCTTCAAAAAATCTAGGAGGCAACGAGTGAAGGGATGATAAAATAATGAAAACCGTATCCATCAGTGAAGTCGCCGTGGTCTAGTAGCTAGTGTGTTGGTTTATTAGACGTAAAAGCCAGTCAAATACAAAAAGTATTTTTTCGACGATTTCCTCTCAGCAGATTTCTGGCAAAAACTCTGAGTAAATAAAACCCATGAAAACTTTCTCTTAAAATCTGTCGTTCGGTATCGACTTTAAATTGTAGGTCCCGCTACTCATGTATAAAATTAACACACACAACATAAGTGGTGTGAGAAACTAGGTCCATAATCCTGGCTGATGGGTTCTAATGACCAATTATGTATGTATCCATCAGTATCATGGAGTATAGCTGTTGTATATATGACACTGATTTTTTTGTTAGAGGAACCAAAAGATGTCAGGTGTATATACCGGAACTAGGAAATGCCTAGCTTTAGTTCCGAAATAACTGTTAAGTGCATGACAGTTTAGTCTATACACAACTAGTCTGCTGACTATTTAAGCCCTTGTCTGTCTATTAAGCCAATACACTACTCATGAAACAACGACAGGCCTATGATAGAACGGTCTTTATAAAACAATTCGAAAGGATATATATTATCCAAAACCTCGCATGTCATAAAATTGATTAGAGATGACCGTTCAAAAGAACATGCAATAATTGCTCAACGGTTTACTGCGCAGCCCTAGCAGTTACACAGGGATGACAACCTCAATGCAATGCAATGCGGTTTAAACGCAATCCTTTGTCACGTTATTGACTGCTGTCTTATGGTCTACAAAAATATAGGATACGTCGACTTGGCTTTCGTGCAGCCTTCTCCAAGTGTATAAAGCAAGATATTTAAAGCGTTATATTCTTGCATTTGAAATGTAGAATCTCGCTTTTTAGTAGAGGGAAACTAAGATTCCATTTGCATGGCGTACATTCTGTAAATAAGCTTGTGCATGTACCCTATCCGATCGTTTTCGCTGCCTTAAAGAGCAAATTATAGTTTGATAACATATTTGAAGGGAAAAAATTTCACTTGGTATTTATGATCGCAAATTTCAAGTGATTGTGATCAGAATTTTCACGTGAACAAAAATATAATTTGTTATTTACGATATTTTTAAAGCTTCGATCACGTTTTTGCTATGGTATAAACTGTATAACGTGATACAAACTACAAAACTTCATCTACTTTTCGAATTCCAATTTATTTCCAAACCGATTAATTAATTGTTGTTTTATTCTTAAAATTGTGAATTTACAACTTTAAACGCTTGTTGGGTTACACTGGTCATAAATAACCCTTTTTTTTTTGTTTTATTTTCTTTGAACGTTCTTTGTTTGTGTTAATTCGTATGCATATTCGTACACAGTTTTTTTCAACATGTACGTTGTAGATCGTGTGTCACATTTAACTTGTTATTGTAGTTGCCGAAGCCTTTGTACTTTGTGTGATTTTGTTTTTGCGTATTTTTGTTGTTGTTTTTGCGTATTTTTTTTTTTATTGTTAATGGTGAAAAGAGCAATCAACATGCTCTTGACGTCGTAAGTGAAGAGAGAATAATTGCAAGTAAACAAATCGTGTCTTACTTAGCAAAGTTGTTTACAAATTTCCTTTTTGGAGGTTAATTTTGTATTTAAAAATGGAATTGTTCTTGGTTTTTAAGTGAAAATTTATTTAAAAAGTTTTTTTTTTTTAATAGAAAATTAATGTTTTCGTGTTGTTTATGAAAAGTGCAGTGAAATTTTAAGATTATTTTGCCTTAAAAAAAAAACAGGGTGTGTCGTAATAAAGTAAAGAAAAGTTTTAAACAAAAAAATCACTTCGTTTAACATTCCACAACAAAAAATTTCAGAACTTTTATTCCCCTCTTTAACAACTTTTAAAATCTTTTTGCCTCTACATATTCTAATATTCAAAGAAAAAAAATATTAAAAACAAACATAATCAACAACAATAATTAAAAATGAAAGTTAAAGTGGATTCCAAAGCAAATATTTCAAAACTTAAAACATCAACAGCAGCAGTATCATCTTCTTCTTTAACGGCAACAGCTGATGCTGCTGCTGCAGCAACGCTAACAAATTCACCAAAATCCGATATAGAAGAGGAATCCATATTGAATGCATCGTCTTTAGAAAATTCACAAGATTCTTTAACGTTTAACAACAACAACAACAATAAAAAACATCAGACTATAATAGAAGAAGTTGAAGTTGAAGTAGCAGACACATTCGATATTTTACCTCATTTCTCAACAACACGCAATAATAATCTTATCGTAAGTACAACAATAACAATAACAACATCAATATGCACATCAACATCAACAAAAACAAAATATTTTCTATTAGAAACAACAATTCTTAACCTCAAATGCGTTTTTACAACTCCACCACAAACATTTAAAATTCCCCTCTTAAGAAAATCCTCTTCTCTGACATCTTCAAGGCTACAGTTTTTTAAGGCATTTTTTGTTTGTTTTTTTTGGTTTGCATTATAAACCACAGCAACAGCAACAACAATAAGAAGAACTAATTGTAGTATTAAAATAAAATTTAGAAAAAGAAAAAGAATAAAAAAAACTAATTATTCTTGTTTATTTATTTCACTTGATTTATTTGAACATAGAGAGAGAGAGAAAAAAGGCGCAAAAACATTTTAATTGTTTTTTTATGTTTTTTCTTTTTTTTTTTTAATTATTTAAGCCAGTGATTCTTAAACAAAAATTAATGTACCTTGACTTTGTAGTGATGTCATCATTTAAAGCGTTAATTAAGGTGTCAATATATGTCGTTTTAAATTCTATTAAAACAACGCAAAAAAGTTTTTTTTTAATTTAATTTTTGCAAATTTTTTTATCGAAGTTAATTGCTTTTGGTGTCGGCAGTCACTTCTCTCGATTTATATCGAGCTTTCTCAAAGATCGCACTATTAGAGTGGTTAAAGATGGCGTCTTCTCCGATGAGTTCAGTATAAATTCAGGGGTACCGCAGGACTCTGTTCTTTCTCCTACTCTTTTTCTTATTTTTCTCAATGATCTTCTTTCTATTACTTCGAATCCTATTTACTCTTCTGCGGATGACAGCAACATTTTTCATTCATTGAAGATTGGGGCAAGGAAGTCGAACATGGATGACGCACTCACGGATGACCTGATAATCTCTGAGTGGGGCCGCGCGAACATGATCGATTTCATTGCGCGCAAGACCCAATGTTGTTTTTTTGACACACCGGCGTGATGCTGGCTCTGGTATTCTGTCATCTGTATTTATGGGTAATGTAAATATTGAGGTGGCGGATGCTCTTGATGTTCTGGGCATGAGAATTAGTTGTGATGCTCGTTGGAACGATCATATTTTTCGAGTGTCGAAGGAAGCATTAAAGTGCCTTGGTTTTTTGAAACGGTGCAGGAAATCCTTCACTCCATCCGACCTTCTTACTATTTATTTATCCGACCCCGGATGGAGTACAACTCTCATGTATAGGCCGGTGCTTCAAAGTCTATTTTGAAGCTTCTCGACCACGTACAGGAGAGAGCGAAGGTGCTTATTAATGTCAGTAGGGTATCCAACTCTATTGATTCATTGGAGCATCGTCGCAATGTGGGGTGTGTTTCATTGTTCTATCGGTACTATAATGAGAGGTGTTCTCGAGAGATAAGGGCCTGGTTCCCGATTGCCACATATTTTTACGTGGTACTCGAGCTTCCCGCAGAGCACAGCCTTTTGTAGTTGATTGTCCAGTGAACCGCACAATGCATTACAGGGAGAATTCATTTTTTGCCCGCACTGCTCGCTTGTGGAATGATGTTCCTGCGAGGTTTTTTCCCGTCAATTACGATGTTGGCGAGTTTAAATCGAATGTCCACAAACACTACTCCGTCTTTCCTCCTTCCTATAACCTATTTTCCTAAACCTGCACAATGCACTGCATGAATAGGGGCCATCCCCTGAGTGTTGGTTTTTATTAAAAAAAAAAAAATCAATAAATTTAATCGCTTTTCGGCTTTATTTTTATGAAATTTTAATTTATTATGAAGATATTGATTAAAAACTTTTTAATACTCTTGAAAATAACTTTCAAACTTAAAGCAGCTCGTCTTTCTCTTGCCTTTCGCCCTCGTAAATAAAGGCAAACTCACTATGCCTTATTACTTGCATACTTAATTGGTTATTATAAGACTTTAGTCTAGATTACAACCTAGCTTATCACACCACTTATGTATGTTGAGTGCATTTATTTTATACATGAGTGGCGGGATCAACAGTTTAAAGTCTAGTCCAAACGATAGATTTTTGAGAAGCTTTTCATGGCAATTTTATTTATTCTTAGGGTTTTTATCAGGCAGTCACCTGAGAAATATTTTTTTTTTAATATTTTCGTTTTGATGCCTGACCTGGGATACGAATCCGGACTTTACGTCCAATAACCTTACACACTAAGTACTACAATCCGGCGGCTGGTACTCACTAATGTGAAAAAATCAAATTGTAGTTTTATTGCCGCGGCAGTCAACGTGTTAAACTTTCATTTTGTCGTTCGCTGTAACAATATTGAGTCAAGCGAATTAAAAACACTTTCTAGAGGCGTCTTTTGCTGCCTTGAGTTCTTTCAGCGACTTAGCGTTTACCTCCATAGTTGATGCAGATATTAGATATCCAAAATGATTCCTGGTCGGCATCGTTGCTCGGTCAATTTTATAATGGCATGGATTTATCCAATTTATCTGTCCTATCAACAAATGTTGTGGAACAAAAGTTTTTCGGTCGAAATTGACCCATTGTACATTGTCCTTAGGGGAGGAAGGAAATAGAGGATATAGGAATGTAGGGAAGGGGAGGGAATGTTTTTCGCCTTATGTCCAGAACAAAGGCGAAACAGTCGCCTCATGATTACAATTACTGGAGTATGATATTTTAAGCTTCGAACATGTTCTCCAAAGGGTCAGTACCCAGTTAAGACTGCTATTAGAGACCTTGGATAGATTCTGGGTAGATTTAAAGCAAGTCGTCTATCCGTATATATAGTAGCCTAGGTTTGTTAGGTCTTTCCACAATTGAATCCATTTATAAGTCCATCAGCCGTCCATGGGAAACAAGCATAACAGCACCCTTCAATCTTCAGTCTGATTGATATACATTCTCCCTTAGGATCTAACGACCGCTTTGTTATCAGCAAATATGTGTATAAACCTACCTAATATTGCCTCAGGAGGAAAAAGCAGAGGCGTTGGGGGAACGAATCGGGTTGTTTTGTTTCTAAGCGTCTATGGGCTGCTGTGGACAGCAAGAGGACAGAGTGGCTGCTGGGCTTGGTTAAGGGCACTGCGAGATTAGGTCGCTGACGGAGATCTGGAACAGATCTCAGCCGGACTATTGCAGGGTATGTTGCGATGAAGAGGAGTTGGAGATTGTCGAACATCTCCTCTGCAACTGCCCAGCCCTTGGTAGGTTGAGGTTGAGGACCCTTGGCAGGGCCTTCTTTGAAAACTTGAGTTCTGTGTCGAGAGCCGACATCAAGGCTCTCCACAGATTAGCAGCTTGGGCTGGTTGAGAGGTGCTAGGGCTTCATAAGTGTAGTCGCACTCTCAACCTCTATTGTTTTGTTTCTGTTTTGTCTGTTTCTTTACTTCTAATTCCTCCATCTCCCATTCTCCCTCCCCTTCCCTATATTCCTATATCCTCCATTTCCTTTCCATTTCCTCCCCTAAGGACAAGGTACAATGGGTCAATTTCGACCTCCGGGTACTGTGCTTGTCTTGACCGATAGGTGCACGTCCTCTAACCTAACCTAACCTAAGACTCTGTAGTTTAGCGCCTGTTGTTTTTATTAACACGTTCTCGCTGCCAAGCCTAAGTTATATAAAGTCATTCCCATTGCCATTTACCTATATTTTGAATGTTACTGTTTACCAAATCCCCATTATTTCTTGGTAAGAGCACATATATTATCATACAAAAGACGCCGTGGTCTAGTGGGTAGTGTGTTGGTTTATTAGACGAAAGGCCCGGGTTCGAATCCCAGGCCAGACATCAAAACGAAAAATATTTCTTCGGCGACTACCTCTCAGCAGATTTCTGGCAAAGACTCTGAGAGTAAAAATTGCCATGAAAAGCTTCTCAAAAATCTCTCGTTCGGAGTCGACTTTAAACTGTAGGTTCCGCCACCCATGTATAAAATTAACGCACACAACATAAGTGGTGTGAGAAGCTAGGTCGTAATCCTGACTGAAGGGTTGTAATGGCCAATTATGTATTATGTAATTATTTACAAGCAGAAAACCAAAGACGAGTATACTCGTCGTTGGCAATAGGAAGGCAGAAGGACGCGATGTCCTTTTCAAAAGTCTGCATGTTATTATATATTTAAAGTAGGACGAGTCTTGGCAGTGCGGGATACCCTATCGAAGACGAGTATACTCGTTTTTGGCAGCGAATGTGTTAAGTAAAGTCGTCCGTTCTTTTGTTTATCTGGCAGGCAGGCAGGCAGGTGTACTATCTGTTGCAATTGAACTCTATAATCTACCCCCCCTTTATTGTTGCTCCCTTGTAACAGAAATCAACAAACGAAAATGTAATGAGTCGCATATTGTTTCACGTTTTTGGCGAATAAGTAGGTATTCTCAGCTTTTTCTTTTCTTTTTTGCTTTTCGCAATGTTTTATAATTAAAAAAAAACAATTGAAAATAAAAACTAAAAATTATATTTTATTGTACCCGAGTATGTACTCGAATATATTTTTTTTTTTATTATAATTTTATTGCATTAATTTTATTTCTATTTTTATTGTTTTTTTTTAGTATTTTTTTTAGCATTTATTTTCTACGTTTTCTTTTCTTTCTCTCGTTTTTTTTTATTGTTTTTGTTGTTGTTTTGTTTTTATCTTTGGAATTTCAATTTACAATCTCGTATGAAATATGAAATGAAGTCGCCTTTTATTCTTCCCGCTCTTCCTTCGTTTCGCATTTCTTCGTGTTTCATTTTTTTCTTGCAGTATTGTGTGTTAGCCAGTGTGTCTGTGTGTGTGTGGGAATTATTTGCTAGTTAACTTACAGGGATGGGAATTTGAGTTGTTGTAAAAATATTAGCAATTATTATAAAATTTTAATTTGTGTTTTGATGTAAAACAAATTCAAGAAAGGGAACTTAACTCATAGAACTTAGAACTACTTTCAAAGGCAGAAAAAGATGGTGTAGTCTATACCTCTATAGCTTTTAAGTGGATTTCTGCTAAAAGTTCGAATTTTCTTCAATTCAAACTGCCAAAGTACGTACTATTATAAACACGAATTATCCTCCAACTTTGTTATTTCCCATGAAATTGACAAATTTTATAATCACAAAACTTTATTTGTGGTTCTTTACTTCTAATTCCTCCATCTCCCATTCTCCCTCCCCTTCCCTATATTCCTATATCCTCCATTTCCTTTCCATTTCCTCCCCTAAGGACAAGGTACAATGGGTCAATTTCGACCTCCGGGTACTGTGCTTGTCTTGACCGATAGGTGCACGTCCTCTAACCTAACCTAACCTAAGACTCTGTAGTTTTAGCGCCTTGTTGTTTTTATTAACACGTTCTCGCTGCCAAGCCTAAGTTATATAAAGTCATTCCCATTGCCATTTACCTATATTTTGAATGTTACTGTTTTTACCAAATCCCCATTATTTCTTGGTAAGAGCACATATATTATCATACAAAAGACGCCGTGGTCTAGTGGGTAGATGGTTGTTGTTGGTTTATTAGACGAAAGGCCCGGGTTCGAATCCCAGGCCAGACATCAAAACGAAAATATTTCTTCGGCGACTACCTCTCAGCAGATTTCTGGCAAACGCTCTGAGAGTAAAATTGCCATGAAAAGCTCTCAAAATCTCTCGTCGGAGTCGACTTTAAACTGTAGGTTCCGCCACCCATGTATAAAATTAACGCACACAACATAAGTGCGTGTGAGAAGCTAGGTCGTAATCTGACTGAAGGGTGTTGTAATGGCCAATTATGTATTATGTAATTATTTACAAGCAGAAAACCAAAGACGAGTATACTCGTCGTTGGCAATAGGAAGGCAGAAGGACGCGATGTCCTTTTCAAAAGTCTGCATGTTATTATAATTTAAAGTAGGACGAGTCTCTGGCAGTGCGGGATACCCTATCGAAGACGAGTATACTCGTTTTTGGCAGCGAATGTGTTAAGTAAAGTCGTCCGTTCTTTTGTTTATCTGGCAGGAGGCAGGCAGGTGTACTATCTGTTGCAATTGAACTCTATAATCTACCCCCCCTTTATTGTTGCTCCCTTGTAACAGAAATCAACAACGAAAATGTAATGAGTCGCCATATGTTTCACGTTTTTGGCGAATAAGTAGGTATTCTCAGCTTTTTCTTTTCTTTTTTGCTTTTCGGCAATGTTTATAATTAAAAAAAAACAATTGAAAATAAAAACTAAAAATTATATTTTATTGTACCCGAGTATGTACTCGAATATATTTTTTTTTTTTATTATAATTTTATTGCATTAATTTTATTTCTATTTTTATTGTTTTTTTTTTTAGTATTTTTTTAGCATTTATTTTCTACGTTTTCTTTTCTTTCTCTCGTTTTTTTTATTGTTTTTGTTGTTGTTTTGTTTTTATCTTTGGAATTTCAATTTACAATCTCGTATGAAATATGAAATGAAGTCGCCTTTTATTCTTCCCGCTCTTCCTTCGTATCGCATTTCTTCGTGTTTCATTTTTTTCTTGCAGTATTGTGTGTTAGCCAGTGTGTCTGTGTGTGTGTGCGAATTATTTGCTAGTTAACTTACAGGGATGGGAATTTGAGTTGTTGTAAAATATTAGCAATTATTATAAAATTTTAATTGTGTTTTGATGTAAAACAAATTCAAGAAAGGGAACTTAACTCATAGAACTTAGAACTACTTTCAAAGGCAGAAAAAGATGGTGTAGTCTATACCTCTATAGCTTTTAAGTGGATTTCTGCTAAAAGTTCGAATTTTCTTCAATTCAAACTGCCAAAGTACGTACTATTATAAACACGAATTATCCTCCAACTTTGTTATTTCCCATGAAATTGACAAATTTTATAATCACAAAACTTTATTTGTGGTTATTTATTTAATTATTTATTTTAGAGACTGTCGAACATCTCCTCTGTAACTGCCCAGCCCTTGGTAGGTTGAGGTTAAGGACCCTTGGCAGGGCCTTCTTTGAGAGCCTCCACAGATTCATTAGCAGCTTGGGCTGGTTGAGAGGTGCTAAGGCTTCATAAGTGTAGTCGCACTCTCACCCTCTTTTGTTTTGTGTCTGTTTCTTTATGTGTAATTCCTCCGTTTTCCATTCTCCTCCCTTTACCTACATTCCTATATCCTCTATTTCCTTCCTCCCCTAAGGACAATGTACAATGGGTCAATTTCGACCTCCGGGTACTGTGCTTGTCTTGACCGACAGGTGCATGTCCTCTAACTTAACCTAACCTATTTATTTATTTATTAATTACAATACAATTACAGATTATATTCTAATTATATACGAGCTGAGTAACTTCGACCGTAAGTGTAATGTCACAGACCAGAGCCTTTCGAGGGAATCGAATCCACTATCCTCACGCTAATAGTCTACCACTAGACTACAAGGGCCTTCTTATTTGCGGTTAATTTTGCCTAATGTTTCAATTTTAATACAAAGGGCAGCTGTAGTCATCGATTACTTATCGAAGCTTATGTTTCAATGATCTCTCAGCCATGAAAAGATCGTTTTGGCATTGGCAGCAATGTCAAAAGTTCGAAATTGATGAATTGGAACTTTTATTTCATAAAGATTTTTATCAAATTTCTTAATTGCCGTCACTCAATGATTTAAGAACACTTAGAGAATGCATGTCCAAAGTGCTGTTTACATCATTAATGGCAATGAAAATGGATCAGTTACACTACGTCCATTAAGTTGTGATTTACCGAAATTACATTACAGTTGAGTATTCGTTCTCATTGGTTCAGACTTACATACATACATAATTGGTCATTAGAACCTTTAGTCAGGATTACAACCTAGCTTCTCACACCAATTATGTTGTGTGCGTTAATTTTATACATAAGTGGCGGGACCGGCAGTTTAAAGTCGACTCCGAACGACAGATTTTTACTCTCAGAGTCTTTGCCAGAAATCTGCTGAGAGGAAGTCGCCGAAGAAATATTTTTCGTTTTGATGTCTGACCTGGGATTCGAACCCGGGCTTTTTGTCTAATAAGCCAACACACTACCCACTAGACCACGGCGACTTCATGTGCATAGAACTATCTGAACCAACCTGTCCATCCCTGTTAAAAGTATTTTCTGTTTCCCTTGTTTTAGTATTTCCTTCTGTTTCGTTGTGTATTCTTTTTTTTTCTTTTTCTTCTGTTGTCTCAATTTTATTGTTTCTTTTGTTGTTCTATTGTGGTTTTTGTTTCGTATTCTTTTTTTTTTATTGTTGTTTTCAATGCAGGTGTATGTGTGTGTGTGTATTGTATTTCTCCAGTTGGAATTTTTGTTAAGAAATACAAAAAAAAAAAGAAAACAAAACAATTTATTTCCATTTTTCTCTTCTTTTCTTTGTAATTTTCTATCATGTGTTAATTTGACATTTTGTTTTGTTCACACACACTCTATCTCTCTCTTACTCTCTCTGTACGTCTCTGTTTCTTTAAACAGAGAAGAGAGTTAAACTAGTTGTATTAAGTAATTTCCAGAGTACTTATGGTACGTTGGTAAAAATTTTATCGCATGCAATAATATTTGTTCTTCTGTTTAATTTCTCTCTTGTTTGAGTCGTAACTTTAAAGGATTTCCGTTTTGTTTTAAAACTCAAGCATGAGGTTTTAACATTCCATGCATGCACATGCATATGGAGAAGGCTGCTTAAAGTTGATTAATTATCCGTATTCGTATTTAAAATTGTGAAATAAATTATAAAAACAAAACAGAAAAATTGGAAAAAATTAAAAAAATTTTTTACTTCGTATTCTATTTTTAGTTTATTTTTCCTTCACTATTTTTCCTTTTTTTTTGTTTCTCTTTTTAAGGAAATCCTTATTGGAGTAATAAAAAGAAAAACTATTTCCTTGTTGCCAAGCAGACAATTCTGCCCTCTAACTAACGACATTATAAACTTTTTCATTTAAAGTTTATTGCTTTGTTATGAAAATTGTCTGACAAAAACTTTGAATGTTTTTGGGTGTTTTTTTCTTTCACAATTGAATTTAACCCTTAAAGGGTTAGAGTACCCACCATGAAGGTAATACTTCAATGAGGCTAGGTTAGGTTAGGTTAGAGGACGTGCACCTGTCGGTCAAGACAAGCGCAGTACCCGGAGGTCGAAATTAACTCATTGTACATTGTCTTAGGGGAGGAAGGAAAAGGAGGATATAGGAATGTAGGAAAGGGGAGGGAGAATGGGAAACGGAAACGTGAAGCTTTTTTCATTTTATTTCTGGATTGATGGCACAAGTCGATTCTTTCGTGGCATTTTAATTTCGTAATTTCAAGCGGTATTTCGACAATTAATGAAATATTAACTCTTCCTGGAAATTCTTCATGTAGTAAAGCCAATATGGACTGTAGCACCGTACTGTTGAAACCACATACTGTCCATCTTTAATTGAAGGCCAAAAAAAAAAGTCGTTTATTATAGCGTTAATTGAAGTCGCCCTAGTCTAGGGTACGAAGAAAAGATCTTAACAATAAGGTGATACGAAAACTAGTCTAGCAATTTCTGCCTGTAACTAGCCATGATGGAATATGTATTAAGGCTTCAGGACTAATTGCACAATCCGAGCATTTTTTAGACACTCAGAATAACTCTCGTAATAGCACAGAAGGAGTAAAGCCTGGCTGCTATGAACATTTGACGTTGATATTTAGGGGCTTATTGTAAAGCCCCGGTTAGCCAAAAGCCCCCAAAACGTATATACGTCCACTTTTAGAATACTAGAAGCAATGAGAGCAATTTGTCGCCGTTGTCTAGTAGGTAGTTTGTTGGCTTATTAGACTGAAAGTCCGAGTTTAAACCCCAGGTCAGACATCAAAATGAAAAAAATATTTCTCCGGTGACTTCTTCTCAGCAGATTTCTATCAAAAACTCTGAGAGTAAATAAAAATTGCCATGAAGAAGCTTCTCAAAAAATCTGTCTTTCGAAGTCAACTTTAAAGTATAGGTCCCGCCACTCCTCGTATAAAATTAACGCACACAACATAAGTGGTGTAAGAAGCCAGGTCGTAATCTTGACTGAAGGGTTGTATGTTTTAAAAAAATGAATACGGCTTACTGATACATTTAGAATGTAATGGGCACCTAAGAGCAGTTATTTAGATTCTGGAAATCCCACATGCGAAAATTTTACGTCATTGCTAAGGAAATTTTTGTTTGAAAAATTTGTATTGCAAACCTGTTGCTTTAGCAAGCAATCTACGGAATTGTGATGGGTTAACCGTTTTTAAAAGATACGTTAGTGTGGTTTTTGTAGTTGGATAGGCAACTCCATGTGTAACATCCGATATAATAAACCGTACGATAGGTCCAATTGCTAAGAATGTCATGATATCATCGAATTCAAATTACAGTAAGACCCCGCTTAACGCGGGGGATACGTTCCAATAAGTTCTAGCGCTAAACGAAACGGCGTTAAACGAGGCAACCTAATACGTACATTTGTAAATACATTGCGACTTCGGAAAATAAAATCGGAACTTCATTCTATACAGGCTAACAAAAGAGCGTTGAAAATGATACATACTATACACCGTCGCGATATAGTGCACCGCTTTTGGTTGGTGCAAGGCTGTTTCATTTGCATACACCTATGCAACAAGTATCAATACAATGTGCGATTTAGGGGAATCCCAATACTACCGCGTAATACTGAAACAGCGCTAAGAGAAGCAGCGTTAAGCGGGGTCTTACTATATCTGCACTATACACTTTCTCTAATAGAAGCGATATTTCGCGATTGTGCAGCACAACCCTTGCTTACTACAGCTGTACAGACAATCTTTTCAAATTTTTTGCCCAATTTTAACAATTTTTTGCCCGATAGGTGGATATTATGACAACCATAATCCACTGTAATGCTCGAAAAATGTGACTTTTTTTTAACACTTTTTACGCGTTCTTGGTGGGTTAATGAACAATCCATATTTGCCTATAAAAAATTGATACTTCAGATGGAAGATTGATTATTAAACACTTGACTGTCTTGCCAATTGGGCGGTTTTGAAACCTCTAAATGGATAACACCGTTATAATATATGTATGCCCATATTAAAACTTTTGCCTTTTAAGGGTTAATGGCTTTTCATTGTTCTCTCACTTTCCCTTTTTCAAATAGCTTTCACTTTCCAAGAATTTTATTGTTTTTATGACTTGCTGTCATATATACAAGCCCTACAATGAAACCTTTCCCCTACTTACTCCCCCACACATTTTATTCATTCTGTTTTTCGTTTGCAATTCAACGAAAAGAAAATAATTCTAGGAAAACCATGTTAAAGGCACGCAAGTTTTTGCTCTGCTGTCTGTTTTGCCAAAAATTTTGCCAAAATTTTTTTTAAGGAATTTTTAAAGGAAATCAAATAAATTTCATGGTCGTGATACGACGAGTCCTTTAAAAACAAGGAAAAACCCCCCTTCTTCAATATGTTTAATAAAGGAATTCCCAACAATTTAAAGCAACGCTTACTTGAGAAAACAAACAAAATGACGTCAACACTACAACAAGAAAAATGTACAAAAAATTTAAATTCATTAAAAAAAAATGACGAAAATTTAAACTGGTTTTTGTTTTTTATTTTATTTTATTTTTTAATTTTGTTTTAAATTTAGAGCGCGATTGTGAAATCAATGGAAACAAGAAAAAAACAATTTTTTTTTTTCAATTTTTGTTTGAATTGTTTACCACCATTGACTGGCTTGGCTGGCTGGTTGGCCGAATATTAAATATTTTTTTTTAAAAATAAAATAAAATTAAATATTTAAAAACAAAAACTCACAACAACAACAACAATAAGAAACATGTCTGAACATGACCGAATTATGCAAAATAAACCAGACACTGTCAATGGCTACAACAAAACGGCAAAACAAAACCAAAAACGAGCCCAAGTAAAAGCAAAAAAATCACCCCAAAAATAAAGTGAAAATGAAATGCAATATCTTGGCGATTCCATCTATTTTTAACCCTCCAGAAAGAAATGTATTTCCGTCGAAATAAAAAAAACATTCCAAAACTGTTTACAACAGTGTTTTACAAAAATTATAAGCCGTTGTATGCAAAATTATTAAGAGGATGTTCAAACATACATTCACACACAAATAATTGGTCATTATAACCCTTTAGTGAGGATTAAAACCTAGCTTCTCACACCACTTATGTTCTGTAAGTTAATTTTTATATCTGTCCTAGGGTTTAAACCATGGCCTCACGTCTAATAAGCCAACACACTACCTACTAAGCTACGGCGACTACTTAAGAGGATGTATAGGGTCCGTGAAGTCGCCGTGGTCTAGTGGGTAGTGTGTTGGGGTTCAGATTCACCAGTCAACGATGAGTTATCGACCTTAAAGTTACGAGCCTCTATAATACGAATATCGGCTGGGATACGATCACCGAATTTCACTTCGACAACATCGCCCAATACCAAATCTTCGGCACGGAGTGTCAATTTCTCACCCTCACGTATAACAGTGGCGAATTGAGGAACCATATTTTTGAAAGATTCCGAAAGTCGAAAGGCCCGGGTTCGAATCCCAGGTCAGACATCAAAACGAAAAATATTTCTTCGGCGACTTCCTCTCAGCAGATTTCTGGCAAAGATTCTGAGAGTAAGAATTGCCATGAAAAGCTTCTCAAAAATCTGTCGTTCGGAGTCGACTTTAAACTGTAGGTCCCGCCACTTATGTAGAAAATAAACGCACACAACATAAGTGGTGTGAGAAGCTAGGTCGTAATCCTGACTGAAGGGTTGTAATGGCCAATTATGTATGTATGTATGTATAGGGTCCGCTAAATAACTTTTTTTTTAAATCTACTGAAAGTTCAATCCTTTCGGTTAATAATGGAAAATAATTTCATTTAAATGGCAGCCTCCGGTGGCCATATAGTAGTCTACACGATCGGTCCAATTTTTAAGCACATTATCGCTTGTGTCTAGCTGTATTACACCAATGTCTTCACAAATATTATCCTTTAAAGCGTCAATTGTCTTTGGCTTGTCGGGGCGTAACACTTATCTTTGACGGCACCCCACAAATAATAGTCCAACGGTGTCAAATCGCAGCTCCGAGGTGGCCTAACGATATCAGCTCTGCGGCTGATAATGCGATCTTCAAAAACAAGGCGCAAAACATCGAGTGTAGCTTCGGCAATGTGTCGCGTAGCACCGTCCAAATGTTGCCAATATCCTCCTCTTCAATTTTTATGAACAAAAATTCGTTCAACATGGCCCGATAACGATCGCCATTGACTGTAACGGCCACTCCTTGATCATTTTCGAAGAAAAATGGCCCAATTATGCCTCTGGACCAAAATCCGCACCAAACAGTGACACGTTTTGGGTGCGCCGGGTTTTCTGCATCAAGATTAAAATGAGAATCATCTGAAAATATGATTTTTTTTTTTTGCCAAAATCGGCGTCTTCTGGAAGTCGATCGCAGGCCCACTTTACAAAGCGAAAATGCGTATACAGAACCATATTCGGTCAGCGGAAGGATAAAACCAATTATCTGTCAAATCAGATATGAGGTAAGCGTTACCATTAACGAAATAAGCACTAGTTGAAAAAAAATGTTAGATGGCGGACCCGATACAATAATTTGTATTCGTGCATTCCATTCGAGAGCAATCGCTATTCAAAAAGTCATCTACACCACTTTGTATTCAGCATTAACGCCTAAAGAGAAAAAGTAAAGTTTCTATGGGAATTTCCGATTGCAATTGAATTGCTTGAAAGTTCTTTATTTCCTGGACATTAGATTGACCGATCAATTCTTCTCTCTATGGAGATCATAGTGGTTGTTCAAGTGAAGCTTGAAGATAATAATAGCAGGGCGCTATTATTTGTATATTTGTAGGGACAAATGGCACAATTAATCTGAGACCGCTACCATATTAATTTAAAATTGAATTCATTTACCATACCTTGCAGTACTCATAATTCAATCTGTGTTCCCAACCACCATACATACCGTTGGTCTCATGTAGAAAGGCCCTAACTCACACTTTTTTCAAATGATTTTTCTTGTGATTGCAATACATTTAACACAAATACATACACCTCCTCACAGAAATTTAATAAAAAAAATATGCGAGTTAGGGCCTTTCTACATAAGGCCAACGTTACATATATGTTTGATCTGATGATGCCTTGAAGATTTAGACTATCCAGACGATATATGTCTGCTTTTAAATCAATTTTACGACCTTCAGTATGTTTGTTCCTAGAATAAACATCGTGAAAATGTGAAATTTTCCGGATATTTTGTCACCATAATTACTAGTGAGGGCTCGGTGGTCGCTTTTGTACGTATGTAGTGTAAACGCTTATTAGACGAGAGCTCCGAGTGAAGCTGTGAAGTTTGCCATTAGAATTCGCCGTTAAACTGTATGTCCCGCGACTCAAGAACAGTCTACACTCCTTACTGAAGGGCTGTAATGGCCAATAATGTATGCAATGGACACTTGACACTCCATTTCTCCTAGCATACGAAGATAAATATATTTTACATCAGCTATGCTTCACTACTGTCATGGAATTGAAACTAATGGGCCATCAATGCTGTACAATTATTTATTAGCAGGTGCCTTCGTCATGTACGCAATATTTTCTATCGAAATATTAAGCCAAACTTTCTTTAATGAGCCTTGTACGGGTTACTACCTAACGCAAGACACTATATTGCATACAGCACGTCTTGCTCAGCCGACAAAAGCAGAAAAGCAATCGCCAAGATAGCCGCAATAAAACGCTTTATTTTATAACTAAAGAAGTTAATATAAAGTGAACCGAACGGTAGATCACAACAGCAGTCTTTTAGTTCTTCTAAGGCAGTAGACTAACTGCCATCACTTTGTTCACCTTCCGAATCTATACGACCTCGGATACCATTTCCATTAAGATTTCCGTCAATCTCGCACATTTTAAAACAATTTGGCAATTCACACGACTTTGGATCGTGTATGTTGTATTGAATATACTTGGTTGCTTGTGAATGATAAATGCAATGCTGTATTGTGTATTTTGTATTCCAAATATAATTTTTTGGCATTCACACAATTTGATAGCACGAAACCAATATAATTTTTAAAAACATATGAAAAAATGTGTATAAATGGATCAATGTTAATACGAAAATTATTAACCACAAGCATATGTACACTGCTGTACAATCGTCCAACAATACACTCAATACAACGATACAATGGCTTCTGTGAATTGACCAAATATATTCTGAATTTCATTTGGGTATTGTAGGCATTTTGGTGAGTGAGATATGGCGCAAAATTAACTCTATATCATGACTGGGGTTGGTAAGGTTATAGTTGACCTTTGCATAACGTTTTTTTTTTATTTATCCTTTAGTGCCCGACTTGAGTTTGCAGGTCCACCGATCTTTATAATTTTTTTTCTAAAAAATTTCTTAACACAAATGTGCTTATATTTCGTTGTAAAACTTCTAGGGTTTTTCCTTACTAGAGTGATATAAGTCTGCCATATGGCACCCCATATCTAGGGAAATAATTGCTTTTTGTAGCCCCAACTTAATCAGTTTTTTTTAAAACATTAATAAAACTCTGCTTTTAGCTTTATTTTTAGAATTCCTTTCTGTTTTGAACGAAGCATGCATTAACACAGAGTTTGTTATTGCAAAAACCATGGCCTCTCCCTAGAACAGTTGGATAATTTATCTTTTTCGCATGCATAGCCAACAAGCACGTGACACTTAATTAACCCGCGCTGGGTATGTGTCTGTCAATTATTTCTGCCACATTTTTACCTTCAAATTATTGGCAAAAAAAATTTTTTTTTCTCCTGATGTTGTTGTTCTTGCTGTTGTTGTTGTATGATGTCATTTTATGCCATAATATTTAGCAGTATCTCTCCACAATAATGTACGCAATAACAACAACAACAACAATGTCAAGGTCATTATGAATACATAAATCTGAAAGAAAAAAATCAAAATCATGAACAAAATCATTAAAAAAAAACAGAACAGAACAGAACAGTAGAGTACAGCATAAATGACATAAACGGCTAATAAATAAATAAATAAATATGTATGTATGTACATATGTATGTATGTATTGTATGTACAATGAATGACAACAACAACAATAATAATAAACAAAAAAAACAAAAACAAAACTTAACAACATTATGAAAAATGTGTCAATATAATGAAAACTGAAATGTGGCAGCCAGATTATAAAAAAAAAATTACAACAACATTGATATGAAATAGACGCCGAGATTCTATGCAAAGTAGTACCAGAAGTCACGATTTTATGACAATTAAAAACAACACGAGAAAAATTGCATTTGACAACTGAAAAAAGAAGAAAAAAAATTATTTTTTTGTGTTTGTGAAATCATCAGAGATTATTCAGAGACAGAGAGAGGGAATAGTTGACGACTATAAAGAAATGCTATAAAGAAGAATTATAAACGGATTCTATACGGGCCACGTGAATTTTAATTCTGTTTGAGGTTAGGTTGTGGTATACCCATCTTCACAGATGGGTCTAAGTTAGGTGGATGTACAGGTGCTGGGGTTTTCTATAGGGAACTCGGTCCTGAACTCCACTTCAGGTTGAATAATGACTGCAGCGTTTTTCAGGCGAAGATTTTCGCAATACTGAAGGCTATTAAGGCCATAGCTAGTGGCCCATCTTCGGATTCGGAATCTTACATGATCTTCGTTGACAGTCAGGCTGCCCTTAGGGCCATTGCGTCGGTCTGGTGCAAATCACGGCTCGTTCGCGAGTGCAAAGAGTCGTTGAGGAGTTTTGGACCAGACCGTATCCGTCTATGCTGGGTTCCGGGTCACAGCGGAATACTGGGCAATGAGACGGCGGATGCCCTCGCTAGGTTAGGTTCGCTTTCAGGTGGCGATTTGACAGTTGGTCGTGATCCCCCAGTCTGCCAACTCTATGGTCAGGAGGGAAGAGCAGAGGCGTTGGGGGAACGGATCGGATTGTTCAGTTTCTAGGCGTCTATGGTCTGCTGTGGACAGCAAGAGGACAGAGTGGCTGCTGGGCTTGGGTAAGGCCAGCTTAAGGTTGGTTATCGGTTTTATGACTGGGCACTGCGAGATTAGGTCGTTGACGGGGATCTGGAACAAATCCCAGCCGGACTATTGCAGGGTATGTTGCGATGAGGAGGAATTGGAGACTGTCGAACATCTCCTCTGCTACTGCCCAGCCCTTGGTAGGTTGAGGTTGAGGACCCTTGGCAAGGCCTTCTTTGAGAGCTTGAGTTCTGTGTCGAGAGCCGACATCAAGGCTCTTCGCAGATTCATTAGCAGCCTGGGCTGGTTGGGAGGTGCTAGGGCTTCATAAGTGTAGTCGCACTTCCAACCTCTTTTGTTTTGTGTATGTTTCTTTATATGTAATTCCTCCGTTTCCCATTCTCCCTGCCCTTACCTACATTCCTATATCCTCTATTTCCTTCCTCCCTTGGTTAGGTTAGAGGACGTGTACTTGTCAATTCTGACAAGTACAGTACTCGGTGGTCGAATTGACCCATTGTACTACGTGCTAGCTTCTCACACCACTTATGTTGTGTGCGTTAATTTTATACATGATTGGAGGGACCTACAGTTTAAAGTCGACGCCGAACGACACATTTTTTTGAGAAACATTCCATGGCAATTTTTTACTCTCAGAGTTTTTTCCAGATATCTGCTGAGAGGAAGTCACCGAAGAATTATTTTCAAGTTTTCGTTTTGATGTCTGACCTGGGATTCGAACTCGGGTCTTTCGTCTAATAAGCCAACACACTACCTACTAGGCCACGGCGACCTCCTCCCCTAAGGACAGTATAAAATGGGTCAATTTCGACCTCCGGGTACTGTGCTTATCTTGCACCGACAGGTGCATGTCCTCTAACCTAATCTAGAAGCCTATTCCCTTCTTATCGCCGTTTATAAAGCATCTGCGCCTTGAATCCATTTGATCTAGAAGTCGGCCTGGTATCAGAGTTTTGCATCCCGCTCTATAACTCCACATTAAGAGAGTATCCATTTAGTATTTCAATTATAGCCTGGTGGATTTGATTGACCCATTTCCCTATCATAGTCTGATGACGATAAACTGTAAGTGCTGTCTACTTGTATGCCATTTAAGACTTGACCAACACACAACACCCACTAAGGCTAAGTAGAGTGCAAACAGAAGACAATCATCAATAAATTTCAGAGTTAATACAGCACAATAAATAAAATTACAAATTAAATCCACCCACATTCAATATAAAAACCAAAACCAAGAAAAAACCAATTTAAATTAATCGCGGAATACGATTTAAATAAATTAATAATTAATCCACACAAGCATTTAATTATACTTGATGCGGCGGCGAACGTTTTTATTAAGATGCCTTCTGTAATTTATGTACGATATAGTGTTTCATTGTAAGAAAAATCGCTTAAATTATTAATATAGGGTATATAAATAAATATATACTACATATGTACATATGTATGTATGTATTGTGGGTTGCAAATAACGCCTCTTGAAGTTGAATGACTTTTCAAAGTGTTTTGACACACTCCTCGTATACGAGAACATACATGCGTAGCGTACGTTTGTTTTGTAAGATTTAAGTCAGTAGAGCTTCTACTTAGTAGAGTGAAGGATTTCTTAAGAAAAAACACTGAATTTCTAAGCAATAATTAGTGAACTTTAATTAGCATACATGGGCCAAAGACCATAATCATCACCACCGGACGACAAAAACACCCAAACATCCAAGCAATTTATATTGACACTCAAGCGTTTGTTTTTCTTTTGAAGTGACCAAGTTTAAGAACAAATATTTTTAAAAGAGATTTTTGTATTATTGTTGTTGTTGTTGTTATTATTATTGCTTAATAAATAATTTTTTGTTTCTTTTTTTTTAAATTCCAAACAATATTCGTCGCCTTCTTGCTCCCCCTGTCTCTTGCTCTCTATGTTTAATGACATCATTTCCATAATATTATGGATGGATGGCTGGCATTGTTTTGCTATTTTTTGCGTTTTTTTTATTTCTTTCGAGTAAAAAATAGTAAATCTAAGCGGTTTTACGTTTATTGTTTCAGGTAGTAAATGTTTTTGTTTTTCTTTTTTTTTTTATTACTTTTTAAAGGGGCCCCCCCCCTATATTTATTGCTTTTTTTCTAAATTTCTGAATACAAAAAATCTTTTGTTTGTTTAACAAAACAATTTCAAAAAAAAAATTAAAACTGGACTTTGTTTTTTGAATACTGAAGTTAAATAAGAGTTAAAAACGAAGAAAAACTTTTGAAATCAAATTTTTTTTTGTATAAATTTTGTACAAAGTGAAATGGGCTAAAAACATAGCAAGAACTCAAACCTCCGAACTCCTATCTAGTATTACTATTTTTCTGAATGCAATAGATCAAAATGCTTTTGTAAGCTTGTATATAATAAAATGAACTGTCACTGGAATAAATCTGTCAGCTGTCAGACGAGCGGTTTACAAATGATAACAACCTGAAGTTGGTTGCAATATATATCAGCCATAGAAGTCATTGTGAGGTGTTTTGTGACTTAGAGTGTGCCTACACAGAGGCCAGTGTGCAATTACAACTCGTATGTGATTCCTAAGGTGGACACTGATTAAGTTTTACCCAAATTTTGTTCTACGTATGCATAATCATAGCCGGTCAGATTTGTCTGTAAATATAAGTGGTTTATAGGACCATTTTTTTTTTGTTTTTTGCATAGAAGCATAGTTTGTTTGAGACAATTTCTTTACCAATACGCAGAGGAATCCCATATTCACGTATGAATTCATTGGAGTTTACTGTTACAAGAGTCTTTATTAGGGTATAAACTTCACTTGTTTTGCCAACATATCGGGTGGTCACTGGATGATGTAGTTTACAGAGCAAGCTGTTGATATGGTCTTCATTAGGCGCCTCAATTACTGGGTTTAATGATTTCTTTCTTTTCTGCAGGGCCAACGACTGAATTAAAGCAGTTGGTTTGATTTCAAAGTCATATCGACACCTTCGTTCTATAACATTCTAAGTCGAAAAAGTGTATTTTGAGTTATGTACTCTCAAAGTTTTCACACGCCATACGACTATATCTGAAGTGTAAGTAGATTTTTCTCTATAATTTCGGAACGGATCGGCCAATCTTAACTAAATTTTGGCAGTATTTAAATTAGAAAGGTTATAAGTGTACTTAGAATGAAGGCGCCGATATAATCAGCCCCATATTTTTGGTAGTGATACCTCAGTTTAGGTCTGTTGGTGTCTTACAACACTGAAGAGCGGTCGCAGTTACAATAGTTATGGATTGTATCTTCGTGTACGTTAGAAATCGCCGTGGTCTAGTAGGTAGTGTGTTGGCTTATTAGACGCAAGGCCCGGGTTCGTATCCCAGATCAGATATCAAAACGATAAATATTTCTTCGGCGACTTCCTCTCAGCAGATTTCATTCGGAGTCGTCTCTCGGAGTCGACTTTAAACTGTAGGTCCCGCCCACTCATGTATAAAATTAACGCACACAACATAAGTGGTGTGAGAAGCTAGGTCGTAATCCTGACTGAAGGGTTGTAATGGCCAATTATATATGTATGTATCTTCGTGTTCCTGTTTAGTTTGCTGTCCAAAATGATTCCAAGATAATTGACATTATTAGATAGAGGGTATAGAGCCGTTCCCTTGATACGAGGGGTAGTAAATTGAGGTATATTGTTAATTCTTGTGGACAACAGTAGTTCCACGCCAAATCTCGTGCAATGTATTCCGCATTTATTTGGACATTGGTGGCGTATGTAGTTTTATTTGTTTGATAAAACAATATCGTACGTTTTAGTCATCATACTAGAATTAAATTAAGACTTAAAAATTTGCGGAAATAACTCTAAGTATGGTTGTGGAACTCATAACAATCACAATCAAAATAATCGTATAATCGTGCCCCGATTATACGTTCGTATGGTTGTGGAACTCATAACGATCACAATCAAAATAATCGTATAATCGTGCCCCGATTATACGTACGTATGGTTGTGGAACTCATAACAATTACAAAATAAATAATCGTATAATCGTGCCCCGATTATACGTACGGATGGTTGTGGAACTCACAACAATCACAATCAAAATAATCGTATAATCGTGCCCCGTCTTTCGATAAAATTAATCGTTATTTGGGTTTAAACATTTTCATCCATTGAGTAGAAAAACTTTATTTTTCTTGTCACCCAAATTCGTTTCCAAAATTCCTTGAATTCTTCATATCTCCAGCAAAATTTTCTGTTGAACGAAAAATAAGTTCAAAAACCTAGAAATTTAAAGCAGCAGGAAAGTTTGTAATTCGTTTTCCGCGAATTAAATGAAATTGCGTATGAAATAAGTCCAACAAACAAAAAAAAGGAAAAGAAATCAAAATTCCAAAGAATTTATCACACCATACCACACATACACACACATAGACCTCAGACTCTTTGCAAGAAAAAGTCCAAATAACTGTGAAATTCCCCAAAAAAACGAAACAAAAATATTGAATGGCATGAACGATTACAAGATTTGTATTCCGCTTCTCCACGTTTGTATGTACAAAACGGCACGGACCGTGATATCTTTGAAAAGCTTAAAGGCATGTGCTTGCTTGCTTGCATGCATACTGTGGCTGGCTGGTTAAGCAAATGAGTGAAGGCATGCGATAAAAGCCACTCCTTCGATAAACAGCAGGCAGAACAGAAATGAAAAATAAAGCATACGATGGATGCAATGGATTAAACGATTCAAAAAATGTTTTATAAACTGCTCTTTCGATCTCTTAACACTACCACTACTACTACAACTAAGCCTAAATACTCTTTATTTTGAGTAAATAATTTTGCTTCACTCTCTTTAACTCATTCTGAAATTAAACCATTGAGCGTTTGAGGCTCCCTAACCGGCTAATAGCTTTACAAAACACTTGTTTATCGTATCGCATTACGTGTGTGTGTGTAGTAGTGGTAAACTGCAGCTTAAATACGTACATGCATACATACATACATAGTTTGGTAGGCAACTTGGCCCTAATGGGAGCATTCCATTATCATCATCCACATTACATACCAACCAACAACATCAGCCATCATCTCCCCCTACAACTTAACTTGGCTTAAATGTTTGCTTTCTGTTTGTGTGTGTGTGTGTGTTCGTAATTCTTGGTAAAATGCGTATGAGTCATCAATGTTGTTTTAGCTTTTGGCATACGTTTGTCGTGTTTTTTCTTTATTTTTTTTCTTGTTGTTGTTGTTTTTGTAATTGTAGTTTTTTTTGCTGTTGCTACTGCTCTTGTTGTTGGGGTTTTTCGTATTTCATTCATGAATGAATTGGTCTCTGAATGAATTTGTTTTTTTTTCTTCTCTTGTTTTTCGTTGTTTTTGTTGTTTCAATTTCAACTGAAAAACAAGGTGGCATAAGAGCTTTTGTAGTACTTGAGCATATCGGTTGTAGAATAAATTGTAGATTTTGCTTATTAGTGGCATGACTTGTCAATTTTATTTGCAATTTATCGTTCGTTTATTGGATTTTTTTTTTGTTTCATTAAATACGTGTGATTAGAGGTATGAATTCTTTAAAAACAATTGAAAAAAAAAACAAACAAATTCAGGTTTTCAGTGAATATTTTTATTTAAAGAGAACGTGCAATATGATTTTGTCAAGCAGTGTTCTGTTATCATCTCTATGAATTACATTTCATTTTCAATAAATTAAAGCATTTGATCTTGTAAATTTATTCAATGAATCGTCTCCACAGTCCAATACCTTAAGACCAGTACCACAAGCTACTTATATGTGCTGGATCATGGCACGAATGCTTGTGCCATTCTTTCTACACAAATTAATACTGATTTCATCCAGCCAAAGCCCAAACTTTTGCATTCTGTTGTCTTTACTTAGCTATGTTAGGGTCCTAGCCTGTTAGTATCCCAGCTTAGCATGAATTCTTCGAAACTGTTATTATTGGATATGAAGTCACCGTAGTTTAGTAGGTAGTGTGTTGGCGTATTAGAAGAAAGGCCCGAGTTTAAATCCCAGGTCAGAGATCAAAAGGAAAAAATATTTCTTCGGCGACTTTCTCTCAGCAGATTTCTAGAAAAAACACTGAGAGTAAAGAAAATTGCCATGAAAAAGCTTCTCAAAAAATCTTTCGTTTGGAGTCGACTTTAAACTGTAGGTGCCGCCACTCATAGATAAAATTAGCGCACGCACCATAAATGGTATGAGAAGCTAGGTCCTAATCCTGATAAGACATTGTTTCTCAGCTGTCCTGTTAATTTTATTAAAGCACAGATTTTGTTTAAATCGTCTGTAGCTAGACAACTTCTGTTAATAATTTGTGGATGCCTAGAACAAAAGTCGATCAATGGCATAAAAAATATTCAATTTTCTTTTACACTTCCTCATCATTACGACTATTGCAGATATCGCCGTGTATTTATCTTCTTCTATGGCTTTTAATTCTTACCTAATTGATCATAACAACACTTTAGTCTCGATTACAACCTAGCTTCTCACACCATCCATGTTGGGCGTGTTAATACATACATAATTGGTTCTTACAACCGTTCAGTTAGGATTACGACCTAGCTTCTCACACCACTTATGTTGTGGGCGTTAATTTTTATACATAAGTGGCGGGACCTACAGTTTAAAGTCGACTTTGAACGACAAATTTTTGAGAAGCTTTTTCATGGCAATTTTATTTACTCTCAGAGTTTTTGCCAGAAATCTGAGAGAGAGGCAGTCGCCAAAGAAATATTTTTTCACAATTTTGTTTTGATATCTTGGGGTTTGAACCTTGGCCTACTAGACTACAGCGACTACAATACGATAGATTTTTGGGGAAACTTTTCACAGCAATTTTATTTAACCTTAGAGTTTTTGTTAGAATTTTTGGACAATGTTGGACAAGACCCTTTACAATGTCTACCAGGGCGGAGGCATTGTTCGATTTTGTATACATTTTTAATTGAATTTAATGAAATAAAAAAAATAAAACTATTGGAAGGAATTCCCTGAATATTCATTCATTTAAGAATTACAATACAATTACAAATTATATTATATTCATGTACGAGCTGAGTAACTTCGACCATATGCCCGGTGTAGAGTCATAGACCAGAGCCTCTGGTGGGAATCGAACCCACGACCCTCACGCTAATAGTCTAGCACACTACCCACTAGACTACCAGGGCGCTCGTCGCTGAATAAATTATTATTTAAATATAATATCTTTTCGTCTTGTTCGAGATATCTGAACCAGGTGTTGAACCACAAGCTCTTGTCTAATAAGCCAACACCCTAAGACAACTTGAAATATTTTTGGTTTTTAAAAACAAAAATTTCCTATTATTTCGCGGAATCTGCAACCATATCCATTAATTGTGGACTTTTATCTGTTTTTCTTTATTTAAATAAATCCTAAACATGATCTAATATATCAGTGGAAACATCTCATGGTTCTTGAAATTACCTTTAGCCACTTCTATTGGTATGGAAACATTCTTAAAAAATTAATGGATTTATGATATCCTTTGGAATAATGGCAAAATATAGCTTGGCCTTGCTTTTCCGATGGACTGAATTTCTTAAATAGGAATGTATGAAGACTGAGTAGGTCTAATGCCTGTAAAACATTTCCAAAATATTGCTGGTAACAACAAATTAAATATTTACAATGCACTGTGATTACTTTATTTGGTTTCATCTAACAGATAAATCCTAAAGAATTTATTGTATAGGAAGTCATTAGTGTACTAAGCATTAGATAAATTCTAGTTATGAGTTCGACAATCACTCTTCTACTTTTTAGCATGCAGATCATAAGAGAACGTCTTACACGGTTTTACTTATTTTCTGTTTGGCAACTTCTAGAACTTGTTATTGTTTTTTCTAATATCTCTTATAGTGTTTCTATGTTGTTATATTATTTGAATTTTACCTTATTCCCACAATTTCTTAAGTATTTTGTTTTTCAGGTTTAAAAATTTAATCGATTTGCCTTATCTTTCCAACAATATTTTTTCCAATAGTTTTTTAATGCATGCATTCATTTAAAGTACTGTAGTGTTACTACAAACTAAAATACGTACTTGTTTACACTTTTAAAATTCACGGTAACAACAAATACAACAACAATAATTACAACAATATTTTTTTTTTTTTATAATGAATTTCATTTACTCGTAGTTGCTTATTAAATATTTACTTTTAATATGTTCTTCTTCTTCTTTTTCTATTTGCCAGTATTTTTTTTTTTTTAATATTTTTTTGAGGTAAACAATTAATGCTTTTTATTTTATTTCTTACCATATTTGGCAATATTTTTTTAAATATTTTTTTTTTTTTGTATGTAGAGTT
The DNA here is from genome assembly GCA_014635995.1 of Sarcophaga peregrina. Taxonomy (NCBI): domain Eukaryota; kingdom Metazoa; phylum Arthropoda; class Insecta; order Diptera; family Sarcophagidae; genus Sarcophaga; species Sarcophaga peregrina. Next base: position 25,548,050 of record CM025789.1, on the reverse strand, counting down.
GCCAATATTTGCTATTCTATAGCACAACAAACGTGCCGCAACAATTGCTGCTCATCATAATGGTTTCAATGGCTGCCATGATGGCCTTAACTGCATTTTTCGCCATACCACTTGGAGAATTCATTCGTCTATTTAAACAATATTTTCTTGTGATTCTTCTTCTTCTTTTGCTTGTTTTATTGTTCCATTCAATTATCATCAGCATTGAATTTTTATTTCTTGGAATTTTCACTTCTATAGCTTGGCTGCACTGTTCTCTTCTCTGTCCTTAATATTGTTTTGTTTTCATTGCCATTGCATTGCATCGTTTTGTTGTTATTTTTGCTGTTATTGTCTCTTAATATTGTGAGAGGCGAGAGAGAGAGAGTTTGTGTATGTGCGTGTGTGTGTGAAAAAACTATTGTTTTTTTGTTTTCTATATTGGCAACCAATTTGTTCACGTTTTTGTGTTATAAACATTGTAATAATAAAGAGTAGGTGCCTGGGTGTGTGTGTGTGATGGCGTTTAAATGTCATTTTCCTTTATTTTTTTTTCTTGTTTTGTTTGTTTTTGTTTTCATTTTAAGGGAATTTCCGTTTTTTCGTCTTCTTCTTCTCCTTCTTTTGCTTTCGCCATTTGTAAAGCGAAATAGCGGTTTCTCTCTCATGCCATTTTGAATTTTAATTTCGTATACGATTGAACGTAAATATTTTTGTTTTTGTATGTCTGGTTGGTTGATTTTTCTTAGAAATCTTTTGAAATGAGTTTTTTCTCTCTTTTTTTTAATAAAAAATATTCTCTTTTTGCTTGTATTTTTTAATTTGATTTAATTTATGCACATTTTATTGTTTTTTTAAATTATATTTTTTTATTTTATTATTGTGGTTCAAAATAGTGTTTTTTATACGTACTAATTATAAGCAGAAAATCCCTCTTAAAATCAACCACAACGTAATAAGGTTATTAGCATTGAAATGAAAAAAAAAAAACAAAAAGAAAAGGAAAATTATATTATAGAGACACGTTTTTATTATAAATTTTATACAAAAAGTTTTTAAAAGTAAAAGTATTTGCATTAAAAAAATTAAAAAAAAAATATCAACAATTAGACAGCGGATCTATGCACCTTTCTTTATTGAAATGTAATAGTGGTTCGTTCGAGAAGGTTAGTAAGTGGTCGGTAGATGGTTGTATTAGCCAAAATGCAAAAGGTGGATTTGCAGGTTTCACTTGGCTAGAGAACATCATATGACCCTTAGAGTACGGAGTGGGGTAACTTAGCTCCCCCAATCTTCGTTTTTTTCAACAACTTCGCAAATACAAAATTTTTTTTGGTCTTAAATTAATGCGTTTTGTTGTGATAATTAAAAATAAAAGCGAAATACTAATAAAATGCCAATGTTTTACTTTAAAATAATATTTTTTAGTAATTTTATGCAAACATAAAGACATAAAAAACCCATTTTTCTTTGGAGGACTTTAGTAACTCCACTCCATAGTTTATGTCAGAAATCGAGCTTCGTACTCTAAGGGTTAAAATTCCATTATCCTGTAAACAGTTATCTGCGTTTAATAATAATTAAAAATGCGAAAAATTTTCATTGTATTGGAAAAGGCACTGGATAGGAAAAAATTTAATCCTCATATATATAGATACACTGAACGCCAAAAGTGTAATTCGAAAACTTTTTATCGTATTGGAAAAGGATAGGAAAAAATTTAATCCGTATAAATACATTCAGTGAGCGCCAAAAGTGAGTAAACACCTCTGAAATAATTTATTTTCTTAGGATAGAGAGAAAAGTAAATGGGAATAGTCGAATAAACAGTTCGAAAAAATAAAAACGTTTATTTATTAAATACTTATAAAATGTTAAAATAAAAACAAAATTATTGTGCTACAAGTATATTTTTTATAATAGAAAATTTGAGATTATAGTGGGTGTTGACTCACTTATGACGCTCAGTGTACCTAATAGACCAATTAGAACCCTTTAGTCCCGACTACGACTTAGTTTTTCACACCGTTTATGTTGTAGGTGTTAAATTTGCACATGAATGGAGGGGAACCAACAGAATAAAATCGATATCGAATGACAAATTTTTGAAAAACCTTTCTGGGCGGTTTAATTGAATCTTAGAAATTTACTGAGAGGAAATTGCTGAGGAAATATTTTTTCATGTTTGGTTTTTGCTGGAGATGTCTGATCTGATCGTCGAGACCTTATGTCTAATAGGTCAACACACTACCTATCCCTTTTCCTGTGATGCATAGCAGGGTGGTTTCATACGCTTGTGGATAACATGGGCAGGGAAAAAGCTACTAGACTACGACAACTACAGTCCACTTGCGATTAATTGTGCTAAAATGGAATGAAATCGCCCATTTCTAAAGTGGTTGATCGTTTACAATAGTATCGCATAAATAAGATCATGGGCGAAGCAAAATAAAAGTTCGCAAATGAAGGCAAGGTCAGATTATATAGCTAGATGTGTAATTCTATGTGACTGATAAGATTGAAAGGAAATTGTTTATTATGAGCTTCTAAAAACAAGTTAAACGCATGTTTCTTATCTCTACTATCAACTTGACATCTCCAGAACGTACATATCTATCTGATGACCCGTAAGAATCTGAGATAACTTGGCTGGAAAGTATTTTTTAATTCCTAATGTGCTTAAAACAACTTTCCATCAATTAAGGATTGTGTCAACCCGCCGTACCGGTAGACGTCAGACTCCTCTTTATCAACAACAACTTCAAGCAAACAATTGCATTAGAAGACTGTTCAATAATCTTCTATAATTTGGCTGGAAAATCTTGATGCATTCACCATATTGCTCTGTGGACACATACAAACTAAACTTACAACAAAATTTACATGACGTACGGTAAACAAAATTATACAAACAAATACTTATGGAAATAAGGAAAACAAGGATCAAAAATACATTAATAACATTATAAATAAAACGAAGAATAAGGCTGTTAAGCAATAATAATTAGTCAGTCAAGGGAACTAATTTTAGATTGCTTGATATGATATACCAAGTTCAGTATGTCAAAATCTTGTTGATCATATGCTTAGACAATGTGTACCAGTTCTTAAGACCTACAAAATATTAACCATTCTAAAAGGACAAACTACAGTCAAACCCGGTTATAACGAACTCCGTGGGACCAGAAAAAATAGTCCGTTATAGGTAAAGTTCGTAATAAACGGTGTGAAGTCATAGAAGAAAATATAAAATACAAAGAATTTTTTTTCATTTATTAAAAATAAAAAGTATTTTTTTTTTATTAAAAACCAAAAATTTGTGTGAATTCTTTTCATTTAGCAGCTGATTAAAGATATTGAGTTATAATTTAATGCTGCCATATTAAATAAAAGTAAAGACTACTGCCACACTTTAAAGTTTTTTCGGAGGGTTCGTTATAAAAAAAAAGGTAAAATGTATGAAATTTAATTACGGGGACCAAAGTAGTTCCTTTTAACCGGGAATTAGTTATAAACGAGTTCCTAATAAACGAAGTTTCTTGTATGAAAATTGTTATTAAAACGTTGTGACATGAAAATATGTACGTAATAACCGTCGCCGTGGTCTAGTAGGTAGTGTGTTGGCTTATTAGACGAAAGGCCCAGGTTCGTATACCAGGTCAGACATCAAAACGAAAAATATTTCTTCGGCGACTTCCTCTCAGCAGATTTCTGGCAAAGACTCGGAGAGTAAAAAATTGTCATGAAAAGCTTCTCAAAAATCTGTCGTTCGGAGTCGATTTTAAACTGTAGGTCCCGCCACTCATGTATAAAATTAACGCACACAACATAAGTGGTGTGAGAAGCTAAGTCGTAATCCTGACTGAAGGGTTGTAAAGGCCAATTATGTATATATGTTATGTAATAACCAAGAATTCGTTATAACCGAGTTCGTTATAAACGAGTTTGACTGTATATTGAAAAAAAAAAGAAAAAAAATTGTGTGTCCCTATATTTTTTTTTTCTAGGGCTAATTTTTATTTCAATTTGAATTGAATAAAAATATAAAATGGAATTATAAAACCGTAATTAAAAAAGATTTTGTAATACATAAACTTTGAATGAATTTCTTACTTACTTTCGTATTAAATCTCTGAGTGTGATAATGGTGTCCTTATTATTTTTCTCATCACTGTAATAATAAAACAATTTACAATTCTGGTTATCTATGGGCCTGGTTTTTACGACTTTATACTTTTTAAAATTGCAAAAATCAATTAATATCTCTTCATTTTGTAAAATTAATTAATTCCACGTATTGCACAAAGTTAAGAAGAACAAAAAAAAAACGATTTTTTTTTAAATAAATATGACAAGAGTTAATGACATTTCAATGTCACTTTATGGCCAATATACGTACATTTTTTTTTTAATTTCATGCCTCTTTAAATAATAAATATTCTGATAACAAAATTACACACAACAACTTAAACACAAAACGGCAAAAATGGTTTTTGACAACGGAAATGTGCGAAAAACAAAAATTCGCAAGCAATTCGAATGTCTTTAAAGCAGAAGCAAAAACAAAAAAAAAACGCAATTTCCGTTCAAGCCAAAAGGATTTAACAATTTAAAAACGGAAAACTTTAATTATTATTTTAAAAAAATAACAAATAATAACAACAATAACAAACAAAGAAATGTTTAATGAATTATTGAATATGTATGTACGTACATATGTATGCATGTATGTACGTATGTACCGGTAAAAAAATAAATGAATTTTCGTTATATTTTTAGACATTTACATCAACACCGTTTGGTTTTTTGTGGTTTGATAAAAAATTTTATTTTATTTTTTTTTGTTTTTAAATCAAGATAAGAATTCAAAATCACTTTAATGCCTCTAACTTAGACTACCCGTTCTCTGGGAGGACGGAGGTCTAGTCAAAGGCCTGTAGTTTGTTTTCGTTTTCTTGTTTTATCAGTTTAAAGTTGCATTAATTTTAGAAGGAAATTTAAATTAAATCATGCGTAATTCTATACAAATACGGAAATGTTTCTTTATTTTTCGCCTTTTTCTTATTTATTTTACATGAAGTCATACTCAATTTTTATGAATTTTTCATGAAATTTTAAGTGACACGCAGTCTAGCTATGGACAGATAATATTGTTTACTTTTGAGAAACCAAGTTAGACGATTTCAAATTCATTCAAATGCTTTCTTTAATAACAAAACGTAGGGCAAAAGGAAGTTTTTTTTTTCACTTTAACTTTTACTGGCATACAATATGAACCTACTCTTATAGGTCATCATTACGGCTTTTGCTCCTTTTACGACTAATGCCTAGTATCTTATGAATTAAGAGGTACTGGCTCATTCGTTTACCGATCGTATGTCTAACCAGATTTAACAGATCATTACATTACAGATCATACAGAGGTCCTATGTTCCCTAGAGGAGTAAAAGAGTCTTATAGATAGACGCAAGAGCTTTGTCTTTACTTCGGGCTTCATATATTGTACAATTTCTAGCGGTCCGGTAAAAGTACTTCCTTGTGTGGCTTTTAACCAGCGTGACTTCTAGACCTCTCGCAGCTTCAACTCGAAGGGTATTCAATTTATTTGCTTGTTGACATTCTACTCCCTTTCGGAGCACAGAATTTTGGTTTCTTATAGTCAGAAACTTCAAGGTCCTGACTATACATACATACATACATTACAATCCTTCAGTCAGGATTACGACTGAGCTTCTCACACCACTTATGTTGTCGGCGTTAATTTTCTACATAAGTGGCGGGACCTACAGTTTTAAGTCGACTCTGAACGTAAAATTTTTTAGAAACTTTTTCATGGCAATTTTATTTACTCTCAGAGTTTTTGCCAGAAATCTGTTGAGAAGAAATCGTCGAAGAAATATTTTCATATTTTCGTTTTAATACCTGCTCTGGGATTTGAACTCGGACCTTTCGTCTAATAAGCCAACACACTACCTACTAGACTACGGCGACTTCTGGTTCAGGTTATATGGTGTATATTTCAAAACTTCCCACCCAAACTCTCTCCCTCTCTGGGACTCTCTATGTTCAAGAAAAGTGTATGTGGTCTGACGTTGATCAATTCTTTTCAATTCTAGGCGTTTTTTTTATATAAAACCAGCACTCAGGGGATGACCCTTACTCATGCAGTGCATTGTGTAGGTTTTTTTAGCAAAGATGGCAAGAGGGAGGGAAGATGCGAAGATGCCATTGTCTTAATCATTTAATTGTTGGCAATACATACATAATTGGCCATTACAGTCTTCAGTCAGGATTACGACCTAGCTTCTCACACCACTTATGTTGTATGCGTTAATTTTTTACATAAGTGGCGGGACCTACAGTTTAAAGTTGACTTTTCATGGTTGAAGCTTTTCATGGTAATTTTTACTCTCAGAGTCTTTGCCAGAAATCTGCTGAGAGGAAGTCGCCGAAGAAATATTTTTCGTTTTGATGTCTGACCTGGGATACGAACCCGGGCCTTTTGTCTAATAAGCCAACACACTACCCACTAGACCACGGCGACTTAGCAATAGAGATCAGAATTAATCGCATGAATATGTAGGAACTCATGACGAAGAATTGCCTTCCAATCTGACACTTAACTTTACCTTACCTGGCTTATTCAATTTTGGCTGTGCTAATGTCTGCGAAGATTCACCTTGCTTAACCTTGCTTTTCTTTATATTATTATCGGTTCTGGATTACATTTCATCTCCGGCATTCATACGATTCTGAAATTGTACGAGTTCTTCCGTTTTTAGCAGTGAATCGCAAATAGAAATTCAGTTCCTTAAATTTTTTTCATTGCTAACTCATGAGATACTCAAAAAACGTGCTTGGATACACAACTATATCCAATTGATAACTATTTGAAAATGAGTAACTAGGTCCCGAGCATTTAGTAGCTAATGTATGTGTCAGCAGTCTCTCCTAATTTTTTCCACGATTGTATCGATTCTAGTGAAAGGGCGATCTAAACTATCATTTCGCTGATTTTCTTCTAATTATGATATCGTCTCTGTAAACTTTACAAATTTTTTTTAGTAGCTTTACGCTCTTATCGCAGTATATTTACTTACTTGGTTGGTCAAACCTAGTTTCTCAAATTACCCGTGTTGTGTTATATCCATAAATGGCGGGACCTACAATTTAATAACGAGCAGGAACAGATAGATTTTTGATGAACTTTTCATGGCAATTTAATTTTATTTTTTTTTTTTTATTAACCAAGCACTCCGGGATGACCCTACTCCATGCAGAGCTATTGCTACAGGTTTAGCAAAAGTGGTAAAGAGGGAAGATGGCGAACGGTACGGAAACGCGATTGCTGCTGGTGACTATAAAATGGACCCGTGTTATACCTTCACCATTAGACAGTCTACAGCAATCGCCCCCAAGAAGCCTGCAGTTTCTCACACCACTTATGTTGTTGTGTGTTAATTTTATACAGAAGTGGCGGGACCTACAGTTTAAAGTCGACTCCGAACGACAGATTTTTGTTGAGAAACTTTTCAAGAATGAGAAAGAGAAGAAATCGCCGAAAAAATATTTTTTGTATTTCAAGGCCTGGGACTCGAACCCTGGCTTTACGTCTAATAAGCCAGCACACTACATACTAGACCACGGCGACCTCAAGAGGAAATATTTTTTCTCAAATTTAGTTTTGCTCAAGATATCTGTGATTGGGTTTGAATCAAGACTCTTGCCGATTAAGCCAATCTCTGCTACAACTGGCACTTCAACAGAGTATACCAGTGCCTTCAATTGGAACTGATAATTATTGTGCTTACTTTTGAAGCCTTTTTTTAACAAGTATTTCCTGACGAATAGAATTCCAGGGTTAATATTTTTTGTATTTGTTTCACTCGATTATATTCATTAACGTTTAGTATGCCGTACTTTGTTTGTTTAAATTCTTGAAATACGAACACAAATAATATTCACCCTGTGTGTTATCGGTTTATTTTTAAGAAATAATTTTACTTCCGATTTTTAACATTCATTCATTCATTTCATACAATCATTCACACATTCATTCATCCATACATACGTTCATAATCATCAATATTTCATAAAACAGTTTGAAATATGAAATGATTCTATGGAAATCCATTGCTTGATATCAACGATTTTCTTCTTTTGAATTTCAAATTGCATAAATTGTTTTTATCAGCATTGTTTTTATTGTTGTGCGAGTGTTTATTTTATAATATTAAAAAAAAAATAATAAAAAATGTAATATTAATAATAAATAATCTTTAAATATTCATAACAAAATATGTTCGTATTTATTTTATTTACACAAATGTTTTATTATTAAAACAGTAATAAAATAAAAAAATAATAGAAAAACTAAAATTTTATTTTATTATTGAAACTCTATAACTGATTAGGAATTATTTTTTTTTTATTTTATTTTTAATTAAGATTTAATTTTGCAAAAGCCGTTTCGTTTATTTGAAAATGAAAAATAAAAGAGTAACACACTTGTAAAATATGAAATCTTTAAAAAACCTCTTTAAACATTTGTTTAACCCCTTAAGAGCTATTATATTATGCTTAATATGTTCCAATAAATTAAATTAATTTTGTTTTCTTTTTTGTTTTTTTAGGTAAGTCCATCTTTACATTTAAATTTACCTCAAAGTGTAAGTAAAATTTCATTAATTTTTCTTTTATTTTTTATTTTTAATTTATTTTATTTTATCATATATATTATTTCTAAAGCACTTTTTTTTGTCGGTTGCAAATATCTCCCATGCCATCCGCATCAAATTTAATGAATGATATCTCATTTTAAAGCTTATATCTAACACTAATGGCAAAAAATAATTAGAAATTGAAAAATTAATATTTTCATTGATAAAAATTATATTTTATATAGAACTGCATAATAATACTGTTGTCATTATGATTATATGTTTTTGTTCAAGTGTGCTAATACAGGGTCGCTTAATAGTAATGCAGTTCTAGATAATATAGTGTGTATTAAAATCCATTCTGGCAATACCGCTATTTACTATAATGCCGTTTATTACTAAGTCAGTTATATATAATATGCATATTAAGTTGTAAAAAGCTATTTTGGCAATTATTTTTATGTTACAAAAATGACAACTAACGGTGCGAAATATTCGCACGGGTCATCTAGTTATATTTTATTTTATATTTCTTTATTACCATACGATTACAACTAATATTTGTAATAATATTGGTAATCCAGACCAAAGTCTCTGGTCTGGAATCGAACCCACAATCCTCATGCTAACATTCTAGCCCTAGCTAGTAGACTACCAGAGCACTCAATTTTCTTTTTTTTAATTTTTTGTTTTATTAATTTTATATTTTTAGGTTTGTTGTTTGTTTTAATTAAAAAAATACTAAAATTTTTCTAAACTTTATTTAGAAGCCAAAAAAAAAAAAAGTAAAAATATTTTCAAACTCGGAAACTAAAATGAATTGAAATCGATTTAAAATTTTTCAGTTTCTTGCTTTCCAACTGAAACAGCAATACTGGCAACTGACATCTGTCAACGACATCTGTCAGTTTAGCCCTGACAAAATTAAAACAAGAACTGCGTCACTTAGTTTGTATAGCAGACTACCGACAAAGACTCTGAGGACTACTTTTGAAGAAAAATAGCAAAAATCCTTGAATTTGTGTACCAAATGACCCCCACACATACATAATTTGTTATTACAGCACTTCAGTTAGGATTACAACCTAGCTTCACACACCACTCATGTTGTGTGCATTAATTTTTATACATGAGTAGCGGGGGACCTACAGTTTAAAGTCGACTACGAAGGATAGATTTTTGAGACATTTTTTATGGCATTTTTCTCAGATTTTTTGCCACTAGAAAGGCAATATTTCGTTCATATTTCGTTTAGTTCGAGCTGTTTAAACCGTGGCCTCACGCCTAATAAGCTAATACGCTAACTACAAAATTACGAGGACTTATATTAATGAGCTAACTAGCCAGTTGCAATTAAAATAAGCAGAAGAAGCTAGTTGTAGTGGAGCATGCCTGCTGTATGTAATTTAACTTAAGGAAACCCTCCAACGTATATTCCAAATTGTAACTACTAATTGCGGCAACCGTTTCTGTTATCACCATTTGGCTCATTTTACAATATAAATTTTTTCCTTTGTCTCTGTTGTTGTGTGTTTCCATACCTAAAGGGACCTAAAGTTTAAAGTCGATTCCGAACGATAGACTTTTGAGAAGCTTTTCATGGCAATTTTATTTACTCTCAGAGTTTTTGCCAGAAATCTTCTGAAAGGAAGTCGCCGTAGAAATATTTTTTCATATTTTCGTTTTGATATCTAACCTGGGATTTGAACTCGAGCCTTCAATCTAATAAACCAACACACTAGACTACGGCCCGGGGTGACCCCTACACGATTTTCCTTATTTAGCCCCGATAACTGTCCCTTTTTTTCGAAATCTAAACTAATGGAATCATTGATCAACTATCAAATCCTGAGTTTGACGAACTTATTGATCGATTTTCTATAAATAAATTACGACCTAGCTTCTCACACCACTTATGTTGTGCGCGTTAGTTTTATACTTGAGTGGGGGAAGACTTACAGTTTAAAGTCGATTCCGAATGACAATGTTTTGGGAAATTCTTCTTGGCAAATTTTATTTGCTCTCGAGAGCTCTTGCCAGAAATCCGATGAAAGGACGTCACCAAAGAAATAATTTTTTTCATATTTTCCTTTTGATGTCTGACCTGGGGTTTGAACCGTGGCCTCACGTCTAATAAGCCTACACATGACCTTCTAGACTACGGCTCTATCATATCTAGTAGTTTTTAACAAAGCTTATCAATTGTTTGCACTGCATCTTAAAAGTTTTCACATAAAATTTGTTTAAAATCAGCTTTAATCTGATCCTTTTACTTGAGCCCCATTGTGGCCTTCACAAATCAATTCAATTCAGGTTTAGGTTTGAGAATGTATTGCGGTTTCGATTAGATTTTGCCTTGGGCCGGAGGTGAGAATCTTCTTCGAAAGATACTTTTGTTCCAACAAAAGCGTGCACAATTCAAGATCACTGGTGCCTACGTAATAAACCCACACCTACACACTTTAAACAATCTCCGCCCGCGGGACTGCCGTAAGGGGGTCGCCGTGGTCTAGTAGGTAGTGTGCTGGCTTATTAGACGTAAAGCCAGAGTTCGTGTCCCAGGCCAGACATCAAAAAATAAAAAAATACAAAAAGTGTTTTTTCGGCGATTTCTTCTCTTTCTCTTCTTGTTTTTCAAAAATCTGTAGGTCCCGCCACTTCTATTTAAAATTAACACACACAACATAAGTGGTGTGAGAAACTGCGGGCTTCTTGGGGTCGATTGTTGTAGACTGTGTAATGGTGAAGGTATAGCACTGGCCATTTTATAGTCACCTAGCAGCAACTCATTTCCTTGCCGTTCGCATCTTCCCTCTTTCCACCTTTCCTAAAAACCTGCACTATGCACTGCATGAGTAGGGGTCATCTCCTGAGTGCAGGTTTAATAAAAAAAAAAAGGTATTACTTCGCTGAGGGATAGTAAAGCTTTATCACGTTATACGGAATTTCGCCAACCTTCCGAGTTCTACCATTACTTCGGCCATTTTCTGGCTATATTGGCTCTATAGAATCCTAGAACAGCTCCTCCATGAGCCAGTTTGGTCCTAAACTCATTTCTCCGGGCCATCTAAATCTGTAGCAGCATGTTAGAATATGCTCCGCATCTTCCTCCTCATCTACACAATTTGGGCATATAGGGGAAGTATTAGATTTTGCCCTAGCTGAACGTTACTGATAACGTTTGATCAGGAAATATTTAATAAACCATCTTGAAAGCCTTCTGACCATTAATTCTCAGGCCTCTCTCTTTCTCTTTTTCTCTCTTTTTTTTTTGGTTGCATAAGCGTATGTCATTCTAAAACTATCAAGGTTCCACTGTATATGATATTAACAATACAATTTGCTGCCACGTATTAAAAAACAATCTGTTTTCCTTACGTTTTTTTTTAGTTGTTTTTTTTTTTAAATACAATGTGGTTTTCACTGGAATCGCATTACATTTACAATTCACCACAAAGTCAATTACAAAAATATAACAGAAGTCGCCACAATGGACTTCTATTCTAATCTCAAAGAGTGAGACATGGTATAGGGGTAGGGGAGGTGGGGCAGCGAGCTGTCAATAAAAACACAAAGTGAAAGAGTGAAAGGGGAAAAGTAAAATGAAAATATAAAGAACATTCATTACAAGTAATAAAATAAAAATAAAATAAAGTCTCTGATAAATAAAAAATAAAAAAACAAAAACTACAATCGAGTTCTACAACACAGTATAAGTGTACGTACGTGTACGAGCAAAAAATGTATAAAAATGAACGGACAGGAGGTGTTCTTCAGGCACCTTCAACTGGAACAATACAGACAACAATAACGGCAATACACGTGTATGTGGATGTGTGAGTGATGTTTAAGGTATTTGATTAAAATTTGGCGACATTCTGGAACCGGTCAAATACTGGCACTGATAGAAAACTGCAGACAACAAATAAATTAAAAAAAAAAATGAAGGAAATCCATGAGATATTAAAGTCCACCCGTTGTCTGTGTCTGTCCACAAATGTAATTGATGTACTCAAGATAAGTAGCATGGAGAACGTACCATACAGAACACTCGGCATTGAAACTCATTTTAAAAGGCATTCAAAAATTCTTACACAATTTCTGAATATTTTTTTATATTTTTTACTTTATTACGCCATTTGTTACGAATTAATTTTCATTTTCATTAGTTTTTAATTCACTTTTCATTGTCATTTTGTATTTCATTTTCATTTAAAATTTTTTTTTTTTAATTTTTTGTCGATATTTATTATCGTTTTCATTTTCAAATTCCTTTGAATTGTTGGGGAGTGCGTTCTACTTTTCGCAAATTAAAAAGAAAAAACGAAAAGAATTTCTGAGTTTCGAAATTATTTAAACATTTTAAGCCTGTTTATTATCAACATTATCTATTACTATGTGCAAGTTGAAGTGTTTTTTTTTTTTTTGCTTTTTAAATAAATTTCTTATCGATAACAATTCGTTTTAGATAAAAAAAAAAACTCGGTAAATAAAGGTATGCATTTGACTGAAAATTTAAAGTTTAAAATTTTCTTTATCAAACAATGACCAGTTTTTGTAGAACGATATACTTAAACGGTTAATGCATGAATACCATGGGAACCAAACTAACTTTATAAGGCTATTATTATCTTCTTGCTGCATTTGAAAACGGTCTGTTGGTTCTAATCCTACATTCTGTTATCCCTATGGACTCTTCGAGAGATGGGTCTTGAAAATAAATTACATTTATTCAAAGGACAGATCCGAGTTATATGTATTGAGAAGTCTTAGGCCATATATCAGTAAACCTAACTCGCTACTGGAACTAAATAAGTCCAAAGAGAGATTGTAATTTGCATTTCTTACGAGGCATTGTGATGTCAGGTCTCTGACGGTAATATCGGATCAATCTCACTCAGTTTATGCAGGTTATGTACACATGAGAATGAATTGGAGATCATAAATAGTGTTGAATACATACAACAATTTTGGTCTTAGCTCCCCTTGTGCCGTAGTACATTAACTGTGCAAATGTATAGCAATTTGCTCTTCTCCTCGTCATTGCAGTTTCGCAAAAATCTGTAAAGACCACTTGTTTGCCACTCAAGAGAATTCTGAATGAATACTGAATTCTTTCGAATTTAAAGTTTCCTTTCATGACATGAAAGTTACGAGATCGTAACCCTTAAACCCTCCAGAACACTCGGTAATCTATCACAACCTTCTATGTGGTGAACTCCTCGTTCACCTATCCGAAATATAAATGCTGCACAAGAAATTTAATCCAAAAATGTTACCTGGTATTTGCCAAAGATGTTTAACTGAAAATATCGCCATCAAACGTGAAAATATTGGAAAAGTTTAAAATTTATGCATTAAGCAGCGTTCAGGACAAGTCTCCATTTTTGTAAAACTATGCAATGCTTTTTACTAGAAGGTATAAACTACCTACTACTGCAGTAGGTTATCTTAGCTTAGTGTGAAGAATCAGATCTTGAGAATTAGAAAGGCTGTGTAAGGAAAGATTCAATCGTAGTATGCCTATCCATTTGCCTCATCACTGTAGTGCGTTTCAATCCAAAATAATGGCCATAAATTGCACCAGGAAACTGATTCTTATTAATTAATCTATAACTTAGCAACGGTATCAGACAACTTCAGGGGCAAACCACCTTAAGCTCTCAACAGATTGGAAAATGTGCGCCTCTTTTGATCAACTCTTTTGAGTAACAGTTTTGTTTCAATATCGTCTAGATTCCTATTCACAGGTATACTGCGTTTAATTGTGTAGCTGATGAATAACATCACAATCCACTCATGAATATAACTGAGAAAGAATATTGTTGGACTTATGTGGTCTAAAATTTGATAATTAGAGTAACACAGTCAACTACTTAAATTGGAGAGGTCATGTATAAGCTAAGGAGGAAACTTCACTTGCCTGCGATGGATTTCCGCAGAGCTTGTAGAAGCCGCTGTAGTCTAGTAGGCAGTATGTTGACTTATTAGATCGTATGGCTCCGGTTCGGGTATCAAAACGAAAATATGAATAAAATCTTTCTTTAGGCGACTTCCTCCCAGTAGATTTCTGGCAAAAACTCTGAGATTGAACATGAACAGTTTCACAAAAAATCAGACGTTCGGAGTCGATTTTAAACTGTATGTCCCGCTACTCATGTATAAAATTAACACACACAACATGAGTGGTGTTGAGAAGCTAGGTTGTAATTCTGACTAAAGGGTTGTAATAACCAAATTATTGTTGATCGGAGGAAATAGTAAGTATTTGTCAGAGTTTGGCCCTCTGTTTTGTTCAGCTGTCTGCACAAGTGTATGAAGGCGCTATATTAACTTGATGTCGTACAATTAAACTTTCAGGCTGCGCACGTATCTTGTTTCTTAGGAAGTCATGCTTTCAATGAAATAAAGAGCATTTCATAAATTGCTTGGTGTAAACACTATATCAAGTAAAGGAAAGATTTGTTTTTCTTAATCAGAAGTCGCCACAAAGAGAACATGTTAAAAATGTGAGTGTATTTGTGAGAGGCATGTGTTAAGCCAGAAGAAAATTATTAGTAATACTTTCAAAGGCAAAAAAATAATATGTATACCTCTGTAGTGGAAAATATTAAAAAAAAAAAATTTCAACGCAAAATCCCTAAAGATTGCGTATTTAACTTGACAAATATTCTTTCAAAAAATGAAGATAGTAATTTCTCATTGCTATTACAGAGTCCTATTGTAATATTTTTTTGAGTGTATACTTGAAACCTGAAAAAAAGCGACATGAACCTTCTTCTTTAGAAGCTGACAAGCAACTGAATACAATTTTACGTTCTTTTTAACGAACATTATTGATGTCCATGCCTTAAATACATACATAATTGGTCCTTACAATCCTTCAATCTGGATTATTGACCTAGTTTCTCATGCCATAATGTCCTATGCCTTATGTGTATTGAAAGCCGAAGATGTTCTTCCCCTGAGGGAAATTGGTGCTCTTAATTGAGTGTTTTTGTTTGTGTTTTCCTTAAAATGTTTGTCTTACAAAAACAGGGTATAACTTTCCTTGAGATAAATGTAAACTTTAAAGACGATTTAACCTTGTAAGCTGTATCTTCTGGAAGGAACCTTGAATGCATTTTTCCCACATACATACATATGACAGGCACCTAGGTGCTATGATGTAAACGACCTTGTGGTTGTGACAGGAAACTAGAAATTAAAGAAAGATAAAAAATAACGGTATTTAAAGAGAGAATAAATAAATAAAATAAATAAATTAGATAAACTCTGTAATCTAATCAGAAACAAAAATTAACTACAACGATAAGATGACTTTCATTATCCATTATGTTGTTGTGTTCAAAAAGAAGGGGGGGAATCACAAACAAACAAATAAAATTGTGGAAAGTGTACTCAAAGGAAAAAAAAAAGAAAATAAACAAAAATATAGTCTCGTGATATATTTTAGAGAAATTTTTGTTATTGTTGAACTGCTTCAGTTTATTTTGGAAAAAAGAAGGAAGAAAAAAACTTTTTTTTAAGAAGTATGGCTGGCTGGCTGGTGGGAGCATAATAAATTGCATACGAATGCAGTAGCAACAGCAACATCAGTTAAACAATCTTGAGAACAATATCTGCTGACATAAATTCTAAAAACGAATCAAAAAGAATTTTCTTCTTTCTTTCCATTTATTTAAAGATGAACGCAACAATAACAATAAAAACAAGAAATAAATTTTTAAGGAAATTCCTATAGCCACCAGCCATTAAGAAAAACCGCAATATTTTATACTCAAAAGAGAGAAAGAGAGAGAGAGAGAACATAACATGAGTTAAGAGCAAATAATAGAGAATCTTGTTTTGCGGTCTAAAAAATTTCACTTTGAAAAATTGAGTGAATTAATGAGTGAGTGAGTGAGTGTGTAAGTGTTTTTCTTTTGTTTGTAGAGCGTAAAATAAAGAGAGAGAGTGTGTCAAATACATATGAAAAGTATTTGAGTGAAAATAAAACAAGCAAATTATTGTTTGAGCAATTTATATAAAAACAAAATTTATGACGATGACGCATTCAGTCTAAACAAAACTGTTCAAGAAATTATTTCAAAAGCGTGCAAAATAAAAGAGAATATTAAAGGGAAAAATTTAAAAAAATTAAATACAAACAAACAATTCCAAACCAGAAATTGCATACAAAACTAGAAATTTAAAATTACGTAAAAATTTAATTTTAAATCAAAAAAAAAAACTCAAATAAAATTTTATGAAAATTTCATTTAAAAAAAAAAACTCAAAAATTTAAATTGGAAAATTAAAACAAAAAAAATATTTTTTTTTGTTTATTGCAAAAAGAAAACTGTGTGCTGTGGCTCTATCCGTGCTGTGCTTTTATACTACATTGACGACATCTGTTTGTCATTTAAATTAAATGTAGTATAATTTTAAAAAAAAAAACAACAACAACAACAACTACACCTCTAAAAAAAGACAATTTGTTTATATTTTGATTTGAGAGCAAAAAACAAAAAAAAAAAAAAAATTCAAAAATCATGTTTTTCTCATGAAATTCAGGCATTGAATCATTTCTATAATTTACAATAATTTTTTTTTTGCCTTTTTAAATATTTTTCTTTAATAAAAAAAAAAGACAAACAACAAATAAAATAAAATTTCAAGTGCTTAAGTAATAAAAAATAAAAGATTATTTTAATAAATAAGAAAATCACAATCAAAACCAAAAACAGAAACAGAAAATAAATCACAATCAAAATGACTTTAGACAATTATAATTTATTTAGCGATGAATATCTCAATTTACCATTTAATATGCCACTATCGCCATTACCAAAAGTGGTAAGTTTTCACAAAAAATATTAATTATTTATTTTCCTGTATTTGTTATATTAAATCAAATTTAGGTTTTTACAAATTTTTTTTTTTTAATAGAATTTTTTAAACAAAACAAAAATACTCGCAACAGCTTTACAAAGCTTTATTAAATAATTTTTTTTTAATTTTATTTTATTAAATAAAAAAAAATTTTTTTTTTTAATTTTATTCTTATTAATAAAATTTTTTTTTGAATCTTATTCTTATTAAATAAATTTTTTTTTTAATTTTATTCTTATTAAATAATTTTTTTTTTAATTTTTATTCTTATTAATTAAAAAAAAAAATTTTTTTAATTTTATTCTTATTAAATAAAAAAAAATTTTTGTTTTAATTTTATTCTTATTAAAAAAAATTTTTTTTTTGTAAACAAACGATTTCACATAATCGAAATTTTGTTGGAAAACAATTGAAAAATAATTTTAAAAAATTCAGTGTTTTTCATATCAATTTTCGATTGTCTAAACTCACTCGGTCCCCTTTCTAAAGTTACTGTAGGTTTAAAGTACGTCTACTTCTATTTTTCTACTATTTATTTCCAATTTAACAAAATTGTATTTGTAATAAATAATGTTAATAAGTTTGTTATACAAAATAATCATATTAAGGAGTGCCCAGAAAAAAACATTGACTGTTTACTTTTCCTTATAAAAATTAAATTTAGTCGTTAAATATCTCTTAATCGTCATTTAAATAAGAGAAAATATTATTTAAGTACGAAAACTTATATGATGTTTTTATAAGACACTTGTCAATTTTGTTTGTGTTTCCCATATTAACAGACAAGCAAGTGAAATAGCCTGTCTTATAAAAACATCACATTGAACGATAACAGGGTGTATGTATTTTAAACCTTTTTTCTATAGAATTAGGGCTATTATCTCATATATGTTAGCATCTTTCTCTATACATACATAATTGGTCATTAGAACCCATCAGTCAGGATTATTGACCTAGTTTCTCACACCACTTATGTTGTGTATGTTAATTTTATACATAACTAGCGAGTCCTACAGTCTAAAGTCGAATCCGAACGACAGATGTTATGAGAAACTTTTCATGGCAATTTTATTTACTCTCAGAGTTTTTGCCGGAAATCTGCTGAGAGGAAATCGCCGAAAAAATACTTTTTTTTTTGTATTTTGTTTTGATGTCTGGGCCTGGGACTCGAACCCTGGCTTTTACGTCTAATAAGCCAGCACACTACCTACTAGACCACGGCGACTTCTCTATTTCCTCTTTAATTATTTCTTATTTTTTCCTTCACTGCAAAATTTTATTTTATACCCTTCAACAGAGAGGAGTACTGAAGCTGGTTAAGTAAACAATATTATTCGCATGGTATCCCACTTAAATGCCTAGGCTGAAAAGTTAGGATGCTTTATTGTGGTGATAATCTTGTTGGCCATTTTACAACCCTTCAGACAGAATTACGACCTTCTCACACCACTTATGTTGTGTGCGTTAATTTTATACGCGAGTGCCGGAACTTACAGTTTAAAGTTGACTCCGAACCACAGATTTTTGGGAAGCTTTTAATGGCAATTTTATTTACTCTCTGATTTTTTTTTTTTGCAGAAATCTTCTGAAAGGAAGACACCGAAGAAATATTTTCATATTTTCGTTTTGCCGCCTGACCTAGGGTTTCAACTCAGGCCTTCAGTCTAATAAGCCAATACACTACCTACTAGACTACGGCGACTTATTTAAGTACACTTCAATGCCTCCATTTTATAACTAAGTACACTTAGAACGTTTTTAATGTTCTTGAATTTGTAAATTCTACGTTCTCTAACTTAAATACTAGCAAAATTTGGTTAAGATAAGCCGATTCGTTCCGAAGTTATAGGGAAAAATCTACTTGGAATACACATATGGTCGTATTTCGTGGGAAAACTTTGAGAGCTCGTAACTCAAACACACTTTTTCGACTGAGAATGTTATAGAACGAAGTCGTCGAGTTATGAATTATACCTTCATGTTTTTATAAGACAAACGATATCAGACGATCGAAAATTTATGTGGAAAATTCTGAATTATTTTTATATTCTAACGATATTTTTCCATTTTATTTTAATTAGATGCTCTTTATTAAGAAAAATCCATTTTATAAACAAAATAAAACTGCACGTGTAATTATAATCAACGAGAGTAAAATTTATAAGTCTAGATTTTTTCAAGCACACTCCTTAATTCAATTTTTCAAAACAAAACTGGTTGCTAAATTTGTTTATTATAAATCTCATTGAACTTTATTTATTACCCCCTCCTCGACGTTAGTCAAATATTTTTATTTATTTAATTTTTTTATTTTTTATTAATTAATTTACATGCCATTGCAAATTAAATTGTGTAGAATGTTTTCCTAAAATATAATTTGAAAAAAAAAGAAAGATTAGAAATGAAAAATGAAAAATTGCAAAATATTTATACACACCGTAATAATTTAGTTCAAGCATTTCGAAATGGGAAAAATTAATCGTCTTTGCCAGAGGCCAACCGTTTCGGTGTTTTCGAATGATAAAGGAGCCAAAACTAACTAGCCGGCTTGATCAATCATAAATAGCAGAATATCAATAATACGTGCAACGTCCTTGAGTGATAGAATTAAAGCTGTCGGACCCAATCTATCAGGAACAATGTACGAAGTTGGACAGAATTGTACTGACAGTTTCTGCAAAAAAATCTGTGCATCTTTTACAGCTATTTGCGCAAATATTTATGGAATTCTGATTTGCATTGACCTATATAAACAATATTATGAACCTAAGCTCATACGCAAAATATTTTATTGCTCATTACGCAAAAAAATGGGGAAAACTGTCACATTAAAAATGCCCTTCTCATTTTCTTGCCGGCTATTCAGCGTAAAATAATATCTAGAAAGATGCTGTGGGAATCCCATAATAGAGTAGAAAGAGAGTAAACATTAAACCACGCCTATTTGGGAGATAGGGCCCAACTAATAACCGGTCAAACGAGACAATGGCCATTAGGTACATATAGGGATATGGGTTTCTATACCTCATACACGTATATTGAAGGGTACATCTTAGGAAACTTAGATACAAATGTTCAGAAACCTTGCAACGGCTTCTGCGCGAAGCTATAGTTATGAGAAAGAAGAAACCATAAAACATTTTATATGAAACCAGCACTCAGGGGATGGCCCCTACTCATGCAGAGCATTGTGCAGGTTTTTAGGAAAGGAGAAAAAAGGGAAGATGCGAACGGCAAGGAAATGAGTTGCTGCAAGGTGCCTATAAAATGGCCACTGCTATACATTCACCATTAGACAGTCTACAGCAATCGTCCCTAAGTAGCCCGCAGTTTCTCACACTACTTATGTTGTGTGTGTTAATTTCATACATTGTCCGGGACTTGAGGCGAAGGATTCTTGGCCCTCAAGGGTTTGTTGACAGAACATGTCTAGCCTAAGGTGATTTGGATATAATCCTGTCCTTAATAAAGGCTATCAGCAAGGCTTAAGAAGCAATAGCTTCTAAAGTCGCAAGTTATTTCCTTTCGGTATAATTTTAGAGCAAGTAGCACATTTTCTTGTTATCATTATGCCAATACAGGTATTCAATAATGGATCAAGACTACACAACAACGTATAAATTGAAATTCATTCAAATTAATTGGAGCTTATCTTTCAAAAACGCTAGCCAAAAGCTCATAGCATACCTATAAGCTATTCTTTGGGTTTTCTTTTACAAAACTTTGAAGCAAGTGGCTGCCGTTCAAACAGTTTGTACAAAAGTCATCTCAATTTTTAACATTTAACTGCCAACGATTTAATTATACTACGGAATTTACATGAATTTTATTAAAAGTTTTAAGAATTTTATCAACGGAAGTTGAATTAATTGCGTACCGTTAGTATTGAGACAATAAAAATTAGTTTTCCTCTTGTCTGATACCCATATACAGTGAAGGTCAAAAGAAACTAAACACAAAAAAAAAAATATGCATTAGGTTAGGTTAGGTCAGTTCTGACAAGTACAGTACTCGGTGGTCGAATTGACCCATTGTACTTGTGTGTGTGTAGCTTCTCACACCACTTATGTTGTGTGCGTTAATTTTATACATGAGTGGCGGGACCTACAGTTTAAAGTCGACTCCGAACGACACATTATTTGAGAAGCATTCAATGGCAATTTTTTTACTCTCAGAGTTTTTGCTAGAAATCTGCTGAGAGGAAGTCACCGAAAAATTATTTTGAAATTTTCGTTTTGATGTCTGACCTGGGATTCGAACTCGGGTCTTTCGTCTAATAAACCAACACACTACCTACTAGACCACGGCGACCGCACCAAATATGCATTAATAAATTACCGTTATTTTTATTTTAAAATTGTTTCACTGCCAGTTTTTAAAATTAAAACAAACAAAAAAATTTCGAAATTTTTATCAAAATTTTTTTAAGCCCTCTCCTTAAGTGATAAAAGTTGAATTTGATGATTGCTAGAATATTATGCTTGGTGCACAATTGCTTTTGCCTTTCACTGTACATATTACTAGTAAAACAACACTATAAAAATACAAATTATACCTGAATATCTATATAATTAAAGATTTATAACTTAAAATTAAAAGAATTAAAAAAAACATCATTGAGGGATTAAATAATTTTACTTTAAACTACATAATCGCACTCTTACACGTACATACAAGTACATTTCAAAACAAAACAGGCCTTTTTCGTTTAAAACCCACACAATAAAACTTGGCTTAAGAAAATCAGAATAAGAAACCAAAAAAAAAAACACAAAAAAACTCTTGATTGCGGATTGTGAAAACCTACACTCCATGCAAAACCAAAAAAATTACCAGCAACAAACATCATATCATTTATACACTCACAATATGCGAGCAATAAAAGCCAAGAAACACTTTTAACACTCACTATACATACGCTACATATCGTCGGTGTCACGTAGAAAGGCCCTAACTCATACTTTTTTTCGAAATTGATTTTTTTTTCGTGGTTGCAATGCATTTAACACAAGTACGCTTCCTTACAAAAATTTAATAAGTTAAAAAAAAATATGCAAGTTAGGGCCTTTCTACATGAGACCAACAATATGTAGCGTATGCAAAATAAACCACCACCAACAACAACAACAAATAAATTATATTTTAAGAAAAAAAAGTACTTTAAACTTTAAGTTTTTTTTTTTTGCAAGTAGGAGAGAAGCATTTTTTTTTTAATTTATTTTCGCCTTATAGGGTTAAGATAAGAGTAAAAATTATTTAAAAAAAAAATCATAAAAAATAAATATGAAAAGAAAGTTGTTTAAACGTATCTAAAGTGGGTGTTTTTTTTTATTAAACTAATGTGTGGCGATTTTATTTCATTTAAAGTACGTTGTTTCAACAGCAGGGATATGGGCGTTTTAAATTTTGTATAAATGAGGTCAAGTAACAAAAATTCCCAAAAAAAAAACCGAATTGTTAAAGGAAATCATAAAAAAATTATTTAAAAAAAAAAAAACTAAAAATAAATGCCATTTCATTCATTGTAGCAAAATATTGTTTGTTCATCCCCCCTATTTTTCATATGAAATTTTATATTGTGGGCTTACAAAGGAAAAAATGTCGTTTGTTAAGCTTTTCTAATGACTTTTTAATTCCTGCTTAAAAGCTTATTTTTTTTCGTTTTATGAAACAAAAGAATTTTTTTTTTCTTCTTTTTCTTTTTTTTGCACACGGTTATTGTATACGCATACAGTAAGCGTCAAAAGAAACTGTACACCATGGAAAAAATTTTAACATTTAAGAAGAAATTTGGCAATATTTTGAAATTTTTTGTAATTTTTTTTTATTTTAATTTTAAGTATAGGCAATGAAATAATTTTTTAAATAAAAAGAACGATAATTTATTAATCTATACTATTTTTTTTAATGTACACTTTCTTTTAACGCTCACTGTATGTGCCTGTTTAACCATGTGTTTATTAACAATTTCCTTTTTGCGTTTTATTAACGTTTAATAAATTAAAATGAAATTTATGCGTTGCTTTTTGAAAATGGAAAGCGGGAAGGTATGCTAATTGAGAAAAGTCTTGCAGTCATTAAAGATTGAAGTGTTAACTGTTCATACGACTTTAGCAAGCAATAGATTTTAAGCTTCAAATTGGTGAAAAGTTTCGCAACAACGTTCTTTCCTTTCGGTATAGTTTTAAAGCAATTGTCTTTCTCATTTTCTTGTTATCATTATGATAACCATTCAAGTATTCAATAATGGATCAAGACTATACAATAAGGTCCCAACTGGAATTCATTCAAATCAGTTGCAGCTTAGATTCACTCTTAAATTGCCATTCGATTATACTAAACAGTAGCCACGTTTTAATTTTCGCAGACTTTTGCTTTAAAAAATAAAATATTTCTCCCTTTAGCTGTAAACTTATTTACTTCCTTAATAATAACAATCAAGGATTACGACCTAGCTTCTCACACCACCCATGTAGTGTAGTTAATAATGTACATGGGTGGCGGAACTTAAGTTTAACGTCGCCTACGATTTATTATTGATTTTTTGAGAAACTTTTCTTGGCAATTTTATTTTACTCTTAGAGTTTTTGTCAAAAGATTACTGCAGAAAGGACGTCTGAGCTGAAGTATGAACCACAGATACACATAATTGGTCATTACAACCCTTCAGTCAGGATTATTGACCTAGTTTCTCACACTAATTATGTTATGTGGGTTAATTTTATACATAAGTGGCGTGACATACAGTTTAAAGTCGACTCCGAACGACAGATTTTTTGAGAAACTTTTCATGGCAATTTTATTTGCTCTCAGAGTTTTTGCCAGAAATCTGAGAAGAGGAAATCGCTGAAAAAATACTTTTTGTATTTTATTTTTGATATCTGGCTTGGGACTCGAACCCTGGCTTTATGTCTAATAAGCCAGCACATTACCTACTAGACCACGGCGACCTAAGACTTTTAAACAGTTTACCCAAATAGTTGCCCTTCTTATATGACAATAACTACAATTTCATTTGGTCTACAGTGAAGCATAAGGAAGTCGAATCGCTTCTTCTCGCTCTGGACACTCTGAGTTCCAAAAAGAACGTTATCGACCTGGTATCTCCAGCCAAGTTTTGGCACGCACAAATATGGAATTTGCAGTCATGTTCACATGTGCTGGCTCGGCTATGTCGTTTGAATGGAGGAGCATGCTTCGGCGAGACGGGTATTTGCTGCGGGGATTGCGAAAGTCGGCGAAGAGAACGACCTTGTATCCGTTGGAAGGACCAAAATGAGGAAGCCCTGTCAGCGATTGGTGTAGCCAGGTGGCGTAGGCTAGCAAGAAGCAGAGGCGCCTGAAAGAATGTATTGCGGCAAGTCGAGATGCTTTAATTTGGTTGTTATGGCCAATTAAGTAAGTAATCGTGTTTACGTATTACGTGTGCCAGCCATTTGCTCATGTTTCTAGACATAAATCTGTAGAAGAAGGAGGAATGAGAAAGCAATGAATTTCTAAAACTCTTCTTCAAATCACACGATTAATTGCAATCAAACTAAATGACGCCTTCTTTTTTGAATTTTGTCAAGGAGACAACTGTCAGATTTATTGTAGCTGTTTCAGTTGAACGGCAGGAACATGGACTTTGTTGAAGAATTGCCATTTTTAAAAGAAAAGAAAATGTCTATAGTCTAGTCTAGTCTATAGTTTAGTCTATAGTGTAGCCTCTAGTCTAGTCTATAGTGTAGCCTCTAGTATAGTCTCTAGTTTAGTCTATAGTCTAGTCTCTAGTCTAGTCTATAGTCTAGTCTCTAGTCTAGTCTATAGTCTAGTATATTGTCTAGTCTATAGTCTAGTATATTGTCTAGTCTATAGTCTAGGAAAATGCTTTTTAAAAAAAGGGTCAAAAATCTTGAAAAGTGTCAGATTTAGTTCATTTTAGTAAGGGGGCACAAAAAGTGGCGAGGTCGCTGAAAAAGTGTCAAATTGCGACTTTAGTCGCTCAACGGTAACGCTGATTACAACCCTTCACTCTGGATTAGGGCCTAGCTTTTCAACGCCACGCATGTTGTGTGTGTGTTAATACATTAGTAACTCTCAGAGTTTTTGCAGGAATCTGCTGGGGAGGAAGTCGCCGAAGAAATATTTTCATTTTGATGTCTGACCTGGGGTTTGAACTCGGACCTACTAGACTTTGGCAACTTTACTGTGTTGAATACATGTATTTAATGACAGTAAAAGAACCATTAGATCTCGGCAAATAGAGAGAGAAACAAGAGAACCTTACATCGATAATTACTGGATATTTTTAAATGCGATATCAAGACATTTAATAGTGACTTATTAATGGGAACGGTTACATTTGGGAGATGATAATTTTGGATACACAGAATTTAGCTAGAGAAAACCTGTATATTCTGTGTACTTCGCAGACCTTCCCTTCCTTTAAAGAAAATTATTTCCCCTAGTTTTCTACTCAAATAACAACGGCATGACCTTCCATTAAATTTAATTCATTCGCCATTATTAAAAGGGTAGAGTAGTAGTAGTAGTAGGGTGCCTGCTAAGGTTAAGTCAAACTCTAAACGTTTGTGTTAAATTTTACACACAAAAACAATAAGAAATGCAAAATTAGCCTTTGACTTATAGCTTTAAAATTAAAAATTAAAACAAAATAAAAGGAACACAATATCAAATAACTTAATTGCTGCAACATAAAGGGTTAAAAAACCAAAAAATTTTCAACTGCAAACTTATCAAACCCCCCGAAAAAAAACAAAGTCACGAAAGTGGCACGTGTTTGTTGTTATGATAAAAGAACACAACATAATAACACAACAAATTTGATATTATTTTCGAAAATATAAAGAAGAAAAAAACCAAAATAAAAATTAATATCAGTTATGTTTTCCTTTTGGAACATGAAGAATTTTTTTTTTCTTTTATTAGAATTTTAAAAACAAAACTAAAAACCAACCCGCCTAAACTAAAATTATACGGAAAAAAACATGTAGTGCCCACTATAATGATGATTATGAATGTCCCTCTTTCAGTTGGTACTTTTTGCGATAAAATATTTTTTTAAATGCTTTTTAAAAAGGGGGATTTCTTATTTCGTTCTGTTCTTTTTTTTTTTCATTTCCTTCACTTCTTTATTTTAAAAATATAAATTTCAAAATAAAAAACCCCTGTCGTAAATCGTATTAAAGATAAAATATAAACAATAACAACAATAACAAGTATGATGATATGCATATTTCATTGACACTACTGGCTCTGCTCTACACGCACACCCTATCCTTGTGTGTCCATCATAATTTGTTTAAAATGAATTTCATCCACCACCTACCCTATTCAGAAATTCTTTAGTTTTATAGGGGAGGCTAGAGGAGGAGTACATAAATATTCAATTCTGTTTAGTGTCTGTCATTAATTATAGAGACGAATTACTTTTATTATACCAGGACCGTTTAAAACGAACTTTTTTTAAGCATATTTTTTTAACACATACATACACGCTTACATCATGGAATCGGCATTATCCTGATCTTTCAACAGTAAAGAGTACCACCTCACTCTTGTTATAAGACTGTCTAGGACTACCTATCAATGTAACTTATCTGTAACGCAATCCTACATCGCAAATCTGCATTATCGACTTAATTGGTTATAGGAAACGACAGTTAGTATTAGAAGTAAAGGTTGTTTTGGTCATTACAACCTTCAGTCAGGATTATGAATCTAGTTGCCACGCCCCTTATTTTGTGAGTGTGTGAATTTTATACATTGAGTGGCGGAACCGAACGATAGATTTTTTGAGAAACTTTTCATGGCAAATTTATTTACTCTCAGAGTTTTTGTCAGAAATCTTCTGAGAGGAAGTCGCCGAAGGATTATTTTCATATTTTCGTTTTGATGTCTGACCTGTAGTTTGAACCGTGGCTTTGCGTCTAATAACTTAACACACTATCTACTAGACTACGGCATGATGCTGTATATTGCTTTGTAACGAAGATCTAGTTCCATGGAATATATGGTTGGCTTTTTTCCAGAGAATGTGTTCTCTAGGTATTACGTTGGTTGTGATTTTCATTGCTTATCAATAAATCTAAACCGGGATCAAACCAATTAAAGGCTCTGATGTACTCATAACCACTACATACATACATACATAATTGGTCATTAGAACCCATCAATCAGGATTATTGACCTTCTGACACCACTTATGTTGTGTGTGTTAATTTTATACACGAGTAGCGGGGCCTACAGTTTAAAGTTGACTCCGAACGACAGATTTTATGAGAAACTTTTCATGGCAATTTTATTTACTCCCAGAGTTTTTACCAGAAATCTGCTGAGAGGAAATCGCCGAAAAAATACTTTCTGTATTTTGTTTTGATGTCTGACCTGGGATTCGAACCCGGGCCTTTTGTCTAATAAGCCAACACACTACCCACTAGACCACGGCGACTTCGTAGCATGTGTATCATCTAGTTAATTCGTTGTAGGAAAAGGCAGTTAGTATAGAAGTAAAGGTTCTCCTCTTTTTTTTACTGTTTAAGCTGCTTTAAAAACCGTTCAAAACCATTAACAATATGTCGACAAGTATTTAGTATTTTGAATCTGTAAACAGTTTTTCATGTGGCTAGTATTCTCTCCCCCCTTCCACTTTCCATTTCATGTGACTATATATTCCTCAGGGTAGAATAATAGTGTTTTTGTCATTCAGTATGAGGTGGTGGCAGTATATTGTAGAGGAATTTTATCATATTCTGTGTAACGCGTTTTTTTTATTTTTTTTGCTTTTAGGTTTATTTTTCTATTTCAATTACTCTTTTTTTTTTATTTCCTCTATTTATTTTTGTCTATTTGTTTGCCAATTCTTATCTGTGACGTGAATTTTCTAGAAAACCGATAAAAAAAATTTTATTTTTTTCCAAGTTTTTTTTTTTCAATTCCTTTTAGTTTCTCATTGCTTTTAAGTTGTTTGCTTGTCCACATAAAAAATGTTTTCAAAATGAATTCATTGTTCTCGTGTAATTTGTTTTTGTTTTTTTGCTTTCCTACCGAAAAGGCGTAATATTTTTTATGTCTGGTACTAAATGGTTTAGGGTTGTTAACAAAAAAACAAAAAAAAACTAAAGAAAAAAGAAACTTTTATTGTATAACAATTATTTCCATTTTTTTTATACGTTTTTAACAGTTAGAAACACAGGAAAGTTACTAAGAATTGCAAAGATTTTCACAGAAACTTGAGAACAATAATGTTATTTTTGTGTATTCGGATTGTAATGGAAGAAATTGTGAAAAAAATTTCACAAAATTATAAAATTAGTTAGGAATTCTCAAGCTTAGCTTAGTTACTGAAACCGTGAATGTTTAATGTGTTAATTTTTTCAATAAGCGGGTGCAACCTACGTTAAGTAGATTAGACCACAGATTTTTTTGATCACTGAGAGAAGGTCGCCGAAAGATATTTTTTTCATATTTAGTTTTACCGGGGTTTGAACCTCAAACTCTGGTTTAAAAAGCCAACGCAGTACCTGCTAGACTATGACGTTTGTAAGAGGCTTTCTTTCCTCTCCAAAGGAAACTCCCAGAAAGGATAAAATAAAACGAAAAAACGCCTTGTAAAGGTAAGGCAGTGCTAGTGCTCTTGGAACAGACCAGGACTTGGGAAATAGCTTCCTTAATTTACCTCCGATACATTTGCAACGGCGCATTATTTCTAAAAACATACCACATACCACATTTATACTATCTCCAAACGAAGACCAACGAACAGCTTAGTAGGAATGATAATATGACGATCGAGATCATGGTTGGTAATAGGCCGAGTTTCTTAAGGGAAATGCAACTTAATTGAAGATATTGAGGTCAACTTTTACTTTTTTTGTTCATACGTAAATTTCATAACTTAATTGCTTACTACAACCCCTTAGTCGGAATTACGTCCCACTACTTATGTTGAGTGTGTTAAGGTTCAATTAGTCGTGACTTAACCATCATCATATAAATCAGTTGCTTTAACCAACTTTATGGAGATCACTGTTTTCGATTATAGGTGACTTACCATAATGCCATAGTCATAACGATAACCATATGTACGAATTGAATTTTGGTTTTTTGCCATAACCATAAACAGCTGTTTGCTGAATTTACTTACATGATGTATACACATTTTTTTTGTTTACTTTTGTACTTTTGAAAAATACATATGAGCAATTAACGTAAACAGCTGTTTATGGCCATGGCAGCACTGATTGCTGCTACTAGTAAATTTACGGTTACGGATTATGTTACGACTACAGCCTTATGGCAAAGTCACGACTAATTAAACCTTTAACTTTATACAGGACCTACAATTTAAAGTTGATTCCGAACGATATGATTTTTTAAGAAACTTCAGGACAGTTTGTCTGACCTGAGGTTCGAATCGTACTAATCTACAGCAACTTATTTATAATACATTAGCTAGCTTTTTTACAAAACTAGCACAGAAACAGGGATAGTATGTGACGTAGTAGTGGAAGAATAGTGTTGCATGTGAGGAAGGTTTTTAAAGAACTTTTAACATACAGTAAGACCCCGCTTAACTCTGTTTTAGTATTACGCGGTTGCAAATGAAATGGCCATGCACTATATAGCGACGGTGTATACTTTGTATCTTTTTCAACGCTCTTTTGTTAGTCTGTTCAGAAAAAAGGGCTGCAATCACAGTACGAACGCATCTTTCATGCGTCACAGTTGATTTATTAGTTGCATCGTTTAATGCTGTTTCGTTTAGCGCTGGAACTTATTGGAACGTAAAAAGCGCGTTAAGCGAGGTCTTACTGTATATTCGACTTCTTTTTTAAGACAATATAAACCACTAGGGAAACTGTAACTTTAAGACGTTGACTAGCACGGCAATTTTCAGAAAACTAGGCTGAAAACGACAATTTGATTTTTTCACATTAGGGAGTACGTACGTTTGGCACCCTAGAAGGGAACACAATATACGAGTTCTTTCGTAGTTGCCAATCAACGTATTATTTTTTTGTGAGATTAATTTTCAACTCCAACATTTCCTAAGAGTCTTCGATTTCTGTCTACTTTTCTGCACAACTTGTTCCACTGTGTGTTGTTGTTTTCGAAAGTGACAAGCTTAAAATCAATTTATTTAAATTATTTTAAACGAAAAAAGTGTACATTTTTAAAAATAAAAGTGCACATTAATCATTGAAAGTGTTGAAATAAAATTAAAAAAATTGAAACTCTTTAAATATTTATGTACTGTACACGCTTCCTTTGATTTCAGTGAAAAGACCAAAGACAAAAACAAAAAGCACACGCCCATTTCAAAATTGAGTTGGGTAGACAAAACCACAATAATTTTTGCAAAAAAACAAAAAAAAAACACCAAACAATACACGCAAACTTTTATTTTAAAATACACACAAACAACGAATCTACATTTTCGGTGAATTGTTTATTATCTGTCCCTTGCTTAACCCTCGCCTAAAAACACGCACTTCTTCATGCACACAATCCTAGCACAAATAAATTTGTAATGAATTATGTACAGTGGTGAAAAGAGTATTAAAAATTTAATATTTTTTTTTTACTGAGCGGTTGTTGTTGTTCTTATTTTAGTCGCATTCGTTGCGAGACAATTGACGCGACTGCATGTCAACATCATTGCCTTTCCTGCACTAGAGCATGAGTTGGTAACACAACACACCCAACAACACAAACACAGTGTTACTGCAAGTAAGGAAACAAGAACAGTGAAACGCCAACAGCAAAAACAAAAACAACAACAAAAAAAATTAATTTATTTAAATGCATTTTGTCGCGACATTGTTTAACAATAGCGACAACGCCACCAACCATACGACCAGACCGATAACATTAACTACTACATTTACAAACATTTAGAATTCCCAACAACAAACAAGGACATGCTTTAGAAGAACTCTCTTTACGCTTGCTGGTCAAAGAAATGCAATAAAATGACAATCATTTGCTCACTCACACTTGCACTTGTACTAGCACTCTTACTCCCTCTCTTCCCTTATTAAAATACAAACACATTTGCAGTTACATTTACACCACACCACAGTATTCAACCCTCTTTTTCGTTTTGGTTACATTCTTTATTTAAAATAGCAACAACAATAATAAACAGGAATAAGTGCTATAAATATTTAAATGGAAACAAACAAATGAAAATGCAAGTTTTATGAAAAAGGAATTTCACTTTTTAAATTATGCTAAAATGTACAACAACAACAACATCAACAAATAAAGAAAACGAAATGAAATGTTGTGTTGTGTTGTTGTTTATAGAATATATTTCAAGTTTAAATAGCAAATAAAAAAAAACATAAAATAAAAACGAAGTTTATAACGACAGGCGACTGACGACCGATTGGCGTCAGGCGACATCGTTATAAATAACAGTGTGGTAAACTATTCTTCTTTTTTTATAATTAATGTCAGCTTAGATGAAGTGCATAATATGTGGGAGCAGCATAATACGCAATTTAAATGAAAATAAATAGATAATGAAGAAGGTTCTTTGGTTCAAAATATTATTCGGCTTGTATTTTAATTTTTTAATTGTTTTAATTTCTTCCATAGTTCAAAAACTTATTAATTTACAAACACTTATTAGGTTTAAAAACAGTTAACACCTTTCTTTTCAGTGATGTTTTTCGATTCTAAAACTTAATCTCGGCTTAAAAGTAAATGTCCCATTGGAGTTGATTCAGAAATCGCCTAAGTTGTAAATGGCGCGTTGTTTTTTTAATTAATCAGTAGTCCTGGGTATCATATTTTTATTTATTTATAAACCCTACACAAACAATTTTATCGGATTTATTTATTAATTTTAACATAATCATCATATATATTATTTCTAAAGCACTTTTTTTTTGTCGGTTGCAAATATCTCCCATACCACCGCATCAAATTTAATGAATGATATCTCATTTAAAAGCTTATATCTAACACTAATGGCAAAAAATAATTAGAAATTGAAAAATTAATATTTTCATTGATAAACATTATATTTTATATAGAACTGCATGATAATACTATTGTCATTATGATTATATGTTTTTGTTTTATTGTGCTAATACAGGGTCGCTTAATAGTAATGCCGTTCTACATAATATAGTATGTATTAAAATCCATACTGGCAATACCTTTATTTACTATAGTGCCGTTTATTACTAAGTCAGTTATATATAATATGCATATTAAGTTGTAAAAAGCTGGTTTGGCAATACTTCGCAGTAGTTGTTAGATCAAGTGCGATAACCAAAGTCGCTTAATTGTAATGCTATTCCACATAATAATATATAAAGTTGTAAAAGCCATTTGGTAATGTCGTTATTGTCATGGCATTCTTTGTTTTATGAATTGTAGTAATACGGGTTAATAAATGATGCCAGGCTAATCGTAACAAACTTGGGAGAGCACATCACATCAGCAAAAATGATTCATACCGATAAAACTGTACTCATACCCCGAATCAATCTTACACCTTCTGATCCAACTGTGTCCTTCCGCATTACACGAAAACAATTTCCTGTGAAAGCTGCTTTTGCTATGACGATAAACAAAGCACAAGGTCAAACCCTTCAAAAGGTAGAATTGCATTTACCAGAACCGGTTTTTTCACATGGGCAGTTATACGTGGCTTTTTCTCGAGTTTGTACGTTTAAAGATATTTTTCTTTGTATTAGGGATTCGTACGGGCATAAAGTTAACGATGAAAGTTATGCTAAATATGCGAAGATTTTGAGAAATCTGTTTAGGAACAAATCTCTACGGTCAGCTGTGGAATACGTCCGTTTGACCAAAAAGTTGCAATATTGCAAATTGATCGTTAAGTGAGCATCAATTCAGTATTCCAACTATATCCTAGTGAAACGATTTGGGGCTCTATTTGATTCATTCCTCCATAGCCTAGAGACGATACGCCGTAAAGGCTGCCACATATGAAATTCGTATCTCCATTAATTGGATTAAAAGTATTGTTTTCAATGATCTTGTATGTAGGTTGTTGGATATGTCCCCGCACTCATAGCTGCCAGATAAAAAAAGCATTTAATCGTCAAATATTACAAAACAAAATTGTCAAAATCGTCAAAAACGTTCATGGAAATCGTAAAAATAATCGCCATAAAATCGGCATGAAAATTCGGAAATTCATTTTCCTCAGTGCCTTAGCTTCTTAGGAGAGTGCAAGAAATACTTCACCTGATCTTCTTGCTATTTACACCACTTATATACGAAAGAGAATGGAATACAACTTTCATGTATAGGCCGGTATCCCAACGTCTATTTTGAGACTTCTCGACCGTGTAGAAGAGAACTCCATTGATTCTTTGGAACATCGCTGCAATGTGGTGTATGTTTCAGTGTTCTATCGCTATTATAACAGATTTTACTCGAGCGAAATTAGGGACTTGTCCCCGTAACACTTGTGTGCTCTTTCTAGCTCTGTTTTTTCCAGTTTTGAAAGTGATTGACTTACTGTAGCAGGTTCTAGAAAGATAAGGTTACCTTATTTCATTTTCTATCTTTAAAATTATATCGGGTTGGCGTAGAGGGTGTAGTAAGCAACCTTGATTATTGTGCCCTACAATTTCACAAGAGTTGACACTGATCGACAATCGCTATAGGAGTTCGTTGTTGATGTTATCCTCTTTGGGAGTTAGAGGTTAGAGTGATTGTTGGATGTAGGATTAAAAAACATCTTAACCCTCTAGTGCCCAGGACCGCCTGTAGACGGCTTAAATTGAATGCTCATTTATTCGATTTATTTTGCTTTTTTTTTTTTGTATTTTGATTAAGTTTTTTGAAGTTCAAAAATTATTTTTATTATATTTGCAGCATATAAAACCCGATTTGACCAAAAAAACTAATTTTTTTTTTTGTAATTTTATTTACTTTTAAAACCAATCAAGTGCAGAAATATTTTTTAATTCACAAAAAAATTTGGGCACTAGAGGGTTAATTTATAAAATCTTAATAAATTTTCTTTTCTTCTCCCGGAGTGTCTGAGGCTGAAATTATAAAAATCCCATTGAGAACTCAAAGTTACATTGTTTACTTTAGAATTTTTACATTTCTAAGCAGGGAATTCTTAAATTTAATTAGAATATTTACTGGAATATACTATAAGAAACTGACATTTTAAATTCTATAAGAAATTCTAAATTTTCTTTTTTTTCTTTCTCTTTTTAGGTAAGTTTCAATGACAATAATTTTTATATTCATAAACCATAAACGTAAGTAGAATTTTAATTAAAAAATAATGGCAGGGAAAACGATAAAAAATAATAACAACAACAAAACACTGCAAGTGATTCAATTACGAAAGAAATTAAATTTAATTATGTTGTAAATAATAGGCCCAAAATTACAAGTATTTCAATTACAATAATTACATAGGATTTGAAGGAGAAAAAAAAAACGTTCTACTACTAGATTTATAATTAACCGGACTACATCACATAACAGAGAACATTTACAAATTGAAAATGAAATAATTTGGCTAAACTAGTGTAACTGAGCTGACCTGACCTGACTTGACTTGACTTGACCGAACCACTCAAATGTAATTAAATTTCTTTCAACAAAACGTTCTTTGGCTCCTTTTCCTTCTATCAGGCAGGCAGGCAGGCAAAGTTGTAATTTCATAATGTGTGACAAATTACTTTGCCAATTGAAAGACGGAGACGGACGGATGGATAGATGGATGGATGAATAAACGTCCTAAGAGAGTTTATGTTTGGTCTGTCACTAAGTGTGTAGTAAATGTGAACACATGTCATCATGCAACCTGTAATTTAGCAATTTACAAAATATTTCCTTTTGGTTATCCTTTCTAGGTGATTTTGTTGTTGTTGTTGTTATTGTTTAGTTTTCTGGTTTTATTAGTAAAAAAAATTAAAAGAGAAAAAGAAAGATTTTTAAATTTAAAGTGAATGAAAGGAAAGCATGTCGCAAAGTATTTTGTTAAAATGAAAACGTAGATGAAAAATTTTGTTGCCAAAATCAAATTGGATTACGATGAACGTTTGGAAAAAAAATACCCCAGATATTTACACACATACATACATACACACTCTCAAATATATTTTGGAAAGTTAAATTTTTATAATGTTACACACACACACATACAAACCTACTACACGTATTGTATGTAAGCATTTTTTAGAGAATATGTTTGCAGCAGCAACAGCAGCAATGTGCTATCAACCTCAATTTGTGCTTGCCTGCCTGCCTGCCTGCCTGGTGCAAACTTTACGCCAGTCAGTCATATTGCAGTCGTCAATTTTCTTTTTATACGTATGTTGTTATTATTTTAGATGTTTGCACGTGTGTGTGTGTGTGTATAAATAATCATTTTTGCCAAAAACTCATTTTGTATGTTATTGCCGTTGTTGCATAGCCAACCAATAGCCTAAGTACGGTTGTATAGAGTAGTAGTAGCCACTTTAAAAATAAATTCTCTATTGGTCATGGTCAGCAGTTAGACAAACTCAACAGAAAGAAGAAAAAAAAACACCAAACCAAACGAAACTTACACAAACACATACACAGACACAAATATACACACAAATATACACACATACAATAATAATAATAACAACAATAATAGAACTCAAGAAAAATACTTCAAATACCGCTTTTGTTTTACTCAACGTACATAT
The DNA here is from genome assembly GCA_014635995.1 of Sarcophaga peregrina. NCBI lineage: Eukaryota > Metazoa > Arthropoda > Insecta > Diptera > Sarcophagidae > Sarcophaga > Sarcophaga peregrina. Next base: position 25,511,842 of record CM025789.1, on the reverse strand, counting down.
TTTCCTTTCACTTGACTGGCAGCTTTTTTAAGTCCAAAAAAAACAAAAAAAAACCGCGAAAGAAAGAAAGAAAACAAAAAAACACTCGTAAATGGATAAAATAACGAATTGAAATCATAAAGAATAATAAAAGGTTGGCTGGCTGAGTCGTTGCATGTTGTTTGAAATTCCCAAATGGGCTATAACAACAGCAACAGCAACAAATTTTACAGCAAACAAAAAAATATTGCAGCTGCTTGGCAACAAAACTCTGTAAATTGTTCAGTTGTTCAAAATCAAAGAATCTTTATTTTCCTCTCACACTCTCTCTCTCTTTCTTTCTTCCCGTTTTATTTCAATCAAGCACAATATATTTGTACGTTTAAATAGGAGGCCATCAGGTCGTATGAGCATTATTTATTTTTGGAACATATGCCTTAGAAGATTACCATACTTTAGGGTGACATTTTTTTTTTGCGTTTTATATTAAAAAAAACCGTTCTTTGGAAAATTTATCCGGTAAACAGGGGATGATTTTGGAAGAATTGTGCTGTTTTTTTAACCCTAAAATTAAACACCAACGACAACGGACTGCATTATACTGATGGATAATCCATCAAATTGTTTTTCCTTGATTTCGGACATTAGTTTCCATTTTTTCACAAAGTGTCCATAACTTCAGGAGGAAGAACACTTCCTCCTTCAATAATTAAAGTTATTAGAGAACAACTCCGTGGTCTAGTGGGTAGTGTGTTGGCTTACTAGACGAAAGACCCGGGTTCGAATCCCAGGTCAGACATCAAAACGAAAAATATTTCTTCGGTGACTTCCTCTCAGCAGATTTCTGGCAAAGACTCTGAGAGTAAAAATTGCCATGAAAAGCTTCTCAAAAATCTGTCTTTCGGAGTCGACTTTAAACTGTAGGTCCCGCCACTTATGTATAAAATTAACGCACACAACATAAGTGGTGTGAGAAGCTAGGTCGTAATCCTGACTGAAGGGTTGTAATGGCCAATTATGTATGTTATGTAGAGAACAAACACTTGATAATTAATTTCTTGGGATCAACCATTAATAAATCAATTGTAACGCATGAAAGATGCGTTCGTACTGTGATTGTAACTTCGTAAAATATAATGTAGTTGGAATCTTTTTCCTGAACAGACTAACAAAGGAGCGTTGAAAAAGATATGAAGTATATACCGTCGCTATATAATGCACCGCTTTTGGTTAGTGGATGTCCGTTTCATTTGCAACCGCATAATACTGAAACAGCGTTAAGCGGGGTCTTACTGTATTTCTGTTTATTATTAGATGGTCGAAGTCGCCGTCTACTTATTAGACGTAAAGCCAGGGTTCAAGCCTAAAGCCAGGGTTCAAGCCCAAAGCCAGACATGAAAACAAAACACAAAATTCTCAGCAAATTTCTGGTAAAAACTCTGAGAATAAAAAAAACCTGCCATGAAAAGTTTCTCAAAAAAAAATCTATCGTTCAGAGTAGACCTTAAACTGTAGGTCCCGCCACTCATGTACATCTAAAATTAATACACACAACATAAGTGGTGTGAGAAACTAGGTCAATAATCCAGACTGAAGGGTTGTAATGACCAATTATGTATGTTATTAGATGGTCATAATAATTCAACTTTTATTCTCTCTTCTTCTATGCTGGATACTATGCAGTGGCATCAGTCCCACCTTATCGCTTCCATGTATTCTTCGTCTTTGTCGTTCTGAAGTCGATTTCCCGTAAGATTAAGTCTCCCGTAAGTGTGGTCTGTTCATTTCCATCTTCTAGTTCTAATTTCAAGGAGAATTGGTTGGTATTTCGTTATAAACCACGTACTTATGTAATGGATTTTGAATACACAATTATTTATGAAACGAAATTGGTGAAAATAGCTTCATATTTAAGCGTATCATTAGCTAATCTCCGAACCACAATAAAATAACTCCCCAAATAGTACGAATCTAAAGGTTGGAGGTCGTACACTTGTCGATTAAGACAAGTACAGTACCTGGAGGTCGAAATTGTCCCATTGTACACGAATCTAAAGGTTTTTCGATGTTTTCTAATGTCCAAATGCTGCAGATTTGTCTGTACGCTTATGCATGTCCCTACTTAATGGTTTTCCGCAATCCTTTAGTAAATTTTTGATTGTTTTTATGTACGTTGCTGGTGGCAGTTTAACTTCAAGTCTTAAGAGATTAATTTCTTCATAAATATTATCATCTTATAGCAGCCGATAACTCGTAATTGTTTTGAACGACTTTATATTAACGAATGTTGATAGTTTTCAAAAATGTTACTTTCAAAAACAATATTTCCAGAATAGAACTCTTGGCAGGTGATGTGTTAAAGTGTTTAAAATGATGCTGAACTGTAAATCTGTGAAAGTGATAAACATGTTCATCACTGTTTGAAAATTTTAAAAATTAAAATGCTTCAATTTTCCGTCAAATATTCCATAAGTTCAGCACACCTAGAGAGGGAATAACAAATATCACAAGAAGATCAGGCAATGCGCTGACCAACTTCTTCCTTTTCCCCGATTTTGGTGGAACTTGGTCAATATAAAGACTGCGTCCATCGGAAATGCGTGCTTAAGGGAGCTTTGTGATATCAGAGCTACCACTCCGACCTAACCTAACAGTCAATACAATCAAATAAAACATTTTCGCTTGTATACAATTATAGATGGCAACCCAGTCGTTCTAGAATCTTCTGCATTAAACCAATAACCTTCTTAGCTAGAAAAACTTGTTTAGATTAATGAAATTGAAACAAAACAGGAAAATAATGAAAAGTTCATGGAGTTGCGTAGTGATAGCCACATGTTCTTTAAGGAAACAAAAAAATGGGTCGAAAAATTTAAAATTTTTCTCTTTTTCTTGTATATAAAGCCAGTCGATAAAAAGGTTTCGATTAACTTTCTTGCTTTAAACTCATCTCAAGCAAATGTCTCGCCGCTGCAGTCAATAAAACCAAATGAAACATTTTCACAAAAGCAGTTGCTTGTAGGCAATGATAGGTGGTAACCCTATTGTTCTAGAATCTTTTGCATTAAACCAATTACTTTCTTAGCTGGTAAAACTTGATTAGATTAATGAAACTGAAACAAAAAACAGGGAAAATATAAGAAGTTCGAGGAGTTGCCGTATGTTCTTTAAGGAATGAAAATAATAAAAGAAAGAAAATGGGACGAAAAATAGTACTTCTTGTGTATAAAAAGAAAAACGCTCTAGATTCATTTCGACGTTTATGACGAGCACATATGTGGCACAGTTTGGTTTTTTTCAATTTTACTAGGCTGTTAATACATACATAATTGAGCCATTACAACCCTTCAGTTAGGATTACGACCTAGCTTCTCACACAATCTATGTTGTGTGCATTAATATTATACATTAGTGGCGGGGACTTACAGTTTAAAGTCAAATCCAAACGACCGTTTTTGCCAGAAATCTGCTAGGAGGTAGCCGCCGAAGAAATATTTTTTTTTCATAATTTCGCTTTGATGCCCTGGGTTTTGAACCGTGGCCTTACGTCTAATAAGCCGACACACAACCTATTAGACTAAGGCGACTACAAGGCTGTTAATAATTATTTTTATATGGATTTGGAATGAATTTATTTACTTTCAAACCAAAGGAAAACTCTGTTAAACATCCTGTATTTTCAATGTAATTGAGAGACAAATTTTTTCGCAAATATTTTGGCGGAATGGTGTATAATGCAGTAGAATTCAGTTTTGTTTTGAATGTAAATTTTTTGTTATACTTTTTTTGCTTTTTTTTTTTTTGGCTAATTTTCAGATATAAATTTAATTCAAGAGCAGTTAGTTTGCTGTTTTAAAGCTTAATTAAGTTTTTAATTTAATTTGGTTCGAAATCACAACCAACTCTAGACATTTCTAAAGTCAACGTCATGGTAGACTTGATTAGCCATTTATTTTTATTTTATTTCATTGCATTTGGATTACTTGGCTTTGCTTTGCTTTGTCTTGCCTTGCATTACATTTTATTCCATTTATTTTTCATTTATTTACTGACGATTTAATTTAGCAACGAAATAACACAAAAAGCCAAATTGCATGCAATATTTAGTTTTTATTTTTTTTTTTCGGTTAACAAACATTTTTCAACTCATTAAAAGCGTATTAAAAAATGATTCTTGTTTCCTTTTTTTTTCTGTAATTAAAAATTTTTATCAACAGTTTTCGATTGTGCGGAAAGGTCCCTGACATTTTCTTGAAATTGAATTTATCAGAACAAAAAAAAAAAAATGAATTTCCTTTGAAAAAAAAACACGATAATTTAAATATTTTTTTAATAAAAAACAAAATAAAATTTAGTTTTAAATAATAAAAAATTAATAATAAGTACGTTTGTATGTGGGTGGATTTTTATCTTCACTTAATACATTCCAAACCATATGTGAACACGAATTGAAAAATTCAAAAAAAAAAAACAGAAGAAAAAACAATTCAATGATGGCAGGCCGTTTGACCAAAAATGGTTAAAGCTTTGAAAAATTAAATTGCTGAAGTGTTTTGTTTATTTATTTATTTATAAAAGCTGGCCTGCCTGCCTGCCTGCCATTGTATTCTGTGTTTGCTAAGAAGCTTCAAATCCAAAGATTTTTCGTTTGCGTTAAGGCCAACATGGCGTTAAAAAATCAAGTAACAAAAAACAATAAAACAAACTAAAAGTAGAAAGAATTAAAATAAAACAAGCGACAATAATAAACAGCGGCGTTAATATGTCTGTCTGTCTGTCTGTCTGTCCTGACATATCGTATGTATGTGGTACGTCCGCTCATCCATTGCCGCCAAACCTTCTTTACAGCAAAACTGACTGCAAAAAGCACATCAAAAAACATTTTTTTTGTTACAAAAGAATCGCTAGTCAGCCAGCCAGTGAGCCAACCAGCCCAGCCAGTCAATATTTGTGGCTGGTTGGCTGGCTGGCGTGCAATTCTCAAAGTCATTGACTTGGTTGCCTTAATTTTATTTTAACCAAAATGGTTTTATTTTGTTTTGTTTTGTTTGTATTTCAGCTCACTTGAATTTTCTTTTGTTTTTGTTTTTTTACAATATAAATTATAAATAAAAAATTTAAAAAAAAACAAATAAATTCTTAAATCTAGTCACGTTACATTTCAAGTATAAAAAAAAACTCTAATTGAAATTAGCCAAATACATAGTTAATGAACAAATAAACAAAACATACAAACAAATGCCTACACATAGACTTAAAATGTTGATTTGCTTCTCTAGTATTTTTTTTTTGTTTTTTAATTTAATTAAGCTTATCTTGATTTAAAAAAAAAATATTTAAATTTTTATTTACAACCCAAAAAAGGATGAAACTCAATGGCATTAATTTAAGAGAAACAATAAAATAAGTTGGACCCCATGTATGCTGTTTTATTTTGTATTTAAAAATATTCGAAATCTTCAATCGAATTTGGCTGGAAATCTCCTCCATATCTGATGATGATACTAAAGGGTAATTTTTTAAAGCTATAGGAAGATTTTTTCAAAAAAAAAAACACATAAAATTCAGAAAAATTCGTGAAATCTTTATTTGAATCGATAGTACGGTTCATATAATTTCAAGTTTGAAGATTATTTCATGCAAATGTTGACCGCGACTGCGCCTCAAATGGTCCATCAAATACGCCTCAAATGATCTTTCCAACATTCCGGCCGGTATCTCACAAATAAATGCTTCAATGTTGTCTTCCAATGCGTCAATTGAATCGGGCTTGCTTGTATAGACATGAGCTTTAACATTGCCCTACAAAAAATAGTCTAAAGGCATTAAGTCGCACGGTCTAGGCGGCCAATTGACCGATCCCGAACGTGACATAAAATGTTCACCGAACTCGCCTCTCAATAAGTTCCATTTTTCGCTTTCAGTGTGGCATTTGGCACTGTCTTGTTGAAACCACATGTCATGCAAGTCAATCTCTTGCATTTTGAGCATTTTGCATTTTGGGTAGCGCTCGCCATTCAAAGTTGCGTTACGATTCGCAGCATCTTTGAAGACGTACGGTCCAATGTTACCACCAGTCCTTTTTCTGGATGCATTGGTAGCTTTTGCAATGCTTCTGGCTGATCTTCACTCCAAAATCGACAATTCGCATTGGAAAACAACATTTAAACAAAAGTTACAAAAGAATAAAGGAAGTAAAAAGAGGCAATGAGCCGGCACAAATTGATTAATTGTTGTGCCATTGACAATCATTTGATGACGGCCTAATGTGCATGCAGCTATATTAAGCGCCCATTGATCAAACCGCCTGATTTTAGCCATTCAAGTCGCCGTAGTCTAGTAGGTAGTGTGTTGTCTTATTAGACGTAAGGCCCCGCTTCAAACACCAGGTCAGAAATCCAGAACAAAATGAAAAATATTTCTTCGATGACTTTTTCTCAGCAGATTTCTGGCAAAAACTCTGAAAGTGAATAAAATTGCCATGAAAAGTTTCTCAAAAAAATCTGCCGCTCGGAGTCAACTTTAAACTGTAGGTCCCCCTACTAATGCATAATATTAACACACACAACATAAGTGGTGTGAGAAACTAGTTCGTAATCCCGACTGAAGGGTTGTAATGACCAATCATGTGTGTTTGCTTAAGATGAAATGTGAATCAGTTCCGCCTATGTTAAGCAAAATTTCGAATAGAACAGAATCGAAACAAAGATGGGTAATGATCCGAGATGAGATAAGTGATGCAACTGGTTAATTGTAGTGTTGTTAACAATCAGAAAAGTTTTGATGCCGGCTTTGGTCAACAGGTGACAAAACTTGTCTTCCAATTATGCAGGCTACATTAAGTGTCGAGTGATAAACTCACCTGATTTGAATGATGTATCAGAAGGCTCGGACAACTTTATTGAGGCTTGTGTTTTGGATTTCATTAGATATTTTTTACATGGTAGGGCCCAAACCCTATGCTTAACCAAAATTTAAAATCCAAGGGATTGGACTTCGCTGCACGCATTAGTTAGCATCTAGTGAGTGCTAGTATGCCACATATGAGCAGCCAATTGGAGACTGTGTGTGTCAACTTGAATACAGCAAGATAAGGATCGTTCTGCAAGGTCGCCATGTTAACCACAATCCAAACTTTACCTAGTTTTTATGCATCCCATCCTATCCCAGGCCTTTTGATCGGATGCTATTGACACGAACAATATTCTTTCAGAGTAAGCAGTAAGCCTCAGGGCCGATATATTGATTCTGTGAAGAGAAGAATGAATCCCTAGAACACATACTGAGATCCTGTACTCTGTGCTAATAGTATTTAGACATCACGAATCGAAAATACTAGGCTGGGAATTATTTTTATTGACATCGAACAAGATATTAAAGTTTCTCAAGGCGATAGAATTGGCGGAGGTTAATTAGGTTAGGTCGTAGTGGTGGCTCTGATAACACAAAGCTCACTGGAGCACGCATATCGGATCTTCTTGTGATATTTGTTATTCCCTCTCTCGGTGTGCTGAATTGATTTGATTTGTCATGCCACGGATGTACGCAGTCCCTGTACTAAGCAATTTCCGCCAAATCAGGGAAAAGGAAGAAGTTGGTCAGCGCAAGGGCTGCACCGTATATGGATCTCCCATACATGTTAAGGGGGAAATACAATAGCTCATATGGTCACAGCCTCTACACGACAAGCACACATATTTCCATAATTTTGTAGAAAACAAACTCTCCTCAATACAAGGAGAAATTTTGTCTATCTGGCAACATCTATAAGAGAAATCTTTCTCTGAATTTTAAAATGTTGAGGTGAATGGTTTTTTTAGCATGTAAAGATATGAATTTCTCTTAAGACAACGCAGAATTCTTTAAATATCCTATCAACCGGGTTAAAAGAAATATTTTGGGTATTAAATTTTCATGCCAACATAACGAACTTTTTAAGTCTGTGTTCTCTCAAAGATCTTGACTTTAATAATACCTAAAAATAATACAAAGATACGTACGAGTTGAAAGGAAAGCGAATCAAAAAATAAACGAATTTAACAGCAATAGCATAGGCAACCATTCCAATTAATTGCTATTTTTCTAAGCCATAACCCAGACCTTAAAAACATAATTTTTAATTTGTGTTTTAAATTATTTCTACAAAAATCTTAGATTATTAGTCGTTTGTAGTCATAAAAATGTTTTTATTATAAATATTTGCTATTATAAGTTTAATAATAAAACGCTTTTAACTCTGATTTAATAATGAAAAAAAAAATGTGCCATAAAACTAAGACTCTGTGCGATATGCTCTCTTCTTTTAATTTAAGTTTAATGCTTATAAAACTAAAAAAATTTATTTTCTTTTGTCATTATTTGACAAGCAGCTCATAAATTATATTCTCCACATTCCAAGGAATAAGAAAAATAAGAAGAAGAAGCAAAAAAAAAAGCAAAACAAAGCTTGTTTTTACCACCTTATTAATCAAATTAAGTCAGTTGGGATTTAAAAGAGGGAGTGTTTCCATAAAATATTTATTTTAATGGAGGGAATGACCATTTAAACAACAAAAAAAGAAGAAAAAGTGATTCATTTTAGGACTCTCTTTTTTTATATTTTATTTGATGCGATTTATGTAAAAGGCATTAAGTCGTTAATGTTTATGTTGTTTTAAATCTGTTATGGCCCGCACATTGAAAAATTTCAGAATACTTTTTTTTTTTTTTTTTTTTTCCTTTAAGTTATTTATTGATAATGCCAATGTAATTTGACATTTTTATTTTTCTTTTCTTTTTTTTTTACTTAAAAATGTTTGTTTATGGAAAATTATTATTAGAATTTTAAAACGCCCCGGCATAAGCAATTTAAATCAAAGCATTACCTAAGATTATTGAGAGAAAATTGACAAAAAATTTTATTTTATAAAATTTTAGGGTTATTTTCACACCACATTTTAATATTAAAAATTTTAAACATTAAAAATTTGCTCTCAATATCGTCAAAAAGTTGGTCTCAAGTTGGTCATATTTTATATGAGATTTTTATTTTGTTTTGAAATCAGGAACGTCAAAAATTTGCTCTCAATAGACTGTTTTATATCTTATTACGCCGATATTTCTGTTACATTTGATATGGGATTTTTATTTTGTTTTCAAATCAGAATCGTCAAGTTTTTTTCGCTGAATAAGTACTTGATGAAAGCAAGTAAATGTATTATAGAGAAATGAGCTGAATTGACCTATTATTTTGCAACAATAAATACGTTCTGTTTGACCTAAAATCACTCAAGGAACTTGGTCATTATGTTCGTCATTTTAAAGCTTTCAAGGAACATACATTTAATATCAACAAGTCTGGCGATCGCATCCTTTTCCTGTGTCTTCACCATCGCTTTGCTTCAGCTCTTGCCAATATGATAGCTATTAGGATTCAAACTATTTGCCCCTTGCATATTATGAACGACAGTTTCTCTTCGGTTTCCAGTTACATATCGACGCCTCCATTCTATATTAATGTTCTTGCATTTTTAAATTCTACTTTCTCTAACTTAAATACTAGCAAAATTTGGTTAAGATGCGCCCATCCGTTCCGAAGTTATAGGAAAAAATCTACTTAGAATACACATATCGCTCCTTTATTGCAACATAGTCATATCTCAAAAAAACTTGAACTTGGCAAAATGCGATTTAAGTTTTCAAGACATAAGTCCTATGATCTAATTGCCGCAAACACTTTTTGCTATAACTTCGGTTCAGCTTGGGATATAAAACTGATTTTTTTTTTTCAACATGTACAGAAAGTCTAAAAGAGCGGTTTTGCTTAAATAACTAAAAAATTTTAATGTTGAGTCTCATGGCGCGTGAAAACTATGAGAGCTCGCAACTCAAAACACACTTTTTCGACTTAGAATTTTATAGAACGGAGGCGATGATATGGAATCGGCATTATCCTGGAGGCGTCGATATAGCGTTTAGCTTTTTGAGGGCATGGCTAATCCATTGTTATTACAGGCCCTAATATCCGTTGAGCTTTTCGTCGGTTCCATAACACTTCCAGCAAGTAAGTGCTAGCATTACCTACATATGAAATTTTAGATGTTTTTTTTATTAAAAATTCGTAATCTCGTATACAGCAACAGAGATATCATGTTAGAAATGGGGCCTAGACAGTCAAATATTTGTCGAGTTTTCAGTAAACTATTGACAATGTCCTCTTCAGAGTTTCCATTTTGTGTATATAATACTCTCAAAGACGTTAGAATTTAGCGGCATTCTTTATTTGGCTTGCTGCAGATTGAAATAAGTCTCGGATCTTCACCAGCAATTCATTTGTAAGATCACTGTGAAGTCTGTGGTGGTAAGGGCCAAAAGACAGATAAAGTTTGTTTTACCAGAATCGGTTAAACTCTCATTCTCTCTCTCTCTCTCTGCAGTTGCACAGTGTTTTAGAAAAAACCAATAAGTATTCAGACCTTATTCTCAATAAAAATGCAAATGTAAAAATCATTAACTTCCATCACTATATCTCCCTTTATAACCTTTATTTTTTAATTCTGTTATTTATGTTGCTGCATTCAGCAAAGACATTAATTTAGCAATTTGGCAACACTATCATTTTATTATCATTTTAATTTAAAATCTAAACCATAAGGTCAATTAAAACTATTATGCCATAAAGAAAAACAAAAACAAAAAAAGAAATTTTTCCAAACGCAACAAGTGGCTACAATTTCATAGTCACAGTTTATAGTACTGACGTATAATATTCATATTGTTTACGTACATACATGTATGTATGTATGCGTATGCGTATGCATGAATATATGTATGTATATGATGATATGATACGTTTAATAAAAGAAAATAATATTTTTAAAACTAAAAATAAATTTAAACAAATAGATTCCATGTAAATGCCATAATAACACTCTATTTTTATAGATTAAAATTGAAAATTAAAAACAAAGGCAAAGAAAAAGAAGAAGAAAGGAACAACAACAACCCAAAGCAAATATTTACACAAGAATCCCAAGCCAATACAACAACATCTTATCAAACATTTATTACTTCCGATATTAGAAATAAATTTTGTGTGCTCTTTCAAGATTACAACAAAAATAAAAACAAAACTGTTATAAAAATTTTTGTTTTTAGGGCTTTTGTCAACGTATAACAACATAGTACAAAGATCTCTTGCTTTCTTTAGAACACAATTCGTAATAAGCTAAACGTACTCGGAATATTCATTCTCCCTATACACTGTTATAAATAAATGACGACAAACACTCATGCAATCGCTTGCTGTGTATATTCGTCGTTTGCATTATTATTATCTTCTATACCACCGAGACCGATATACATACATATACACATAGTCAGTAGTCGTGTATCGTTGTTACTTATACATACACTTACACTTAAAAAAAATAAAATTCAATTGACTGACGTGTTGTGCTATTTTTAAATACTTAAGTTTTATAAAATTTTTGTTTTTTTTTTATTCGTTTTAATTTTTTGTTTTTTTAGTTTTTTTCTTTTTAATGTCGTACAATGCTGTACTTGCTGTTTTCTTATTAAAGAAAAACAACAACATAAAATTTTGCGAAAAAAAATATTATTTTTAAGGCAATTTTGTCGTAGCTGTTGTTTGTCACATTAACAGCAATATTTAATGACGCAATAAATTTATTACGCCATTATTAATACCTATACCTATAAAGAATTATAAAGTGTTCATACATACGTAGTATGTATTTCAAAATCAAATAGAATTATTTTGGTTTTTGTGGTGTTTTATTAAAAAAATTAAAAAAAGAACTCATTTTTTAAAGGTTTGTTCGCATACAAAATATGTTTTTATTTTTTAATTTCAAAATGTGGTACCACCATAACTGCCAAGAAATTGAATGCTTAAAATACATTTTTGTACATTTTTTATAATTCAATTAAATATTTTATATTTCTGCTAGACTTTAAAACTATATACGTATGTATATACACTGGGGAGCATAATTAAGGCAACTAAAATTGTAAACTTTAAAAAATTCTTTAATTTTTTAACGAAAACAATTTTATTAACTGCAAAATAATTGTTTCAATGCATGAATAATGCCATAAATTCACGGAAAGCAATTTATAATGCATTTAAAATGGTCAGAAGATCTTAAAAATAATTTTTTTGTTATCAATATAATTAGAACACTAGTAGGTAGTATGCTGGTTTATTAGACGTAAAGCTAGGGTTCTAGTCCCAGGCCAGACATCAAAATAAAATACAAAAAGTATTTTTTTGACGATTTCCTCTCAGCAGATTTCTGGCAAAAACTCGTGAGAGTAAATAAAAATTGCCATGAAACAGTTTCTCAAAAATCTGTTGTTCGGAGTCGACTTTAAACTGTAGGTCCCGCCACTTATGTATAAAAATTAACACACACAACATAAGTAGTGTGAGAAACTACGTCAAAAATCCTGAGTCCTAAGTCCTCCTTCCCATAACATATTTTCATAATTCCTGTATAAGTAAGGACCTTCCTCTGATTGTTGGTCATAAAAACAATACACGAAGCCCCATTTGTCCTTTATATAAATAATCCTTATCAATTTGTATATCCACAAAGCTTTACCGATTTTAAATGGGCTTTAGCCTAGGTTATTGCACTGGCCGCTTAAATAAACGAACTTTAAACGCTTAAAACCAATCACTTTGAGTTGTTATCGCTGCAGGAAGACCTAATTAATACCTAGAATACCTTTGTATAGAAAATTGAGAATTTTCTAACTCATTTGATAAATAAGTTCAAGCCAAGAGTATAAAAATCTTGTCCATACCATGAGTAAGCTTAATATTTTATAGTACCTCAGAAATACGGGGGTTTAGCGTACATTTTTATTGATTTGATTGTTTATTAATAAAGTTATTCATAAAAACCAATAAGGTGAATATAATAAAACAAGAAGAATAAAATTCCGGTAATAAGAATAAACCAAAATCTTAAGGTCACATAGACAATAACAAATCAACAGTAAGTTCTAGGAGTTTCCAGGCGGAAAATAATGGTTAATGAATGGTCGCCGTGGTCTAGTAGGTAGTGTGTTGGCTTATTAGACGTAAAAGCCTGGGTTCGAGTCCCAGGTCAGACATCAAAACAAAATACAAAAAGTATTTTTTCGGCGATTTCCTCTCAGCAGGTTTCTGGCAAAAACTCGTAAGAGTAAATAAAATTGCCATGAAAAGTTTCTCGTAAAATCTGTCGTTCGGAGTCGACTTTAAACTGTAGGTCCCGCTACTCATGTATACAATTAACACACACAATATACTGATGGGTTCTAATGACCAATTATGTATGTATGTATGTATGAATGGAAACTTTACAGCAGTTAAATTCCTAGTTGTCGAAAAGGGCATATCGACGTCTCCTTTCTATAACGTTCTAAGTGTACTTAAAACGTTTTTAATGTTCTTGTATATTAAATTCTACGTTCTCTAACCTTAATACTAGCAAAATTTGGTTAAGATCCGCCGATCCGTTTCGATCAAAACAAAACAAGTGTTGCACCCAAAGGTCAATAACATTAAATTGTTCTCTACATTTTTATTAGTAGAGAAAGTGTCTAAGTCACATTTTGTTGGATGATGATTTAATATTAACGCAACGACTTGAAATTTAAAGGTGAAAGTAAAGCATTAAACAAGGCTTGCGATTGTTAATACTATTGATGAAATTTAAATGCTTGGGTCGTGGTTGTTACCATATTACCTATATGTTGATATCGACGTCTCCGTTCTATAATATTCTAAGTTGAAAAAGTGTGTTTTGAGTTATGAGCTCTCAAAGTTTTCATGCGATTAATGAAGTATGCTCAAATTTTCGTTTTGCCTCCACTAGGTTATATTGCAAACAGCTGCTCTTTTATTTGTTTATATTAAAAGGAAGTTGCCATAACAAAATAAGCTTTTAAGTAACCCTTCAAGGAATACAATAGATTACGGAAACTCATGCAAACATAAAATGTTTACAAAACTATATGCAAGTATTCTGAACTACAATAGAATTAAAAAGTGCAAGAGACACAATGATATGGCAACAGTTTCTTTGGAACAGTTTACAAAAACCGCAGTTTTACACCTTCAGATTACAAATTAAAGTTGTTTTGTAAATAATTAAACAAAAATAAAAAATAAATCAAAGTTAACATTCTTTGTTTTGTAGTTTTCAATAACAACAAATTAACACACTTAATTATTGGAATTGTTTGTTGTTGTTTTTTTCTTATTATTTTAAATTAACTTGTAATGTATTTTTTATAATTCAAGGAAAAAATTCACTATGAGTTTTAAATTGTTTTTTTTTTTTTTCAAATGTTGTTGTTAAGTTGTTGCATTTGGCTTACAAAATAAAAAATAAAAAAAGCGATTTTTAATTAAAGAAAAAAACAAAACAAAACTGAATTTAAAATAATTCAAACGCTTTGTTGTGGCATTAACAATTGCTTTAATTGTTAATTTAAAATAAAAACAATGTTTTAATGTTAAAGAATGAATGAGTGAATGAATGAATGATTTTAAGTTCTCCAAACAGCATAAATATTGTATTGCGAGTATTTAAACTTGAACTTGTCAAATTGTAACTAAAATTGTTTACTTTGCAGTTAACATAAAATTATTTTCAACATTTTAATCTTTACAATTTTAATTTTTTTTTTGTAAATTGGCGGTTTCTATGTTTTCAAAAAGACAATTTGATTTTTTCTATAATTTATGTGTGCATTGGATTTATTTGTGAATTTTTAATTCATTCTCGTATTGTACATACTTCTGTTGTACATGTGGAATTTAAAAATTGAATGCAATTGACAATGAACGTTGCTTGTGATCTTGAAGGTATGTCAGCAGTGTGACATGACACTTGTATGCAATTATGAAAATTTTTTTTACATTTAATTATTTGACAAATTAAAAGAAAATTAAAAAAAAAGAACAACAACATATAGAATATATAATTAAATATTTGAAATAAATTGCAGAAATCACTTTGATAGTGATAATCCTATGGTTCCATATAGATTTAGGTGAGCAATATAACAATATTTTTGGCTTCCAGTTAACAACCGTAAATTTGTAATTGCCAAAAAAAAATATTTTTGCAAAAGAAATTTAAATGCTTGGATCGTTTGTTACCATATTAACTATCAAAATATCGAAGCCTCCGTTCTATAACATTCTAAGTCAAAAAAATGTGTTTTGAGTTATAAGCTCTCAAAGTTTTCACGCGACATACGACTACACATACGATGTATTCTAAATAGATTTTTCCCTATAACCGTTTCGTTTTTTTTTTTTAAGTTGACAACACTCTTTACAATGTCTTATTATAATATGGGTCTTTCCATATATTTAAAGCATTTAAAGTGAATAATAATTTTTTGTAAAATTTATACAATTTTGTTTTTGTTGTTGTTTTTTTTGCAAATAATAAATCAGTTTTTAATTATTATTATAAAGCGCAGCCATAAAATTAATGCAATTTTTTTTTTATTATTGCGGTAAAAATTTGTGTATATGGCTTTATTCACGTCAGCGTTATGAATATTTTATTTATTTAAATTTAATTTTATTGTATATATGTACATTTGTTTATAAATAAAGACAAATAAAGACAATTAACACAGTGCTTGTGTTTTTATTTAACAGGCTATTAAAAATTTTGTGGTGAAAGTTATTTCAAACAATATTTACAAATAATGCAATATATTACAGATATAAACCCTTATATATATAATGGAAATTTTTCCGTTTTTATTGTTATATTTAAGCAAAATGAATCCTTAAATAATGTAATAAATTTTATTCAAAATTTCCTAATTAATGCGAAAGGAAAATTTTGTGTAATTCATAAAAATTCCTTACAGATTTGGAAAATTATTTCAATTTCGAAAACATATTGTTAATCTAACAATATATCGGATCCGCCATCTAACGTTTTTTTTTTCAACTAGTGCTTATTTCGTGAATGGTAACACTTAGCTCATGTCTGATTTGACAAATAATTAGTTTTATCCTTCCGTTGAACGAATATGGTTGTGTATAAGCGTTTTCGCTTCGCTAAGTGGGCCTGCGATCGACTTACAGAAGATGCTATTTTTGGTAAAATTGGCGGTTATGTAAACAAACAAAATTGTCGCATTTAGGGGAACAGAAAACCGAAACGGACCCAAAACAAGACACTGTTTAGTGCGAATTTTGGTCCAGAGGTATTATTGGGGCATTTTTCTTCGAAAATGAGAAATGGTGTGGCTCGTTATCGGGCCATGTTGAACGAATTTTTGTTCACAAAAATTGAAGAGGATAATATTGGAAACATTTGGTTTAAACAGGACGGCGCTACGTGCCACACAAACGAAGCTACACTCCATGTTTTGCGCTCTGTTTTTGAAGATCGCATTATCAGCCACAGAGCTGATGTTGTTTGGCCACCTCGGAGCTGCGATTTGACACCGTTGGACTATTATTTGTGGGGTACCGTCAAAGATAAGTGTTACGCCGACAAGCCAGAGACAATTGACGCTTTAAAAGGCAATATTCATGAAGCCATTGGTAAAATACAATTGCATACAATCTATAATATGCTTAAAAATTGGACCGATCGTGTAGGCTACTGCATGGCCAGCCGAGGCAGCCATTTGAATGAAATTATTTTCCATTATTTACCTGGAAGGACTGTACTTTCAAATAAAAAAAGAAATTTGGGAAAATATTCAATAGTTTTTTTTAAAGCATTTTCAAAACAAAAAATTTATTTGGCGGACCTATTATGTTTGTACATAGAAAAGCAGTTTCAATTGCCAACAGCCCTAAAAAGCCAAAAAGCTTACATGATGGATTCTGTTAGGTCTGGTTGTAATAAAATCTAAAAATGCTGTGCATTAAATTAAATATTACGCAGCTGCCAAATTCGAATGCACGCACGAAAAAATTATTCTTTTAAGAAAAAAATAAAAATTTTTTCTTAATTAATTAAACGATTTCATCACTATGATTAATGCATTTATTCTATATATTTAAAGAAAAAATAAAAAAAAAAACATAAATAATAAATGCTTTTTCTTAAATTGTGTGTTTTGTTATTACAAATACACATTAAAAATATGTTTTAAAATGTTTTTTTTTTTTTTTTTAATTATTTTTCTGAACAGATGTTTAATATTTTTTTTTGCTTGAAAACAAAACCAACTTGTATGAGTGCCAAACTAAAATCTCAAGCTATTTGAAATGATAATATATTATGGCAATAATTAAACACTTTTTTTAAATCTATTTGTGTAGATTTCTAAAAAGCATGCACACAATATGACACAATTGTTTTTATATTGCGCGTATTGTATATTAAAAATTTCACAGAAAGTCTCATCATAAAATATATACTTGATGGGTTTTATTAAAATGGTTTCACTAAGGCCGTTGAGTTTAAAAATGGTTTAAGTAATAAAATCCAAAACAGTTTTTAAAGTCTTCTTTTTAACACATTCGCTGGCAAGAACGAGTATACTCGTCTTTGATATGGTATCCCGCACTGCCAAGACGAGTATACTCGTCCTGGTTTAAATATATTGCATATAACATGCAGGCTTTTGAATTAGCAAATTTTTTTTGCCAATTGACAATAGTGAATAGTGTTGGCAATTTTCGCAATGTGTCTCGTTTTATTCCATTTTCTTTATTTTATCCATCTGCGCGATTTATTATTTGTTTTTCTCTTAAAACGTAAGTAAATACGAAAAAGGATATTGAGTCCTTCTGGCTTCCTATTGTCAATGACGAGTATACTCGTCTTTGGTTTTCTGCTTGTAAATGTATACTAAAACGTACGTAAATACGACAAAGGATATTGAGTCCTTTTGGCTTCCTTTTGCCAACGACGAGTATACTTGTCTTTGGTTTCCTGCTTGCAATTGATTATGTATGGCAATGGGAATGACTTTATATAATTTAAGTTTGGCAAAGAATGTGTTAAAAAGAAGCTAAAAATTATTAAAGATTTCTAATATTTATTATATGAGATCCTGATTTGAAATTGAACATCTGACATGTATTTTACATCTGACTTTTCCACTTTAAATTCTGTACACGTGTTCTAGCACTAGTAAATCATTGCTTCTATAAAAGTCAACTGTAAAAGCATTTGTTAAAATCTAATTTAATCAATTTAATTATATCGTCAATGTCTAAAACTATGAATAAATATTCATAGGCCGAGTTCAAATTCAGAAACTATTTGTGGTGACTTGACCTAGATGCTTAATATAAATAAAAAAAAAAAATGTGGTTTAAATATTTTTTAATTTCACTAATGTATTGTACTGCATATAAAGTTTATCATAAATATGATGTAGATATTTAAAAATCAACATTTATTCGATAAATATTAGGCACGATTTGCGGCTCTCACTGGACGAAAATATTCCCTAATCACCGCAAACCGCCTTGAACCAACTTCTGTGTATAATTTTATTATATTCGATTCATGCGATTGTTGTACATGAGAAAAGTTTATTAATCCCAACTAAAGGATTATAATGACCAATAAAGTGAGAAGTCATTTATTAATAGATGCCTGGTATTCCCTGCTATATGTGGAAAAAATAAATTTCAATACAATTTCCATCATTCTTGTAGAAGTACAGTCTAATAATACCTTTGGTCCACAAACCACACGAAATAGTGCAACTTTCAAGGTGGATTAACGGTCTTCAATTGCCTTTAGTTGCTCTTCATACAAAATTCGAGGATTCTATTTGTTGACGAAAAAATATTTCTTCGGCGTCTTCCTCTCAGCAGATTTCTGGCAAAGACTCTGAGAGTAAAAATTGTCATGAAAAGCTTCTCAAAAAAAAATCTGTCGTTCGGAGTCGACTTTAAACTGTAGGTCCCGCCACTCATGTAGAAAATTAACGCACACAACATAAGTGGTGTGAGAAGCTAGCTAGTCGTAATCCTGACTGAAGGGTTGTAATGGCCAATTATGTATGTATGTATCTGTATTTTAAAATTGTTGCATTGCCAGTTTTTAAAATTGAAAAAATTACAAATTCGAAATATTGTCAAATTTTTTCGGGCACACTCCTTACTTTGTAACTTTTTTACGCGTAATATTCATTTGGCAACACTATTACTTTCCATACAATTTATTGTTATTTTTAATTAAACAACAAGTTAATGCACGAACAAATTTAAAATTGCCTCTTCAATTTTAATTACTCAAATCCAATTAACGTACGGCTATAATACGATCGCCTTCAAAGTGGTTAAAGTTTTTATTATAGTTACAGAAATTATATTTCGTTTACGTTTTTGTTTTTTTATTTTTACACACACAAATATTAATTACAAACAGAATACAGTGGACTCGCGGTAACGTAAACTAATTAAAACCAAGGGAGTTCATGTTAGCGAAATTGTTCACGTTAGCGATTGTCAAATTTCATGGAAAAAAAATCAAATTATATAAATTTTACAATATAAATTATTATTTACATTATTAAAATATAAAACTAAAATTTTAATTAAAACCCTTTACAAAACAAAACGAGATCACGAGAAAATATCTACTGATTTTTTTTTCAACTTTCATTGATATTGCATATTGTTGACTTAGCGACATTATACTATTTTTTGCTAAACTAGTCATAGTTGTTCCTTTTTGCAAAATATCTAAAATCTCTGCCTTTTCTTTTAATTCCAAACATTTCGATTTTTTACACTCATGCCGATAGATTCATTTCACATAGGAAACTAACTTGAAATTTTTTTGACATACAAACAAAATAATTTAGGGAATATGCACTCATTCACCCCTATCGCAAATAACTATTCCCATAAAAAAAATCCCAAATTTCGTCATTTCCTATTGTGAACCGTTCCCAAAAAATTTTTCAGGAGTGAATTCACAAACATAAAAAAATTTGGCATCGCCAACGGTTATTCCCAAGAATTATTTTGTAAAATTAATTCCCAACACCTGCCAATGGGTACAAGAAGGGAACATGTAAGTTATAATTGTTTTGTTTAAGGAACGCAAATGTAAATAAAGAGCAGATTAATTGTGTGGGGGAAGCGATGGCAGCAATGAATTATAAAATATAAAAAGGGAGTTATTAAACATGTATAAATCACATGCTTGCAATCGCAACATTTAGGCTGTTGTAGCCTTTTCTGTTGAAATATAAATGTCGGTTCTTTGACGGTGCGATGATTCGTACATGTATGCCGTCTATACTACCCACAACACCAGGAATTTTGAATATTCACATAGAAACTAGGGATTTTTACAAACATTAGGGATATGCATCACCCTTCGCATAACTATCCCATAAAAAATTCCCAATTTCGCATTCCATGGACCGTTCCAAAAATTCAGAGTGATCATCGCCACGGTTATCCCAGATTATTTGTAACATTATTCCCAACGCTGCCAATGGGTACAAGAAGGGAACAGTAGTAAATTGTTGTTAGGAACGCAAATGTAAATAAGAGCAGATTAATTGTGTGGTGGAAGCTGATGGCAGCAATGAATTATAAAATAAATAAAAAGGGAGTTATTAAACATGTATAAATCACATGCTTGCAATCGCAACATTTAGGCTGTTGTAGCCTTTTCTGTTGAAATATAAATGTCGGTTCTTTGACGGTGCGATGATTCGTACATGTATGCCGTCTATACTACCCACAACACCAGGAATTTTGAATTTTGTGTAAAACCATTATACAATCTCTTTCTTTTCCTCAGAAGATGGCCACACTATCCACTGAGGACATAAAACTCTTTCTATGGGGAGTATGCCAAATATCTTACCGTAGAGGGGCCAGTTTTCCATCGACACATTCAGCAGGTATTTGAACCCTTTTTTGTTCACCCTGTAATATTCCTGGAATCTGTAAAGGATTTATCGTCCAACATAAAGATTTTAGTATGTATAATTTTTACTTTTGCTCAGGGAGTGATAGTGGATTCGATTCATTTCGAATAGCTCTTCTCTGCAACCTTTCCATGGATTGTTTCTCCTCTTCCAGCACCAAAAAACGAAGATATGCGCTACTCATTTTTTAACATTTGTATTTTTCTTTGAAAAATTGTTGAGAGGTAATTCACAATACGAAATATTTATTTATACAGCATTTATCAGTAATTAACAATAAAAACTTTTACTCCCAATGTACCGATTTTTTGGGATGGGAATAAAAGTTTACTCCCTAATAAGTTATTCCCAGAATATTCACGATAGGGGTGATTATTTATATAAGGAGATTCCCAAAATTTTGAAATTCGAATTTAATGTATGTATTTCAATATTGTCTACATGCTTAGAAAATATATACAGTGGAAAAATTTGTTCACATTATAGAGAGCTTTCTGTGTTCGTTCACATTACAGAGTAGTTAACGTAAAAAAATCTTGTTTACGTTAGGCGGTGTTCACGTTACCGCGAGTGCACTGTAATTCCATGTGATGTGTTGTTGACTATAAAAATGTGTGATAAAAATGCGTTGCTTTTAAAAATAGTAACAATATAAATAATAAAAATAAAAATGTTTAAACAATATAAACAAAATAAAATAAAAGTACAGTACAGTATAGTACAATACAGTTGAGAATACCATTTCAGTTTTACAACAATAATAAATAACAAATAAATTGAAATCTGTTTAAAAAGAAAATGCCGCCTTTTATAAAAGCTGAAATATTGGCGAAAGAAGAAAAAAAAAATAAAAATAAAAATAAAGGAACGTAAAATTCTTAAAATTTAACGACCCACTTAATGTTGAGGTAATTTTTAATTTTTCATTTTGTTTTGTTTGTTTAACTATATAATTAGCAAGAAAAAATAATAATAATAATAACAAAATGAAATGCTGAATTAGCCTTAAATATATACAAACATTCGGGCATACTATATAGGTTCTTATATTTGTACATATTTTGTTTTTATCTAAACTGTCATGTTTAGTGTAGATTTTTTTAATTTTTGTTTTATTCTTTTTTTCTGTGTATATTAAACACCTGTTCGACTTATTTTATAAAGCATTATTTTCATTATGGCAGATTTCTTGAAAATCTACAAAAACAAATCTTCTTATGCATACAATATATTTTCTTTTTAAAATACGGAAAAAAAACAGAAATCAAATCTTTTTTCCGACAAAAAAAAAATAAAAGATTAAGGAAATTTTAATGATAAACCATCAACAACATCTAAAATAAAATTAAAAAAAAAAAAACAATACAATAAACAAAATAAAACAATACAAATTATAAATACATTAAACACGAGAATAAAATTGGCAACCATTTAAAACGGAAAATATACTACAAATATAAAGGAAAATATCAGCTCACAAAATAAAAAAACGAAAATTTAAAATTTCTACTAAATATATACATAGTACGTATGTACAGTGTCGGACAAAACTAACAGAACAAAATACTAATACATAATATATTAAATTTTTAACGAAATATTTCACTCGATTAAATACAACAAAAAGATAAAAATAAAAGGCCTAAATAATTCTTGTAACAATAACAAAATAAAATATTTTAAAAATTCTTTTTTTTTAATTTATAACAAAATAAAATATTCAAGCGTCAAAACAAACTGAACAACATTTCGTCTTCAGTACTTAGTGGCAAAACCTTTGTTCTTAATAACCTCTTGACACCTTTTTGGCATTGAATCGACAAGATTATCGATAATTTCCATTGGAACATTTAACCATGCATCTTTGATGGCAATAAATAGTTTCTTTGGTCTTCCCCCAACCTTACCTCCTCTTTCCCATAGATTTTCTATGGAGTTAAGATAAGGGAACTGTACAGGCCACTCCAAGACAACGACTTTTTGTTGCTCCAATCAATTTTTTATAACTTTTGGGGTGTGTTTTGAGTCGTTGTCGTGTTGAAATATCCAGGAGCATGGCATTTTGCCTTCAGCGTGCGGTAACATTACGTTCTGTAAAATTTCTCTGTACATATGCTTGTCCATAATGCCATCGATTTTATGTAAGGGTCCTAAGCCTTACTCTGAATAGCAGCCCCACACCATTACGTGGCCACCTCCATGCTTAACAGTAACTCGACAGTATCGAGGATGCAAGCGGCGTTGGTTAGGTGGGCGTTGTACTCTTTTCATCCCATCTGAGCCTACGATATTAAATTTATTCCACTGATCTCTAGTCCAGTTTATATGTTTTTATGCAAATTTAAGTCGAGCTTTAATAATTTTTTTTGAAATAAATGGTTTTTTTTGCTGATCTAACGATTTCAAACCTGCTGCCACAGCTCTTCTTTGAATCGTTCGCGTGCTAATATTTAAACCTAATGACCTAATGAACACCGGGAGCGGACTGGAATGGATCTTTTTTAAATTCTCAAACTCTATACAAGCATCCTCTCTTGAAGTAGTGCATTTTGGCCGTCCACCAGAATGAATTATTTGTAGCTACTGACCAGCTTTGTTCAGTTTGTTTTGTCGCGTTGTGAGTAGAGTTTACAAGTTGTTTTTTTAAGATTTTTAAGAAAAAATAATGGTTTTATCACCTGCTATGTTTAACAATTTTATTATAGTAAATATTTTGAAAATATCGAGTTTATCTTTTTTTTTCGTATGGTTTAACGTCGAAATTAAGATTTGTTCAGTTAGTATTGTCCGACACTGTATGTATTTACACTTAAATAAATCAGAAATGTATACATTTAAACGAATTTAAAATCCCCTATAATTAGTTGTAAATTATAAAAAACAAATTTAATTTCTTTTAAAACTTAACTCTTCTTCCTTCATTAACTATGTTTTAAAGTTAATTACAACCCACTGTAAGCAACAAGATTTCATTTTGATTTTATTTGTAAATATAACGGTCTTAACACAACTTTTTTTATGGCTGCCATTAGAAATTAAGGCGATTTTACACAGTCCGTAAACAACAAAATCTATTTATACTACGGTCGCATTACAGAGAGTGAGAGTGTATAAGAGCAGAGAATGTGCATGGGAAAGGATGAGAATAAATTGTTTATTTTAAAATAAGAATCACTTATGGAAGTGTTGTCAACACATGTTTGCTGATTGCATTTTGTTAAAACCATGGTATCCGCAAAAATAATTCAATTGAAAATGAAAGCATTATACAATGTTCACGTATACAATTTAATTGAGTCAATATTGGGTTATTTGAATTCTCAAATATCAACAGGAAGTGTTCGGTTACTTATAATATACTCACTAAACAGACTTATGACATTGCTGTATTTAAAGTTTTACTCAATTATCGTTTCATTAAGCAATAAGTAATTGAGATTTTATATGAAATATTGAGATCAATATTAGCGTTAATTGCGATTTACGCAATAAAAGTGCATACGTGAACATAGCATTAAGCTTTAAATTTTAATTTTTAAATTAGTATTTATAAAATAATACAAATTTTATTGAAAATATATTATTTATGGACATTTTTTAACACCACACTTTAAAATTCCTTAAAAAATTAAAAAAAAAGAAAATAAATTAGTTAGGAATTAAAGAATTTTAAGGATATTTTTTAATTCAATTTCGTTAGTAAGAAAAGGATATTGTTTTTTCTAATACATATTTTTATTTATTTGTAAAGAATTTTTTTTTAACATTTTGCGCCTTGAAGTTTTGAACATAATATCTTGACACTTTTGAAGTCGCCGTGGTCTAGTGGGTAGTGTGTTGGCTTATTAGACAAAAGGCCCGGGTTCGAATCCCAGGTAAGACATCAAAACGAAAAATATTTCTTCGGCGACTTCCTCTCAGCAGATTTCTTGCAAAGACTCTGAGAGTAAAAATTGCCATGAAAAGCTTTTCAAAAAAAAATCTGTCGTTCGGAGTCGACTTTAAACTGTAGGTCCCGGTCCCGAAACTTATGTATAAAATTAACGCCCACAACATAAGTGGTGTGAGAAGCTAGGTCGTAATCCTGACTGAAGGATTGTAATGGCCAATTATGTATGTTATGTATGAATGTATCTTGACACTTTTACGACAATTTCCATTTCCACATTTTTTCGACAATTTTTCCCAATTTAATTTTAATTAATTCTAATTAATTTTAAATATTCGGTGTCAATTTATATAGACAAAATATATCATTTTATTTTAAGGAACCGATTTTTTAATAAAACTTTTTCTGCATAAACGTTAAAAAAATTTTATGAATTTTTTCACGAATATTTTTTGGTATTACGTTCAAAATTCGACAGAATTTTTGTGGTCAAAATTAAAGAAAATAAAGAAATCTCTTTTCCACCTCATTTTAAATAGACTTGGTAGTCTGAGGCCTAGGGCGGACTCCATTGCAAAATAGCTCAATGAAGTGAATAGATTAAATTGAAAGCAAGGTTTATAAACATCTATTTTCCTCCTTTTATCTGTCTTCTCATTTGAAATCATAGTGACTTTTGAATGTAACTTTAGTTGAAAGTAGGAAATGTTATAAAATTCTGATGTAGAAGCATGTTGCACGTTTTCAATCAAAATCAGTTGGATTCGGAGGGAAATACGATCTGTTTCTATCGGAAATTTGCTGAACTTCTATTTTAAGGGCAGAGAATTATTATTTGCCTTCTTCTAATGCTAAACCATTATGTGCTTATAGCCTTCTTGTGATTTGCATGAATATCATCTTTTGTAGTGGCCGCACTGATACTTGTGTAGAGGTGATCGTGTGGTCTATCTTTCACCACCAAGGTGGGATACGAATATGAAATATGAATTACCCAGTAAATAATCGCATAATAGTTTAGCGAGAATGGAAAATTTATGTTTAAGAAGTGTTAAATTTTTTCGATAATTGGTAATCAACATTGTGATTTAGTTAACGCATTATTTTAAAGTTATTTATCGAAAATAAACTTTCAATAAACTACACTAATACCTCGGTTTGCGTCGCCTCGTTCTGTGTTTGCTTCGAAGTTGCGTCTTTTTAGAATTTCTGTGATTTCGAAGTTGTGTCGTTTTTGTTTCAGTTTGTGTCGCATGTTACGAAGTTGCGTCGTTTTTGTTTCAGTTTGTGTCGCATGTTACGAAGTTGCATCGTTAGTGCTTCGATTTACATCGTTAATACGAAAATGTTTGTACAAAGCTAAAATAGAAAAGAGATTTCCCATTTAAATCTAGTGCAAATTCGAAGTTGTGTGTTTTTCAAAAATTTCTTTTTAATTTACTCCAATGAATTGTTATATTTTTACAATAATAAAAAACTATATATATCTGGCAAAAACTCTGAGAGTAAATAAAATTGCCATGAAATGTTTCTCATAAAATCTGCCGTTCGGAGTCGACTTTAAACTGTAGATCCCGCTACTTATGTATAAAATTAATACACACAACATAAGTGGTGTGAGAAACTAGGTCAATAATCCTGACTGATGGGTTCTAATGACCAATTATGTATGTATATAAAAAAAATTAAATTGAAAAATCTATTTTTTCAGCTAAAATTATGAATCTCGAAACCAATTAAATGAAAATCAATACAAATGTATGGAAAACTATGCTTCGTTTTGCGGCGTTTCGGTTAGCGTCCCGTTTCTTCAGGCCCTATTAGCGACGCAAACCGGGGTATTAGTGTATATATCATGTAATTTAATATTTTAATTGTTCTGGCTTATGTATGTTTGTGATAAATTAAGAAATGATTTCAAACATTAATTTACAATTTCCTAAGCCATTTACCAAAAAAAAAACAATTTTTTTCTTCTTTAATTATGATGAAATTTACGTTATAAATTTGAAAAATTAATAAATTATTATTAGCGTTTTTTGTTTGTTCTATTCTTCTTTAGTGATGTTTTAGAATTGAAATGTTGACAACGTCAATAAAGCACAAATGTACATACGTACATACATATGTACATCCAAATGTATATCATTAAAGAGAGGTTAATAGAGGCAGAGAACTTATTTATTCTAATGCACTTGATATAAAAAGAGTTGAGAGTAAAAGGAAAAAAAAATGGTCACACTGTATAAATTTATAATTTATTCAGTAACAAACAATAACAAAAAAAAAAAATTATAATTTTTATTAATTAAACTTTTACACAAATGTGTGTGTATGTTCCTCATATTATTATTATTACTATTTTTTTGTTTTCTATTTATTTAAAAAAAAAATGTGTAGGCCGTTTTCTATTCTATAAAATTATTTAAAAAAGAACTTTTTTTATTGTTGTTGTTGTATTTGAAAAATTTAAAAGAAAAAAAAAATTGTTTTTGGTTCTTTATTTTTTTTTAATTATAACAAAAACAACAACCAAATAGAGTATGCTGTTGTTGTGTGTGGCAACATTGTCGATGACGACAACTACACTACACTACACTATATGGGCTGGCTGGCTGGCTGACGGCGGTGGCTACGATAAATACTAAATAGAGATGCTGATGTTTCTGCCAGCGACTTCTAGTCTCAATGATCATCTAGAGATATTTTGAATTTTCAATTTTGCACAGAATTTATAGAAAACAAAAAACAAAAAAAGTTTTTTTTTTTTAAATGAATTCTCATAGTAAAAGAAAAAATTTTCTTGTGAGTAAAAATTAGTCACAAACGAGTAACGAGCCACTGCGGTAATATTTAAACGGGTTGTTGAAATAAAATAAAATTTTAAACGAAAATATATTAAAAATATAACGAAAACGAATTAAATCATATAACGTACATACATGCATACATACAAATTTAATTAAATAAACCCGAAACGTAAAAATATTAAATAATTACAGGCGGTGGATCTGTTTTTTTTTTTTTTTAATAACAAAACAAACAAAAATTCTATACAAAAAAAGGAAATTCAAATGAAATAAATTTCAACGAATATAATACGAAATAAATATATTACAAACAAACATAATAATAATAATTAAAAATAATTACAAATATCATCATAACCTCCTAAACATAATTACGAAATTTTAAATAAAAATAAAAAAAAAATTTTTTTTAAACGAAACCAATAAAAGAGAGTAAAATTACCAAAGCAAGAGAGAGAGTTCTACACCCACTAAAGAGAAAGAGAAGAGCTTAAAGGCAAGCAAAATAATACATAATTGTGGTTCAGCGTGGGATTTTATTTCGAAAATTTCCGAAAATTTGTTAATGGAGTTTAATGAAAAACATTTTGTTTTTGTTAATTATATAACAATTTAAAATTGTTAAAACAAAAAATAAAAAAAAAATTAATAAAAAATAAAATAAAAAACAAAATAAAAATCAAAAAAATATCACATCAAACGAACAACGACCAACACCTTTGAAAAAGAAAATTGAAAGAGGAAAAAAAGATCTCAAAATCGAGACAATTTTTACAAAACAACGATATTTTAGAAAACATAAAAGAGCAAAGAAAAAAGTAATAAAAGTTTAAAACAAAAAAAAAAAACCTTTAAAAAATATTAAAAAAAACAATAACGATTTAGAACACGTGAATTATTTACAAAATATTGAAATATTTATCAAGAAATTCTTGGATATAAAATTTTAAAAGAAAGAAACTGAATTGTAATTTTTTGAAATAAAAATAAAAATAGTTTTAAATTTATTTTTAGTGCATGGAAAATTTTTGAAAATTTTTTTTTTTTAATTGAAATTATTTTAAAATTTTTTTTTATTGTAATAATCAAATTTATTTGCACTCAAACTGTTACAAAAAAATTTGTTTAAAATTAAGCGGATATTTTAAATCAACTTATCAACAAAAAATATTTTTTTTCATTAATTCTTAATCATTTTATCTATAAATGATATAGTTTTTTTTTTTATTTTAAGAAATTGTTAATTTGTCATACAGTTTTTTATAGATATAATCAACCCTTTTATTGCAAAATACTTGCTTGATTCTTTAGAAATAAATGAAATCAGTTTTTATATATAAAAAAAAAATAATATTGAATAGTAATTTAAAAAAAGAAACGCACAAACGAAATTTATAAAAAAAAATAACAAAATTATAGAAGGTAATAAGTTAGAAAAAAAATTAAATTTAAATTAAATACAAAAAAAATATTTAATTAAGTTAAATTTCTAAGTGCAAATATATTTTTGTATAAGAAAATAACAAAATTAAAATTAATTTAACGTTTATTTTCCCTTTTAGCCAATGCTTGTTTTGCAAAATATATTTAAGATTTCAATTATTTTTAGCTGTTAAATGTTTAGATTCGCTTTTTAATAGTAATTAACTTAATAAATTTAATATTATGATCACGTGGATTTTGAAAACCCTTGATTTGGTCGAGACAGACCAAAACCAAAAGACTTTCAAAATCAACAGAGACTTACAAAATAGAAAAGTGTTCACAAATCACAATAAATTGCAATTAAAACCACCTGAAAAAGACTGTCAATATATTTGATATGATAAGTTCAAATGACTATTTAAGAACAACAACGATATTTACAAACGACCACAAAAGTTTTCTTAAACGATTTAAAACGAACACTTGAAAATAATAACGAAACAAAAGCTATAAAACGTGCCATAGCTTAACAAAATAAACACAAATAAAACGAATTTAAATTGAATAATAATAATAATTATAATAAATTTTATTTAAAAGAAATTTATATCAATTAGAAATTAAGTTTTAAAAATTTAAATTCTAAGTTGTTAAAAAAAAAAAATCTTTAGCTTTAATTGTTTAAATAAAAAATTTATGACAAATCATAGAAAAATCTTTTCTAAGAAAAGTTTATTTATATTTATTTTGTTCTTTTTTTTTAATTAATTAATTAATTATTTATAAAATATTTAGTATTTAATTTTAAACAAAAACTTAAGACATAATTTATTTTTTTTTTATTATTATTAATTTATAATCTACTAAAAAAAAGACGCTAAATATTTTATAATAATTAGAATTAAAATTAAAAACAAAGAAAACAAAGAAAAAAAAACTACAAAAATCTTTACTCTTAAACTAGTCATTTATTTATATTATCTCTATACACATACACACACACACTATTATCCGCCCTTTAATTTTTTAAATAATAAAGAATTAAAAATAGGCTTTAAGTTAAAAAAAATAAACAAAAAATTGTTATTTTATTATAAATATTGTTTAAAACAAAATTAGGCTTTATGAAAAATTTTAATATAAAACAATACCACCAAGCGTATCATCCCTATAACGTAACACACAACAATCAACAGCATCAACATCAGCATAGTCCACAACAACAGCAACAACAATTGCAAAATTCTTTAATAAATTTTACAAATTCCTATAATAATACTACCAATACACCAACAACACCTAATCAAAAATTTAATAACCTACAAAATACATATAATTTATCAACAACAACAACAACAACACCATCTAATACACCAACAACAACAAATCATAATCGTTATAACACTGAACAACAATCATTACCAGCACCACCTACGCTTGGCGGTTATTTGGCTAATCAACAGCAACAACGTTTACAACAACAACAACACCATTTACAACAACAACAACAACAGCAACATATCAATATGTTAAGTTTAAATCAAGTCAACACTTTTAATTATAATTTTCATTTCAATGCTACCAGCAACAACAACAGCAACAACAATATTCACAATAGCAATGCTAACAATTTGCATATGAATGTTATAAATAATCGCAACGTTAACCACACTGGCTGTAATAATACGAATACAAATAATAATAACCACAATAATAGTGCTCTCCTCTCTCGACCCCAAAGACCAAACTCTCTTAATATAACAGCAATGGCTTCATTGGCAGCCTCTACACCATCGTGTTCTTACTCATCAACATGTTCGAGTAATGAATCGAGTTCAGCGTCGGCGGCTACAAGTTTAACAGGTGGTTTCAATTTTACTCCAAATCATTTTTTACAATAATAACAACAACAACAACAATAATCATAATAATAATCAACGTGAAAATATATTTAATTTTCCCATAACACCACACCAACAACAGCAGCAGCAGCAGCATCATCAACAACTTCACAACAACAATAATAATAATAATAATCTAAATCAATATAATTATTTGCAACAACAACAACAACAGCAGCATCAGTTAAATTATAATAATTATCAAAATAATCAACATCAACAGCATTTGCAACAATTTCAATTATTACAACAACAATTAAAACAACAACAGCAACAACAAATGCAATTGAATAACAATAATAGCAACAACAATTGTAATTTAACCCCTTCTGCTTCTACTCTATCATCACCAGCTACAACGTCTTTAGCCTCTACACCAAGTTTTAGCACTTCCTGCAGTGTTACACCAACAGCTAACACATCAGCTGTTATTCCTGCTGCTGCTGTTGCAACCACTTTAAATTCAATTCAAACGAATAATAATTGTAATAATAATAATAATAACAACAATACAAATAATAATACAAATACAAATAATAATTGCGATAAACTTTCGATGGATGCCTGCGAAATTGCCAATTTCCTAGCTAATGAGCTATTTATGCAACAGGTATTATTAAAAACTTATTATTATTTGCTCAAACCAAATACTACATACTTGACAAACAAAAATGTTTGCATTTGAGAAATATTAATTCGAATATTGAAAATACAATATTTACACAAAATATTAATTGTAATTCCGTTTCGAATTGAAGGAATTTTTTGTGGGAAAATAAAACGAATATTTTTATTCTTGCTCCCTCCCCTTATCATTAATAAATTTACTTAAAGGATACTCCTCAATCTTCTACATCTTCTTCAGCTGTCGCAATATTCTCAGCAGATCGGTTGCTCCGATGCCATATATACCGTAAAGCAACTTGTTTTATCCCATATGCTGTAGTGTTTGCCTAATGGGTGTTAGGCGACGGTACCTATACTGTTCAGCATGTGTAAAATGACCACGAAGTAAAAATACGTTAAAATAAATAAGATTCTCTAAAAAAAAAAACTCCTCATTTCCTAACAAAATATTCCATTGTAGTATCCTTAAAACTTACAACTCTTTAGTCTAGTCTAGTCATCAACCTATGTGCTAATTTTATATATGAGCGGTGGGACCTATAGTTTAAAGTCGACACCACCGAATGACAGACGTAAATATCATTGGCTTTACTTATGTTTTTCAAATGCCCATTTTTGGAAACAGTTTTCAGAGCGAAGTTCTGTAATATACACATAATTGGTCATTACAACCTTTCAGCTAGGATTATGACCTAGCTTCTCACACCACTTATGTTGTGTGCATTAATTTTATACATGAGTGGCGTGACCTACAGTTTAAAGTCGACCTCGGACAACAGATTTTTTTAAGAAACTTTTCATGGCAATTTGTATTACTCTCAGAGTTTTTGCCAGAAATCTGCTTAGAGAAAGTCGTCGAAGAAATATTTTTTTTTTATTATTACCGCCGGAATGCTTTCCCTAATAAAACAAACTCATCCATTTTTCTACAAGGTAATGAAAAATCCCAAAGGATACAATGTTGTATTTCAATTTGGTAATAAAAAAGAAAATATTTGTTTTTTTTTAAATTGTATCTTTCATTCAATGTCCGGTTGGATTAAAACCATATACCATTTAAACCCTCAATTGGCTCTTTGATCTTGGCTTCTTGGTTAATGGATGGAACACATAAAAAATTCCTTGTTACTGTTTCATTAATAATTGCCTTGACGTTACTCGTTCTCTAAGCTTATGATCGTGACTACTGTAATCATTTTCTGTTGCATCTTCCTTTGTATAGTTTGATCTATCATCGCCTTGTCCATTTGATTTGAATATCTTCTTATACTTCTTTTGGAGATCATTCCCATATGTTTTCATTGCTTCGGTTGCGAAATGTAGCATTTTCACGTTGTGTAAGGACATACAGTGAGCGTCAAAAGAAAGTGTACTTAAAAAATAACTATACATTATTAAATTATCGTTATTTGTAATTGCTTCATTGCCAGTTTTTAAAATTGAAAGAAAAAAAATTACAAGAAAATTACAAAAAAATCTCAAAATGTTATTAAATTTTTTCTGGCACACTCCTTAAGTGGTAAAAGTGGTGAGTTTGGTAATTGTTAGAAATTTATTCATAGCGTACACTTTCTTTTGACGCTATCTGTATGTTCTTTTCTTAGAATTTGTGAAATTTTTCGGTAGATTTCACTTTCAGTATCCAGATATCGCAACCACAACTTAATGTGGTTCCTGTGATGGTCCCATATATTAAAAGTTTTAAGTTTATAGAAAGTGAACATAGTACGATTTATTTAGGACTTGTATTCTGATTCTCTTAGATAGTCGTATGTGTTCTTTTTTTTTAAACTTGGTGAAAAAGAAAGGATAGACCAATGATTCCATAGGCCGATAAAATGTCTTCAAGGTTATGTTCTAATTTGACTGTGATGTGTGTTTCATACTACCCTTTAGTTTGTGCTATAACATGATAAATACTCTTTAAAATAAATATGTATATTAGAATGTGATGTATTAGAATTTCAGGAAATGTTTAGACCTCAAAACCTTAATATTATAATTCGAAAATTTCTGAACATATTGCAAGGAAACAAAGTATTTGCCTAAATATGGTTTTCATCCAAGAATGAAGAGACCGGGGGTGACAGATTACAACATCATAAACAAATATTATGATTTTTATTGCAGTGGAAAATATTATCCAAGTTCAACTTTTCGATAATATTACAGCTTTAAAAATGGCTAACGAGCACATTAAGTTAGAAATTACATATAACTAAGGAAAAAACTACTTTATGCAAGGATGTGTATGCATTTCTATTAAACTTCCTAATATATTTCATTTCATTTTTCTTTTTTTTTTTTTAACTTTCAATTTTCTTGCGGGTTTTCAAATTGAGGTCATCATTTCTAAAATTTTCTTTCTTTGCTTTTAAAATTATTTTAATGAATTTATTTATTTGAAAGCAACTATTTAAAGCTTTTCTATAAAAATAAACTAAACACCTGAGAGTATAAAAATAGTTTTCACACTTTTAATAAAAAAAAATCGAAAATTTTTTTTGCAGACTATTTGGCTGCTTTAAGAGCATTAAAAACGTTTTAAATCATCATTTTTTTTATTTTATTTTAAATTTTTTTTTATTAAATATCGCCAACTAAAATTCAAAAATTATTCACTTAAAGCAAAAGTAATATAAAATAAATTTTTTAAGTCAATTGAAGTCTAAAAGTCTATGGCGGCAAACCACGAAACACTAAAAATTTATAAAAAAAAAAAATGTTTTAAAATTATTTGCATTTTCGATATCCATACATATGATGCGATAGGAAATAAAAATAAAAAAAATAACGACTTGTCATATTCAAAAAAAATTTAATGGAGCACACCTACACGTGAGCTAAAATATTATGTTTTTATTACCTAGAACACTGTATAATTCAAAATAGATTAAAAAGGAAATGTTAATCTCGAAGAGCGATGGGGGGTAAATTTATTTATTTTCAAAATAAATAAGAAAATTAACTTTAAATTTATAAAATGCGTTTAATCTTTTTCATATATTTTTCTTACAATCATTTGGCATTTACCGTATTATCCGCTTTAGAAATTAACCTTTTTTTTTTCAATATATTTTAAATGATTATAAACATTAAAGTTTATTTACATTTAAATTGTTTATTAACATTCATATGCCAGCAGCAGCAGCAGGCCTCCTTTCTTTTTTCCCTATACACTATTTTATACCAATAAATCTTGTACAATATATGTACAGATGTATGTATTTTTGTTTTGCTATTTAACTAATTTGTTTAAATATATTTTATTTCATTATTTTATTTTTTTTTCTGAAGAAAATCGTTTTAAAAAATTAAAAACACAATGAAAATATCAAACAAACCAACAAAAACCAAAAATACAATAACGAGTACGTTTACGAGTCCATATATCTCGCAGAAAAATTGGCGCACACGTTGCTGTCGATGGGGTTTTATTTTTAAAGATGAACTCGTTCATGTATTCTACAAGTATTATAATAACAACAACAACAATAATAAAAAATATATAGTTTTTGCTTTTCGTAAACAATACAAAGAAATTGTTTTTGGTTTTGTTTTGTTTTTTTTAATTAAAACTAATTAAACGCATTTGTTTTGTTTGTTCCTTTTATTTACTTCTTAATTAAAATACACACCAAAAAAAAAAAAAATTCAAATCGAAATTCGAAATTTAAATAAGAAAATAGTTTTTTTTTTTAGGTCACAAAATGGCGTTATTTTTAAAGTTAAGGTTTTTCTTTATCACTACAATTAAAATTAATAAATATGATCATTCACTATTCATTGAAACTACTTATTTTCGGTTTGTTTTTCTCATATTTACTTCTATGCCAGTATATAATAGAAGTGTTTGAAATGCAGAAACTCTTTCTAACTGAAAATAAATTTCAAATTCAAAATCTAGAGTTGGTTTGACAACATCTTATTATTGCTTCTTTCATTTAATTCTTTTCAAAGACAGTAACGTATTCTTTTAAAGACGTCAAAGCAAAGCTTTAAACGCTAAGCTCTTGTCTATTAAAGCAATACGCTACCCTTCAGACTATGGCGTGTCCATCCCAGTGAACACAATGATAAAGAGTTATCATTAATCTTTGAATGTGTTTGAATTTATTTCATACAATTCCTAATGTTAACTTATCTAGCAACTATAGATGCTGTAAAGATGTAAATTTTGCACATGAAAATCTCTGGAATCAACATATTGTCCACATATGTCGAAAAAAAAGCATTCAAGAGCCTTAGGTTCTTAAGACAGATCAAGAAATATTTCCCTCTATCTGATCTCCTTATTATTTACATCAGTTTTTACCCGTTAAATATAAAATACAAGCCTCATGCATGAAATAAGTGCCACGAAGACTATTTTCATGCTCTTCAAACACATAATTGCA
This sequence comes from Sarcophaga peregrina, assembly GCA_014635995.1. Taxonomy (NCBI): domain Eukaryota; kingdom Metazoa; phylum Arthropoda; class Insecta; order Diptera; family Sarcophagidae; genus Sarcophaga; species Sarcophaga peregrina. The sequence goes on along the minus strand of CM025789.1, from coordinate 25,475,919 downwards.
ACTACATAGGTAAGGTCGAAGATGCTTATCAATACCAGTATCCAATTCTCGACTCGAGTAGTTCAAATCCTAACCCAGATTAATTTAAACATCATGATCTAGCAATTTATAAAGAAAGAATTGCATTTAGAAATTCCCCCTGGCCACATAATCGCTATAAAAAGGATAACATTAACAACGAACATCATAGAAAAATCTGGTTGCCCCACCTCTTGAGAGAAAGTTAGAATTCAATTAGAAAAATTTCCTTGCGACTACGCTCAAAACATAGCCACATGATATACAAATATAGCTGCTTTTATTTAAAAGCTGGAAAAGCTTGTTTCGTGGAAACAATAGATCAACCTATTATCATCTTGCGGCCTACTACAGTAGACCATAAATCACCAGATTAACTAAAAAAAACTTGTTTAATAGAACTGACGGAAAAGATAGGAAAAGAATAAAGCTCTTTCATTTGTGAGCGATTATAATAAGCGATTGAAGTCGCCGTGGTCTACTAGGTACTGTGCTGGCTTATTAGACGTAAAGCCAGGAGTCGAGTCCCAGGCCAGACATCAAAATAAAACACGTAAAGTATTTTTTTTGGCGATTTCTTCTCAGCAGATTTCTGGCAAAAACTCGTGAGAGTAAACAAAAATTGCCATGAAAGAGTTTCTCAAAAATCTATCGTTCGGAGTCGACTTTAAACTGTAGGTCCCGCCACTTATGTATAAAATTATCACACACAACATAAGTAATGTGAGAAACTAGGTCAATAATCCTGACTGAAGGGTTGTAATGACCAATTATGTATGTATGTGTAATAAGCCAATACATTGCACAATGCATTACAGAGCGATTTCGTTCTTTCTTCCTGGCGAAATCTTTTCAAAACGAATGTCCATAATATCTGTTCTTCTCTTCCACTCACACAATCTAATTTCCTAGTTCCAAAACTTAACAAAAGTAAGAGCCATTCCCCGATCATATAAATTTCTGAGAACAGGTTTGTTTAAGTTGTATTTACGGCTTAGGATTATTTGGTTAGTTTTTTGGAAAAGATCTGAGTATAAATTAAATTAAGGAAAGAAAATTGAGTTTTTCGAAATTTGAGCTTTATAACAGATTCGTTATATTCGTTTTAACTAACATCTTCAAAGTATAAGAACTACATAGTAATTATGACTAGGTTAGATGACGTGAACTGGTCAATTAAGACAAGTACAGTACCCGAAGGTCGAATTGACCTTGTCCCATTGTACAATTATGACCAAAGAGATACAATAATTTTTTTTTAATCTCCCGCTATATCAACAGTCACCAAATTAAATGAAATGTTGGCAGTTGGCTTAAATTGCTTCAAAGTTCAATAAGTAATATGAAAATTATATTTTCTAATATAATTTAAATCTGTTTCCAAAGGTATTATTTCCGAATCCAATAACATTTAATACGGAAATTGTAAATCTTTAATGCAATAAAATTTTTGATTTTTACTCTCTACCTATATTCTAACACAATTGTATTATAATTTATATTAATTGCAAGCAATTAAAAATTATAAACAAATTTAACAAAAAAAAAATCGAAATGAAATAAACAAAAATTTTGAAAGTATTTCATTAACTCTTGAAATTGAAATAAATCAATATTTAAAAAAACTTGTAGGAAAAAATGAAAGTAATTTTTATAACTATAATAAAAACACAATATATAGTACATATAAATCTATACGGATATACATATATGTATGTATATATGTAATACTAAATAAAAAGCGTGAGAAATTATTATTGTTTTTTTCATACTTTTTAATTTTAGCCAATTATATTCATTTAAAGTCTTGTTGTGTAATTATTTATTAGGTGCGGTTTGTTTACTTAAAGATTTATAAAGATTTTCAGACTTAATTCACCAATAAAAATTCATATTCTTTATTATAAACTTTACTTCTAAAACGACATGTAATTCTTGTAACTTTTCATCAATAAAATTCGAAATACCCAAACAATTATTTCGCTTTGATTTTGAACTTTAGCATGGACATTGAAATTCCCCTCCAAAAAAAAAAAAAAAACGCACTTGAACTTGCTTTTATTTGTAATATAGAATAGGTCAAGCAACACCACCTACCTACCATATGCATCTATAAATATTGTTTAACAACCAACACCAACATCAAAAAACACAACGAAATTTTATTAATTGTATTCATTTTATCTTTATCTCTGTCTATCTTACAGCTCGTCTCAATGGAGTGCATGCCAACAGGTGTACCCACTTTGACCACACCCACCCTAACACCAACAACGCTCAAGAGTATAGAGGAATCGTTTATACAATTAACAAGTGAGCCAATTAATGTACCATATCAGGCAGGATTTATACCACCACCATTGGGTTCATATAATTCTGCATCGACGACAACAACGAATACAACAACAATTAATAATAATGACAATAGTACTTTAACGACAACGGTTGCTGGTATATCACCCAATACAACAACAACATTGCATAATGTTTACTTGGGTGATATTAGTGCCGGCGCCAGTTTGCCTGATTATGGCGAACATACAAATGATACAGATTCGGAAAATTCTCAGGGATCATGGACGGGCAATCATTTGAATGAAGAAAACTCTATGGCAACAACAGATACTTGTAAGTCAATTAAATTAAACACACAAAAATTTTCTAGAATTTTCTATTAATTTTTTTTCTAATTAATATTTACAGCTAGTGCCGCAGATTCATTTCAAAATAGTCTAAATGGTTTGGGTGCCAATGCGCTCAATAATTCCAATTCTTCAACCACAAATGAATTTACCCCTGTTCATTTGGCTGCTTTAGCCGTTGCCACAGCAGCCAAGATGTCGAATGCTGGTAATCACAATAACAATAATACCTCATTAAGTGCCACTACAACCACAGCTACCCCTACACGACGTGGTGGAGGACGTCGTCCAGCGACAAATAGTAATATGACACCTGAAGAAGAGGAGAAGAGACGTATACGAAGAGAACGCAATAAATTGGCAGCCGCCAGATGTCGTAAGCGTCGTGTGGATCAAACCAATGAACTAACACAAGAAGTGGAAAAATTGGAGAAGAAACGTGAAGAGTTACACAAGGAAATTGAGTCGTTGAAGGGCGTAAAAAACAGTTTAGAATTTTTACTCGAAGAACACCGTCCTACCTGTCATAGAGTTGTGGCGGAAGATATTTTGTCTGGCAATACATTCGATGGTCTGTTGCCTTCAGCCTCATCTATGGCCAATGATAATATAACTGGTGTTGATACCAGTTTGGCAACAACAGCTAGATGTATTTCTCCTTTGGACTTAAAACCAGTATTGAATGACCAATTATTAGCTCAAATTAAGGCAGAACCAATGGATCCAGCTTTAGACTCAAGTTCATCGCTAGATCAAGATGGTCCACCTTCAAAAAGATTATTATTAAGCGACAATAACCCTATGATACCACCGCCTTTACCAAATGTCGCTACGCTTTCAGCTTCTTTGGCGGCCGCCTCGGCCTCACTTAATACGCCCATAGTAACAACGGCTCCTGTTAGCTTTAGTTCCATGTATTCCAACAATCCATCACTTAGTTCACCGCTAACTAAACCAAATTCTAAACAACGTCCCAATTCATTGCCAACAATTCCACGTAATCTGACACAAAATCTAGGCTTAAATATCAATGACAACAAGCCGCCCACAGATATTAATGGTGTAGCCATACAGACTCCATCGACGGGCATGTTCAATTTTGATTCCCTTATGGATGGTGGCACCGGTCTGACACCCGTTTCCAATCCTTTGGTACCAAATTGCTCTTCACAAAACAAACATCCCTTGGAATTGGTCACACCCACTAGTGAACCCTCAAAGTTAGTTAGTTTATAACAATAAATGCCTGAAACGTCTAGAATAAAAACAAAAACAACAGTAAAAGAGCATACAAACCTGAACGAAGAGGAGAGAGTGCAAACGAAGCTGGTCTTAAAAAAATTAATTAAACTTTATAATAATAATAATGCTACTCTATACTGTATTAAGGACTAAGTAAAATTGAATTCTTAAAGAAAACAACAAACAAACAAACAAACAAACAACATTACTTTCTAAAAGTATATTTTTTTATATTGCAACAACAAAATATTAAAAATAATCAAATGAATATTTTATATTGTATGTTTTTTTTTTTCTAATTTTAATTAATTTTATTATTCCATAAGCAAAAATAATTTTCCTAGATACAATACATATGTACTATTTAAAAAGTTTTATAATTGAAGAAGGCGAAATGGAATGATGAAATCCAACAAATTAAATCTTTAAAAGTTTTAAAAACGTTTATTTAGTATTTAATTTTTCTTAACACGTATACAAGAACAATTTTTTTCTTTTTTTTTATCATATATTTTTATGCTGTATTATTATTTTTAATTAAATATTTGATAATTTAAAATGAAAAACGAAAAATCAAAACAAAAAAACAATACAATATTTATGCAGATCTTATTGTATATTCTTTTATTTTGTTTCGACTTAATAAATTATTATTACTTAGATATTGCAAACAAAAAATTTGTTTTTCGAAAATCAACAAATTTTTCAATTTATTTGCTGTGTAACTTATTATTGTTTCAACATTCTTTTATTTTTATTCTTTTGTTTTTTTTTTTAAATTAAATTATTTTATTTCTCCTAACTTTTTCTATGTGCAATTATAAATAAAAATTTATATTTATTTTAATAATAAAAAAAAGAAAACTAAATTAAACTACAAAAAATCCAAAAGAAAAAAAAATGTGGTTTTAATTAATAAATATAAGAAGATGGAAATAATCTTTAAAAAAAAAGCCAGGCGTTGTGATATTTATAAATAATATATATAAAGTTTGTAAAATAATATATATACACATACATAAAATTAAACAACCACAATTAGTTTGCTTTTTATAATATTTTGTCTTAAAAAAAAATGGCCTTTTAAAATCTAAATAAATAAAGAAAAAAAAACAAAATATAAAAACTAAATAATTACTTTAATGAAAAACCATTGATGATAACAGCCTTATACAGTTTTTTTTTTTAATTATTCATATTAATAAAAAGAAAAATATTTTGTAAATATATTTTGCTTAACTTTAAAAAAGAAAAATAAATCTATTCTCATATATACGATATATTATTGGTATTTGTAATGCTTGATAAAAAAGAATAGAAAAACTAAATTTTTAAATAAAATCAAAAGAAAAAAATAATAAAAATGATTTAAAAAAAAAAAGTAAAGTCTTGATAGAATGTAAACACAAAAAAAAACAAATTATCAAAGCAATTTCTAACTCTGAAAATAAGTGGTAAATTTTTTAGCTTTACTAAATTCTACTAACCATGGTAAAAACATAAATGAAAAACATAAAATGATCATATTTTTAAAAGAAAATATATTTATTGATAATACCAAATTAAATTGAATAATTTTATTAAAAATAAATAAAAAAATAAAACTGTCCAAATATGTTTAAACAAATCTTAAACATGTGAATAAAAATATTAAATTTAAATAGAACGAAATATAGCAATAATAACAGTTTTAAAACAAACACCAAATGATTTCAAAATGAAGAAACGATTTGAAAATAAAACACTAAAAACTATAAAAAAAAATAATATTTATAACATTTTTTTTTATTTTATAAGTGTAAGTATTAAAACTTGTATTCTGTCATGTTTTACTAGAAAAGGTTCAAAAAATTTCTTCCAGTTGACAATAATACAGAACTAAATGGTCTGCCAAATACTTTTTCTTTTTTTTGAAAATGCTTTTAAAAAAAATCAACTGAATTTTTTCTCAAATTTCTTTTTTTATTTGAAAGTATAATATTTCCGGTTAATAATGGAAACTAATTTGATTCAAATGGCCTATGCGATCGGTCCAATTTTAAAGCACATTATCGCTGCAGCTGTATTCACCAATGACTTCACGAATATTGTCTCTGGCTTGTCGGCGTAACACTCTTCTTTGACGGCACCCCACAAATAATAGTCCAACGGTGTCAAATCGCAGCATCCTCGATGGAGATGCCAGTTTCTTTCACTTTTTTCACAAGATAACGAACATACGGTGCTGACGGTCCTTCCCTTCTTCCGAAATCCGTACGCAATTTTCGCATACATTTTGCAACATTACCAGGATTTTCAAAGTAATGTCGCAATATTTCCCAGGCACCTCACAAATAATACTCCAACGGTGCCAAATCGCAGCACCGAGGTGGCCAAACGACTTCAGCTCCGCGGCTAATAATGCGATCTTCAAAAACAGGGCGCAAAACATCGAGTGTAGCTTTGGCTGTGTGGCACGTAGCGCCGTCCTGTTGACACCAAATGTTGCCAATATTCTCCTCTTCAATTTTTGTGAACAAAAATTCATTCAACATGGCCCGATAACAATCACCAATGACTATAACGACCACTTTTTGCTCATTTTCGAAGAAAAATGGCCAATTATACCTCTGGGCCAAAATCCGTACCAAACAGTGACTTGTTTTGGGTGCGTCGGCTTTTCAATGTATGCGTGCGTGGGTTTTCTGTGCCCCAAATGCGACAATTTTGCTTGTTTGCATACCCGCCAAGATCAAAATGAGCTTCATATGAAAAGATGATTTTCTTTTGCCAAAATCGGCATCTTCTGTAAGTCAATCGCAGACCCACTTAGTTAAGCGAAAACGCGTATACACAACCATATTCGTTCAGCGCAAGGATAAAACTAATTATTTATCAAATCAGATATGAGCTAAGTGTTACCATTCATGAAATAAGCACTAATTGAAAAAAAAAACGTTAGATGGTGAATATAATTTTTTTTATATCTAATGGACAGCTGCAAAGACTTAAATGATAGGCATAATAATGAAAGAACAGAATGTTACCAAATGAAAATGTTTACTATGGCTTTTCGACTTTCCAAAACTAAAAAGTATGAAATAAATCTATAAACCAACTGAAACAGTAATTTAAAGGTTAAAAAGTGTCTTGGAATTCTGCAGATTATCAAGAGATTTATTTGAATGTTTAAGGAACATAAAAATGAGGAGTTTATATGCATATATTTAATGGAACATAATTCTCCTCCCTTTGGCCACACCTATTTGCCTATGAGCGATTGCATTCTACAGACGGTCGAAATGTTGAGATTATTTATACAAAAGGAATGGACGAGAATTTATAATGTATATCAAAACTATAGAAAAAAGTTTTAAAACATTTATCCTTGACACGTTTAGGTGTGCTTACCGCAATTCGATCACGTACGTTTTCATTTGGCACTAAAGAAAAGAGTGATGTACTATTTACCTCAAGAATTGAACGATTTTATTGTAACTCAGCGGAGATGCCCGGATTTAACATCAATTTATGAGAATTTAATAGCATTGATTCGTGAGTTAAACTGTAATATTTTACTTCTGTTACGTTTAAGAAGTGCCTGCACGAAAATCGGATTTATCAAGAATTAAGCGAGACTTAATTAGAAGTATAAAAACTACCTAAATTGAATATAATAAGCTTAAAACCTACTAAGTTTATAAAGATGTTAAAAAGGCATAATACAATACCACTTAATAAAACATCTCGATTAAAAGTCATTTCTTAAAGGTTAGGCATTATTGACAAATTTTTTATTTTAGGAATTTTAATTAAATTTAATGCCTTGATTATAGATGGCAATTTGATTTTTGGTTGCATTACAAGTAGCCAAAAGTGGTTTTACACACAACAACTGACAAACGACTTTGAACAAGTTCCATTAATTAAATGTTTAGGAAAACATTTACCTGATAGGCATATGATAATTTTAATATTGTATCTAGTATTTACACGCAACTACTTTAAAAGGCTTTGATTTATCCAAACGTGCTTTCAAGTTTAATACAAATAAATTTGCTCGAGAGTAAAATTCTTTTTCGAAACTTGATACTCAAAATAATGCAAAAAATATTCAAAAAATATTTTAACAATTTCAGAAATTTTATTAAAATTTCTCTAAAAATCATAATAAGCGTTTTTTCTACATTACAAGTTACAGATTTTAATTTTAATGTTTTTGAAAATTGACGATAAATCGATTACCTTAGATACTACAAAATTATTTCATGTTGAATTTATTTATTAAATGTTTGGTAGGTAATAAAAGAGCGATTCCAGACAATATAAAATTTATACTCAATTACTTAAATATTTTTATTTAATTATTTTCATAAAAAAAAGTTTTAGTTTTTCTCTCCTTTTTGTTTTATTAATCCGCAGTAGTTTCCTTTTTTTACCACACACTGAAGTCGTTAAAACCTTTCATTGTTATGCAAGTAACGTTGGTAGATATTAAACCTTATACGACTTATTAGATCCTAGGATTTGTTGTTTTAACAATTAGGTTTTTACTGCTTTATCCTTCTAAACTGTTAATGCATACAAAATCACTTTGAAGTAACTAATTTCGTGTAGAGACAGTTGAATTCTTACAGATTTTAATGCATACTTAAATAAAGGTTCACTTTCGGGTTAAGGCGGGTAAATCTGTGTGTAATATATGCTACAGCAGTCAGTATATAAGAACGTAGGTATGTAACTTTAATAAAAAAAAAACCGGTATATTAACAAATTCTCAACGAAGTCATCCTAATGAATCACTTAAAAATTTGTGCAAAGGACAACGACCTAAACAGAACCCTACAGAATAGTTATGAAATAACATGACTTTACGGATAACTTGAAATTCCTTTTAATGTAACTTTAAATTGATAAATTCAATAAAATTTAATTCGAAACGACTATAATAAATATTCAAAATGTGAAATTTCATACCTTTAAACCAAAGCGATTTACAGAGTTAGTAGGGTAGGGTAATTATGCGTTTATCAATATCAATTTCTTTTTTTTTTTTTTTTTTAAATTCAATGATCGTTTAAGAAAACATTACAATTCTTAAAAATGAAGCGTAATAAACAACAACAATAACACACAAGAAGCAGTATAAAAATCCCTACGTTCGCAACTTTATGTTCGTAATTTTCTTTTTTATTATTTCAGTCTGAAAGTCAAACGAATAACGATAAGACCGTTTAAATAAAATATCTCCTCTTGATTTTAAACACCCAAACGAAAGAATTACTTGTGGAATTGTATGTATGTGCAGAAGTAAAAGAAGAATACGTTTCGGGAATACTAACTAAGTGTAATCAAATAACAAATTTAATATTCAAGTTCAAGTGCCTACTTCTGTTTTTTGTTTTAAATACAAATATTAAGTAATCAATTAAAATAGAATGTTAAGGCGAGTTATAACACGTATCTTAGGATACGGCGGACGCCAAATTAATGTTTCACCCAATAATGTGGTATTAATTACAGGCTGTGATTCTGGTTTAGGGTAAGTAGTCGGCATTTTATCTAATCTACAGTAGAAATGACAACAGAAATGTTATGAAAATTGATTCGATATAAATTTTCAACAAATAAAAAGTAAAATTTTTCCACCTACCGCAAATAAATACAAAAATTATATTTAAATAAAGAATTTTTTCATTTGAAAAAGAATTTTCAAAACATTTTGCTGCAAACAAAAATGTTTTATTTTTAATCTTAGAACTGATTTATAACCATAAAGGATCCAAATACATAATTGATCATTACAACTCTTCAGTCAGGATTATTGACCTAGTTTCTCACACCACTTATGTTGTGTGTGTTAATTTTATACATAAGTAGCGGGACCTACAGTTTAAAGTCGACTCCGAACGACAGATTTTATTTGAGAAACTCTTTCATGGCAATTTTTATTTATTCTCAGAGATTTTGCCAGATATCTGCTGAAATACCTTTTGTATTTTGTTTTAATGTCCAGCCTGCGACTCGAACCTTGGCTTTATGTTTAATAAGCCAACACACTACCTACTAGATACGGATCCAAATACAAAAATTAAGCTAAGTTCCTATTTGTCTAAAGTCATGTTATGTTATTAGAAACTCTAACAAAGGCTCCCTAATGAGTGCAGTGTAGTCAAGGTTGTCGTATTTAAGATCACCAAGAAACCGAAATTAGTGTGGGAATAAATTGTTCCAAAGGAATTTTGTTAAGCGCTAATAAAGGTACTGGTTATGCATTATATTAGCACAATATTGGTTTCAGTCTGTTAAAGAAGCTCTTACGAAGCCCTTATACCGACATAGGATGGAACTGTATTAGTTACTAGGGTATAGTGATGTATGAGGCATTGAGACTACAGATAAACTGATAAAGTGAAGTTATCGTTAGACCACCTTTTCGAACTGGTCGTTTAGGTGATCAGACAAAGAATAGACACCTCATGGCGATTGCCATCTCCTGTTTACTATAATTCAGGTTCGGGTAGTTTTTTTTTGACCGTACATTGTACCTTGTACGCAAGGACTAGTATGTCAGAAATACTTTCTGCAAGATTTGTGTTAATGTATAGGGAACGCGGGAATCTGTTGAACATATCAGCGGTTTTTTTTTTATGAAACATGCACTCAGGAGATGATCCCTACTCATGCAGTTGCCATGGTATCTTCTCTGCACGTTTGTTGTATTTCTTTTCTTCTTATTTTACTCTTTTCGATCTTTTCTATTTGTTCTATTTGTTCTTGTATTTCTAAAGGTGACCATTGGGACCGTTTTAGATCTCAGGGTGCAGTAACATAAGACACATAAACACATTCGCTGCCAAGCCTAAAGTATATGAAGTCATTCCCATTGCCATTTATATTTTGAGTGTTATTGTTTACCAAAACCCTGTTATTACTTGGTAAGAGCACATATATTATCATACATTTACAAGCAGAAAACGAAAGACGAGTATACTCGTCGTTGACAATAGGAAGGCAGAAGGACTCGATATCCTTTTTCGTATTTGCGTACGTTTTAAACAAATAAGAAATCACGCAGATAGATAAAATAAAGATAATGCAATAAAACGAGACTGGCAACACTTAGAAATTCACTATTGTGGACTGGCAAAAAAATTTGCTAATTCACAAGCCTGTATGTTATAATATATTTAAAGTAGGACGAGTATACTCGTCTTGGCAGTGAGGAATACCCTGTCAAAGGCGAGTATACTCGTCTTGGGAGTGCGTGATACCCTGTCAAAGACGAGTATACTCGTTCTTGGCAGCGAATGTGTTAAGTTTAGTGACATTAGCGTCTAATATAAAAGCAAAAGCTTTTGTTTTTAAAAAATATCATACCATTTTGATTAATTTATTTTCACAATTTACAGAGTAACTTTCCTATCTTCATAGGTTTTCTCTCGCGCTGTATTGTCATTCCCTTAATATGACTGTCATTTCGGCATGTCATAATGTAAATTCGGCAGGAGCAAAATTGCTACAAAATTTGAATGATCCCAAGCGTATGATTACAATAGAGCTGGATTTACTTAAACCGGAAACGATAAAACATACCCAACGATGTCTGCAAGATATGCTGGCAATTCATAATGATTATAAATTTACGGCTTTGGTTAATAATGCTGGCGTCATGTGTTTTGGAGAATTTGAATGGCAAACATGGTCACAAATCGAAATGCAAATAAATGTTAATTTATTAGGGACCATGAGACTAACAAGAGAATTAATGCCGTTGATAAGACAACAGCAGGCACGTATTATTAATGTAACCAGTCATTGTGGTTTGCAGGTAAGGAATGAATAAAAAGAAAATTATTGTTCTAAAATAAATAAAACATCAAACATATAAATTATATGTATATATGATAATAATATAAATATTTAATTCTTTTAAGGCTTTACCAGCTACTGCACCATACGCAGCTTCCAAAGCTGGTTTGAGATTTTGGACGGATTCATTACGCATTGAAATGCAATCATATGGTGTAGAGGTGGTTAATTTTATACCCGGCTCATTTGTGATGTACAGCAATATATCAGCACGACAACAAGAGCATGCTAAACTAATGTTAGATAACTTTACGCCAGAGCAACTTCAATTTTATGGTGCCTATTTTCAACGTTTCAATGATTACTTAAATGTAATCTCTGGCTTTAAGCCACCAAATAGCATGAATGATAACAAATTATTGGAGAAATTTAAAGATGCCTTAACCAATACACAACCCAAACAATTATATATACATGAACCTTGGCGATATAAAATTTATAGAATTTTATTTACAATTTTTCCAACTCCTTTGGTCGATTGGTTGTCCGTCAAATTTTGTGCTTTACCAACTTATGAACAAGTTCAGCAGGACACAAAGCTACAAGTGAATGGCTGTATAAAAAATAACTAAAACACATTTTTATAAACATTTATTTTTAAATATGTATTTTGTTTAAATATATATTTGCAATTTGATAAAAATTAATTAGTTTTGTTATAAATTAAATGTAGTTGAAATGAAAAAGAATTAACTTTTGATTTGGTTTGGATTAGTTTTAAGTAAAATAACTAACTAGACGTGAGCATTTTAAAAGGGTTCTGCGTAAATAACTTGTGAACTTTTCAAACTTGATACTCGATTTTTTTTTGTTTCTACTATTAATCACAATCAAATCTTAATTGATTGGAATAAGAAGATTTTGTTAATGGCTAAATGTGTCAGACTATCTGACAGTTATGAGGTAAATCTATGCAAAAAATAAAAAAATTTAAATAGAACTATGCAATGCCAAAATTATTTTCTATAACAGTAGACCGTTGTAAGGGTCACATACAAATTTGTAAAATTTTCAGTTCAGTTTAGAGTTTTTCACAATATTTTTCACTATTTGAATCTAATATATTGTCAATAATACTGAGGCAAATATACAAACTTTTGTATATAAATTCTGTATAAAAAAAAAAACTTGCTATCTGAGAGAAAATTATAGAATCTTCACCACATGCGGAAAAATAGAAATATTTGTTCACTTAAAGAATTCAAAAAATGTATGCCTAATGCATAATCTAAAGCTTTTGTTTGTGAAAAAGAGAGAAAATATATTTGAAATTGTGCCGTCTTCTAACATATTGGACACGAAGAAGAAAGAATAATAGAAAATGGTTTAACTCAAAAATTAAAATCACAAATAATCTTTAATCTTCGTTTTAATGGAGAAGGATAAACAATTTTACTCATAATGTTGATTATTGGGATTTTTCCAAGTTTCATCTAATAGATCCTGTGATCCACCACGACCAAAAGCAGCCATCAGATAAATGAGAACAACAAATGCCAAAATACCGCTTAAAACCAAAAACCATGTACGTCTCCAAGGGGGTCTAGAAGAAGGCGCATAAAATCGTCTAGACCAACGTGAAAATATTTCAGCTGGTGTTCGTCTAGCGTATTTATTTTCATCACGATCTGCCCCACCAATTGGCGACTGACGGGGTAATAAAGAACGGCGACTGCTGGCTGTTGATTTCAATTTTTTTTTTAATTTTAAAACACAATTTCAAAAAAAAAATAATAATTTAAAAGAAAATAAAGACTTACCATGTATATCAGCATTTGAGGGAGGATTAAATGCGTCCATAAGTAAAACGGAATGTGGACTATCTTGTTTCATAGTTGTATTTGCAAAGGCACCATTCACCTTAGAACGTTCCATAGTATTACTAACGTTGTTAGCATTATTGTTATTACTATGATGTATCTTTGTCATACTACTCATGGGTGCCGTGGCAGGTGTGGAGTTTGTTTTCGAAGAGAAATTATTTGTAATGTTTTTGGGATTTGGTATCGAATCTTCATTTAGCTGAAATAAAATTAAAATGATATTAATGCTTTGTACAAAAGATATTAAATAATAAAATATAATTATCCTTTATAAATAGACTAACAACAACGATTTGCCCTTAGTAAAAAAAACCTTGTATTTTTCGCTTACCAAAGCTAAACCTAGACCATTGCGTCCCCAATTTGCTTTCGCTAATTGCTGTTTTAAAGCATCTGCTACAGGAGACACCAAATTTGATGTGGGAAATATTTCCGTTTCACATATAGGACACTGATGGCCACGGGGGGCGGTATTTGTAGGCAATGCAGATTGTCTGGCATTTAGACAATCCCAATGAAAAACATCTAAAAAAACAATTTCATTAAAATTTATCATTTCTTAAAACCCAAGAAGAAAAAAAGAAAAAACTTACGATAGCAAACTAATCGCACGCATTCTCCTTCTTCTAAACCGGTAGAGCATAAAGTACAATTCGAGACATAATCACTATCTCGCAACCATTGCAAATATGACTGAACTATGCACTGTAAAAGAAATTGTGATTGTGTTATTTCCTTATATTCCTGTTTTATTAAACACTAATATACCTTCGGATGGCTTTGGACCATACAGTGCTCACAAACATTTACGCGATGTTCAAAACAAAATTGATTCGTCACTTGGCGTTTAGGACACTTGCACAAACCCATTTTAATTTACTTTAATGAAAATATTTCTGTTTTATTATTAATTTAGTCAAATGTGTTTAATCTAATTACAGTAAATAATTTATTCTATTTTCTTATAAATACACAAAAATCTTTTGCATTTTAACTTTGCCGTCGTATAAAGGAATTTTTCGTTTGTCAATTTCTGTTTTTCTTTATTACTAGCCAAGAAAAAATGACAGGCCACGTCAAGATGACTAAATTAGGCCGTTTCGACACTAATGAATTTGAAAACACTTAGAGAAACATGAAAATAATTGCACTTATTCTCTATCTACTTGTTTCAATATTCAATACAATTTGGACTTAGTTTGTTGGCAAAACTTTTCTCCAATTCAGTAGTCGGAATATTTTCTTCTACACATCCTACCAAATGTAATTTAGAATGAATTATTAAAGTTCCAAAATTAAATATTTTTCAAATACAATTAAGTTTTATTTAATTTAATCCAACCATTCTTTCATATATTGGCACTTTGTCGGTGTTACCTCGCCACAATTCGAGCAATTTCTTATGACTGGGCAAATGCCACAAGGCATTTGTACTAAGCCAGGAGGAGGCAACGGTGAATTTATTGCTCTATAAACAAAAACTCCATCGGACATTAGAATACGTTCAGCATTACCATCGTAAACAACAGTTTTTAAAATTGTTTCCAAATCGTCTTCATCCAAGTTCACCTAAGAGAAAAAATGTAAGATTTAATAAAATAATGTGATACAAATCTATTATTTGCATGCTTACCTTACTTATACCTAAATCGGATATAAATTTGTGTACTTCTTTAACTGTACAGCAAGACATCTGTTTAAAAGCCAAGGACCTTCACCTTTTTTCAGAGCATTAGTCCCGACGCATTTGTAAGAATCGCAAACACTGTTGATTTAAGACATCGACAAACTCCGCTTCGAAATCTTGATCCTGATACCAAGCACCACCGGTTATTGAACGATCTGGTTCAAGGTTATATAGCATATATACTTTCTTCTTGCTGGCCTATTAAATATGAAAAATATAGATTGATTTTATATTTTTAAAATAAATACATAAATTAATATCTTACATTCACAGATTTAACGGCTTTGATTAGCTTTTTGGTTTCTAAATTTTTTAATATCTTGTTTAATTGTGTCATATTTAAATTGGATTGTATGCGTATATCTCGTATCCATATGCCTTTACTACCACCTTCCTCGATTATGCCATAAACAATTTTCTCTTCATTATCCGCATCTTTGGGTAAAGCACTTTTCTTTGGATCTTTAGAACGATAAAACAATTTATCCCCCTTTTTTAATATTTCGATTGATCCCTGCTTTAAAAGTTTATTTAAACCCTCGAGGCGTATGGCGGGAGTAACATCGGGTAAACCCTTTTCTAAGTCTTCATTATTGGCACCAGCAGGTTTACCCTGTATTAAAGCCAATAACTGATGGGAAACATCATCTGACGACATGGTGCTTTTAAGACAAATGAAACAAACAAGTTAAAATGTGTAAAACATTAATACGAATATCATACCTTTTACTTTATGTTTAAGTAGAGAAAATCACCAGCCTTTTACCTTACAGTTTTGTGTAAAAACGCCCTAAAAAGAAACATGTTTCAAATGAAATGTCAAAATAAATATCAATGAAGAAAACAAATTGAGACCAACAACAAAAATCAAGAACAAGCACTACAATTTCAACAAAAATATTAAAATTATTTAAGAATTTCGTATATTTCTATTAAAATGTCACTTACAGACGATGAAACGCACTGCACTGACTTCCAAGAAGTTAATAAAAATAATTTTAAGCAAATAAAAAACAAGGCAATTAAGGTAAATATAAACAAACACCGCACTTACTAAAGCAGACACAAACTATTGAAAATTAAACTAAGAGAGTTGCCAAGTATTTGTAACTTACAACAAGAGTGGGATTTGTATGCAATCGAATTAATACCCAAAATTTCTCCGTGAATCTCTAAGAGGGACGGACAAAGGCATTAATAATCTCAGATGAAGAGTTAATTGAAATTAATTTAAATATTATTTATTTGCTAATTACGCTTAATATATTCCTTTTCAGATTGGCTATGCAGACGGTGTAAATGAAGGGCGTGAAAGTGTTTTCCAAAAAGGTTTTGATCAAGGTTATAAAGACGGTTTACGCACCAGTTTCGATTTGGACAAATTTCGATTTTTCTTTAAAAATTTAAACACTGATAAACTGGATAATAACAATGAATTAATAAAAGAGAAAGAGGAATATAATAAACTCGACATTCTAGAATCTAAATCTCAAAAACATTTTAAATATCTCGATCATCCAGAAGAAAATTTGGATATAATTTCCGAAAAACAGCAGGAATATGTGAATGAAATTATGCAAACATTTTCGAATACATTGCCAAAGGCAAATGATTTATTGAAAAAGCTATAGAGTAGCAATCATTTCATATGTAAAAAGTGTTGAACATATTTAAAGTAGAACTTCTTATACTTTTATTAAATTATAAATGTATTTTGTATTCTATAAGTAAATGACAATTTATAAATAAAGTCCTTCGGGAGTGCCTTCTTTTTTGCGATACAAAACACTTTCTTTCGATTTCTTAAAGTCTTCATTAGTGACTTTCATACGACGTTCTCGTAAAGCCATTAAACCGGCTTCTGTACATATAGCTTTGATATCTGCACCTGACAGATCGTCCTTAGCCATAATAAGTTCGCTCAGATTAACATCTTCAGCCAAGGTCATACGCGATGTGTGAATATTGAAAATGCGACGTTTCGTTTTTTCATCAGGCAGGGGAAATTCTATTTTACGATCAATACGGCCTGGACGAATTAGGGCAGGATCCAGAGTTTCAATACGATTTGTGGCCATAATAACCTGAATGAAAAGTACAAAAACATGACCTTAATAATACATATTTAATGGTTTCGTTTTAAAACTTACCTTAACATCACCACGAGAATCAAAACCATCCAATTGATTTAATAATTCTAACATAGTTCTTTGAATTTCCCTTTCACCACCTGAATTGGAATCGTAACGTTTTGTGCCCACAGCATCTATTTCATCGATAAATACAATGGAAGGAGCATGTTCCTCTGCTACCCGGAAGAGTTCTCTTACTAATTTGGGACCGTCACCCAAATATTTCTGTATCAACTCCGAACCCACTACACGTAAGAACGTTGCTGATGTTTGATTAGCGACAGCCTTAGCTAGTAGAGTTTTTCCAGTACCAGGAGGACCATAAAGTATAACACCTTTTGGAGGCTTAATACCCATTTCTTCATAATATTCTGGATGCGTTAAGGGCAATTCAACAGATTCCTTAATTTCTTGTATTTGGGTATCTAAGCCACCAATGTCAGCATAGGTTTCTTGAGGTGCTTTCTCCAACTTCATGACAGTTACCATAGGATCTGTATCATCACTGAGTACACCCACTACAGCATGTACTTTGTGATTTAATAAAACTGAACAGCCAGGTTCCAGCTGATCTTTATCCACAAATGATAATATGCTGACATAATGCTCAGAACCCACACTGGTCGATACTATAGCATGATTATCATCAATTATCTCCTCCAAATTGCCAACTGACATTGGAGTACCTCTCAAATCATCAACTTTAGAGCGTTCCTCCTTCGTTTTTCTCATCTTGTGGTTTAAGACGCTCCTGATTGCGTATGAATTCCTCTTCCATCATCAGATAATCCTTTATACGCTCCAATTTCAATAACTTTAAGCGACATCTCGTATGTGGAGTAACTTGAGGCAATTTCATTGCTGCATCTGGACCCTTTGCACGCTTCTTCTTTTTGCCTACACGAGTAGGAATTGGAGGCTCATATTTCTTCTTTTTGTCTTTGTCATCTTTTTTATCACCAGACCCTCCTTGAGCCGATTGATTTTGACCCTTAAAATGGATATTAACATTAAATATTCTATACCTTTAAGGTACATTTCAAACTTCTTACCATTTTATTTAAGTAATTTTAATAATTTTTTTACAAAAAGAAAACTAAATTTACTTTCTTTCTATACTGTTTTTGCAAATGCTTAACAATCGGCTTTACCTCAAATTTTGTTTTTCACTAGTCATCAATGAACCCAAGCCGATCGTTTATAGTTGACGCCGTTATATTTTTGACATTGACATCGATTGCCACTGTTGTCGTGTTTTTTGCATGAAAAAAAAAATCGCTAAAATAAATCAATTGTGAAGGTATAATACAGATAGCAATATTGCAGAAATAATTTTTATTTCTAAATGGATCTATAATAATATATTAAAAGTATTAAATTGTATTTAAAATTATTCGCAGTTGACCCACTTCAAACTTGATTTTGTTTAAAAATATATTGAAAATGTTTTAATTTGTTGAAATAATTACTTTCATGTTTTTCACATTAAATCTATATAAAATTCAATAAAATGCAAGGCTGATAGCATAAGCTATATAAATTCAGTTTTGTATTGAACTTTACAGAGTTGATTTTTAAGTAATTTTTAAATATTGACACACAAGCATAACTCTTCGACGTTGAATGAGTGTACCCATAATAAAATAGACTGTTGAAAACACTTATTTAAATTATATTTATACGGTACAGTTTACTTGTTTTATGAACAATGTTGTTCTGTCTAATGTCAGAGTGACATTCAATAGCTGGTGTTTTCTTGTTGTCTGAACGGAACCTGCCAACGCATAGAAATGGTTTTGCTTGATAATTCTTCGGTAATTTAATAAATATTTCTTTACAATATGGTTTAATCTGTATTAACATCGTTCTATTTTCAGTTTATAATTCGATTGCAAAAGCTGGCCAATTCAGCAAAAACAGATTCCTCATTTACTGTCACATTTAAGAGGTGTAAGTAGAAGTGCAGTATAAAATTTAAAGACCCAGTAGGGAATGTAGCAAACACCTAGAATTTAATGTTAGGAAACTTGGTATAAATAATTTTTATGGAATTTGATAGCACTGTGCAGGCTATTTATCGTTATATATCCTTTGAATTACTTTTTCGTGGTATTGGTTAAATATTGCCAGTGGTTACGCATACAGCAATGTGACATACTCAATAACGGCAGGGAAAGTGCACCTATTTGGTATGCAACTTTCTCAAAGATCGCACTATTGGAGTGGTTATAGATGGCGTCTTTTCCGACGAGTTCAGTATAAATTCAGGGGTACCGCAGGGCTCTGTTCTTTCTCCTACTCTTTTTCTTATTTTTCTCAATGATCTTTTATCTATTACTTCGAATCCTATTTACTCTTTTGCGGATGACAGCAACATTTGTCATTCATATTCATTTGATCGGAAGCCGAGCCTTTTGGAAATTGGGGCAAGGAGGTCGAACATGAATGACGCACTCACAGGTGACCTGATAACAATCTCTGAGTGCGGGCCGCGCGAACAGGGTCGATTTCAATGCGCGCAAGACCCAATGTTGTTTTTTGACACACCGGCGTGATGCTGGCGCTGGTGTTCTGTCATCTGTATCTATGGGTAATGTAAATATTGAGGAGGCGGATGCTCTTGATGTTCTCGGCATGAGAATTAGTTGTGATGCTCGTTGGAACGATCACATTTTTCGAGTGTCGAAGGAAGCATTCAAGTGCTTGGTTTGTTGAAACGGTGCTGAAAATACTTCCCTCCATCCGACCTTCTTACAGGACCTTTATCCGACCCCGGATGGAGTACAAGTCTCATGTATGGACCGGTGCTTCAAAGTCTATTTTGAAGCTTCCCAACCGCGTACAGGAGAGGGCGAGGGTGCTTATTAATGACAGTAGGGTATTCAACTCTATTGATTCGTTGGAGCATCGTCGCAATGTGGCGTGTGTTTCATTGTTCTATCGGTACTATAATGGGAGGTGTTCTCGAGAGTTAAGGGGCTTGGTTCCCGATAATCACATATTTTTACGTGGTACTCGAGCTTCTCGCAGAGCACATCCTTTTGTGGTTGATTGTCCTGTGAACCGCACAATGCATTACAGGAAGAATTCATTTTTTTGCCCGCACTGCTCGCTTGTGGAATGATCTTCCTGTGAAGGTTTTTCCCGTCAATTACGATATTGGTGAGTTTAAATCAAATGTCCACAAACGCTACTCCCTCTTTCCACCTTCCTATAACCTATTTTCCTAAACCTGCACAATGCACTGCATGAGTAGGGGCCATCCCCTGAGTGTTGATTTTTATAAAAAAAAAAAACTGGCTACCGCAATAATCTTTTACACATCGTTCCATACGACACTACAGAAGAAAAACAAGCTATTTACATAGCTTTCGTATATCGCAACATATTTAATGCCAGTGGTATTTGTCTATTGTTCCAATATTAGCATGCCTATTAGAGTACATAACGAAGAAGAAATACCATAACGGGTCGATCATGGATTGGAAGCGAACTTCAGTTGAGTTGTCAATTGACAACCAAAAAATAATAGAGAAAAACAACAAATTGAAAGAGAAGGAATGGTGGAACCAACTGGTCCTTATAATCAAATATTACTTTTGCTTACTGACTACGAAATACACTAATCTGTTGTAATAATTATATTTTCCCCTAAAAATAGCTATTCATACGAATTGAAAGGATTGCTTTTATTTTCTTACAGATAATGGCCACGATAGACCTAAACCACGTGAAGGCAGGCCACCTCTGCCTGAACCCGAAGAATACATGTGCCTCATGAGAGCCCAATCCAAATCGAAAAAGGTATTTGGAATGAATCTAGCGAACTAAAGAGTCCAATTCTTTAAAAATTTAATTTTTCTTTATTAGATTTCGACTGTCGTTAAACATGAGGACGTACCCAAAATGATGACCATGTATGCTCAATTCATGAAGAGTAACATGGATGGCTTAAAGAGAGTCAAAAAAGTCAAAAGTAAAGCAAAGGCTGCTAAAGGTTAATAGTAGAGTAGTGTACTCTTATACGATTCCTTCGGATTGCTTTACTTTAAACTAGCATTTAACGTTAATTTTTTTTTTAATCTATAAATAAAAGAAAACATAAATAAAACAAACTTATTTGTTACAAGAACTTTTAAAATCATAATTTTGTTATTTTTTAAAACTCACTTTGCGCACAATAAATGACATGTAAATTTATTAAAACTAACTAAATATGCAATAGAGACGAGACTTAATTTTAACATAGAATTAGAAAAAAATTGTGTTTATTTTTAGAAATTGGGGAAAAATTAAACACGCTTTTCAATTAATCCCTTTTTCTTTAATTGACGTAAAGCACATTTTGCTGCTGTACACTTAGCTATTCGATAATTTCTGCCAATGCCACTGTAAGTGCCCTTCAAAAATACTTCGACTGTAACGCGAACTCGTCGGCCATCAGCCAATTTTTCAGGTTTACTGAAATCAAAGAAACAAAATGGAGAATAAGGTTTATAGTGAATCAAAACCAAAATATTTTTCCCAAATACTTACCCAAATTTAGCGGTTTCGGGCTCTAACTCTAGTAATTCACGTATAGGGGATTTTGGCACAGAATTACTAAATTGTTCTATTTCTGGACGCATCATATTGTAGTAAACTAACCATACTGCGTCTAGGGACATATTAGAATCTAAGAATATGGCGCCAGCCACTGATTCAAAAACATCACCCAATGCTTTTGGAACTTCTACATCTTCGGCGTCATCACACTCCTCTTCCGACAACAAGTAATACTGTGTTATAAATAGAGTACAAATGTATTGGAAATTATTTGAATTGAGTTTTGTTTTTTTTGTTGTTAATTTTACCTCTTCACTTATGCTATGACCATTTTCAGTTTGTATGCGTACAAATCTGTCAATGACTTCATTGAGTCCGGGTGATAAATGCCTAAAATACTTATGAAAACCATGTCTGACAGCCAACGAAGCGAATATGGTGTTGTTAACTAAAGCTGAACGTAAATCGGTTAAAGCTCCTGGTGAATGCTGTCTGGGATCTTCATATAAATGACGTGTTATTAGATAATCAAGGACAGCATCGCCTAGAAATTCAAGACGTTGATAGCAATCCGTTAATCTATTTGGAGTATAGGAGGCATGCGTCATAGCCTGCAGTAAATATGATCTGTCCCGAAATTTGTAGCCTAAACTACGCTCGAACTCATCATAACCTTCTAATAAAGCGTTCAGTGCTTCGTCAGCATTGGGCGTATAGTGTAAAAGTGGAGATTTTGGTGGTGTCCAGGAACCATACTCAGTAACCATGCCGTCTTCGTCTGGTAAAGTAGTACCAGGTTTTCTAGGCTTTTCAGGATCATACAGTACTCGCTCGTATGGAATAACACGTATACCCAACCAAGCCATAAAAAGTAAAGCCCCTCTTACACCACACTCAATTAGATAGGCGCCTATTAAAGCTTCAACACAATCAGCAACGGATTTATCTGCATGTAAACAATCTTGTAGTTGATCATTCAATATTATTGCAATTGTTTTAATAATTACCAGGTATGCTGTGCTGTGAAACTAAATTATAGGGTATAAAACAGGAGAACTCAACTGGCACATTCTCACGATCATCCCAATCACGAGAGATTGTTTTCATATTGCCACTTTCACCATTATCCTCTTGATCCTAAAAAAGGAGGAAAATTTATTTCTCATTTCCTATCAAATTTTATATTCATTACTTGCAATACTTACTGAAAAATTGCAACCCCATTCATCGGCCTTCTTACGCACCAATTCACATATCTCTGTGTTTGTTAGCTTTTTAATATTGACCAAATCCACTAAACTCCAATAATGTGGTGGTATTTTAGCTTCGATTAAAGCTTTTTCTAGCTCTTTGGGCACATAATAGCAGGGTGGTAGCCA
Organism: Sarcophaga peregrina; assembly: GCA_014635995.1. NCBI lineage: Eukaryota > Metazoa > Arthropoda > Insecta > Diptera > Sarcophagidae > Sarcophaga > Sarcophaga peregrina. The sequence continues at coordinate 25,452,600 of CM025789.1, read as the reverse complement.
ATTATCGCTTGGTTCAAATTTCGTAGCGATCATATATTCACCCAACTGCTTTCGTCTGCCCAAACGATAGAGATTTAAATTGGCCACCTGTTTTGAACGCAAATGACTGAGTTTGCCTTCGTGTACATTCTCATATGTAATATACAAATAGGTAGTGATGGCATATTTTAAAAACGAATCGCCTATTGTTTCCAATCTTTCTAAATTTATGCCATCATTGGCGTTTGACATGGTAAGAGCTTGCAGTATAATGCTTGGACTAGGACCAGGATGTGTCGACAAATCGGGCTGATAATCGAAACTGAAATTTTCTGCAGGAAAATGTTTCAAATTCGTGCTATAAACGTTTGTATAATCGGTTGAAGGATATTCTTTTTGATACTCCTTCCCTTGGCTTTCGAAATTGATAGAAATTTTTTTCTCTCCTGTAGCCGAAACTATAAGATTTGTTGAATCATTAAAACAGTCAAACAAGTCACCGCAACCATCAATGGTATATAATTCATTGGGATGATTTTTCAACCACTTTAAGTTAAGCTCTCGAAGAGTTTCAACATTTAAAGGCTCATTGAGTTGTCTATCTTCAGTGAGGAGGTCAATGAGATCAGTTTCGCTTGCATATGGAATAAGTTTTTTATAGGTTTCTAAGCTCAATTCCAATGTATTTACATTCTTATATTCTTTTATTTTACTTGGCAATGTAATATTTTGTTTATGTTCGACCAACATGCCAGAATTTCGTATGTCATGAATAAATTGTTCAGTGGATTTGTCAAATTGTTCTTTAGATTGTTTAAGGTTGTCGGCAATTTCATGTTTAATATCTTCAAAATTGTAACCCACTTGAAGATTTTTCGTTTCATGATAATCGCGATCATTTGCTTTTGTTGCTTGTATAATCGATAGTTGTTTATTGAATTTCTCAATGTCCTGTTCAGTTTCAATAGTCTCATCTTCATCCGTAGACCTAGACATGATCTCGTCGCTGGCATAACTCGATCCAGCATACGAATCATCCGAGTCATAGTAGGCAAAAACAGGTTCTTGTTGTTTCTTTGGTTTTTGAACTGGCGGCGAATCTTCTGCCTCATCTAATTGAATATCCCTGAATGTAGGAGATGTGGCTCTGGCAGCACTACTTTCTAATATAAAAAAAAAACATAAAATTCATTAAATATTACAGTGTTAAGGAATAAATAATGATGGGATACTTACTTATCTTATAGTCAATTACCGTTAAAAAGTCTAGGGCTCCATCACTGTCTTCATCCTCATCATCAAAATTATCGAAGACAAATTCGTTTATGTTGTCTACCATATCATTGGACCATGTGCCAATCTCTACAAATCCACCATAATTGAGATCTTCAGTGCTACTTTCTGTATCGTGGTCATGGCTGTTTGCTGTCTTATTTGATTTTGTTAAATCATCACTATTTTCTTTACTTTTGCTTTTATCTTTAGTTGTATCATTATCGCGTTTGTGGCCTTCTTCACCTTCTTCTTCATTATCTTTATCTGTGCTTTTAAGTTTATTGGCTTTGGTTTTCTTTAAAACATCACTTAAGCTCCAGCCAAAGTCTAACATTGGCCAGTCTTTGTCTTCTGGCAGTACTGTTTGACCCAGACCCATGTCTCTGACAACTTTTTTGCGTATATCATCAGCCAACAGCAGGCCGTTTATTCTGTACAATATGCAAGGCAAACAAACCGCAGTACGCCATAATGACGCTGGAAAAGGGTGTACAGTACAAAGTTCGGGCACTAGAATCTGCTTGAGCTCCAAATTTTCTCTTTTTGCACGTTTTGTTGCCTCTGAACTTGTGGGTAAAGCTACGCCCTTTCGATTCACATAGCGCGGTGTTAAGAAATTAAGCCTGGCACTTGTATGATCCACATCTAATAGAGGTTGTTTTGGATGAATTTTTAAACCATATTTTAAATAGTAGTAGTGCATGAATGTGCGATACTTTGGACTAGGAAACATGCTTAAAGGCGATAGTTGAAGACATATTTCGGCAACATAAAAATAGTGAGGTTGGTCTTGATTACGATACCAAGGCATAACAACAGCATCATTGAACTTTTCAGCGGAGAATTCTTGAGCATGACGTTCTTCTTCTGGCACCGGCGTTGGCATCATATTGGCATTTTGTTCAATAAGTTTCAGAAAATCCCAATCGATTACTTTATCATTACACGGTGTCTTTACCGTGGGCACTATGAATACACAATTCTCAGTAGATTCGGGATCAAACAGCATAAGAAACTTTTTTAAACGCAATACTTTTGTAAACGTATAGTTTATAAAAGTGTTTATACAAGAAATTTGCCGTTCATTGAGCACCACACGTTGAGGATGCAACACCAAGGAAACTTTAACTTCGCCGGAACGTGTAAATATGGGGAAGGAACTAACTTTAGGTATTTTCTTAAGAGTTAAAATGCCGAAACCTTGTAATGCATCTTCTGGGGGATATATTTTGCGCCCCCTAGTATTTTGTTCCTCTGGTATAGGACATTGTAGAGTGAGATCTAATAAATACAAATAACAAGATTCCCCAGCAACGGGTCGACAGTCGCAAAACTCTGAAGCAATCTGATAAATAAACAATACAATTAATTAAAAAACTAATAAAAAATGAAGAAAAGCAACAGAGACCTACCCTTTTGTAATAATACTGTCGCCTTTTTGTAGTGCCCGGCCTTGGTTCGGAATTTTCGGCAACAATTTTTTCATCTTGTTCTTCCAATTCAAAGTTTTCCCAATCGGTTTCAATGGCACGAAAACCCTCCTTACCAATTGGTTGCAAATGATCATCCAATTCTATGGACTTATGCAATTCAATACAGGCCTGTAATGCTGCCATTCTACGCGCTAGAATATGTGTGGGCATTGGTAAGCCCACAATATCATATTTCAGTGGTGAATTAATTGGCAAGCGTATAGTGTACTGATACATTTTAATGCCATTACGTACGGTATAAGCACAACGCCAAAGTGGCGTCAGTTTTGTAAAGGTATCACTAGGCAATTTAGCACAGTATTTATTAACCAATACTATTGAATTGCTTAAATCTACCGAGGCCCCAGTCAAGACACGGGCTAATGGCTTATAGGGTTTGATACAGTTGTTAAAAAGATCCGCTTCTCTGTGTTCACTTTCAGGCGGTTCCATGTTGGCACATTTTTGTAAAAGCATCTGTAAATGGTAATAGTTAGTTATTGAAAAATTTTTTAAACGTTCTTATGTATTAAGTGTACTTAACCTTTTCAATCTCACGATATTCAGCCATTTGTTGAACGATAGTGTTGGTTGTATTTTCCATATTTTCAAATTGTTTAGCTTCTGCAATAGCTTGTATGTCCTCGTTATCGATTTCATCGGATTCTGCTGTTTGCAGCATACAAACGAATTTTTTCTTTTCCTTTTTTTCTGGCAAAATATTTTCATTTTCATTTGCTTTACTTTTATTTGTTATTTCTGGAGGAATAGCGTTTTCATTGTTTTACTTTTACTTTTGTTCTCTTTCACTTTATCACAATTTGCTTTACTTATACTATCCAATTCTTTAAGAGCTTCTTCCATACTAAAAACTTTATAAATATCCTCCTCATTGTATTTGGATAGAATATTTGAACAGGAACTGCCATTTAAATCAACATTTTCCTGAGAAGATGTTGTATCATTTAGTCTTTCACTATTGCCATCAGTTTCATGCACTTCTTCTATATTTTGATCGTTTTGACTAACATCAGATTCTATCACAGATGATGTATTACTTTCATATGAACTAATGGAATTTTCTGAAGTGTTTTTAACGTCTTCATTCAATACTGATATTGTAGAATTTATACTGTTGCTGCCGTATTCGTAAACGTCTTTAATATCGTTTTTCTCTGGATTGTATTTGACGTCTTCTATAGCTAGAGTTTCAACCTTAATTTCCTTCAAAACTAAATCATTGTTAGAAGACGATGGTTTCGACGGGGGCTTAGTGGTGATTACTTCTGGATTTAAAATTTTTATCGTGCCTTTACTTGAGCCATAAACAAATTTTTGCTTTGTAGAAATACCATTAATTTGCTTATCCTCTTCATCTTCAGTGGTATCTTCATCACACTTTTCCATGTCCGTTAGATAATCATCTGCATCTTTAGCTAGACTACATATTAAACGATGACTTTTATTTGTAATTTGTTCAGTTTCAGCCTTTAAATTTATCAAATCCTTCCAGTCGGAAGCTACTAATAGTACATGATATGCTGGTATGGCTCTTGCCCGTCCTTTACATTGAACATAGCTGCGGTAGGTTGTAGGTGGATCCCAACGCACAACTAAATTACATTTGGGTACGTCTATGCCTTCCTCCAGAACCGAAGTACCAATCAAAACATTGCAGTCATGCATTCGAAAACGTTTAAGAACTTCCTCTTGGCGACGATGCTCTACCTCCGCTTCCTTGGGTTCTGTAATTGGATCGGCTACACGATCAGTAGTGAATTGGCATTTAATAAACTTTAATCCTGGATCTTGTCTACTCATTTCGGACAACAATTCAAACAGCACGCGGGCAGTGTAATTCGAGTTACAAAATATAATGGAGCATAATGTATCTGCGGCATCATGTTGATCTCTGTGATAACGACGCGGTGGACGTCTCTTTGGACGATTATGATTATGTGAGCCAGTTTGTCGTCGACTTGTATTTGGTTGCATTGTAGCATTTTTAGGACTTGTAATAGTATCAGTCTTGGTATTATTGCCTATAACTTCATTATTATCAGTTTTTAATTGATCATCATTAACTAGTTTAGTTTGAAATCCGGGTTTAACAATTGAATCTAGATTTTCAACAATTGAACGAGACTCCAATTGCTGTTTCTCCACAGCTTGATCTACCGAATGGCATTTGTTCTCTAAGGTGCGGGTTAATTTCTGAAAATCCATTGCATCTAATTCCATACCGATGCGCTTCATGCTATCATTCTTACTGGTATTGTCTTCGGGCTTAAACAGCCTTAAAACTTCTAAAAGCCTTAATACCTTTGGACTCGAATAAGCCTCTACACAGTCTTTATTATTTTTAATTTTACGAAAATTTTGCTCACAAATCGCATGCACCTCCAATAGAGCGGTGTTCACTAAACACAAAAGTATATAATGTCGTTCATGTGGCGTTTTGATCTTTTGCTTTTCGATACGCTGGTACATATTAAATGCAACCCTGTCTGCTGACCAAGGACCCATTTCTAGTAATACTTCCAACATGGTGTCTAAAAATTCGAGTGGTTCCTTCTTAGGATCTGGAATGTCTTTCAGCTCTTCTAAAAACTCTTCAGCATTGTAAATTTCAAAAGGATCATAACGATGATCACTTAAAAACGCTTTACGTGTTAATAAAATATCCTGCAGTAAAAAGCATAATTCGTTTTGTTTGTATGGTGCACATTGGATAATGTATTCGAATGGTTTGGCACAGTATCTGAAATAAAAAAAATATTTTTTTTTTTACCAAATGTGGGTTAGTTTTTATTGCAAGGAATGTAAGTTAGACGTTGCCAAGAGCTTAATTTAAGGAGTAATTTTTTTTTATAATAAACCTTGCCTAGAATAGAAAGTGTATCGGTTAACGTAATTTTTCCTGCATTCGTAAAGATTTAATTGGAAAAAAGTCTCTTGTACTATTCTTATAATATTGTGTTACTCTAACTGCATAGTATAGCATTATTGTTAGCACTATTGCATCTACTTTATTGAAAAGGAGGTCGGATGAGGCAATGGTTGTAGACCCATTGCATTGACTAAAGTTCAAACTTTATAAGTACCTATAATTATAAACAATTTGAAAAGTCATATATATTATTTCGAAAGCCCTTTTTTTGTCGGTTGCAAATATCTCCCATACCACCGCATTAAATTTAATGAACGATATCTCATTTTAAAGCTTATATCTAACACTAATGGCAAAAAATAATTAGAAATTGAAAAATTAATATTTTCATTGATAAAAATTATATTTTATATAGAACTGCATGATAATACTGTTGTCATTATGATTATATGTTTTTGTTCAAGCATGGTAATACATGGTCGCTTAATAGTAATACAGTTCTACATAATATATTATGTATTAAAATCCATTCTGGCAATACAGCTATTTACCATAAAGCCCTTTATTACTAAGTCAGTTATATATAATATGCATATTAAGTTGTAAAAACCTGTTTTGACAATACTTTGCAGTAGTTGTTAGATCAAGTGCGATAAACAGGGTTGCTTAATTGTAATGCTATTCCACATAATAATATAAAGTTGTAAAAGCCATTTTGGTAATATTGTTATTGTCATGGCATTGTTTGTTTTATGAAGTGTAGTAATACGGGTTAATAAATGGTGCCAGGCTAATCGTACCAAACTTGGGAGAGCACATCACATCAGCAAAAATTATTCATACCGATAAAACTGTACTCATACCCCGAAACAACCTTACACCTTCTGATTCAACTGTGCCTTTCCGAATGACATGAAAACAATTCCCTGTGAAAGGTGCTTTTGCCATGACGACAAACAAGCCACAAGGACAAACCCTTCAAAAGGTAGGTTTTTTCCGGTCTTTTTTTCGAGTGCGTACGTTTAAAGATATTTTTGTTTGTATTAAGGACTCGTACGGGCAAAAATTCAACGATGATCATGTCATTACTTCTAACATTGTATTCAAAGAAGTATTATTAAAGCATTTAAACATATGTATGTATGTATGTAAATATGTATGATGATATTATGATTTCTAATATTTTTATACTTTTAATAAAATTTCTATTAATTATTTTCATTTTATGTTACAAAAATGGCAACTCACGGTGCGAAATATTCTCACGGGTCATCTAGTTCAAGAGTAATGCTTACCTCAGTACCGTGACAACATCACTGGCTGTTTCCGTTTTACATTGCACACTTTTCTCCAAAGAGTTCAACATGGCAGAGAGTTCAGCTAAAGCGCAGCTTGCACTATGAAGAGGGCCGGCTAATCCCAAAACTTTCGGCATATCGCTCAAGTGCTGAGATTTGTAAAAGTCTTTAAATATTGCCACTATATCGGATTGCACTACATCTTGATGGCAGTCTTCCAAAACTAATAAATTTATTTGTTCCATTTTTATGATTTCACTTTTTAACAGCTGCAAACACACTAGCGGATGCAAAATGTAAACATTAAAGTCTTTAGGTAAAGCTTCGATACTGGCGTCGAAAGATAATTCCTGGTGGACTTTTAAGTCGGTTAAATTTTGCAGCATGGTAAACATGGCTGATGCTTGGTTGAGGCTTAAGTAAATACTTATTTTTGTGTCATGTTCAGCTTTTCGACGGCCTAGTTCTTGTAATAGCTTGAGAGCTATAAATTCTTTGGAAGACTTGTGACCCAAACATATCATGGTGTTGCGTTCAAAGGCTGCCGCTAAAAGTTCGACCTGATAGTCGCGCGGACTAAAGACGGCCGTATGTAAATTATCACACCAATGAAAAGACATGGTGGACGAATAAAGCTCCTAGAAAAACTCGAACGACTGGCCACAATAAATGGGGAAATTCTTAATTTCTAACTAAACTCTATTGACAGCGAGAGTAAATGCACTTGCAAAAATGTTATCAGTAAAATGTGACATTTAACTGTAAACCAACAATAAAACGAATACAATATTTATCATTATACAGTATTTAGCGGCTAACAGCTGACTTTGATATTGTAAACAAAGCAATAACAAACGAATTATTTGCGGGAATTTAAAAAAAGTGTGATTTTCTTTCTTTTTATTTTTTTTTTCAAATAAATAATAATTTTATTAATACTGCTGCATCATGAGACGTTCTAAGGCACCATCCATGGTAAATAAGGCAAAACGTTTGTGTAATGTTTCTAATATTGCAGAAACAGAAACCCATGGTTCAGAACCAGAAGATGAGGATTATAAATGGGGATCAGGATCAGGATCTAATCGCCAAAATAGTGAAATTGCTTCAAGTCGCTATGGAAATAAAAGAATATTCAATGTGGTATGGCGCGATGTCTCAGCCAAAAAACATAAAACCTGGAAAGGTGATGGTACTTTAGAAGTAAATGAATTGACCTCCAGTGCAATATTGAAAGATGAAACAGGAAAATATTTGGGTTGTTCGAAAAAGTTCAATAAATCTGAATTGGGTCCAGATTTTCAAATGATTGTTGGAAATAAAGAAATTGAAATACAAAATGAAATTAATGATAATGAGGAATTACTTCAGCTACGTAAGACACAAGTAGAAAATCGTCACTGGGGAGAAGAAGAATGGATGTCACCGGAGGATCTAAAAGAAGAACAAAAGAAACCAAAAGGTGGTTTTAAATTTAAACCCCTCTTGGTTTTAAAATCTCCCCAAACACCTGCGATCAATGATAGTTCTAACAACTGGGAAAGGCCAATTTCATCTACAAAAATTCAATCAACCACTGTTGATTCTGGTGAAAAGTCGCACAAACAATTGATCTGCTTTGTTAGACCATCCGAACTGCAGCAATTTCTTTTCGAAAATGTATTAGAATACTATGATTGGGTAAAATCTTCTCAGACATGGGAAAGTATTGAACATCTGGATATACCCCAGATATTACAACATATTTGCAATCATCCCTCATTTATTAATTATAAATCTAGCCCAAATGATTTAATACAACATTTGCTACCCAAACTACCTGACTGGTCGGAAATGGGCCCTTTCGATTCAGGAAAATTGGAATTTGTTCAATTATTCTTAAGCGAAATTACAAAAGAAAACGGGCAAAATTGTATTATATTAGCTAAAAATTCAAACTCAATTAATATGCTGCAAGGATTATGTGATTTCATGCACATAAAATGTTTAAGGCTGAACACTAATCTTACAAAGGACCAAAGTATAAAGATTTTCAATGAGTTTTCGACCAACGTGAATAATAATTTAACCCAAGTTTTAATAGTAAATTGCTTAGAACTCTTGCAAAACTTTGAAAAAGCAAACATTGTGCCGCAAAAATTAATTATTTTCGAAGACATTTTGCCAAATATGCAAATTTTGAATAATTTTAAATCATTTTCGAAATTGTATGGTTTATTATTTGGTAACAGCTTTTTCGATAGAAGAATTGTTACTTCTTAATAACGCTATAAATACCGATGTCGGAAATTTATTGGCAACTTTGCAAGAGTTATTAAATTTTACAAAACTGATGATAGTTGTTGTTATCTTCATACAAAAATTCATTGTAAATACTTGGAATCGTCATCATCTAAGGAAAATAATTTAACGGAAAATGTTAGCGATATGTTTTTAACAAATTGGAAACATCTTACCTATCCATTTAAGGAAGAATTTTTAAAGGTAGGTACTACGTATTATGTGTAAAAAGAATGAGATCTAATGCTTTTTCTTGCAGGTCGTACATTTGGAAAATTGTGGAGAGAATATTATATCCATTTTTTATAAAAATCAATGAACTTTTATTTCATTTAATTTTTTGTTGTAATTTAATAGAAATACATACGTCGTTATAATTAAAATAAAAAGGGAATTTTTACTATCTTAATATGTGGAGAATAAATCTGAAAGTCGGAAATTTTTGAAATAGGTGTACTGGTAGGAGATGAGATTTATTCTTTTGTGAAAAAAGAATGCGAAATAACCTCAATTGTGCTATTATGTTTACTAATTATTCTATCCGTGTAACAGCTGGCAGCACTATCAGCTGCATAAACAAAATATTATTTAATCGAGTCGCTTGAAAGAATTAATTTGTTTATAAATTATTAAGAAAAAAATCTAAAAAATAACACAAAATAATAATGAGTTTTAGACAAAGTTATAAATTGGTGACAAAACAAGCCATACGATGGTTTCCTGGTCACATGGGCAAAGGTTTAAAACAAATGCAACAAAGGCTCAAATCCGTTGATTGCATTATAGAAGTCCACGATGCTCGAATACCATTTTCCGGCCGGAATCCAGAATTTCAGCAAACAATTGCTGGCGGAGTTAAACCGCACGTTTTAGTGTTAAACAAAAAAGATTTAATATCACCCAGGGATCAAAAATACATAACGAAAGCTTTAAGAGAGACGGAACGTTTGGAGAATGTAGTGTTTACAAATTGCAAAGACCAACAATGCTCTGGAATGAGAAAATTAATGCCTTTAGCCAGAGATTTAATTTCCAATTCTGGACGGTATAATCGTGAAGGTGAAAAAGATTTTTGTGTTATGATCATTGGAGTGCCGAATGTCGGTAAAAGTTCTTTGCTTAACGTCTTACGAAATCGCCATTTAAAGAAAAAAGGTGTAGCACAAGTTGGAGGCATAGCTGGTGTCACACGATCTGTTATGGAGAAAATTAAAATTTGCGAGGATCCTTTAATGTATATGATTGATACGCCTGGCATTTTGGAACCTCGTATAAGTAACGATGAGATGGGTATGAAGCTGGCCTTGGTAGGATGTTTGCAAGATCACTTAGTGGGTGAAGATTTAATAGCCGATTATCTATTATATTGGCTAAATCGTCATGAACGCTTTGAATATGTACCTTTAATGGGTCTGGATCATCCTACTGACAATATTTCGGAGGTTTTAATAGCATGTGCTAATAAAATGGGCGTTCAGCGAAAAGTAAAAAGAACTGATGGCCAAATAATCGTAATGCCTGATATTCTGCAGAGTTCATTACATTTCATAAAATTATTCCGCACAAAAGCTTTGGGGCCTATTAATTTAGATAAAGAAATATACTGATTTATTTGCCAAAGAAATACACAAATGCTTACATTTATTTTTTATAGTTCATACAGAATTTAACCAAAGTAAAAAAGAAGACAATGTAAAGAATAGTCTCTTATACGTCAGGTTGTATAATGGGTACATCAATGGCAATATTGCCAACTCCTGGTACTGGTATTGAATACGAAACAGCATTACTATCCACACTGTTGCCACTTTCATTCAAGTCCTGTTGCATACTTACATCCATTGCATCTGCCGCATCAGTTGCATCAGCTATATCAGCGACGTTGCTTGGCAAAGGCAAATTTCCATCAGCATTGAGGATTCTCAATTCGTCCGGCACGCCTAACAAGCGATCATTTATGTTCCTTTGATAAATGGAACGTTTCTCATAGAAATCTATAATAAATTCTGGATTCTTTTGTTTCAATTCAGTAACCTGATACCAAATCGAATTCATCGCAAAACTGCCACTTGACCAAATAGAAAATGTCCCCTTTAGTATCGGTGGCGCCAACAATTTGTTCAATAGGTAAACCTCTTTCATAGCCACGCGACTTTTGGATTTCCTCTACCTTAGGTTTCTTATCTCCACCTCTCTTCTTGGTCTTAGCTCTGGACTCTTCGAACTTCTGCATTAGTTTTGGACAGTCACAATTCTCTTCCGGCTCCCAAGTGTTCTCAGAGTTTGGATAGCCGCGCCATTTGATAAAATATTCAACCTTACCGTCAGATGTAATTCTTTTATCCACTATTTTTTCCACAACAAATCCCGTATCCTTTGTGGTGGCATTTCTCACCATCTTTTTATAGTCTGATTTGAAAATTTTGAAAGATTTTAATTAAAAACACTGTCGGCAAAAAAAATTGTTTTGTATAGAATGAGATGTCAGAACGCGTAAATATGTTGATGTTTATATTTCAGCAGTACTGTACCACAATATTACAAACAATACAGTGATGCCAGAAGAGAAAAATAAATGTTGAATTATTTTCGTTAGAGGCGCTCCAGGGGCAGAGTGGTATACCCATCTTCACAGATGGGTCTAAGTTAGGTGGATGTACAGGTGCTGGCGTTTTCTGTAGAGAATCTAGATCTTGAACTCCACTTCAGGTTGAATAATGACTGCACCGTTTTTCAGGCGGAGATTTTCGCAATACTGAAGGCTATTGAGGCCATTGCTGGTGGACCCATCTTCGGATTCGGAATCTTACATGATCTTCGTTGACAGTCAGGCTGCCCTTAGGGCCATTGCATCGGTCTGGTGCAAATCACGGCTCGTTCGCGAGTGCAAGGAGACGTTGAGGAGTTTTGGACCGGACCGTATCCGTCTATGTTGAGTTCCGGGATACAGGGCAATGAGACGGCGGATGCCCTCGCTAGGTTAGGTTCGCTTTCAGGTGGCGATTTGACAGTTGGTCCTGACCCCCCAGTCTGCCACCTCTATGGCCTCATCGATGGATGGGTCAGGAGGGAAGAGCAGAGGCGTTGGGGGAACGGATCGGGTTGTTCTGTTTCTAGGCGTCTATGGATTGCTGTGGACAGCAAGAGGACAGAGTGGCTGCTGGGCTTGGTTAAGGCCAGCTTAAGGTTGGTTGTCGGTTTTATCACGGGGCACTGCGAGATTAGGTCGCTGACAGGGATCTGGAACAGATCCCAGCCGGACTATTGCAGGGTATGTTCCGATGAGGAGGAGTTGGAGACTGTCGAACATCTCCTCTGCAACTGCCCAGCCCTTGGTAGGTTGAGGATCCTTGGCAGGGCCTTCTTTGAGAGCTTGAGTTCTGTGTCGAGAGCCGACATCAAGGGCTTCATAAGTGTAGTCGCACTCTCAACCTCTTTTGTTTTGTGTCTGTTTCTTTATATGTAATTCCTCCATTTCCCATTCTCCCTCCCTTTCCCTACATTCCTATATCCTCTATTTCCTTCCTCCCCTAAGGACAATGTACAATGGGTCAATTTCGACCTCCGGGTACTGTGCTTGTCTTGACCGACAGGTGCACGTCCTCTAACCTAACCTAACCTAAGTTTATTTTACGCTTAAGGTTTGTTCCCATTTGTTTATTTTTCTACCAATGGGTCTCTGTGTGAAAACGTATCCCGATTTTGAACCAGATTTTTATTTCCTAGATTTCCATGTAATGCCCTTGGAAAATCTTTAAACTTTTTAAAACTGTGAAACATTGGCAACACTACAGAGGAGAAATTGTTCTTATTGTGATTTGTTTGGAAATTGTCAAAAAAATTTTCTTGTATTTTATTTTGTTGTTGTTACCAATAAACCGTGGAGTGAGTAATAAATAAAATTTTATGCCAAAAAAGCACAAAAAGCAAAAGATAAAAGAGAAAATTTATAGAAAAAAATATAAGCAAAATTATTAATTAGGAAATCTAGTAATCGAAACAAATCCAACGAAATGTCTCATCAAACCGGTATTAAAGGTAAGTATTAACGATAATATTAATAAAAATTAATTTCATAAAAAAAATTTGACAATTTCCATCAAAAAAAAAAATCTCAACTGGACCCCCCGTTTTGCTAATGCAGCCAATGAAAAATTATTAAAAATCTTTGGAAAAGCTAAAAATGGAAAATTACGTGTCATCAAAGTATCTATTGAAAATGGTAAAGTATTGTAAAATTCTCAAATACACTCGTAAATCAAATGTATGCTGAATCTCTTTGCAGAGGAACTGTCTTGCTCAAGTACGGCTGATGTAAAAAAAGACTGGGAAAAAGATTTTGATAAACTTGTTGCTCCATTAATAGAAGACAATGTACCATGTTACATACTGTATCGTTTGGATTGTAAGACTTCTTTAGGTTATGCTTGGCTTTTATTGAGCTGGGTACCCGATACAGCTTCCATACGCCAAAAAATGGTTTATGCTTCCACTAAGGCCACGCTCAAACAAGAATTCGGCTCAGCTCATATCACCGAAGAAATACATGCCACTTCAAAGGATGAAACTACCTTCGAAGGTTATGTTAAACATAAAAAGGCATTTGCTGCACCAGCACCTCTTACCAGTCGGGAAGAGGAAATGGCTGAATTGCGAAAAACGGAAGTAAATACTGAAATAAGTACTGATACACGCCATCAAACATTGGGTGGCATTTCGTGTCCCCTATCCGAAGCCACAAAACAGGCTGTACGCGATTTGCTTTGCGGTTCATATGATTACTTGCAATTTCGCATTGATCTGGAAGCTGAGCAGATACATGTTTCTCATGCTGCGGTTGTGCCGTTAACAGAACTTCCAAAACAAGTACCCGAAGATCATGCTCGTTATCACTTGTACTTGTTTAAACATACACATGAGGGAGATTATTTGGAATCGTTTGTCTTCGTTTACTCTATGCCTGGCTACAATTGTTCGGTGAAAGAAAGAATGATGTACTCCAGCTGTAAGCAACCATTTTTGGAAACATTAAACGCAATGGGTGTTGATATTGCAAAGAAGGTAACTTAATTAAAATATTTATAAATTGAACGACTTTGATTTCAATTTTAAACCTTTCAGCTTGAAATTGATTCGGGTTCTGAATTGACTGAAGAATTTCTACAAGATGAATTACATCCAAAGAAAATGCTCCACCGACCGGCTTTTGCCAAACCAAAAGGACCACCAAATCGTGGTGCAAAACGTTTAACCAAACCCCAGGAACAATCATCATAAATGTATTTTTTTTTTTATTAAGCATTTGAATTTTATTTAGTCCTCCTTTTTATGTGTGTTTATTTGCCTATATTATATCGTAAACAATATATTTTTTATTTTATTATTATTTTTTTTATAGGATATTTAATATCACAATGAAAGAAATTAGCTAGTTTGAATTGCTTTAAATTTTTAGACTGCTTTTTTACTATTTATTATTACAATTATTGTATTGTATTACTGATATATTTCAGAATGCTTTTTCTTAGCCTTGAAATAATAAAAAACTCGTATTTTTATTTTGTTTGTACTTCGTTTATGTGCATTATTTTTATAAGTAAATTTAGCAACAAATGTTTATTTTAATTTATAGATACCAATTGAAATTGGTTTATTTACTTTATCCTAACTATATATATAACATAAAGAAATATATTCTTTAGAAATAAAAACAAATATTAAAAGTTGATATGATGAATCTATCTATGAATTGATTTTTATCTTGTTTTCTATGTGATTTTTTTTAAAAAAAAAACTTAAATATCTATACATACATATAAACTATAAATAAATTCAATAAAAGAGCAATAAATTTTATGAAGCAATATGATTGATATCTATCTGTTGTGTTTATTAATTTTTAAAAGTTATTAACTTTAAGTTTGCATTTTATTATTAGTCACCCTTTATTGTCCGTTTCGATTCGAAACGAAATTTTCCCCATTTGGCAATTTTGATATTCTTCATTATTGTATTCTCCATAAATAATATCTCTATCCTAATATCCTATCTTACCGGACTGTAGGATTGCAGATAAAATAGCTCTCACTTATCTCCTTACAACTTATTCTCATGTCTGTAGGATAAATCTTAGTCACTGCAATCCTACAGTCCGGAAAGATCTCGCATTTATTCTCCATAAACAATATCTCTATTAGGATATCTCTATTACGATAGACCTGACCAAAAGTTGTAGGGAGATAAGTGAGAGCTATTTTAGGACTCATAACGGCTCTTGCCCTTTTATGACATTGTATCAACAGATGGAATTAGAATATATATCTCTGATTTCAGTAGGCTAAGCAAAGAGGTAACAATAACAGTGGCTCATATTTTATGCCCCTATTATTTGGATTATAAAAGAATTGGTAAAGTTGAACGATTATCGAGTAGACTGGAAGAATATCTGTGGCAGTTTACTTTTATAAGCATTATGACTCTTTGGTCAATAGTGGTTATGGAAAGTTTTACGCCCCTTTTCCTTTTTCTTCGTCTTATTTTCCCTTTCTCTTTCTCACGGTCAGTTTCTAATTCCTGGTTCGCATACATCAGCTGTATTTCCTCAATTTTTGCTAAATTCAGAAAGAAAGAAATAGGGGATGTAAACCGTAACCACTTTCCATTTTCTTACACTCCTCTTTCCAGAAACTGAAAATTGGATGGATGCATCATACTCGAGGTGGTGGACCACAGGCTTATCAAAGTCAAATTGTTATTGTGCAACAATGTAAACAGGATGACGATTTTTTTGGTTTTATAGAATAACAGCCGTACTCTATTCTTACACGCATACACTCAAAATATTTTTAAATCTAGAGGACAAATAGTAAAATCCCAACATAAGAGCATATTGTCTCTTTAATTTCTTAATTCCATAAAAGAAAACATAATTATCGTATCCGTTTCCCCTTTTCTTAAGCAGAGATGCCATAGTACAGTGTAAAAGCATAATGCAAAAATGCCAACATAATTATCACATATCCGTTTCCATTTTTTAATTAGCGGAAATAACAAAACTTAAAATTAAATCTGGCAGTCCTGTTTTCATAACTCAGGCTTATCAAATTTGACAGTTACTTTTCATTAGTTCATCAAATTAGTGTACTTTTCTTACAAAATTGTGCTAAAATTTAATTTAAAAGTGTTTTGAATTTATTTTAAGTTTTTAAAACTAATTGTTCATAACAACAAATATTTTATTTGACATTTTCTAAAGTGATTTTCTCGCCAACTTTTTCATCGTGTGCTTTCATTAGAGCGGGTGTAGGTTGTTCTTTTTCGGAGGCCAGCTAAAAAAATAGAAAAAAGTTTAGTGTTTTATATGTTGCGTCTAATAAAGTGTAAAGTTCATAATTAGGATTACCTTATACGATTCCGCAATTGCATCATCTCGGTTAGTTCGCCATTTATACTGCCAATAACGGACTTCTTGCATGGAAGTACCGGACAAGTGTAGAATTAATAAAGAAACGGCGCCACCTAAACCACCCAAAACGCCACCAATTATGCCACCCGCTGTCATGCCTCTTAAGCCCATGTTAAATTTATAAATTGCACCGGACAATGTACCGGCTGCTAAATACTCATAAATGGAAGATTTTTCCCGGTACACCGACACCAAAGTAACAATACCACTGCAATGGAAATTATGAACGATTCAATCAAGGTAAGTAAAAAATATAAAAATTTAACTTACAAATAGGATGTGGTGAATAAGCCTACACGCCAACCCCATTTGAAACCGCCTTTAGCGAAATTCATGGTAAATTCATCTTGAAGCTTACGCTGTAATAAACCAGCCAACCAATCATATAAGAAAACTTCAATTTCCTTTTAATAATATTCACAATATTACTTACTTTAGCATCCAAATGCGATTTAAATGCAGTAGCTTGATTGTTTTCCATGAAGTTTACATAGGCCACTCTTGATTGTATAATACCGCCATAGATGGCACCCACTAAAAAACCCAAAAAGCCAGCCTGATAAATTGAATTTAATTCGGCCGAAATAGAACCAAATTCACTAAAATCACAAATGTCTTGTTAAAATGAATTTATTTTAAAAGAATTTTCTTTATAAAAATACTTACTCGACTTTAAACATTTCCTTTACCCTGTCCCAACCGGTTTCATTTGATGGCGGTCGTTGTACAAATGATTTGTAGGTTTTTGTATCTTTTGACACTTTGTCATCTGGATCGGAGTATAGCGGCGACACACTGGGTATAGCACCTAGCATAAACCATTTCCCCCGAGCTCTTATAAAATTCATTTTATTCGACGGCACTTGAATGCAATTTTTGTAAACACGCCGATTGGTTTCGAAAGAACATTTATTTACTCAGTCAGCTGGGTTAAAAGCAAACCGAACAGCTGTTTTGTTTTTGCAAAAGTTCAATTCGCCAGTGTTGGACAGTTTTTGTCTTCTTGTCTATGGTAAATAAAGTACTATTTTTCAAAAATGGGGAAATATTTAATATGGAGACGTTGTTTGCATTAGAATTTTTTAAACTTTAAATATATTAATGGAATAACATTTTATTTAAATACGTAATTGCCATTAAGGATTCAATATTTTTCCACATTGTGCAGTAAGTGAAATGAATTCATTAAAACATCCACATCTTGAAATAAAAATTCGGGAACCGATCCAACAAATTTTGCATACTGAAGGCACACTCCGTCCATAATCATGATTAAAAAGGGCATCGATGGATGGGTCAGGAGGGAAGAGTAGAGGCATTGGGGGAACGGATCGGGTTGTTCTGTTTCTAGGCGTCTATGGCCTGCTGTGGACAGCAAAAGGACAGAGTGGCTGCTGGGCTTGGTTAAGGCCAGCTTAAGGTTGGTTGTCGGAACAGATCCCAGCCGGACTATTGCAGGGTATGTTGCGATGAGGAGGAGTTGGAGACTGTCGAACATCTCCTCTGCAACTGCCCAGGCCTTGGTAGGTTGAGGACCCTTGGCAGGGCCTTCTTTGAGAGTTTGAGTTCTATGTCGAGAGCCGACATTAAGGCTCTTCACAGATTCATTAGCAGCTTAGGCTGGTTGATTGGTGCTAGGGCTTCATAAGTGTAGTCGCACTCTCAACCTCTTTTGTTTTGTGTCTGTTTCTTTATATGTAATTTCACCATTTTCCATTCTCCCTCCCCTTCCCTACATTCCTATATCCCCTATTTCCTTCCCCCCCTAAGGACAATGGGTCAATTTCGACCTCCGGGTACTGTGCTTGTCTTGACCGACAGGTGCACGTCCTCTAACCTAACCTAAGGTCATGTAATTTTTATAGCCAACCTTTGCTATAGATTCCTTTCACAGTGCTGTTCAAAACCAGAAATTATAACGTCAAACTCAGACTCAGAAGGCAGCCACTTTTCCTGACCTAACATATGCAATAAAACTTCCAGGTTGTAGACCTTTAAGTATCCCACTTCTGTAAGGCATAATTCGTCATTAGAACCCTTCTATCACAGGATTAAGACCTAGCTTCTCACAGCTCCTGTGGTGTGTGTGTTGATTTTATACGAGTGGCAGAAGCTTTTTCATGTTAATTTTATTTACTCTCAAAGTTTTTGCCAGAAATTTGCTGAAAGGTAGTCGCCAAAGAAATTTTTTTTGTATTTCGTCTTGTTCGAGATGTCTGACCTCGAATTTAAACCGTTGCCTTACGTCTAATAAGCCACACTACCTACTAGATCATGGATACTTTTAGGCAAAAATATGCTAGATTTTTATCATTCTCGATATTCCTTCAGTAGTACTTAAAAGGAATCATAAGTCTTTTGACAGCCTAATCTAAAGCACATTCAAAACAGACAATAGGGCCCACATATCACTTTATTTCTTAATTCTGTAGTTTTTTTTTCAGAAGTTTAAGAATTTTTCATTTCAAGAGTTTTCACATAAAAGTTCCGTAAAACTATAGCAGTTTTTCGAACCTCGGTTTGAACTACTTATCACACCTTCTTTCGACATATATCACTATTCTGATATTTTAATATTTTATTTGAGACTTTAGTCATTTACATCTGTTTTAAATATAAAAATCTTATTTGTATAAATTTAATTGATTTGATAATTAAAAAAGTCAAAGTCCATCGATCACTTGGGTTGCCTAAGTACGGTTCCATTTTAGTCCATTTAAACAACCATCAAACGCTGGTGCAATATTCATGGACATCAATTCTTGGAACAATAATTTAGCGGCATATGGTAGACGTACTTGCGAGATTTGAGTTTTATTCTTGCAACCCTTGCATTCAAACGTGTTATTACGCAAATTAGCAATTGCAATTAGACCACAGAAATTACAAACATGTATACGATATGGATCGGAGACTTCAAAGAGACGTTCTCGCAGGAATTGTGCAGCACCATGAGATATCTGACAATCACGTTCCATCTCACCGAAACGTAGACCACCATCACGAGCTCTGCCTTCCATAGGTTGTCGCACCAGAATCTGTACGGGACCACGGGCTCTGCTGTGAATTTTGTCGTCCACCATGTGCTTAAGACGTTGATAATATGTAGGGACCCAAGAAAACTTGAGCATTGATTTTGCGACCTGTATGACCATTGTACATGACTTCGTTGCCACGTAAATGATAGCCGTACTCTTGAAGGAAAGTTGAAATCTTTTGTACGTTAACAGCATCGTTAAATGGTGTAGCATCGCCAATTTCACCCTTATTAGGAACCCAGTTTACCTTGTAGACACTCAATTAAATGGCCAATTGTCATACGAGATGGAATAGCGTGAGGATTAATGATAATATCAGGAGCTAAACCTTCACATGTAAATGCCATATCTTCTTGGCGATATTGAATACCACAGGTACCTTTTTGACCGTGACGTGAAGCGAACTTATCGCCAATTTGTGGTATACGTACTGATCTGACACGAATTTTACAGAACTTATAGCCTTCGCTGTTCAATGTTAACATTACTTGATCGACAATACCAGTTTCAGAGTTACGTAAGAATGTGGAAGCATCTCGTTTAGTAAAACGTTTTGTGGTGCCATCCAATTCGTCATCATTTTCGGGTAGAGTAATAGTTTTACCAATAACAACATCGTCACCAGATACACGAATACCGGGAGCAATAATACCATCATCGTCCAATTTATCATAATGAGCATTTCGCATACCCTGGCAGGTTTGGCGACTTGGTTTCTCAAAGTTTTCTTCTTGATCACCAATACGTTTGTTTTCAGAATCTTTGTAGGATCGATAAAACACAGATCTGAAGTAACCTCTTTCTACAGCAGAAGCATTTAAAATAACAGAATCTTCTTGGTTATAACCAGTGTAACATAGAATGGCTACAATGGAATTAATGCCGGCCGGCAATTCTCTGAAACGCAAGTATTCCATAGAGCGTGTGGTAACCAAAGGTTTCATAGGATAATATAAAACGTGGGCCAAAGTGTCCATCCGTACGTGGAAATTGGTGATATAAACACCCATAGCTTGTTTACCTAAAATTAAAGAAAAGCAAGACAATAATTCACTTTTAAAAAAACTAAAATAATAGAAAACCTACCCATAGCACTTTGATAAGTATTACGAGGAGATTGATTGTGATCAGGGAATGGAATAATCGAAGCACAAACACCTAATATCATAGCGGGATGGATTTCACAATGTGTGTAGGTGGTACAATAGGCATAATCCTTATCTTGTTTTAAATCGTAGGGTGACATAGCAATCATTACAGTTTCCTCTTCCAAGGTATCAATATATTCCACCACACCTGATGCTACCAAAACTTGCCAACTGTAGTTGTTATAATCACGTTCCTTTAACATTTCCACATGAGTCTTCTTCAATAACAATGAACCGTTCTCAACAATTAACAACGGACGACAAATTCGACCAGCGTCGGTATAAATGCGAATTTCACGATCGCGGATATCACGAATCATTGACACTTCTGATACAATAATATCCATCTGTCTTCTTAATTTACGCAAAGTGGCCATCAATTGTTCGGGATCACGATGTATACCGACCCAGCAACCGTTTACGAAAATCTTTGTAGCATCAGCAATAGCTGAGGGTGCAATTTCTTCTAAATTTTCCATAGACCATTCTTCCAAGAACTCCAAAATTGGTGAAGGTTGAGAACCCACAGAAATGTAAGCCATCAGTGCCAGGTTCTTTACAAGACCGACAGCAGCGCCCTCAGGGGTTTCGGCTGGACATAACATACCCCACAAAGTATTGTGCAATTGACGTGGCTTAGCTAATTTACCATCACGACCAATGGGCGAATTTACACGTCTCAAATGTGATAAAGTAGAGGCAAATGTTAAGCGATTCAATACCTATAAAATTATAAATTATTGTTATGAAGCTCTTCTGTTATGGTGTACAAAATAACTTACCTGAGATACACCAGCTCTAGCCTGATGGGCTTTTTTCTGATCACCCCAATTACCAGTAGCCAAAGAGTAACGTAAACCATCTGTAATGATGTTAGTCTTAATTGCCAATTCCAAATTGAAATCCTTTCCACGATCAATAAACTTCTGTGTATACATTCTGACTTCTTTCATTAGATTCTTAAATAAACCACGGAATAAAAAGGCCAACAAGGGACCGGCTAAATCCAAACGTTTATTACCTTAAATAGAAGAGATCAAAAAATATTATTTGAATGTCATTATAACAATTAAAATATGTTCCCTTACCGTAGTGATCCCGATCATCCAATTCACGACGACCCAAAGAAGCCAGCAGTAATCTGTGTACCATATAACCTAAGAAATAGGCTTTTTTAGTTTCACAGAAATCCGAAACACCTACATGGGGTAACATTTCTTTTTGTAAAATTTCTTTAGCGTATTTTATACGTTTATCCTTAGTGACACCAGGCCGGGCACCACGTGTACCAATAAAATTCAAGGCTACATTTTGTTCTTGTACTACAAACGCTTCGTCCAAAGAGGGCTTTACCATTTCCATCATTTCGGGATCATCAAAGTCATAAATAATATGTTCCAAAATATCGCGATCAGCCACGAAGCCCAAAGCACGAAACACAATCATAATGGGTATTTCCTGTTTAATGTAGGGCAAAATGGCTATGATTCTTTGACCAATGGCTGACTTCTTGATATTCTGTGAACCTCTGGCCATCATATTTACCCACAGCGTAGAAGTGGGTCTAGAACTGTGCTCCAAACAAGATCTAATTTCAGATTTATAGGCATATTTGCCATCTTTCATGCTGAATACATATACTGTATTGGTTGCCATTTTCTCTTGAGCAATCAAAACCTTTTCTGAACCGTTAATAATAAAATAACCGCCAGGATCCAATGGGCATTCGTTTAACTCTGTCAAATCACGATCGGTCAGCTGGGATAACAAGCAGTATGTGGAACGCAACATAATAGGAATTTTGCCAATAAATGTCTTTTGATGCTGTGTCTCCACTGGTGCCTGGCCTTCTACAATTTTTGTTTTTGTAATATCCACATAGAGAGGTGCAGAATAAGTCAAATTACGTAGGCGGGCCTCATTAGGCATCATAGGACTAGGTGAACCATCTTTTTCCCAATGAGTTGGTTTGGATAAATAAATTTGTTCAAATTTTAAAAGAAAACGCGGCTAAAGGAAATATTTTGAAACAATTTAATACAAGATTTTAATGATTTACAAGGAAATTAATTACCGGTGTTTCAATCTCTCCAGAAGTATGTTGAGCTTCGGCCTGTAGATCAATGGCCGGTGAATCTTCCACTATACGTTGCACAGACATTTGAATAAATTCATCAAAACTGTCCAATTGCTGACGTACCAGACCTTTTTCATCGAAATAGGCGTTGATTACAATCCAGCAGGCCTCTTGCCACAACTCATGGGAAATTTCTTCCGCATTCTCCTCCTCGTACATTTCTTAAAAAAATAAAAATACAAAACAAATTTATTTCACAATTGTTGTTGCTTTCTGTCAGTGGAGCCCTAGCGCTCCGTCGCCATGTTTTTTCACCCCATTTATTCTTTTAATTTTTTTATCATTAAAAAAGTGGTTTTAGTTTAGCATACCTTCTTCATTATCGTACATCATTTTGTTGGCTTTTTGCTAAATTAACTTTTTAGCCAAAAATTATTATTTTTAATTTGTTTTCTTATAGGATTTTTCACTTTTTCTTACAAATTTCACCAGACAAAATTACAGAACGCAAAAAATCCACTGCATATGGCAGCGGCTTTTATATGGTATAAGAAACTGTCAAAATTTGTTGACAATTGTTTTGGCAGTGTGAATGTAGTGTGGTGTAAGAACGGCCGCGATAATCTTCAGTTGCTCTATTGTGATTGAAAAGAAGTCTGTTAGGAAATTGTATTTTTAAAATGAATTTTTTTGGGAAATTTTTTTTAAACTTCATTTGTGGTACCGGCAATAACTTGTTGAATGTTTTCAAACGGTTCAAGGTCAAGGGTTATCCTCATAGGCGATTTTTTTGATTTAGCATCACAGAAAAAAGTCTGAGAGCGCATAATTGGGCAATACACATAGTTGGACAATTAACGTCAGGAAAACGTGAAAGTACTATTTCTCAGGAAACATTTTATGCAATAATACCAAATTCGATGATTTTGCATGGCTCGTGGCTCCGTGTTGTTGGAATAACATACCACCCAGTTTAGGATCTTCAAATACAGGCCAAACAAAATCGACTATAAATTTGCTAATTCAAAAGCCGAGTATACTCGTCCTATTGACAGGATATCCCGCACTGTCTAGACGAGTATACTCGTCCTATTTTAAATATATTATAATATGCAGGCTTTTGAATTAGCAAATTTTTTTTGCCAATCGACAATAGTGAATTTCTAAGTGTTGCCAATTTTCGCAATGAGTCTCATTTTATTCCATTTTCTTTTATTTTATCCATCTGCGTGATTTATTATTTGTTTTTCTACTAAAACGTACGCAAATATCGAAAAAGGATATCGAGTCCTTCTGCCTTGCTATTGCTCACGACGAGTATACTCGTCTTTGGTTTTCTGCTTGTAAGTGATTATGTATGATAATATATGTGCTCTTACCAAGAACTAACAGGATTTTGGTAGACAATAACACTCAAAATATAAATGGCAGTGGGAATGACTTCATATAATTTAAGCTTGGCAGCTAAGGTTTCAACTGTTTGAAGAAAATTGGTATTTCTGAAGTCAGCTTGATAAGAGCTCGCTTTTGCGTTGACTGAGGTTGTCAGCTTAAATTTTTTAATATATTCTTATATTTTTAATTATTTTTTCATAAATATTACAAAGAATATACATTTTATATATTAAAATAAAGCTATTCAAATAGTTTAACTAATAATATCAAAATATTTGACCAGCTCTGGCAAATTCTTAAAAAAATTGTGAAGTAAAGGCCTGGAAAAATAATAGGGACACTTAAATTTTTCAATATATTCTTATATTTTTAATTATTTTTTAATAATATTACAAAGGATATACATTTTATACATTAAATTAAAGCTATTCAAATAGTTTAAATTAAAAATATTTCATTAGCTCTGCCAAATTCTTAAAATAATGTAAAATAAAGGCCTGGAAAAAATAATAGGGACACTTAAATTTTTCAATACTTACTTACTTAATTGGCCATAACAACCCGATTAACGGATTTCGGCCTGCCGCAATACATCCTTCCAGGCGCCTCTGCTTCTTGCGCGCCTACGCCAGTTGGTCACACCAATCGATGACAGGGCTTCCTCGACTTGGTCCTTCCAACGGATACAAGGTCGTCCTCTTCGCCGACTTCCGCAGATCCCCGCATCAAATACCTGTTTCGCCGGAGCATCCTCCTCCATTCGAACGACATGGCCGAGCCAGCGCAGCCGCTGGATATTAATACGCTGCACTACATCTATGTCGTTGAGGAGCTCATACAGCTCACTGTTAGATCGGATGCGGAAATCATCGCCAACTCGCACAGGACCGAAGATCTTACGTAGGACTTTCCTCTCGAATACCCTCAAGGCTGCTGCATCAGTTCTTAATAGGGTCCATGCCTCTGCGCCATAAAGAAGCACGGGTAAGATGAGCGTCTTGTAGAGTATTAATTTTGTCGCACGAGAGAGGTCTCTGCTGCTCAATTGCCTATTGAGACCATAGTAGCACCTGTTGGCAAGAGTAATCCTGCGTTTGATCTCCAGACTGACATCATTTTTGGTGGTAACGGCGGAGCCAAGATAAATAAATTCCTTGACTGTATCAAAAGTATAGTTATCGGCCGTAATCTGAGAATCAATACGCCGCACGTCTCTACTTGTCGACAACATATACTTTGTTTTGCCCTCATTTACTGCCAGACCCATCTTCTTAGACTCCCGTTCAATAGCGCTAAAGGCAGCAGTAACATCTCGCTTGGTACGCCCTATAATGTCGATGTCGTCAGCGTACGCAAGCAATTGGACACTTTTTTGAAAGATAGTGCCATTGCGATGCACTCCTGCCTTTCGCAGAACACTCTCCATGACGAAGTTGAAGAGGTTGCATGATAAGGGGTCGCCTGTCTGAAACCTCGCACGGTATCAAAGGGTTCGGAGAGGTCCATTCCTACCTTGACGGAGCTGCAGGAATTGCTCAACGTCATTCTGCATAGCCTTATCAGCTTCGCAGGTATACCGAGCTCAGACATTGCGGCATAAACACGATCCCTTATGGGGCTATCGAAGGCTGCCTTATAGTCGACAAAAAGATGGTGTGTGTCGACTTGTTTTTCGTGGGCCTTTTCCAGGATTTGGCGCAGTGTAAAGATCTGGTCTATGGTGGATTTGCCAGGTCTGAAGCCGCACTGATAAGGTCCAATCAGTGCTTTGACGAGTGGCTTCAGTCGTTCACACAATACGCCTGTAAGAACCTTATATGCGATAGGGAGAAGGCTAATACCCCTGTAGTTGGCGCAGATTGTGGGGTCTCCCTTTTTCAGGACAGGACAGAGGACACTGAGGTTCCAATCGTTGGGCATACTTTCTTCTAGCCATATTTTGTAGATGAGCTGGTGCATGCGCCCTACCAACTCATTACATCCGGTCCTAAACAATTCAGCGGGGAGGCCATCAGGACCTGCCGCTTTATTGTTTTTAAGACGCGTAATCGCGACTTTGACCTCTTCATAGCTAGGCGGCGGAATCTCCACGCCGTCATCATTGATCGGGTTCGGAACATCATCTCTAGAGGCGGTATTGGTGTCGTCATCGCCTTGTAGCAGAGTAGAGAAGTGTTTCTCCACAACCTCAGCACCCCCTGCGGATCTGTAACCAGGTTTCCGTTCTCGTCCTTGCAGGAAGACGCTCCGGGTCTATAACCCTCGGTTAGACGCTTAACCTTCTGATAAAATTTTCTAGCGTCATTCCTACGTCTATGCATCTCGACTTCCTCACGCTCACGCCTTTCCTGCTCCCTTTTCTTGCGTCTGAAAAGGCGTCTCTCTTCCCTTCTCTTCTCTCTGTAGTTCTCGACAATGGCTCGCGTAGCAGCAGACTGCAACGTCTTCTTGTATGCGGCGTTTTTCGCTGCACTTGCCTCGCGACACTCCTCATCGTACCATTGATTTCGTTGGGGTGGGCGCTCGAAACCAAGGACTGTTTCCGCAGTAGTGCGCAAGGAGTGGGAGATGTTGGCCCACAGTCCTCCAATGTCGTTGAGATTAGGTGGGGATCGACGGAGCTTATCAGAGAGTTGAGCGGAGAACGCCTCAACTGTCCCTTGTGATCGCAGCTTCCTGACATCCAGCTTCCGCAGTGTACTAGAGCGCGCCATCCTCGAGGCGCTAATGCGCAATCGAAACTTGGCTGCGACAAGGTAGTGGTCCGAGTCAATGTTCGGACCTCTAAATGTGCGCACATCTAGTACACTGGATACATGCCTTCCGTCAATCACAATATGATCGATCTGGTTGGAAGTTGATCGATCGGGGGACATCCAAGTGGCCTTGTGGATGTCGAGATGTTGAAACCTGGTGCTACATACTACCATGTTACGCGCCGCGGCGAAATCGATCAGCCTCATACCATTGGAGGTAGTGTTCGCGTGGAGGCTGAACTGTCCGACAGTGGGGCCAAAGATACCTTCCCGCCCGACCTTTGCATTAAAATCCCCGAGGACAATTTTTGCGTCATGGGCCGGGCACTTATCATGTACGTCCTCGAGTTTAGCGTAGAAGGCATCCTTAACCACATCGTCCTTATCTTCCGTCGGGGCGTGAGCACAAATCAGGCTGATGTTGTAGAATTTTGCCCTGATGCGGATTGTGGCTATTCTTTCGTTCACAGGTGTGAACCCAGAGACAAGGTGGCGAAGTCTCTTATTAACCACAAATCCGCATCCAAATTCGTGCTTATCAACATGGCAGCTGTAGTACACATCGCAAGATGCTAGCCTTTTGCATCCTTGCCCTATCCATCGCATTTCCTGTATGGCAGTGATGTCAGTCTTACATTTCTTGAGGGCATCCGCCAGCTGGGCGGAAGCGCCCACCCTGTGAAGGGTGCGGACGTTCCAAGTGGCTATTCTTAAATCATTGTCCTTTGAACGTTTTGCCGTGGTCGTCAACTTTAAAGGGGATCTTTTGGAATTATGTACATTAGTTTTCATTGGAGTAAAGTTTTTACGTGGTGGGTTCCAAGCCCTACGCACAACCCAAATTTAACGTCCAGGGGATTGGACTTCGCTGCACGCATTAGTTAACATCTAGCGGGTACTAGAATGCCATCCAGGAGGGGCCGCGAGGAGGCTGCGTGTCAACTTGAATACAGCAAGACAAGGATCGTCCTGGTGGTCGCCATGTTGGCCACAGTCAGAAACTTTACCTTGTTTGCATGCATCCCATCCCTCCCCATCCCATCCCTCCCAATATTTTTCAATACATTTTTAAATTTTTAATTATTTTTCCATAAATATTGCAAAGGATATACATTTTATACATTAAATTGAAGCTATTCAAATGGTTTAACAAATAAAATAAAAATATTTCACTAGCTTTGCCAAATTCTTAAAAAATGTAAAATAAAGGCCTGGAAAAAATAATAGGGACACTTAAATTTTTCAATATATTCTTATATTTTTAATTATTTTTCCATAAATATTACGTATCGTTCAAAGGACCACCCAGTCGTAAAGTAAACATTTTTCAAGTAGCCAAATTCTAGACAATTCAATATTTATCTTGCAACGAAAGAAAAAAAAAGTTACTTTCGCTCGCCCACCATAATAAATTTCTTTAGTTTTAACAAACGAAATTAAATTAAAAATTCCCAATTAATATTCAAAAGATGTGTGATTTTTTTGCTTTTTTTAACTTTAAGACATTTATTATGAATAATTGATTTATTTGGGGGATTTTACTTATCTCTCTTTCTATCTTTCCCTCTATCAATTGACTCTTTGCAGGTTTCGAAAATTATAATGCATCGAAACAAAATCTTTAAACTTTTATCGTCGATATAAAATTGCTGGGAGATTTCTTTTCTTTTTTTTCATTTTATGATTATGCTTCAGTGATAAATTTATCGATTTGTGTTAAGAGAAACAAAAAAAAATTGTTTTTAAATGATAATTTAATTAAATTGTCGACAACTTTTTTTGTTTGTTTCTGCAAATACTTTTAAAAGAGGAAAAAAAAATTAATTTCCAACTAAAAACAAAACTTTTGACTTTGTGATGGGAGAACTTGTAGGCTAATGAAGGACAAAATTCGCTGCTGCTGTTGTCAGCAAATTTTAATTGTTTTTAATGATTTGCCATTAACGCTACTAGAGCCGAGTAGGTCCAATTCTCTTGGCTATTGCTATTATTATTTCAAGAAGGAATGAATGAGTAAATGATGATCAATAATTATTTAATCTTCTTCTCTTCTTAATATATAAAAATTAATGCCTCATTTCGTTGTCATTTTATAACTCAATAACGGGCTCACCTATCCAAGCCAAATTTTTAGACTTTGTTCGGACTATTTAGTACATGGTTTATGTGAAGTTTGCCACTCCCACTTTTACGCCCACATTTTCTATTTATCTAAAATCAGAAAACAGCTCCATCGATTTGACTAATTTTTATTTATCCATTTAAAGTTTTCATCAAGAGAAAATTTTGCCCCGCCCACTTTTTTTTTGAAAATTACTTAAAATGAATTAAATCTTAAACAGTGCATTTAATTATGTTATGATCTTAGGCAAAGTTGTTGCACATTAGCCGACGAAGATTACTAAGTTAGAATGAAAAATATCCGATAGGTGGTGCCACTGAAAATTACTCAAAATTAATTAAATCTTAAACTGTGCATTCTTTAACAAAGTTGTAACGTATGAGACGACGGAGATTGGTGCTATTAATTTCCGATGGATGGCGTCACTGAAAAGTATTCAAAGTGAATGACAAGCAATTGGTCGACCTTCACCCCAAGCACGGAAGAAAAGAGCATTACGAGCCTCAGAATCAGACGAACACTGTGACTGGAAAATCTTCGAGTATATGCCGCTGAGACCCATTCGCATGAACCACTTGAACAACGAGAAGTGAGATAAGAAACTGATTGAATGCTTACTACTCAGGCCCGCTCATCTGAATCGTCAGCACAACGCGAAACAAAATCAATAAAACGATTCAAAATTAATTGGACATTTGTGTAATGCCTTTCCTTCTAATTTATTTTAGTTGGGGGCGGAGCAACACGTGCAGGGTACAGCTAGTAAAACATGAAATTATAAGTGTTTTATATACAGGATTATCCAATTTTTCTATTTTTAAAAATATAAAGTTAATTTTAAAACAACTTTTATTCATAGCTGAATTGGTTGTAGCAATGAATTCTTTGGAGATAGTTTTCGATCGGCCCCAAATCGCATGATCTTGATGGCAAATTAACATAGTAAAAATGGTAAAATATTTTTTCTGAAAACTTCCCAAATTCAGTCGTGTTAAGTGGTATTGTCTTGTTGAAACCACATACCGTCTAGTTCAGAATCTTCAATTGCAGGGCGAAAGAAGTCGATTACCGTATGGCTATAGCCTTTCGAAGTGGTTCTCCATTTTACATAAAATATTCGGTTCACTGACACCTCTTGACCTTAATATTCACCAAGCACACATTATTTTCAGGATGAAATGGCTTTTCTATAATCACTTTTGGATTCTTTGAACCACATATATGATAGCTTTTAGCCTAGCTTGTGAGAAATGTATTGCAACGTTTAAGAAAATTTTCTTCATAAGAAAAAGCATTGAAAACCTTTTGCCCTAGCACCTAACCAGTATATCCATGCCTTTGTAAATGGTTAGCCAACTTTATTTTTTGGACAGCATATGAATCGAAAAGCAAATCGAAATACAAATTAGATCGTAGTAAGCAGGAAGATAGGTTCGTTTCCTAATGGAGGCAACAGAGCTTTAATTGCGGCGATGCACAGGCCTAACCAAATCATTTCTACCTGTTTAAATTTATTTAAAATCTTTCCAATTCATAGGCCCAAAATTCGCATCGTTTAAATCATTACTTATGCGCCCCTTAGTTTGAGTCTACTTTTCTAAGAACGATAATAATTGTAACGTTACAGTGAGTGGAGGAATTTACCATGCAATGATTACTTAATTGGCATTTTTATCCAGAATTTTGTGCTTGGTTGGTGTGCACATTTTGGAGCCGTCTGCTAACCATTTGCTAACATATAACTTGACCTCATTAGATTAATTTTTAAGACGCTACTGGAAGTCCCTAGAATTTATTACTTATAACGGGTGATTTTTTAGCTACCATATTTTTGGCAACACTGATTTAAACAACTCACGCACGTTTCGTGTTTTATCACTGTCAAACATCTTCCGTTTGGTCTCTAATTTAACCATGAATCGTCCTACAAACGAACAACACTTGCAAATCATTGAATTTTATTATCAAAATGCGTGCTCTGTTAAGAAAGTTCATCGCGCCCTACTCTCATTTTATAGTCATTTTAATCGATCCACTGAAGCGGCTATTCGGGCTATTGTGACTAAATTTCGCACCAAATTTACAGCCAGAAGCATTGCAAAAGCGGTGTATGGGGTGTTGGCATCCTTGGATCGAACTTCTTCAAAGATGCTGCGAATCGTAACGTAAATGTGAATGGGGACTGCTACTGTGATATGATCTCCAACTTTTTTTTTGTCCAAAATATAACAGCTTGACTTGATTGACATGTGGTTTTAATAAGACGGTTTCAATGGCCTTATTGAGAGGCGAGTTCAGTGAACATTTTATTTCACGTTCGGGACCGGTCAATTGGCCGTCCAAAATGCAACTGCTTGACTTGTATGACATGTGGTTTCAACAAACGGTTTCAATGGACTTATAGAGAGGCGAGTTCGGTGAACATTTTATTTCACGTTCGGGACCGGTCAATTGGCCGCCTAGATCGTGCGTTTTAACGTCTTTAGCCTATTTTTTGTGGGGCTATGTTAAAGCTCATGACTATACAGACAAACCCACTTCAATTGACGTATTGGAAGACAACTTTGAAGCATTTATTCGTGAGATACCGGCCGAAATGTTGGAAAGAAATTGGATTAAGCGAATGGACCATTTGATGTGCAGTCGCGGTCAACATTTGCATGAAATAAATTTCAAACATTAAATTATATGGACCGTACTATCGATTCAAATAAAGATTTCATGAATTTTTCTGCATTTAATGTATTTTTTTTTTGAAAAGTTTTGCCTATAGCTCTTAAAAATTCACCCATTACTAGACGACATGATCGAAAAAGTACGCCAAACTTGGAACTAATTCAGAAGCAAACTAAAACGTAGCCGCAGGCAGCATCAACATGAAATAGTTTTTATATCGCCATAATAAATCTTTAATACACTTTTGGTAATTTTTTTGCTTTTTTATAATTTTTAAAAAACCTAAAACAGTAAAAAAAAAATTTGCCCGTTGTTTGTTTGAGAAATAAATATTTTTGTATATCACGATTAGACAATCGCAATGAAGAATTTAATTACAAATTAAATCCAATGGTTTATATAGTGTTAATTATACTTAATCCAGTTTATTATTGATTTATTACATTGAGTTGATTGTTGGTTGGTGGATGGTTTGGTATTAATTCGATGTGAAAATTTTGCTTCTTTGACTTGTCCCCCATCAATTATTTCGATTAATTAGAGGGATGATTTTCGTATTTTCAATCTTAAATATTTATGTATGTCTCCCTCTCTTTTTTGCATTTTGTTTGTGCATTTGCGTATATAAAATGCTTGAGTAATTTATTACAATAGAATTAATTTAAATTCAATAAATTATTACTAAATTGCGTTAATATTTGATTTTACTCTACATGTGATTGCTGGCATTTAATATGTCATTACGACTGTGTAAGCAATTTAGCATTGGAGGGATTTTTTTTTACAAAGAAAAGAAAATTAATTAGCCACAGTATTCGTAATGGAAATATTAAATATTATTTCTAATTAATTCTGTGATTAAATAATAAAATTCTAATGAAAGCAAATGTAATACAAGTTGTAAAATAATTGTTAGAACATTAAGGGAATGTTGCCATGCCGGGTTGGGAGTATAGGGCATCAAATATTTTGGCTTGATCGATTATAATTCCTGTGCTTTGTGTTAAATTAAAGAAATTCTGTAATAACTTATTCGATAACAAATGAATTAATCATATCATCAGTTATGGTAAAGGGATTAAAAAAAGAGCCTAGTAATCTATCCAATTAAATAAAGATAAATTCATGTAATTTGTCTAAAAAATTAAGACCCATTTGTCAGACACACTTACCATCACAGTATCGTAATCAATAAATCATAAAATCTTATAAAAATTAATAAATATTGTGTGTAACTAACATTTTAACTAAAATGTTCAATGAAATGTTATTAATCGTCTATCATGCCATCAAATAAATAAAACAATCCATCCATCAATTATCAATAAATGCTGTTGAAATAAAATGCTGCTGATAAAAATAAAACACAATCTAAAATTAAATTTCATTTAATTTTTCTTTCATTTCCTTAAATTTAATATTATAAACTAATTAATCAAATATAAAATACATTCTCTAAATTCTAAAAAATAATTGAATTATTCTAAAAAAATTAAAAAACCAAAAAAAAATTTCCTTTACTTTATCTCTTCTCCGCCAGCTGGCCTTTTTTATACACGGTTATGGCATAAAATTCTGGTAAACGATATACTTTCAAGCGATTATGACTAAATTGGCCATTGGTCAAGGCCTTAACATAGAAAATATCCTTCATTTGTAGTTCCTTTGGTGGTGGATATGTATCTTTATCGATTTGATTTTGTAATTTTTGTGGCCGATAAGTTTTACGTTTCAATAGTTTGATGTAAATAATCACATTATCTCCGTTATAGGCTCTGCCTTCATAACCTCTTTCTTTAGTTGATGGCGGATATATTAGTACCGGCTCTATTGGTAATATTTCAGCTAGGTTTTAAGCCATACAGGGTTTTATCTTCTAACAATTCCATACTTGTGTATAGCTTAGAGGGTATAATGGCCGCTGTTGTTATACTCAGACATACGGTGAATAGGATCAGATGTGATATCTGCAATAGAATTTGGAATAAAAATCTTATTAAATTCAATAGAAATTAATTTTTCGATTAAGTTTTATTTGGAGAAATAATTAATAAAATAAAAAATCTTTATAGAGGACAGTAGGTTGTATTACAAGTAAAACTTCTAAGGTAAAACTTTTAAGAAACCATGAGCATTGTGTTAAAATATTTAAAATTTAAATTCAACTTCAGCGAGAATTAAAGCATTGAGGTTGTTAGATTAGAATTCAAAGGAATTACGTTATACTTGTTATAATCCACATACAGTAAGACCCCGCTTAACGTTGCTCCGCTTAACACTGTTTCAGTATTACACGGTAGTATTGGGATTTCCCTAAATCGCACACTGTATTAATACATGTTATATATGTGTGCAGAAGCGGTGTACTATATAGGGACGGTGTATACTAGGTATCTTTTCCAAAGCTCTTTTTGTTACCCTGTTGAGAATATAGAAGTCACAATCACAGTACGAACGTATTATTCCTCGTTGCCTCGTTTAACGCTGTTTCGTTTAGCACTGGAACTTATTGGAACGTATCCCCAGTGTTAAGCCTGGTCTTACTGTACCTAGAAAAATAATATTATTTCTTGGGTCTCCCGGATTTATTGGTATGACACCCAAAATTATTGTCGCGACATATAATTTGTTTGGCATTTAAAAAAGATGTGAAAAATATTTCTTAACATGATTATCCTTTTTGTAACAGTTCAACTGTAGATCATGCCACATGGTAGTGTTAGTATGGCGACTATAATTCCGGTTAAAAAATACAATGTAACTCTTTCAAAACGTAAAACATAACTCGAATACCTTACACCTAAAATCTTAATAATAAATTTAGTGGAATGAAGCCAACAACAGAATCTATTTAGAAAATTCACAAATTTCTTTGGCCGATCCCAAATCATTCATGGTCATCGTAGTCATATGAATACTATGTCGGCTTACTAGACGAAAATTCGAAAGTTCAAATCAAGCTTTGATGTCTGGAAGACAATAACTGTCATTAATTTAGTGAAAGGTTTGCTATTTATTGCTAGGCACAGCAGATGTGAGGATTAGGTGCTATATCAATAGGCTTCTAGTGTCGATTATTTGAACGAACATACATAAATACTTAATTAGTCATTACAACCTTTCAGTCAGGCTTACGACCTTACTTTTCACACCAATTATGTTGTGTGCGTTAACTTTAGACATGAGTGGTGGGACCTGCGAACGACAGATTTTTTAGAACCCTTTTTCATGGCAATTTTATTTACTCTCAGAGTTTTTGCCAGAAATCTACTGAGAGAAAGTCGTCGAAGGAATATTTTCAT
Organism: Sarcophaga peregrina; assembly: GCA_014635995.1. Classification (NCBI taxonomy): domain Eukaryota; kingdom Metazoa; phylum Arthropoda; class Insecta; order Diptera; family Sarcophagidae; genus Sarcophaga; species Sarcophaga peregrina. Next base: position 25,417,427 of record CM025789.1, on the reverse strand, counting down.
ATTTTCGTTTTCATGGGTCAGAAGTGGGGTTTGAACTCGGGCCTTACGTCTAATGAACCCACACACTACCCACTAGACTACGGAGACCCCGAATTGAACGATATTTTATTGAAGTTCATTTTACATACATAAATACATACATAATTGGTCATTACAACCCTTCAGTCTGTGTAAATTTTATACATAAGTGGCGGGGGTCTACAGTTTAAAGTTGACTCCGAACGACAGATTTTTTTGAGAAACTTTTCATGACAGGTTGTTTTTTTATTCTCAGAGTTTTTGCCAGAAATCTACTGAGAGGAAATCGCCTAAGAAATTTTTTTTTGCATTTTGTTTGATGCCTGACCTGGGGCTCGAATCATGTCTTTACGTCTAATAAGCCAACACACTACCTGCTAGGCTACGAAGACTTCGAATTGAACGAAACTTTGTTGAAGTTCATTTTACACTCTAACCAATTGCTAGAAGTCTCAAAAGCTTCTCGAGATGTCGGAGTCATGCGTTGAATCACGGCCTCACGTCTAGTAAGGTAACTTCGTCTATTAGACTTCAACGATTTCATAAGAATTGGCTACCAAAATTATGCGATTTGACGCTGGTGGTCTTTTTTGTGTGGGGCTACTTCAAAAACCATGTCTACGCGTATAATTCCTTAATATTGGAGGATTTGAAAAGCAACGCTTGTTATGGTTTGGGCGTTTTCATTAATTTAATAAATTAATAAAATAAAGTAAGGCAATAGCAACGCTTGCTATGTTACTTCCGAAAAGACGTTCGAATGGTCCAGGATTACCTCAGAAGAATTGACTGCTGCTGGCTACCTATCCAGAGGCGATCCGGTGTTATATTTCGTATATACATACATAATTGGTCATTACAACCCTTCAGTCTGGATTATTGACCTAGTTTCTCATACTATTTATGTTGTGTGTGTTAATTTAATACATAAATGGCGGGACCTACAGCTTAAAGTCGACTCCGAACGACAGATTATTTTGAGAAACTTTTCATGGCAGAAATCTGCTGAGAAGAAATCGTCGAAAAAATACATTATTATTTTATTTTGATGTCTGGCCTGGGACTCGAACCCTGGCTTTACGCTTAATAAGCCAGCACACTACCTACTAGACCACGGCGACTTCATTTCGTATATAATGGGTATTTGAATTTACTTTTGATAGCGAAAAATGGATAACCCTTTACTTTACTTTGTTATTTTTATTGTTTCACACTTTAATTAATAGAGGCGTTAATTTTGACATACACACAAACTTAAAATCTAAACTTGACCCGTTTATGGGTAAAGATGTCCTTCAATTTAATTTCGATAATTTTGATAGAATCACGGTCTATGATTTATCACTTAAGAAGGGTGTATATTTCTTAATTTTTTAATTGTTTTAAATAATCTTTCTTTGCGAATCTCGGTGTTTTTTTATTACCATTTTTTTTTTTCAATTTGTTTTTAAATTTATAAGGTAGAGGCGTGTACGCGTTAATCAATTGCGATTTCTTTCGGTTTGAATTGAAGTAACGCTTGAGTCAAAGGCTCAAACACAACTGATTCTGCGCGCAGACAAGCGTCAACGTTAAAACCAAGCGACAATCAGTTACTGAAATGTGTGTGTGTGTGTTTTATTTTCTTGTTAAACATAAAAAAATAAGCATTAAAAAAAAAAATCAACGTTAAATTAGCAACAGTTAAATAAACAAAATAAAAAAATTTCTTAAAAACTTTTGTGTAATTCATCGTGTAAAATGCAATTGAAAATGATTTTACAAAATCAGAAAAAAGAATGAATAATTTTTAAAATAAATATTTATGCCTAAAGTGTTACATGTTTAATTTAAAATTATTAAGGTTTCTGTGATTTTCTTTTATTATTTCGTATTTATTTTTAAAATTAAAGAGAAATGTAAGTAAGACTTGTAATATTCACTAAATGATTCAATCGTTGATCTAAAATACTATAAGTGGCGGTGGTAGTTATGTATATTAAAATTTATTATTATTTTTATTATTAAATAATTTATACAAATGCACAACTAAACAAATAAAAATGCAATTAATTTTTTTTAATTTATTGGCATATTGTTTTGTATTTTTTGTTTTATTTGGTCAAGAATATTATTGTTTTGTGGTTTACTTTTTAGTTTTTGTTTGCGCACGTTTAGACACGTTTTTATAGGAACTATATTAGAAGGTCTAATAATCGATTATATTTTAATTAAAAAAACAACGAGGGGTGCCTCAAAGCGAGGTATTTGCTTTTGCTATAATTTTTAAATAAAGATGATAAAATAATGGAATTGTAATCTACATATAAGTATAGAATTCTTCTGCAAGTTCTAGAGTGTTAATCATAGTACATTCCCGAATATATAGCTTCTAACAATTGCAAAAGGTAAATAGATAGATAGTAGTCGCTAACAACACAAGTTGGGTGACATATTACAACAGCACAAGAGCTTTGGATGAAGCCTTTTAAACTTCTAGTAATTTTGGATAGATTGCATATACACTAATACCTCAGTTTGCGTCACTAATAGGGCCTGAAGAACCGCGACGCAAACCGAAACGACGCAAAATGAAGCACGATTTGTCATACCTTTGTTTTGATTGGTTCCGAGATTCATAATTTTGGCTGAAAAAATAGATTTTTCAATAAAAAATATTTAAGGTGCTAACGACCTACAACTTGCAGCCATCAATTATTCTTATTATTTCCGGGGAAATTATTTTTTGAGTTTATGGCGAAAGCAAAGGATGTATACTATAAAGTTTTTGTTTTTAACGCAGTTTTATTTTCATTTTCCAAAAGTATAGCAGAGTAATTATAAAAAAGTAATAAAAAATAATAAAACCAAAAACATTCATACAAAACAGACTATCTTTGTAATTATTAATCTTTTCTTATAAATCATCCGCGCACGTAAAATCGTAACCTACTCATAAAAGTGAATAAGAAAGGTCCGAATGTTTTGCTCTTTGTTTGCTCGCCAGTATTGCCATTTAAACTTTTTATTTCTTGGGAAAAACGTTTTTTTAAAACTACTACTTTTTTTGCACTACTGATATTCGTATGGCAATACTGAAAATGTAGCTTCAGTAGTAAAATATGCTCTTACGGCTAAACGGCTCTTATGCCGTTACTTCACAGGCTAACGAGTGCTGTTGTATACATTGCAGAAATGAGAAATACACATTTCAGTGCACTCGTAAAATCAAGATCAACAGTAAAGAGTACACTACAGTATTGCATTCGGTGAAGGGTAAGCTAGCAGAATGTCTTGTGCACACTTCTAGTATTTACATTAGACTTAAACGGGAAATCCCTTTTTTCTGTTTTAGCTTTGTACAAACATTTTCATATTAACGACGCAAACTGAAGCACTAATGACACAAGAAGACGCAACTTCGAAGCAGACGCAGAACGAGGCGACGCAAACCGGGTATTAGTGTATCTGCATAATAAAACTTTCGGTTCCTTTTTCTTCCATGACAAGAAACTGAGCATCCTGATTTATTAGGCAGTGTATTGGTTGATTAGACGTGAAGCCACGGTTCAAACCTTAGGTTAGATATCCCCAACAATCCGAAATCTGATTATCATACAATATGATATCTCAGCAGATTTCTGGCAAAAATTCTTTGAGAGTAAATAAAATCATTAAAAATCTGTAGTTTGGTGTAGACTGCAGATCCCGCCACTCATACACATATAAAATGAACACGTACAACATAGTGGTATGAGAAGCTAGGTCGTTATCTTGACTGAAGGGTTCTAATGACTAGTTATGTATGTATGCCTTATTTCCACCTCTCCTGCACTAATTATTGAACATATGGCGAAGACTAATGCGTTTTTTATAAGTATCTAGAATGTAATGCCCATTAATGACTCTGACAAATACTCTAAGCGTGTTCGTTTGGAGTTTGAGTCTTTCATGTACACTTTGCTAGATTCGCTGCCTTACATACAATCTCGACTTTGAAGCCATCTACGAGGCATTTACAGTGTGCATTACAACACTATTAATATTATGCACTTCAATGGGGTTCCCAGTTTAATGAATTCATCTGAAAGTTTAGTAAATCAATTCATGGTACCCATATGCATGACGCTGAAAAACTCGTGACAGCTTTACAACATGGACAGTGCCGTGAGAGCCGCTTGGTTATCAGAATTGAGGGTTCACAGTTTAATGAATTCATCTGAGAGTTTAGTGAATCAATTCAGAAATTCAATTCAAAAGTTTAGTGAAAAACTCGTGACAGCTTTACAACATGGGCAGTGCCGTAACAGCCGCTTGGTTATCATAATTGTGAAAGCTGCTCATCATGGTCGCCACTATTGCCGACACTTCCTCCTCAAAGTCACTGCTCTGATCCGTTAGCTTTATGGAATGAATTATCCCTACAGAATTCGCAACGGTGCCTCCATCCATTACTCCTTCCTCGAGAAGTGTGACATCATTAAATCTATATTCCTAAAGGAATAAGGCAATTCCTTAAGGATTTTTGTGTGACCGATATTCGATCCGTGCTGTTATCATATCATTATTATGTTAATGGCATTGTCATTATTCTGATAGTATTACTTTTTCCATAGACTGTAGTCGATGTTGTGTGTATGAAACCGTGTTAGAAGTTTAAAAGTATTGATTGCGGCATATCTTATAAGATCTTTAATGTTAACGCTTCTGGCACTTGTGCAAACTTAAAGTGATGTCAGTATTCTTTCAACGATTTTGTAATTCTTAAGAAGATCAAAAAAAATGTACAGAAAAAAAGAAAAATAAAAAATATTATTGTCAATAAAAATAATAATGATTTCTATAAATATAAAGTAAAATGCATATTTATTTAAGAAATTGCTTTATGAGGTTTGTGTTGATATGAGATACACTTGGAAAAAAAGTATGGACTTAATATCTGAATATTTAGTTAATTTTAATGAAGTAAGCCTGACTAGATATATTTTGTAACAGCTAAGACTGATTGATATTTTGATTAAATTTATATCCAAGATCATAGCATTTTATTTCGTATTACTCCGGCTGGTAAATAGGACCAAAATTTGTTAACAAAATTCTCCAAAAAATGTTCAAACACTTGGAATATATTTTCATCGTTGATCTGTACATGAATACTGATTTGCCCGAAACGCAGACGACATTATCATCAACATATGCTTTAAAAAGAGCGCTTACTAAACTACTATCTGATGGTCAAGCCTTCATCCGACAATACTGCCCTTGTGAGGTGAATTTGAAATTATAATGTGGTTGTCTGGGAAGCTGTATCAGGAGTCGCCGTAGTCTAGTTGTGTTGGCTTATTAGACGTAAAAGCTAGGGTTCGAGCCCAAGGCCGGACATCCAAAACAAAATACAAAAAACATTTCTTCGGCGATTTCTTCTCTGCAGATTTCTGGCAAAAACTTTGAGAATAAAGAAAAACCTGCCATGAAAACTTTTTCATAAAAATCTGTCGTTCGGAGTCGACTTTAAAGTGTAAGTCCCACCACGCATGTATAAAATTAACACACACAACATAAGTGGTATGAGAAACTAGGCCAATAATCCTTACTGAAGGGTTGTAATAACCAATTATGTATGTTTCTGGGAAGCTGTATCAGATAGGTAGGCGAAATAGCGTTACCCTTAGCTGGGTCACAAATCATAAAAGAATTCACGCTGCTGATGGGGAAAGAACTTAGAAGATATGTTTAGAAGTGTATACCCAGCTAAAGGAGAGATAGAGAAACAAGGAAACTCTTCTTTGAAATGGCAATCTAATCCATAGCGTGTTGAGGTTTTAATTTGAAACAGAGATCCGGTATATTATACTGCCCCGAACAACTCCGTTGGCACTTTCTAGCCCTGAGTCAATAATTCTCGATGCATTTCATGCTAAAGAACTATGTAATCAGGCATTGATAGACTCCAAAGGTTTTAAGCTTTTTGGTAAATTTTCAAAGTTCCTACGGTTTATTTTTAAAATTTAATTTTTAAATTCTGGGTTTGGTTTTTAAGCGAAAGTGTTTTTTTTTTTAATTTTTTAATAAATTTTGTGCTTTTTATTTTTAGATATTTCTTTTGAAAACTTTTTTGAAAATTATATCGAGTGGACGTACTCCACTCTCACTTATAAATTTACAAAATTTATAAATAAATTATGCAAAATCCATTATAGTAGACCGACAATTGAAACCAAAAACGAAAATAGTAACAAAAGTGAAAGAGAAAAGAATTGTTCAAATAAAAATAAAAGAAAAATTATTGTCATCGTTTTGTTTGGGTTCAAATAAATTTCAACCAAAAACAAAAAAAGAAAAAAAATTCAATCGCCCGTGTCTGAAATAGTCAATTACACGCGCCTTTGAGAATTTTATTTAAAAATTTACGTGCCAGAGATTTTTTTGTAGCAAAACGAAAAAAAAAAATCAAAATACGAGCATAAAAATATAAAAAATTTCTTTTTGACTATAAAAAAAACAAAAAAAAGTTTTTCTGGTATCGTATTGCCGATTAATTTCACATTTGGAATGATTAACTTTTTGGCCTTGGGCACAGCTAAGCGCATAACAGACAGTAGCCAAAATATCAAAATCATTCAAGTACGTAGTCATGGTACTTTTGTTCTTCGGTTAATTGTTTAGGAGTACATACTTAACTTCAGGTTTTTATTTTTGTTTTACAATATTCGGTCGTTTTGGTTTAAATGTGTATGGCTCTGTGTGTATATGTTAGTTTATTGGCGGTATTTATACAAAATTGTTCTGTTTTTTCTTTTAAATTAATTACGTATATTGACAATACAAATATGCTTTAAAAAAAAAGTACTTTTGATAAATAAGCTCTATTCCATACAGGGATCGGCTTCAAAATGTTGCCAGCATCATCTCGATTTAGAATTGCTGTTGGAACTTTTTATTTTTATTTATAAACTACAACTCTGTCAGCTGTGCTAACTAGATAGTTTTTAATTTTATTACTCTTTAGATTTATAATTTCCTAAATGATCAGACTAGTTCTTACTTACTTATTATATTTAATAGGTCACCCATGATAAGTTTTTGCCAAAAACTTGGTGAGAGGAACTTACCCAAGATATGTGTTTTTTGATATTTGCCTACGCCGAGGTTTGTACTATGGCCCTCATGTCTAATAATTTAACGTCGTCGTGGTCTAGTAGCTAGCTTATGCTGGCTTATTAGACGTAAAGCCAGGGTTCGAGTCCCAGGCCAGACATCAAAAATAAAAGAAATACAAAAAATGTTTTTTCGGCGATTTCTTCTCTTATCTCTTGAAAAGTTTCTCAAAAATCTGTCGTTCGGAGTCGACTTTAAACTGTAGGTCCCGTCACTTCTGTATAAAATTATCACATACAACATAAGTGATGTGAAAAACTGCTGACTTCTTGGGAACGAATGTTGTAAACGGTCTAATGGTGAAGGTATAGCACTGGCCATTTTATAGTCACCAGCAGCAACTCGTTTCCTTACCAGTTCGCATCTTTCCTCTTTCCATCCTTTCCTAAACCTGCACAATGCACTGCATGAGTAGGGGTCATCCCCTGAGTGCAGGTTTAATAAAATAAAAAAAAAAACTACTTATTAGGTTACAGGAATTCTAGTTCAATGTGATTTTAATCAAGATTTACACCAGTTTCCAATTCGATAAGCTCTCTCCATCACAAAAAGTTCCCTTCAGATTTGGATTTTAGATTTTTTTGAGTTTTACCCATGTTTAGAAGCTTATATGGGTAGATAAGCAAAAAAGCGTCTGTAAATCGTCTCACCATAGGCTCATTTATGTGAGGATGGCACCTTGTAATGCACTGTAAATGTCTTTCTCTAATCGTAGAACCATCAACTCATGCAAAATTCACTGATTTTCCAAATTATCGTTTTAGAAGGAAACGAAAAGCAGATGTTTTCTTCTTCGTGTGCCGAGTAGGTGAAGAACTGTTTGCTCATTTCGGCGAATTCTGCAGAGGTTCTCGGCAAGATGACCAAGACTAATGGGTATCGCATGAGAGACTAGCTTATAATGTGCAGTAATGATTCTGAAAACGATTTAAAACGTGTTCCTTTATAAGGAGTGCGCACAAAAAAAACTGGACTTACACTTTTCGTTATAGAAAAATTCTCAGGAGTAAATAAAAAATTTGCCATCAAAAGTTCCTCCAGAAATCTGTCGTTCGGAATCGATTTTAAATGTGTGAGAAACTAGGTTGTAATCCCGGCTAAAGTGTTGTAATGACCAACTAAGGAAGTGCGCACAAAAAAAAACTGGACTTACACTTTTCGTTATAGAAATAAAACTAAGTTGCGGATTTTTTTTCGTTTTATATTTCAATTAAAGTAAATAATATTTGAGTTCTTTTGTGTATAAAATTTTTTTCTGACAAAGGTCTCAGAGCATACAACTTTTTGAGCCACTTTTCTTTCAGACATGTTAGGGTGTTTTCGAAAAATACGTATTTTTCTTTACTTGCTTTGTTTTGGTCGGCAAATCCTTTTTTTCCTCCACTTCTATGTTTTCTCTCAATACTCAAAGACTCCTTATATTGTTTTATTCTTACCTTAGAAACTGTTTTTTGGTTAACACCTTGCGAACCTAGCAATCGGTTTTTCATTGAAAATTTCAATTATTTTTTTACGACATCCTTGTTGGGTGCGCGTTTTCAAAAAACTATTTTTCCTATTGCAATGAAATTTAGCATGCGGATTATGAAACAGATGACTAACAAAAGCATTGTAACGGCATTAATTTTTCTTTAATTCTGATTAAAAGTAGGCCCACTTTTTTTGTGCTCACTCCTTAGTTTGAGTATATTTTTTGCTCATCTCTTATTCCAATATAATCAGATTTATTATGCCGCGTTATTTTAACCATAATCAAACCTGCCTATGAATTGTTAACATAATCTGTATTGAGATTGTTTTTTTCTCAATGGCATTGCCAAACTAAAGTTTTCTGATTGTTCAAGCCATTGCTATATTAAATAAGAATAACTTTTCCTGAATACAACTGGCAACTTTTTCAATTGTCATCTTTTCGATCAGTGACCCCTGTATGTTGATAAAATGACCTTTTGTTGAAATATATTTTTTCAATTTTAAAAAATATTCCTCAATTCATTTGTATTTATTTTTTTAAGTGCTTCTCTTTCAATATTTTTCGTATTTGTTTTTTGTTTTTTTTTTGTTTTCGTATCAGAAACTTCTTAAGTTGGTTGTTTTTATTTTTTTTTTGCTGGCTGTTTACTTTTGTTAAGTACTTTTTTTTCTCTCTCAATTTGTCAATTATAACATTTTTATTTATTCTTTTTTTTCGAAAAATAAAAAAAAATTTGCATATTTAATTGAGGTTTTTTTTTCGTGTGGTCTCTGACTCAAATTTAATGCACAATTTTTTTTTTTATTATTAAATTAAACTCGTACAGTAAGAATATAAAATTTATGTGTGAAATAAATAAAAACAAACAAATTTAATGGAATTGTTTAAATGGAGTACAAATACATGCATTCGTTTAAGAATATTTCCTTTCCTGGCTAATTATTATTTTTCTATCGAAAGATGACCTTACAGTAGTTAAAAATTAATAATTTTGAGTTGTGTTGTTGTTTTTAGTGGGTTTCAATATATAATATGTGGGACATAATAATTGGAATAAACTTGCTTTAGTAACAATAGAAAACCTAACATATTCATCGAATTCGGTTATACAGTACGCAGTACATAAAACTGATGAAAAGGGTACTTATTACGTGCCAAGCATTTTAAATTGTCTGATTTCTTAATCAAATTCCTTAATTCCATTTGTTGGACACTTCTTTACTACAGGCGGTCACTTTACAAGAGCCAACGATTATGTGATAAGACCGGCATTTAAGGTATTTCAGTAAAATTTCAAATGAATTCACGGGGGTCGCCGTGGTCTAGTAGATAGTGTGCTAGCTTATTAGACGTAAAGCCAGGGGTCGAGTCCCAGGCCAGGCATCAAAAATAAAAAATACAAAAAAAAAGTATTTTTTCGGCGATTTCTTCTCTTTCTCTCCTTGAAAAGTTTCTAAAAAGTCATCGTTCGGAGTCGACTTTAAACTGTAGGTCCTGCAACTTCTATATAAAATTAACACACGATGGGGACGATTGCTGTAGACTATCTAATGGTGAAGGTATAGCACTGGCCATTTTATAGTCACCAGCAGCAACTCGTTTCCTTACCGTTCGCATCTTCCCCCTTTCCATCTTTCCTAAACCTGCACAATGCACTGCATGAGTAGGGGTCATCCCCTGAGTGCAGGTTTAATAAAAAAAAAAAACTAGTAGAGACTAACAAAGCACTTTACACGACCATAGAGCAATAGCTTGCGGCTTTGACCGATTTCCACATATATGTGAAGATAAATTGGAATTTAAAACCCACACTTTTAGCTGCGCCACAACTGATCTCTAACAAGGTAAACTTTGCTCTTAAACCGCTAGCAATAGTGAATTATTCAGCTACTTTGCAATTACAGTTAAACTTCTATAACTTGAACTTCTATTATTACTTGAATTTTCTAAAAGTTAAAGCACAGCAACAGTATCTTGGAGAGAAATTCTATCAGGTTTTGCTTCTTTAACTTGAAGTTTCTATAAGTTAAAGTTTTTTCTGGATAATGGTGATTCAATTTATAAAAGTTCGACTGTATTGCAGACTGAATAATTCCCATTATGATCATATTATTATCATTATGATGATATTATTAGTTAACAGAAGTGTTGAAATGGTTGGTAAGAGTGGAGGACGGAACTATTCCAGCTATCCCACTAACACGGTTGGAAAGAGGACCCTCTAGACTACCAATTGGATATAATCTGTATGGTAAACTACTGATTTTTTAGAAAAAAATCGATTTTTTCAAAATTGAAAATCTCAACTCTCAAATTTAGCACAGCGAACTCACTACCATGTTTGGAGAGGAACCTCTGGACTATCATTTGCATATAGCTTGTATAGTGTACTTTTCTTATAGGTTCCAAAATGTCCATTGATTTTTTACAGAATTTTCAAGAAAAGAATTTTCATAGATCATCAGATTGTCGCTGTAGGCTAGTGAGTACTATGTTGGCTTATTAGACGTGAGACTATGGTTCAAACCCCAGGTCAAACATTTTCAACATAATGAAATATGCGCAAACATATTTTTTCTGCGACTTCCTTTCAGCAGATTTCTGGCATGAATAAAATTTGCATATTTAATTGAGGTTTCTCGTGGGTCTCTGACTCAAATTTAATGCACAATTTTTTTTTATTATTAATTAAACTCGTACAGTAGAAATATAAAATTTATGTGTGAAATAAACAAAAATAAACAAATTTAATGTGATTGTTTAAATGGAGTGCAAATACATGCATTAGTTTAAGAATATTTCCTTTCCTGACTGATTATTATTTTTCTATCGCAAGATGACCTTAAACAAGCTAAAAATTAATAATTTTGAGTTGTGATGTTATTTTTAGTGGATTTCAATATATATTATGTGTAACATATACAGTAGCGAGCACAAAAAATGCAACGTTGGGTAAAATTATCTTTAAGTGCGATAATTAAAAAAAAATGGTGACCAGTTCAAAATATTTCTTTGGGTTATTAATCCCTACAGTTATAGATAGATACCTATTATCAATAATATTATGTAAATATTTTTAATTAATGATATATTATTTTGTCATTTATTAAAAAGAGTGCGAATTTCATGGGAGCAATAAAAATGCAACAGCATAAATTTTGATGTGTTTATTTAAATTAAATAGTAATTCTTACAAAATAAAATCTTAAAATTAATATTTAGTGGCGTAGCCCTTATTTTTTATGACTTCTTGCAACCTAGAAGGCATAGAGTCGACTAAAGCTATTAATGTGTTAATGGATATTTTCTCCCATTCACTTTTCAAAATTTCTTCTAATTGCCTCTTATTTGACGGATGTTTCCTCTTAACTTCCCGATCTAATAGCTTCCATAGATTTTCTATGGGGTTTAGATCGGGAGACTGTGATGGCCAATCCAAAACATTGTTGCTTAAAAAGTTTCGAGCTAAGCGAATTGAGTGCTTTGGATCGTTATCCTGTTGGAATATGCTACCAGGAGGCCTTTTTTTACGCAGATGAGGAAGCATGTGTTCTCCAAGGACTTCACAGTACTTCTTGGCGTCCATTTTTCCTTCGATTTGAGTTAAGGGACCTACCCCATCACGGGAAACGCACCTGTAAATACGTGACGTAAAATCAATAATTTTTTTTAAACATATCGTTCCTTACCCCACACCATTATTGATCCACCGCCATGTTTTACGGTTGGAAGTTGATATTTTGGAGAATATCTCTGTCCAGGCGGTCTTCGAACAAAATTTATCCCATCGGAGCCAAACAAATTAAATTTGCTTTCATCGCTCCACAAGACTTTAGCCCATTGTTCATTTGACAAATCCTTGTAACATTTTGCAAATTCCAGGCGCTTCTTTTTATTGATTGCACTGATGAGAGGTTTCTTTGCGGGTCGTCTCGCATGCAAATTAGCCTCTTTCAACCTACGGCGAACAGTGTGAACGCCTATAGAGACTCCCATTTGCTCATTTGCGAAATTAGCAACGTCCACTGCGGTCTTTCGTGGATCTTTTTAACCAGTGCAATCATCTGGCGGTCTTGGCGAGAGGTAGTTTTTCGAGGATTACCACTACCTGGTTTCCTTTCCACACTATTTATCAAGGAAAATCGAGATTTAATCCGACATACGGTTGATTGATTTACACCAAAGAGGTGTCCAACTTCACGCATGGATTTTCCTTCGTCTAAGGCTTTAATGATTGCAGTTTTGCTGTCAGCTGAGAGCTGCTTCTATTACAAAACACATGTTGTATAACTCATTTAAGAAATTTTCAATTATGATTAAATAAATAACTTACTTTAACTATTTTTTTATTATGTTGTATTTTTTTTGCTCGCTAAAAATTTGCACTTTTTTCACTAATTCAAAAATATTTAACTTTTTAAAGCAGAATTTGAAATAAACTGTGGTTACTTTGAAAACTTATAATTGAAAGAATTAACAGCAAAAGAAAATAGATAAATTAGTTACCGTTATTTTGAAACAGATCTTATTAAAGATCATATGGCACAGTGTTGCATTTTTTGTGCTCGCTACTGTAGTTGGAATAAACTTGGTTTAGTAATAATAGAAATCCTAGCATATTTATCGAATTCGTTTATACAGTACGCAGTACATAAAACTGATGCAAAGTGCCTAGCATTTTAAATTGTCTGATTTCTTAATTAAATTCCTTAATTCTATTTGTTGGACACTTCTTTACTACAGGCGGTCACTTTATAAGAGCCAACGATTATGTAACAAGACCGGCATTTAAGGTATTTCAGTAAAATTTCAAATGAATTCACGGGGGCCGCCGTGGTCTAGTAGATAGTGTGCTGGCTTATTAGACGTAAGGCCAGGGTTCGAGTCCCAGGCCAGACATCAAAAATAAAAAATAAAAAAAAAAAAAAACTAGTAGAGACTAACAAAGCACTTTACACGACCATAGAGCAATAGCTTGCGGCTTTGACCGATTTCCATATATATGTGAAGATAAATTGGAATTTACAACCCACACTTTTAGCTGCGCCATAACTGATCTCTAACAGGGTAAACTTTGCTCTTAAACCGCTAGCAATAATGAATTATTCTTGTACTTTGCAATTACAGTCAAACTTCTATAAATTGAACTTATATTACTTGAAGTTATTATAAGTTAAAGCACAGCAACAGTATCTTGGAAAGAAATTCTATCAGGTTTTGCTCTTTAACTTGAAGTTTCTACAAGTTGAAGTTTTTTTTTCTAGATAATGGTGATTCAATTTATAGAAGTTTGACTGTATTGCAGACTATTGGCATAACATATAATTCCCATTATGATCATATTATTCTCATTATGATTATATTATTAGTGAACAGAAGTGTTGAAATGGCTGGTGGGAGTGGAGGACCGAACTATTCCAGCTATCCCACTACCACGCTTGGAAAGAGGACCCTCTGGACTACCGATTGGATATAGCCTGCATAGTGTACTTTTCTTATAGGTTCCAAAGTGTACACTGATCTTTTAGAGTATTTGCAAATATTTTTGGCCAAAAATCGATTTTTTCAAAATTTAAAATCTCAACTCACAAAATTAGTACAACTATCCCATTACCACGTTTGGAAAGAGGACCCTCTGGACTATCATTTGCATATAGCTTGTATAGTGTACTTTTCTTATAGGTTCCAAAATGTCCATTGATTTTTTACAGAATTTTCAAGAAAAGAATTTTCATAGATCATCAGATTGTCGCTGTAGGCTAGTGAGTACTATGTTGGCTTATTAGACGTGAGCCTCAGGTCAAACATTTTCAACATAATGAAATATGCGCAAACATATTTTTTCTGTGACTTCCTCTCAGCAGGTTTCTGGCAAAACTGAGAGTAAATAAATTTGCCGTGAATGACTTTATTTACTCTGAGTTTACATAATAGGTAAGTACAACCCTACAGTCTGGATTATTGACCTATTTATTCATACCACTTATGTTGAAGTCGCCGTGGTCTAGTGGGTAGTGTGTTGGCTTATCAGACAAAAGGCCCGGGTTCGACTCCCAGGTCAGACATCAAAACGAAAAATATTTCTTCGGCGACTTCCTCTCAACAGATTTCTGGCAAAGACTCTGAGAGTAAAAATTGCCATGAAAAGCTTCTCAAAAATCTGTCGTTCGGAGTCGACTTTAAACTGTAGGTACCGCCACTCATGTATAAAAATAATGCACACAACATAAGTGGTGTGAAAAGCTAGGTCGTAATCCTAACTGAAGGGTTGTAATGGCCAATTATGTATGTATGTAAAGACTATTGCCACACTTCAAAGTTTTTTCTGAGGGTTCGTTATAAAAAAAGTAAAATGTATGAAATTTAATTACTGGGACCATTTAAAGTAGTTCCTTTTAATTCCTAATAGTTCCTAAGTAATTCGTTATAACCGAGTTCGTTATAAACGAGTTTGACTGTACATACAATATGTATGATTATATAATTATTATGCTTTATTATAAACATCTACATACGTATGTCCTGCTCTTCTCATCTCTAAAAATTAATTTTTATATGTTTTTCCAAAATGTTCCATTTAAAGTACATACACAAATGTACGTGGGCTTTTAAAATAATATAAAAACAAACATTTGTATTGAAGACATTAACTTTATACTCGTATATTAGGAAATTTATGAATAATATTTCATTAAAATGTCTTATGCAAACGTATAAACGAAATCATATCATGACATTCAATAAATCCATATACTACTACATTAGGGTCACAGTATCTTGGATTATGTCTATCTCAAAAAAGTTGTATCATATCCCTGAAAATCATTTTTTAAGTCTGTTAATTTATCATATTTGTAAAGGATCTTTGATTCGGACAAACATAGGACACATATAAATCCCTATTAAAATTTTACGCATTTTAATAAAGTGAACGTGACTAGAATTCTGATTAAAATCTCACATAAAAATCTTATAAAGTTTATCACAATAAATTGCATATTTTTGAAAGGAATGTTTTTTTTATAAATTTTTGGTTTAAGCAACATCAAATAATTGTAGTAGTTTTTCTCTTTTTTTTTGAAATATTAAAGAAAAAATAACTTAAAGTCGTTGAACTATAAAAGAAATGTAATAAATAAATGACTAGTTTGCTCCATAATCTGCCAACATTTGTTCTTTTTGTTTTAATTTTGCTTGTCATCTAGTTTTTTTTTTGCCCAAAAAAGTTGTTGTTTACAGTGGTTTAAGGACAAAAAAGATCACAATAAAAATGAAAAAATGATGAAAATTTAATTATAGATGTTAAAGGTCGCCGAAATTTTGTTAAGAAGTTAAAAAAGTTTTCGCCAGTTTAGTCCAGAGTTCATTAAACTGCTGTCACTTGTATAGCTCCAAAAAGGTACACGCAGAGTAAAGTTTACCCACTTTCCAACCTCACATCCCAGAGAGGACGAAAAAAATTAATCCTCTTCAATAAGCCAAATAGAAAGGCAGCACAGCCTCTTAAGAAAAAGTAGGACTCAGTTACCGCTATGTATATAACGGGTGATGTTTTAGCTATTATCTTTTTGGCAACACTGGTTTAAACAGCTCACGGACGTGTCGTGTTTTGTTTCACTGTCAAACATCTTCAGTTTGTTCTATAATTTAACCATGAATCGTCTTACAAACGAACAACGCTTGCAAATCAATGAATTTTATTATCAAAATGCGTGCTCTGTTAAGAAAGTTCATTGCGCGCTTCTTCCATTTTATGGTCCGTTTAATTAACCCCCACTGAAGCGGCTATTCGAGCTATTGTGACTAAATTTGGACATTGAATCACCAACATGCTTATGTAGAGTGCGAACTGAAGAAAATATCGCAGAAAATAATCGATTCGATATGAATCGTAACGTAACTATGAATAGTGAGCGCTACTGTAAGATTATATCCAACTTTTTTTTGTCCAAAATGCAAGAGCTTGACTTGCATGACATGTGGTTTCAACAAGACGGTGCCACATGCCGCACAGCACGCTTAACAATGGACTTATTGGGAGGCGAGTTCGGTGTACATTTTATTTCACGTTCTGGACCGATCAATTGGCCGCCTAGATCGTGCGATTTAACGCCTTTAGACTATTTTTTGTGGGGCTATATTAAAGCTCATGTCTATACAGACAAGCCCGCTTCAATTGACGCATTGGAAGACAACATAGAAGCATTTATTCGTGAGATACCGGTCGAAATGTTGGAAAGAGTACGCCAAAATTGGACTAAGCGGATGGATCATTTGACGAGCAGTAGCGGTCAATATTTGCTTGAAATAATTTTCAAACATTAAATTATATGGACCGTACTATCGATTCAAATAAAGATTTCATGCATTTTTCGGAATTTTATGTCTTTTTTTTTTGAAAAATTTTCCTGTAGCTCTTTAAAAAATCACCCATTACAATGCATTTTTACATGGGCACATGATTTCCACAGACAGCAATTCTATACTGGGACCGTTATTACAACAACAGTCCAGTTATCTCATTTCATATTGAACAAATATAATGAATACGATAATCTTTCGCATTGTCTCAACGTCCTTAAATCGGAAGTTCTACAAGATCATGTTCAATGCCATCTTTTATAGAAAATCATAATGTTTGTTAGATTAGCCAGAAAATGTCGAAAAAGGCAGCCATCATTAATGTTACTGATGATTTAGCAAAAATTATGGAAGCTAAACATTCAGAAAGTGACACGAAAGGGATACGAAATATATATTTTCGAAAGACTGTGGATATCTCCGAAACGTAAACATGAACAAAGAATATGATATAAGACCAGTCAATATGCAAACGGGCTCACCACTACACCTAGTACAATAATCTAAAACATCAATCTTTCTAAACAATGACAGTTGGCAACCCTATCATTCCAAAATATTCTTTAGAGAAAAAAAATTGCGCCAGTGGCCTTAATCCGGACGTTCAAACGGGAAACCATGATGAAATTTTAAATGAAATGCAAGACTATGGAAACTACTATCGTACTAACTTGCATGATATGTGGTTTCAACAAGACGGTGCCACATGCCACACAGCACGCTTAAAATGGACTTATTGGGAGGCGAGTTCGGTGAACATTTTTCTTCATGTTTGTGACCGGTGAATTGGCCGCATAGATTGTGCGATTTAACGCCTTCAAACTATTTTTTGTGGGGCTATATTAAAGCTCATGTCTATACAGATAAGCCCGCTTTAATTGACGCATTGGAAGACAACATAGAAGCATTCATTCCTGAGATACCGGCCGAAATGTAGGAAAGAGTATGCCTAAATTGGACTAAGCGGATGGATCATTTGAGGCGCAGTCGCGGTCAACATTTGCATGACATAATCTTCAAACATTAAATTATATGGACCGTACTATCTAGAAGTCGCCGTGGTCTAGTGGGTAGTGTGTTGGCTTATTAGACAAAAGGCCCGGGTTCGAATCCCAGGTCAGACATCAAAACGAAAAAATATTTCTTCGGCGACTTCCTCTCAGCAGATTTCATCGATTCAAATAAAGATTTCATGCATTTTTCGGAATTTTATGTCTTTTTTTTTTGAAAAATTTTCCTGTAGCTCTTTAAAAAATCACCCATTACAATGCATTTTTACATGGGCACATGATTTCCACAGACAGCAATTCTATACTGGGACCGTTATTACAACAACAGTCCAGTTATCTCATTTCATATTGAACAAATATAATGAATACGATAATCTTTCGCATTGTCTCAACGTCCTTAAATCGGAAGTTCTACAAGATCGTGTTCAATGCCATCTTTTATAGAAAATCATAATGTTTGTTAGATTAGCCAGAAAATGCCGAAAGAGGCAGCCATCATTAATGTTACTGATGATTTAGCAAAAATTATGGAAGCTAAACATTCAGAAAGCGACACGAAAGGGATACGAAATATATATTTTCGGAAGACTCTTAATATCTGCGAAATGAAAACATGAACAAAGAATATGATGTAAGGCCAGTCAATAAACAAACGGGCTCACCACTACATCTAGTACAATAATCTAAAACATCAATCTTTCTAAACAATGACAGTTGGCAACCCTTCTCATTCCAAAATATTCTTTAGAGGAAAAAAATTGCGCCAGTGGCCTCAATCCGGACGTTCAAACGGGAAACCATGATGAAATTTTAAATGAAATGCAAGACTATGGAAACTAGCTGCTAATAATAAACCCCAGTTGAGTACACCCTGGGCTCAAAAATGTGCACACGTTTGGAAAATACAGAATTCACATGAAATCTTGCTTGGAGGGGATGCTTATTGAAACGATAATGTTTCATTAATTTATAATACGAGTCAAAGGGGATTACAAAAAGTGAAGAAGAACAAAATTCACAGGATTATAATGAAAGCAAAGGTATAAATGATTAAAGACAAACAGCTTATAGTGAGGTTCTGACAATAGCTGCAGGAATCAGACAAGTAAAGCTTCCATTTGTAGATAGCTGTCTGAATCTATGGCAACCCCTAAATTTGCTTAAAGACATAGACAGAATAGGAAAGGGTGCTTATACATTTTGCAACAATTGATTTGCTAAACTTCTTTTGGAAATTTCTCTAGAATGGTGTATGGCAACCAGTAGATCCCACAAATGGATGACTTTCCTTTAATTGCCAGTTAGCATTACTTTTTAAATTAAATATTCTCTCTCAGTATTATTCATAGTTATTGTATAACTTCCTTTAATTCCACTATGCATCACTGTGCTTTCTAAATAGAATTTTTAATATAAAAAAATGGAACATTGTTCGTAAAAAAGAAGGGAGAAAAAAAAATGATTAACGACTTCCGCCCGAAAAACCTCCACTCGTATATGTAGTATAAAACGAAAATTAGTAATTTCATTTTCATTTTTCGCCCCCCTTTTCTGTTGTTGTTGTAGATATTGTAGTACCAGCTTCATAGAAATTCACTGACTGAATATTCTTTTTGTGTGTATTGAATGTAAATATTTTTTTGAAACATATTTTTTAATGTTGTTGTTGTTGTTGTACCTTTCTTGTTTGATATTAATAACATCCTTGTAATACAGCCTAGAAGTATACTATAGAACATGCAGGTTAATAACCGCCAACTGAAAGCAAAAAAAATAAAAAAGAAAATATGATTTTCCTTTTCATATTTTATTATGTTCTATTTCTAAACGTATGTAACGAACAAACTAAAACTACTTACTACTCGTTCACACTCCTTCGCACTCCTCCACGTATGCAATAATAACAATTTCCCCTAGAAATATACTTTAGAAAAAAAAAATGAGAAAAAGAAGAGCAACGTAGAGCGAAATTTTGAAAAAATATTCTTCTGAAAGGAAGTAACCTAAATTAATTGAAAATTGCTGTTGTACTTACATACATACATATGTATGTATATGTGTTTAGATATGTATTGTACAGTGAAATCTTTTAAAGTCTTACTCTTAATAAGATGTAGCTGTCTTAAAATTAATACATAAAATTATACATACTTTCAGGTGACTTAAAGTTTCAGGCCATAAACTTTAATTCTACAAAGACGCATCAAATGTATGGGGAATTTGATGTGCAGACATGATTTTTAGTAGAATGATTTTAAAGCTTTACACTGTAACTATTTGCATTTCCAGCGTACAATTTAGTATTTCAAAGTCTAAAGTCTTAAAATTTTTGTATCACCTATTTTAGGTTTAAAATTCCAAGTTGCTTTCTTATAATAAATTCATAGTTCTCAAATATATATACTAACTTAGGGTTAAATATTTTGTATATGTAGCTTATTTTAAATTACCTTTGCTCCTTAACTATATTATTACTGTATGAAATGTCTAGCATAGTTTTAGGTGTAATTGAAAAAAATATTAATTACACGTTTTCAATATAAACTATGTATACTTTTTCCAACCATATACTATAGAATTTAAAGCATACTTTTACTTGTAAAATAAATTGCAATAAGAAGGTGCATAAACAGCAGTACCTTATTAATTAGTAGCAATTGGTGTGAGGATGTTCGCCAGCAATTTTTTCGATGTTTGAGTGAATAAACAGCAGTATTCTGATAATTATTAGTAATTGGTGTGTAAATGTTCGTCAGCAATTTTTTCGATGAAAACCATAAAATTTAATTTTAACAGAATTTCCATTTGTGACAGAAACGAATGAATACGGTTGATGAAAAGTTGATCTTACATACTTCATTGGTCATTACAACTTTTAGTCAGTATCACAACCAATCTATTCTCACTTTTCATGCTGTGTGTGTTTATTTTGTCCACAAGCGGCAGGAACTACGGTTTTAAATCAGTTCCGAAAGACAAATTTATGAGAATATTTTCGTGGCAAATTTATTTCACTATCAGAGTTTCTGCCAGCAGATTGGTAAGATGAAGCCATTGAAGAAATATATTTTTTTTATATTTTGTTGGAGGTGGCCGTGGTCTAGTAGGTAATATGCTGGCTTATTAGACGCAAAGCCAGGGTTCGAGTCCGAGGCCAGACATCAAAACTAAAAAAATTACAAGAAGTATTTTTTCGGCGATTTCTCCTTTTTCTCTTCTTGAAAAGTTTCTCAAAAATCTGTCGTTTGGAGTCGAATTTAAACTAAAGGTCCCGCCACTTCTGTATAAAATTAGCACACACAACGTAAGTGGTGTGAGAAACTGCGGGTTTCTTGAGGACGATTGCTGTAGACTGTCTAATGGTGAGGGTATAGCACTGACCATTTTACAGTTACCAGCAGCAACTCGTTTCCTTACCGTTCGCATCTTCCCTCTTTCCACCTTTCCTAAACCTACGCAATGCACTGCATGAGTAGGGCTCATCCCCTGTTCAGGTTCAGGTTTAATAAAAAAAAAAAAAAAATATTTTGTTAAGCCAGGCGTTGAACCACAGGTTCTCGTCTACAAAAACTTGTGAAAAAGCTAATGGAAAATGCAAGGCGAAGTTGGGCAGATGGTTACAAAACGGGAATTGCCAGGATGAAAGGCAATGCTATGTGAATTTTTGGTTTGAAAAATGTTTAATTCTTACCTTTACCTTTTAATAATTAAAGAGATTGATTACGAAATCGTGCAGAATTCTGTGAGGGTGTGGCAAAAACTCGGAGAGCTTAGTAGGAAAGTTTTAATGCCTTCGATCCCTGTTATTTTCTCTCAATAAAATTAATTTAAATTTGGTAGAGCCATGCAGAACGCCATTGATTCTGTCTTTCATTTAAAAATGATGGCATAATGGCTTTAACCTTAACATGTTGGCTAAATAAAGCTCGTTTCAAATATTAAAAACATGTGTGTAATATGTTACTAAAAAATCTTTGTCTTCAATATCTTTCAATTTCTATTTATTTGCCTACTGCTGTTTATATGATTAAAATCAGAATAAAAAAAAAAACAAAATGCGTTTGTATTGCTTTTCTTTCCTGTTTATGGAAAAAGTTCTTTTAAATAAATTCATGTTGTTGCATTATACATACAATAATTGCATACTTGTGTTGTTGTTGTTGTTTGTTATTCTTATTTTCTATTTATTTAATATGAATTTAAAATTTTTGGTTTTTACAAGAAAATTTTTTAATACAAACTTTTTTGCATTCGTCTCTCTTTTAGCTCACAATTCCTATTTAATTCTAGTAAAAGGATAGAGGATAGGAAGTAAATACTCTATGTAGAGAAGAGTGTATACTACACAATATAATCATCATTAACTACTACTGGTACTTTATTTATTTGCTTTTAGTACTTAATTTCTCACTCACTTAAGGCTATATTTACATACGAGGTTTTAAATTAAAGTGTTTGAGGTTTTAATTTTTTTTTTCTTCTTATTGACTTTAAAGGCAAAAGTAAGGAAAACTTTATGCAAATGCTGGTTGGTGGTGTGGTACACTTACCATATCTATGTACATCTATATGATGGATATGTGGGCAAGTATGGTTAAATAAAATTCCAATTAAAAGAAGGTATAAAACAAAAATGAAACGAAATGAAATAAGAAAATAAAAATTATTTAATAAAATTCCTTTTTAACCCTATTTGCAGAGGCATCCTCATTTGCGTGCCAAATTAAATACACTTACATGTCCAATTTAAACATATTTTCTTACCATCCTTTCACAAGTTTTTCGCTTTTTCAGAAGCGTCTAAAGGCAGTGATAACGATAAAACTAGTAAGAGTGTAACAATCTAAAATTTTTGTACGTTTACATGATCTTCTTTCATTTGCACCACCGATGTCTGCTCACATCATCCTACATTGGCCTATGTCTTGAAGTCTATTTCGTGGCTTAGAGAGCGCATAAGATATATTGATACAATCTCCAATTCAAGAGCACAACGCATGACATACATAATTGGTCATTTCAACCCTTAAGTCAGGATTATTGACCTAGTTTCTCACACCACTTATATTGTGTGTGTTAATTTTATACATAAGTGGCGGGATCTACAGTTTAAAGTCGACTCCAAACGACAGATTTTTGAGAAACTTTTCATGGCAATTTTATTTAATCTCAGAGTTTTTGCCAGAAATCTGCTGAGAAGAAGTCGCCGAAAAAATACTTTTTGTATTTTCTTTTGATGTCTGGCCTGGGACTCGAACCCTGGCCTTACGTCTAATAAGCCAACACACTACCTACTCGACCACAGCGACCTCTACATGACCAACGCATGATGATTCTATAAAAATCTTTCCAAAAAATTAAAGTCAAACCTCCACAAACTTCATTCTTTCTTTCATGGTTGAATTCTGTGACCACATGCCCAACCAAACCAGGTTCTACACTCCTACTACTTCACTTCTTTCTTTACTCCTATTTTTCCAGCATCAAAAGACGCCATTGACAATAGATCGCTTCTTAAGTGTACGAAACATTGAGATGGTTTTGCATAGTGGTTGAAGTCTGTGACAACAAACCCAACTAAACCAGGTTCTTTACTCTTTACTCTTTCCTCTTCACTTCTTTCTTCACTTTTATTATCCTACTATTAATATACGCCATAGGCTGTATATTTTTCTTATACTGGGATCCTGGAAATAGAATTGTAAATTGTATACAAATTATTTAAATGGTGTAGCGCAGATACAAACCCAACCAAACAAGGTTCGAAACCAAGAAAAAATTAGAAATTTTTCCCAAAGTTTTTGCATTTTAAAAAATTAATAAGAGTTTAATCCCCCTCCAAATAGCACATTCGGAAAGCCCTCTAACACCCAGAGAGGTGTCACTAACAGTATAGATTATTGTTCTTGCTTCGGCAGAACATATACTAAAATTGGAACGACACAGAGAAGATTAGCATGGCCTTGCGCAAGGTTGATACGCAAAATCGTGAAGCGTTCTACTATTTTTTATATACAATGGGTCAATTTCGACCTCCGGGTACTTGTCTTGATCGACAGGTGCACGTCCTCTAACCTAACAGTATGGAATTCACTAAGCAAAGTTCCTCACCACTAAACCATTATACGCAACGCAACAATTCAATATATTTTACGGTGAGCGCGGTTTCGAAGTCGAGAAATATGGCAAACCCATATTGTAGGACCTGCTACAGACTTAGTTGGAAAAATTTAAATCCCATACCTGAAATGGGAGATTGTTTTTAAGGAGCTAAAAGTTCAATACAAATATTTTTCAATTGAAACACGATTTACTCCAGTAGCGGGATAAAACACCAGTGGTCCAATCATTTTTTAGCTTTCTTGCTGGACGCTATATGTTATGGGCTTACTACTAAGAGCTTATATTCTATTATTCTGCATTCATATCGACGCCTCTATTCTATAACGTTCTAAGTACACTCAATGTTCTTGCATTTTTAAATTCTACTTTCTCTAACTAAAAAACTGTCAAAATTTGGTTAAGATGCGGCGATCCGATCCGAAGTTAGAGGGAAAAATCTACTTAGAATACACATATAGTCGTAAGTCGCGTTAAAACTTTGAGAGCTCACAACTCAAAACACAATTTTTCGACTTAGAATGTTATAGAACGGAGGCGTTGATATATTCTGCAGGTTGGCTGATAGATTTTGTAAAACTCTGTACCTAAAACACTTTGGATTCCAAATATATCCATTAATTGTAGGCGATATCTTAATTTCTGAAGTAGTTTTTGGTCAAGAAAAAATATTTCACTCCTATTTTCCTGGAACAGATTAAAAGAGGTATTGTTGGGTGCAACAGAATCCCGCAATTCAATTCACATTTTTTTTTATTTCACCTCCTAAAAATATGCTTGAGCATACGTCTCTGTTTTTAACACACAATTCGTTTTCCTATAATTACGATAATTAAAAAAAAAATGTTGGCTTTATAGCTGGACTACATAAATGCTCCTTCCATCATACACTCAGTACATGTGTTGGATAGTGTTTCTACAGAAATATTTACATTGTATTTTACATATGTATGCTGATGTACATACATACATACATATGTAGATGAATGGCTACTTTAATTACAACATTTTATGCTCGTACGTTGTTATTAAAGTGTGTGTTTAAAATATTACCAACATATGGATGGACAGACACCAATACAAACCAAACTACCAAAATGGACGTTCATTACGTATTTCCTATGCAATATTCGTTAACATACAATATGTATGTATGTGCATGTGTACGTATACAATACCGTTATCCATACAATTTAATTACAGTTTAATACACATTTAAGCAAAAACTCGGAACAACTGCCGCCACCTTCTCAGCTTTTTTTTCTGTATTCGCATTTTGGGTCGTTATTCTTGTTACATTTTCGATGTTCTTCGTCTTGCAGTAGCACTTGGTTCATTAAGACAGCCAACTTTGCAAATATTAAAGCGTTATAGTGGGAACGAGATGGTAAACGACGGTAGCGCTCTAAATAAATTTCTCACAGAGGCATGAATATTCATTCTGTCACTCATCCATTCCGTTTTTGTTTTCGTTTTTTACGTTGTCCTCCCAACGGAGGGTATTGGAAAATTTCTGTGTGTAGCATATGGAGTTTTAAGAAACATTTTTAGCGAATTGAACAGTTTTCTTAAACATATGGTGTAAAAGGAAATTGTGAAAATTTAATGAAAATTTCTAGGAAAGTTTTATTTTTTTACTCTTTTATGCTCTCAATTATTAATTTGTTTGTAAAATAATAAAGTTCATCGGTAATCTAAAAGGAAGAAAGAAAAAAAGGGGAAAAGTGTAAACATTTCAGTAAAAATATTTTCTTTTCAATTGAAAATTTTAACAAAATACAGATTTTTTTTTGCACTCAGGGGATGACCCCTACTCATGCAGTGCATTGTGCAGGTTTAGGAAAGGTAGAAAGAGGGAAGATGCGAACGATAAGGAAACGAGTTGCTGCTGGTAACTGTAAAATGGTCAGTGCTATACCTTCACCATTAGACAGTCTACAGCAATCGTCCCCAAGAAGCCCGCAGTTTCTAACACTAGTTTTGTTGTGTGTGTTAATTTTATATAGAAGTGGCGGGACCTACAGTTTAAAGTCGACTCCGAACGACAGATTTTTGAGAAACAAGAAGAGAAAGAGAAGAAATCGCCGTATAAATACATTTTGTATTGTTTTTTAATTTTTGATCTCTGGCCTGGGACTCGAACCCTGGCTTTATGTCTAATAAGCCAGTACACTACCTAATAGACCACGGCAACTCCGAATTTATGTTTGAATGCTTTAATTAATTACTGGTTCCATAGCATAATTCCAAGCAGGAATTCTAAGCTGTTGATATACTTACTTACTTAATTGGCCATAACAACCCGTTAACGGATTTCGGCCTGCCGCAACACATCCTTCCAGGCGCTTCTGCTTCTTGCGCGCCTACGCCAATTGGTCACACCAATCGATGACAGGGCTTCTTCGATTTGGTCCGTCCAAGGGATACAAGGTCGTTCTCTTCGCCGACTTCCGCAGATCCCCGCATCAACCACTCGTCTCGCCGGAGCATCCTCCTCCATTCGAACGACATGACCGAGCCAGCGCATCCGCTGGATATTAATACGCTGTACAACGTCCATGTCGTTGAGGAGCTCATACAGCTCACTGTTGTATCGAATGCGAAAATCATCGCCAACTCGCACTGGACCGAAGATCTTACGTAGGACTTTTCTCTCGAATACTCTCAAGGCAGCTGCATCAGTTCTTAATAGGGTCCATGCTTCTGCGCCATAAAGAAGCACGGGTATGATGAGCGTCTTGTAGAGGTTTAGTTTCGTCTTGCGAGAGAGGTCTCTCTAAAGGCAGCAGTGACATCTCGTTTGGTACGCCCTATGATGTCGGTGTCGTCAGCGTACGCAAGCAACTGGACACTTTTTTGAAAAATAGTCCCATTGCGATGCACTCCCGCCTTTCGCAGAATACTCTCCATGACGAAGTTGAAGAGGTCGCATGATAAAGGTTAGCCTTGTCTGAAACCTCGCACGGTATCAAAAGGTTCGGAGAGGTCCATTCCTACCTTGACGGAGCTGCAGGAATTGCTCAACGTCATTTTGCATAGCCTTATCAGCTTAGCAGGTATACCGAGCTCAGACATTGCGGCAAAAACACGATCCCTTATGGGGCTATCGAAAGCAGCCTTATAATCGACAAAAAGATGGTGTATATCGATTGATTGATTTTCGTGGGTCATTTCCAGGATTTGGCGTAGTGTGAAGATCTGGTCGATGTTGGACTTGCCAGGTCTGAAGCCGCACTGATGAGGTCCAATCAGTGTTTTGACGAGTGGCTTCAGTCGTTCACACAATACGCCTGTAAGAACCTTATATGCGATAGGGAGAAGGCTTCTACCCCTGTAGTTGGCGCATATCGTAGGATCTTCCTTTTTCAGGACGGAACAGAGGACACTGAGGTTCCAATCGTTGGGCATACTTTCCTCTAGCCATATTTTGTAGATGAGCTGGTGCATGCGCCCTACCAACTCATTACATCCGGTCTTAAACAATTCAGCGGGGAGGCCATCAGGACCTGCTGCTTTGTTGTTTTTAAGTCGCATAATCGCGACTTTAACCTCTTCATGGCTAGGCGGTGGAATCTCCACGCCGTCATCATCGATCAGGTTCGGAACATCATCTCTAGAGACGGTATTGATGTCGTCATCGCCTTGCAGCAGAGTAGAGAAGTGTTTCCTCCACAACCTCAGCACCCCTCCGTTCATAGCAGCAAACTTTAATAAAAAAAATATAGGATAAGTGATTCTTAAAGTCTGTTCTGTTGTGAAGAGATTGAGTCATCATTTGATCAAATCAGACAAAAATTACCGTAATTATTATGTAAAGAGTCTAACAGTTGAGTGATATTTTTATGGATCCCGTCTTTCCATCATAACTTAATAATTTTTTCCACGTATCATTATGCTAGAATTAGACGAACGTCCAAGCAACGTAACGTACGAAGCTTACGAAAATAATTCAAATACTTACCGAAATTACATTCCGGTTTGGTTTTCGTTATCATTACCTTTCACCACGAACGTTATTATTACATTCATACGTTCATACTTAATTGGTCATTACCATTCTTCAGTAAGGATTACGACCTAGCCTCTCTCACCCCTTATGTTGTGTGTTTTACATTTATCCATGAGTGGCAGGACGGACCTACAGTTTAAAGTCGACTTCAAACCACAGATTTTTGAGAAACTTTTCATGACAATTTTGTTTACGCTCAGAGCTTTTGCCAGAATATTCTTTAATGTTTCATTTTAATGTTTGACCTGGGGTTTGACCCGTGACCTCATGTCTAATCTATTAAACTGCGGGGACTTATGATTTGCAAAATAATGCTGAAAACTATAAAAGCTAAGTCATAATCCGAACTAAAGGATTGTAATGACCAGTAATTTCATGCACTAAAAAATTAAAAATATGCGCATATAATATGCACTATAAGAGAGAAAATATGCACTAAAAATGTTAAAAATATGCAATAAAAAATTTTTTGTTTGAAATATATTTATTAAACAAAAAATAAAATTCAAGACACAATTCTATATTTATAAGGAACATATAAGATTTTAAATCTATTTTTTAAAGGAAAATTTGATAAATTATTTACATAGCCGACTCGGGCAAACGTTGTTCTGCCTTCGAATTTTATTTTCACTGTAAGTCTGGTTTCCATGCAAAGTCATGGCTGATTGATATTTAGAAGAAGAATGAAAGGTGCACTAAATCGACATAGCAATTATTGTTCAAATGGAATTATATATTTTTGATAGCTTGACCCGATCCGCGTTGCTGGCCCCAAATTTTTCTTATATTTTGAACTACTTATCGAACAAAATCATAATCAGTGTGATATCGGGCCAATTAACACTACTGCACGCTGATTAATGACCCAACGTCTTCAACGAAACACAGTATAGTGCAGTAGTTCTTGAGTTACGGTGCAAAAACACAAAAAAATACTAAATATTGTGCCATCTGTCGGACGAACTTCTAGCTAAACTGAAACACTTACGCCCATAGAGCATGTATATTAAGTTTGGTCAAAATCGGTCCAGTAGTTTTTGAGTTTAGCGATCTCGAGAATACACGTCATTTTTATATATATAGAGATATTTATAAAGTACTTTTCCGATTTAACGACCATTCAATTCTACGAACATCGCATTTAACGAATAGGCAAATTTTTCCTATTGACTACTTTAAATAGCGAAAAAAATTTATTTTGTGTACGCATTTAAACGAACAAATAAAAATATTATTTGAATGAAGGTAAAATGAGATATTTGTAAACTTGTCAATACATCAAAATATTTCCAAAAGAAAATTAAATATACAATAAAATAGTAAAATATGCTAAATATATGCACTTATATGAAAAATATGCAAAAATATGCAACAACAAATCGATGCCATTTTGTTACAAAATCTTCGATTCGAAAAGATATATTGTCAAAAGTGATTGTGAGTTACCGACTATAAACATGCATTAAAATCCTTGCCCAATTAAGAAAATAAGTAATCCGAAGATGCCACAACAATTCAAATTTCTAATCCATGTGGTTGGGTTCGAGCGTAGAATGACGTTTTCTTTTACTGCCTTAACTAATGGACATTGGTATCATGCTCTAAAGATTAACTATAAAACTATGTTTTGTGTTCAGTTCATAGTTCAATACTTTGAAGGGTATTAAAATACATAAGCCTAGCTGTGCTCTTTGGAAGCGCACTTTAAGTAATATGCTAATCATGCCTAGCACTACTCCATTATAGTTATAGTTTCGAACTACAAAATCAAAAATCCTTCAAATTTTGGGTATGATGAGAGAAGGATTAGTCAAGCCAAAAACAATACTTGTCCTGTCATATCTACTTCAAGACTTTCTACAACATTAATCCACCGATTCTTTCGATTTAAGTATGCATAAACAAAGTCAGACTTAATAACATCTCGTTTTGAAATACTCGCCTTTACAAATTCACAATATTTACTTTTACCCATTTGTCCCGATTAATGTAAGAGATACATGAAATGTCCATTTCTGTTGTCTCTCCCAAAAAAAATCTAAAACAAAACGAAACAAAACAAGAAAAAATGTCATTCGGTAATGGTTCCAATTTCGCAAAGTTTTTAAGCCGATCAAAACTAAACTTCTATTAAAAGTTTCTTTGTTGTTATTGTTCTTGTTTTTTTTGTTATAAAATTAGCCATTTTTGGCGAAAATAATCAAAGTGCCATTTTTAATTCCGTGACTTTTTTCGAAACCGGAAATTGTATTCTTGCTGTTGGCATTGTATTCGTTTTCTCCTTTTTTTCCTACAATTTGTGTCTTGATTAGAAGTGCGTTAAAACGCATTGCTTATCTCAGCTTAAAATAGTATTAGCAGCAGATATGGTATTGAGATGATTGTTTTCACGCATTTTTCCTTTTCTCTGACTGTTCTTTCATTTTCTTTATTTATAAGGAGAGTACACTGAAAGAACTTTCATAACAAAAGAAAAACTCAAGAGGCTGGCTTTAGATTTTAGTTTCCTAGCACCTCACACCAGTCATATTGTGTGCGTTAATTTTTATTTCAGATTTATTTTTACTCTCAGAGTTTTTGCCAGAAATCTGCAGAGAACTAGTCGTCGAAGAAATATTTTTTGATGTCTGACCTGGGATTCGAATTTGGGCCATTCGTCCAACAAGCTAACATACTACCTACTAGACCACGGCGGCTTCTAGTGAGCGCATATCTCTGTCGATTCCAATTATTATCTGGAGTACTCCTTCATTTCTCATACGACAGTTCGTTTTATTGTATTAAAACATACATACATAATTGGCCATTACAACCCTTCTGTCAGGATTACGACCTAGCTTCTCACACCACTTATGTTGTGTGCGTTAATTTTATACATGAGCGGCGGGACCTACAATTTAAAGTCGACTCCGAACGACAGATTTTTGAGAAGCTTTTCATGGCAATTTTTCTCTCAGAGTCTTTGCCAGAAATCTGCTGAGAGGAAGTCGCCGAAGAAATATTTTTCGTTTTGATGTCTGACCTGGGATTCGAACCCGGGCCTTTTGTCTAATAAGCCAACACACTACTCACTAGACCACGGCGACTTATTGTATTAAAAGCTTTCTTGAAAACTACGAACAGTATATAAACAGGGGTTATCGCCAATCTACAGAATGTTCTATCATAATGCAGAGTGTGCCAGGATAGTCCGGGTAGCTACAGTTTGGCCGTTAAAAACGGTGTGAGAAGCTGGGCTAGGCGGTGTGAGAAGCTCGCAGCTTCTGGCCCAGCTTTTCATACCACCTAGGCCAGCTTCTCACACCACCAAACCAAGAGTTTAAGTTAAAAAATTCAGGTGAACTATGATGGATACTAAGGCCAAAAGATGAAGGACTAAGTGCTGAGTATTACAAAGCAACTGTTAAGCATGGTAAAGACAATATCATGGCCTGGGGTTGTTTCTATAGCCAAGGAATGGGATCGATTTAGAAGATAGATAGAATAGTAACTGCTATATGCATATGAAAACATATAGGATAACTATCCTAAACACAACTCCAAAAATTGTAACGAATGGCTACTGAAAAGTGGTATCGAAGTTCTCGAGTGATCTCTATAACAGCGTCGGTAGCCGAAGACAGCAGAACTGCTTCATAGGTTCTTTTTGACTTTTCTACAAAAATGTTTGGAATTCTGTTTTGGTTTTACACAACAATGCCTACTAAAAAATGAGATCGAAGTTCTCTGCTGAACAGCAAACAACTGGTGCATAACAGCGTCGGTAGCCGACGACAATAGAACTTCGTTTTTGGATCTTTTCGGCTTTTCTACAGAAACATTTGGATTCCTGTTTTGATTTTACAGCCTTGAACCAACGTCTACAGTTATAATCCCATTGAATAGTCAAGATCATATTTCTTATTTTTACAAAGCTCTTGGTGGCACTGGCTAGTGATTGTAGCCACATTTGTCATTTATACTGCTTTCTATCCTCCTACATACATAATTCGGCATTACAAGCCTTTTGTTAGGATTACGGCCCAACTTCTCACACCATGCATGTCGTGTGCGTTAATTTTATATACGATTGGGGGGAACTACAGTTTAACGACGACTCCGAATGACAGATTTTTGAGAAACATTTTTCATGGCAGGTTTTATTTACCTATCAGAGCTTTTACCAGAAATCTGTTGAGAGGAATTTTTTTCATAATTCGTTTTGATGCCTGACCTAAGATAAGATCGCGTTCTGTACGTCTAATAAGCTAACACACTACCTACTACACTACGAACGAGGAGGACTTTCCTGTCCCTACTAGCATAAATAAAATTGTTTTCTCCCAAACTTAGACTTCGAGTTCGCAAACCCTCAGACGAATGAGTTGCTGATGTTATCAGTTATTTCTCAAATGATGATTACACAATTCCTCATCATCAAGATAAGCTTTATAACTAATAAGTTATTGACATGACCAACTTACTTTTGGTATATTTCTAGTACTGGTATGGCAGCTTTAAATTTTTTATTTCAAAAATTGAATTTTGCTTTTATTGAATTCGATAAATTGACAAGAAGATTCGTTTTATAGATAAGTTTGCACCACTTTTCTTATTTTATTTCATATCGATATCCGGATAATAAAAAAAAAAATAAAATCCTAAAAAACAGTGCAATAAATACCCCGAAATCAGTTACAACACAAACAAGAATTATTGTTTCTAACAGGAGCTTATTGACTTTACCTGACTTGGAATTTTGGAAACGTCAAACGGTATTGTTTGTGTGTTTAATTTACGCACGAAGAATTTTTAACGTGCCTACAATAACTACACTCTGGCACAGTTGTAAGGTTCTCAATAAATTTTTGATTAATAATTGACGATATGAAAACAACACCAACACGTAAAAAATATCAACAGTGAGAAGAACAGAAACACCAAACAAGTTTTCAATAACACGTACTGCAATATCATCAGTATTAATAAAAACAATCAATGTTTGTTTCTAAAAAATCTCTGGCTTCTCTCTCACACTCGCACTCACACTCTTCTTCTGAGTTACATTTTATTCCCCAAATTCCTAAACAAATATAAAACTCTTACAAATAGTGTTGCCAATCAGAGAAAAATTTTGTTTACAAACAAGTTTTTAAATGAAGACTGTTGTTAGAAGATGATAAGGATTAGATTAGTAAGTTAACATGGATAATAATCTGCTTAAATAACTTACTAGACGAAGGCAAACACGAAATTATTAGAATTAGAATGGAAGAGAGATCGAATTACAATAACAAAATTATGTAGGACGACAAGGATAACAATTATGAAACAACCCTGAGTTGTAGAAGTTGCTAGACCGAAAATAATTTAACGCATAATCATTTGAAATAGAGAAAAATCTACGAGATATAAGGTAGCTTTCCGTCCAAACTGTAACTACCTGGACTATGCCGATACTCTTTGCGTTATGATTGAACATTCTGTAGATTGACGTTAACCCCTCTTTATTTACTGTTCGTTGTTTTCAAGAAAGTTTTCGATAACATAAAACGAACTGTCGTATGAGAAGTGAAGGAATCGACAGAGATATGCGCTCACTTCTTTATAGCGGGAATATCAACGCCTTCATCTAAAACGTCCCCAATCATCTCAGAAGTTCATTATTGCCATGGATGATATCAGAATTTGGAGTAAGTCGGATTTAACTATTCTCGCACAAAGTCTCCAACATGTAAGAAAAACTAGAGTATTTAAAAGTATTAAAACATAATGTTGAACATGGGATAAATAAAGGGTCCGACAAATAACATTTTTTTCTGAAAATGCTTTAAAAAAAAACTACTGAATATCTTATCAAATTTCTTTTTTATTTGAAAGTACAATCCTTTCGGTTAATAATGGAAAATAATTTCATTCAAAAGGCCGTGCGGTAGCCTACACGATCGATCCAATTTTTAAGCACATTATCGATTTTGTGCAGCTGTATTTCACCAATGGCTTCACGAATATTGTCCTTTAAAGTGTTAATTGTGTCTGGCTTGTCGGCGTAACACTTACCTTTGACGGCACCCCACAAATAATAGTTCAACGGTGCCAAATCGCAGCTCCGAGCTAGTCAAACGGCATCAGCTCTGCGGTTGATAATGCGATCTTCAAAAACAGGACGCGAAACATCGAGTATAGCTTCGTCTGTGTGGCACGTAGCTCCGTCCTATTGAAACCAAATGTTGCCAATATCCTTCTCTTCAATTTTTGTGAACAAAAATTCGTTCAACATGGCCCGATAACGATCGCTATTGACTCTAACGGCCCAATTATGCTTCTGGACCAAAATCCACACCAAACAGTGACTCATTTTGGGTACGTCGGCTTTTCAATGTATGTGTGCGGGTTTTCTGTATCCCAAATGCGACAATTTTGCTTTTTTACATACCCGCCAAAATCAAAATGAGCTTCATCTGAAAAGATGTTTTGTTTTGCTAAAATCGGCAATTTCTGTAAGTCGATCGCAGACCCACTTAGCGAAGCGAAAACGCGTATACACAACCCTATTCGTTCAGCGGAAGGATAAAGCTAATTATCTGTCAAATCAGACATCAGCCAAGTGTTACCATTCACAAAATAAGCACTAGCAGAAGACAAAAAACGTTAGATGGCGGACCCGATATTAAAAAAATCAAAAGTCATAGAAATTAAGAAAGTTAGCACCTATTACTTAGTGATATAAGGTCAACTATTCGAGTGAGTAGGGGGTATAGGCAATTACAAATGGCGGCGCAGTAACAGGTTCAATAATGCAAGAGCGACAGTAGGGAGAAATTCACAAGCATCAAGACGTAGCAAGCTTACAGTCTTATTAATGTTTAAAGCTCGTTTAAAAGCCAACTCCAGAATAACTAGTTAATAGGCCACATTACCAACGAGAAACCATTAAAACACTTGTAATGGAGGTGAATAGGTAACGGAATGAATCCCAAATAAACCAGGAAGAGAATGCTTAAGAAGTTCATGGTCATGGCCAAAAATGCCTGAAGATTTACGACACTCTACGACCTGGGGCAGCGCTATCTTACTTGGTAGGTCGAAAAAAACCGGTAAACTAAGCAAGATGGAGACATTAAGTACGAGTTATTTGCTCCCAAGAGGAATAGTGGAAAATAAAGGAATGAAATGAAATGCTGCCAGGGAAATGCGTTACGTTCTTGCTTTATACGCAGTAAAGTTTGATTTTTATAGTAAATGAACAAAGTTCTTGAGTAATATTCTGCCCTTTCTATATGCTTTTTTTTCAATTGATCGAAAATTAACGAAAATAGCTAATATGGAGTGATTGAAATTATAAACATTTTACATTTAAAAACTAAAAATAAAATGGCAACACTGCTTGCAAGGATTTTTATGAATGCATGTGGATTGTATGTATAACCAGCGAACATTTTTGTTATCAAGAAATTTGACTGCAGAAAGTTGTCAAATATCAAATAATCGAATCAAGGCTATTCTCAGTATTTTCGTTTACCAAGTCCAATGAAGGGAAGTCGGTGCAGTCCAGCATGTAGAAGGTTAGCTTATTAGACGTAAGGCCATAGTTCAAACCCTAGGTTAGACATCTCTAACAGAACTAAATATGAGAAAATATTTCACCGGCGACTTCCTCTAAGCAGAGGATAACAAAATTTGCCGTGAAAAGTTTATCAGAAATCAGTCGTTCGGAGTGGACTTAAAATTATATATAGGTCCCACCAATCGTGTATAAAAGTAACACATAAAACGTAAATGGTGTTAGAAACTAGGTTGTTATTCTGATTGAAGGGTTATAATCTCAAGTTATGCATGTAAATAAGGTCGCCGTGGTCTAGTAGGTAGTGTGTTGGCTTATTAGACATAAAGCCATGGTTCGAGTCCCAGGCCAGACATCAAAATAAAATACAAAAAAAGTGTTTTTTCGGCGATTTCTTCTCAGCAGATTTCTGGTAAAAACTTTGAGATTAAATAAAACTGTCATGAAAAGTTCTCACAAAAATCTGTCATTCGGAGTCGACTTTAAACTGTAGTTCCCGCCACTCTTGTATAAAATTAAAACACACAACATAAGTAGTGTGAGAAACTAGGTCAATAATCCTGACTGAATGAATTCCTATTAGATGTTTCATAGCTGGTTCCTAAACCATTTTCTTACAAAATTTAATACTATAGGGTCCGCCATCTAATGTTTTTTTTCAAACTAGTGCTTATTTCGTGAATGGTAAGAGTTAGCTAATGTCTGATTTGACAGATAATTTGATTTATCCTTCGTTTGACCGAATATGTTTGTATATACGCGTTTTCGCTTCGCTAAGTGGGCCTGCGATCGACTTACAGAAGATGCCGATTTTGGCAAAAAAAATTATCTTTTCCGATGAAGCTCATTTTGATCTTGGCGGGTATGTAAAAAAGTAAAATTGCCGCATTTGTGGCACAGAAAACCCGCACGCATGCATTGAAAAGCGGACGCACTTAAAACGAGTTACCGTTTGGTGCGGACTTTGGTCCAGAGGCATAATTGGGCCATTGGGATATTGGTAACATTTGGTTTCAATAGGACGGCGTTACGTGCCACAAAGCCGAAGCTACACTTGATGTTTTGCGCCCTGTTTTTGAAGATCTCATTATCAGCCGCAGAGCTGATGTCGTTGGCCACCTCGGTGCTGCAATTTGCACCGTTGGACTATTTGTGATGTGCCGTCAAAGATAAGTGTTACGCCGACAATATTCGTGATGACATTGTTGGTGCACACAATCTATAATGAGCTTAAAAATTGGAACGATCGTATAGGCTACTGCATGGAAAGCTGAGGCTGCCATTTGAAAGGAATTATTTTCCATTATTAACCGGAAGGATTGTACTTCAAAATAAAAAAAGGAATTTAAGAAAAGCCTTAAGCCTTCTCTCTATCGCATATAAGGTTCTTACAGGCGTATTTTGTGAACGACTGAAGCCACTCGTCAAAACACTGATTGGACCTTATCAGTGCGGCTTCAGACCTGGCAAGTCCACCATTGACCAGATCTTCACACTACGCCAAATTCTGGAAAAGACCCACGAAAATCAAGTCGACACACACCATATTTTTGTCGATTATAAGGCTGCTTTCGATAGCCCCATAAGGGATCGTGTTTTTGCCGCAATGTCTGAGCTCGGTATACCTGCTAAGCTGATAAGGCTATGCAGAATGACGTTGAGCAATTCCTGCAGCTCCGTCAAGGTAGGAATGGATCTCTCCGAACCTTTCGATACCGTGCGAGGTTTCAGACAAGGCGATCCCTTATCATGCGACCTCTTCAACTTCGTCATGAAGAGTGTTCTGCGAAAGGCGGGAGTGCATCGTAATGGCACTATTTTTCAAAAAAGTGTCCAGTTGCTTGCGTACGCTGACGACATCGACATCATAGGGCGTACCAAACGAGATGTCACTGCTGCCTTTAGTGCTATTGAACGGGAGTCTAAGAAGATGGGTTTGGCAGTAAATGAGGGCAAAAAGAAGTATATGTTATCGACAAGTAGAGCCGTGCGGCGTATTGATTCACATATTACGGCCGATAACTATACTTTTGATACAGTCAAGGAATTCATTTACCTTGGCTACGCCGTTACCACCGAAAATGATGTCAGTCTGGAGATCAAGCGCAGGATTACTCTTGTCAACAGGTGCTATTATGGTCTGGTAGGCAATTGAGTAGCAGAGACCTCTCTCGCAAGACGAAACTAATACTCTACAAGACGCTCATCCTACCCGTGCTTCTCTATGGCGCAGAAGCATGGACCCTATTAAGAACTGATGCAGCTGCCTTGAGAGTATTCGAGCGAAAAGTCCTACGCAAGATCTTCGGTCCAGTGCGAGTTGGCGATGATTTTCGCATCCGATTTAACAGTGAGCTGTATGAGCTCCTCAACGACATGGACGTTGTACATCGTATTAATATCCAGCGGCTGCGCTGGCTCGGCCATGTCGTTCGAATGGAGGAGGATGCTCCGGCGAGACGAGTGTTTGATGCGGGGATCTGCGGAAGTCGGGGAAGAGGACGACCTTGTATCCATTGGAAGGACCAAATCGAAGAAGCCCTGTCATCGATTGGTGTGACCAATTAGCGTAGGCGCGCAAGAAGCAGAGGCGCCTGGAAGGATGTGTTGCGGCAGGCCGAAATCCGTTAATCGGGTTGTTATGGCCAATTAAGTAAGTAAGTAAGAATTTAAGAAAATATTCAAAGGTTTTTTTAGAGCATTTAAAAAAAAAAGTTATTTGGCGGACCCTATACAAACGAATACTTTCTAAATAAATTCGCAACATTTCTTGTACAAAATGTTTAGTGGGTATACAAACACTATTATTCGTATAGTACAACTAATACACAAACATATCCAAACAATAGCAGGATTATTTTTGGATGCCATATTGAAATACAGAGTCAGAGAGATAGGGAAAGAGAGTGTAAGCAGAGGGAAGAGAGTAGTGAGAGGAAATAAAAATGAATGGGTGTTTGAAACTCTAAATTAATATTGATTTAGATAAGCATAATGAAAGCGATAGTTTTGTGTGTGATTTATTACAGAGCTAACGAGACGACATGGAGAGAAGAGTATAAAATTAATCGAAATGACGATAATAATGGAATAGAACATATCACAGAAGAATCAATAAAAATCAAAACAACAACAATACAATAACAACAATTATGAATAATAATAATAACGAAAAAATATTTCTAAATTCTTGGGAAATTTTATGAAACACTCGTAAACTGTTTATGTGAAGAGGTCACATACGTTTTATATGGATGTATGCATGTCTGTATGTATGTCTGTATGTTTATCTGGCGTTTATTATTATCAATAAATTCTATTTTTATTATGAATTTTTTGTTCCATAAACTAAGCAACAAAATTTATTATTCTATTTCCAGATTGTTTGTAAATATTTATTTTTCTATTCAAATTGCAATGTTTTTTGTTTTTGTTTCTTTAAACTAATATTTTAATAAATATTTACATATGTATGTATACAAATAAATATAATTTATTTGTTTTCAAAAGAATTTGTTTATTGTCATCATTTTACGAGGCAATAAAAAGTGAGCTGCAGCTGTTATTTCATTTCATAATAGTTTTCTTCATTTGAGGTAACAGTAGCGATGAGATAGTTATTGAATGTTGTGTTCTCAAAGACATTTTAGGGGATTGGAAACGTTATAACTACGGTCAGATCGCTGCGTCATCGCAGTATACACATTGCTGCAAATAAAGCGCCTGTTAAGCTCGATATACCCATTGTTTTAGAACAAAATGCTTGTTCCGAAACAAGTTCAGTTTTTTGAGATTTTGTTCCAAAATGATTCACCCACTTCGAACAATTGTTTTATAAAAACAAGGATAGGTTAGGTTAGGTTAGAGGACGTGTACTTGTCAATTCTGACAAGTACAGTACTCGGTGGTCGAATTGACCCATTATATTACGTCCTAGCTTCTCACACCACTTATGTTGTGTGCCTTAATTTTATACATGAGTGGTGGGACCTACAGTTTAAAGTCGACTCCGAACGACATTTTTTTTTTGAGAAGCATTCCATGGCAATTTTTTACTCTCAGAGTTTTTGCCAAAACGAGGTTACCATATGAAATATTTTTGTAAACGATGCGTGTTAGTTAAAAGTAGCAGATGATTGCTATTCATTTGTTTTCTTGGCTTGAGTGTGGTCATATTGTTCATTATGTTACAAAGAAATTGTAAATTAAAGCAAATCCTAGTGAAAAAAACGGATAAACAGTATTAAAAAATCGTTCTGAATTTTATTGCACATGCATACATACAAATATACATATAATATGATGTGGCAGCTCAGTCCAACTTTATTTAAAAAATGAAACTAGCTGGCAGCACAGTTCGAATGCTTCAGAACAAAAATTAAAATTAAACCAATTCAAGCTGAAATTGTTCCGCAATTCAAGCTACTCTCTTTCGCTCTCTCTCTCTCTCTCTCTCAAAAAGAGAAACGTCAAACTACATATAAAAAAAAAATCCATCATACGATGGATGAATCCAGCTAAGAATGATAAACTAAAAATTACGCCATCACGCACATAAAATTAAAACCTTTCTGCGCATGTTGAATCAATGACGTCACGCAAATTGTGTTCCTATTGGATAATGATAATGTAAGTTATATTGCTGGGCTGCCAACTACTTTCACGTAGTGCATACATTTTCAGAAGAAATGTTAATTTTCTCATATGAAAAAGACTTAGAAACCTTTAAAACCAACTACGTCATCTAACGGGAAATCATGCGTAAGGCATTCTTGAATCCAGCTTTAGTATAAAGAGTGGCGAAATTTATTCATTCAGCGACTTCTCCAACAATTAGATCTAATAGTTTTGCAACTCCATGTCTTTAAAATGCATTTCATCCAGCAATTAAAGCAGGCTAATCATCTGGGAAGTAAAAAGTATTTTTTCGACGATTTCTTCTCAGCAGATTTCTGGCAAAAACTCCGAGAGTCGACTTTAAACTGTAAGTCCCGCTACTCATGTAGCATATGTGATGTGAGAAACTAGGTCAATAATCCTGACTGATGGGTTCTAATGACCAATTATGTATGTATATAATCATCTGGGATTATGCCAACATACAAAATTATTATGTATGCGGCTGGGAGACCTCAGAAATATTTTAGGAAAAGTAATTGCATCCGCAAAAGTTAATTATTTGGAACAGAGGTGTAAATTGGAATATATTTTGTCGAAAATCACACTGAAATAACCAATACCGTCAATTCAACATGCTATGGCTGGATGATAATTGACTTTTTTTGGCCTGTAATTGCATATTATGGACAGGATGTGGTATCCGGTTTTACTAAGATAATGGAATGACATCTTACAACATTACTGGTTCTGGATTAATTGCATGAGAACTTTCCAGTAAGAATAATTTCCATTATTTGCTCCCCGTGATATGGCAAGTTGATGCCACTGAACATTTCCTTGTAGGATTCCTCAAGGACTGTATTTAGGCGGATAATGCTGAAATATTCGGTAACAATATTCGCCAAATAATACTCTACAAGACGCTCATCCTACCCGTGCTTCTTTATGGCGCAGAAGCATGGACCCTATTAAGAACTGATGCACCTGCCTTGAGAGTATTCGAGAGAAAAGTCCTACGAGTCCAGTGCGAGTTGGCCATGATTATCGCATCCGATTCAACAGTGAGCTGTATGAGCTCCTCAACGACATGGACATTGTACAGCGTATTAATATCCAGCGACTGCGCTGGCTCGGTCATGTCGTTCGAATGGAGGAGGATGTTTCGGCGAGACGAGTATTTGATGCGGGGATCTGCGAAAGTCGGCGAAGATGACGACCTTGTATCCGTTGGAATTGAGGAAGCCCTGTCATCGATTGGTGTGACCAATTGGTGTAGGCGCGCAAGAAGCAGAGGCGCCTGAAAGGATGTGTTGCGGCAGGCCGAAATCCGTTAATCGGGTTGTTAGGGCCAATTAAGTAAATAAGTAATATTCGCCAAATTATGGCTGAGATACCGCTAAATGTGAAAAATGGTCCAAATCAATGTCATATTTCGTCCTATTATAATGAAATCTTAATAAAAATCGTATAAACATAAATTTTCATTTGAATCCAAAATGAATAATCCTTAAATGTTTCATAAGA
The DNA here is from genome assembly GCA_014635995.1 of Sarcophaga peregrina. Classification (NCBI taxonomy): domain Eukaryota; kingdom Metazoa; phylum Arthropoda; class Insecta; order Diptera; family Sarcophagidae; genus Sarcophaga; species Sarcophaga peregrina. Next base: position 25,375,608 of record CM025789.1, on the reverse strand, counting down.
AACAAATATATTTGGTGTAACATACATAAATACAAACATACATACATACATAATTGGTCATTACAACCCTTCGGTCATAATTACGACCTAGCTTCTCACACCACTTATGTTGTGTGCGTTAATTTTATACATGAGTGGCGGGACCTACAGTTTAAAGTCGACTCCGAACGATAGATTTTTGAGAAGTTTTTCATGGCAAGTTTTACTCTCAGAGTCTTTGCCAGAAATCTGCTGAGAGGAAGTCGCCGAATAAATATTTTTTCGTTTTGATGTCTGACCTGGTATTCGAACCCGGGCCTATCGTTTAATAAGCCAACACACTACCTACTAGACCACGGCGACTTCATACATACATACATATGTACATACATACATACATATGTACATAATTGGTCATTACAACCCTTGAGTCAGGATTACAACCTAGCTTTTCACACCACTAATGTTCTGCGTGTCCATTTTATACATGAGTGGCGGGGCCTACACTTTAAAGTCGACTTAGAAAGATAGATTTTTTTGAGAAACTTTCCATTGATAATTTTCGCCAGAATAATTGCCAGAAAAATAATTGGAGGAAGTCGCCGAAGGCATATTTTTTCATAATTTTCGTTTTATTGCACATGTCTGAACAGGCTCGGAGGCTTCACACCTCATAAGCTAACACACTACCTAATAGACTACGACAACGGTTCCCGATTTGAGGCGGAATACTTTGATGATGCATTGGCTACAAAGACAGCTGACTTCAGTTGAGGCTTTAGTACTGCCAAAGAAATTTCCTCTTGAAGTCCTTTGCATCCAGCCAATAGCATACTTGTGTTCCTTTTTCGTGACTTTATAAAAAAGAAAAGGTCACATGTAAAGGATGAGGGAGGTTTTAACACCCTCCTCTCATTCTAGATTATTTCATTAATGGACTTATAAACTCAGGCTTTTTTCCAGCAGGTGTATGTAATTAACACGTACAGGATATGTCATGCCTAATAAAATTTAAGACCAAAAAATGTATCCTTATTTCTTTGTTTCTTTGTTTAATAAACAATGTAATGAAGTGTAGAAAGGAAGAATTAATGAATGAATGAATGAATGAATGAGTGAAAACTGTTAATCTTTTTCTATGATTTTTTCGTTTTAACAATACAATACAATTTGTTATTAAATGTAGACAAGTACACTAGTTAAATGGCTTATTTTATTCATGATTTTGCTTTTATTTTTTTTTTGAAGGGAAATATAAAATCATATTTCATAATTAACCGGTTACTGAACCTAAACACGAATGAAAATGTTAAAATTCATTACTTATTCAATTTTTCTTTATTTATTTTCTTTTTTTATTGATTTTTAAGGGCCTGTTAGAAAATTAATGTTTTTTCCTCTGCTTCAATTTAATTATTTTTGTTTTGCGTGTTTTTTTCCGGGTAATTTTTTGTTTTCCTTGACTTTGGTTTTTGGCAGAAAAATCAAATGAATGCCTGCTTGCTTGTGCTTTTATGCCTTATAAAATTCATTACCAACTAACTTTACCATTAACAAACATTCATTCATTCATTCATTCAGTCATTCATTCGTTTTGTTAAACAAGTGCAAATTTTACCACAAAAAAAAGAAAACCAAAACCAAAAAAAACGAATTTTTCTTTTTTCCATTGGCAGCATAAAACAATCAACGTTTTTAAATCAAATGGATTTTTTTGTTCTTGCTGCTCTTTTTTTCTCTGCGTTTGTTTTTTTGCTGTCAAAATAAAGCAACAACAAAAAAAGCCCCCCTTAAAGTAAAGGAGCACATAATTGATGAGTCTAACAATTTATCTTAACGAAAATAAATGTTAAACTTTTTAATACACATTTAACGAGGAGTAGTAGACTTATCAGACGAGTTCATATTCTATACAAATCGAGCCCACAGAGACGTTCAAATTAGTATGTGTTCGACCTGCAGCATGTTTCAAGGGGGTATAGATAGGGGTTTTTGCCTCTGTAAGGCTTGTCAGACAGCTATCAAGAGGAAAATAAAAACGAAAAACCATTCAACATTTAACATTTAAATAAAGCTAAGTGTATAAGTAATACAGTAAAGGAGACATTTATAGCACATATTATTTTCAATTATTATTTCTCATATTATTGTAATTATTATATGTACTGGAATTTAAAAATTTGTGTGTTTTATACTAGAAAGTTTAGAATTTTATTAATCGTTACTAACTTTTTTTTCATCATTTGCTTTCGCTTTATTTTCAGTCTGTCATCTTCATTATTTGGGGATCTTCTAGAGTCTTGAAGATTATATTTGTTGGGTTATGGCGTAAACATACACATTAGCATTGCGTATCCGAGGTAATTAAATTTCTATAAATTTCCGATGTTTCCACAGCTCTTTGTTTGATATCTAGACTGGTTCGCCTTATACATTGGGTTTAAATACATACATATATACATACCTAATTGGCATTATAACTGCTATGTCAGGAGTACGACCTAGCTTTTCATACCATTTATGTTGTGTGTGTTAATTTTTAAACAGGAATGACGCGACAATTTGAAGTCGACTCCATATGACAGATTGATTGATTGATTGAGAAACTTTTTCATGAAAATTTTTATTTTTTTCCAGAGTTTTTGCCAGAAATCTGATAAGAGGCCGTTGTCGAAGAATTTTTTATTTTTTATTTGTTTTATTCAGGATGGGGTTTGAACCATACCTTTACGTCGCGATTATATATTTTCAATATTTCCCATATGAAAACACAAATTTGAAGTTACTTTTGAAACCCCTCTAAGCCTTTAAAATTTTTTTGAGATTTCAAAATGCCTATTTGGACTTGCCTTTTTCGTGTATTCTTTACTTCTACCGTTTCTTGAGATGACACTCTCTAGATAACAAAAAAAAACTTTAAACAATTTTAATTTGTTGGACTCACATTGCATTATGATGTACAAAAAGTACATGGATTTTGTCTAATTGACGTCCTTATGTCCTCTCTTGACAAATGCGTTCAACGCATCAATTATTCCCTACAATATATCGTGCTAAATAGGAATCTAATCTTGCATCACAAAATCAAGTGGTTATGTCGCTTTCAGCCTTTAAAAACTCTTGCGTTCTTGAGAGTTCCCATGCATAAATTGACATCGAGTGTTTCATCACTATATCAAGCGCTATAGTCGTACGTTCATTGTTATGGGTGTACCTAAGAGTTCTTATACAGAATGGACCAATATGAACCGTTCATGATTATGTTTACAGGCACTTCTTTACAAGTTCGTGCTTCACAAATTGCAGTGTCTCAAAAACGTCATCATCAACTGTATGTTGATGAGCTAAGCCATGATCAGGCAGCCTTTCTACTTGCCATAGGTGCAATATGTTTGGAAGAAGTTAAAGCATCTTAAAATAAGACGTCGTAGTCTAGTAGATAGTGCCTTGATATCCCCAGGGTTCAAACCAGAGATCAGCAACGAGTATTCAAAACGATGAGTAGATTCGAGTCATACTTATACGCATTCATATTTATTTTAATATCATACTCATACTACTCATACTCAAAGTTGGAGTTGAAGTCGCATTCATAGTTAATAGTACGCGTGATGTTATTGACTTCGACTCGACTCTACTTAACATTTACACGAAGCACAAAATAAGTAAAATTCCTGTACGAGCACTACTACGATCACAAGGAGATTGTATGTATGCTTCGTTTGTTGTCTTTGTCTTTCCTTTCTTCTTCGTTTGTATATGCAACAACAACAAAGGCTGTAACTTTTGTTAAATGATCCAAATCACTCAAATCACTTATAAGTATTTTTCTAAATTTATGAATCGGAATTAGTAGGCGTATGAATCAAATATATTTCGAATGTTGTGAGTTTGATGTCAACGTTGTACTCATACTCATTGCTACTTATACTTATAAATCAATGTTGTAATGGGTACGAATGAATCAGAGTAGTTGAATTTCAATTCTGTTCATTCACTCATACTCAAAATTGCATGAGTGCTTATGTGTAGCGGAAAAACGATTCATTGCTGAGCTCTGGTTCAAACCCCAACTCAAAAAAAACAAAATATGAAGAAATACTTCTTTTGTTGAGTTACTCTCAGCAGTTTTCTGATAAAAACTGTTATGAAAAGTTTCTCAAAAATCTGTCTTACGTAGTCGACTTTAAACTGTAGATTGATTTGAGCAGCTTTTTTGTGGAATATGTTACTCTCACAGTTTTTCCAAGATTAAAGGAGATCGTTGTTTATCATGTTTTTTGAGAAGTCGTTTGAAATTGAAATTTGTCTTCAGAGTTTTTGTCTAGTGGGTAGCTATCATGTTTAATATGAAGATGTGTGCTATTTTTACTATTCCCTACTGTATGTGTTTCAAGCAACAGCTAAGTGTTTGAAAAAATTGCTTTCTTTTTAAAAAATTATTCCATCATTTGGAATGTACGGGTTTCCAGACGAAACATTGTTATTTTTCCCCCCGTTTTCATTATTATCTTTATTGAAATTATCTGTAAACGAAGAATAGAAAAACCGCAATTAAAATTTTGTGTTGTAGCCTCACTTTTTTATGTTTTCATATAGAAATTTTTGGTTAGGCTCCTTACGTTTGGGAGTACAAAGGCTGGCCATTTATTTTTCTATTTTTTGTGAAAAATAGCTAACCCAAGATCTTGTCTGAATTGTAAGAAAGACCATTAAAAAACAACAGGTTTAAATTTACTGTTGCTATTAAAAGAAAAACGTAATTCTTATCAAAGGTGTTGGTTTTGTTTTGTATGAGAAAAGAGTCAAGTTTTCTCTTTATTCAGCATAAAAGCTTTTGTTATGCGCAGCAAGGAATAAGAGAAAAATCTCTTTTTGATTTGTAATATTTTGGGAACTTTTCTTAATGTGATTACAGTGCCATAAATAAGCCTGCTATTGAGAAAGTAAACCATTTTTCATAGACAAAGTCATACTATTTTGTTAATCATTTCTCTTGCATTATCATAATTCCCTAAATAGGCTTTGCATTGAAAAAGTTAGCAAGAGTTTAAAACATTAAAAGGGCAAATTAAAGACATTTTTTAAACAATATGCATTTCGTAGATGTTTAAAGGAGAATAGTGTTCATAACTTGGTAAATAGGCTGTAGATATTAAATATAAATAAATTTTTATTGCTCTAAGAGTGCACGGATTTCTTTGGGAGATTGAACTGGAAGCTGAACTGGGAACGCACTATTAGAATTATAAATTTCAGCATTAAAAATAGAAAATTTAGGTTTGATGGATGATTTGAATAAAGCTACAATAACGCACACGAAATACTATTCATCAGCAGTTAAAAAAACTCGATCTCGAAGTATACGCACATACTAGGGATGTTAATCGGGAAATCCCGAATCCCGGGATTTTTAAAAATTTGTCCCGGGATTTTTCAGTATTTTCGGGATTGTGAATTCATATGTATTTTGATCCTACCAAATGGTCCTGAAAAAAAAATTCTATTTCACTTGACTTCATTAATAGCATCTCAGATGAAGAAAACCCTATTTCCATTGATAAAAAATTATTTGAAGGCCTCGAAAAATGCAAAAGCCCTATAAAACGAATTAAAAGGGTAACTGATTAGATACTCAACTGTCCAAAGAAATAGATTTATTTAGATCAGGAGGTGGTAGAGGTGAATATTTACAAGCTGCATACAGCTATCTTGGAACTATTTTACCAACAAATGTTGGTTGCGAGAAGTGTTTTTCAAAGGCAGGGTATGTTGACAACAAAATTCGTTCAGGGCCTTTCAGATCACATGTCAGATGCTTTAATGTTTTTATTGGAATCCTAATAATTTTGTTAAAACTAATAATTTTGTTAACAAAATATTTTTATTATTAAGAGCAAATCGAGATTTTTCCCGTGATTTTGCAGGGATTTTTGGATCCCGAATTATCCTGAAATATCCCGAGATTTACAAAATCCCGAATCCTGAGATTTTTAAAAATCGATCCCGTTTGGCATCCTAGTATATACACACATAAATTGCTGAATACAACCCTTCAGTCAGGATTACTACCTAGCTTTTCACACCACCTACCAACCAATTTAAAGTCGATAACAGATTTTTGAGAAACTTTTCATGGCAATTTTATTCATTCCCAGATTTTTTTTTGCCAGAAATATGCTGAAATTAAGTCGCCGAAGAGATATTTTTTCGAGATGTCTGAGCCAGGTGTTGAACCGTGGCGTTACATTTAATATACATACCAACACATTACCTATTAAACTACGGCGAATTAGTTTTGAAGTATACTAAACTATATGGCCCGGACATGAGTGTGCTTAAAATGTAAGCTGACATCCTTTACACGAAAAATTTACTAATTAACACATTGACTGCCACGTCGTACGTTTTCGTACGACATCTATTCCGTGTACGACACAAAAAAGCCTATATAAAATAAAAATCAAGGGCCAAAATGGATTATGGATATTTCAGGAATCGGTGTTTATCACTAATACACTCAGTAATAAAAATTTGGCCTCCTGGAAAAGTTTTCGTTTTTTCTTTTAGAACTCAATGTGTTAAAGGACTCTTAGGAAAAATTTAGGTTGTAAACTTTCAATGACATTCGTTTGATTAAGAAATATGGTTAGGAAATTCCATATACTAGGATCATGTAGTACTATTTATATTTAGATAAAGTCAGTCTAAAATTTGATACATCTTCATAGACAACATTGTTTCTTCACACAGCGATAGATGGGTCTTCAGCCATCCTAGAACCTTTTGCAATAGACCTGTCATCTGCTTAGCTTCAGAAACTGGATGGATGAAACTGAAACAAATCAAAACATAAAATAATATGACAACGTGAGAGATATTTGTGCCATCTTTTGAGTACAAGAAAGGAAAAGTAATAAAACAAGTTTACAGGAGTCCGGTGAATTAATACGATATGAGTCTGAGAGAGCTGGACATTTGGTTATGCTAACAATTGTATATTCTTGTCAACCAAATAACTTTAATAAGTGGATTCAATTGCTGAGATTTAATTCCCTAACAATTGTGGAGATAATTTTTTTTTTTTTTTATTAAACCTGCACTCAGGGGATGACCCCTACTCATGCAGTGAATTGTGCAGGTTTAGGAAAGGTGAAAAGAGGGAAGATGCGAACAGTAAGAAAACGAGTTGCTGCTGGTGACTATAAAATGGCCGGTGCTATACCTTCACCATTAGATAGTTTATAGCAATCGTCCCCAAGAAACCCGCAGTTGCTCACACCACTTATGTTGTGTGTGTTAATTTTATGCAGAAGTGGCGGGACCTACAGTTTAAAGTCGACTCCGAACGACAGATTTTTGAGAAACTTTTCAAGAAGAGAAAGAGAAGAAATCGCCGAAAAATTAATTTTTGTATTTTTTATTTTTTGATGTCTGGCCTGGGACTCGAACCCTGGCTTTACGTCTAATAAGGCAGCACACTATCTACTAGACACGGCGACCCCAATTATTAATCTATTTCAACTTTTTGCATGCCTCAGCATTTGTTGATATACCCTGGCAGCGGTCATCATATTGATTAGATTAAATATGCTTTACAGTAGATATGTTACGCAAGTGATTAGAAAGGACAAATAGGCGGTTATTTTGGAAATGCTTTGAGCTATTATGCAATGCAAGCATTAATAATCTGCTTGAGCCAGATCTCGTGAAGTAGATTTTACTTGAAGGTCTATCAACAATTATCGGCGTGACTGAAGCATTCATTCTTAGCAATAAAATTAAGAATACGATCTTAACGAAAATAAAATTTCGTATGATGGTTTGTTGGAGCATTAAGGTTGTAAACACTCTACACATATAAAGCCGACTGGCTTGCCTTCATGCCTTCTTCGAAGTAAACTCGATTCTTTGAAAGAATATTATTTTTTACACTCAGAATCATCCATCCATTAAACGCGTAAATCGCCACTGGTGTTTACAAAGTCGTCGTAGTCTAGTAGGTAAAGTGTTGCCTTCCTGGCTTAGACATGTGGCTTCGTTTCAAACCCCAGATCAGACGTCTCCAACGAAACGAAATATGAAAAAATATATTTTCGTCAACTTCCTCTCAGGAGATTTTTGGCATAAATTCTCCTTAAGATTGGTCTTAGAAAAATGTTTTAACACGCTAGTAATAAATGCTTTTTAGTTAAAAAATAAACGATAATGGAAGCAATGAAGTACAATGGCGTTTGAATAGTATTTTTCTTTTAAATACAAAATTCATTCATTTAATTGATTAATAAAAATAATAATTAAATGAGTGATAGACTATACATACGTTTGTTTGATTGTATTGAGGAAATATTTTTTTTTGCTATTGTAAATCATCTGTCATTTTATTTTGCTCATGTGTCAGCAGACATCCTTGTATTGAAATAATTGAATTAAATTTGACAGAAATACAATTAAATAATCCATATGATGAGAATACAATATAAACTTACAAGATAACAGAATACAGCTAATCAAGTTTATTTATGGAAGAATATACAGTAGGAGGTAGAAAATATGTAACACTACATAATTTGTTACATGAATTGTCATTGTAGTTACTTCAGTCTAGTAGATAGTGTGTTGTTGGCTTATTAGACGTGAGATCGTGGTTCATACCCCAGAGCAAACATCTCCAAGAAAACGAAATACGAAAAAAAAACACTGCGAATCAATAAAATTGCCATGAAAAGTTTTTCAAAAATCTGTCATTCGGAGTCGAATTTAAATTGTAAACCACTTATGGGTTAAAATTAACACACACAACTCGGGTGATGTGAAAATCTATCTCATTATCTTGACTAAAGGATTTTAATGACCAATTAAGTAAGCAACTGCCAAATAGTGAGGATATTATGACTCTATCTTCACAGGCAATGCCTAGTTTGTTCCAATAAGAATACTGTGCTGTTTCAATTTTGTTCCCATATGAATAGACAAGCAATCGTTTGTCATACAGAAACAGATCTTAAGTAGGAAGCTTAGGCTGTGAAGTGTATCAGAAGTTGTAGGCAGCACTACATATCGGTGGCAAAGCTAGGATTGACATCAAGAAAGCTTATGCTGTGTATTTGGTAGGTTTGTAAAGAAATCTTTCATTGTGAACTTCTACAACCTGAGATGAATTCGCCGTAATTTAATAGACAATGTGTTGGTATGTATATAAGACGTGACAACACGGTTCAACCTTTGGTTCAGACATGTCGAAAAAATATCTCTACGGCGACTTCCTTCAGAATATTTCTGGCAAAAACCCTGAGAGCATATAAAATTGCCATAAAAAGTTTCTCAAAAATCTGTTATCAACTTTAAACCGTAGGTGGTGTGAAAAACCAGATCGTCAAAATTTCGAAGGGTTGTATGGATGTATGCTTCTACATTTTTTCTGCCTCCCACTGTAAATGAAAAAACTAATAAAAATTCAATTTTTATAATTCAAGCGATTGCCTTTAGAATTTCCGCTAAAAAAATTTAAGCATCACACATAAATTATTCAAACTAATGACAATAAAATATTCAAGAGCTAATTTTGTCGCTTTTGGGAATGTACGTTAAAAAAGTACTTTTCAAATTTACATAAATTTAAGCAACATTTTGGGCCTTACACCCTATCAAACGGCAGCCCAAACTTGCCACAAGTATTAGCCACCAAACCACATACAATTTCTGTTGACTTTTACATTAAACAAGTATGAAGCCAGAGTAAAAAAATTTTTTTTTGGGGACAGCTGAGATAATATCGTTAAAATTGTTGCAAAAATTTTGAAAGCAGAAAAAAGTCTTTAAAACTCATCCTTAAAAGGTCTTTTCTTTTTCGTAATCATTTACATATTGACTGATGACAATGATTATTTTCTCCGTTTGTTTTTGTTTCCGTTTCTTGTTTTTATTGTTTTTGTTTTTCTTATTAAAGGAAATTTCCATTTTTCCTTTTTTTTCGGTGACTCTTCATTATAAAACCTCCTTAAGCTTAATCTTTCTAAAATCCTTATCACATGGCAAAAAATCAAATGACAAGAAAACTTGTAAAAAGAAAACCTCATTTTAGAGGGATTTTCAATTTTATTAAGAAAAAACATAAAAAAAACAAACTTTTTTTTTCATATCTTCTTTACATTTGGAAGGTTTGATATTACACAGCCAGAGAAGTGAGAGTTCTTATGTAAAAGAAGCGGAAGTGTTTTTACATGTACGCATACATACGAGTACGTCGACATGCCTTCACGTATTCCTTCCAAATGTGTAACGGTTTGCCACACAAAATCTAATGAAATACTGTGGTTATTGCGGTACAAATTAGCGGTATCGGCATTAAAAGCGTTATGCACGTTTTTTGCTTGCCGCCAAAAACTGAGATTTTTTTTGGTGTGTGACATGTTTAGGAATGAAGGTAAAGATAAATATGGAATGGTTTATAATCCTAATTAATTTAATTTTCCACTTCAGTAAAACTAAAAGAATCTTGTTTTCAAAAACCTTTGCTCTTTCCATTCACATTTTACTACCCACCTATTTATAGTTCTCGTAAGACATTCCACATACTGGATAGGGCCTCATAAAAGTTTTATTTGGATTTTTAAAATGAAATGTATATCAACCTGTTGACATAATTAGACTCTTTAATGAAATCTTGTATAAAATTTGGCCAGAAAAATGAGTACACTTTACGATTATTTATACCATCTGCTATCCCTAAGACTCATCGGCATCATAGCTTCTAGAGACGGCGTATTAGTGCCTTGGGTATAGTTGGAGGTGTTATGTAACTAAGAGAGCCATTGGCTACCTATCGACTAGTGGCTCAGTAAGCCGAACTTAAGACTGGTAGTTGTATTCATGCTATTATAAGGTGTAAGATCGACAGGCCTCAGCCGATTTTATAAAGTCGCCGCAGTCTAGTAGGCAGTGTGTTGAGTTATTTGACGTGAGATCAAACCCCAGGTCAGACATCTGCAAGTGAATATAAAAAATATAAAAAAATATAAAAAAATAAAAAAGAGAAAAAATATAAAAAAATATAAAAAAATATAAAAAAATATAAAAAAATATAAAAAAATAAAAAAATATAAAAAAATATAAAAAAAATATAAAAAAGAGAAAAAAAGAGAAAAAAAGAGAAAAAAGAAAAAAAAGAGAAAAAATAGAAAAAAATATAAAAAATATAAAAAAATATAAACAAAAATAAAAATATACCAAAAAAAATATAAAAAATATACCAAAAAAAATATAAAAAATATAAAAAATATAAAAGAATATAAAAAAATAAAAAAATATAAAAAATATAAAAAAAATATAAAAAATATAAAAAATATAAAAAATATTTCATTGGCGTCTTCCTCTTAGAAGATTTCAGGCAAATACTGTGAGATACATAAAATTATTCAAAATCTGTCGTTCGGAATCGACTTCAAACTGTAGGGCCCATCACTCATGTATAAAATTAACACACACAGCATAGGTGATATGAGAATCTAGGCCGTAATTCTGGCTAAATGGTTGTAATGACCAATTATGTATGAATATATGTACGTATAGGCCGTAGTCTAGTAGGTAGTGTGTTGGCTTATTAGGCGAAAGGGCCGAGTTCAAATCCCAGGTCCGCCATCAAAACGAAAATATGAAAATAGTTTTTCGGTGACATCCTGTCAGCAGATTTCTGGCAAAAACTCTGAGAGTAAATAAATTGCAAGGAAAAGACTCTCTCAAAAAACTCTGTCATTCGAAGTCGACTTTAAACTGTAGGTACCTCCACTTATGTATAAAATTAACACACACAACATAAGTGGTGTAAGAAGCTTGGTCGTAATCTTGACTTGAAAGTTTGTAATGACCAATTATGTATGAATATACAGTATGTGTATAGGCCAGGGTGTTATGTAGCTCGGAAAGTCTTTCGCTATATATCGACTGTAGGCTAAGTAAGTCCAACTTGGTACTGATAATTGCATTCATTACGGTACATTGTGATGTGAGGTCGCTGACTGGAATCTATAATAGACAGACCTTAGCCAGATTTTTAGTGGTATGTGGAGGTGAGGATGGGTTGGAAAGATTTGTTTTGCGAAAGGATTTTGCTTTGTTCGGTAGCAGATATTCAGGTTTTTCTAAGATATATAATCGTATTATATAGGTAAGAGGGCCGTGCCCAAATTTCGCGTAGCTTATCTCTCCATTTACTTTTATCTTATTTAGTTTCATTATCATTTCATTTTATTATATTTATTCCGATTATTTTACTTCCTTTATTTAAATTTTTGTTGCAAACAAGAGAAATATAATCCTAAAAGTCCTTCTAAATTTTTCACTGCACACTCCTTAATTTAACGAGTAGTAAAATAAATATTGAGAATCTAAAGAAAATTAATTGCTTTTTAACCATGTCCTCTGCTTTATTATAATATAGAGCTACTTATGAACGATATTTTAAGTAGAAAGTACTTTAGCAGCAAATTTTGGACTGCGTAATATTTGGCCCTTAGACTTTACAGACAGGTGACATAGCTTTAAAGAAATTTTTTTACAATTTCTTAATAAATGTACAATACATGCACATATTTTAGATTATCTGGTACAAGAAAAGTATATACAGTCAACCCTCGTATAACGCGGTGAACGCGTATCGCGTTATATGAAAACCGGGCTAGAAGAAACTCGGATTTCAGGTACAAACCAGGCTAATTAGTAGCACGTTCTATGGAAGCCGTCTACCGCGTTGTATGGAAAGCGCACTATAAGAAACACAGAATTAGTACAAATCTCATCATTCGTATTGCGTTATATGGAGACCAAAAAATACAAAAGATAAATTATAAATTATTTTTATTGAATTCAAGAGTTCATATAAGGATTCATAAAAAAAAAAATTAAATAAAAACTAAACTAAAAGACTGGCTTCCAACAAAATTAAGAAAGTCTTGTAAAATAATGCAATTTTTTAATATTTACCTTCATTTGGTTCATCTTCATTCATTGCTTTTTTTTAAATTGAAAATCCAATTGCTATTGTTTTGCACGGTACTGTATCTCGGATGAGCTTATTAATTGGAAAATAAAACTTTTATTAAACCCTCTCACAATATCTAGTTAGTTCATTCATAGGCCGTGCGTAACTTACGGAATGAAATTGACCGCACTTTAATAGTACCGTGTTATAGGAGGGTTGTCGCAATTTCAGTCCCCGCGTTATATGGAAACCGTGTTCTGATAGTTACACCTTTTTAGGAGGGTTGACTGATATTTTCTTGTGTGCAGAAACATAACGAAACAGCTGCCATTTGCTTTTTGATTTAATTTGAAAAGCCTTGCCGTCCCAACCACTGTACATTAGCATAGATGTGGTAGAATATAGATGTGCTTCTGTATAAATTTAACATTTTATTTAATACATGTACGTATGTATGTATGTGTGTACATATGTATATCCATATATTAGTAGTTAAAGAACAAAATATTTTTATTGTCTACAAATGTTAATATCAGTTGGCTTTGGTTTGCTTCTATTTTCATCTTCATGTTCATGTTCATGTTCGTGTTCGTGTTCATGTTCATGTTCATCTGTTGATGTTGATATTGTTCGTGTTCATATTTATTTAAACACATGTGCTCTACTGTTAACAGATGTTTTCCTGAATTAATTTTTATTCTCTTCTCTTTTGCCAAACAATATACACAAGAAACTTCAATTCAATTTTCTTTAAAATATTCACCAAGAACTAACAACAACAACAACAAAATGACAAATAAATTTTTAATAAATTCAAGTTCAAATAGATGCTGCCTTAAGCGTTCGTTCTTCACTTTGTGGTACTTTTTTTCATTTTAATTTCTTCGTTTCTTTATCTCTTTATGTTATGATATGACAACTTGTAACTGTAACTATAACGGATATTTTTGAAATTGTTATTGTTGTTGCTATAACTGTAACTATTTGTATTTGTATTCCTTCGTTTTAAAACGTTTATTATCGTTTTCCACATAAAAACTATAAAAAAGGACAAGGAAAAAAGGTACTGGTCGACTATATGGTATGGTCACCTCTACAACAATGTGTTGGCTGGGTAAATATGTTTACATGACACTTGACATTGAAATTGTAGAAGTCATGTGTTATGAACGTTAAGTAAACCATTTTTACTTACATTTGAAATTAAGTTTTTAAACCAAATGTATGGCATTCTCATTGAGAATATTTTCCAATTTTTGGTGTGAAGCCAGTATTTCTTCACTGCAAAAAATCTGGGGCTTCTGAGCGAAAAACCGATTCAATTACGTTTTGCAGTTATCTACGAAACTTATGTTTATGTCGTTAAATTCAAAGTCATTCATTTAAACAGGTTGTATAAGCCTACAGTGAAAGATTCCTTTACAAACCTACCAGATACACAGCATAATCAGCTGTTATCCTAGCTTTGCCACCGATATGTAGTGCTTATTAGCTATTGCAAAAGGTAATATAGCCTTAATCCCAATGTTGCCTACAACTTCTGATACACTTCACAACCTAAGCTTCCTATATAAGGTCTGTTTCTGAACGACAAACAATTGCTTGTTAATTCATATGGGAACAAAATGGAAACATCACACAATTCTTATTGAAACAAACTAGGTATTGTCTGTGAACATAGGGTCATAATATCCTCACTATTCGGCATTGTGGTCGGCATTAGTCGTTACAACCTTTTAGTCAAAATAACGTCATAGATTCTCACCAGAGATCCGCTATTTCGCTACTCATAAGCACTCATGCAATTTTAAGTATGAGTGTATCGACAGAATTGAAATTCAACTACTCTGATTCATTCGTACTTGCTACAACATTGATTTAAAAGTATAAGTAGCAATGAGTATGAGTACAACGTTGACATGAAACTCACAACATTCGAAATATGTTTGATTCATAGGCCTACTCATTCTTATTCATAAATTTAGAAAAAATACTTATAATACTTACGAATGATTCGATTGATTCGAATCATTCATAAAAATTTACAGCCTTTGCTGTTGTTGCATATACAAACAAAGAAGAAAGGAAAGACAAAGACAACGACAACAAGCATACTCACAGTCTTCTAGTGAGTATAGTAGTGTTCGTACGCGAATCATACTTATTTTGTGCTTCGTGTATTGTTAAGTATGAATACGACTAGTACCTCGAACTTTGAGTATGAGTAGTATGAGTACCCTATTAAATTAAGTATGAATGCCTATAAGTATCAGAAATTATAAGTATGATTTGAATTTACTCTTCGTTTTAAATACTCGTTGCTGATCTCTGATTCTTACATCACCCATGTTTTGTGCGTGTTAATTTTATCCATGAGTGGAGCGGTTACAGTCTACGAACGACAGATTTTTTTGATAAACTTTTAATGACAATTTTTTTCATTCAGTTACTATTCGCAGTTCCCGTAATATAGTGTTTCCCCTAAAGAACCAGATATGGCTTTCGTTCTCGTTTTTTCTGTTTTCAAAACTAACCAGGTCCTTGCAAGAGAGAATGTTTGCAGATAAAGATTGCATCGGTAAAAGAGCTCAACTTGTATCAAAAAGGCCTCTTAGAAGTGGTTTGTGAATTGAAAAGTATTGAAGGTTTAGATATGGATATGGGTTTTGATATAAATCTTTAGTATAGGATGGCGTGTTTTTAAGGCGGGGAGTCATGGCCAACGAAGCAACGTCTGTTGGGTGGTGGGATTTTCTTTGAAAATCTCTTGATTTACTCGGACAGTTAGAGTAAGATTAAATGTCTGACAAACGTGTTTTCCACGTCCATCTTCCTCCATAAATGTAGAGGATTTCTCAGGGAAATTACGGATCATTCGAAGGTAACTCTTAAATGGGTTACAGGATTTAAGGATATTGTCGAATTTGCTGTGAACTGGCCATGACAGTTTTTGAGTTCGCAATCTACGCCATTTTATGGGGCACGGGTATATGTACTGACTTCTGCAAAAGCAGAGTGCCTGTAGAAGAGACTTGCTATTGCAATGAAAATGCGTATTCTCCTATCTCCTACCATTTTCCATCATTATTAACTGCACTCTCCAATGCAAAGATTGCTGCAATATTCAGGATTCAGGTCGGTTTCTTTTAGGCAATTTTTGATTCCCGAGTGTGGAAATTAATTGTGGTATCCCAGAGGGTATAAACACTCACTTAAGTGAGACCTAGTTTTTCAAGGACTAACCTATTCTCGGGAGACCGATGTTTGTTTGTTGCTTGATACATGAAATTGATTCTAAAAAAGAAAATGTGGTCTTCGTTCTTACGCTATATGAACTATGCACCATATCTTGCCAACTAGAAAATTATCCTGAAAGAATGAAATTATGTATGCTTGGATATTTTCTTTATAAATTTTAAAACATACGTCCTTGTAGCTCCTACCCAATCCATTTTGGTGTATGTAGAGAGCATACAAAATATAACAGACGACAGTAAAAACATTCAGACAGATAACGTTTGGCGGTAATGATGACAATATTTTTCATTTTGTTGGTTACCATTTTTTGACTGGTTGTTAAAATAACAACAACAACATTTTTAAATTGCTGGAATTTTTTTGTCTTTTCTTTTGGTTTCTTTCTTTCTTCAAATTCCTTAAGGCTATTATTTGTAGTTTTTGTTGTTGTCGTTGTTGTTAAATTCAATATGAAGTTGATTCTTGAAAGTTTATTTAAAAATGGAATGTGTTTTATGGTGTCACTTTAAGGAATGAAAACTCATTTGTATTATCATTATCATCATTTTATTTGTCATCGTTATTAACAGCGTCGTCCCCATCATCATGCCATCATCATTATCATTATTTTGCAGTGTTTATGGACCTTGTTTATAGACTGTGTTTACAATTGTTTTTATTTTGTTGTTGTTGTTGTCTGATATTTAAACATTTATTTTCTGTCTCCTTTATTGTAATAGCCCATCAACATGCTTTTTGGCAGTCTGTTTCCTTTTCATCTTTAATTTTATGTGCTTCAACTACTGGGTCCAATTGTACTTGAATTTTAAATTTTTCTTGGAGTTTTTTTAAATTTTAATAAATTATGTTGGCACATAGTAGTGAAGGTTAAAATAGGCTGACATTATTGGTTTCATTTGAATGCCATAAAGATTGTTATGATACCTCTCTGCTTTTGTCTTCTAAAATACTATCGAATCCATTCAAATATATATTCGGAATCACTAATTAGATGCTTTATAATCAAGGATAATTTTTCTAAACTGTTAAGTGGGTTTTTAATAAATACTTAAATCAAATCGGCCTCTGGTGACTCTGTTTAAACCAAGAGGATTCCACTAGATACTGATTCAAGCATTAAGACCTAAGAACTTTTGCTATAATGCACTCATCGATTACAATCAAAAGTTCTATTAGGACCACATAAATGTTCATCTTTCAAGAATTCTTCAACCATGTGTATCCCCTTATATCCAAACTAGCTTGATACTATGTCCATCCAACCATTTCATTGTCTGAATTTTGCATATAAAACTGAAACTCTGCAAGACTATCCAAAAATCTAACGTTTTCTATTGAGTTCATGATAATATTTTGCTTAAAATCGACGGCCTGCATTAGGGAGTCCAAATAGAATCAGAAATTTCCTGTTCTCTATTCGAGTTGTCCGGAACTCTAGATTTTATTTTCAGCTATTAGGAAAGCATACGCATTCCAATTGTCCCTCAGGGATGAAAATTATTCTTCTAGGACTATAGCCAGTGCCCCATAGTCTAGTAGGTAGTTTGTTGCTAGGTCCTAACCAAAGATCAGCAATAAGTATTCAAACCGATGAGTCGATTCGACTCATAATTTCATACTTATTTTAATATGATACTACTCATACTCCAAGTTGGAAGTACTCGTCGTACTCATACTTAAGAATACGCATGATATTATTGACTTCGACTCGTCTTTACATAACATTTACAAGAAGCACAAAATAAATATGATTCGCGTATGAGTATTGCAATACTCACAAGAAGATTGTGTATATGCTTTGCTTGTTATCTTTTCCTTTCCTTTCTTCTTTGTTTATACATGCAACAACAACAAAGGCTGTAAATTTTGACGAATGATTCGAATCACTTATAAGTATTGTAAGTATTTTTCCAAATTTATGAATCTGAATGAGTAAGCCTATGAATCAAACATATTTCGAATGTTGTGAGTTTGATGTCAACGTTGTACTCGTACTCATTGCTACTTATACTTTTAAATCAATGTTGTAGCGAGTACCAATGAATCAGAGTAGTTGAATTTTAATTTTGTTGATTCACTCATACACAAAATTGCATGAGTGCTTCTGAGCAGCGGAAAAACGATTCATTGCTGATATCTGGTCCTAACCCTATAAGTATGCATAGCCAGTGAGAAATAATCATTAAAGATACAAAGGTTAGGACCACTCAAGGTCCAAAGCGGCCTGAACTATTTCATTTGTCGGCCAAAACATTTCTGATGTCAACGAGTTATCAACTGCAGCAAGTTTACACATCCAAATATCTAAGTAGAGCTACAGGTTTGATATACAACTCTACGGTTCAACACTATAAAATTGAGCAGGCTGGGGTGCAAATCTTGTGATAATCGAATTGGGAAATCGCATTTGCAAGACCGAGAAGACCATGTGCACGCCTTACCTTTTCGGTGAACTGGGTTATTAGCAATAAATATACTGTGAAAGGATTTAAAATTGGGTTAATACAGGTAAACGTTCCCAGAATAATTTTATCCCATTTCGTCACATCTCCTTTTTAATTCTCCTTAAAATGATACTACTTGCAAGTATCTTTTAGTACTAATTTCGGCACGTTTAAAAAGTACTTTTTTTTTATATAAAAGTAGTATGAAGTAGTATTTGTTGGTATGAATTATGACTGTGTTGACAAATAAGCAACTTTATGAACAATTTTAAAATCTTCATCATTTTTTTTTGTACTCAAAACGTGTTCATCGTTAAAATGGTGTGAAATTGTAAAGCATATTCTCTTCTTTTTTTAATATTTATAGCGACATAAACTATTAAAGAATAATTAACACAACTGTTAAATTTAATTATTTATTCTATGCGTATGATACTTCGCGATGTATCTGCTAAATAGATAAGTATAAGATTACCCAATAAACCAAAATTTAGAAATTTCATGACAATAAAAACAAGTGCGAAATTATTAACAAAACCAAACATTAATTGAAATTATTTTTTAAGTATTTTTGAAAACACTTTAAAGTTTAATCAGAAATACTACAAAAATAACAAAAATCACTCGCATCTGCATAAGTACCAGAGATCAGCAATGAATCGTTTTTCCGCTATTCATAAGAACTCATGCAATTTTGAGTATGAGTAAATATGAGTAACAGAATTGAAATTCAACTACTCTGATTCATTCGTACTCGCTGCAGCATTGATTTATAAGTATAAGTAGCAATGAGTATGAGTACAACGTTGACATCAAACTTACAACATTCGAAATATGTTTGATTCATACGCCTATTCATTTTGGTTCATAAATTTAGAAAAATACTTATAATACTTATAAGTGATTTGAGTGATTCAAATCATTCATCAAAATTTAAAGCCTTTGTTGTTGTTGCATATACAAACACAGAATGAAAGACAAAGACAACAAGCAAAGCATACACACAATCTTCTTCTGAGCATAGTACTGTTCGTATGCGAATCATACTTATTTTGTGCTTCGTGTAAACGTTAAGTAGAGACGAGTCGAAGTCAATAACATCATTCGTATTGTTAAGTATTAACACGACGATTAGTTCCAACTTTGAGTATGAGTAGTATGAGTATGATATTAAAATAAGTACGAATGCGTATAAGTATCTGAAATTATAAGTATGACTCGAACCTACTCATCGTTTTGAATACTAATTGCTGATCTCTGATAAGTACATAGCAGTTTCGTTTTGAAATTCATTACCGCTGCAGAGATTGCAAGAATGTTTTCTGTTTGTTTGTTTGCTTTGCCACAGAATCTTTATATTAGGCGTGAAGCCTGAAAATGTGAACAGAAGATCGGTTATTATTCTCATGACTCAAATCTGCTTCTATTGTAATTACCCTGTAAAAGTTTTAAACGCCTCAAACTAATTTAGCTTAAGGAAAATTTTCACTTCTTCCTTATGTTTTCTTTGCTAAGTTGACTCTTTTAAATTTCTGGTCAACACTCCACGCATAAGGTTTTAATCCTGGACAGGACTAAAAGCTCCGCTGCTTGCATACTCGTTTGCCTACTCATTGCCGTGAATTTTCACATGTATGGTATTTCCAGCTGTATAACTTGGATGTCGGCCTGATTCTTATATGGAATTTCCGTTCTGTTGCACTTTCTATCCAAATTGAATTGAGCATATCGTCTATAGAGTTCCGCTTAGGATATACCAGCAAGTTTCCCCATGGATTTTTAATAAATATCACACTTTGGGACATGATAACTTTGCTTCTATCCCACTGCAAGCATGTCAATGACGTACTCGTATGCATACGTACATACATAATTGCTCATTACAACCCTTCAGTCTTGATTATTGACCTATTTTCTCACACCACTTATGTGTGTGTTAATTTTATACATAAGTGGCGGGGCCGATAGTTTAAAGTCGACTTCGAACGACAAATTTTTTTTAGAAACTTTCCATGGCAGATTTATTTTTCTCTCAGAGTTTTTGCCAGAAATTAGCTGAGGGGAATTCGCCGATGTAGAAGTCGCCGTGGTCTAGTGGGTAGTGTGTTGGCTTATTAGACAAAAGGCCTGGGTTCGAATCCCAGGCCAAACATCAAAACGAAAAATATTTCATCGGCGACTTCCTCTCAGATATTTCTGGCAAAGACTATGAGAGTAAAAATTGCCATGAAAAGCTTCTCAAAAATCTGTCGTTCGGAGTCGACTTTAAACTGTAGGTCCCGCCACTCATGTATAAAATTAACGCACACAACGTAAGTGGTGTGAGAAGCTAGGTCGTAATCCTGACTGAAGGGTTGTAATGGCCAATTATGTATGTGTATGAATTCGCCGATGAAATAATTTTTGTATTTTGTTTTATTGTCTGGCCTCGAAGTCGAACCCTGGCTTTACGTCTAATAAACCAACAGACTACCTACTAGACTACGGCAACTTCAAAACGCACTCGTATGCTACGGAATATTAACTTCGTTTAAAGAGTACGTTATTTTGAAATTGCTCTTTCCCTCTTATTATTTTGTCCCTTTGTGATGTGTTCTCCACAATTATAGAATCTACTGGTTCTGTTCCGTAAAAAGGAAGCTGGGACGGTTAAAAAGAGAACTGTTAGCCGCTTGAACAATCAGGGCACATAGATGAATTTTAAGTTAGTATTTTCTCCCGTGCAACGGGCTTAAATATACATTTTTTTACTGTCTCGATTATACCAATTCATCCCGGTCTTCCATATTTTATCTAACCTCATTCTTATGCCTTTAGTTTGTGTTAGAATTGCAGTCCAAAGATCTTTGAAATTCGCTTACCGTCAATAATATTGTGGTGTTAGAGATCAGGCTCATGCGTTAACGCAATTTATTCCACATTTTGAATTGCATCTCCATCTACATAAAGCCGAATTAATCCAACACTTAAAGCCCGCTAATCATGCACAACGCCATCGATACGCTGTCGATATGGATTTTTTTTCTAAGTTAAAAAGAAAAATTAATTATTGCTTCAATTTAAACTAAAATGTTTGCTGGGTAATTACCATAAAATCTTTCATGTTGTTGGTGTTTAAAATACACAATAATAGCGTTGATGATACTTTACCAGAGCATTTGCTTTTGTACTACTTTGTTGTAATTGATGTCGTTGTATGAGTGTGTGTGTGTGTGTGTGTGTGTTTAATAATGTTGCTGCTGCTGTTGTTGTTGTTGTTGTTGTCGTTGACATTGTTTTCCTTTGTTTGTACTTAATAAACAATATCTTTATTATTAATGTTGTTGCTGTTGACATAATTGTTATTGCTTTTTGTAGCAAGTTCATGTTGAAATACTTTAAAGAAGTTCGTGCAACTGAAAGACATTAAATGTTGCCAACAACTAACTACCTCCCGACTGTTTTATCTCTTGATTAAACAAATAAAAAATAATTTTAATTGTTTGTGTTGCTTTTTAAAGGATCATTTCCTACTGTTTTATTAAATTTAAAGAGAAATTTAAAGAAAATGTTTCAAAACGAAATTCGGGTGTTGATGAGATGATAAGAAAGGAATTGTGAGATGGAAATGTTGTCAGTTGTTGATAGAGACTCACTTTAATGAGAAAAAAAAGGATGAAAGAGAGACGTCTTACCTGGAGTTTGAACCGTGTACTGATGTCCAAAAAGCAAACACACTACCTACTAGAAGCAGATTTGAGTCATGAGAACAATAACCGATCTGCTGTTCACATTTCAGACTTCAGGCCTCATAAATAGATTCTGTGGCAAAGCAAACAAACAAACAGAAAACATTCTTGCAATCTCTGCAGCGGTAATGAATCTCAGAACGAAACTGCTGTGTAGTTATCAGAGATCAGCAATAAGTATTCGAAACTATGAGTAGAACGGGTCATTCTTATAATTTCAGATACTTATACGCATTCATACTTATTTTATTCTCGTACTCACACTACTCATACTCAAAGTTGGAACTACTTGTCATATTCATACTTAACAATACGCATGATGTTATTGACTTCGACTCATCTCTACTTAACATTTACACGAAGCACAAAATAAGTATGATTCGCGTACGACCACTGCAATACTCACAAGAAGATTGTGTGTATGCTTTGCTTGTTGTCTTTGTCTTTCCTTTCTTTTCTTCTTTGTTTGTATATGCAACAACAACAAAGGCTGTAAATTTTTATGAATGATTCGAATCAATCGAATTATTCGTAAGTATTATAAGTATTTTTTCTAAATTTATGAATCAGAATGAGTAGGCGTATGAATCAAATATATTTCGATGTTGTGATGCTCACTGCTACTTATACTTTTAAATCAATGTTGTGCTGAGTACGAATGAATCAGAGTAGTGAATTTCAATTCTGTTGATAACTCATACTCAAAATTGCATGAATGCTTATGAGTAGCGGAAAAACGATTCATTGCTGATCTCTGATACATACCACTACATTATTATGAAGCCTTTGGTATCTAGGAGACTTCAGCTGTCTGCCCAACAAAGTCAAGTAATTTTACGAGAATGGTGAAGATCATATGCATTGTAATAGTCTTATTAGAGGACATATATATATATTGGCGCCAGAGTAACTTGGTATAATTCTGTTTGAGCCTTATGCTCCCAATTCAAATACCATTTTATGGGTTTATTTCTAGACAATTTTACATTACAATTTATTTCCTTTGTGAATATTTATTCCGCCATATAATACAAAAATTAAATTTCTCTTCAAGAAAATATGCTCATGACGGAGAAGGAACAAATCATTCTTTCTTACTTTCTTTTAGCCTGTGTTCTCTACTTACATTTGGTTAATGGGTCAAATGACATTGACATTACGAATCCATTTAGATGTCTACGGATTAATTTGCACTTTCGTTTAACACATTTGCCGATGGATGTTGGTTAAGATTTTTTCGTTTTGTTTGTCACCACAAAATAAATGAATTCAGGCTAACAAATTAAGAACCATTTAATCTGCATACCAATTACGAATTGTGTGTGTTCGTTCATATTGTATTTTAACAAGTTTTTCTTTCTTGGTTTTGATAAAATAATCTTGTTAATGAATTTATTAGAATTAAATTCGACAAATCGGTGGAGAAGGAAGAGAGAGCTTAATAAAATTAAGACTTGCGAGAAATAATAACAGGGGCATTAATCATTGCTATCTATAATCCTTCTATAAAATAATCCCCTAATTCACCCACTGATTCATCAATAATCGGTCTTACCAAGTGAGAACAGATATTTGAATTTTAATTTACAAATTTGGTTCGTGATGTACAGATAAGTCAGCCCAAATAATTGTTGTTTGTCTGCTGCCGAAGTATTCAGGAGTATCAACCAGTATAGAATAGCCAGACAAATTTCAATTGACTGATCAAGTTGATTCTCTGTATCAGTCGGATAAGGCATGAACGATTGGGATAAATCATGAAGATATGTGGTAGTAACTGGCCTTAGGGTCATTACTAGGGCTATGACGGGTAGACTAGAATTCCTAGCCTTCCGTGCTAAGCATAGATCTGGTGGTATCATTACCTGAAAGATAGCTCAAGTCAGAGGATCACAAACTGAGTATAAAACCAAGAACAAGTCAAATTCTATTAGTGCCTGTTGCCATAAATGGAGCAATTGTTAATTGTAAATTGAAGACGCTGTAGTCTAGCAGGCAATGTGTTGGCATGTTAGACGTGAGGCCACGTTTCAAACCCCGAGTGAGACATCTTCAACAAAACGAAATATAAAAATATGATTTCTTCGACAACGATCTCCCAACAGATTTCTAAAAAAAAAACTCTGAAAGTAAATAAAAACTACCATTTTCGTCGTCCAGCGCCGACTTTAAACTATTGGTCGCGCCACTCATCTATAAAATTAAATCACACAGCATAACACACCAACCTAGTTTCTCACACCACTTATGATGAGTGCTTTCATCTATAAAATTAAAGCACACAGCATAATTGGTGTGAGGAGCTCGGTCGTAATCCCGACTGAATGGTTGTAATGACCAATTATGTACATATGAATGTAGGATCCGCTTTAGAGCCGTTACTAGGTGTATAAAGTCCTAAACCAAGCTGCTGATTTTAGCCTACTAGGGGAGGGTTCAGTAAAGGTAGCGTAAGTGCCGAGCTGACAGTTTTATTCTGCCACTGTATACTGGCACTGTAACATAGGTTTCTAAACTGAGAACTAGCCTCTGTTGATTGGTGTCTTCTTGTTCCTTAGTTGGAAGGGTTAAAAATCTCTTACTCAAATCTCTTACTCGCAAAATATTCTACGTTGGCTCCAGTGAGCTCGACTGTTTGCAAGCCGAACTCCATTTACGTCTGCAGGAATGGTGTTTGGCGGATCTTGGTCTGCCACTGTTTCTTATGGAAGGACAGTCTTATAAACCTGGCTTTAGGCAGAAAATGTAAATCAACAATTCGTATCTTGAATGGAAAATCAACGTCAGGTTATGTCCGAGAAGGAACTTCATAATCTCCAAAGTATTATCCTGCCACTGTCAACAAGGCTTCTAACCTGAGAACTATCCTCTGTCGATTGGAGTCTAGTTCTTTGTTGGAAGGGTTAAAGAATATCAATCTCTTACTCAAAGAAGGAAGATACGTTGGTCCCACTGATCTAGACTGTTTACAAACCCAACTCCATTTACTTCTGTAGGCATAGTATTTGGTTGCCACTGTTTCTTACGGAGTGGCAGTTTTAAAAACCTGGCATTAGGCAGAAAATGTAAATCAACAATTCGTATCTTGAATGGAAAATCAACGTCAGGCCCTGTAGATCCGGGAAGGAGCTTCATAATCTCGAAAGTTAAACTACAATGTTGTACTATACCAAACAAGAGTGATCGTTCCTCAAAGTCCACATTGAAACCAATTCCATCAAAAAGCCCATGATGGTTTAGTTACATGCAAGGTAACTTTTTTTAGTAGACTGCAGCCAAAGTTAGTCTGCACTTTACATGTCCAAAAAGGCCGTCCATGGCCCAAATTTGAGCAGTTAGATTTGTCCTGATTAGCATTACTCAATTAGTTGACTTTTATTAAAGCAATTGAAGGCTCAATAGACTTAAATCCTAGTCCAAAGCTATCAAGTCATTCACACATCCTCCCTTATCATTTCCTCGACAGCATTGCTTGAACTTTGTGTACTGTTGAGCACGGTTAAAGCAAAGCCTCCACTTATGAAATATCAGCTTTAGTGCATTAGGAACATTAATGTTATAAAGTTGGTCTGATGTCCTATAAGAAATGCTTTGTGCCCAGTGTTGGATATTGATTTGTGAAGGTTGCATCCCCTAATTTACCTAACCTCGCTCCAATTTGGAGCCACAGAAGCAATAATATAAACATTCAAAAGAAATAAAGTTTATTTCGTTTTTAATTTATTTTTAAATTTTTACCTTCAATTAATTTATTTTATTTTTTTAATTTTCCAAAGTTTATTTTCTTTCTTTGGATTTACGACATTTAAGCATTTTCCCTACACACCCAAGTAAGTGATTAATGAATCCTTAGTTTAGTTTAGTTCGTATTGGATTTATTTAAAATATGTATTCAACATCACTCATACGCACCGTTGCATTAAATTTTTCATTAAAAAACTTTAACTTTTCCAAAGATAAACATTTACTCTGCCATGCTGCATAAGTAAAGCAAAACATTTCTTATCCCCAAAAATTTCTGTGTTTCTTTTTTTTATAAATTCTAAAGATATTTTCAATGATAAATTAACGCACTTTACAGCCAAACAGTCATGGAAGCAGAATCACTGAAAGAGTATTTAAAATTTTTACATTTAAGTAAATCGATGGAATAGCTTTAAGAATCTTTATAGAAAGTCATGTCTTGAAAATAAAATATTTTGGTTGTATAAAAGAATCTGCACGTTTAATTTGTAGAATAAAATGTTGTTTGACTCCTCCTATATAACGGGTCAGCCTACTAACGTTTTTTTTTTTAAATAGTGCTTATTTCGTGAATGGTAACACTTAGGTTATGGCTGATTTGATAAATAAGTTAGTTTTATCCTTCCGCTGAACGAATATGGTTGTGTATACGCGTTTTGGCTTCGCTAAGGGGGTCTGCGATCGACTTACAGAAGATGCCGATTTTGGCAAAAAAAATCGTCTCTTAAGTTGAAGCTCATTTTGATCTTGGCGGGTATGTAAACAAGCAAAATTATCGCATTTGGGACATAGAAAACCCGCACGCATACATTGAAAAGCCAACGCACCCAAAACGAGTCACTGCTTGGTGCGGATTTTGTTCCAGAGGCATAATTGGGCCATTTTTCTTCGAAAATGAGCAGGGAGTGGCCGTTACGGTCAATGGCGATCGTTATAGGGCCATGTTGAACGAATTTTTGTTCACAAAAATTGAAGAGGAGGATATTGGCAACATTTGGTTTCAACACGACGGCGCTACGTGTCACACAGCCGAAGCTACACTTGATGTTTTGCGCTCTGCTTTTGAAGATCGCATTATCAGCCACAGAGCTGATGTCGGGGTGCCATTAAAAATAAGTGTTAGGCCGACAAGGCAGAGACATTTCACGCTTTAAAGGACAATATTCGCGAAGCCAGCTGCACACAATCGATAAATTGCGTAAAAATTGAATCGATCGTGTAGGCTACTGCATGGCCAGCTGTGGCAGTCATTTAAATGAAATTATTTTCCATTATTAACCGGAAGGATCGTACTTTCAAATAAAAAAAAAGAAATTTGAGAAAATATTCAGTAGTTTTTTAAAAGCATTTTCAAAAAAAAAAGTTGTTTGGCAGATCCCTGACTAGATATGTGAATCAAGTAATGAAGTCAGAGCAGTAGTGTGATTGGGCTGGCATAGTCTTGCCCGAAGAGGGCAAAAAATTTTATTTTAAGGCAACTATTCTTTTCATGAGATATTTTCTCTGTAATTTGAAAATCTTTTCAAGGTAATATCCTTATGTGAATAATATAACTTTCATAAAACCACTATAAAGCATAGGTAAATACATGAAATGGAAATAAAAATTTCAAAGTTTCTATAAAAAATCATCAATTTAAATACAATATTCATGAATTTCATAAACTTTTTGCATTCGAATAACAAATAAAATCTCTTTGTAATGTAAATTGAGATTTTTGAAAATGTTTTTCTTTTTTTCCTTTTTTTTTTGAGTAATTAAAGAAGTACGTTTGCATCTCTTGGTTGTAATAACTTTATATTGCAATAGAGTTTCTTAAAATTTGCAATTGCTTTACATCAGGAATATGAAATAATCATCAGCATGTATGAAATACGAATAACAAATTGATAATGGAATTGAAAAATATTTTTAAAAAGATTTTCTTAGTAAAATAAACAATCAAAATGATTTACTTGTAATATTAAAGCAACCAATGTACCATCATTCCGAGTTGACTTTAAACTTTTGTATAAAATTAGCAGACTCAACATAAGTGGTGTTAGAAGCTAGGTCGTAATCTTAACTGAAGATTTGTAATGAGCAATTATGTTATATAATCATGGGAGAACCTATAGGCTTGGTTACCCGAAAAATATTGTTTTTTTCGATTATGAGCACAGTAACATGTATTCTGATATTCTCTAAAACACTCTCACGTTTTGTTATTCATGATAACAAGAGACAACTTGATCCATAGATTTATTGAGTTATTCGCATTTGCCTCAGCTGCCAGTCTAGGCTTAAATTTTTAAATTTATTGATTACTATACAATTGCAAATTAAATCCCAACT
The DNA here is from genome assembly GCA_014635995.1 of Sarcophaga peregrina. Classification (NCBI taxonomy): domain Eukaryota; kingdom Metazoa; phylum Arthropoda; class Insecta; order Diptera; family Sarcophagidae; genus Sarcophaga; species Sarcophaga peregrina. The sequence goes on along the minus strand of CM025789.1, from coordinate 25,347,142 downwards.
ATGCAAGAGAAGTATTTGCAGCATTATGTTCGCGGAACATATCTACTTTGTAATGATAAGCGAAGCCACAAACCTTACACTGTCATATTACCCTTTATACTTATCTAGGCTAACAAGATGGATGATGATATTGATAATCATGTCGTCTTTTTGGGAAGCTGAACCTAATTCTTGCGTTTTCTTAAGGTCAGTAGTATTCAACAATTTCAAAAAGATAACAGAAGATAACTTGATCCATATATTTGTTGAGTTATTCGCATAAGTCTGATCTAACTCAGCTGCCAGTCTAGGCTTAAATTATTAATTTTATTGATTACAATGCAATATCAAATTAGAGCCTAATTATCCAAGAGAAGTGTTTGCAGCATTATGTTCGCGGAACATATCTAATTTCTGATGAAAAGCGAAGCCACAAACCTTACACTGTCAGACTAGGCTTATACTTGTTTAGGCTTACATAATGGCTGATAATATTGACAATCATGGCAGTTTTTTGAGCATCTCAGCAATGAATCGTTTTTCCGCTACTCATAAGTACTCATACAGTTTTGAGTATGAGTGAATCAACAGAATTGAAATTCAAGTACTCTGATTCATTCGTATTCGCTACAAAATTCATTTATAAAGTATAAGTAGCATTGAGTACGAGTACAACGTTGACATCAAACTCACAACATTCGAAATATGTTTGATTCATACGCCTATTCATTCTGATTTAAAAATTTAGAAAAATCCTAATTATACTTATAAGTAATTCGAGTGGCTCGAATCATTCATCAAATTTTACAGCCTTTGTTGTTGTTGAATATACAAACAAAGAAGAAAGGAAAGACAAAGACAACAAGCAAAGCATACACACAATCTTCTTACGAATATTGCAGTGCTCGTATGCGAATCATACTTATTTTATGCTTCGTCTAAATGTTAAGTAGAGACGAGTCGAAGTCAATAACAACATACGTATTGTTAAGTATGAAAACGATGAGTACTTCCAAATTTGAGTATGAGTAGTATGAATATCATATTAAAATGAGTATGAATGCGTATAAGTATCAGAAATTATAACTATGACTCGAAAATACTTATCGTTGCTGATCTCTGATCTATACCTAATTCTTACATTTTCTTAATATGACTGCAGTCTACTAGTTATAGGGGCATTTAAGTTGACACTTAATTGCCTATCTTTTAGGAGATAGTTCGATACGATATATTTTACTGATTATGCTGATTGAGTTGCTGGCACTTTTCTCATAAGAGATGTAAGAAAAAAGCCTGTTTTATTTCAGATAACTTGGCTATTAAGATGAACTCTACACTAGGCCACACCAGCTGATATTAAAATTGCAAAATTTTCTTCTTTCCTGATAATCATTCACTAATTTTCTTTTGTAAATTTCTTAATTGTGAAAATATTTTTTAAATCTTTAAAAATCTATTCCAAAATACCAGCCACTAAATGTACTTTCGCTAATTGGAATTTCGCTTTCGGCTACAAAAGGCTCTGGTACAAAATAATAATTTTCTTAAGAACACATTAAAAGTTGTGTGGCCATGTTGTTGCTGAAGCCACTCGTAAAAGAACGTTATTGTTCAGTAGAAATATTTAAATTTTCATTGGTTCATTGGAAAAGCCAACGTAATAATTTTGCCAGTAAATATTTGACAAACTCTATGAGAAAGGAAAATTTGCACAGTCAATATAAACAACAATAACAACAACAATAATAATAATCAAGTTCAAGGGATATAACAAACAACACAAGCCAAAAACACAAGGAAAAAAGTCAAGGTCAATGCGTCCGTCTGTAATTGAGAATGTTTGCTTACTAGCTACTAGGGGCTGTAGGTTTAAAATTGTCTCCTGTATTCCTGTTAGGCTATTGGCTTCTGTAAATACACTTGAACTTGAAAAAGCACAGAACATAAACGAACATGAGAACGTTATTTTGGAATTCCTTTTTGCTATTTAACAGCTCCTGCCAGACATGATATTCCATTTGTAATGGTTTCGAAGGGTAAAAACAAGTGAATGAAATGAAAATAAAAAAGAAAATCAAATAAAAAGTCCTTAATGTGTAGGTTCTATTTACGTTTTGTCTCAAAATGTTGTTGTAGGGCATTTTTTGTAAAAAATACTTCTAATTTTTTGTTTTTTTAACAATTCTACGACCTTTATAGCCTGGTTTTTTTTTAATATCTTTTTGGTCTCCGCAACATGTCTTATTATTTGCCAAGGCTTGTGTCATTCATACGAATGTGAATTCTTTTTCAATTTCGTTATTCGTTTCTGTCCCCCAGGTTTCGGTTTTTTTTTTTGGCATGTTTTTTGGTGCCAATAAACTTGACTGCAGTGCAAATAGAATGTGTGCTGAAATGTTAAGTGCTGATATTTATTCACGCACTAATGCCATTGCGATTTATTTCTGAAGTACATTTTTTAATATCTTTTCGTTTAAAAAGTCAAAAGTTTTCTGCTATTACATGAACAGACACTTTCCAGTTCAAGTGTGTTTTTCGAATGGATACGAGGGCGGTGTTAAAATTAGCCAAACTGACGCATAGAAAATCGCAGATTTTTTTAAGGACAATAACTTTATCAGTGGAAAAGCTTACAAAGAACTAAGGCCATAGTGAAGAAGTATCATTTAAAGAGACGTTTTCTGATCTTTACGAACCTGCAGAAGCTCCTTAATTTTATTCTCTACATTCGTATGAGCTTGCGGTATAAACTCGATTCCCTTTCAGCCGACAAATATAAATTTTGTGTCAACTTGGATTTCATGAATCTTTTCCTGATCTATGAATGGTTGTCTTAGCAAATCTAAGGACATACTGTTAACCTTCAATCAGTGTAGTATGGAGTTTTTCTATAATCGTTCATATGATATGAAGTTGGCTTATTTCCCTGAAATTGGTGCATATAATGGGTGATTTTTTAAGAGCTATAGGAAAATTTTTCAAGAAAAACAAAAAACACATAAAATTCAGAAAAATGCATGAAATCTTTATTTGAATCGATAGTACGGTCCATATAATTTAATGTTTGAAGATTATTTCATCCAAATGTTGACCGCGACTGGGCTTCAAATGGTCCAACTGGTTAATACAATTTTGTCATATTCTCTCCAACATTTCGGCCTGTATCCTACGAACAAGTGCTTCAATGTTGTCTTCCAATACGTCAATTGAAGCGGGCTTGTCTGTATAAACACATGAGCTTTAAGATAGTCCCACAAAAAATAGTCTGAAGGCGTTAAATCTTACGATCTAGGCGGCCAATTGACCGGGCCGAACGTGAAATAAAATGTTCAACGAACTCGCCTCTCAATAAGTCAATTGTTACTTGTGCTGTGTGGCATGTGGCACCGTCTTGTTGAAACCACAAGTCATGCAAATCAAGCATTTGCATATTGGGCAAAAAAAGTTGGATATCATCTCACGGTAGCGCTCATCATTCACAGTTACGTTACGATTCGGAGCATCTGTGCAGAAGTACAGTCCAATGATACCACCAGCTGGATGCATTGGTAGCTTTTGCAATGCGTCTGGCTGATCTTCACTCCAAAATCGACAATTCTGCTTATTTACGTATCCATTGAGCCAAGAATGAGCTTCGTCGCTAAACACAATATTTCGATAAAGAAGTGGATCTTCGGCCAACTTTTCAAGAGCCCATTCACCAAAAATTCTGCGTTGCGGCAGGTCGTTCGGCTTCAATTCTTGCACCAGACGTATTTTGAAAGGCTTCACACTTAAATCCTTCCGAAAAAATTTTCCACGTTGTTGAGTAACAGAGGCCCAATTGCTGCGAACGGCGACGAATCGATAATTGACGGTCATCATTAACACTGGCCGATACAGCAGCGATATTTTCTTCGCACTCTACGTAAGCGTGTTGGTGGTTTAATGTCCTACAATGTAAATTTGGTGCGAAATTTAGTTACAATAGCCCGAATAGCTGCATCAGTGGATCGATTAAACTGACCATAAAATGGAAGAAGAGTGCAATGAACTTTCTTAACAGAGCACGATAAATAAATTGAATGATTTCCAAGCGTTGTTGTTTGTAAGACGTTTCATGGCTAATTTATAGACCAAACTGAAGATGTTTGACAGTGAAACAAAACACGAAACGTGCGTGAGCGTTGCCAGAAAGATAATAGCTAAAAAATCACCTTTTAGTTTCCAGGTTCCAAATGGCAGACACATTTTCTGTCAACTGTATTCTGCAGATAAGCTATTGCCGACTAGCACATTCCGTTCCGTATTAGAAAAACCATTAAGTTCTACATTTTTTTTTTGTTATTTATACTCGGTATTGCAATGTTGCTGAGTATCTATATCTTCATCATCGTTTAAAGTCAACACAACAGATTTCTCACTTCAATTCGTCATACATAAGCTTAGTAATCCTTGTACATCTGTAACCCGATTATCGTTTTTGTTCCTGCAGGAATATACTCTCAATATGAAATCTTTTTTTGATGCCTATTCTTGGCATCTATCTTATCAGTCAGGATTATTGACCTAGTTTCTCACGCTACATATGTTGTGTGTGTTAAGTTTAAAGTCGACCCCGAACGATAGATTTTTTGAGAAACTTTTCATGGCATTTTATTTACTTCCAGAGTTTTTGTCAGAAATCTGCTGAGAAGAAATCGCCGAAGAAATACTTTTTTTTTGTTATTTTATTTTGATGTCTGGCCTGGCACTCGAACCTTGGTTTTAAGTCTAATAAGCTATCACACTACCTACTGGACCACTGCGACTTCATGATAATATATTCCTCAGAGAAAATCATTTCTACGCCTCCATTCTATAACGTTCTAAGTGTACTTAGAACAGTTTTAATGGTCTTGCATTTAATCTTAAATCATTATCAGTCATTAAATCAGTCTTAAATTCTACGTTAAGATGCCCTGATCCATTCCGAAATTATAGGGAAATATCTATTTAGAATACACATATTTGTAGTCGTATGTAGGGTGAAAACTTTGTAAGCTCGCTCGTGGAATGATCTTCCTGCGATGATTTTTTCCGTCAATTACGATATTGGTGAGTTTAAATCAAATGTCCGCAAACATTACTCCCTCTTTCCACCTTGCACTGCATGAGTAGGGGCCATCCCCTGAGTGTTGGTTTTTATAAAAAAAAGCTCATAACTCAAAACACACTTTTTTGAATTAGAAAGTTATAAAACGGAAGCGCCGATTTTTAATAACAGAAATAAAATTTTTTTTAAAACAATACTGCAGACCATATGGCGATCTAAAAGTCGACTCTGAACGATAGATTTTTGAGAAACTTTTCATGGCAATATTTTTTTAATCTCAAAGTTATAAAATATTTTGTCATGTTTCGTTTTGTTCGAGGTGTCTGTCCCGCGGTTTGAACCAGAGAACGGCGTGTCTGAAAAGTATCAGACTATCGAAGACTTCACAGTAAGTGCATAGAGTAAGAAACAGATTGAGTTGCGAAATTTGTCGTCATTTTCTTTGCCTTGGTTGGTTAATTTGGGAACCGCACTCGTATGTAATTTAAAGCCTTCAATGTCATGTCAAATTAATTGATTTCTTCTTAATGTCACTTCACCTCTTTACTAGAGTTTCAAAATTATTAAAATTTTATTTGTTTATGCGAATATTAAATGAAATTAATTCTTGCAAATACGTCTACACTTGCTTATAAATTTTTAAAGAGTTTCAAATAGATTTTCTAAATAATAAATAGATTAAAATGAGAATGAGAGAGCAAAACTTAATTGAGTTTTAAAAGTTTACAAATGTAATTAAAATGACAAAAGCTACGATAATACGAGTAATGCAACATAAAATGAACAATTCATAACTAAATCCTTTTAAACAATACAAAAAAACAAAAACAAAAATAATTTAAAATATGAATTATATTTGGTTTTTTGGATTATTAAAATATGTTGACTTTTAAATGACCTTTAAGTTAAGTTTTTTACTTAAAATTAAACTTTTATTATGTAATTTGCTTGAATATGATTTGAATCCTTGTGGTATTTTCTTTATCTGTTGTGTTATATAATACAGTTAATTTAAAATAACAATAATAATAATGCAACAACAACAATAACAACAACAACAACAACAATATCAATAGTTATTGTTATTCATAATACAATACAGTATTCCCTCGATTTACGTCGTCTCGATTTACATTGTATCAATCAACGTCGTCAAAAATTTTGTTTCCTTCAACTTCTATTTGCATTCGATCAACGTCGTCAGAAATTTTGTTTCCTTCAACTTCTATTTGCATTGTCATTCGATTTACATCGCCTCTGTTGTTTATAAACAAAATTAGGGGAATTCCCTCTTTAAAAAGAATTCAATACTTAGAAACAAAACTTAATTATTTTAGTTTTTTTTTGTTGTAAAAATGCATCTGATAGTATGAGTTATTTGAAGTTCGATTTCCGTCGCCTTTGTCCGGAACATATTACAACGTAAATCGAGGGAATACTGTACAATACAACACCCAATATTATCTTCAGTATTCAATATTCAATTCAGTTCAATACTATCTGTTGTAAGAGCAATAATAACAACAACAACAATTAGAATTATTATTATTATTATTGTAACAGATGAACTTGTATTTTGATTTTGTGCTCGTGTTCGTGTTCATGTTCAATTATCATTCTACCCTATGCCACCATAGGCGTTAAGAGTTCAATGTATTTGAAGCTAATTTGTATGGCACACTTAAACAGGAGAAATGGAAATACGAAGGTCATCACCATACATATCTGTAAAGATACTTGGATTACAATGTGTTTTGTTTGACTACGATAAGTTCATCATTTTGATTGAACTCTTCTATGTGTGTATGGTATACAGTAAGACCCCGCTTAACGCGGGGGATACGTTCCAATAAATTCCAGCGCTAAACGAAACAGCGTTAAACGAGGCAACTAATAAATCAACTGTAATGCAGGAAAGATTTGTTCGTACTGTGATTGCAACTCCGGTTGCAATCTTTTTTCACAGACTAACACAGACTAACAAAAGAGCGTTGAGAAAGATACATAGTATACACCGTCGCTATATAGTGCACCGCTTTTGATTAGTGCATGGTCGTTTCATTTGCAGCGTGTAACAGCGTGTAACAGCGCTAAGCGTGGTGTTACTTACTATACGGGGCCACCAGTGCCGAACTATTTAGAGTTCAACAGGTAGCAGACTGGGCTGCGAGCTCGACCGGAAATTTACTTCTGGTACCACGGGTGTCGAGAGCCCCAGAGATTCGTCTCTGCCCGACAATGCTGCGGCCCCCTTGTGGAACCAATGTGGTGGCTGTGGTTTAAACCTAAATCGCGGAAAGAGAGCAACCTCGATGTGGCGTTGCATTCTCAACCATTGTGAAAAGTGGAGTTTAGATAGTCTCCCATCCCTAACCAAGAGGGGAAGCCTTGTCCTAATACAAGGCTTCGAATTGGTACTCACGTATGGTGATGTGATCAATGATATGCTCATGCATGGCATACGTTTGCATCATTGTGCGTGAGGGCACTGGTAGACGCATTGTATCCAATGCTTAGAGCACCGTGGTGTAAGCCATCGCGGCGATTCTAACGTAAAACCCTGAATTAATGTGCTACTTACGTTAGGTTAGCTAAAAAAAAGGGAGCCGCTTCAGAAAGCATACATAGCTTAGCATAATCCCGTTGTAATAGAAATTGTAGTTATTTCATCATTCAATTATAAGTTGTAGTTACCATTTCTCAACAATTCCGGTAGGTTTTTGAAGACCTTTAGCTAGGCCCATTATTTTAATAAATGCTGGGGTGTTATGGTTGTCAACATATCTTAGGTTCCCAAGTACCGGATAATAACTGTGTTCTTTTCTTTTTCAACATCATTGCAGCTTTTGTAGAAGTCGAATGTGTGCAAGTAGAGTATAGTGCCCTATTATACCTGCAATGGGATTCATAAGATGCACTCTTTGATGCGGAGGCTAGTGACCCGTTTGTTTGACCTTCCTATAGGGTTTCTAAGATGGGCGTTTTATTGCAAGTTTTGTTCTGCATATCAACGCCTCCATTCTATAACGTTCTAAGTGTACTTGTTGCATTTTTAAATTCTACGTTCTCTAACTGAAATACTGTAAAAATTTAGTTAAGGTGCGCCGATCCGTTCCGAAGTTATCGGGAAAAATCTACTTAGAATACACATAGAGTCTTATAGCGCGTGAAAACTTTGAGAGTTCATAATTCAAAACAAACTTTTTCGATTTAGAATGTTATAGAACGGAGGCGTCGATATATCCATAGCCGCCTAAATTTGTTTATTCTCATGGCAAGTGGGTTCAAATAGCCATTTTTTTCCGTGAAAATCGGGAAAGTCTGTGCAAAATCATGAGGTTACGTCTCTGCAGAGGAATTCTAATTTCTCATATGAATTCTTATATGTTTGCTGTTGTACGAAATAAGTGTGTCAGGTTTCTTATGGTAAATTTTTCCGTATCTAGTAAGCCATATAATAGCTTTCCTTCTTTATGTTGTCCTAATTCTTGAATAATTTTAGATGTGGTGTATAGATTTCCGGCGGATCTAAAGGCTATTATACTGTTGCCTACTATACATACAGATCCATTTGATATATTCTAATATCTTATATCCATTATATGGGACTGTTGTGTGACCTAGATCTGTTAGTGAATACATTGAAACCTAAATTAACCTTTAAAGACACTCCAAAACACTTTAAAACAATTCGTAAATTGTTGGCCTGCTGGGCCATCTAGTTTCGACGAATTTAATCGAAATTTGGTCAACCTTGTAGAGTCAAAGATTCGGTCTCGATGGATATGGATTCAGAATGCAGCGAAAAATTGGGTGGTTGCGCCCTCTCTGACCCCTAATACATAATTGGCCATTACAATCCTACAATCAGGATTACGATCTAGCTTCTTACACCACATATGGTGTGTGTATTAATTTTATGCACGAGTGGGGGAACGACAGATTTTTGAGTAGCTCTACACGGATATTTTATTTACCCTCAGAGTTTTTGCTAGAAATCTGCTGAGAGAAAGTCGCAAAATACTTAAAAATAATTCGTAAATTGTTGCCCCGCTAGGGCATCTAGTTTCGACGAATTTAATCGAAATTTGGTCAACTTCGTAGAGTCAGATATTCGGTCTCTATAGATAAGTCTTATTGCCATATTCAGAATGCACCGCAAACATGGATAGTTGCGCCCTATCTGGCCACTAACACATAATTGGTCATTACAATACTACAGTCGGGACTACGACCTAGCTTCTCACACCACCGAAGTTGTGTGTAGTTATGCACGAGTGAGGGTACCAACATGGTAAAGTCGCCTCCGAACAATAGATTTTTGAGCAGCCTTCCATGGCTATTTTATTAATTGTGAAAGTTTTGTGCCAGAAATCTGCTGAGAGGCGGCCGTAAAATAAATATTTTTTCATATTTCGTTTTGTTGGAGATATCTGACCTATGGTTTGAACCGTGGGCTCATGTCTAATAAGCCAACTCAGTACCCACTAGACTACAGCATCTTCATCGGAGTATTAGTATGTTCTTGAACCCTTTGGTGTGTGACGTAAAAATTGTATCACCACTAAACCAACAGTTTGAGAGCCTCGCGGTAGCTGTAGACCATCTTAAAGGCCATCATCTTAGAATGTATACCCGATTATATTGAATTCCAAATAATTTCTTGTTAATTTTGTATTGTTGAAATTTTGTTAGCAATTGAAACCACTGTCCTCCTTTAACAACCTTAGATTATCATAACATTCTGTTAGGAGGTTAAGAGGCTTTCTCATAGGAAAACATGTTGACTTAATATGATTAAAATTGAAACAGAGTTCATCAATATTATAAATTTTGGTTTGGCAGATTGTAATTATAGAAACTCTTTAGGGTGAAATTATGAAATTTTAATTTAGAAAAGAAAGAAGATTTGACCCACTACTGTGCTATGTGGCATTAGGAAAATTTTATGCTGATTTGATGAGATTTTGCGGTTTTAATTTTCTGGTTGTAAAATTATCATAAAATTTTACGATGCTGTTGTGGAAAATTTGAAATTAATTTCTTTTGCTTGGCTTAACTTGATTATTTTTTTTTTTAATAAAAATTCGAATATTAATCTCGTATGTATTGTGAAGGAAAGTTATAAAATTTGATTAAAAATATTAAAACTATTGTGCAATAAATTTGATGCTTAGGAAAATTAAAATTATTTGTTTACAATCCCGTATGTACAGTCAAAGAAAAAAGTCAAAATACAACGCTGTATGTAGACTTTTTTCTGGTGATTTTTATCAAATTGAAAAAGGGCTTATAGCCTTGCTTAAGGCAGTTACAATGATGAATATTTGAAGACAAAAACGAATATAAAAAATCTAACCTAGAAATTGTTAGAAAAAAAGTAAAAATATAACATACACTGCTGTATATAGACTTTTGTCTTTAACTGTATGTGTTTTCCAAGTAAGCATTTCATAGCTATAAATCAGTTAAATGAGATAGTTTTAGGTAGGTTCGGGTAGGATGCTGCCAAGCAACTAATTAAAGCTGCTTTGGCCTTATAACGTCCGTTGTAATACCGACAGAATATATTCCATCATTCAATTATAACCAAGCTATGAATTCCTATATCATTCGCATAGTTTTATGAAGACACGTTCTGCTAATCCATTCTAAGTGTCCAAAAAACCATCGCCTTAGGTTCTTCTTCTTCCATTTAAATCACGAATTTTTTTTCGAGGTATTGCAAGACTCCTGGAGTGGTCTGTATCCATGAGGTTAAATTTAGATTTTGTAAATTGTCTACCCTATTCTTCTTGTGAATGGGCAAAAATGAAAGTCTTGCCAATATATACGAGTGTATCTCGACTGACTTTTCAGACAAGGCGATCCCTTATCATGCGACCTCTTCAACTTCGTCATGGAGAGTGTTCTGCGAAATGCGGGAGTGCATCGCAATGGGACTATTTTTCAAAAAAGTGTCCAGTTGCTTGCGTACGCTGACGACATCGACATTATAGGGTGTACCAAACAAGAGAACGGGAGTCTAAGAAGATGGGTCTGGCAGTAAATGAGGGCAAAACGAAGTATATGTTATCGACAAGTAGAGCCGTGCGGCGTATTGATTCTCAAATTACGGCCGATAACTATACTTTTGATACAGTCAAGGAATTCATCTACCTTGGCTTCGCCGTTACTACCGAAAATGATGTCAGTCTGGAGATCAAGCGCAGGATTACTCTTGCCAACAGGTGCTATTATGGTCTCAATAGTCAATTGAGTAGCAGAGACCTCTCTCGCAAAACGAAACTAATACTCTACAAGACGCTAATCCTACCCGTGCTTCTCTATGGCGCAGAAGCATGGACACTATTAAGAACTGATGCAGCTGCCTTGAGAGTATTCGAGAGAAAAGTCCTACGTAAGATCTTCGGTCCAGTGCGAGTTGGCGTTAATTTTCGCATCCGATTTAACAGTGAGCTGTATGAGCTCCTCAACGACATGGACGTTGTACAGCGTATTAATATCCAGCGGCTGCGCCGGCTCGGTCATGTCGTTCGAATGGAGGAGGATGCTCCGGCGAGACGAGTGTTTGATGCGGGGATCTGCGGAAGTCGGCGAAGAGGACGACCTTGTATCCGTTGGAAGGACCAAATCCAAGAAGCCCTGTCATCGATTGGTGTGACCAATTGGCGTAGGCGCGCAAGAAGCAGAGGCGCCTGGAAGGATGTGTTGCGGCAGGCCGAAATCCGTTAATCGGGTTGTTATGGCCAATTAAGTAAGTAAGTAAGTAAGTATCTCGACTGAAACTCGCTGTATTCTAGTGAGACGTGAGGCCACGGTTCAGACCGCAGCTCAGACATCTCCAGCGAAACGAAGTATGAGAAAAATATTTCTTCGGGTTTTAAGCAGATATCTGGCAAAAACTCTGATAGTAAATAAAATTGCCATGAAAAATTTCTCAATTATCTGTTGTTCGGAGTCAACTTTAAACTGTAGGTGCCGCCATTGATGTGTAAAATTAACACAAACAAAATATGTACCAGTATGTAGATACTTTTAAATATACCTTTGGCTACATATGTTATGTCACTCCATTCTAGATGTCCATTCTTCTTCTCAAGTTTCAAAATGGCCGAAAATGTTAAAGAAGGTATTCTGTGATTGACCTTTTCACTTAAGGACTTAGGGGACAGTGCCTGGTTATATAATATGAGGTTTATAGGGTGGATTCTGGTCAGGAAGACAGAGAGCAAAGAGAGTCTCCAGTCTTAGTTCGGAGCTCCTACCACAGATGAAGCTTTAAATATCAGAACCCCTAGTAGTAGTGGCTCATGAAGACCATGAAGCTACAGTGGCCAAAAATAGGGAGCCTACACCTTTGCTTATCAGGTCTAGAGCCACAAAGCTCTTTTTCCCTTTATAAGGAAGATGTGCTTCTGCTCTACAAATTGTTCTTTTATTTCAAGGCACAATGTCCTGTCAAAAATATTTGAAGGTCCTAATAGATTCCCTTTCTAGTTTTATTATCTTATCGTTCTAGAACGGTTGAGTCTGGCTTAAAAAGTCCAGAGTTTGTGAAACTTTACTTCTTTCGTTAAGAAGAATTGTATTTTCGTCTTATGAGATTATCGGTCATTTTTGCACAATCCAGCACCAGCAACTCACTCTTTAGCGTTTCTTTTTTTGCCAGCCTATTTTTAAGGCCTCATTATATCTTACAACAGTTTTCCTCTCTAGAAGCCTAACATGAGAGTCTGCAATGCAAACTGCAACCAACTTCATGGTAATTTAACGCCTAGTCAATCAGTAGTAGGGAGGTGAAATGAACATTTACGCCTCTATCCTTCATGAATTCAACATTTTTTGGTTTTTATTAAAAAAAAAAAAGAAACTCAAACCACCAAGAACCTTTATAAAAAGTTTTATTATTAAGTTTTAAAACCAACGAATAAATCAACAGTAAATTCCATCAGATTCGTGCTTGTAATTGATGTGTGTGGCCAAAATTTTTATTCCTGGCCAAATGTCAACTTCATGATGAAATATTGCGAAAGAAAAATAACGCTTAACTTCTTACATTAAAACACGTTAACTTTTCAATTTCAAACTTATTTTGAAGTTTTTTTCTTTCTTCTCTTCAAACTTATTTATCTTGTTGTTGCTACTCCCTTTCGTGGCAAAATGGAAAGACACACCACAATTATCCATCAAGTTGTGTGTGTAGTGCGTCTTTGGTGGAACGAAAACGTATTTATTTAGAGCTTAAGAGCAGTAAAACTAAGCGTGAGTAAAAATGTTGAGAAGTTTGCAGGAAACATTGTTGCATGACCTCTTCAATGTGGGGATACGTAGAGGGAATGAGCAGCGGTGTAGCAACTTGATAAGTAAACTGAAAAGTTTTCGGAAAATTGGAAAATTCTAAAAAGAAACTACAAAAAATAAAAGAGAGCAAAAAGAAAAAACCACGAAGTAAACTTCAGTTACAGTTACACGATGCAGTTTTTCAAAGTTGAGCTGTTTTTAACACATTTTTGACGCCACAATTTTCGTAATTAGTTGCCTCGCAAATTTCCAATTAAACGCTTAATTAACAGGCAACTATTATGCCAGTGATGACTGATGATTTTTAGTAAAAAAAAAAGAAATTTGAGAAAATAAATCCAAAAAATTTTATAAAATTTGTTGACAGCTTAGAACATCATTAACCAATTGGCCTTTTAGACTACAACCAAATTCCATTTACATTTAACTACGAAGACCAAAAACAAATCATCTCCAGTCTTAAGTTGCAAATGTCCCCCTTAGTCCTTGTTATATACTCGTATACTCGTGTATGTTAAGTGGTCTTTCAAAATTTAAGTATCACTTCTCCGTTTGCCAACAAATAAGACGATTTATAAACCAAAAGATGTCAATAACTTTTCCTATTTCTTCGAAAATATCCTTTAACTTACACTCTCGCATATATTTATACAATATGCCGCAAGTAAGTATGCACTTCTATGGTTAGATGGCAGTACTTGACAAGACAGTGAGTGTGGCTGAGCGAGAGAGAGAGATAGAAGGAAAGTCAAAGCATCATTCAGTTTCTAAAGTGCCTTTTAATGTTTCTAGATGTTGCAACTCCAAATTGCTGTCAATATGTCTGTCTGTCTGTCTTTCAGTTTGTTTCTTGTAATTGCTGTTATTATTGTGGATCAATTATAATTTGTAGGAGTATTAAAATAGATGCTTAACAATTTCCATTACAATTAAAAGGTATTACAGAAGTTGGTGTTAATAAAATTTCTTAAAGTAGTGTTAACGTCAATAATTAATTCCATTACATATTTCTACGTTTTTATCCTTTTAAAAACGTTAAAAATATGAGTTCGTAGATTGCAAATAAAATAAAAATAAATTTATGTTTAGTTTTAAATCAATCGTTTATTGTTTACACTATTCCGTGTGCCACCTTTCACGATTTGTCTTAAACAACAACAATTTGCTTTAATTGTTATTATTCTTTGCACTTCTTCCGCATACACAATAACAATTGTTCAATAGATCTTTATAACGGAGATGTTCTAACCACAATTTTTCTCTTTACACGCAACGTGTCTTTACACAAGACTAACTGAATTCTTTCTGAACTCTACATGTCTTCACATACGACTAACTGAATTCCTTCTGATTTGCCGTTGCCTGCTCTGTCGTGCCTTTTATATCGCAGGCGAAATTTCCATAAATGTAAACAAGTTGCTTGCAGTGTTGTTGTTGTTGCTTGTTTATCCGTTTATTTTATACTGCACTTTGTTGTTTACATTCAACTTACTCGCTTCTGCCGCGATTAATTCGACTGTACTTAGCTTTTTCTCTTCATTTTGCATACTTTATCCTCTCGCTTTCAAACGTTTTCATTCTGCAGGTGTCCGTGAGATTTGTTGATTCAGGGATGGGATAGGGACTTTATGTACAGAAGAACTAGAAATCAATCATGGTACCGAAATGGGAAAGTAATGTTATGGACATGTGATCAATTTAATAACATAACGTATACGGCCGTATAGGTCGCCGAGGTCTAGTAGGTAGTGTGCTGGCTTATTAGACTTAAAGCCAGGGTTCGAGCCCCCGGCCAGACATCAAAATTAAAATACAAAAAATATTTTTGCGGCGATTTCCTCTCAGCAGATTTCAGGCAAACACTCTGAGAGTAAATAAAATTGCCATGAAAAGTTTCTCAAAAAAGCTGTCGTTCGGAGTCGACTTTAAACTATAGGTCCCGCCACTTATGTATAAAATTAACACACCAACATAAGTAGTGTGAGAAACTAGTTTAATAATCCTGACTGAAGGGTTGTAATAACCAATTATGTATGTATGTATACGGACTTAAATATCTTCCCTGACATGAAAAATGAACTATCGAAAAATAAAATAGTGATTACGAGTTACTTCAAGTACTGCAATGTGCGCATTGTATGCGTGCTAAGTTATCAAAGAGTGATCGGAAATCAAAACATAAACTGGCTTATAATGCATTGGGAACTATGCTATAAAAGTAGAAATGTTGTATCCACTATTGTGCGGAACAACGATGCAGCAGGCAGAATTGCAAAGATACTCTGGTGCGTTACCGTTCGGAGGAAAACCGTCTTATATTTACACCTTAGGTTCAAGGTGCGCAAGATAACAATGAATGCAGGATATTTGAGGAAGATATCTAAACGATAGAACACATTTTATGTTATTGAGCAGCATACGTAAGTACTAGTTGCCAATTGTAGAAACGGATCATAGGGTAGGGTTAGGAGGGGTGTATAGTGCACAAACCTTTTTCTTTTAAACCATATACATATATGTGTAAATAACAATTTAAAGAAGAGTCTTTATCTGACATAACTCATCATATGTTGAAGAGGAGGTACCAAATTTTGTACAAGATTCATAGATTCTATACAATGTATAATTGATAGCGCAAAATAGTGAGCGCACAACAAACTACATACTCCTCATCATGTATCTTATTGTTAGTCTTATCCTGTTGAACCTACCTATCCGATCCTATCTGGTTATAACCTGTTCTGCTTTTTAGTTTTATCATCTTAAATAGATTCTGGCCGACTTAGATAGATTTAAATCGGCCATCAATACATTGTTTTATGGCCCTATTTCCTCTCTTATTCGCTATGTCTCTTTTGTTGCTTCAATAGACTTTTTTATTCCCCATATCTATTGCATTGCCTTTCGGCAGGATAAGACCGGTTGCAGATTCCATTTCAATTCCATGTTTGCATAAATCCACGCAAAGTTATCCTGGAGACCGTCTGTACTCGAAGCATCATATCGCTTCAATAACATGGTAAGGTTATAGTCAAATTCACACATTCTTCAAGACCCAGTGTTGATTTTTGACTCACCGGCATGATGCTGGCGCTGGTATTCTGTCATTTGTATCTATGGGTAATGTAAATATTGAGGAGGCGGATGCTCTTGATGTTCTCGGCTTGAGAATTAGTTGTGATGCTCGTTGGAACGATCACATTTTTCGAATGTCGAAGGAAGCATTCAAGTGCCTGGGTTTTTTGAAACGATGCAGAAAATACTTCACTCCATCTGACCTTCTTACTATTTACAGGACCTTTATTCGACCCCGGATGAAGTACAACTCTCATGTATGGGCCGGTGCTTCGTAGACTTTGAAGCTTCTCGACCGCTTACAGGAGAGGGCGAAGGTGCTTTTTAATGACAGTAAGGTATCCAACTCTATTGATTCATTGGAGCATCGTCGCAATGTGGCGAGTGTTTCATTGTTTTATCGGTACTATAATGGGTGGTATTCTCGAGAGATAAAGGGCTTGGTTCCCGATAAGCACATATTTTTACGGAGTACTCAAAAGCTTCTCGCAGAGCACATCCTTTTGTGGTTGATTGTCCAGTGAACCACACAATGCATTACAGGGAGAATTCATTTTTTGCCCGCATTGCTTGCTTGCAGAATGATCTTCCTGCGAAGGTTTCTCCCGTCAATTACGATACTGGTAAGTTTAAATCAAATGTCCACAAACACTACTCCCTCTTTCCACCTTCCTATAACCTATTTTTCTAAACCTGCACAATGCACTGCATGAGTAGGGACCATCCCCTGAGTTTTTATATAAAAAAAAAATTTATATTTCAAAACGCCTTCCTTCCAGAGTTCGTATCTGTTCTGCTTTCTTTTTTGTTTTCGGTTTTTTCTTTTCTTTACTCGTCTTCTTTTGTTTTATTTTATTTTCTCATTAATTCTGCCTTCTGTGCTCTTCTAATCTCATCTCATCTCTTCTGTTTTCTATAATTTTTAGGAAGTAACATCTCTTAGAGGAAAACTCTTTTCTTTCTTTCTCTTTTCTCTTTGGTCAACTATTAATCACATAGAAAGACCATATTGAAGAGATGATTTTGGAAAACCGATTTCAACATATAAGTAGTAGAGCTTGTGTTGAATGCATCGTAGAAGCGTGATATTGAAGGCATCATTGTAGGCAATTACATGGCAACAACAGCAACAGTCAATAGAAAATCAAATGTTTATTGCCAGTATTACTCTTATTATACCATTGGAGTAGCAGAAACAATTGTAACGCCTTTAGGGAATTAATTTCTGGCCTTTATACACACACACACACATAATAATGCTTCAGTTACAATAACAATTAAGAAGTTCTTATTGAGAACAATAATAATAATTTCGGTTTCTGATAATTATTTGAAATGGTTAATACGATTACATTTGTGTTTTATTTAATTTCATAGCATTTAGGATACTAAAGAGAAATTTTTCCAAGATTTTTAATTACAAGAGTTTTCATAGTACAGTCAAACCCGGTTATAATGAACTCTGTGGGACCAGAAAAAATAGTTCGTTATAGGTGAAGTTCTTAATAAATGGGGTGTAGTCATAGAAGAAAATATAAAATACAAAGAATTTTTTTCATTTATTAAAAACAAAAAATATTTTTTCTTATTAAAAACCAAAAATATGTGTGAACTAGATGACCCGTGCGAATATTTCGCACCGTTAGTTGTCATTTTTGTAACATAGAAATAATTGCCAAAACAGCTTTTTACAACTTAATATGCATATTATATAAAACTGACTTAGTAATAAACGGCATTATAGTAAATACCGGTATTGCCAGAATGGATTTTAATACATACTATATTATGTAGAACTGCATTACTATTAAGCTATCCTGTATTACCACACTTGAACTAAAAACATGTAATCACAATAGACAACAGTATTATATGCAGTTCTATATAAAATATAAGTTTTTATCAATGAAAATATTAATTTTTCAATTTCTAATTATTTTTCGCCATTAGTGTTAGATATAAGCTTTAAAATGAGATATCATTCATTAAATTTGATGTGGTGGTATGGGAGATATTTGCAACCTACAAAAAAAGTGCTTTAGTATAATATATGTATATGATTCTTTTCATCTAGCAGCTAATTAAAGATACTGAGATGTAATTTACTTACCTATTTACTTAATTGGTCATTACAACCCTTCAGTCAGGGTTATTGACCTACTTTCTCACACTACTTATGTTGTGTGTGTTAATTTTATACATAAGTGGCGGGACATACAGTTTAAAGTCGACTCCGAACGACGGATTTTTGAGAAACTTTTCATGGCAATTATATTTACTCTCAGAGTTTCTGCCAGAAATATGCTGAGAAGAAATCGTCGAAAAAATACTTTTTGTATTTTAGTTTGATGTCTGGCCTGGGACTCGAACCCTGGCTTTACGTCTAATAAGCCAGCACACTATCTACTAGACCACTGGCGACTGTAATTTAATGTTGGGATATTAAATAAAAGTAAAGACTATTGCCACACTTTAAAATTTTTTCTGATGTTTCGTTATAAAAAAGGTAAAAAGTATGAAATTTAATTACTGGGACCGTTTAAGGTAGTTCCTTTTAACCGAGATGTCGTTATAAACGAGTTCGTTATAAACGAGTTCGTAATAAACGAGTTCGTAATACACGAGTTCGTAATAAACGAGTTCGTAATAATAGAGTCCGTAATAAACGAGTTCGTAATAAACGAGTTCGTAATAAACGAGTTCGCAATAATCGAGTTCGTAATAAACGAGTTCGTAATAAACGAGTTCGTAATAAACGAGTTCGTAATAAACGAGTTCGTAATAAACGAGTTCGTAATAAACGCGTTCGTAATAAACGAGTTCGTAATAAACGAGTTCGTAATAAACGAGTTCGTAATAAACGAGTTCGTAATAAACGAGTTCGTAATAAACGAGTTCGTAATAATCGAGTTCGTAATAAACGAGATCGTAATAAATGAGTTCGTATTAAACGAGTTCGTAATACACGAGTTCGTAATAAACGAAGTGTTTTGTAAAAAAATTGTTATTAAAACGTTGGGACTTGAAAAAATGAACGTAATAACAAAGAATTCGTTATAACCAAGTTCGTTATAAACGAGTTTGACTGTATGTAGCCAACAAGACTTTGATCATTTAATGCTGATTTAATATGGAATTCATAAATATTTTCTTTTCTTAAAGCCATCACCATACATACGTATGATTAATGCGAATTAATATCACTCATACGCCTGTTATAATTTGATAATGTTGGTATGCCAACATACAAGTACCATACCATGTCATATATGGATGGTCAGGGTCTTTTCATTTCTTGCATTAACATTTTTCCAAGTCAAATCCTCATTTCTTTACACGAAATTAAACGAAAATATCTCTCGTTAATGGCCATTAATAATGATGATGCAAATGGGAAAAGATGGCCACAAAATCACAAACACAAATAGGGCCGTGATAAATGATGATATTTTGTATCCACGAAAGTATGTATGAGTACATACAACAACTATGACGTCTGTCTGGTCGCAACTAACCAACCACAAGCAATGGTTGGTCGTCTGTTTGTCAATGCCTTAAACCTCAAGTATTTTTTTTTTCTGAGAGGCTTGATGGCCGGGCAATAAATACACAAACAAAGTTAATATTTGTTTGTAATGTCTTCTCATCTTTTTTTCCTTTTTCTTTTCCTAAGAAGGGCAAGAATAAATAAATAATAAAGAGTCCATTAACCAAGACAAAATAATCATTTTCAGTTTTCCTTACTTCAGGTTCTTCAGAAAAAAAGTTCAAGTTGTTGGCAAAAACGGTTTTCTTGTAAGATACTTTGAAAAAGATACTTCCACTCTTTGTTTTTGGGTTATTTTTGTGGTTAATGCTGTTTCAAATTAAGATGAATAATTCACTGCAACAAATGAATTTTCCAGTAACAGTTCAGTCTTTTCCATTTTAACTTTAAATTTATTACAGATTCCTTTGCATTTATGAAACAACATGTGAAAATCCACCATCAATTTCCAGGTATTTTAAGAGGGAATACGTCTTAACATGTGATTTATAGATGAAGTGTACATAAAGAGATAATTTTATCATGTTCCCTCTACTCTCCTCTCATCACTAGGATAGAATACTGTTAGGTTGTGGAGACGTTTCTTCTTCACACCGTGAAATCTAGTTTGAAAAAATTTTTCCGCAGGATTTTCATATTTTCAATCAAGGCATCAAATACGAATAACTATAATTATAGGAAGAACAAGCAGCATAATTCGTTGAAAAGATGGTAAAGAACTTCGCATCACACTTACATTAAAGATTGAACTATTTTTGGGAACTATACATGGCGGCCTCGTCGTGCTGAAACCTTATACTTTATCTGGGGGAAAAACCGGTTTAACTATAGAACTTAGGAAGGCATTTGCAATGAGTGGAACTGCCTCCCCGCTGATATGTCGGAATTTTTCAGTTTAGTGAGCAGAGTTCTTTGGAGTGGTATACTAATTAGATGAAATTGAGAGAGCTTCTCAAGCCAAATAGGTTCTCTAATTACTTACTTAATCGATCATTATAATCCTTTTAGCCAGGACTATGACTTAGTTTCTCACACCACCCATGTTGTGTGCTTTAATTTTTTTCCATGGGTGGTGGGACCAACATTTTAAAGACGATTCCGGACGACAAATTTTTTTTGAAAACTTTCCATGGCAGTTTTATTCAGTCTCAGTGCCAGAAGGCTGCTGAGAGAAAGTGTTTTCATTTTTGGTTTTGGTTGTAATGTCTAAGCTAGGGCTTGGAACCTAGCGCTCACGTTAAGTCAATGCTCTACCTACATACGACTATGGCGATTGTTTTTGTAGTTGCAATAAGAATTTTCAGATGTAGCCTGTGGTTAGCAAGGGGCATACTAGTTTCAAATGATCATTCTGTGATAAGAAGAACAGATCTTAAGGACACATCCTAGAAGCCTGTGCGAGATTAATGCATCTTACATGGAAACATCCGGGTCCATATTAATTACTTGGCAGTGAGTTAACTGTACTGACAGCCTGAAGTTTGTTAGGGCAACAGGAGTGAGAGAGATATTGTAGGCATACTTATCTTCACTTCTTATTGGAGACGCTGTAGTCTAGTAGACGTAAAGCCAGTGTTCGAGCCCCAGGCCAGGCATCAAAACAAAATACAAAAAGTATTTCTTCGGTGATTTCCTTTCGGCAAATTTCTGGCAAAAACTATGAGAGTAAAAGCAAACCTGCTATGAAGAGTTACTCAAAAAAAAAAATCTGTCGTTCCGAGTCGACTTTAAACTGTAGGTCCCGCCTTTAATTAATCACAAGCTTAATTTGAGAAAATGTGGTTTAGTGGTGTGGCATAGAAGTTAAATCAAACAATTCAAGTTCAGAACAATTTTAGAATTTAAAAAAGCATTTAAGGCTTCAATCATCTACAAATAAGCCTACTAACCCATAAGATGTTACAAATGCTGCAACAAAGGTGAATGACTTGCTAAGACTTGCAAGCTAAGATAATAAACTTAACTTGAAAAGCAACCATCGACATTCTGGCTTCTTTCGAAGTCTGGATGTACACCCTGTAAGATTATAATAATTTCCTGCTGTATTCTGCGTATCTCATTAACAACTGCATTGAAATTTCTGTTTTCTTTTGCTTTTCAAATTCAATTCAATATGGAGGACTTGGAGCAGTTTTAAAAATTATGAAATTAGTGTGAAAAATATTATGGCATTATGCTTGACTGAAGAGATTCGAAAAAAATAAGTAATAAAATAACAACAACACCAACAAAATAATGTAAAAAAATATAATTTTTCTTTTACCTGAAATGTAATTGTCAAGAAAATTGAAATCACAACATGAAAACCAATTAAACATTTTGCCCAACATTACCATGGCCATTAAACGAAATCTACTTTAAATGGCTAATTTTTTATTTGTGGAAAATACCGTTGGCTATCACATGTTTAACGTAACCAACTTTCTTTGAACGATTAGAAGTTCGGGCAATGATTGATAGAAATATGGAAAAGTAATTGAGTACGAAGAGAAGAAGTTTTTAATCCAGTAGACAACAAGACTGCTTCTAAATGAAAAAGGCAATACGTGGTTACACGAATAAATTTATATCGGGTCCGCCATCTAACGTTTTTTTTTTTTAATCAACTAGTGTTTATTTCCTGAATGGTGACACTGTCTGATTTGACAGATAATTAGTTTTATCTTTCCGCTGAATGAATATGATTGTGAATACGCTTGAACAACGCTGGGAAATATTGCGACATTACTTTGAAAATCATGGTAATATTGCAGAATGTGCGCGAAAATTGTTTACGGATTTTGGAAGAAGAGAAACACCGTCAGCTCCATATGTTCGTTATCTTGTGAAAAAAGTGAAAGAAACTGGCATCCTCATCGATAAACCAAAGCGTGAAAAGCCAAAAATAGTGCATTCATCCGAGAATATTGCTGCTGTGGCAGAAAGTGTACATGAAGCGCCATCAATATCAATTCACCGTCGTTCTCAACAATTGAATAGACATAGACGGAGACATCATTGAGACGAATTTTGCCTAAAGACCTTGGTATGACGCCATTCAAAAGTCCAATTGATTCAGGAGTTGAAGCCAATTGCCTATCCAATGCGTTTTCGCTTACAGAAGATGCCGATTTTGGCAAAGAAATCATCTTTCCAGATGAAGTTCATTTTAATCTTGGCGGGTATGTAAACAAGCAAAATTGTTGCATTTGGGGTACAGAAAACCCGCACGCATACATTGAAAAGCCAACGCATTCAAAACGGGTCACTGTTTGATGCGTATTTTGGTTTAGAGGCATAATTGGGCCATTTTTCTTCGAAAATGAGCAAGCAGTGGCCATTACAGTCAATGGCGATCGTTATCGAGCCATGTTGAACGAATTTTTGTTAACAAAAATTGAAGAGGAGGATATTGGCAACATTTGGTTTCAACAGGATGGCGCTACGTGCCACACAGCTACACTCGAAGTTTTGCGCCCTGTTTTTGAAGATCGCATTATCAGCCGCAGAGCTGTTGTCGTTTGGCCACTTTGTAGCTGCGACTTGACACCGTTGGACTATTATTTGTGGGGTGCCGTCAAAGATAAGTGTTACGCTGACAAGGCAGAGACAATTGACGCTTTAAAGGACAATAAATGCCATCGGTGAATACAGCTACTGCGATAATGTGCTTAAAAATTGGAACGATCGTGTAGGCTACTGCATGGCCAGCCGAGGCAGCCATTTGAATGGAATTATTTTTTATTATTAACCGGAAGTATTGTAAAAAATAAATTTCAGAAAATATTCAGTAGTTTTTTTTTTTAAAGCAAATTTCTCATTTTAAAGCATTTAAAAAAAAACTTCTGAATATTTTCTTAAATTTATTTTTTTATTTGAAAGTACAATCCCTCCGGTTAATAGTGGAAAATAATTTCATTCAAATGGCTGGCTCAGCTGCTTTAAAAAAAAAATTCTTTGGCGGACCCTTTAATAATACTAGACGTACTTAATTGGTTTTCCATTACAACCGTTTAGTTAGGATTACAACATAGCTTCTTACACCATCTATATTGAGTGTGTGTCAGTTTTATCTATGAGTGGCGGGAACTATAGTTTAAAGCTGACTCCGAGCGACAATTTTTAAGTAACTTTTATGGCAATTTTATTTGACTGTAAGAGTTTTTGTAGGAAATTTTCTGAGAATAAGTCACCGAAGAAATATTTTTTTCATATTTTGTTTTGTTTGAGATGTCTGAGTTGAGGTTTGAACTACGGACTTGCGTCTAATAAGCTTCCAATGTATTCCAGATAGTAGGCGGTCTACGCAAAACTGAGCTAGTAGTAGTGGAAATGCTATCCTTAGCCAATAAGGTTGTCGCTTCGAATATACTTGATTTATTAGCAACACTGTAGTAGTGATTTAGGGTGGTCTCGACTAACAAACATTGGATCTCCCTCTTCTAATTATCATTGAGAAATCGGAGGATACCCTGCTGTAGATGCCATCAATGGGATTGTGCAGATTTCATTTCTTATCTGAAGAGATTCTCATTCTCAAATCTGTCTAGGTAATTATGTCTGGGTAGACAGTAATTGAGTGAATAAAGTTGTCGCCATAGTTAAACCATAGTGAGACTCCTGGCTTAATACATGTTCTAGTATTCCACAGCAAAAGGATAACGGCCTATTTTCACTCGAGGCCGCTTTACGCTTACTTTCTGTCTTAACTTATCAATAATTCTGTATGAACATGTGCCTAAAAAACTACTGTCTATGGCATTATATGATATAGTCTCCTATAAGCCTTTGTATCTTATATTCTAACGTCTATATTAAGCCTGTTTATTTAAAATTCACTTACCTTGGTTACATTTAGCACAGCATTTTAAACTTATCTGACTTATACTAACAGATTTTATTTCATTTCATTCTGTTTGCCTCTTGGGCTATTGTTATTTTTTAATTTTAGCCAACAAATTACAATCATTTTTACAAGTGTTTCTCTGAATTTTTCTTCTTATTTTTTTTTTTCTTGCTATTCTTTCAGCCACTCACACCGCAACAATACAAGTTACCTGCTACTCATTCTTTGCATTCTGCTAATAGTGTTCTGTACTGGCGAGGCACGTTTTTTCAAGTACTGCAAGACTTTTAATCTGATTTCGTTGGGTAAAACCATTTGAAAAATAGCCACCATCCGCAAAAGTATATGAGAAGAGAAGATTATTCTTATTCACACTCAGCAACATAAAAATGTAAACACATCTGTTTGTGTTTGTACAGGGATTTATGGATGTTGGTGTACAGGGGGTGGCAACAACATACTGGATGAAATAATTTTATTTGAAATTTTGGTGTTGTTTTTCTTTAGGTAAGTACCGTGTTTTAAATTAAAAAAATTTAATAAAATTGTATGAAAACTTTTATGGAAAACTGTATGAGAAATTAAATTAAAATGAAGAGAGGGCAGACTATTAAATAATTTAAAAAAATCTTGATTATGTAACTCTGGAAAATTTATTTTCAATTAGAATGTGATACTAAACATGTCCAAATTTTTGTGCTTTACATTGTATTACAGTAGAACCTCACAAATTAGAACCTCCAGTAATTAGAAATTCCAGAAATAAGAATCAGTGCTTGCAATACATTATACGCTCTAAAATTCGAATTTAAAATTCTAATTTATGAACGCTTCTTTTTTTTTTTGCTTTTTAACACAAGAAATCCTCAAATTCTGTTTATTTTGTAAAACTAAAAAGGGGAATCACCAAATTATATACGTTATTCCGTATTTGATGTTTATGAATTTTGGTACTTTGTGGTTAGTTTATTTGTGAAATTTGATACGCGTGTACAAAAAACAAAAACGTCTACAAATTAGAATAATTTAGAATAATTTATAAATTAGAATTGCCTTAAACCAAATCGGTTCTAATTTGTGAGCGTCTACTGTACTGACAGGGAAATTTACCGCGTATGTGTATAGTTGTAATGTAATTTTCAACAGTTGTGTTATATTCATACATCCGCCGGATGTTGTAACTTGTTGAAGTGTATCACCACTACATTAGTACATAATTTTTCCAATTCATTGTAGGTTTTTTTTTCTTTTTTGTAAACCATTTTTTGTTATTATTATAATGTGGTGTTATTGTATTTTTAGCTATTGTTCTGTTATTTTTGTTGTCGTTTGTATTACAACGCCCGCCATTCAGAAACATGTGGTCAAAAGCATTTTCTCACTTTGGACAAATTCAATACACTGTAAGAAAATATAAAAAAAACAATTATTTCTTGTGGATTCCAAGATATTTTTTATTTCATCTGGGATTATTTTATCCTTTTAAATAAAACCTTTATTTATTCAAATTAACAACTTAATTAGACGTGAGGCCATGAATGAAACCCACAGCCGATTTCCTATCAACAGATCTTCTGGCAAAGACTCTGAGAGTAAATAAACTGGCCATGAAAATGTTTCTCAAAAATCTGCAGTTCGAGTGGTCCTGCCGCTCTTGTATAAAAGTTAACACACACTACATAGGTGGTGTGAGAAGGTAGGTCGTATTCCTGACTAAAAGATTGTAATAAATTACTAATTATGTCTGTATATATGTATGTATGCACTAGGGATGCCAAACGGGATCCATTTTGAAAAATCCCAAGATTCGGAATTTTGTAAATCCCGATCCCGAAATCCCGGGATATTTTGGGATAATTCGGGATCCAAAAATCCTGAAAAATCACTGGAAAAATCGCGATTTTCTTATAATAATAAAAATATTTCGTTAACAAAATCATTTGTATTCCAATTATGTATATCAGATTTATATATCATTAGAAATAAAATATAAAAACAGCAAGACAAAGAAGCGTAAATTAACAAAAATAAAAATTATTCATACATATGCAAATGCATTAGTTTTAAGAAAATTATTTGGATTCCAGCAAAAAGATTAAAGCATCTAATATGTGATCTGATAGGCTTGAACGAATTTTGTTGTCAACATAACCTGCCGTTGAAAAACACTTCTCTCAATCAACATTTGTTGGTAAAATAGTTCCAAGATAGCTGTATGCAGCTTGAAAGTATTCACCTCAACCACCTCCTGATCCAAATAAATCTATTTCATTGGACAGTTGAGTATCTAAATCAGTTACCCTTTTAATTCGTTTTATAGAGCTTTTGCCTTCTTCGATGGCATCAAATAACTTTTTATCAATGGAAGTGGGGTTTTCCTCATCTGAGAAGCTAATATCGAAGTCAAGTGAAATAGAATTTTTTTCAGGACATTTTGTAGGATCAAACTACATATGAATTCACAATCCCGGAACAAGTTTTCAAATATCCCGGGATTCGGGATTTTGTGAATATTCACCTCTACCACCTCCTGATGTAAATAAATCTATTTCTTTGGACAGTTGAGTATCTAAATCAGTTACCCTTTTGATTCGTTTTATAGGGCTTTTGCATTCTTCGATGCCGTCAAATAAATTTTTATCGCTGGAAGTAGGGTTTTCCTCATCTGACATGCTATTATCGAAGTCAAAATACAAAAAATATAGGGTCAAAATACATATGAATTCACAATCTCGAAAATGCCGAAAAATCCCGGAACAAGTTTTTAAAAATCCCGGGATTCGGGATTTTCGGATTGGCATCCCTAATATGTACGTATGTCTATCAGTGCATGAGAGAACACTTTTTATATGTTTTGCTCTCTATTGCTACTTTCTGGCAAAGTTACTTTTCATTCCCTTTAAAGGTCATTTATTATTGATTTGGCAACTTCGAGATTCTTACTTTCTCTATGCAGTTTTGTTATTGTAAGTTGATCTTTGCTTAGCCCTATTCTCGTAAGTTTTTTGTTTTTACAATTTCTTATTACACTGTGATCTTTCTTATTTTGAACTATTCTTTCATATGGAAGAGGACAAAAATTAAAAAGTCGTGGTCGAAGGTTAAAAAAATTACCGTTCTCTTGTTGTTAGCTTTCTTAAAATTTGAGTTAGAATTTCAGTTTGGGCCGCTGTCATAAGGAGAATGGCTAGGATTCAAACTAACTAAAACTAGATTTATTGACAACAAACACTCGGTAGGACTGCCATATGACAGCTGAATGGTGTTTAGCCTTGTGTTTGTTAACATGGATTGGGTTTTAATCAAAAAGTAGATGCCTGAGATGATGTTTACTGTCAATTAATTTCACTGAGTTTTAGGTTAAAAGAGAGAAAATTCTCTCCGTGCATTTACACTTCTTAAAAACCTCTCTAGTTTTCATGTATTTGCGCCTTCTCGTGTTGTATGCAATTTATGTTGACTTTATATTCTGTTTCATTTGTTATTATTGCTGCTGTAATTGGCAGTGGGTTATGCCGTGTTTTTGTTATCCAAATGCCTTGGAAATTTGTTAATAAAATAAAATAAAATATAATTATTGAATATAAAATTTAATTGACTGACTCACTTCTTCTTGTGTGAAAGTGGTGCTGTCTAAATTAATTAAGATTTGGTTGCTTTCAGCATTAGAATACGTATTATTAAACAATATATTCAAGCAATATTTGAGACTTCGACAGTTCATGCTTTAATAAACGTTGGAAAAAATACTTTACTTCCTTTATAACGTCATTATTCTTTTAACAGCGCCTAAAATGGCAAAGTATTCTCTATTTTAAAGCATTTCGGACACCTTTAAGTGGAGTAAGTGCTCATTAATATCTCTTGAGTATCTAACTCAGAGGTTTATTCATAAAACTTATGTATCCAGCTCGACTAATTAACCCACCAACAATATACTATGCTAATACATACAGTAGTGGACTAAAGTGGATACATAAAATTAAATTTTTTTTAAATTTTTTATTTATATTTATTTATTTATTTGTTATATTTATTTTTTAATAACAAAAAAACTTAAATAGAAAAATTATAGCAATAAACTTAAGCATATTTCTTCAATAAAAATGGCTTTAATCCAGTATAAAATATCTTAAAAAATTAAATAAACGGAATTACAAATTGATTTAACTTTTATCCGGTTTTGTCCATTTTTGAATTTTCTACAATTTTTGTTGTTTGTACTTTGTCCAAAGGCCTTTGTTCTTTATTACAGATTCTATTCGATTGGGCATACTTTCCACGAGATTTTTAATGGTTTCGAGTGAAAGATTCGCCCATTGCGTGCAAACTCTTGCCCACAGATCATCCATATTGGTCGGTGCTCGTTCATATTGGGAAAGTCTTCTTTTTATAATGGCCCACAAATGGGACGATGGGGTTTAAATCGGGGCTTTTTGCAGGCCATTTCATTGTTTTGAATTCTTGTTTGGAAAACCATTTTTGCACAATCTTGGCGGTGTGCTTCGGGTCCGTATCTTGCTGAAAAGTTATTTCCTTCGCACTCTCAATAAATATGGGCAAATTGTTCTTTAGAATACTTAAATACTGCTCCTTATTCATTATACCATCTATTTTAACTAGGGGGGTACCAACACCCCACCAGGTAAAACATTCCCACACCATTAAATTTCCACTACCATGCTTTACTAGTTTGCTTGACGTGATGTCGTTGAATGGTGTTAGTAGGCCTCTTCCAACAATACTGAATCCCATCAAACTGGAAACGATTAACTTTTGTTTCATCGGACCACATCACTCGTTTTCAGTCATCAATAGTCCAGTTTTTGTGGATTTTACAAAATTTAAGCCGTGTCTTCACATTTTAAAAATATTCAATTATGTATCCACTTTAGTCCACTACTGTATATTATCATTTACTCCATGTAGTAGTGGATTACTGTGTTTCAGTAAAAATTGAGCATAACAAAGACCATTTTGAGCTCTACACATTGTCCAACGTCTTTGGAACTATTTTTACATAAAATAACGAATGTTCGAAAGCATTTTGGCCTTATTTCGAAGCACTAAAACTTTTTTCTTGTAGTCACCGTAGTCTAGGAGGTAGTGTGTGGGCTTATTAGACGTAAGGCCAGGGTTCAAACTACAAGTCAGACATGAAAACGGAAATGTGAAAATATTTCTTCAGCTACCTCCTTTCAGCAAATTTTTAGCAAAAGCTCTGAGAGTAAAAAAAAATCTGCCGTGAAAAGTTTCTCAAAAAAAAACTCTTTCGTTCGGAGTCGACTTAAAACTGTAGGTTCCGCCACTCATTTGTAAAATTAACGCACACAAAGTAAGTACGTAAGGGGTGTGAGAAGTTCGGTCGTATGTAAAACTGTTTTTTTTGGCCTAAATGCAGGATTTTGGATGTAACTGCGTGAACTGATTGTCATGAATCTTTGATTGACAAATTCTTCTCGTCATGCTTTGGCGTTGATTTGAAGCTGAACGTATTATCGTGGTGTGAGAAGCTAGGCCGTAATCCTGATTGAAGGGTCGTAATGACCAATTATATATGTATTATCCTTGTCAATTAAACTGAGAAAAAAGCGTCCATCTTGGTGTTAAACAAGGTCCAACAATCTTTTTTTCCCTCAAATTACCATGATTCAAGCTATCCGTTATTTTGATTTCATTTCCCGAACGACCGACATGGTTAGGTTAGGTTAGAGGACGTGTCGGTCAAGACAAGCACAGTAGCCGGAGGTCGAAATTGACCCATTGTACATTGTCCTTAGGGGAGGAAGGAAAAGGAGGATATAGGAAAGTAGGGAAGGGGAGGGAGAATGGGAAACGGAGGAATGAAAAACAACAGACACAAAACAATAGAGGTTGAGAGTGCGACTACACTTATGAAGCCCTAGCACCTTTCAATCAGTCCAAACTGCTGATGAATCTGTGGAGATCCTTAATGTCGGCTCTCGACACAGAACTCAAGTTCTCAAAGAAGGCCCTTCCAAGGGTCCTCAACCTTAGCCTACCAAGGGCTGGGCAGTTGCAGAGGAGATGTTCGACAGTCTCCTACTCCTCCTCATCGCAACATACCCTGTAATAGTCCGGCTGGGATCTGTTCCAGCGACCCAATCTCGTCCGTCAGCGACCTAATCTCGCAGTGCCCCGTGATAAAACCGACAACCAACCTTAAGCTGGCCTTAACCAAGCCCAACAGCCACTCTGTCCTCTTGCTGTCCACAGCAGGCCATAGACGCCTAGAAACAGAACAACCCGATCCGTTCCCCCAACGTCTCTGCTCTTCCCTCCTGATCCATCCATCGATGAGGCCATAGAGGTGACAGACTGGGGGGTCGGGACCAACTGTCAAATCGCAACCTGAAAGCGAACCTAACCTAGCGAAGGCATCCGACATCATTTCATATCTTTTTTCAATTAATCCAGAAGAACAGACTTTTTTAGATGCTTATCCGTGGTTTAATGCAGAGTTCAGACAATTCGAACAAAACAAAATAAAAAATTATTTCTAGGACGACTTCCTCTTAGTAGCCTCCTTCTTCTTTGTCAGGGTAAAAGATATTGTCATGAAAAGTTTCTCACAAACCTGTCATTTGGAGACGGTCTTTAAACTGTAGGTTCCAACACTTGTGATTTAAATTCTCGTACAACACGTAAGTAGTGTGAGAAGCTAGGTTATAGTTCTGGCTGAAGCTTTATAATGATCAATTAAGTACAGTAGCGAGCACAAAAATGCAACGTTGGGTAAAATTATCTTTAAGTTCGATAATTTTAAAAAAATGGTGACCAGTTCAAAATATTTCTTTGGGTTATTAATCCCTACAGTTATAGATACCTATTATCAATAACATTATGTAAATATTTTTAATTAATGTGATATTATTTTGTCATTTATTAAAAAGAGTGCGAATTTCATGGGAGCAATAAAAATGCAACAGCATAAATTTTAATGTGTTTATTTAAATTAAATAGTAATTCTTACAAAAAAAATCTTAAAATTAATATTTAGTGGCGTAGCCCTTAATTTTTTATGACTTCTTGCAACCTAGAAGGCATAGAGTCGACTAAAGCTATTAATGTGTTATTGGATATTTTCTCCCATTCACTTTTCAAAATTTCTTCTAATTGCCTCTTATTTGACGGATGTTTCCTTTTAACTTCCCGATCTAATAGCTCCCATAGATTTTCAATGGGGTTTAGATCGGGAGACTGTGATGGCCAATCCAAAACATTGACATCATTGTCGCTTAAAAAGTTTCGAGCTAAGCGACTTAAGTGCTTTGGATCGTTATCCTGTTGGAATATGCTACCAGGAGGCATTTTTTCCCGCAGATGAGGAAGCATGTGTTCTCCAAGGATTTCACAGTACTTCTTGGCGTCCATTTTTCCTTCGATTTGAGATAAGGGACATACCCCATCACGGGAAAACGCACCTGTAAATACGTGACGTAAAATCAATAATTTTTTTTAAATATATCGTTCCTTACCCCACACCATTATTGATCCACCGCCATGTTTTACGGTTGGAAGTTGATATCTTGGAGAATATCTCTGTCCAGGCGGTCTTCGAACAAAATTTATCCCATCGGGGCCAAACAAATTAAATTTGCTTTCATCGCTCCACAAGACTTTAGCCCATTAATCATTTGACCAACCCTTGTAACGTTTTGCAAATTCCAGGCGCTTCTTTTTATTGATTGCACTGCAAATTAGCCTCTTTCAACCTACGGCGAACAGTGTGAACGCCTATAGAGACTCCCATTTGCTCATTTGCGAAATTAGCAACGTCCACTGCGGTCTTTCGTCGATCTTTTTTAACCAGTGCAATCATCTGGCGGTCTTGGCGAGAGGTAGTTTTTCGAGGATTACCACTACCTGGTTTCCTCTCCACACTATTTCTCAAGGGAAAATCGAGATTTAATCCGACATACGGTTGATTGATTTACACCAAAGAGGTGTCCAATTTCACGCATGGATTTTCCTTCTTCTAAGGCTTTAATGATTGGAGTTTTGCTGTCAGCTGAGAGCTGCTTCTATTACAAAACACATGTTGTATAACTTATTTAAGAAATTTTCAATTATAATTAAATAAATAACTATATTTAACTATTTTTTTTATTATGTTGCATTTTTTTTTGCTCGCTAAAAATTTGCACTTTTTTCACTAATTCAAAAATATTTAACTTTTTAAAGCAGAATTTGGAATAAACTGTGGTTACTTTGAAAACTTATAATTGAAAGAATTAACAGCAAAAGAAAATAGATAAATTAGTTACCGTTATTTTGAAACAGATCTTATTAAAGATCATATGGCACAGTGTTGCATTTTTTGTGCTCGCTACTGTATGTAAGTAGAGATCGCAATCTTTTCTGATTTTACAGTTAGAAAAAAATTCTAAAAAACCCCAGTTGTGAGGAAGGTGTAAGTTTCTACAGTTTTTATCCAACTGGGTCTTAATTTGTCTGAAGATTTTTTCCGCATAATGGTTATACGACTCTCACTTTTTTTTCCATTTTCTTTTCAAATCCCAAAGCTAGTCAGTTTGCTATCAATGATGGTCAAATTCAATTTTAATGATTCAGTTTTTTAAGATTTTGACAGGAGTCTAGTGACAGCTGGCTTGTGACGAGTGCACTGTTGTTTTTTCTATTGAGAGGTGAGAAATATAAAAAATGCTTCCATGTTTTTTTTATTTTTTATGTTATTAGCACTGAAGAAGACATTAAACATTACTGAATGTAAAATTTAATTAAATTTTCTTTGAGTTTAATTTCAGTCATAAAAAAAATCTTAACAAATTTTGCCTATTAAAATAAGAAATAAAATAAAAACAT
This sequence comes from Sarcophaga peregrina, assembly GCA_014635995.1. Classification (NCBI taxonomy): domain Eukaryota; kingdom Metazoa; phylum Arthropoda; class Insecta; order Diptera; family Sarcophagidae; genus Sarcophaga; species Sarcophaga peregrina. The sequence continues at coordinate 25,313,488 of CM025789.1, read as the reverse complement.
TGTTTTACGAAACATTCTTTTAATATTCCAAAAAAAAAACAAAAAAAAGAAAATCCGGGGAAAATTATTAAAAAAAAACAACAAAAATCCAGTTGCAATAAAACTGAAGGTCAAATTAGAAAACATGACTGACTAGCTCGCAGGCTGGCTAGGTGGCTGGGTGGCTAGGTGGCTGGCTAGGTGGCTGGCTAGGTGGCTGGCTGGGTGGCTGGCTAGGTGGCTGGCTGGGTGGCTGGCTAGGTGGCTGGCTAGGTGGCTGGCTAGGTGGCTGGCTGGGTGTTGTATGAGAGTAAGAGTTTATTTGCAGATTAAATTACAATTTTATTGTGTGTTGCTTTTCAATTTCTTTTGTTTTGTTTTTTGTTATCCCAAACAGTAGATATTTCTATTGCCTGAGGATATGAAATTAAGGTAATTTTTTTTGTAGAACAATTTAAATTATTAAAAATGCTAGAATGGCAGACAAAAAAGAAATTATTGTTCACATTGTAAAAAGCCATTAAGATTTAACTTTAAGGACTTATTCAAGGATAATTTCAATTAATATTTCAAATGGCATACAATTGTTAAGATTGGCTTTAAGTGTTATTAGATGAAAATTTATATCGTTGCCATAATAAGCTCTAATTATCTTAAACATTATTAGGCTTATACGAGTAATGCTCTTAAACAACGTTTTTTTTTTTTTTTACTGGGCTGATTTAAGTCATTTTAATTAATTTTAAATGCTTGGAAATTTTTCGAGAAATTATAAAAATTTAATTTAATTGCTAATACATATGTTGTATGCTATTAATTGCTATTCCACTTGATTTAATTTATTTTATTTTATTCTTAATTTGATCATTTGAACGTTGAAATAAGTTTCGCTGTTACTTGCAAATGATTGCCTTTGAATATGATCAATATCAAGAACAACCTCAATTCCACAATTCCATCACAATGCATTATTTGTCTAGGGGCCATTAGCGGAGAGTCAGTATAAGGTTAAAAACCTTCGTTGCTTGATCTCTTTCTATGGAAATATATTTGTATGTCAATAAGAAACGTAAATTATAGTTTAAAATCGATTCCGAACAACAGATTTTTGAGAATCTTTTCAAATCAGTAGAGTTTTGATCATGGCCCCACGTCTAATAAGCCAACACATAACCTACTAGACTACGGCGACTACGAATTCTATCCATCACAATGCATTACTTGAGTAGCGGCAATCTCCAGAAAGCTCCCTTGCTTGCTAGCCTTCTATGGATACAATTTTCTCAATCGTGTTTGATGTTTTCCTTGTTGCTATACATCAGTGTAGAGTGACGTGCCTACCTATCATCCAGAATAAAAAATAGGCCTTAAAAGTTGCCTTTTTTTTTGTTTTTTTTTAATAAAAACCAACACTCAGGGGATGGCCCCTATTCATGCAGTGCATTGTGCAGGTTTAGGAAAATAGGTTATAGGAAGGTGGAAAGAGGGAGTAGTGTTTGTGGACATTCGATTTAAACTTACCAATATCGTAATTGACGGGAAAAACCCTCGCAGGAAGATTATTCCACAAGCGAGCAGTGCGGGCAAAAAATGAATTCCATTACAGGGAATGCATTGTGCGGTTCACTGAACAATCAACCACAAAAGGATGTGGATACCTTACTGTCATTAATAAGCACCTTGGCCCTCTCCTGTACGCGGTCGAGAAGCTTCAAAATAGACTTTGAAGCGCCGGCCCATACATGAGAGTTGTACTCCATCCGGGGTCGGATAAAAGTCCTGTAAATAGTAAGAAGGTCGGATGGAGTGAAGTATTTTCTGCACCGTTTCAAAAAACCAAGGCACTTAAATGCTTCCTTCGACACTCGAAAAATGTGATCGTTACAACTAATTCTCATGCCCAGAACATCAAGAGCATCCGCCTCTTCAATATTTACGTTACCTATAGATACAGATGACAGAACACCAATCGCCAGCATCACGCCGGTGTGTCAAAAAACAACATTGGGTCTTGCGCGCATTGAAATCGACCCTGTTCGCGCGGCCCCACTCAGAGATTGCTATCAGGTCACCTGTGAGTGCGTCATTCATGTTCGACCTCCTTGCCCCAATCACCAAAAGGCTCGGCCTCCGATCAAATGAATATGAATGACAAATGTTGCTGTCATCCGCGAAAAGTGTAAATAGGATTCGAAGTAATAGATAGAAGATCATTGAGAAAAATAAGAAAAAGAGTAGGAGAAAGAACAGAGCCCTGCGGTACCCCTGAATTTATACTGAACTCGTCGGAAAAGACGCCATCTATAACCACTCTAATAGTGCGATCTTTGAGAAAGCTCGATATAAATCGAGAGAAGTGACTACCGACACTAAAAGCAATTAACTTACCAGATACCAGAGCCGAACAGAGCCTTTACTATAGTTTAACATAGCACACAGGTTTCTTTCCTTCAAATATACGGTTTATGTGAAAATGTGGTGTGGTTTTTCAAAAGCCTTTCGTTTTTATAGACTAAGCACCTTCGTATGCCAATGTAGAGATATTCAGGGGTTGACAACGCCTCAATATATCGAAGATTACTCCTTTCGTCTTGCCACCTATCGAAACAAGGTGACCTTAGCCTTAGAATACTTATGTAATGAAATATTGAATGATATTTTAAACTTTATTTAATATTCCTGGACTATGGGAAGATCGCAGATATCCAATCTTAGTAAGACGTTTACAGTGCATTAAGTTATTAGGTTGTACTAGGGCAAATAAATAAATACTCTGGTAATAACTAGTGTGTTTAGACGAGAATCAACAAGCTTGTGTTCTGTTTTTAACAATGTTATGTACATGTGAAGTCGCCGTGGTCTAGTGGGTAGTGTGTTGGCTTATTAGACAAAAGGCCCGGGTTCAAATCCCAGGTCAGACAAACGAAAAATATTTCTTCGGCGATTTCCTCTCAGCAGATTTCTGGCAAAGACTCTGAGAGTAAAAATTGCCATGAAAAGTTTCTCAAAAATCTGTCGTTCAAAGTCAACTTTAAACTGTAGGTCCCGCCACTCATGTATAAAATTAACGCACACAACATAATTGGTGTGAGAAGCTAGGTCGTAATCCTGACTGAAGGGTTGTAATGGCCAATTATGTATGTATGTATGTACAGCAGCCGCCGTAGTCTAGTGGATTATATGTTGGAGCGGTTCAAACCCCAGCTCAGATATCACAAATAAAAGGAAATAAGAAAAATATTTCTTCGTCTATATCCTCTCAGTAGATTTCTTGCAAAAACTCTGAGAGTAATTAAAACAAATCAGTTGTTTGGAGTCAACTTTAAACTGTTGGTCCCGCCATTCATGTATAAAAATTAACACACTTAACTTAACGTAAGTGATGTGAGAAGCTAGGTTGTATTCCTGACTAAATGGTTCCAATAACAAATTTTTTAAGGCCAACTTATTGTAGCAAATTGATCATTTTAAGCCTCCCATCCTTACTAGGACGGGGAACGGGGGTCGCAGTGGTCTAATAGGTAGAGTGCTGGCTTATTAGACGTAAAGCCAGGGCTCGAGTCACAAGGCCAGACATCAAAATAAAAAAAAAATACAAAAAGTATTTTTTCGGTGATTTCTTCTCTTTCTTTCTTGAAAACTCGACTTTAAAATTGTATGTCCCGCCACTTCTGTATAAAATTAACACACACAACATAAAAGGTGTGAGAAACTGCGGGCTTCTTGGGGACGATTGCTGAAGACTGTCTAATGGTGAAGGTAGCAGCAACTCGTTTCCTTACCGTTCGCATCTTCCCTCCTTCCAACTTTCCTAAAACCTGCACAATGCACTGCATGAGTAGGCGTCATCCCCTGAGTACTGGGTTAATTAAAAAAAAAGAAGAAAGAGAATCCTGAAATCCTCCCCTGATCGAATGGCAATCTAACTTATAATTTTTTTTCTTTGTTTTTTTTTTTTTTTCACAAAACTACCTTCAATTTTCAAAAGATAGGAAATTACTGATAACAAGTGAAAGTAAAATGCTTCACTTAAAATGACAGAAAATCTAAAAATAACATTTCCTTTAACGAATGTTTCCGCTATAAAGATGCTGACAGTATCAATTCATTTATTTTTGTTGGTAATTTTTATATTCCACTTCATTGCAGACCATGTCACGGTATAACGAAACTGCAACCAGCAAAAGAAGCACGATTCAGTAGTCTTTTGTTGGTTACCTGAAGGGTTTCCTGCCGCCATTCACATCAGCCACCACCATTTATGCAGCGCGTGAGCTTTTAAAAAGATTGGATGTTATACTCTAAAGAATATACATTCCGCTGGTTATTTATATTCTCTTGTTTTTTATTTCCTCTCTCTCTTTTGACCATTAAAATATTGAAAAGAAAAATTCGCTTTTCAAGTTGTGTTCATATTTTTCTTTGGATTTTTATTTCTCCTCGTTTTTCTTTGTATTTTCGAGCTACTTTTTCTTAAATTTAATGGCTTGTTATTGAAGCAAGGTTAATAGTTTATTACTTAGGTTTGAAAGAAGTTTTTATTTTTTCAATTGCAAGAATTATTTTAAAGTAATGACGTCATACGTCCCACTTTTTGAAATAGCCTTCAACAAATATAGAAAATTTAAAGTTTAAGGATTTTTTAAATTTTCGTTTTTCCTTTCTCCACATCAAACATGCATTAAGGGAAACTGAGCCTAGACACACATGTTGCACCATAAAATTTAAAAGTCATTTGCTAGTGTGTAACATATTTTCTAACAAAGAAAAAAAGATGAAGAAAAAGAAGAAGGAATAGAAGGATTTGATTTCAAATCAAGTTGTCACGTCTTAAAAACATTTACGCTCAAATAAACGTTGTGATTAAATCTTTGGCCCTGACATTGTCATGCCTGGTGAATTTTTGGTTTTCAATTTGCAATTTTTAGATTGTGTTGTTGTTTTTTTTGCTCCTTATCGTATGTTGTTGTAGATCCTTGTCGCCATAAGTAATTTTAGTTTTTTTTATATTAAAAATCCAAAAATCTCTACAGAAATTTACAGTAAATATGTGACTTTTCGATAAGAATATTGTTTTATAAAAATATGTTTCAAAAATCTAAAATTTAAAAGGGTTTTATTAACAAAAATTTAACAAAACAAAAGAATGAAGAAGAAAATTAACATCAGTTCCAATATGTAAATTCTATGATGAATCTAAGAAGGACTCATCAGTACACACTTTATAAATCTAAGCGGTATTAATGCTTTCCAAAAGAAAACAACAGAAAGCATATCATGTGACTGGCACCTCTAAAAAGTTCATCAAAGTTTTTGCATCCTAATACATCTCGGTTTTTGAGGCCGCCGTGGTCTAGTAGGTAGTGTGTTGGCTTATTAAACGAAAGACCCGAGTTCGAATCCCAGGTCAGACATCATAAGGAAAACTTGAAAATAATTTTTCGGTGACTTCCTCTCAGCAGATTTCTGGAAAAAAATTCTGAGAGTAAAAAATTGCCATGGAATGCTTCTCAAAAAATGTGTCGTTCGGAGTCGACTTTAAACTGTAGGTCCGGCCACTCATGTATAAAATTAACGCACACAACGTAAGTAGTGTGAGAAGCTAGGACGTAGTACAATGGGTCAATTCGACCACCGAGTACTGTACTTGTCCTCTTACCTAACCTAACCTAACCTACATTTCGGTTTAGATATCCAATGGAATCTTGTTTGAACCGATTACGGATAGACCACGGCAATATGCTGGTAAAAGGCGATGTCTAAAACAAGTCTTATATACAGTAGATAGCAAAAGTCTTAGTGTTTCAATATATTTTGACAAAAAAGTCCCCACCGGCTTAATACTCTTGCACAAAGTCCCTATATTACTTCAATCGGAGAATTTAGGAGATCATTTGAAAGAACGGTTACATAATCTCTAAATCTCAACCAAAAGTCAACCGAAAAACTTACTCATGGTACCATTAGAAAATATCAAACAAAACTTATAAATTCAATTCCAATTGGGTTAAATGGAGTGCTGGACCTTAAGGGATATTCTACTAAATACAAGGGATAAAATTGTCTTATAATAGGCCCTTGAATTTTAGATAAATCTCAGGGTTTTCCTAACAAATTCGTCTCGCACAGTGTGAAAAAATTAGGCACGTACAGTGTGAAAACATGCACGCACGGTGAAAAATGTCGAAAAAAATTGGCACGTTTGTGTGAAAAAATTTACCACATGGTGTGAACGCACCCGTGGAAAAATTTGGTACAAGTTGAATTGGTTCGGCGGTGTGAAAAATTTATCTCGTGCGGTGGGAAAAAATTTATCACGCACTTTGCGAAAGAATTTGGCACTCGCGAAAAAATTTGTGTGAAAAAATTTGGCACTCGTGCCAAATATTGGGTTTTATTAGGGACACCTTAGGCTACAATTTGTATATAGTGGGATATGTGCAGCCCCCATTTTTTTGTAGTATCCATCATTCTATAAAAAGGGGGTGAAAAAATTTGACACGCATGTTGTGAGAAATTCGGCACATACGGTGTGAAAAAATTTGGCACGCACGGCGTGGAAAAATTGGTCATGCACGATGTAAATAATTTGGTACGCACGGTGTGAAAAAATTCGGGACGTACTGTGTGAAAAAATTTTATACGCACGGTGTGAATAATTTAGCACGCACGGTGTGAAAAAAATTGGTTTGGTCGGTGTAAAAAAATATGCCACACATGGTGTGAAAAAATTCGGCACACGCGGTTTGTAAAATTTGGTAGGCAAAGTGTGAATAATTTGGTTCGCGCGGTGTGAAAAATTTATCTCGTGCGGTGGGAAAAAATTTATCACGCACTTTGCGAAAGAATTTGGCACTCGCGAAAAAATTTGTGTGAAAAAATTTGGCACTCGTGCCAAATATTGGGTTTTATTAGGGACACCTTAGGCTACAATTTGTATATAGTGGGATATGTGCAGCCCCCATTTTTTTGTAGTATCCATCATTCTATAAAAAAGGGGGTGAAAAAATTTGACACGCATGTTGTGAGAAATTCGGCACATACGGTGTGAAAAAATTTGGCACGCACGGCGTGGAAAAATTGGTCATGCACGATGTAAATAATTTGGTACGCACGGTGTGAAAAAATTCGGGACGTACTGTGTGAAAAAATTTTATACGCACGGTGTGAATAATTTAGCACGCACGGTGTGAAAAAAATTGGTTTGGTCGGTGTAAAAAAATATGCCACGCATGGTGTGAAAAAATTCGGCACGGGTGCCAAATATTGGGTTTTATTAGGGACACCTTAGGTTACAATTTGTATATAGTGGGATATGTGCAGCAAGTCCCATTTTCTGGCAATATCCACCATCCTTCATACCACCCAGACACTGTTAACACTTAACATTGGTTTGGTAATTTTTACATTAGCTCTGTTAAAATTTTTGGTTTTTGTCTTTGCTAATTAAATTTAAATTGATCTTCACACATATGAGATACGCTTAGGTTACTTGTTATTGTTTATTTTCAAGGAAGAAATAGTACGGAGTCAAAGCGTAAAAAATTTAATAATAAGATTTAAAATAATAAAAAGAAATAATAACTGGAAGTCCAGTTGGTAGTGTGCTAGACCATAATCCTGGAGGTCGTAGATTCGATTCCCACCAGAGACTCTGGTCTAGTGGTCTGGTCTTACGCCAAGCATAAGATCTACATTACCCAGATGTAATCGCTAATATTTTCGTTGGTAGATCAATTAGCAAATTTTCAAAGGGCCCTCATTTGTTCATAATCAAATGTTTCCCATTCCTACCGGAAATGAAAGTTTATGTCTTCGAACTTTACTGAATGACTTCTCTTCTTCTAACGTTGTTAAAACTTTTAAAGAACATCAGAATATATTTATAGCCAATGAGAAAAATATTTTTTAATTAAATGTTTACTATCCAACAACATATGTGTGTGTGTAACCTGTAATTTATAGAATTAAAATTCTATTTACAACTACCATTTCAATGCTCTTTTTTCCTTCCTTTTGTATACGCTTTTAAACATGGTACGTCTTTTTCCCACTGCATCTATAATAGATAGAGAGAAATACTGCTTTCGGAAACAAAAAACGGTGTTCCATAAAATAGAATAAAAAAAAATCTATTTTCCTTCATTTTTCATGGAACAAAAGTGAAAAACAGGTCAGTTGGTTGATTATTTTTAAATAGATTGTAGATAAAAGAAAAGCGTTTACACAAAAAATAAATACAAACATGCGGATGCATGTGAGAAAGTTAACATGTGTTCAATAAATACCACCTAGTAGGTGGGAATGATTCCAAAGTTTTAAAAAATATCGAGTGTATTGCACTGTACCGAGTAACTGCTAAAATCATAGGCTAGACAGAGTTCAAGTCACCCGGATATTCATTACCGAACAATGCCATTCATATACACATAATTGATCATTGCAACCCAACAGCCAAGATTACGACCTAGTTTTTCATACCACTTATGCTGTGTGTATTAATTATATACTTGAGTGGCAGGATCTACACTTAAAGTCGACTCCGAAACTTTTAATTCTCAGAGTTTTTGCCAGAAATCTGCCGAGCAAAAGTCGCTGAAGAAATATTTTTTTTATTCCATTTTGTTATCTGGCCTGGGGCAATGTCCTTTATCCCGAATTTTGATAGTTCGCTTAAGGAAGTCAAAAAAAAGTTTCCAGTATTCTTGAGTAGGTTCACACGCTGGGCTATGCCACATTAAATTGTTGAACGTTTCTTCGCTTTGAACTAGGAAGAGTTATCTAAGGACTGGAATTTTTCTATAATTTACAGCCTATGGGGATTACATAGGGGATTAAACCATTCAATCTAGTACAAAAGCAACATAGCTTCAGGGTTTACGAACGTATATAGGCAGGAAACCAACTAATAAAAACCTTAGAATAATTTGCTATTTCTTGCTGAACTCTTCAATATTCAAGGACACGTTTGAATATTTGAAAGGGATTTGGTTGCAGCCTCTATATATACATATATACATCACACTTCCCATTTCCATTTAACTTAAATTCCAATTCATCATTTCCGATTATTTATGAGAGAAAGTTATTTTCTTTCAGTGTTTAAGGCATATATGGAGGCTAAGCTTTGGGTTTTTTTAAATTAAAGTCGGGATTAGTGGTTCAGAAGCAAGAAAAGATAGTGTTGTCTACATACGTATATTCATACATACTTGGTCATTACAACCCTTCAGTTAGGATTATTGACCTAGTTTCTCACACCACTTAAGTTGGGCGTGTTAATTTTATATATGAGTGGCGGGACCTGCAGTTAAACGACGACTTCAAACTACAGATTATTTGATTTACAAGTGGCGGGACCTACAGCTTAAAGTCCATTCCGAATAACAGATTTTTTGAAAGACTTTTGATGGCAAATTTTTTATTTATTCTCTGAGTAATTGCCAGAAATTTGCTGAGAGGAAATAGCCGAAGAAATACTTTTTTTTGTATTTTGTTTTGATATCTGGCCTGGGGCTTTACGTCTACTAAGTCAACACACTACCTACTAGACTACGGCGACTCCAGTGTGTTGTCTACACTTCGTTCAATAATAAATTGAGAGTAAAAGTGAAGCGCTTATGCTCCAGTCGCCGTGGTCTAGAGGGTAGTGTGTTGGCTTATTAGACGAAGGACCCGAGTTCGAATTCCAGGTCAGACATCAAAACGAAAATTTGAAAATAATTTTTCGGTGACTTCCTCTCATCAGATTTCTGGCAAAAACTCTGAGAATAAAAAATTGCCATGGAATGCTTCTCAAAAAATGTGTCGTTCGGAGTCGACTTTAAACTGTAGGTCCCGCCACTCAAGTATAAAATGAACGCACACATAAGTGGTGTAAGAAGCTAGGACGTAATCCTGGCTGAAGGGTTGTAATGGCAAATTATGTATGTATGCTTATGCTCCAAAATGGCACAGAACTTATTAAAGACACAAACCATGTGTTAAAAGAAAAGAATTTTATGCAGCACACTCAATAAATAACAAAAGCTGATGAACGCTTTTAAAATGTAATTTAAAACAACAGAAGTGAGTGATGAAAAGTAACTATAATCCCTAGAAAAAGACACTTCCGCCACGTTATGCTTGGCGTTGATTGGTAGTGTATAATAAATACCAGCAAGGCAACTGCCTGTATCGATATGTATTTGACAGCCTGGTTATGAAATTTGTAAGAGGCATTTATGCTGTTATGAAATGCTGTTTCGTTGATGCAATCATTTGTTCTTACTTCCGTTCATTCATCGATTCGTTTTCATTCACTTTTGCAGGCATTCATTCATTTTGGTGGGTTAAATGTCAAAATAATATTGAGTTGTTGGTGAAAAAATTTCTTTTCATTTTCGTTTTGTTTTTAAATATTTTATGCCCAACGAAGATGTTTTTAAGTCTGTTTTATTTTATTAACAAAAACGGGAAGGAGGGAATGAGAGATAGAGAAATGAAAAATTAAATTAAAAATGAATTGATAACACTGTAGGTATGTATACAAGCATACTTAACGTATGAGAAAACTGTTAAAGACAAAAGTGAGAAAATTGAAAATTCTTTTTGCTCTTCTGTTCCTGGAATAAAAGGATACTCGTGTACATATGTAGATAGGTGAGAGTGATATAAGAGTGTTTTGAAGTGCATTGGAAATCGATCTCATTTCCGAAATGTATGCATGAAATGAAAATCAATCTATTCGAGGATAATATAAAGGAAAACAAAAAGAAAGGAATCAAGTTTAAAAGATTAAACAAAATACGCTTAAAAAAGCATATTCAATAATCTTATTTCATGGGCATTTGTTGTGATGACTCTTACAAATTTAATTAAAATTATTTCTTCGCAGAAACATTATTTGGTTTTGATTAAAGGTCATGATCTGTTACACTTGTGATACACAATGTGATACAGTGTTTCAATCATTTGAATTAAAGATGAGCCATGTTGTTGTGTTAAGGTGCTACAACAATTACAATTAATGTCGTTCCGTTGTTGCTGATATTATAGTACACAGAAAATATACAAAAAACAAAAATAACACAAGAAAACACCATAATAAGCCAGACACATTTGCTAATAGAAATGAAAACATACTCAAACACCCTCGCAACAATTGCCAGAGAAATACAATAACGATACAAATACAAATCCAAATACAATACAAATATTTTGCTTAACAATGGCACCCACAAACAACAACAACAACAACAATTTTATACGAAAATATTTTCGTAACCAAAAACCAATACAAGTAGACAGATTTACACAATTTCACCCACAAGTGTACGTATGTGGTGGGTCTCAATGCTAACAATAGCAACATTTTTATTTTTCTATACATTTGGATACCACCATCAACCAATACACACACAGGCATACATAACATTCGTATAGAAAAAAAGGATACCATAACAATATACACCTCGGATATATGAACATACAGCAGTTCGTGTGGGCATTAGATTGAGAGAGAGAGAGAGGGTGAAAAACAACACTTGTTTGTTTTGTTATTGTTTTTTCTTTTATTATAAATAATTTAGAATATTTTACGTGTAAAAACATGGTTTCCATTGCTGTTGGTAATCACACACTCACTCTTCTTCTTCATTCTGCATACACTTTCTCGCTGTTTTAGTATTTAAACGTAGCAACACTTTAATCCGTAAAGTTTTGATTTTGAGGCAATGCTGGAAGGCATATTTGAATTTTTTCTGTGTTGAATTTATAAAATTTTTCAAAAATTGGAAGTTTATTCGATGTACAGGAGGCATTGGACTAATCTTAGAACCTGTTTTCAATGATGCTGATCGACTTGTTGTCAAGCTTTTAAACGATTAAAATAATGTCGTTTGAGAGTTCATTAATACTTTGTAGTGCAAATAATGGTTTCAAGGATGATCCGATTTAATCGAATCTCAAGGATATTACGTCATATGGCCTCGATTTTAAACCACAAGATAGTGTGTGCACCCGTACACAAAGCAGAGGGATTTCGCTGGTTAAATTTTTGATGAAGCCAGTGCTCGTGTAAAACCATATCTTAAGATGAATGGCAATTCAAACCAGAATGCACAGGAATCTGCTATTTGATAACTTAATTACTCTACCAGATGCTTCTGTATAAGGCGTACTGGTAGAATTAAGCTGGCTCTACTTTGGACCATGTATGTAGAACAGATTGAAGTCGCCGTGGTCTAGTGGGTAGTGTGTTGGCTTATTAGACGAAAGGCCCGGGTTCGAATACCAGGTCAGACATCAAAACGAAAAATATTTCTTCGGCGACTTTCTCTCAACAGATTTCTGGCAAAGACTCTGAGAGTAAAACTTTCCATGAAAAGCTTCTCAAAAATCTGTCGTTCGGAGTCGACTTTAAACTGTAGGTCCCGCCACTTATGTATAAAAATTAACGAATACAACATGAGCGGTGTGAGAAGCTAGATCATAATCCTGCCTAAAGGGTTGTAATGATCAATTAAGGAAGAAAGTTGTTAGCAGCCAGGGTTATTTGTTTACTGTTAGTCAAAGCGTACCTCTATTTCGTGAAATATTGACACAAGTGATTGGTTTTTGTTTGTTCACAAGACTTGTTAGTTCCATAAAAGGATGAAAGTTTGAATAGATAATGGTAGCCAAGTGTTAGTGTGTCACTTGTATGTATAGGAATCTGAAAAGTAATGAGAAAAGTTGTCCCCAAAGTGTGTGATCTGACAGTGTTCTGTTTAAGGACTTTTCTATTGTAAATGGCATTGTTCTGGCAAAAACTCTGCGAGTAAATAAAATTGCCATAAAATTAGTGCACATAACATAAGTACATGTGAGAGGCTAGATCGTAATTCCGACTGAAGGTTTGTAATGACCAATTATGTATGTAAGGACGAATTTAACCTTTTCCCCATTTCTATATTTAACAATTTAACGGTATTTGACATCCACATTCCGCTTTTTAAATAAATCATTTCTGAGGAGTGCGCACAAAAAAAAACTGGATTTACACTTTTCGTTATAGAAATAAAACTAAGTGGCGGATTTTTTCCGTTTCATATTTCAATTAAAGTAAATAATATTCGAATTCTTTTGTGTATAAAATTTTTCTCTGACCAAGGTCTCAGAGCATCCAAATTTTTGAACCACTTTTCTTCCAGACATTTTAGGGTGTTTTAGAAAAATATGTATTATTTTACTTGCTTTGTTTTGGTCGGCAAGTCTTTCTTTTCTTCTACTTCCATGCTTTCTCTCAATACTCAAAGACTTCTTATATTGTTTTGTTCTTACCTTAAAAACTGTTTTTTGGTTAACACCTGCGAGCCTAGCAATCGTTTTATGTAAGCGGCGCGCGGTTTTTCATTGAAAATTTCAATTATTTTCTTACGACATTCTTGTTGGGTGCCCATTTTCAAAAAAACTAATTTTGCGATTGCTATGAAATTTAGCTCGTGGATTTTGAAACAGATGACTAACAAAAACAATGTAACGGTATTTATTTTTTTCAATTATGATGAAAATTATAAGCTTAAAAGTATACCCATTTTTTTTTGTGCGCAGTCCTTATTTCGACGCCTGTTTGCCGAATTCAAGTTATTTTAAGCGATCTTTTGTGGAAAACAAACGCAAAAAACTGTTTACCTGACGGTCGTAGCAAATTATTTGACAATGAAAGTAATGAACGTAAGCAGCAAATATAAATTGCGGGCGAATAGGAATTAGGATCATTCCCCCACTATTCTTCATAAATCTCGTAAAATTCAATTCTTTCTTTTTAAAGAAATTCATGCTGAATTTCGTGAAAACAAAAATTGAAATAAATTTCTCGAAAACTTTAAAAATTACAATTTCCATGCAATACCTGTGGCGATATTCGTGCAAATATAAGCCATAGAATACAAATATTTTTTCGTTTCACTCTCTCTCTCTCTCTCGCTGTACTTTTCTAATTTTTCTGTTTATCTTGTGTGGGTGGGGAAGAGAAGACTGTCATTGACAAAGTAGCTTTCGTTTGTTTGCTCTCTATTGCTAATATTTGTGTGAGCAAAGTTATGGGTGTATATACCACTACATTAACAGTTATATACACATACATATGTATATCTACACATGCAGTTGTAAAGAATATTTATTGAGGGAATATGTGTGGAGATTGGAGTATAAATAGTGTTTGTAAAATTTCCTCTGAATACTTATGGAATTGTTACACCAAATGAGTGATAGTAAGAGAGAGAGAGAGAGACTAATGCAACATCCTTTATTCAATTTTTTATGCTACATATTTACCATGTTTCTCTACCGTTCTTTATTTCCTTTCTCTCAATTTGCTTTTCACTTTTAAAATGTAGTTTTTATTCACTCTTCATATCCCGTTTTTTTTTCTCAGTTCATATGACTGTTATCATTGGATTATTTTTAATTTCTTGAGTATTTTAAGTTTTTCCTCCCATAAAAATTTATGTACAGTGAGCATTAAAAGAAACTGTATACTATAGATAAAAGTCCAACAATCACCAAACTGAACTTTTACCAGTTAAGGAGAGTGCCCAAAAAAATTTGACAATATTTCAAACTTTTTTCGAATTGTAAAAACTGACAATGAATTAATGTACAGTTTCTTTTGACGCTGACTGTATGTGTGTGTCACTGCACTATGTTCTAACTATGTGTGCCTATCCCTATGAGCAAAGTATTCCTGGCTCATATGAAAACAAAAGATGTTTTATGTGTTTTAGTGTTTCCAACCAATTTTAACACAATTATAAATGGATTGTAGAGATTTTCACTTTCGGGTTGTTGCACCCTGGAGACGTTAGTTTGTTTTTTTGAAAAGTTTTGGTAAAATGAATGAAAATGTAGCACAATAATGTAATGAATGTGTTGTTTTTCATTTTATGTCCATATTGTATGATGTCAACAGAGCTTGGAGTGTATTTCAAGTTAGTATTACAGGACATTAAAGATAGTGTAAGATTTAAGAACATTATTTGAATGTATTATTTCACTATTTTTAATTTTCAAATTTAGTTGGAAAACCTACAGAATTGTTACAATTTAAGCCTGGTAATGGGCGCAGATATCCTCCGCTTCTTCACAGTTATTATCTACGCTATTATCACTCTATTAATAATCATCTTGGCATTTTGATTTTGTCTAATTAATGAGTAGGTCAGACATCAAAACGAAAAATATTTCTTCGGCGACTTCCACTCAGCAGATTTCTGGCAAAGACTCTGAGAGTAAAAATTGCCAAGAAAAGCTTCTCAAAAATCTGTCGTTCGGAGTCGACTTTAAACTGTAGGTCCGCCACTCATATATAAAATTAACGCACACAACATAAGTGGTGTGAGAAGCTAGGTCGTAATCCTGACTGAAGGGTTGTAATGGCCAATTATGTATGTATGTATGTAATGAGTAGGTGGGTTGAATGAGAAATTTAAGAAATTTTAAATTTAGGCTCTTAGTCGCCGTAGTCTAGTGGCTAGTACGTTATGCTCGGATGTCGGCATAAAAAGAACATGATAAAAATGTGAGGGTATTTGTGAGAGTTATGTGTATAACCCAGAGGAAAATTGTTAGTAATATTTTCAAGTGTAACCTAATAATATGTTTATGTACTGGAAGATGGAAAGTGTACAACTCGTATTTAACTTCACAAAAACTCTTCCAAAAAATGGACATCATTTCCCATTGTTATTAGTGAATCTCATTAGAAAATAGTGAATTTTACTGTAATTTTTCTTTGGGTGTATGATTGATATACAAACAAATTTCAAAAAGAAGCAACAAGAACCTGCTTCACTGAAAGCTGGCAAGCAAATGAATGCTTTTTTACGCTTTTTAACGGACATTATTAATGTTCGTGTCCTATGTGCGTAAAAAGCCGAAGATTCGTTTCTACAACTTCTATTGAAGTCATTGGTTAGATGAACAAGTTCCATTTGTCTCATATGAATTTCCAGTGTATGATGTGTAGGAAAAACAGATAGTGCACCCATTATTCAGCTAAAGCCAGATTCACTGCTCTGTCGGGCTCATATCCAAAGCTACCCATACAGCACCCAGCGAATGTATTTCGGTGTTGTCGATCCTAAGTTTGCTGGCACACATATAGATGTGCTATGGTGCTCGTTGGGCCATTTATGACCAATTTAAGTGTTCAAAAACACTCGGAATATCATTGTGATCGTCGTAATCTAGTAGGTTAGGATTTGGCTCATTAGAACGAAATATGAAAAACAATTTTTCGGAGACTAACTGCCAGCAGATTTTTTGCAAAATCTATGCGAGAGTAAATAAAATTGTCTTGAAAAAATTTCTAAAAAAATCTGTTGTTCGGAGTCGACTTTAAACTGTAGCATCCTCCATCTTCTTCTAATATATAAAAATTAATGCCACTTTTCGTTGTCATTTTATAACTCAAGAACGGGCTCACCTATCCAAGCCAAATGTTTAGGCTTTGTTCGGACTATTTAGTAGATGGTTTATGTGAAGTTTGCCACTCCCACTTTTACGCCCACATTTTCTATTTATCTAAAATCAGAAAACGGCTCCATTTAAAGTTTTCATCAAGAGAAAATTTTGCCCCGCCCACTTTTGCGCCCACTTTTTTTGAAAATTACTTAAAATGAATTAAATCTTAAACTGTGCATTTAATTATGTTATGATCTTTAGCAAAGTTGTTGCGCATTAGCCGACGAAGATTTCTAAGTTGGTATGACCAATTTCCAATAGGTGGTGCCACTGAAAATTACTCAAAATGAATTAAATCTTAAACTGTGCATTCTTTAACAAAGTTGTAACGTATGAGCCGACGGAGATTGGTGCGATTAATTTCCGATGGATGGCGTCACTGAAAATTGTTCAAAATGAATGACAAGGATTTGACACCCCAAGCACGGAAGAAAAGAGCATTACGAGCCTCAGAATCAGATGAGCACTGTGACTGGAAAATCTTCGAGTATATGCCTCTGAGACCCGTTCGCATGAACCACTTGAACAACGTGAAGTGAGATTAGGAACTGATCGAATGCT
This sequence comes from Sarcophaga peregrina, assembly GCA_014635995.1. Lineage (NCBI taxonomy): Eukaryota > Metazoa > Arthropoda > Insecta > Diptera > Sarcophagidae > Sarcophaga > Sarcophaga peregrina. Next base: position 25,296,463 of record CM025789.1, on the reverse strand, counting down.
TACTACTCAGGCCGATTAATCTGAATCATCAGGACAATGCGAAACAATAAAATTCAAAATTAATTGAACATTTGTGTAATGCCTTTCCTTCAAATTTATTTTAGTTGGAGGCACAGCAACACGTGCAGGGCACAGTTAGTTAATGTATAAAATTGAGCACACACAACATAAGTGGTTTGAGAAACTAGGTTAGAATACTGATTGAAGGGTTGAAATGGTTTTTGTCTAGGATAATAAACTCACAATTACCTTATGGGCCACCATTAGAGAAACTCAAGTCTAAAAGAGTTCAAAACAAATTGTAGTAAGACAGTGAGTCAAAGGTATTCAATCTTCCCAGGTAAATGTAATCCATTTTTGGCGGGTATTTGGATGTAGATACATACATATATGGACTAACCTATTGTCGTGCCAGTTTATGCGTTCTATCACTTTCTTAATTACTATTTAACATCATTTACCTTTGACATCAAAATTTTCGCACACGAATCGAGAAATTCACGTCAGAGTACATATGGACACCAATATCATTAAGTTATAAAAAAAAAACCGCTGATACTTTTTACATAACCCAATACTAATCAAAAGTTAACTCATAAAACAAAACCAAGTACAAATTGTACATAAAACTGCGCCAAATAATCCATCATTCAATTGCAAATATCCATTCCTTTTCATCTAATGAGTAAACTAACTGGACATTAGACAATAACAAACCTATACTATGCTTACGAACAACAAAAACAACTTCTTAAACTTTTTTACGATCGGCCCAATTCAAGTGAATTAACAGAAACTGTCATTTAGTTGGCATCAGACGGACGAACGTACAAACGCATGTTTAAATACATGCTGCAGTCATTTATCATTGCAAGTTGAAGGAATGTAAGAAGAAGAAGAAGAACGAAACGTGAGAACAGAATGTAGGAAAAAAAAAAAATGAAAGTGGACTTGTGTCATTTTCACTTTCAACATACACAAGAGTCACCAATACAAACACGAACACAAACACTCATGGAATATATGAAGTCTTGTTTCCGTTTTTGGTTTTTTGCATTCGTATGCAGTTCATGCATACGTTTTGCACTCCGATGCTGTGCATGTTTCTCTTAGAGCAGTTGGCTGGCTGGCTGGGTGGTTGTAAAACTATCTGTGTCAGCATTTTGTCAATTTTTTTTTGTTTTCTCTGTTTTTGAATGGCATCAGGGATGGTGGAGGAGAGATGGCATATAAGCACTTTTGATTACATGTTGCCATTGCTGAATGCAAGATGATGAAGAAGAAGAAATTTGTGGTTTATTTCGTGTTTAAGTGAATTTTTATTTTTTTTTTGTGTTTTTCAACTTTAAGTTGACAATTTTCATTTTAATTATCGTTGCAAGGACTAAAAGTAGTTATTGTTTGTAATACTACGACATCGATTACTAGAACTGTTTAAGAAATAAAGCACTGGGGTTTCTTTTTGTCTACTTTAAGAGTTAAATTGCTTGTTAGAAATCCAGCCTAGGACGAAAGTTTTCATTCCATTTAATCTCAAATGAAATTTCTGGTGTTTGGAATTGTGCAAGTTTAAGTTTTTAAAGAAACTTTTTAAAGAAATTCTGGAAATTCAAATGTAAAAGCAATTGAACGCACTTTACATGGATGAAATTTCAAATCGAAATGCAACACACGTTGTAATGAAGGCTTAATTGCTTAGAACACATATACTTACATATATTCTCTATAATCCTATGTATAAGGACTATAGGGTTTCAACAAATGGTCTCCAGATTGACATATCCTTTACTATGTTCTTTGTAGTAGTATGCTAGGTAGTATGTTAGCATATTAGATGTCAGGCTACGATTCAAACCCTATGTCATACATCTCCAGTAAAACCGAAATATGTGAAAATATTTCTTCGGCGCCTGGCTCTCAGCAGATTTCTGGCAAAAACTCAGAGGAAGTTTCTCAAAAATCTGTCGTTCTGATTCGACTTTAAACTGTACAGGGTGGCTGATATGTATTGCAGCCAACTTCATGTTGTTATCATTTGTAAACCGCTCGTCTGACAGCTGACAGATTTATGTGAGAGTTCATTTTATTATTCAGTGAGAGTTCATTTTATTATTTACAAGCTTACAAAAGCATTTTGATCTATTGCATTCAGAACAAAAGTTATTCGTGATGGAATTCAAGCGTGATTGCATTATATTTGCCTGGAAAACCACAGGTGGCTATCGTTAGAGCCCTTTAGCATTTAAATGTGAATAAATCTTTTGTTCCTCGTACCACTCCTCGTTACCATGATACTGGCAGTGTTGCATCGGGTGCAAAAAGTGGACGGTAACAACAGCAGAAATGATCCGAAAAGTGAAGGTCAGATTTGATCAAAATCCACGCCGCAGTGGCAGAAAAATTGTTCGTGAGCTGAACATATTGCGAGAATGGATGCAACACATATTGAAAAATGAGCTTAAACTAAAGCCATTGAAGTTCCAAAAAGTGCAAGAGCTTACCGATAGACAGAAAAAAGTTAAACTGGGAAGAACAAAGGATTTACTTCGCTTGCACGAAGTTCGCTTGGCCAGTTATTGAATTTGGTTTTCTCCGATTTCAAGCCATTCCAAATTGAGCAATTTGTGAACAAACAAAATGATCGAGTTTTCTTGCAAAAGAGGTCTGCTGAAAACTTACACCTGCGGTTGGCCACCAGAACTCAAGCGCTGCCGATAGTAATGGTGTGAGCCGCCGTAACGGACGATGGTCGCTCCCCGCTCGTATTCATCGACCGAGGGGTTAAGATAAATGCGAATATTATCGGGAAAATGTCTTAAAGACAGTATTTAAGCCCTGGACAGACAAACATTTCGGCCGCAGACCATGGACATTCCAACAGGACTCAGCACCACCGTACTCAACACGCGTCAAGGAAGAATAGCTTAAAAAGGAGATTCCTCGCTTCATTTCTACCGCACAATGGCCATCAAAATCTCCGAATCTTAATCCGTTGGACTTATGCGCCTGGTTCATTTTGGAGAGTAAGGTTCTCACTAAAAAACATCAAAGTGTCGATTATCTCAAGACAGTGCTTCGCCGGGAATGGGCCAAAATACCGCAGAGCCACTTGCGTGCAGCCTGTGATAGCTTTGTCGGCCGTTTGAAGGCCATAATTCGTAGCAAAGGTGGCCAATTCGAACAAGTCTAAACTGATTCTAAAATTTGATGTTATTTGAACAATAAAATTAAAAAAATATAGCGCTTTACTTTGTGGCATTATATATCAGCCACCCTGTAGGTCCTACCACTCACGCATAAAATTAACGCACACAACATCTGTGTGTGAGAAGTTTCGTCGCAATCCTGACTGAAATAAAATCAATTGATCAGTCTTTAATGCAGGCGCAGTGGCAATTATCTTCCAAAACTGGAATTTTGTGGTTCACTAATTCTAAGCATTGTTAGGTTAAGTGTGTGTAATGTTAGCGCTGTTTCGAAACGTGAAATTCCAAACTCACCTATAGCCCGTGATATTCTTTAGTGTTTGCAATCAATTGCGGACAAAACAAAGAAAATCAGTAGTCATCGTATGGTAACCCAAGGAGGAAGAGACTGTCTTCCGCCGAATGAGATATTAAGGTTTTTGTCTAAACTAAATAGTGTTTAAGTTAAGTAAAGTTAAAATATAAATGCTTATAGTTTTATTAATAATGGCATTTTATACATGAAATTTGACTGAGGGATAGATCTTAAAGAAGAGAATTAGAATATGTAATGAAATGAAAAAAAAAAAACACTTATGTCGTCTTAAGCTATTATCATTTATTGCCACAGATCATTACAATCCTTCAACCAGGATTACGACCTAACTTCTCACATCACTTATATGGTGAGTGTTAATTTTTTACATGAGTGTTTGTCCCCATAGTCTAGTAGGTAATGTATTGACTTATTAGACGTAAAGGCCACTGATCAAACCCCAGGTCAAGCATTAAAACGAAATGGAAAAGAAATATTTCTTCGGCGATTTCCTTTTAGCTGATTTTTGGCAAAAATTCTCAAGAGTAAATAAAAAATTTGAAATCAAAAGTTCCTCCAGAAATCTGTTATTCGGAATGGAGTTTAGGCAGTAGATCCCGCCACTTATGAATAAAGTGGAGTGAGAAACTGGGTTGTAATCTTGACTAAAGTGTTGTAATGATCAACTATGTACAGTAAGACCCCGCTTAACGCGGGCGATACGTTTCAATAAGTTCCAGCGCTAAATGAAGCAGCATTAAACGAGGCAACTTAACACGTACATATCGACGCCTCTATTCTATAATCTAAATACACTTAGAACGTTTTTAATGTTCATGTATTTTTAAATTCTATGTTCTCTAACTTAAATACTGTCAAAACTTGGTTAAGATGCGCCCATCCGTTCCGAAGTTATAGGGAAAAATCTACTTAGAATCCACATGTAGTCGTATGTCGCGTGAAAACTTTGAGAACTCATAACTCAAAACACACTTTTTCGACTTAAAATGTTATAGAGCGGAGGCGCCGACATATAAATCATATATATTATTTCTAAAGCACTTTTTTCTCTCAAATTTAATAAATGATATCTCATTTTAAAGCTTATATCTAACATTAATGACGAAAAATAATTAGAAATTGAAAAATTAAGATTTTCATTGATAAAAATTATATTTTATATAGAACTGCATAATAATACTGTTGTCATTATGATTATATGTTTTTGTTCAATTGTGCTACATAATATGCTGTTCTACATAATATAGTATGTATTAAAATCCATTCTGGCAATGCCGCTATTTACTATAATGCCGTTTATTACTAAGTCAGTTATATATAATATGCATATTAAGTTGTAAAAAGCTGTTTTGGCAATACTTTGCAGTAGTTAGTAGATAGAGCAAGTGCGATAAATAGGGTCGCTTAATTGTAATGCTATACCACATAATAATATATAAAGTAGTAAAATCCATTTTGGTAATGTCGTTATTGTCATGGCATTGTTTGTTTTATGAAATGTAGTAATACGGGTTAATAAATGATACCAGGCTAATCGTAACAAACTTGGGAGAACACATCATATCAGCAAAAATTATTTATATCGATAAAACTGTACTCATATCCCGAATCAACCTTACACCTTCTGATCCAACTGTGCCTTTCCGAATGACACGAAAACAATTCCCTGTGAAAGTTGCTTTTGCTATGATGATAAACAAAGCACAAGGTCAAACCCTTCAAAAGGTAGGATTGTATTTTTACATGGGCTTATTCTCGAGTGCGTACGTTTAAAGATATTTTTGTTCGTATTAATGATTCGTACGCGCAAAAAGTTAACGATGATCATGTCATTCCCTCTAACGTTGTATTTAAAGAAGTAGGATGATATTCTGATTTCTAATATTTTTATACTTTTAATAAAACTCCTATTAATTATTTTCATTTTATGTTACAAAAATAATAACTAACGGTGCGAAATATTCGCAAGGGTCATCTAGTACATTGTAATTTCGGAAAATACGGTTTGAAATTATATTCTGGACAGTGTAACAAAAGAGCGTAGAAAAAGATACATATTATACACCGTCGCTATATAGTGCACCACAACTATCAATACTGTGCGCGATTTATTACCGCGTAATACTGAAACAGTGTTAAACGGGGCAACATTAAGCGGGGTCTTACTGTATATATGTAAGGTTTTTTTTAATCGTATTTGTATTTTTTAGATTTGAATGCCCTGTGTAGTGGCACCTTATTTAAAATAATATTTTTGTACTTTTATTTTAAATCATTCTTCTAAGGAGTATTTGAGTTAATTTTTTGCATTTCTTTAAAAACTAAAAAACAACCAATTACTACGTAATTATCTAAATGGCCTTCATTTGAAACTCAATCAAAAACCATTCATATTTGCACAAAACCAAGATGATGAATAAATTACGAAGAAAGAAAATAAAATGCAAAAAATGTTAATTTGAAATACTCAATTCAGAAAGAAAAGACAACAAAAATTAAAAGAAAAAAATCAAAAAAAGATTTGTCTTATCAACTTTAATAGCAACAAATAAGTAGGAAAAACCAGAGAAAGAAAAACATATGAAAACTGCACAGGTTTTTTCCCCAAATTGTTCAAATCTCAGTAAAAATGGAATCAAGAGACAAACGACAATAGAAAGCAAAGCAAAAACAAAACAAAACAAAAAAAAACAAAATTAGCAATTCGAAATATTGTTTTGTGCATATATTCAATTCTTCATTCATTCAATTCCATTCAACCATAGGAAAAAAATGAAAAAAAAATGAAAGAAAAAATATTTGTGATTGCCTTGAATCGATTTAAAGAATGCCGAATAAGAAAAGCCAGAAAACAAAGTAAAAAAAGAAAAAATAAACGAATTTGCAATATTGGACCAATAAACTGATAAAGACCAATTTGCTGGATTTGTACATGCAACTATTTATTTATTCTTAACTGTACATATACAGGATCTTTCAAGTTCAATTTTTTTCTATCTATTTTTTTGCTTTTTGTTTTCGCTTGGATGGTTCAGCACATACAATTTACAGAAATATTTCACAAAATTCTATAACACTAAAGGAAGAAACCCACACTTAGAAGATCCTGTAAACAAGTATTTTTTTTTTTAAATTTTTCAAGATAAAAAAAATTTCAATTTAATTTTTATGTCAGTGCGTAAAAAAATTGGCAAATATTTGTTGAAACACCAACACCAGCAACATCAACAACAATAAACATTTGAGCAGAAGAGTGAATTAAGCAAGAAATTCTCACAGAAAAATGCAATAAGAAAATAGAAACAACAACAATTACTGCATAAAGAAATGCCGGACATAAGTTTCCACATACCACAAGTCAAGTCACATGAAAAATTGTAGGAAAGTCGGGTTAAACGAATGAAATTTAAAAAATTTCTTAAAAAACAAAATCAGTATTCGAGGTCCAATTGTTTGATAAATTTATATGTGTGTGAAGATAAATTTGAATTTAAAAACCAAAGACGCAAACCCACACTCTTAGCAGCGCCACTTATTGCCTTTAACAGGGTAAATTTAATTGTTTAACAGTGGCCATAGTGCATTAGTCTTTTACTGTGCAATTATAGCAAACTCATTATGATCATTATTATTCGTAAACAAAAGTATTGAAATGTAAAGGATGGTTGGTGGGGAATGGAGGAAGGAAATTTTCTCAACTCTCAAAATTATTCCAGCTATTCCACTAACTATTTATTATATATTCCAAAATGTCCACTGATCTTTTACAAAATTTTCAAATATTTTTGGCCAAAAATCGATTTTTTCAAAATTGAAAATCTCAACTCTCAAAATTAGTACAGCGATCCCACTACCAGGGTTGAAAAGAGGACCCTCTATATTTTTCAAAATGTCCACTGATCTTTTAGAGAATTTCCAAGCAAAAATTGTTATTTTGAAAGCAAATTTTCTCAATACCCTATCATTTTATATGAGACTATGTTGTTGATTATAGTAAGAGGCCTTGGAATCTTCCTTTGCATATAAACCTAGATTACTTTCCGAAATTAGCTCATAAGAAAGTGGGCTTGTACTGAGGGATACTGTTAAATAGCTAACAGTGCGCTGTTGACAGTAAATTTTGTTCTGTTAAGAGCATATTTTGCTCTGTTAACTTCAAATGTGGCGCTGCTTAAATTTATGGATTGCGTCTTGGATTTTCGAATTCGAATTTACATTTATGTTAACTATATGAAGTGGTATATCCAAGTGGTCTTGTCGCCGCTGTCTAGCCGGAAGTATGTTTGTTTATTATACGGAAGACCGCAGTTTAAACCACAGCCGAAACTTTTCCAATAAAACGAAATATGAAAAAAATCCTCTCAGCAGGCAACATGCAAAAATGTTGTTATCTTTTCCGATGAAGTCACTGCCTTGCATCTCTTCAAACGAAAAATAAAAACTGTGGCTAAGAAACCTTTTTGGTAGCTATTTTAAACTACTTTATCATTTTATGTTCGTCCAGCATGATTCTATATCAACTCATAAAACTTAAAGGACTCATACCTCACAAACAACTTTCCCGCACTCATTTTCCCTAGGGAAGGTATGATTTGAAGCCGCTGGACTACAAATTGTGGACAGCTTCAGAGGACACGATTTGCCACAAAAGATTTCTCTACATTGATTCTCTTAAGATAGTTTTGATTCACATTTTGGCAAGATTTCCAATTGGCTGGGTGCAATTCGTCAATTCAATTTAAGGGATAATTAAGTGAGAGATAATAAAAGCAGATAATGGGTGATTTTTTAAGAGCTATAGGAAAATTTTTCAAAAAAAAAAACACATAAAATTCAGAAAAATGCATGAAATCTTTATATGAATCGATAGAGCGGTCCATATAATATGATGTTTGAAGATTATTTCATGCAAATGTAGACCGCGACTGCGCCTCAAATATTCCATCCGCTGAGTCCAATTCTTTCCAACATTTCGGCCGGTATCTCACGAATAAATGCTTCAATGTTGTCTTCCAATGCGTCAATTGAAGCGGGCTTGTCTGTATAGACATGAGCTTTAACATAGCCCCACAAAAAATAGTCTAAAGGCGTTAAATCGCATGATCTAGGCGGCCAATTGACCGGACCCGAATGTGAAATAAAATATTCGCCGAACTTGCCTCTCAATAAGTGCATCGTTATGCGTGCTGTAGGGAATTTGGCACAGTCTTGTTGAAACCACATGTCATACAAGTCAAGCTCTTGGATTCTGGACAAAAAAAGTTGGATATCATTTCACGGTAGCGTTCACCATTCACAGTTACGTTACCGAATCGATAATTGATTAACACAGGCCGATACAGCTGCGCACTCTAGGTAAGCGTGGTGGTGGTTTAATCTCCACCAATGTAAATTTGGTGCGGAATTTAGTCACAATAGCCCGAATAGCCGCTTCAGTGGGTCGACTATAAAATGGAAGAAGCGTGCGATGAAACTTTCTTAACAGAGCATGCGTTTTGATAATAAAATTCAATGATTTGCAAGCATTGATCGTTTGTAAGACGATTCATGGTTGAATTATAGACCAAACAGAAGATGTTTGACAGTGAAACATAACACGAAACGTGCCTGAGCTGTTTAAACCAGTGTTGCCAAAAAGACAATAGCTAAAAAATTACGCTTTAGAAATTACAGAAAGCATTATGAGTCTGGTTTTGCACCTTCAGCGGCATAGAGCCCAAATCATACTGCAATTAGGGCGGCTATAGATAATCTGATAGGATATTGCCATTTAATTTTTTTTTAACAAAAACTTTCTTTTGTCAAATATCTGTCATAAGTTAATTTAAAAGGTAGGTCATACTTAATTGGCCATTACACTCTTTCAGCTAGGATTACAGCCTAGCTTCTCATACTACTTATGTTTGTGTGCGTTAATTTTATACGTGAGAGGGGCAACATACAGCTTAACGTCGACTCCGATCGACAGATTTTTGAGAAACTTTTTCGTGGCAGGTTTTTATTTACTCTCAGAGTTTTTGTCAGAAATCCTGCTGAGAGGAAATCACCGCGGAAATATTTTTTTTTTTTATATTTCGTTTTGATGCCTGAACTGTGATACGAACCCGGGCTTTTCGTCTCATACACCAATACACTACCTATTAGACTATGGAGACTTCAGGTCTCACCAGTTGTAGTTAAAATTATCTCTCACAACATAAGTGATGTGAGGAGTTAGGTCCTAATCCTGACTGATTGGTTACAATGGCTAATTAAGTAAGTATGATGACAGAATTTGTACAAACGATAAGATGATTCGTGCTGTCAGTATAATAACGTGCATAAAATAGAGGTTTATTGACCAGCTGTATGTATTATGTGTCGGTAAGATATTGTCAAAAAGCACACCGAAATGTAGGAAAAATCGGTCGATTTTTTTTTTATAATTTGTGTCACTAGTTTTTTAAATGTACTCTTACATTAGAAGTCGCCGTGGTCTAGTTGGTAGTGTGTTGGCTTATTAGACGTAAAGTCAGGGTTTGAGTCCCAGGTCAGACATCAAAACAAAATAAAAAAAATATTTTTTCGGCGATATCCTCTCAACAGATTTCTGGCAAAAACTCTCAGAGTAAATAAAATTGCCATGAAAAGTTTCTCAAAAATTTATTGTTCGAAGTCGACTTTAAACTGTAGGTCCCGCCACTTATGTATAAAATTAATACACACAACATAAATAGTGTGAGAAACTAGTTCAATAAACCAGACTGAAGGGTTGTTATGACCAATTATGTGTGTATGTAAATAAAAGTTGAAGAAAGCATTATGAGTGAGACATAGATCCCAACTCATACGGCAATTAGGACCGCTTTAGATATTCTGATAGGATACCGTCTTTTAATTTTTTTTAAACAAAATTTTCTTCTGTCAAATGTCTGTCATTCAGAGTCGAATTTAAAATGTAGGTTCCACCACTTGTGGATAAAATAAACACACACAACATAAGTGATGTGAGGAGCTTGGTTGTAATCCTGGCTGATGGGTTACAACGACTAATTAAGTAAGTAAGATGACAGAATTTGTACGATTAGTGCTGTCAGTACAGTAACATGCATAAATAGAGGTTTTAAAAATGGGACATATCGACGTCTCTGTTCTATAACATTCTAAGTCGAAAAAGGGTGTTTTGTGTTTGAACTTTCAAAGTTTTTACGCGAAATACGACTACATATATCGCTCCTTTATTGCAACATAGTCATATCTCAAAAAAACTTGAACTTGGCAAAATGTGATTTAAGTTTTCGAGACATAAGTCCTATGATCTAATTGCCGCAAACACTTTTTGCCATAACTTCGGTTCAGCTTGGGATATAAAACTGATTTTTTTTCAACATGTACAGAAGGTCTAAAAGAGCAGTTTTGCTGAAGTAACTACAAATTTTTAATTTTTTGAGATATGACTATGTTGCAATAACGGATATGTGTATTATAAGTAGACTAGATGACCCGTGCGAATATTTCGCACCGTTAGTTGTCATTTTTGTAACATAAAATGAAAATAATTAATAGAAATTTTATTAAAATTTTTTATAAAAATATTAGAAATCATAATATATCATACATATTTACATACATACATACATAGGTTTAAATGCTTTTATAAAACTTCTTTGAATACAATATTAGAGGTAATGACATGATCATCATTAACTTTTTGCCCGTACGAATCCTTAATACAAACAAAAATATCTTTAAACGTACGCACTCGAGAAAAAGCCACGTATAACTGCCCATGTGAAAAGACCGGTTCTGGTAAATACAATCGTACCTTTTGAAGGGTTTGACCTTGTGCTTTGTTTATCGTCATAGCAAAAGCAACTTTCTTAGGGAATTGTTTTCGTGTCATTCGGAAAGGCACAGTTGGATCAGAAGGTGTAGGGTTGATTCGCGGTATGAGTACAGTTTTATCGGTATGAATAATTTTTGCTGATGTGATGTGCTCTCCCAAGTTTGGTACGATTAGCCTGGCACCATTTATTAACCCGTATTACTACACTTCATAAAACAAACAATGCCATGACAAAACGACATTACCAAAATGGATTTTACAACTTTATATATTATTATGTGGAATAGCATTAAAATTAAGCGACTTTGGTTATCGCACTTGATCTAACAACTACTGCAAAGTATTGCAAAAACAGCTTTTTATAACTTAATATGCATATTATATATATAAACGGCATTATAGTAAACAGCGGTATTGCCACAATGGATTTTAATACATACGATATTATGTAGAACTGGATTACTATTAAGCGACCCTGTATTTGCCATACTTGAATAAAAACATATAATCATAATGACAACAGTATTATCATGCAGTTCTATATAAAATATAAAATTTGTCAATGAAAATATTAATTTTTCAATTTCTAATTATTTTTTGCCATTAGTATTAAATATAAGCTTTAAAATGAGATATCATTCATTAAATTTGATGCAGTGGTATGGGAGATATTTGCAACCGACAAAAAAAGTGCTTTAGAAATAATATATATGATGTTTATCAATAACTTCGAAACGGATCGGCCATGTTAACTAAGTTTTGGCAGTATTTAAGTTACAGAACGTCGAATTTAAAAATGCAAGAACATTAAAAACGCTCTAAGTGTACTTAGAACTTTATAGAATGGAGGCGTCGATATGAAGTATGACATGAAAAATTGCGTTACCTTAGATGTCAAATGCATCTATTGCGTCTACTGTGTTTATAGCATGACAAGATATTGTCGATTTTTTTTTAATTAGAGTCACTAGTTTTTCAAACGTACTCGTACATTTGATTATTTTTGGTATTTTTTAAAGAAGAAATTTTAATTAAAAATTGTTTTTTTTTATTGACTTTGTATAGTCATGACTTACCTTTTTATTCATAAATAAAGAATTCATGTTTTGCTTTTTTTCATTATAATTTTTTATGTTTTTTGTTATTATTTTTTAATTTTATTTTTTTTATTGAGTATCTTAATTATTCTTTAGTTCTTATAACATATTTATCAGTTTTATTTATTTTCTGTTTTATTGAAATTCTTTGGTTTGGATTGATTCTCTTTGATTTGAAAGTTTTTAACAAAAAAAGAAGAAAGAAAAAACAAATTTTTTCTAACAATAAATAGTTAAAGAGAGTAGTTGGTTGGTTGCTAGGCAAAATTAAAGTCCTTTACAATATCTTATCTTATTGGTTAATAAAACTAAATTAACTACACATCTAAAGGAAGTACATTTTACGCTGCATCTTTAAAGGGGGGGAGGGGGTTAATTTTTTTTATTGATTTTTTTGGTTTGGGTTTTCATTTTTTGGTTGGTTAAAGTAAAAAATTAATCACATTTAAGAGACACATTTACTTAAAATTAAATTAATTTTTTTTTTATATTATATTTACTATATAATAACAGTGTGTGTGTGTGTGTGTTTGTTTGTTCACATATAATCAGCTAATAAGAGTTTTTATATTTTATTTCTTAATTTACATTTATTTGCTACAATGAGTTGAGTTTTTAGGGAATTTCTTTTTTGTTAATTTTTTCATGGTTTTTTTTTCTGCTTAAAATTTAATCACCAACATTAGTTACAGAGAATATACATTTACAATTACAGTAACTAATAATTTATTAACTTAAATTATTTCTAAATTCATATGTATAGAGTGTATTGTTGATTCTTTTTATTTCTAAATTAATTTAAAAGGATTTCTTTGCAGCTTCCTTATTGTATATACACTTTCTTAACTTGTAATTTGATTTGTTTTAATTTAATTCAATTATTACTTAATTAATTAACTTAAAATTGTAGAATTTTTCCTTTTTATTCTATCGTTTTTACTTGGAAATTTCATTTTCCTTTTAATTTTTTCTTGTAGGCTTATATGTAGCTGCTGCTTTTTAGGTACAAAATCTTGTTTTCAATTCACACTTTAGATTGCATAAAGCAATTCCTTTTAATTTTCTTTTGTTTTTTTTTTAAATAATTTTTTTTATTTTATTTTAATTACTAATATTATCGTATTATTTATTCATTAAGATATGGATTTTCTTTTTATTTAAAATACAGCTTTTTTCCCTTTATTGCTGACATTTTCTATATGTTTTCTGTGTGTCTTTATTTTTTTTAAATTTAAATTTTAAAATTATTTATTTATTCTTGCTTATTAATATTCCTTTTTTTTGTTTTTCTTGTTCAGAGCAATAAATTTACAATATTTCTTTTGAGTTTGTTTTTGTTTTTACACAAAATTTAATTTCGTTTAAGAGTATTATTTTGTTTCAATTTAATTTTGTTTTTATTTTTAATTTTATTTTTTTTTTACATGAAATGTTTCGCATTCATTGCTTATTTTTACACTGAGTTATAAAAGTTTTGTAGTTTAGTAGTTTTTTTTTTTTAAAGAGAAAGGAAACATTTTCATTGGCTTTATACATCTGCTTGAAACGAAAAGAATGGATTTCCCAAATTTCTTAAATTTTTGAAGCATATTTAAATGCATGCTATGGCTAAGTTTATCCTTATCCTCTCACATTATAGACATCATTTTAATTTTTAGTCAGTGTTATTAGCTGTACATACATACATAATTGGTCATTACAACCCTTCAGTCAGGATTATTAACCTAGTTTCTCATACCACTTATGTTGTGTGCGTTCATTTTATTCACAACTGGCGGGACCTACAGTTTAAAGACGACTCCGAACGACAGATTTTTTTGAGAAACTTTTCATGGTAATTTTATTTTTGTTAGAAATCTACTGAGAAGAAAATCGCCGAAGAAATATTTTTTATATTTCGATTTGATCTTTGGCCTGGGGCTCGACCACTGCCTTTACGTCTAATAAGCCAACACACTACCTACTAGACTACTATCTACTAGACTGGTTTATCACACCTCTTCTATTTTGATGAATTTAATTTTTTTATTTAAAACTGTTCGCCTCCTAATTTTTATTCTACGTCAAATTCAAAATACAGATTTCAAAGCGATTTTTATGGTTCTTGGGAATATTGCCAATAGACTGCCAGAAAGGCTATGCCTGTCGAACGAATTAGTTTTTTTTTAATATTTCTTATCTTCAAAAAGTCAAAACTTAGAATTGCAAAAGTCGTCTAACATGCCAACAAACTATTCATTAGCTGGTAGTAGGAATGCCAATCGGGAAATCCCGAAACTCCGGGATTTTCGGGATTCAAAAAATCCCGAATTCCGGGATTTTTAAAAACTTGTCCCGGAAGTTTTCGGGATTTTCGGCATTGTAAATTCATATGTATTTTGACCCTATGAAAGGGTCGAGAAAAAAATTCTATATCACTTGACTTCGATAATAGCTTCTCAGATAAGGAAAACCTGTTTCACTTCATTTATCTTCTCTTTAATGTATTTAAAACCTTGTTTGTATCAATGTCTTCTTGTCTTGTTAATTTTAATTTGAAATTATAAAACTATTTGAAATTTTAGTAATTTCGAAATGCTAATCATGACATTTGGAATCATTTTCGTTAATTTAATTTTCTAACATTTCATTGAGTTTCATAACAATGTTAATGTTAATGTCAATGTCACATTTTCTTCTTGTTTTGCATTCATTTTCCTTTTCAATTTTCCTTTAATTTACTGCCTTATTTTCTGTGAATTTCTTATAAAAACTATTTCAATTAAAATCCAAAACTTTCTCTTTACGCAGAACGTATATACGTACTAGGGATGCCAATCAGGAAATCCCGAATCTCGAAATCTAGGGATTTTCGGGATTCACAAAATCCCGAATGCCGGGATTTTTAAAAATTTGTCTAGGGATTTTTCGGCATTTTCGGGATTGTGAATTCATATGTATTTTGACCCTACAAAAGGTCCTGAAAAAAAAAATTCTATATCGCTTGACTTCGATAATCGCTTCTCAGATGAGGAAAACTCTACTTGCAGTGATAAAAATTATTTGATGGCATAGAATAATACAGAAGGTCTATAACACGAATTAAGAGGGTAACTGATTTAGATACTCAACTGTCCAAAGAAATAGATTTATTTACAGCAGGAGGTGGTACAGGTGAATATTTACAAGCTGCCTACAGCTATCTTGGAACTATTTTACCAACAAATGTTGATTGCGAAAAGTGTTTTTCAACGGCTGCGTATGTTGACAACAAAATTCGTTCAAGCCTTTCAGATCACATGATAGATGTTTTAATCTTTTTGATGGAATCTAAATAATTTTCTTAAAATTAATGCATTTGCATATGCATTAATAATTTAATTTTTCTTAATTTACGCTTTTTTGTTACATTTTCTCTTGTATATTATTCGGATAAACATACATAATTGGAATACAAATGATTTTGTTAACGAAATATTTTTATTATTAAGAGAAAATCGCGATTATTCCCGTGATTTTTCGAGATTTTTGGATTCCGAATTATCCCGAAATATCTCGGGTTTTTTAAAAATCGATCCCGTTTGGGATCCCTAGCTGGTAGTAATAACCCAAATCATATATGAGTCTGACATAATTCTAAATAGCAAAGAATAATTTTGAGAATATTCAGCCATTATGATGATTTCTCTGTTTTATAAGTCAACAACTCTTAAACAAATTTTTATAAAAAAATTTGCAAAACAGCTGAACACAGTGCTACATTGCACAGAAATATAAAATGGCAGTATAGAAGAAAACTTGACTGGATAGAATTGTTGCAGAAGAAGAATATACCATATATGTCAAAACATTATTGTTGACTCATATCTTTCCAATTCTAGGCATTATTGTGGCTTAGATCATGGACTGAATGATATCTTTATGCAGTACAATTATCATAACATATAGTAGTGGAAGAAGCTAACTATGGGATTTACGAATATA
The DNA here is from genome assembly GCA_014635995.1 of Sarcophaga peregrina. Taxonomy (NCBI): domain Eukaryota; kingdom Metazoa; phylum Arthropoda; class Insecta; order Diptera; family Sarcophagidae; genus Sarcophaga; species Sarcophaga peregrina. The sequence continues at coordinate 25,280,056 of CM025789.1, read as the reverse complement.
ACGTCAAGCCTTTTACCTTACTGCGATATACTACAGTCAAACCCGGTTATAACGAACTCCGTGGGACCAGAAAAAAGTAGTTAGTTATAGGCAAAGTTGGCAATAAACGGGGTGAAGTCATAGAAGAAAATATATAATACAAAGAATTTTTTTCATTTATTATTTATTATTATTATTTCGGGATCGGGATTTTTCCCGTTTGGCATCCCTAGTATGTACTGTACATATTATTTCCCACTCCCCATGGTTAAGACAATAAATTCAAGTGCCATTTCTACTTATTTTTGTATTGTATTGCTGAAGTATGTATTATTTATTATGTCAGATTAAATGAATATTATTGTTGTTGTTATTTGTTTGTTTGTTGCGAAGACCGTTCCTTGGCAGCATATTTCATTCACATTCTTTTTTTTATTGGGAAACAATTTTTATGACTTTTTCTCTTTTAAAATTTTGGCTGCGCTGCTGTCAGCTGACACTAAGTTTATTGGTATTGATTGTGGCATGAAAGTTTTAAGGAAACAGAAACTGAAAAAATATTGCAAAAGATTGCATTTGGAGAATGAAACACAGAATAGTTTGCCATAAAATTGCATTAAGGATGTACAGTTTTTATGCTCACAAAAATACGTGCCTTAACTGGGTATATTCAATGAAGATATTTGCCTTTAAAAAAAATTCATTTTTTTCCTTCTCTTCTTTTTTTGGTTCCCCAAAGCTGTTGTCTTTAGTTTCGCTTTGTTGGATTCATTGTCAAAAGATAAAAGTTTTCAAATAAAAAATATTTTTTTTAGAAATAAAATAGAAAACAACTTATTTGTGACATGTTCTTATTCAGTCATTCATAATAAATGTTTCATAAATATTTAAAAACTTCTTGCCATCCGCCTCTATCTGCTCCTCTTCCTTTTCAATTTATGTCGCAGGCGTTTCATTTTCAGTTAAGAAAACTACAGTTTTTTAGGAAATTATTTACGACACATTAAAAACCATGAAAAACAAAAAAGAAAAAGGGAAAAAAACAAAGAATTTCCTACCCCCCTTAGTTTCTTAGGAAAACCTAAGCATGCAACATTAGAAAGATTAAAAAAGATGAACGTAAAGAACTAAAGAAAATGCAACATCTTCTACAAAACTTTCTTCACACGAAGCCTTTAAGTGTACATACTTGGCCTACACCAGCCAGCCAACGCAAATTCTGAAATTTTGTTCTTACAAAACCACACACAGAATATTGCATTTACAACCGCAAGAAAGTTAGTCGATTTGGTTCTTGGTCTAGAATATAAACGAGCTGCAGTATTATTAACAGCAAAACACCACATGTCAAGGACGATTTAGATTCGCATTAAAAAAAAAAATAATGAAAACAAAAATTAAATTCCAGTTGAATGTCAAAAAGTGTATTCAAAAATGTTTTATATTCAAACGCCAGTGGAGTCTAGAGATGAGAAATTGTGTGGCACTTTCATGACTGTGTGGCTGGCATAACTCTTAAAGATGTTTTCTTGGCAATAGGATTATAAAATAATTTTCTTAAAAAAAAATGTATTTAAGGAGGTATTCTACTCTGGAATCATAAATTGTTTAAGTATTGTTGTATTAATATCCTTAGGAAAGAAGAAGAAAATTCTCGTCCAATTATTACAGGGAAATGGGAGTAACACGGACTATATGGACTATGAAATAAAATACAAAATAATAGCGAATGATGTGTGATGAATCCAATTGCTCATTATAATACAACCCTTCGGTTAGGATTACTACTTAGTTTCTCACACCACTTAAGGAGTGCGCACGAAAAAAAAACTGGTCTCATACTTTTCCTTATAGAAACAAAACAAAGTGGCGGATTTTTTTCGTTTTACGTTTCAATTAAAGTAAATAATATTTGAATTCTTTTTGTGTATGAAATTTTTTTCTAACCAAGATCTCAGAACATTCAACTTTTTGAGCCACTTTTCTTCCTGAAATTTTAGGATGTTTCGTATTATTTTACTTGCTTTGTTTTTGTCGGCATATCCTTTTTTCCGCTTTCTCTCAATACTCAAAGACTCCTTATATTGTTCTATTCTTACTTTAGAAACTGTTTTTTGGTTAACACCTGCGAGCCTAGCAATCGTTTTTTGTAAGCGGCGCGCTTTTTCATTGAAAATTTTAATTATTTTTTTACGACATTCTTGTTGGGTGCCCATTTTCAAAAAAAAAAAAACTATTTTTGCTATTGCAATTAAATTTAGCACGTGGATTATGAAACAGATGACTAACAAACACACTGCAACGGTACTAATTTTTTTTAATTATGATAAAAGTTATAAGCTTAAAAGTAGGCTTATTTTTTTGTGCGCACTCCTTATATTGTGGGTTTTACATATCGACTCCGAATGACAGATTTTTAAGACCCCTTTTCATGGAAATTTTTATTTACCCTCAAAGTAAACTGCCACTATCTGCTGAGCGAAAATGGTCAGCAGAGAATGATAAAATAATCTAGACAGATTTCTAAATAAAGCCTGGAATAAAGTGTAATTTTTGTGCATTTTTTTTTCTCCTTCCTCTGGGAAGATGTCATCGTTTGAGTGTCCAAGAAAAGACGCTTAGAAACCTCAGGCCCAAGAGAAACATAAATATTGAAATTTTTAGGTTAGCTAAGTTAGCGAATCCTCCTTGAACGATGAGGTCCTACTTAGGCTAGTATTTAGACCCCAGGAGATATCACAATTAATATTCAACCAGGAATAAAATATTCCCTAGAGGAAATCAACTCAAGTTCAAAAATTATTTCTGCTATTGCAGTAATCGCTATATTCGAGAACTCGGTTAAGGATTTTGGAAATTATGAGGCTACAAACATCCCTCTTTTCATGACAAGATCTGGGAACTCACACACGTGGCGTAAAACAGTCACTTACTTGTCTTCAGGCCCACAGCTTCTGTGGAAGTCATTTGCCAGAATATCGAGACCTTCAATGTGCCTAACAGAAGGACAGTACCCCAAGAGAATTGCTAAAGGACGATGGAAGGCCATGCGATTTAAGGATTTAAGTATTATGAACACCGTATTTGCACTGGCAAGTACATCAGCAATAAAATTTCTGACGACATCCGTGTTTTCCGCGGAATGATTCTAGCAAAAGGTCAGAGACTCGTGAGAATTGCTACTGTGCATTGCTAGTATGGCCATGCGATTTAAGGACAGAAGTAGGTCCTTTTCTTATTCATATGTATCCAGCACAGTCTAACGAGATTGTAACTCCCTGTAAAACGAGAGGTTAATATCTTAATCATCTAAGGCAAACGGAATACCTACACTCTGTCACATGTCAGTATTAAGAGCTTCTTACTTGCAGTGGCAAGTTTATCAGCAATACAATTTTCCATGATTTTCTTCTTTATTGCAATTCATGGAAGAGTTACTTTTGAATGATTCTAGCAAAAGTTTAGTGGCCCGTAAGAATTGTTGCTGTGCGATGGGTGGTCATGTGATTTAAGGAAAGAAGGGAGAAAGTCCTATTCTTATACATATTTACCCATTCAATACCCTTTTCATCCCAATACGATTGTACTTCCCTTTAAAACGACTGGATAATATCTAAATTACCTGAGGCAATTGGAATATCTATCCCCTGTAACATGTCAGAGATAGTGAGATCCGTACCGGCCCTGACCATGTCATAAGAAAAGCAATTTCCAACGATATTTCTAAGTCTCCTAATCCATATAAAAGTTACCTCCATGGTAACTTATGAAATTTCTTCAAAAACATCCTCGGCATTCAGGTACAAGGACGAGTGTTGGAACTACGATCGTAAGGAAATTAATCGCAATGTGGCTGTCCCAGTAAATGGAGACATTTTTAAGAAACATTTTGCTTGGTTAAACCCTCTGCTTCAATATATCATAGTCTACACGGTCATCCGGTTTTATACATTTAGGCCGAGGCAATGTTTGCTAAGTCCGTCCACATTTAGTGAAATATCTAAAATCGAAGAAGGGAGTAGTAAATTTTTCTTAAAAATCACCAGGTGTTGTATTAAAAATCTTACACAGAAAAGTTCACTTTGCCTCAGCAGCATCTGTTTAATCGTTGTGCCTTAAAAATGCTTAAAACTCTGAAAATAATCTGCATTTTGAAAAATCCTTTAAAGGACTTGATATGAATGAAGAAGTAAAAATGAAAAATTCAAAAAAATTGATTTTTTTTGTTAATACAGAGACTAGAATACGTCCTTATAGGCGACACTTACTAGACCATGAGATTGTGGTTGCAATATTTGCAATTGAATGATACAAGAAAACTCATTCCACCCACAGCTGCTGTTGTGCTAGTACAGACGCCAGTTGTGTATTAAACTTCTTAAAAATGTATGTGGCTTGTGTTAACTTTCCTTGAGGCGAATGTCATATAAATTTATTCGACTATTTTGCATATTTTTTAAAAATATAAAAAGAAACCAAAAAAGAAAATTTCAACCACTGAAACAAAATTTCTTTGAGCACAAACATGTTGTTTCTGTTTCGTATGTTTTTTGTTTTTTTGTTATTTTTGTTGGTTGTTTTTGGGTAAAAGCAATATAAAATATGGCTTACCTCCTGGAGAGTATTTTAATATTTTTCTCTCTCTCTTATATTTTTCATTTTTTGTTTTTGGGGAAAGTGTTAAAAATTTATCAAAAAATAAAAAGAAAAGAATTCTACATGTGAACACTACAAACAGAATTTCCATCACCTGCAATGCTACTGCTGCTGCTGCATGGGGCGAGCGAAAGTGAGTGGTTTACCATGAAAAAAATGTCACCTGAGACGACACGTCATTCTATTTTTGAGAGCCTTTTTATAACCACTGTTTTTAATTTTTAATTTTTTTTTATTTTTTTCCTTTTGCATATATAAGTTAAAAAATTAATACAGTGAGCATCAAAAAAGACTGTACATTAAAAAAATATACATTAATAAATTACCGTTATTTTTATTATAAAATTATTTCATTGCCAGTTTTTAAAATTGAAAAAAAAAAGAAATTCGAAATATTGTCAAATTTTTTCGGGCACTCTCCTTAAGTGGTAAAAGTTGTGTTTGATTATTCCTGGAATTTTATCCTTAGTGTATAGTTTCTTTTGACGCCCACTGTACAAGTGTCAATGTGTACATACGCATGCATATATTTTCATTTGGCTTAATGAGATTTTTTAAAGGGTGGATACCACCATTGAGCACAAAACGGTCCTATTTAAGGGAAATTTCTTTCAAAAAAATTTAATCGTCACTAATGGAGCTAGTAAAGGAATTATTTTGAATTTCTTAAATGAAAATGTTAATCACCGTATAAATGAAATTCTCATTTAACAATTTCCCCATGTAAGGTTTCAACATCTAACACCTCCTTAACAGAGGTTAAGCTAAGAAAAATAGAATAGGATAGGACAATTCGCTTTCAAAATAGCTTTCTTAGGTTCAAAATAAAGACAAAAGATGGTTTACTACGTTCACACAAAGCAGAACACGTTTCTCAATTCAGCATTCTTGGGTTTGTAATATAGTTTCGTAGAGCTATTCAACACCAGAAAGCCCCACAGAAACAAATTATAGGGTTTCACTATGTAGTCCTGATATGTAATTCGAAAAATCTCTTTAAATCGACACAATCGTCATTAAAAAATTCGTTGGTTTGAACCGCTTGGAGATATTTGGAAGAGATAGGCCAGCCATCGGCACTAATACTTAGTAAATAACTATTACCAGCCAATGGTTAAGGATGAGAAGCCTAGCAATAATTCCTGGGCAAAGAAACTCCAGCTGAGCTTTTCTAAAGAGCGATATTGTACATCCACACGTCTGACCATCTTTCTAAATAAAGGGAAAAGTATTTCAGAAGAAAAAGAGAAAGCTAGGTCGTAATCCTGACTAAAAGGTTGTAATGATCAATTATGAATGTACACAGGCCCACAAAAGTATACATACGATTAACAAATCTTACAAATTTCTGAACCAATGCAAAAGACCGTCTTAAAATCGAGGAAAGTTATCCGACAATAATAAAGATTTTCAACGAAAAGGGATAGGTTAAAAATTTTCTGAAATTTGTTAACCGTATGTATACTTTTGTGGCTGAGTGTATGTAGTTCAGAAGGGACCGTCTTAAAATTCTGGAAAGTTGTCCGACAACTATAAAGATTTTCAACGAAAAGGGATTGGGTTAAAAAATTTTTGAAATTTGTTAACCGTATGTATACTTTTGTGACTGAGTGTATGTAGTTCAGAAGGGACCGTCTTAGAATCCAGGAAAGTTGTCTGACAATTATAAAGATTTTCAACGAAAACAGATTGGTTAAAAAATTTCTGAAATTTGTTAACCGTAGGAATACTTTTGTGGCTAACTGTATGTAGTTCAGAAGGGAAAGGTAGGGAAGGAGGGGTGCCAAACAGGATCGCTGCCAATCTAAGCTTTTTTTAAAGAAAATAGATTTTGAAAAGGATTTGAATCTTGTGTCATTGTATTCAGAAATGGCCTCAGAATTGTAACAGATCTTCAAGCATTTATATTTCTGAACTGGAATTGCTCCAGGCCCTATAGATAGATTCTATGATGAGAGAAACGAATCAGTAGAATACGTACTTGGAATCATGGGCGACTTAAATGTATTTGAAAAGAAAATTCCACGTTGCTAATCAAGTACTAGATAGGGAGTTCTATTTACTGACATTGAGCAGGACCCGTGAGTTCGTTACATCAAAGGGGTGGAGGGGGCATTATGAGGCATCTTTAAACAAATTGTTTGATGGTAGTACCTAGTAACTCTTCACTACAGTATTTTACAAGCCATATAGAGGCCTTTGCTTATTTCTGCTGTCAAGGGAGCCTTATTGGACAAACGAAATGGAAAGTTCGTTTTACCAAATAAGATCCTTAAGTTCGTTACACTAAAGGGGTGGAGGGAGACATTATGAGAAACCCTATAATAGATCTTTTGGTTGTCGTACTTTAATATCTCTTCACTTTAATGTATAACAATCCAAACAGAGGGTTACGGTCAATTCTGCTTTCTAGGGAGCCGCATACGACAAACGAACAAACGGTTAGCTTGGATCCATTGGAAACTCGTGCTCTGTCGATGTCTGCTTACAAAGAAGAAAGCTTCAATGCAAGTAAAAATTTCAAGCAAATATGAATTCCACGCGATATGAAATGCTGCCACATGAAGTATGGAAGTCTTCATTGATTTTAGCTCCGTTACATCTGACGTATTTTCTAGCCGAGAAATCTTAGTTAAGTTACGTGGCTTAAAGGTTTGTAAATTGGATAAGAAGAGTGGTCTTGTTTTACATCTAACACTCTGGGGATGGTCCCTACTTATGCAATGCGTTGTATTAAAAGTAGGAAAATTTGTTATGGGACGCAGGAAAGAGGGAGTAGTGTTTGTGGACACTAGATTTGATTCTCTTTATATCATAAGTGATAGGGAAGACCTCTATGTAGGAGGGTATATACTTTATTCTACATGGACACCAGGTAAAATGCTTACTCAGCATATTTTCAGGGAAGAGAAGACAATCGGTTAACTTAAGTATTCGTTTAACAAATTTATTGCTGTATGCATGTGTGTATGTTGTATTGTAAGGTTGATTTTAAATTTTTCCTTTATAATTTTATTTTTATCGTTTAATTTATGCATTTTATGACTTTATAATCATATATGCTTTGATTTTTTTATTGCATATTAAACGCTTTTTGTTGTTTCATCCTACCCTCTGCTATTTGTATGCAGTTTTTTTTATGCATTTTAAATGCCTCATTAAAAATCATACAGCACAACATGATTTTGTATGTGATTTGTGGAACATTAAATTCAAGCGTTATAACGCCCCTATTAAAAAATAGTGGAATTTTCTTTGAATAAATTTTCAAATATAAAAACCAAGTTGTAAAAAAATGCTTTTAAAAAATTTATGCGTATACGTTTAAATAAAATCCTTCAGCTACTTGCAGTTGGAAAGCTTTGCGTACTAAAATTGGAGTATTTTTATACGTTTCAATCTGATATTTTTCCAGTCTATATAAGTTATGTGTAAGCTTGTCAAGAATGATAAACTAAAGTTTACGCCATCACGCACACAAAATTAAAACTTTCTGCGCATGTTGAATCAATGACGTCACGCAAATTATGTTCCTATTGGCTAATAATAATGTAAGTTATATTGCAGGGCTACCAACTACTTTCACGTAGTGCACACATTTTTCAGAAGTAATGGTAATTTTCACATATGAAAAAGACTTGGAAACCTTTAAAATAGCCCAACTACGTCATCTAAAGGGAAATCATGCGCAAGAGTAATCTTTAGTTTACCATTCTTGCAAGCTTGCTAAATTGCCGTAAATATTGTTAAAACTTGGTGAAAGCTCTTCTCGTCACGTGGGTTTACAGACTTATACTGTTCATAGATATTTTGCCTCCATTTTTCGGGTAAATCCCGCTGAAATCCTATATTCTTGCATTTTGGTGAGTTTCTTCTTCCCTATAAATGGTACTGCTGTGGTTTTGCTCGGGACATTTTCAATTTTGTTACTACACACTAACGACTTACGATCCCAAGTCCCCTTTGAATGACGTTACGAAAGACCTCTTCAAATTCGCTTCTCTTAGACACTGTGTTAGTTGATCTTACTGATCTATTGGAGATTTCTTGCTCAGGACATACATAATTGCCCATTAAAACCCTTCAGTGCAGCCCTTGCTTTGACCAACTTCTTCCTTTTCCCTGATTTTGGTGGAACTTGGTTAGTACAGGGACTGCGTTCGGATCGCTATGCGTCCTTAAGTGAGCTTTGTGATATTAGAGCAGCCACTGCAACCTAACCTAACCTAACCCTTCAGTCTGGATTATTGACCTAGTTTCTCACCACCACTTATGTTGTGTGCGTGTTAATTAATACATGAGTTGCGGGATCTTCAATTTAAAGTCGACACAGAACGACAGATTTTTGGAAAACTTTTCATGGGGATTTTGCAAAAATTTGCTGAAAAAAATTTGACGAAGAAATATTTTTTTTTTCGCATTTCGTTTAGTTAGAGATGTGCGACCTGGCATTTTAACCGAGGCCTTACGTCTATACTGAGGCCTTATGCCAATACACTACCTATTAGATTGCGGCGACTACTTCGTCAGAAACTGTTAATAATGGAAGGATTATCTCGGGCCCATATGTGTTGACATCAACTTTTGGACAGACTAGCTGCCCTAAAGCATACTCTTTAAAGTGGCCAGATAGTGAGATAATGTCATCCTAGTTTTATACTCTTATATTGCCACATCTCAAAATTTAATTTCTTTAAATTTCTAAGCGTTTAATATAATTGCTTCGCAACATTTTTTTTCTGATTAGCTTTTCCTAAACGATCTTGATAGTTGAATCCTATTAAAAAGTAACTTCATTCAGCAGCTTACTTTCTTTCGCAGGCTGAAATAACAGAAACAAGAAATAAGAAAAATTAAAAAAATTGTTTTGCATACTTTAGGGCTTTACCATAAACTTAAAAGCCTATTTCAAGGTAAACTAAACAAAAGAAATTTAAATACTTCAAAATTGTATACACAAAGAAAACAAATAACGAGAAAAATGTGTAAAAAAAAACCCAAAGAAATACAGCAAAATCCGCAGAGGAGCCGACCAGCAGCTGCCTGCATAAAACTTTGTCTCTTATTCTGTACAAAGTTTTATAAAAAAAAAGAAACAATTTTTGAAAAAAAAAGAATAACAATACGGCACAGAAAAATTACAACAAAACAATGGAAAAATGTACAAAAAACAAAAGAAAAAATCATTAAAAAAAGCCATGTTTATTTCGCCTAGCAAAACTATAGAGACCATAGAACAAGTAAATGACTAGCAAACGAGGCAAGCTTCTAGGGAAAACCAATGTAAATGCCTTCAATTCTGATTACAGGACCAGCCTGTAAAAACAAATGGAACTGTTTTGCATTTATAAGAAAGGCATAGAACAAGAGAGAATAAAAATAAGTGTTGAAGGAAATCACATTTTATAAGAAATTCAAATTTTTGATAAAACTAACACCCTAAAGTATGCAATGAAAAATTGTTGGCATTAGAAATTTAATAAAATTTAAATTTTTTTTATTACAACTGGAAAAATTTTTGGAATTTATAAATAACACAGTGTCTTTACAGTACGGGTTTTCTTTTTGACGATTTAATTTTTGTTAAATCCCTTTAATAGACTTCAAAACACCTCTAGGGCCACCAGTTGAAGAGACCTCGAGGATTTCTAGTATAGCTGGCTGAAAATCTTAATAATTAGATTCCAACGAGGCAAGTTGTGTTCTAAACTTCAAATACTGATGCCATGGGTTCAATTCCCACTAGCAACCCTGGCAGTTTTGTGTTTGCCTGCTTGTTGACATTAATTAATATGCAGTAGAAAAAGAAAGTGGAAATTATAAAGGAAAAACCAAGATACTAAATAATCCAGCAGGAGTTGGAAGAAATATTAAATTTCATTTAAAAGCTTTAATGACATGAAAAACAAGCAATTAAATCTTCTTTATTTCTCAACATTTCCGAAAGTATGCTAGTAAGTGATTAGAATAATAAACAGCCTAAAGGTATGCTATGAAAAACTGAATGTCGTCGTAACAACTAAAGCATACTTAATTGTTAAACCAATCAAGTAAAACATGACATGACAACTTGCTGAACATATCTATTAACAACATGTTCACATAGTGACAACAACAACAAATCTTCTAATTACAAAATTAATTTGAATTTACTGTGTGTTATTTTTAGAAATCGAAAGAAACTATAAGTTTACCTTCTGTTTTTTTCGAAAATATGTGTGTGGGGGGGGGTGGTAGGTTAATTTTATTGTTTTTGTTTTTCCCTTAAAAATATCTACGCATTAATATAATATCGTATAAACAAATGTAATTTAGTTTGTGGCATGCTTTTAGGCGCACACAATTAAGATTTGTGTTAGCATAAGTAACAGGCAGCAGTAGATAAAATACAATAAAACGTGATGTGCGCCTTTAGGGATATTTTTTTTCCAATGAAAGAAAGAAAGAAAATAAAAATAAAATTTACATTTTCCTTAAGGGAATTGGTTTTTATGTTTTTTTTTTTTTCTTCTTTGTTATTAAAGCCAAGAACCACTTAGGAATGGCATTGCGTTGTAAGAGAAGAACGAACAAACTTTTGTCCTACTTTCTGGTAATTGTATGGCAACAAATATCTCTGTTTTGTGTCTTAAGGAGTACTCTTACTAGGCAATTGGTTGACTGGTCGCTGGATGATGATACTGGTGCTCAATTAATAATTTAAAGAAATTGAATTTCCGCTTTTATTTCTATGGTTGCGGGTTTATTTGTTTGCATTTCAAGTAAAAACCTTAATTCACTTCACTGGTTTCTTAGATAATCCTTAAAAGTTGAAGAGGAACAAAAAAGAGATGCCAAAAGTCAGTCTAAAAATTTAAAATGTTGGGAATTTGCAAAAAGAAAACTTAAATAAAAAATATCAGAAATTTTCTTGCGATTAAAATCAAATAACTTAGACTAGCTAGTGTAATCATGTTTCTCCTAGATTTCTAGAATTTGTTCTAATGATTTATTCTCATTTTCACAGAATCTACATGTTGTGTTCGAAATGATTTCCAATCTAAGCAAGTGTTCTTTAAGTCTAAAGTCCTGGCAAAAATTGTTTAAAAGCTTGGGTTATGCCAAGACTCAAACCCTTTCTTATTGTGGTTCCTTAACGAAAGTTTTGATTGCTTTAAACCATAGAGTTTGAGAAGAATCTTTGCCTACGTTTATTTACTCCTTCGTTCCGTATTCTTTTCCAAACGTTAGTTCCTAATTCACAGAAAGATTTTGATTCCATTTGTAACATGAAAGCATACCACCTCGCAAGCTCATCTGCCGGCTCTTTTTCGAAAATTCTGGGACACAGAAGGCTTAATCTTATATTCTCTATTCTAACTTCGATTTAAACTCATAAGTGCTTGGGTGGTGGCCTGACAGTCAGATAGGATTGCTAGTTTCCGTCCTTTATACCTTCTAGCCGAGTTGAATTAAGCACGCCATTCCACGACATAGACATCTCTTTGGAAGCGTGTTTTCACATGGACAAGGAATATTTTATTCGGGTACCAAAAATTCTCGTTTGTGATCCAAGTTCTGTTCTTAACTTGTCTGTATACCACAAAATGAATAATTCCCCTTCTAAAGAAGCTTATTTAACAAGGCAAGGAAGCGAAAAACTAGGTCAATAATCCTGACTGAAGAGTTGTAAGAGAAGAGCACAGAACATTTTCTATATTATTATGTGGGATTTGGAAACCTTTGAGTTTTCTCACGGGATTGAAACTATAAGTTTAGTTAGTTCTTAACTCATCCGTGTGCTGCTGTTTGAGGAACCTTTTCTTTGATATTGCGAAGCCAAAGTCGAAGAATTCTTGAGCTGCAATTTTGATGGAATTAATAACTTCATAAAACTATAAAAATAGTTTAGAATTGCCAACTAGGAATTGTAGTTGAATATATACTATCGGTATTACAAGTGGAGCTTGTAGAAACTAAGCTTTTAAGGAGTGCACACAAAAAAAACTGGACTTACACTTTTCGTTATAGAAATAAAACTAAGTGGCGGATTTTTTTTTCGTTTTATATTTCAATTAAAGTAAATAATATTTGAATTCCTTTTGTGTATAAAATTTTTGTCTGACAAAGGTCTCAGAGCATCCAACTTTTTGAGCCACTTTTCTTCCAGACATGTTGGGGTGTTTCGTATTATTTTACTTGCTTTGTTTTGGTCGGCAAATTCTTTTTTTCCGCTTTCTCTCAATACTCAAAGACTCCTTATATTGTTTTATTCTTATCTTAGAAACTGTTTTTTGGTTAACACCTGCGAACCTAGCAATCGGTTTTTCATTGAAAATTTCAATTATTTTTTTACGTCTTGCTTGTTGGGTGCCCATTTTCAAAAAACTAATTTCGCGATTGCAATGACATTTAGCACGTGGATTTTGTAACAGGTGACTAACAAAAACACTGTAACGGTATTAATTTTGTTTAATTATGATAAAAGTTATAAGCTTAAAAGTAGGCCCACTTTTTTTCGTGCGCACTCCTTATAAGAATTCAAAAAAAAAAAAAAAATACATACACTTGTACATACATAATCGGTCATTGCAACCCTTTAGTCAGGTTTACAACATAGTTTCAAACACCACCTATTTTGTGTGTGTTAATTTTTTACATGAGTGGCAGGACCTACATTTTAAAGTCTACTCCAAACGATAGATTTTTGAAAAACTTTTCATTGCAATTTTGTCTTATTCTCAAATTTTTTGCCAGAAATCTGCTGAGAGGAAGTCGCCGTTTTGATGCCTAACCTGGGACCTAGGTTTTTCAAAGTACCGGGCAATAATCTAGAAACAATTGATGAAGAGTGCAAGAAGAGACACTAGAGACATGATGAGTGTATGACCTGCATAAGGAAAAGCCACCCGTACTTTAAAGATTCTGTTCAATACAATTTAAAGCCCTATAATGAGAGAATTAAGTTTGAAAATTTTTGTTTTGCTACCTGTTACCACAGCAAATCGATAACAATTCATGGGAGAAAATAGCATGTTTTGGACTTTAATGAGATTTCTATTCAGTTTCGTTACGTTGAATAGAAATTGAAATAAAAAGAAAGAGAAAATCCCCCAGAGAAAAAAAGTATCTAAAAAGCAACAAGCGGAAGTGTGGAAAAATAGAAAATATTTGTATACATACATACAGGCACATACATACATACACACTATACTAAAAGACCGTTATAGACATCCGGCATGTTTTATTTAACAGTAAAGCAAACAGTTTCAAAAACATTAATAGAAAGACAGAGAGAGAAAGAGAGAAATTTTTTTTAGTATTTGTGAGGTAGTATTAGTGGGTAAGTGTTATTCTTATTTTTGTGTTAGTGTGTGTGTGTGTGTATATGTTTATACATTCACTCAAGTGTAAAACTTATTGCGCCAGAAATAAAACATGTTGTTGTAAACATAAAATAACAACAATAACAACAAAAACAAAAAATAAACAATCACTGCTTTTACGATGACTACATAACAACTACAACGATGACATTGACGACGGCATCAAAAACAAAAGAATGATGACACAAGGACCTGTTACAGCAAAAACATTGAACAAAACAATTACAAAGGGAAAGAAATTTTTTAGGGTTTTTTTCCCCCCATATATTGTTGTTGTTGTTGTAATTTTTTAAAGCATAAACACTTGAAATTGGAAGAAAAAAAATTTTGTTTTCAATTTTCATTTCAACATTTCATTCCTTTACACTCCTGTACTGTGTGCCTTGCTGTACGCTTAATAACACTAAACGAAAGTGTATTAGTTATGCTGTAGCATAACTGTGTATAGAAGAGTCCTGGTATTAGAGACAGAAAAAAAATAAAAATTGGGGAGAGAAAAAATAAAATAAAGTTCCTGGTAATGATGCTGTTGATGTTGTTACACTTGGTTTAGCATTTACAAGTTGATGATGTTCTTGTCTCTTTTGGTTGTGATTACGATACCAGGTTACTATGCCAGGACGAAGTGTTAAAAGGCATGGGGATGTAGATTTTCATAACAATTTTTAAAGAGGGTTTTTTCGTTTTTTTTAAAATTTTTTCATTCCTTCATAGAAACGTAAGAGAGTGAATCTTTTTTTCCTTTACTTTTATTGAATAAATAGGTGTTGACAATGTATTCTGAGTTCTAGAGTTTTAAATTATTCGAGTTCCTTAAAAAAAAAAATTTTCTTTTCCTTATTCGATTACATTGTAAGAATTTTTTACAAATAATTTTAGAGTAGGAAAAATATTTTTAGGGCCAAGTATTCTTGTTAAAACAAAAAAAAATCTTTAAATATCCGCTAATATAAGTTTAATGTCTCGGGCCCTTGTTTTAACTCGCTGTCCAATAAGTTTGCCTTAGCTTCTAAAGTAAACTGGGCTCAGGAAGAGCTGACATGGATAATTTCCCGCATTTGACGACGTCTTTGATGAAGGATTTGAAGGGCTCAGGCTGGGACTATACTACTCTATTTATTGATTTAAAGATTGGTCTCGTACAAAGTTCAAGCAGGTTTGAGAATTAAATGTTTGTGTGCACGTCAAACCGTGTTAGCTTTCTACCAGATACAAAAAGAATCTATAATTTCGCATCGAAAGGCTCCGCAAAAGGCTACAGGGTCATAAATTCATATGATTATGTATACACCACATCTAAGATTATCTGAAAATGTCTCTATAGTTTCTGTTTCTGGAGGAAATAGTGAGACATTCAATGATTACCCTTATGTGGGCTACAAGACACGGATATGTTAAAGGTAATAACAGAGTTAACATACTTGTAATGACCGGTACAACGGATATTTCAAATAAGGCCATAGGTGGAGCTTGGCTTTGCTTAGTAAAGTGAAATGTAAATGATTTCACACTGATACATAAGAATCGTGCCATGGCTATAGCCTCAAAATTTGCAAAAAAAAAGCTTACCTAGAAGTTTTTATAAGAACTTCAAAGCAGTCATAAGGATACACTAACCTCTAGTTGCTGGGAAGTTATACAAGATGGCTGATATGTATTGCAACCAACTTCAGGTTGTTATCATTTGTAAACCGCTCGTCTGACAGCTGACAGATTATTCCAGTGAAGTTCATTTATTTATTTTAACAAGCGTGATCTCGCATTCAGAAAAAGTTATTCGTGATGGATTCAGCGTGATAGATGTGATTGCTTTTATATTTGGCTGGAAAACCACAGGGTGGCTATTGTTAGAGCCCTCCAGCATTTAAATGTGAATAATATTTTTGTTTCTCGTACCATTGCTCGTTACCGTAATACTGGCAGTGTTGCATTGCGTTCAAAAATTGGACGCAAAAAAAACGGTAACAACACCAGAAATGATCCGAAAAGTGAAGGCCAGATTTGAACGAAATCCACGCCGCAGTAATAGAAAAATTGCTCATGAACTAAACATATTGCGACAACTGATGCAACACATATTGAAAAAAGAGCTTGGACTACAGCCATTGAAGTTCCAAAAAGGGCAAGAGCTCACCGATGGACAGAAAAAAATTTAAACTGGAAAGAGTCAAGGAGTTACTTCGCTTGCACGAAAGTGGCCAGTTACCAGTTGGTTTTCTCCGATGAGAAGCCATTCCAAATTGAACAGTTTGTGAACAAACAAAATGATTGGGTTTACTTGCCAAAGAGGTCAGCCGAAAATTTACAGCTGCGATTGGCCACCAGAACTTAAGCGTCGCCGATGGTAATGGTATGGGCCGCCGTAATGGCCGATGGTCACTCCCCGCTCGTATTCATCGGCCGAGGGGTTAAGATAAATGCCGAATATTATCAGGAAAATGTCTTAAAGACAGTATTTAAGCCCTGGACAGACAAACATTTTGGCCGCAGACCATGGACATTCCAACAGGACTCAGCACCACCGCACTCAGCACGCGTCAAGCAAGAATGGCTTAAAAAGGAGGTTCATCGCTTCATTTCTACCGCACAATGGCCACCAAAATCTCCGAATCTCAATCCGTTGGACTTTTGCGCCTGGGGCATTAAAGAGAGTAAGGTTCTCACTAAAAAATATCAAAGTGTCGATCATCTCAAGACGACGCTTCGCCGGGAATAGGCCAAAATACCGCAGAGCCACTTTCGTGCAGCCTGTGATGGCTTTGTCCAACGTTTGAAGGCCATAATTCGTACCAAAGGTGGCCAATTTGAACAAATCTAAACTGATTGATGTTGATTTTGAACAATAAAATTAAAAAAAAAATTAAAAGAAATATAGTGCTTTACTTTGTGGCATTATATATCAGCCACCCTGTAGAAGCCGTGAAGACAATAAGGAAGATGAGAACACAGGATAACTTATCAGTCATAGCATAGCACTTAGGAATCTGAGACTATAAATTCTTGAGATCTGAGTACCCACTTATGTATTTATAGAATGTGTCTAGTGCATACCTTTACGAAACTATTCGGACGATTGAAAAATATCAGCCAGAAGCAATAAATAAATGAAGGAACATTAGTAAAATGCTCGTATCTTATACGAGTAAGCTGTGCTTTTTTAAGGCTTCTTCTAAATTATCTTGGTCTAACTTAAGGTGGGCACAGAGAATGAGCATAAAATGCGACAACAGTTAGCGCATCTGCTCATAGGGATGGTATCGCTTGGTGTATGACGTAAAAGAGTGACTGGCTGTTAAGTCCTTAAGCATCCTAACTGATAGAAAGAGAAAAGTTTCAGTGGGAATGGAAAAAATGGAAAAAACATTATGATTGCAGGATTTATCGAAGATATCGAGAAAATCAAAGCCCTCAATGCTCTCTTAAATACGAAGCTCAAGATAACGTCATGTTGAAAGGCTCGAGGGATTCTGGGGACGTTCGGCCAAAATCTTGCAAGGAAATATTTCTCAGGGCAGTATTGAGTAAACGATGGCGGGAGTTCAAAGTGCAGTGTTTCTATTGTATCTACCATATACATACATACATAATTGGCCATTACAACCCTTCAGTCAGGATTACGACCTAGCTTCTCACACCCACTTATGTTGTTTGCTTTAATTTTATACATGAGCGGCGGGACCTACAGTTTAAAGTCGACTCTGAACGACAGATTTTTGAGAAGCTTTTCATGGCAATTTTTATTCTCAGAGTCTTTTGCCAGAAATCTGCTGAGAGGAAGTCGCCGAAGAAATATTTTTCGTTTTGATGTCTGACCTGGGATACGAACCCGGGCCTTTCGTCTAATAAGCCAACACACTACCTACTAGACCACGGTGACTTCACCACAACAAAACACAAAACTTGCATATGTTGAATGCTAACATCGGTGAAGAAATCCAGAAACAAAGTAGCGTTCAATCCTTTTTTTAAGTACCTCGAAGTACTCTTGATTCTAAGGAGCCATTTTGAAATTTTTAATTGCCCACAGTGAAATCACTTACTTTGAAAGTGTTGAATGCCTAGTTTGTAGCAAATGTTTGGCAAGGAAAAACTTCATAAAATTATCTTAAAAATGCATTCAATTCGGAAGTAGCCATTTCATCAATTTATTTCATTTCGTTGGTCTCATGTAGAAAGGCCCTAACTCGCATATTTTTTTTAATAAATTTTTGTGAGGAGGTGTTAAATGTATTGGAATCACAAAAAAAAATCATCTTCGAAAAAAATGTAAGTTAGGGCCTTTCTACATGAGACCGACGATTTGTAGTAACGTCTTCTGAAGCACTACGAATGCTTTTTCTTTGAAAAGGTATAGGCCTATTAGCCTTGCTAGGGCAAAATTCAGGTTTTCATTCAGTTTTCTTCTGTTTTGATTGAAAATTTGTTCTGATTTGAAAATTTAAGAATGAAAACTACTTTCCAGCATTTTTTTTCTCTCCCACGATTAATCGAATATTTTCTTATGCTTATGATTGACAACCCTCGTTGCTATACCTAATATTGTAATTGCCAATAAAAGACAAAATAAAAATTGTTTTTCTTTCTTTTCTTATGAACATTTTTTTTGATTTCATTAAGAAAGAAATTGAAAATGATGAGAAAAAAAAAAATCGAGTGTAATAAGCACAATAAAAATAACAAGACAAAGAGGATTAACAAGACAAGTAAGAGACTAGAGCGTATACAAGCTTTAGAAGACTTTATTAGTGAAGTAACCTATTTAAGCTACTTGTTGCAAAATATAATAAAAATACAACAACAATAACAACAAATAGAAGAAAAAATTTCGTATTTTTTAAATTAAATTTATTGAAAAATTGTTAAAATTTTTTTATGGAAACCTTTTGTGAGCTTCAAAATTTGGAAAATTTTTTATTGGCAACACTTAAGAAAAGCGGTTTAAAACTAATTTTGCGTCTAATAAGGCTGATATCATTGGAAATAAATCATGATTTTTATTTGTTTTTTTATTGGAATAACTTATCGTAACTGTGGGAAGAAATTTCATTAACGTACGATTATTGTTGTTATTGCAAGAGGGCTATCAGAACATCAACAAGTTTCTTCAAGTTATTGAAAAGATTTTATTGCCGATTTTATTTTATTATGTTCCTTAGAAGGAAAAGGAAAGTGTTTTGGTCTTTAAAAATATGCTATGGTTTGTGTTAAATTGAAACCAAGCAAATAAGCTTCAATAAGAGTCCTCAAGATCTGCTATAATTAAAGGCATCGTTATTAGTCAAATTAGGTCTCGTGCATCTTGAAACTGATACCGTTCACTCGACTCCATTAGGAAATTAAATTTACATACGATTTTCTACATCTTACGCATACGTAGCTTAGGGATTTTTTAATCCTGGCATAAAACCCCAGCAATTAAAGGCTGAAGGTGGTGTGCAGAAGCCTAAAATTCGAATTTGAGTGTGAATTTTTATATCTCAGACAACTGACAAAAGTAGGAATGAGCAGCCTTCTGTCATACTAACCATTGAGATGAAGGAATTGAATTGCTTTGTAAGTTAAATCAGTTAAACATCATCTGCTATTGATTACCGTACATAAATAAATGGTCACTATACGCCTCAGTCTGCATTGCGACATAGCTTCTCGCAGCTACCTTATTCAACACAAAATGCCAATTTTATACATGATTGGCGTGACCTAAAGTCGACTCTGAATGATTGAGAAAGAAAACCTTTTCATTGCAATTTTATTTACACTCAAAGTCTTTGCTAGAAATCTGCTGAGAGGAACTCTCTGCAAAACTATTTTTCCATATTTTCATTTTGCTGTTTCGCCTAATATTTCCACACACTTACCTCCTTGACCACTGCCGCTACTGATTACCATCATAATAATTTTTATTTTGGAAATGATTTGATATGAGTTCTTCTAATAACTTGGACGACTTGGAGCGCCAATGTCAGTCCCTGATAGTTTCTTGAGATCATTTAAAAAGTAAGCACATAAGTACTTTTTTCTTTGACAAAATGCGGGTCATGTACTTAGCAGATGAAGGACACTCTCTTGCTTTCCTCATCCTTGCAACTTCATGAGCAAGGTGTTTAAAACCAATGATCTCAGAATGACCGCGACAACCATTATTGAGCGTGCCGCTCTAGAGTTTAAGCAGAGCTAGCGTGCATCCTGCATCAAGTCTTGGCTAGATTTTGTCCGCCATTCTACCCGTGTCCGAGGGCACCAACTTTCGTTGACGGAATCAACAATCGCATTATGAATTATGAGTCTGCAGGTTCTCATAGGGATTCCCCATAGTCGAGATTTTATCGGAGAGTTAGATGGTTGTGCTCCGCTTGGATAGTTCAGTACGCTTATGTTATTGTTTTTTTTTTTATAAAACCAGCACTCAGGGGATGGCCCCTACTCATGCAGTGCATTGTGCAGGTTTTTAGGAAAGGTGAAAAGGGAGAAGATGCGAACGGCAAGGAAACGAGTTGCTGCTAGCTGCTTAAGTTATGAACATGATATCGTTCTGCTATCTTGTTGAGATATCTGTGAAAGGTATACACCATCTTGGAATTTAAAGCCTTCACAGCCGCCTGGCCTGATTTTCGTCTCCATAATTCTCGCTGCAGCCTGTATTGCCAACACTTTCGCATGAAAGACGCTACAATGAAGGTTGGGTTGGTAGACTCTAGATATTTCACAAGCTAATAATAATCATACTTTTCAAAACCTTGGAAATTGGAGAACACATTACCTCGCCCTTTCTGGTCATAAATGTTTTGTTGGCAACCTCCCTGCAATACTGAAAAATATTTACACTATAGGAGACACAGAAAAGGATGAACATCGAAGATAACTATTACCGCACCAGTACTGGAGTATTAATTTGATCCTTAATAGTCTTGTTTATGTTGAGTTTCAGATCCATAAGAACGCCGTAGTATCCAAAAATTGTTTCTTGAAAAGTTTGCATTTGACCAGTACAGGGACTGCGTTCATCCGTGACATCACAACAGGCCGGTATGTGTGCTCGAAGATAACTATTTCCGCACCAGTATTGGAATATTCATCTGACCCTTAATAGTCTTGTTTATGTTAAGATCCAGATCTAAAACTTTTTTTTTTGTAGTATCCAAAACTTTTTTTCTTGAAAAGTTTGCATTTGGTCAGTACAGGGACTGCGTTCATCCGTGGCATCACAACAGGCCGCTATGCGTGCTCAAGTGAGCTTTGTAATATCAAAGCTATCACTTCGACTTAATCTAATCTTGTATTTGGAAAAGAAACTGGAAATTGAAAGATCCTTAACTATACACGAATTAAAAATTGCAAGTCATATTTTTGGTTGTTGTCTTTACTTAAAACTATAACTAGACTAGTGGCATAAATGCAGACAAATAGAATAAAATTTTTTGTAGATATTTGAACATTATTTGGAGTAAATTATAACTTGCATATGATGATCCTATTTCTATTTATAAACATTCATTAAAATTGTATTTAAAAATCACGTTTAAATAAGCCCTTTTTCAAACGAAGTTATTATACTAGGAATACGGCGTAAACCATACTCTTGGGATTAAATTGTATTTCCATTTTGGATCTGTATTTTCTAGAATTTTAGTTCACAAAAACATTCACGGTAAGCACAGCATGTAAGTGTTAATCAAATTACGAAGTATATTTCAACAGTATTATCCCTGTTAAATGCTCTTAAAAGATTTCACTTTATTTTAAAAGGTTTTCTCGGAAAACTAAAACAAAAAAAAAAGAATTCCAAAATAATTTGAGAACTGAAAACAGTTGCAAAATAAATAATTAATAACCGTGAATAATTCTGTTTTACATTCGTTTTCTCTCTTTTCCTCCCTCTTTCTCTCTCTTTTTGTTTAAGAGTTAAAATAAAACCCAATTTCTCTAAATAGCTTTAAGGTTTTTTGGCCAAAACATTAAACAGATTTTGAATACAAACACATGCCCAACACACACACACACACATTGTTAAAATAAATTAAAAAAGGAATGAAAAACTTTAAAAATATTTTCTCTTTTGAATAAAAGTTTACTTTTCCTTTTCTTTTTTACCTCTGCTCCAATTATTTTCAACAGCTTCACTACTTTTGTATTGTCTTCTGAACACAATTAATTAAGAAACACATGTTCAGTGCACAGTTTGAGAAGTCAAAGGAAACTTTTCAAACAAAAAAAAAAAGGTTTGTAACTCGGCTTTATTTTCCTCTTTTTTTAAGCCTGATTGTCAATGACAACTAAAGCAAGACAAATTTTTGTTTTTTTATTTTTAAATTTCAATTGTAACTTCCCTTCTCTTCTTTTCTTTGTCTAGGTTTTGATTGTTAATCCTTATGGGTGGGTTTGTGTGATGTTTTAGCCCCATTAACTAAAATCCCGACCCGCGGGTATTTTTCTTTTCTTTTTTTCAGTAAATTTAGTAACCGCATGACAAAAACAACCGAAAAAAAACTTCTCTTTAGCAAACACTTTTAAAAGCTTTTCAGATTGTCTTGGGGCTTTTCTTTTTGATTTATTCTTGTCCTTCACGCCCTTTTCTTCTTTAAATGTTTTGTTTTACAAAAATTGTCAAAAAGAAAAATAAGAAATTGAAAGAAAAATGTACAAACTTTGACAATTCTATCCATAAAATGAAATTTTGTTTGTTATGGGATCCTGTTCTAAAAGAAAACCTGTTTTTTAGACAAATTTCACGTCTTCAAAATAATTCAACTGGCTTAGCGAAGACATAGGAGCGGGAAAAGAGAAATAAATGCAAAGTACACATGCGGTTCTCTTTGACCTCAACCTAGCAATTGTGTAACTCTGGCTGTCCAATACCTTAGTTGAAGCACTTAATACTAGTGCTTTAGGATTCCGGCCTGATTTTCATCTGCTGCATAAAACATAGTAATAGAAATATTCTAAGACATTTAGAGAAGTCTATCTGTGATATTCTTTTTTTATCGTGTTCTCCTACTTTCTATGGCCTTTACCTGACGCACTTAATGCAAAGCTGAATTGTCTTCCTATCCAGAGCCTTACATGCTGTTTAAACCAACCATCTTTCCCCGAAACTATATGAATATGACAAACTCGTATAGACTCACGTATTACTGCAGGGTCTTAAAGGCCGACGTCATACATACATAATTGGTCATTACAACCCTTCAGTCCGGATTATTGACCTAGTTTCTCAGACTACTTATGTTGTGTGCGTTAATTTCAATACATAAGTGGTGGGACCTACAGTTTAAAGTCGACTCCGAACGACAGATTTTGAAGAAACTTTTCATGACCAGAAATCTGTTGAGCGGAGTTCGCCTAAGAAATAATTTTTGTATTTAATTTTGATGTCTGGCCTGGGACTCGAACCCTGGCTTTACGTCTAATAAGCCAGCACACTACCTACTAGACCACGACGACTTCAATGCCGACATCATGACATGGTTGCCATATTTTTCGGGAATATCCTAATCTACTTTCACAAATTGGCGTAAAGTCCGGCAATTTTGCTTCTACAGAAGTAATGCCTATTTCCCCGAAAATTGGCAGATTGTTATTGCCTTAAATGAGTATCGCAGAAGAAAGCTCCCTATGTGATCTGCTTATAGAGATCCTTTTGTCATGATTAGGAATGAAATTCCGGACGTGGAACAGGTCTGGAATCTTAACCCACGAAGAACTAAACAGCTCATTTTATTCTCCCCCCAATTAGTTGTACGATAAGGTCCATAAATTCCTTTCGAGAATCCTTTTTTCGCGGATACACTGAACGCCAAAAGTGAGGAAACACTACTGAAATAATTTATTTTCTTAGGATTGCGAGAAAAGTAAATAAGAATAGTCGAACACATTTCCAAAACTAAAAACGTTTATTTATTACTTATAAAATGTTAAAACGAAAATAATTGTTGTGCTACAATTATATTTTTATAATAGAATATTATAGTGGCTGTTGACTCACTTATGGCGCTTAGTGTATAATTAACAGCTTCAGTTCACTCAGATTGTTCACTCTCCAATGTAGTCATATTCTAAGGGTTACGAGAGCGGATCAATAGGGTCATGTCTTCCTGAAAAAATTTCATCGTTTTACTTGAAAGGTCCACAATTCCTGTTGGCAATTATCAAATTCATAGTAAAACTTGAAGAAGCTTAAGCCATTGATACGAGGCTACAGTACAGTGAAAGAGAATCCATTTTATTCAGTGGATTCGTATAAGCAACTGAAATAGATCTGATATTCGCTTGGCTTTTAGAAAACAGAGCCTTTTTGTAGTTGAAGATACTTTATTCCGGTTTAGTTTTACAGGGTGGCTTATCTCAACATAACAAAGACTGTAGTAGTTAGGGGATGCAGACATATTTGCTTGTCCCTGTACACGAACCATTTAAATACATTTAGTCAGGATCACACCAGTTCTGTGGTGTGTTTTAATTTTATACACAAGTGGGGGACCTACGAATCACAGGTTTTGAGGTTTTCATGGCAATTTTTTGTTTTTACTCTCTGAGTTGTTGGAGATGTCTGTCCGTGGCATCACGTTCAATAAGCCAACACACTACCTACTAGGCTACGACGACTTCAGTAACTCCAAAACATATTCTGGTAGAGTTAAATTCCATCATCTTGGGCTCCTAGGAACTGATCTGATTGTCCATTGGCTTTTAAAGAACAGAGCAGAGAGTTTTACAAAGTAACTTAATGTCATTATCTTAACATTACACACACAACAGCGGTTAGGGGATGGATAAATATTTGTTTGTTCCTGTACACGAACCACTTTTGAAACCTTTAGTCAGGTTTACGACCTAGCTTCTCACACCACTTATGTTGTGTGTTTTAATTTTATACATACATAAGTGGGGGTGCCTACAGTTTAAAGACGACTACGAATCACAGGTTTTTGAGAAAGTTTTCATGGCAATTTTTTGTTTTTACTCTCGGAGTTGTTGGAGATGTCTGTCAGTGGCCTCACGTTTAATAAGCCAATAAACTATCTACTAGACTACGATGACTTCAATAACTCCATCATCTTGGGCTGCTACGAACTGTGAGATTAGTTGCTCGCTAAACTCGCCTTTCAGTAATTTCACGGTATGGCGTATCATCCTATCAAGGATGACTCAAGTCAACCCAGTTCAACTCTTCCACAATAGAAAAAAAAAAGAAAGTCAGTACCCTTCTGTATTCACTGTAACGTACCTCTTTCTTTATTGTTTTCAATGTAATGTAAGATTCTTGCATAGCACTTGTCGTGTTGCCAGCTGTCGAGGACTACAAAAAAAAAAAAAAAAATTATAATGTCAATAGCAAGCAGGCCGTCCCCTGTATCAGCATAAATGCTGATAACTCATGACAATGCCTTTGCTTAGAGCATTTTATAAATTATGCAATAGTTGTTGTTGTTGTATTTGAATTATGGAATAAATAACTTTTTGGGAACACATTATAACAGGCTACAAGCCTGTTTAGATTTCAAATAATTTTTCTTTTTAGTTTTGTGGAACCACAAGCTCTCATATTTTCTTTTCCTTTTAAAATAGAAAACAAAAAATAAACAAGAAATTTTATTAAATTTAAATTTTATTCTTTTAAGTTTTTGTTTGTTTTTAAACAGTTAAAGTATTAAACTTTCACGTTAAGTACGTTAAGAAATTAAGTAGAAAAACAGTTTCCGAAACCCTTTAATTTTGTTTTTAAAAAAAAAAAATGCTTTACAAATAAAATCCTCCATGTAACCGCCAATGTAGACACAGAGAAAGTGTTAAATTATATTGTAATTCGAAGAGACTTTGTTTTTCATTTTATTAAAATTTTTATTGTAAAATAAAAATGAGACCAAAAAGAGAAATTAAAACACTCGACAGGCTGTCAATAGCACAATATTTTAACGCTCAGATTTAATTGCCAGCATTAAACATCAAAAAAAAAAAAATTATTTTCTGGCCTGTGAAAATGTGTAGCTGGGCGCGGTTTTCATGGGAAAATAAATTTTTTCTTCTTTTCTTTTTGAATTTTAAATTAATTGTGATATCCATTAAGTATGGTTTTCATGTATAAAACTGGGTTGGTGTTACAGATTGGAAAACAATGTTGAAATTCTTTAATAACATAACCTAACATAATTGGCGATTACAATCCTTCAGTCAGGATTACGGCCTAGTTTTTTAAATTTTTTGAATAGGTTAACAAAAATTGCTAGGAGAAGGATGTTTTATAAGGATTTTAGAAGAACGTTTTAAAATGTTGCGGAAGGTGATTGAATACTATGAAGGTTTTAATATTTTTAGAAAATTTAAGGCCATTATTATAACTTGCCGTTAAATAAAGGGAGGATTTTAACGGGCGGATAAATTATTTTTCATTATTATGAGTGATCGTTAAGCTAAAGGGAAGATCATCCTACCTTTAACATTTAAAGGTCACTTTATGTCTGAACTTGCCATATCATATACTATTTTCGATATGGCAACTTCAAATTTAAACAAAGTGGGCATATACAACAGAGATCAGCAACGAGTATTCAAAACGATGAGTAGATTTCGAATCATACTTATAATTTCTGATACTTATACGCATTCGTACTTATTTTAATATCATACTCATACTACTCATACTCATAATTGGAAGTACTCGTCATATTTATACTTAACAATATGCATGATGTTATTAACTTCGACTCGTCTCTACTTAAAATTTATACGAAAGCACAAAATAAGTATGATTCGCGCACGAACACTACTATACTCGGAAGAAAATTGTGTGTATGCTTTGCTTGCTGTCTTTGTCTTTTCTTTGTTCTTTGTTTGTTTGTAAATGCAACTAAGACTGTAAATTTTGATGAATGATTCGAATCACTCGAATCACTTCGTAAGTATTAAAAGTATTTTTCTAAATTTATGAATCAGAATGAGTGGGCGTATGAATCAAACATATTTCGAATGTTGTGAGTTTGATGTCAACGTTGTATTCATACTCATTGCTACTTATACTTATAAATCAATGTTGTAGCGAGTACGAATGAATCAGAGTAGTTGAATTTCAATTATGTTGATTCACTAATACTCAAAATTGCATAAATGCTTATGAGTAGCGGAAAAACGATTCATTGCTGATCTCTGACTATACAACAAAAAAAAAAAACGAAGTCCGCTATTGCCATTGCGTTAGAAAGAAAACTTGTTTAATTGAGCAGTTTTATCGAGTTTGCTTCGGCACTGCCATATTTTAATTTTATTTCATCTGGAAGTTGTTATAACGAAAAATAACTTTACAGTTCCCTTTAGCTAAAGGTAGCTTTAACTTAACCCAAGCTTACCGGCAAGTTGTAATAATGGCCCCTAAAATGAAAGAAAGAAAGTAATTTTAAAAGCATAACTAAAGATTTAATTCCTTTAAATAATGTGTTCATAAAATATAAATTTTCTATCATTTTATTTGTAATTATGCACCTCATATCCAACTGAGTTCAATATTACAATTAAATGCCAGTAAAACTGAAAAAAAAAACGTCATTCGAGAATTTCGAAAAAGGCAGCCAGCCACTCAATGTGGCCATTCATTGAATTGCTAATGAGCACATGAAGGCATGGCATAAATGCAATATAAATTGTATTTAAAAGGCTTAAATGAAAGGAAATAAATTAAAAAAAGTATTTAAAAATGTTTCCAGAAATTTAAACAAAAATTTTTAATAAATTTTCAATTGTTTGTTGTTATTTCATCTGGATATGACACGCTTTCGAAATAAATATCGATTTCGAGGTTAAGTTCTGTGTTTTATATTTCGTACGTATTTTCTTCGTGAATTTTAATTTTTGTATGGTTTTTAAATGCAACAAAACAAGTGTTTTTAATTATGTTTCATGCAATAATTATTGCATAATTTTTCGTTTTGAATTGACACTTAAAGGAGTTGTACAAAGCCAATGTGTTTTAGGCATCAGTCCAGTCCAGTGCAGTGTTTCCTTAGTCATTGGTAATAAATCGTATAGATGAGCTTACAAAGTATTACGTATGGCAATAACAATAGCAATGTCAACATAAATTTCGTGATCTGGTTTCCTTTTATTGTTCTGCTAACCTCATAATAGATATCAGTAGAGCTGCTGCCTAGACGAATATCAGGCAGAAACGTTTTAAAACTCTTAGTCCGTATTCCTTTTCTTTTAAACGAAGTTAAGTGCCACATTTAGAATAAGAAAGGAATCTTAAACATTGTATTGGGCGCATTACATATATAAACGCTAGATAAGTAGGTAGATTGATAAGTTCCAGAACGTTTATAGGTGTAATAGGAGATGTAGAAATCCATAGAAAATATAAATGAGAGATGTAAGGAATTGGCATAGAGGAAGTCTCTAGAAAACTTTAAAATCAGCTATACAATAATGGATACACAAGTCTTATAAAATTCTTATACAAGTCTTATACAAGTCTTATACTACAGAGCGTTTAAATATTAAAAAAAATTTTCGGTGTATTAAACCATTTTCGACCAGCAGTTTAGATTTACGAAAGAGATGCTCTATTGTCGCCAACTAATCTCTTCCCCCTGCAAAATTCTGACTGGAATCAATCCCAGTTGTCCATTGCCTCTTAAGAATCCTGTTAACAGTAAAAGGTGAGGCATATTGAGTCCCAGCAGCAAAAATTTCTTCAACTTTCGATAGATGGCCCCCCAGATTCTCGGACACGTAATTAAACACTTCGATGTGTTTTTCTGTGTATCTTTTTCCTCCCACGAATCCATTTGTCGACAAGTCTACAGGCAGTCTAAGAGGATAGATCGGATTGTTAAGTTGTAGACTCTTAGATTGCCTAATAAATGGATGCGGAGGAGAAAGAAAAGACAAAGGAAAAACAAATCGGAGTGTTTAGTTACGTATCCGGGAATCTGTAGCCATCTGTCGAAAGTTGCGTTTTTACTTCTCATCACCGTTGCCACATTTCGATCAGTATAAATGGATAGTCCGTGGCAGAGGATTATTCAAATCATTAATCGTCTGCGAAAATCCATTTAGAAACAACATCTGCCCTTTCGTTCCCAGGAATATTATTACGTTCCAGGCCCCACAAAGAAACGAATACGATTGGTCCTTATGCAGTTTTCAAAACAATTTCATTGCCCTCAAGGTCATTTTACTTTCAAGGAAAATCTCTCTTTGGAAGAAGGGAGTTTGGTTTGAGGAGCCGTCAAAACAGCGAACAATTTGGACTGAAAACCATTGCAGTTGTCACTTAGCCTTTAATACAATACAATATACGATCCTAACTAGCTATAGCACCAGTGTTAGACACAGTTAAACTATGCTAATGCTTCTTGTGGAGCTTTTCATAGTAACTGTGATTACAGTATTCACTCGATTTACATGGTAGAACGTTCCGGAAAAAGGCGACGTAAATCGAAACGAAGGAAATCGAATTTCAAAGAACTCATATTAAATTTTTATTCTATGTATTGAATTTCTTTTAAAAGGGAAGTCCCCTTATTTTGTTTATAAACAACAGAGGCGACGTAAATCGAAGTTTAAGGGAACAAAATTTTTGACGACGTTAATTGAAACAACGTAAATCGAGACGACGTAAATCGGGGGAATACTGTATAGGACTGCAGGCGTTTAGATTGTTTAAGTGCCAACCAAAGGAGTACAATGACATGGTGAAATTAATGTATCCAAATTGGTACTATCTTGCGATTTTATCATATATTTGGGGGCGCTGGTCGACATTTGAACATCGTAAATTAGGTTCTACCATAACTTTTACAAAAGTTGGCATATACTTGGAGAAGTTAATTACAATTAAGGGATGATGTATCCATTTGAGATTCAAACTTGGTTCCAATTCCTACTGACGTTGTGCGAGCACCTTCATCTACAGGCGTAGATTATGTGCAAACCGTTATATTCATGAATAATTACATGCCACATTATTTGTCGCCATTTCATTTACTTTCCTGAAGCGCCTTATTTCAATCATTTTACCGAAGCTGATTACAATAAATTGAAGGCCAAAGAGAATAATGGCCTTTAAATTGTTTTCTTTTATATTTTTAATGACATTTTCTTTTATTGTTGTTGCTGTTGTTGTTGTTTTTAATAATATTACAATGGGTTTTATTAATAAATTTATTATTATAAAAAAAACCAAACAAAAAAACAAAATGGCGAACTATTATTAATAAACGAAATTTACATGATTTTTATTTTCTTTAATAAAAATTTACGGTTCCAGTAAAAAAAAAATATGTTAAAAGAATATAAAAAAGGGGGAAAAGAGGAGGTTAAATAGCAATAAAACCGTTTGTTTGTAATTGTATGGCCTTCTGGAGGGGAAGAGCGGCGTCTTTTCTACACTTTTAGTATTTCACATCTCACAGTTTATGTTGCGTGGCATGCTTTTATCCTGATCGTAATGAATTTTAATTAAAAATTAATTTTATTTCACAATTAATTTTTTTACTCTTTTACGATATGACCAGAGCCACGGCATGCAGTCAGCCAGCCATTGCGACATCAGACCATCTGGTTGTTGTAATGGTTCCATAGAAAGCAAGCGATTAAGTATGAAAAATTTGTCACATTATTTTCCAACGTTCCAACAAAGGTAACAATGAGTATGGGACACTCACACACATATATAGATACTTATAAACCGTTATTTGTGTATTTTATTATTAAAACCTACTTTAAGGTTTAATTGTGAGGTTCCATCAATAGGGGTATTCACTTTTCAGTTCTTTCAAATTGTTGTTTTTCCGTTTCTGGTATTTTTTTGCTTTTAAACAATGTGTGAAAGTGTATGTTTTCGTTAAAAATTGTTGTCAATTTGCCAAAAGTTTTGTTGATTTCAGGTATTTTCTTTCCCTTTCCCTTCCCCTTCTTTTTCTTCTTCTTCTTTTTCTATTCGTCTTAAACAAAATAGCAAAGTTGACTGTTGAAGTTATTTTCACAGCAACAAATATCTTTAAACTATATTTGAGTGAAGAAATTTAAGCTTAAGTATGGATTTCTTGCTTTAAGCTCTTTTGCCATTTAAGAAGTTTTCAACATTTTTGTTGCATTGTAAACTTATAAACAAAGTACAAAATAATATACGAGGGTTGTCAGTAAAATTTAAGACTACAGGTTCAACAATGAAACAACAATGAAATTTAAATAGACCCCAACCGTATAACTGAAAGGCTTTAAAAATGGATTTTCTAAAATTGAAATAAAATAAGTGCTCAACAGAGTTGTATTCTGTGAACAGTTCCAGTTAATATGGTCCTTAATATAATTCTGATTAGTAAAGACTTGAAATAATTTTCATACTACAAACGATATTTCTTTTTACAGTTAAGAACAGAATTTGTAGGAATGAAAATATCAGACTTCCTGTGGTTCTAAATATCGGGCGAAATCTCCAATAAAAATTGAAAATTCTCACTTTTTTCTGCGTTATATGGAATACTGCTACCCATGTATGTATATGATGTAGAAGATAAGAATATCTGCTAGCCATTATCTTTGAAAGATCCAAATCTTTTTTCTGGCCAATTTTACTAATAAATTACTTGTTCTGGACACAAATGACACATTACTAGCGCTAGATACTGCATACCATGCACTTAGGCATAGAATCGAACACTCAATACAAGCGGAAAATAAAATGTTTAAATCATACGTTCAGGGCGAAGAGAGAGAGAGAAAGAGAGAGAGAGAGAAAGAGAGAGAGAGAGAAAGAGAGAGAGAGGGCAAGAGAGATTAAACAGCTGAAACCGGGTAAGAAAAATCGAGTCTGAATTAAAAAAGTTCACCATATTAAACCAATTAAAGGCGATAGCATTAAATAGGACTCGTACAACAAATTTTCTTCAGACCTTCTTCAGACCAGCAAATCTGCTGAGTCAAAGACAAATTTATTGCGGGTCTATGATTTGTATAGGATCAATGGTTGAATACTATCTAGTTCCAAGCCTGATATTGGCTGATTATTATGCCTAAAACTTGGTATTTTATTTTTCCAGTCCGAAAATTGCTTCTTCATTATCTTTCAAAGTAAAGTATCTGAGATTTGGGTGGTAATAAACTGAGATATTCAAATTTTTACAGTGTGCGCTAGGGATGCCAATTGGGAAATCGCGAAATTCCAGGATTTTCGGGATTCACAAAATCCCGAATCCCGGGATTTTTAAAAACGTTTTCCGGGATTTTCGGGATTGTGTATTCATATGTATTTTGTTTAACCTTACAAAAGGTCCTGAAAAAAATTCTATATCACTTGACTTCGATAAGATCATTTCAGATGAAGAAAACCCTACTTCCAGTGATAAAAATTATTTGATAACATCGAAGAATGTAAAAACCCTATAAAACGAATTAAAGGGGTAACTGAATTAGATACTCAACTCTCCAAAGAAATAGATTTATTTCGATCAGCAGATGGTAGAGGTGAATATTTACAAGCTGCATACAGCTATCTTGGAAATATTTTACATGCAAATGTTGATTGCGAGAAGTGGCCCAACCAAGTTCATTGTTTAGAAAATTGATCACATGATTATTCCCTCCGATCCTTTCCTAAATTTAGGACTGATTGAACACTATAAGTGTGAAGAATATGCTTGTGCTATAAAAGGGCAAATTTCGCCATGATTACTACTTCTCGACTTGAATTATCTGCCTTTTTCTCAAAGTTTGATTTTAAATTATCAAAAATGAAAGCTTTGCTAGGCGTGATTGTTTATATAACTTTGGCAGAGGGCATTATTTCACTTCGAAGAATTATCTGGAAGATAAAACAGAATCTGAAGTTAGCAAATTTGAATTGATTTCGACAGATAAAGGTATACATTTCCTCCAACTTTAAAAATTCATTAAGATCGTGATGCTTAATAAGCATAGTGAGTATTAAGGTAGGGGAATACTTCTAGACTTCATAAAAACCTGTATTTTGGGTAAATGCAAGATTAAGATTGCTTGTTAGCCCTAAATATTACGCGGATATCTTTCTTGTTCGACGTACGTATTATAGGGAACTCTTCTCCAATTAGTTGTTATTTTTTTTTTATAAAACCAGCACTCAGGGGATGGCCCCTACTCATGCAGTGAATTGTGCAGGTTTTTTATGAAAGGTGGAAAGAGGGAAGATGCGAACGGTAAGGAAACGAGTTGCTGCTGGTGATTATAAAATGGCTAGTGCTATACCTACGCCATTAGATAGTCTACAGCAATTGTCCCCAAGAAGCCCGAAGTTTCTCACACCGCTTATGTTGTGTGTGTTAATTTTATACAGAAGTGGCGGGACCTACAGTTTAAAGTCGACTCCGAACGACAGCTTTTTGTGAAACTTTTTTTGTATTTTTTATTTTGATGTCTGGCCTGGGACTCGAACCCAGGCTTTACGTCTAATGAGCCAGCACACTACCTACTAGACCATTGCGATCATGAATGTTATCAAGCTATGTGCATTTGTTTTAAATTTCAATGCAGAAATATTGCAAAACTTTTTCTTTCTCTTATAACTCTCTTATGCTACATATTTAGAATCTTTTACTGGTATTTTGAAAATTCATTTTCAACACACAATGTTGTATTTTCTTTATGAGATTTCTAAGATAAGCAAAATGTTTGCCATAAAATATGTTATCCTAAAAGTATGCAAAACTATTTAAACATTGGCTGTAGTCCTAAAAGCATACTGTAAACTACAAATAAAGGAGAGCAACATTTTATATCGAGAAAAATTCTTTTTTTTTGTCTTTATCAAATCAATAAGAAAAAGCAAAATTCTTGTAAGAAATTTTATTCTAAAATTACTTGTAAATCTTATTACGGATAGTATGTGAGTACTAAATTGGCAAATAGTTCATGGCTTTAGGTAAGATTTAATTAAATGTTGGACTTAAAAAATAAATTATAACACATACGCTCTAAGGGCTAAAGCTATGAGTACAAACGAGTATTTCCAAGTATTTGCAATAAAAAAAGAACAAAAACAACAAGCAAAAAAGCTAATTTATAAAATTTTGTTAAAAAATAAATCTCTCTCTCTTTCACTTTAGTTTGTGAAAAACTTTCTCTACAATGTAATAAACTCTTCTGTTCTAATATTATGAATAAATTTTTCTGTTAAAAAATAAAACAAAAAAACTTTTCTCCACAATTTGTTGCAACAAAAAAGAATCTCTTTTTTACTCGTTAAACTTTTAGAATATCAGTTTCCAAAGGGAATTTTTGTGTTGATAAAAATGAAGCAAAATTTCATTTTCATTATAAAATAAAATTGCAATAGAAATGATAATAAAAAAAGGAAGAAAAAAAATAAACAGAAAGACAATAGAAAATAATTGCACACCCTAAAGACATATTAATTAAATACTCTTTCAAATTCAAATACAAATACAATGGCACAGTGCATCGAGTAGAAGAATAAAAAATTTGGATTTTTGCCATGTACATTCCATTCCATTCCATACCCTTCAGTCAGTCTTCAGAGAGAACTCTTAACTCTAAGCACTTTCAGAGCATAACAATGGGAAATGGCTGTGGAGTAACGTAAGCACAAGTGACACAAAGTGGACGTAGAATCCTTAATACTACGTGTACAAAAAGACAAGGATAAAGAGAGAAGTGCAGGGGCAGTATAGAATTAAAAAAAATAAAACAAAACCAAAGGAAAAGTTTTTATAATTGAAGTTAAAGTAAAGCGGGTGGTTTGTTGCTATACATAGTGAGAGTGGTACATACATTAAGATTTCGCGTTTTTTCTTTCGCTCTCCCTCTCTCTCTATAAAGATAATATTGTTGCTGAATGAAATTTCATTACAAATGTTTTAAGGGGTAAAAAAGGGGGAAAAAA
Organism: Sarcophaga peregrina; assembly: GCA_014635995.1. Lineage (NCBI taxonomy): Eukaryota > Metazoa > Arthropoda > Insecta > Diptera > Sarcophagidae > Sarcophaga > Sarcophaga peregrina. The sequence goes on along the minus strand of CM025789.1, from coordinate 25,245,190 downwards.
GAGAAAATTTGTACTTAAAAATTGTTAAAAATATTGCAATTATTTTTTATATTTAATCTTAGAAATTGTGTTCTTAAAGTGGATACCAGCTTCCAGCAGGAAAGTGCATAAGTTTTGTGACACGATCAGATAACATATTTATTATCTTACTCTCTCCCATCTGAACTAAATGAGGGAGAGTCCATAATTAAGCTACAGCAGAAGCAAGATTCTATAATATGCAAAGTGCAGCAAGAGGATACAGGAATTATTTGTAAAGGGTCTGCCAAATAACTATTTTTTTTGAAAATGCTTTAAAAAAAAAACAACAGAAATTTTCTCAAATTTCTTTTTTTATTTGAAAATACAATCCTTCCGGTTAATAATGGAACATAATTTCATTCAAATGGCTGCCCCGGCTGACCATGCTGTAGTCTACATGATCGGTTCAATTTTTAGGCACATTATCGATTGTGTGCAGTTGGCTATACGAATATTGTCCTTTAAAGCGTCAATTGCCTCTGGCTTATTGGCGTAACACTTATCTTTGGCGGCACCCCACAAATAATAGTCCAACGTTGTCAAATCGCAGCTCAAAGGTGGCCAAACGACATCAGCTCTGCGGCTGATAATGCTATATTCAAAAACAGGGCGCAAAATATCGAGTGTAGCTTTGGCTATATGGCACGTATCGCCTTCCTGTTGTAACCAAATGTTGCCAATATCCTCCTCTTCAATTTTTGAGAACAAAAATTCGTTCAAGATGGCCCGATAACGATCACCATTGACTGTAAAACGGCCAATCCTTGCTCATTTTCGAAGAAAAATGGCCCAATTATGCCTCTGGACCAAAATCCGCACCAAACAGTGACTCGTTTTCGGTGTGTTGGCTTTTCAATGTATACGTACAGGTTTTCTGTGCCCCAAATACGAGAATATTTCTTGTTTACGTACTCGCCAAAATCAAAAAGATGATTTTTTTTGCCAACATCGGCTTCTTATGTAAGTCGATGGCAGGCCCATTTAGCAAAGCGAAAATGCATTGGATAGTCAATTGGCTGCAATTTCTTAACCAATTGGCCTTTGTATGGCGTCATACCAAGGTCTTTATGCAAAATTCGTTTCAATGATTGCTCCGAAATGTTCAATTGTTTAGAACGACGGCGTATTGATGTTAATGGCGCTTCACGCACACTTTCTGCCACAGCACCAACCTTCTCGGATGTATTCACTTTTCTTGGCTTTTCACACTTTGGTTTAACGAAGAAGATGCCACTTTCTTTCACTTTTTTCACAAGATAACGACTATACGGAGCTGACGGTGCTTCTCTTCTTTCAAAATCCGTATGCAATTTTCGCATACATTCTGCAACATTAGCATGATTTTCAAATTAATGTAGCAATATTTCCCAGCGTTGTTCAAGCGTATATACAGGCCATCTCTTAACACCACCAATGTATTTAAAAGGCAATCTGGAATGCACTTCAGTGCAAGGGAGTTTCAGGCGAATACTGGAATATGACAGGGTTGTATTTTATCATCGATGTTATGCAACACTGGACTGGACTCCCTATTATTTTCTACGACTTATCAGCGAATTTGATTCAAATATAACACAGACATACATAATTGGCCATTACAACCCTTCAGTCAGGATTACGACCTAGCTTCTCACACCACTTATGTTGTGTGCGTTAATTTTATACGTGAGTGGCGGGACCTACAGTTTAAAGTCGACTCCGAACAATAGACTTTTGAGAAGCTTTTCATGGCAATTTTTAGTCTCAGAGTCTTTGCCAGAAATCTGCTGAGAGGAAGTCGCCGAAGAAATATTTTTTCGTTTTGATGTCTGACTTGGGATACGAACCCGGGCCTTTATGGATGGTATTACACTTAAAAAAAGAATAGTGCAACGTGCCACTCAGCCTATGCAACGAAATATTTATTAAAAACTTAATACTTTACTCGGTTCTCTTAGGAGCATTGGACAGCTCAGAAAGTGATTGGTCTACTGCGGATAGAAAATTTTCACGAAATGCTGAACATTTTTTCCAAAAATATTTAAATCTTTGGAAGATAAAACCTTGCATTATCATTGCAAGAGAAAGCTTCACATTAGTCGAGAATTCATCGAAAACTTTAACTAAAAAATGAGTAAATGTGAATGAACGAGTCCCCGTAGATTCTACATATTATTTGTACACATTAAACTTCAAATTATTTATTCGGTCCAGCCGAATAGTCTAATATGGATTGTTTCTAAGACCCTATACAAATACAGTGGAACTTCTATAATTTGAACTTTTATTACTTGGCGTTTCTATAAGTTGAAACGTATCTCGTGGCAACAGCATTTAGATCACTTGAAAATTTACTTCCCAAAGTTAAAGTTCCTATGGGATGAAGTTATTTTTTCTGGATAACAGTGATTCAATTTATAGAAGTTCGACTGTAGTTCTGTGACTGTCACTATTTTTGTCATACAAAATACTATTCGTAATACTTTCTATAAAGCATTTTTCGATTCGGTCCAGCCGAATCCATTATTCTTACAACTTTTCACAAAAGAAAAGCAACTGCAACTACAAATTGTTCATAAAAATTATCAAATTTTTTCACGTTTTCAGTTTCTTTAAATGGCCAAATGGAAATTTTAAAAATTTATTACGGAAAACTTTTTAATTTACTTTCCCCTTCTTTTTGTTATAATAAAAATCATACTTTGTCTTAACGTTTACTAACGCACACAATAAAAGAAATGCGGGACAAACTTTTTCTGATGCAGTTTCTCTCTTTAAAGCTTTCAAAATTTTTTATGGAGTCGTGTTACTTACTCCAACAAACAGTGGCAATAAGGAAATGCAGTAGAGCAAACATAACAGCAGCTGGTTTGAGGGAAAATGTTGTGCGAAATGAATTTTATGAATATTTATAACACAAGGAAAAGTTTTCTGTGAAAAGCAAATGAAAATTATTTTAGGATGCCAGTCAGCTTTCTGCAACAGCATTAGAGAAATTTTCCAAAAATTTATTGGCGAAAATAAATTCAAAATTTATTTGAAATTTTTATTTCATTTGGCTATTAATTATGCATGCGTTTCGTGATATTTTATTTAATTTTTGTTTTTGTTTTAATGGCATTTTTTTGTAATGTTAATGGCAAAAGGCGTAAAAGCATTAAAATTGGGAAATTGGAAAAAAATTCAAATAAAATTCTTCCTTTCATTATGTTTGTTCTTTTCTCAATAGCTATTAATAAAAAGATTGCAAAATTAAAAACCAACTTAAAAACAAATTAAATTTTATGTTTAAGAAATAAAAGCCAGCAAAAAAAAAATAAAATTTTGAATCCTTTTTTTATGGCTTTCGGAAATCGTGACCACAATCAAAGCAATTGCTCTTAACCAAAATCGCTTTAATGTGTTACGCACCCTATTTAAAGAAGAAAAAAATTTTTTTATATCAGACAGGGGTGTCGTTTTTGTTAAATAATAATTAATTTTTAGCTTGAAAAGTTTTAAAAGCTGGGCTAGGCGAAATAGAGTAGAGGCCATCGAAGCTATATAATATTTTTATATTAGTCCCTAGCTTTTGAAAGCTCGAGAAGATTTCAATACCAAGACATAACGGACTGGAAGAAAATCAGAAAGTTAGTGCTGGATACAGTTTTCTTAACGGAAATATGATTACGTATATAACATAATTCGTAATTACAACCTTAGTCTGGATTACGGCCTAGCTTCTCACACCAGTGATGTTGTGTGTATACAAACTAAGTACCCATGAGCGACTGGACGTACAATTTAAAGCCGATTCCGAATGACGGATTGTTTTGAGAAACTTTTCATAGGAATTTTTTCATTCATTTATTTTGCTAGAAATCATATTTTAGCTTTGTTGTCTGACCTGGAGCCTGAATCTAGGCCTTGCTGTTTACGAGCCAACACACTACCTACCAGACCAATAATGATAAACTAAAGATTACGCCATCACGCACACAAAATTAAAACTTTCTGCTCATGTTGAATCAATGACGTCACGAAAATTGTGTTCCTATTGAGTAATGATAATGTGAGTTATATTGCAGGGTTGCCAACTACTTTCGCGTACTGCATACACTTTTCAGAAGAAATGTTCATTTTCAGATATGAAAAAGACTTGGAAATCTTTAAAATAGCCCAACAACGTCATCTAACGGAAAATCATGCGCAAGGCGTAATCTTTAGTTTATCATTCTTGTACTAGACTATGTCGTCGTCTAGACGTTCATTGATTCTATGGCCGAATATTTCATTGAATATTTCTCCAGTTTCCATATGGCATGGCTAGCAAAGCTGTTTGTTCCTTGGTTCGTTCTGTTCAGCATATAGTGGATACATTAGGTAACCAATTCTAGTAGTTCTGGGGATATTTTGCCGAGTCCAAGTGCATTGGTTTAGGTTTATAGGACTTGTCATTGGGACAAATACAATATTAGAAGGTCAAAATTACCCATTGCAATACGTCCCAGAGGAGTGAGAGAGGATAATAAAGGTTACTATTAAAGCGTGGTCGTAAAAGGACGATGAGAACACGGAGGAAAAAACAGACCACAAATATACAAAAGAGCGCGACCACGCCATTAAAGCCCTAGGACGTCTCCATCAGCTCAAATTATTAATGAATCTAAGTAGAGTCTCAATGTGAGAGTGAGAGATAATAAAAAAGGTTACTATTACAGCATGGTGGTAAAGGGACAATGAGAACACGAAGGAAAAACAGACCATGAACATACAAAAGAGCACGACCACGCCATTAAAGCCCTAGGACGTCTCAATCAGCTTAAATTATTAATGAATCTAAGGAGAGCCTTAATGTTGGCACTCGATAAAGGGTCCAAACACACGAAAAAGCCCCTGCCAGGGTCCTTAACCCACTAAGGGACGGTTACAGAGGAGGTGTTCGATAGTTTCGAACTCTTTCTCGTCGCAACATAGCCGGCAATAGTACGGCTGGGATCTGATGCAGATTCTTGTCAGCGATCTAATCTCGCAGTGCCTTGTAATAAAACCAATAACTATACTTAGACTGTCCTTATCTAAGGCCATAGATACCTCATTTCAAAACTACAACCAATTAAAAAAATCTGTATTCGACATAATTTTCTTGTTCAAATCTAGAACTGACTGCAACTTTACTGTCCTCTGGCTATAGATTCCGTATGATATTTTTATGATTTTATAGCCTTCAAATCGTTTAAAGCAATAAAATTTGTTAACTTAGCTTTACAGCAACCTCTCCTTAATTTCATTTCAAATTGTGGCTTTAAATAACCTTAGATCCCTTTACGGTTGCGAACCTGTCTCAATAAATCCCATCATGTTATTGCAACATTATGAAAATATTCCCCCCTAAAAGCCATAAAACAGGAACCGAATTAAACATAAAAAAGGAAAAAAGGACATATTCACACACACACACACACTCACGTACACGCAATTCTAAAAGGAAATAAAAAAAAAGAAACTGCTACGCCTAATCGGTTTATCTGTAGGCTTTAGGGTTCTAAATGCAACATGTGTGTGTGGGTATGGGTATATGGCTGTATGGGTAAAGAAGGGTCATAAAAAGCCAAGAAAAAAAAATCAAAATTTTTTCTTTCTTTCTTTAATTTTATGGGCGTTTTTAAAAGCATATCAGAGGCAAGAGTTTATTTTTTCAAGGATTTTTTTTTTGATTTTTTTCTGATTTTCTGATTATCAATACAATTGCTAAATAAAAGGCAACAACAAAGAAAAATTGAGCAATTTTCTCAACCTTTTCACTTAAACAAGTGGCATCATAAAACAATTTTTCTTCAGTTTTTTTTTTTTAAGCGTAAAAATTTAAACAAAAAAAAGATAATATTTCAAGGAATAAAGTATCAGATGGAAATAAATAAACTGAAGTGCTTGTTTTTTGTTTCTGTTTTTTTTTTCAAGCATTTTTATCGAATCAAATAATCGCTTCTTTTTTATTTCCTCTCTTTTTCTCTCTTTTTTCATTTGATAGACGGCGGGTATATTTATTTTACAAAGGATACTCAGCAATACTCAGATGAAAATGAGAACTCAGATGGAGAGAGAAGAAAATCAGAAACAAATAAGCTGTAGAAAGCAAAATATCAAGCGAATTAAATGAAACGTAAAACAATATTATGATGAGCAATAAAATTTACCTTTTCAACGGATACACTCAAGAAAAAATGTGCGTGAAGGAAAACAAACAAAGGAAATAAGCATGTAAACAATTGCAACTGCTATAACACAAAGCAAGGACTCCAAAGAATTTGGCAAAAGAAATTGAAGCTTTACTTTCAAGGTAAGTAGATACACTCAATTTAACGATTTGCAGAAAACATATCTCTTTTATAATACGTACGCAAAAGTCAAGAACAACCCATAACGGCATTTGCCAATTTCAGTTTCAATGAAACTGAATTTTTACGATATTTTAATATTATTTTTCCAAAAACAGAAAATCACATCGTCAAAAATGGTAGAAAACTAATAAAATTTCCTTGAATTGATATTGAAGACTTAATTTATGACCTGTGGTAATAAAAACAAAAGAAGAATATCTGCTTAATGTGTTTATATTTGATGATTTGATGGCCTTTTAATGCAAAGACATAAATTAAGATTTATTTTGAGGGCATATGCTAATAAATGAATTTTATTAGGAAAGCCTTGTAATAAAAAATTTTCTAAAATCAAAAGAGAAACTATTTTAAAGCAAGGGGGGATAAATAAAAACATTCAGCTAACTGAGAAAAATTCCTCTTAAAATAATTGTATGCAAATTAGACAGATAGCTTAATATATTCTGTACCACAGATCAGCAATAAGTATTCAAAACAATGAGTTGATTCGAGTCATACTTATAATTTCTGATACTTGTACACATTCATACTTATTTAAATATCATACAAATACTACTCATACTCAAAGTTTGAAGCACTCATCATACTCATACTTAACAATACGCATGATGTTGTTGATTTCGACTCTCCATGACTCGTAGTATACACGAAGCACAAAATAAGTATGATTCGCTTACGAACACAACAATATTTACAAGCAGATTGAGTGTTTGTTATGCTTGTTGTCTTTGTCTTTCCTTTCTTCTTTGTTTGTATATGCAACAACGACAAAGACTGTAAATTTTGATGAATAATTCAAGTCACTCGAATCATTCGTAGGTATTAAAAGGATTTTTCTAAATTTATGAATCAGAATGAGTAGGCGTATGAATCAAACATATTTCGAATGTTGTGAGCTTGAGGTCAACGTTGTAATCATACTCATTGTAACCAATACTTATAAATCAATATTGTAGCGAGTACGAATGAATCAGAGTGGTTGAATTTCAATTCTGTTGATTGACTAATACTCAAAATTGCATGAGTGCTAATGAGTAGTGGAAAAACGATTCTTTGCCGATCTCTAGTCCTAATCCTATAAGTAATTATAGCCAGTGCGAAATCATCATTAAAGATACAAAGGTTAGTACCACTCAAGGCCTAATCGCGTTGAGCACTGCAATACTCACAAGAAGATTGTGTATATGCTTTGCTTGTTATCTTTGCCTTTCCTTTCTTCTTTATTTATATATGCAACAACAACAAAGATTGTAAATTTTAATGAATGATTCGAATCACTTATAAGTATTGTAATAATTTTTCTACATTTATGAATCTGAATGAATAGCTCTATGCATCAAACATATTTCGAATGTTGTGAGTTAATGTCGTAATCATACTCATTGTAACCTGTACTTATAAATCAATGTTGTAGCGAGTATCAATGAATCAGAGTAGTTGAATTTTAATTCTGTTGATTCACTCATACTCAAAATTGCATAAGTGTTTATGAGTAGCGGAAAAACGATTCATTCCTGATCTCTGCTATGTACATATTTTGTAATATTACTTGTTTTAGACAACATTCTACTTTGTTTGAAAGGTTGAACTTCAGGCTTTACTTTGTTAGAAAATGTTATTCAAATCTCATTATTTTGTGCAGATTTATTTGCATTGAAAAGTCTATGAAAGTGCATAATTCATAATTTACCTATCCATTTAGTATAGAAATTGTAATAAAGTGTTGAAAGCTACTGTAAAAGTTTGTAAAATTTATGGGAATGATGTTGAAACTACAAAAATACCAGCGAAATGTTTATTCATTTACGATCTTAAAGATTTCATGTGAACATTCAACCAATTTCCGTAAAGTCATGAAAAAAGCATTGAGCAAGACTGCCATATAAACAGTTAATGCTTTGTTCAGACATGCACCTTTATTGCGTAAATCCCAATAAACGGCATTATTAATATCAATATTTCATATACAATTTCAATTAATTATTGCTCAATAAATTCATAAATTGTTATAATATTGATTAAAACTTTAAATACAACACTGTCATAAGTACGTTCAGTGAGCATATCATATTTTTCCGAACACTTTCTATTGATATTTTATAGCAAAAGCTTTCTTTTCTGCAAGCTACTCAATATTATCAAAATTTTCTTTCTCATCCTTCTGAGGAAAGCCACTTTGCAGTCACAAGTAGTCCCTATTAACCGTAACAGCTCGGCGTTTCGATTAATCATTAGCAATACTTTTTCCAATGTTAAATTGTTTTCCACTTTTTTTTAAAAAGAATTTTTGGCACTAATTTTCACGATTAAATTAAAAGCAATGTTGTTGAAGCAATCAGCTGTTTTGTTTACCAGTCAAATAATTTTCGTATATTATGTATCTGAACGCTAAAAATATTGTGCTCAATAAAACGAATATTGATTTAATAAAAGTACATGTCTGAACATAGTATAAGACGTTTTTATTGAGCTAAGCATTTACCAACAGACACTTATCAAGCATTTGAAAGAAGTTGTCTGCACAAAGTACTAACAGCAGTGAAAAGTTTAATTGAATAAATTTCATTTAAAAATCAAAATGAAAGCAAGGTAAAGCAATGCAGTCTTTGGCAAAGCTTAGCTATGTATATGAGGGAATTGAAAGAGATTAGGTTCATTGGGAACCAATCAACCACATACGGATGTGATGGCCGAATAAGATTAGTATTACGTAGGAATACATGATTTTCAAAAATAACTTCGTTTAATTTGCTCGAGCAATATCCATTGTAGTAGCAATAGAACAGTGAAATGATTAACGACCTACTTCGGCCTCACCTGTACCCAATCATGAGAGTTGTATTTCATTTTCGTTTAGTTATAAATGGTGTATTAGTAATTTGTAAGAAGACCAGATAAAGTGAAGTATTTATTGCAACATCTTAAGAAACCAAGTCACTGAAAAATGTGTCAGTTTTAGCGAATTTTCATGCCCATAAAGTCAAGATCTTCTGGCTCCCTAATATTTACACCATATATAGGTATAGATGATGCAATATTATGGCTGTTTAACATGGACTTTATATTTGTTTGTGTTTAAAACCTTTCAATAAATTTATTTATTTTTTCTGACGATTCTTTACGATTTCAATGAACATTTTTGACGACTTTTATGATTTTTTATGTCTCAATCCAAACGGACATAAAGCCATAATTTTGATATGGCCTAAGTCTCATATCAATTTTAGTAAAATGGGATGTAAAGCCATTATGGTTATAAGTCCCATTTGATGTTTTACGTTACAAATGCTTTATTTCACTAAATATGCCTATTTATCTATGAAATTAATGATTTAAAAAAAAATCCAAAATTTTTAGGCTCCAGGAATTACAGATGCAAACATTTTGTGAAAGGAAAAACCCTTAGTTATCATTGGAAAACATTTTTTATACTTGTGACGCATGCAGGCAAACTTTATTCAGTGAAGCCACCTGCCGCATCCTACTGGAGGAAAAAAAAACTAAGCGCTGCTGAAGGCCGCCATGCAAAAAAACTTTATTATGCGGAGCCAGATATCAATACTTAACTTTAGTGTCTCAGGAACTGAAATGAGAGACAAAGCCGCTTTCTAATATTGCTAATGGGAGCTAAGGTCATGATGGCTTTATCTTTCATTCAAAAAAATATGGCTTTATGTCTCATTTTCGGAAAAAAATTTATGGCGTTAAGCCCCATTCCATTGAGACATAAGGGCATTTGCCAGTAAGTCTCATTACCGTTAAAAAACATTTTGATTTTAAATTATACGTTCACTATGTGGATTTATAGGTACATCAGTAACTCTTTAAATTATTCTATCAAATAAATATTCAAAATTCTTTAACTTTTTCAAATAAAATTCGCGTGTTTGTCTGTCGTAATGTTTAACAAACAAACAATTTTTAAACCTTAAATGTCAGGTTTAAAGATTAATGATACTCCGTTTGATATCAGAAACACAAACAAATCAATCAAATTGTGCCTGTAAAATATTAAATCATAAACATAAACTGTTTAACTCCATTTGAAATATACTCGAGGTGGTTCGTGTACAGCTATTAAACCTTTAAGCCAAAAAAACAGGATCGTTTTCTTTATATTTTCAGCCAAATGTTGGTCAATATTGGAGAGTGTGTGTGCCTCTAAACTGAAAATGAATTTTAAAATATTTGTTGTTTGCCTTGCCACTGACTAACTGCCAGAGGTCATATGATACGTCGTACAATGTACATTAAAATGAATTTTTATTTGTTCTTTTGTAACAATTTTCAAACTAAATATAGAAAGAAGCTCAAGGTCACAGCGGAATGCTCGTAAAATGCCCAGCATTTTATGGCATTGGAGCAGTAAAATGTTGCAACATAATGAAATGGAATGGACAAAAAATCGTTTTTATTTTTATTTTCATTTGTATTTTGCAATATTATTTTAAACGAGAATAAATTACAGGGTTTTTGTTGTTGTTGTCTGTTGGTGCAATTTCTTTTTAAATTTTTTATTTTTTCTTTTGGGAATTTAAATAAAGAATGATTGTTTCTATAGGGTTTATAAAATTTGAGGTTCAATTTCATTCTAGAATGATGTAAAAGTGGAATTCGCTGAATAGCTAATGGCTGGATTAGAACAATTTTTTCTCGGCACTTCGAAGTGATGCAAGAATCTTTGAACTGTTGCAACACATAGGCATTCATATAAATTATGAATTGCTGCTCTAGGTGATCTAAATCGGACTTCTATTGTGACTTTATCTGCCTTTAGAGTTCACTAAATATTTGGACATAATGATTAACGATTGTTCTAAATAATCGGTAATCATTAGAAAAAATTTTTTTTAATCCATTGTCCCAAATGACTAGTTTGACCTAGTTTCTCACATCTCTTATGTTGTGTGTGTCAATTTTACATATGAGTAGCGGGACCTACAGTTTAAAGTCGACACCGAACGAAAGATTTTATGAGAAACTTTTCATGGCTACTTTATTTACTCTCAGAGTTTTTGCCAGAAATCTGCTGAGAGAAAATCGCCGAAAAAATACTTTTTGTATTTTGTTTTGATTTGTGGCCTGGGACTCGCACCCTGGCTTTTATGTCTAATAAGCCAACACACTACCTACTAGACCACGGCGTCTTCAAGACACTATTAACCTCTAGGGTAATTAATCTAAAGCTATTGCGTGCTTCAGTTGTATGTAACTAGATTCTATAAAGCATAGCCAATAGAGCGATATGTGACTGTTTTTAAGAAAACTCTGTTTAAGGCTTATAGTATATACAGAATCAAGTAGTCTGATAACTAGAACTATTCCCACAAAGATAGCGACATAGCCATCGGCCTAAGAGGAAGCTCACGTACCGTTGTAAGAAGATATTTGTGCAGATGACAATGGAGGTTGGACTGCAGTAGTAAAGGTTGTTAGTGGACCAACAAACAAATTACAAATATTGAAGGCTGATGTGTTACTGAAGGTAGCTGTAAGGTTAATAGTTTCGAGGAGAATAACAGACCAAGTTTCTGATAACGTTTTGAAAGCATCGTTATAAAAACCATCGTTACAGTATACGTAGAAATAATAGTCCTTATCCATTCTTCTCTTTCCAAAAACAGATATCATTGACTTATCTAGTAAATTTCATTTTTCGAGTGCTTAATTCTGTCTAATTCCACCAGAAATGGAGTAAGACATCTTAGAATGCTAATAATTTGTCACATGGTGTCTAAAAGTGCTCTCAGCATGATTGTGTTCAAAGCCGCAAACGGTAAAGTGAGTAGTTTGCTAGGCAGTGGGTATAAAATAAAGTTGTGCTTCCGCATTTGAGAATTTGGGCAACACACACAGCTACCCTATCAAATATCCATTGGTTGGCTTTCAGATAAAGTCTAGATTTTACATTCAAACTACTATTTACGATTTTTTTCATATTTTTTTGGTGTCTTCCCCTTCCAATGAAGTTCTGATGGGAATATCACAAAAAATATTAGACTTTTCACGAAAGTCGTGAGTTATTTTCGGTTTGTATTTTCTGGTGAACAATATAAATTATTTAGGATTTATCAGGACTTATCTGGACACTTTATCTCATGGCCTCTATCCTATATACTACGGAAGAGAAAGTTTAGGAACTTAAAAGGATAAAATCAACACCTAAGGTTACTACTTTTATCCCCACAACTAACCCTACAGGAGGCAAAAGTACACTAGTTACCTCTATGTACGAATCTAGTAATGTTAGAGCCCAATATCACCACCTTAATCTCTTTTCAGGTTAGTAAGGATTCAAACCAAAGGTAGATATGGGTTCCACAGTTTCCGCCACTAATAATAAGGAGAATACTTAATACTTAGTGTTTGGGAATTTTTGTGTCTTGTATCAATATGTAGCGTTTTTATGTTCAGATTTACTTGGGCCAAAATTAAATGGAAAGTTCATCAGTCAGCTACTCAATTGGGTCATTAGGACATGTCTTTCATCGTAAGGAGAAATTTCATAATTTCCAGGTTGACTGCAAATCATTTCTGTAGAGGCTGCAGATCGAAAAGAAAACAGGAAGAAATTATTGTCCAATGTACGCTTTTGGAAAGTTTGACACACACTTTCTCTACCGTCTACGTTACGTTACTTGAAATGGAATCGATCACAATATCCATTTAAATATTATGATAGTATTTATTTTATCCCTAAGGGAGTCATGGTTTAAGCCCTGGTACTTATTTAATCAGTTCATTTCCTACCTCTTCTATTTTTCCAATTTCCTTTTCTCCTTTACTATCCTCGTTCTCTCTTCACCCTGGGTCGTATTTAAAATGGTTAATTTTGACCTCTGAGTATGGTTTTTGTCTCAATGACAAGTACAGGCAACACTCCTATAACGCGGTGAGTTACCAGACTAGACTAATTCGTAGCGCGTTCTATGGAAATCGTTTACCGGGTTGTATGGAAACCGCGCTATAAGAAACACTGAATTAGTACAAATCACATCATTTGTACCGCCTTATATGGAGGCCAAGAAATACAAAAGGCAAGATAAATTATAAATTATATTTATTGAACTCAAGAGCTCATATAAGGATTGATAAAAAAATTGAATAAAAACAAAACTAAAAGACTGGCTTCCAACAAAATTAAGAAAGTCTTGTAAAATAATCCTCACTTGGTTCATCTTCACATACATAATTGGTCATTAGAACCCATCAGTCAGGATTATTGACCTAGTTTCTCACACCACTTATGTTGTGTGTGCTTATTTTATACATGAGTAGCGGGACCTACAGTTTAAAGTCGACTCTGAACGACAGATTTTATGAGAAACTTTTCATGGCAAGTTTTATTTTACCTCTCAGAGTTTTTGCCAAAAATCTGCTGAGAGGAAATCGCCGAAAAAATACTTTTTTGTATTTTGTTTTGATGTCTTGCCTGGGACTCGAACATTGGCTTTTACGTCTAATAAGAAAACACACTACCTACTAGACCACGGCGAATTGTGTGGTTCATCTTCATTCATTGTTTTTTTAAATTGAAAATCCAACTGCTATTGTTTTGCACGGTACTGTATCTCGAGTGAGCTTTTGCGTCGAAAGTAGAACTTTTATTAAACCCTCTTACAATATCTAGTTATTATTCGTTCATAGGCTGTGCGGAAGGAACTTATGGGATGAAATTGAACGCAAACCGTGCTATAAGAGTACCGCGTTATAGGAGGGCTGTCGCAATTTCAGCCTTGCGTTATATGGAAACCGAGTTCGGAGAGTACCGCGTTATAGTAGGGTTGACTGTACAGGTCCTCTATCCTAACCTAACATAATTAGTCCTTATCAGTTAGATTCAATCGTGTTGACCTTTGATTTAAGAAGACTGGTACTAGGTTCTATCCTCTGCTATGGTTATTGTTAAGGTTTTTTAAATAAATTAATGAGGTTTTGTCTTACATATCGTAAGAATTAAGGAAGGAAGGCAATAATTTTCAATTAAAAATAATTTTTTTCTTTTTCATTCAGTTAAAAAGCTTTTAAAAACGACAGCAAATTTTAGAAATTTTAAATTTAAAATTTTCAAATTTTTCATTCAAATTTTGCTGATGTGCTTTGACAGGCTCTTAGGAGGATTAAAAGCGAAGAGTGTAATTAAATACAATATTTGGTTGTCGTATCATGTCTTTTGTTGTGTAATTAAAATTTATTATTTGTGAAAGTATTACGAAATAAATTCAAGTTGAAAACAGAAACAAAAGTTTCACGTTTTCATTAAATAATTTTGCAAAAATACAAAAAAAAAAAACAACAAAAAAAAAAGAGAAACAATGTGTCACAAACAATTTGCATTTGAAAACACAAAAAAAAATCGTATGCATGTATGTATGTGTGAAAAGTGTCACTTTAATGTACAAAAAAAAACAAAAAGAAAAAAACACGAAAACATGAACTTGAAGTGTGTTTGTGTGTTGTTTTTTGCGCAACATTTCTTAAGCAAACACTGGCGTTGACATAAAGTCACGCGCTGGCATAAACATTCTTTTAAATACAGCCATACAAGCAGTGTATGTAATACACGTACAAACATTTAATGCGTGTGTGTGGTTGTGTGTGTGTGTGGAAAATTTGTCTCTTTGTGAAGTATTAAAACAAAGTAAATAAAAACTTTATCAAACGGTACTCTCACTCATACACATATACACACAAATGCAATATATTTAAAGTAAACAGCAAAGAGAGAGAGAGAGTGTGAGGCAGAGTGTAGACGTGTAAAACAGAATGAGCGCGAAATTACTTTATTACTCATTTACACACACACAGACACACATATGTGTCTGTGCATTTAAAATGTTTATAAAAATAATTTCTTATACTCTTTAGTACACATTTATATTACACCCATACACATACACTAACACCTTTTATGTACACGTATAGGCCCCTTAACTGTAATTATGCCATTTATTTAAACAGTTTGTCTAATTAAGTTAATTTTCAAAAAGCAAGAGAGAGAGAGAAAGAATACAAAAAAGAGAGCATTAAAGGAAGAAAAAAAAAACCAGAATCTTATTTAAATAATGAGCTTTACTTTATGCCTCTCTCTCTTTCTCTTTTTTATTTTCTTTCCTTTATTTGCAGCTCATTTGCTTTCATTATGGTTTCTTCTCCTCTCTATTTTTTATTTCTGCAGCATAAGTTAAATAAACGAAAGAAAAGGGCAGGACATGGTATTAAGAGTAGAACAAACACTTTTTGTTTGAATTTTCTTATTTTTTGTTGTCAGGATGGCTTTCATTTTATGATTTCAATTGTCTTACATGAAAAGTTTTTGTCTGATTTTTTTTGTGGAAAATTCTATTTTGGCTACATTTTACTTGACCATTTTGTCATTATTTTTTTTTCTCCTTTTTGTTGATTGTCTTCAATGAGGTTAAACTGTGTAGGAAATATGAAAAGATTAAAATATTAATTGCCTACAGCACTTAAATATGTGGAATTTAAAAATAATTTTAAAAGATTTTACTGAAGCATTGGTTTAAGTCACAATTAGCCAAACGTACACATAACGTAACGGCAGATACGTTTGATATTAGAATATGAAAAGCAATGATGGCGATTACATGTATACGTATACATAATGGGTCATTACAATCCTTCATTCAGGATTGCGATCTCGCTTCTCACATTACTTATGTTGTGCGTGTTAATTTTATACTTGAGGATGCCATGAGAAAACTGAATCAAGTCATTATAAGGACTCAGAGCACCATGGTCTAGAGCTCGTAAAGAACAAGACTGAGGTTATACCGATGACAATGGCTCATATCCCACTAGAGATAAGTATGCAAATAGCTGATGTGTCACTGGTCACAAAAAGATATTTGGGCAGTTAGATATTTGGCCATAAGACTCGTCTATAGACTTAATTATTGAGCCCAAATACAGCATGCAGCTACCAAGGCAGCGAAACTAATGGGCATGCTAAGCAGACTGATGGCAAATATTGGCGAACCAACACAAGTCAAACGAAAATTGATTATGGCGGCGACGAACTCGATGTTGCTGAACGGAAGCGAGATATGGGGAGATGCGCTGGAGATTAAATCTAAAAGCGGAAAATATTAGCAGCAGTGCAGTGAATAGCGGCACTAAGAGTACCTCGGCCTACCGCACAGTATCGGGCGCCGCAGTCCTAGTGATTGCCGGTGAGACCTGTGAGAATTGACCTGCTGGCATTTGAGCGAAGAAAATCTTGGAGAACGAAGAGGGAAAATCTTTCCATTAAAAGCGTAGATCTCAGTTCTTAAACATTCGGCGATGGCAAAGTAGATAGAGTGAGGAAACATGCGGAAGATGACTTATTCCGTCTATAGAGCCATAGATACGGAGAAACTTTGGGGAAACTAACTATTTTTCTGACAGTTTTTCTTAGGGGCATGTTCTTTCCGAAAATACCTATCCGCATGGGCAAAGTGACTGGTCCTGCGATTATGCGAAAAGACGTGACGACCTGACCCACTTCGCATTGATTAAATGGCAAGACGAGAAGAACTTGTTGATAGAGCAAATTGGTGAATTTACACCCGACACAATTGTGGACGCAAGACGAAGCGAGAACGAAATGGAACGCTGTGAGAATACGTTGAATAGTATCCGCAAGAAATTGACCTGACACAATCAAAATATAAATAGATGGGCTGGCTTCAAATATTGGCGTATCCTGGAGAATGCAGGAGAGTAGACAAAGCGGTCCTTAACTGGACGACGGTCTAGCCCTTCACGAAGTAATGCAGATAGCCATCACGGGAAGGAATATTCCCATGAAAGGAGGAGGGAATTGTTTAGTGGAAGCACCTCATCGACGCAGCCTGGACGACGGTGACTGTAAGTGCTGAAGGCATTTTGAATCCTATCTCACACGCCAAAAAAAAAAAAAAAAAAATAATGTTAATTTTATACTCATGGCTGGACCTACAGTTTAAAGTCGACTCCGAATTTCTGATTCTTGCTAAAAATTTTTCATTCTAAGAGGCAGTTTACGAAGAAATACTTGTTCATATTTCGCTGTGTTGCAAATGTCTGACTTGAGGTTTGAACCGCGGCCTCACGTCTAATAAGCCAACAGACATTCTATTAAACTGTGTGACAGTAACTACCAAACTGTAATGTAATTTCGGTAAGCGGTTGCATTGTATTTCATTACGTTCCATAAACGTTTGGCTAATTTTGACCTGCTAATAATCACAATAATTTTTCCATTTTCTGATGCCAACCTAAAACATGCTCATTTTTTCAATCCAAAAGCGTATAAAAATGCGATGAGGTCAAGTGTACTTAAATATTGATCGTATTCCTGCATTACATACATACATACATAATTGGTCAATACACCCCTTTAATCAGGAGTATGACCCAGCTTCTCACACCACCTACATATGTTGTGTGCGTTAATTTTATACATAAGTGGCGGGAATTACAGTTTAAAGTTGACTCCGAATTTTGAGAAGGCTTTCAGATTTTTTACTCTCAGAGTTTTTCGCCAGAGAACTGCTGAAAGGAAATCGCCGAAGAAATATTTTAAAATTTTTGATTTAATGTCAGACCTGGGGTTTGAATTCGAGCCTCTAGTCTAATAAGCCAACACACTACCTACTAGACTATGGCGACTTCAGATCGGAGCAAATATTATTCGTATGCGGTTAGGTCTAAATTATTGTGAATAGCATTTCAACCCAAACTCCACAACTTATACTTTCTATGCGATAACAAATCTTGAAACAGATGACCATGAGTTCTCATAATCCTCACATTAAGTCTTCATGTCTTCATATTGTAAAGAAGTGTAACCATATAGTCACACGATGCAAGAACTGTCTCTGTTTTAAATGAAAAAAGTCACTATTTTTTTAAATACTTTTTAACTGGTTTTGCAATATAGGCCATATAGGCCACCAAGTGAACGGCATACTACCATCTAACCTAACCTACAAGATGTTCTAAGGCCTTATTAGGATAGAAGACAACGGCTCTATGTTTGGTCGCTCACTTTAAATAAATCAATTGTGGTAGATACCAGAGATCAGCAACAAGTATTCAAAACGATGAGTAGGTTCGAGTCATACTTATAATTTCAGATACTTATACGCATTCATATTTATTTTAATATGATACTCATACTACTCGTACTCAAAGTTGGTTGTACTCGTCGTATTCATACTTAACAATACGCATGATGTTATTGACTTCGACTCGTCTCTACTTAACATTTACACGAAGCACAAAATAAGTATGATTCGCGTACGAACACTACTATACTCACAAGAAGATTGTGTATATGCTTTGCTTAGAATACACATATACAGTAAGACCGGGGATATGTTCCAATAAGTTCTAGCGCTAAAATAAACAGCGTTAAACGAGGCAACTTAACACGTACATATCAGAGTTCAGCAACGAGTATTCAAAACGATGAGTAGATTCGAGTCATTCGTATAATTTCTGATACTTATACGCATTCATACTTATTTTATTATCATACTCGCACTACTCATACTCAAAGTTGGAACTACCCTTCGTACTTATACTTAACAATATACATGATGTTGTTGATTTCGCAGTACAAAATAAGTATGATTCGCGTACGAACACTAGAAGATTGTGTGCAAGCTTTGCTTGTTGTCTTTGTCTTTCCTTTCTGCTTTGTTTGTATATGTAACCACAACAAAGGCTGTAAATTTTGATGAATGATTCGAATTACTCATATCTCTTATAAGTATTAAAAGTATTTTTCTAAATTTATGAATCAGAATGAGTAGGTATATGAATGGAACAACGTTGCTACTTAGACTTATAAATCAATGTTGTACATGATACATGGCACATGGTGCTAGTGATTGCCTGTCCCTATATCAACAACCTATAACGTGTTTTCGCCATGAGTATTCAGTTTTTTCATTGATTCATCAGGTAGGCCACACTTTATATATGTTTTCTTGTGCTGCAGCTTTCTTAAATAGATCTTCTGTTCAAAAGAAGTAATAATTCTATACGAAAACACTTTCACTTACTTAATTGGCAATTATAATTCTAAAGTTAGAATTACGATCTAGCTTCTACCCAGACGATTTATGTTGTGTGTGTTAATTTTAGGCATGAGTGGCGAGACCTGCAGTTTAAATTCGACTCCGAATGACAGATTTTTGAGAAACTCCCAGAGTTTTTTCTTGGCATCTGCTATGATTTGTTTATGATATCCATGCAACATTTATGAGGTGTAAAATTTTCTTTTGGCTTCAAATCATTTGTTATCAAGTTTCCTTAGTATTCTAAGGATCTTTATGATTGCAAAAATTTGCTGTTCAAAAATTTGGGCAGCTGTTATTGGGTTTAACATACTATTATGGAGTATTGTCGTCAAATGCTTATCTTTGAATTTTTTTTTTTTTGGGTGGCAGTTGCTTTCGTTTTCTTCTGGAAACAAGGGATGACGAGCTTCATAAATAGAATAACAAAATTTAGTTGTTTTTAATTCACTTCCCATGCAATGATTTTATTTTTCGTTCCTTTAAGTAACCAATAACTGTAATAGGCATTCCTTCCCCGAACTTATTTTTTAAAACTTGGTTTTCAATTTCTTTAATCAAAATGTCTTGGGTGGTATCACTATCTGTTGTTAGTTAAAAAAAAACTGCCTGCATTCGTTAGATCAGTAGCCTAAGGCCTGAAATTTATTTTAATCGTTTTAATTAAAAGCCTATCATAGGCATATTTAATATCCTAAAAATTTTACATTCTTTTCTTGTTTAATTTTTGGAAATTTAAAACGAAATTCTTTTAAATCTGTTGATAAATTGCTTACCAATTAAGGTTTTGCTGTCCTGACTTTCAAAAGTTACATTTTCTCTGTCGTAATTAGCATTTTATGTGTTAAATTAAATTCTGTTGTGTTGTTATTTTGTTAGTTTAAATGGAATTGTTTACTCTCCACAGGTAAATTCCTTTAAGGCTTTTCCTTTTCCTGCTGCCGAATTAAGTCATTAATGGCTGCCGTAATTACGTCAATCCGTTAAAATTGCTGTGAATTCATTATTTATTTAAGAATTTACCAAACAAAGGTACGAAAAAAACACACACACTCATACGCACACACATACACAAACAGTGTGACAATTAACAAAGATTTTTAGTCTTTTTTGGAGTTTAAATTGGAGCACATTTTTGCTATAGTTGTGTGTAAAAAATTAGCACTGTTGTTAATTATTCTTTTTTTAACTTTGTATTGGTTAGGATTACGACCTATCTTCTCACACCACTTATGTTGTGTGTTAAATTTATACACGAGTGACAGGATCTACAGTTTAAAGTCGACTCCGACCGACAGATTTTTGAGAAAATTTTTCATGGCAATTTTTCATTTACTCTCAGAGTTTTTGCGTGAAATCTAATGAGAGGAAAATATTTTTTCATATTTTTGTTTTTGATGTATGACCTGGGGTTGGAACTGTGGCCTTATGTCTAAAAAGCCTACTACACTACCTATTAAGCTACGGCGACTTTAACTTTTATTTGGACACCTAAATTGAAAATAAAAGGCAATGGAATCTTGTAACAGTTAGAGATTTATCATGAAGTCGCCGTGGTTAGCTTATTAGACGAAAGGTCCAAGTTTGAGTCCCAGGTCAGACATTAAAACGAACATATGAAAATATTTCTTCGACGACTTCTTCTTAGCAGATTTGTGGTAAAAACTGTGGGAGTAAAAATTGCCTTGAGTCGTTTGGAATCGACTTTAAAACTGTAGGTCACTCGTGTATAAAATTAACGCACACAATAAGAGTAATGTGAGAAGCTAGGACGTTGTAGAAAATGGGTGAATGCAACCTCCGGGTACTGTACTTGTCATAGTTGACAAGAATACGTCCTCTAACCTAACCTAACCTAGAGATTTATCATGTATAATCAGGCGTTTATGTTTGCTTAAGGTTACAACAGACAAGAAGTATGCAGATTATTAACTGTGCTCTCTGGACAGTGGCGGGTTTTAGCTTATAACAGATTAGCTAGTCTCCAGTTTAATAGCGCTATTTTGGTGGAGTCGTTATGTATTTTTTCTTCAGTGTGTACAATATTGTTAGTTTAACGCTGCTATATTTTTCAGCACATCTATACCTAACAATATCCGGTTGATTTGTTTTTATTGCTTGCGTCTATATTGCGTAAAACTTTAAATGTCAATCAACAAATTTACTCAAAAACACACACAGTCATATAATACAGAGACATATTGGGAGCCGGAAAACGCAGAGAGAAAATTTAATTAAACATTTAAAAGAGAGAGAGGAGAGGATATTTCATTTCATTTTATTTGATTTTATTTTAGAAACAAGAACAAAGAAAACAAATGCTTTTAGGCAAATGAATAAACAAATAAAAATTATTTATTTTTTCCTTTTTTTGTTGTTAAAATTTTCTATAAAATACTAGAATGAATGAATGAATGAATGAATGATTAGAATTGAAAAACCACAAACTTTAATTACAAAATATTATAAAATTAAATATTTGAAATGGAAATTATTATGAAAAAGACAACAAATTGGAAAATAAATCAAAAAAATCACAAAATAATGAAAATGATTGCTACTACCATTGCACAAAATATTTTATGATCCTTAATTTTAAAATGATTTTCGATAATAACCTGCAAATACTGATTATTTTTAAACACACAGAAGCCAATAAAAATAATTAAAATTAATTGTTATTTAATATATCGGCTGACGTTTGTATTTAATTTAAAGCACTTCAAATTTAGATCCAGTGATAGAAATTAAACTCCCAAAAAGATTCTTCACAAAAACTGTCAATAAAAAGTAATTAAATTAAAGCGAAGAGTTTGTAAATTTTACAAAATTTGTTGGCATTTTTAATGGTCAAACAATTATTAGATTTTTAGCAAAAAATTAACGCGGAATTCTGTTTTTTTTAAATTAAATTCTGATTATAATAAAATGATTTGTAAAATGCCATCAATTTTATTTCAATTACATTGAGTGCGTGCTATATAAAATATAAATACAGTCAAAGAACAGAATTGCTCCTCTTGGATATTAAATCGAAAAATTTATGAAATTTAATTACGGGGACCATTTAAAGTAGTTTCTTTTAACCGAGAATTCGTCATAAATGAGTTCGTTATAAACGAGCTTGACTGTGTATACTTTCTAAGCATGTAGACAACAATTGAAATACAAACATTAAATTTGAATTTTAAAATTTTGGGAATCCCCTTATATAAATAATGAGTGAAGAACGCCTAAATTATTCTGTTGGCATGGCAAAGAAATTTAACCTTAAGCCGGAAGTCTACACCACGCGTTCTCGCATTCTATGCGGCTGTCAAAAAAGTAGAATTAATGTATTTATTTGATGCAAGTTACACGCATAAAAGCGTCGGATGCCATTACGCATAGAACGCGTAAAGTAAATCTACTTTCTACTTTTGTAAGCATCACAAGCGGCACGCGTACAAAACAGCTGACTTTGACAAGTTGTTTTGTTTTAATTTATTTAAATTTTTTAAAGAACAATGGAGGAAAAATGAATCGAAGCTGTGAAAAAACATGAAGTCCTATATAAAAAAAGTTTGCGTAAAAAGCGTTGCATGTAACTTGAAGCGTAGAACGCGAAGAATGTATGAAACGCCCGCAACGCTTTGATGCGAAAACGCGTGGTACCCTGTGGTTTCTTATGTAAGTTAAATCAGTCGGCATGAGTGTAAAAAAATCTAAATGCTTGGAGTTAAAAGAAAAGGAACAAGTGTGGCTAGTTTAACAAAAATGTACAAAAAAGTTGAAAAAAATCAATAGATATTTTCTCGTGATCTCATTTTGTTTTGTAATGGATTTTAATTAAAATTTTAATTTTATATTTTAATAATGTAAATAATAATTTATATTGTAAAATTTAACGTGAACAATTTCGCTAACATGAACTCCCTTGGTTTTACAGCGAGTTCACGTTACAGCGAGTGCCTAGCATGCAGAAATATGCCAACATTTTTTAAAATCTGTAAAATGAACAAGAATTTTTTTTAGAAAAACGTTTTTAAAAACCCATAATATGCTTAACAATACTATCAAAAAGCCAAGACAATTTCTTTAATATTGAAAACAATATTTAAGAACTACTAGGTCCTTATAACGACTCTGATAAGAGAATTAAAATAAATATTTCTTAATGTGTAGGACAGAACTAGGGATGCCAATCGGTAAATCCCGAAAGCCGAAATCCCGGGATTTTCGGGATTCACATAATCACGAATCCCGGGAATTTTGAAAACTTGTACCGGAATTTTTCGGAATTTTTGGGGATTATGAATTCATATGTATTTTGACCCTACAAAAGGTCCTGAAAAAAAATTCTATATCGTTTGACTTCAATAATAGCTTTTCAGGTGAGGAAAACCCCTATATCCATTAATAAAAAGTTATTTGATGACATCGAAGAATGCAAAAGCTCTATAAAACGAATTAAAAGGGTAACTGATTTAGATTCTCAACTGTCCAAAGAAATATATTTATTTACATCAGGAGATGTATAAATATTTATAAGCTGCATACAGCTATCTTGGAACTATTTTACCAACAAATGTTGATTGCGAAAAGTGTTTTTCAACGGTAGGATATGTTGACAACCAAATATGTTCAAGCCTATCATATCACATGTTAGATGCTTAAATCTTTTTGTTGGAATCCAAATAGTTTTATTAAAACTAATGCATTTGCATATGTATGAATAATTTTTATTTTTGTTAATAAATAAATAAATAAAATTCTAAATAAAAGAAAATCGAGATTTTTCCCATGATTTTTAGGGATTTTTGGATCCCGAATTATCTCGAAATATCCCGGGATTTCGGGATCGGGATGTACGAAATCTCGCATCCCGGAATTTTTAAAAAAGCATCCCTAGATAGAACTGAAAACCGAAAATTTTCTAGAGCATTTACAACCTCCTTAACACACAACCTACAGTGTAGGCCTAGAATTATAAAACAAAGTATACATTTAAGTCATCTATTTACACAATTTTTCATTTAACTTTTGGAATATTTTCTACTAATTTTTGTACATCATTTTTGTATGTTTTTTTTTTTTTTTTTTTTATTCTTTTTTTTGTGTTTCTATTGTAAATAATTTAATTAATTATGCTGAAATCTTCTTAAATTATTATAAATATTCTCACCATCTGTGTTTAGTGTTTATTGTTATATTTTTTGTTTTTGTTTTTTTTTTAATTACTTGTAATATTGCTAATAATTTCCATTTCATAATTAATTAGTTGAGGATGTTTTTTTTTTTATTTTTATTTAATTTTAAGCCTTTTGTTTTGTTTTATTAATAGAATTATTAATTATAACGTTTAATAAATTATTTAAAGCAAAAATTATATGCATAAACGAGGATATGACAGGAGTATTCACTGTTTGTTTGCTGGATGCTTTGTTTCTTTGTTAGGAATTCTTTTATTTTTTTAAATTAATTGCCTACGATTTATATTTTTTTATTGTTTTTCTTTTTTGTTTTTGTTCTAGAATATTTATTAATTAAGTTTTTTTTTTAATGTTTTAACTACTTAAAGTTTAAAAATGAAAACGAAAAACAAAGAAAAACTGAAACAAAAAAAGAAAAGAGTAGAGAAATATGATTTGTTTAACGCTCACCCTGTAATCCAGTTGCATGGTTTTTTATACATGAAGTACAATATGTATGTATACGTAGGAGTATTGTATGTATGCATATGTAGTAGTGGGGGATGTCAATTACATGTGTATGTACATACATGTAATGCAGTGTCTGGTGCTGCTACAGTTGCATTATGCCTAAACTAATACGGTTTCCATTTGCTTGTCATCGCCTGCTCTCGATGCTGTATCCAGTGTCTCTACAACAATAGTGGTAGAGGCCACTGTCACCGAATCTCAGGGACCGTACGGTGTAATGGTCAACGAGGTGGCATCTGCTGATGTGGAAACGCAACACACCAATGATGTTGCATAATCGCTGTTACGTTTTGTTGGTCATATTGCAGACACCTGTTCCAGTTCGGCCGACGAACGACCCGAATTCATTGCCACCACATGTTTTGACGCATAATCCGTTACAAAACGATCACTATTGCGTGGATGTATATTGCCAATGTCTTGATTGCAACACCAGGGATTACGTGTCGTTAGTATACGCTTAAAGGCATCCCGAAACTCCTTATTGAATATGGAATATATAATCGGATTGAAGGCGGAATTTGAATAGCCCAGCCATGATAATATTTTAAACGTTTGGCCGCCTATACAGGTCTTACAAAATGCCGCCACTATATTGACACAAAAGAACGGCACCCAACATATAAGGAATACACCCATTATAACGCCCACCGTAACGGCAGCCTTATGATCGGACACATGATAGGGTGAGCTGTGATGCAGGTTTCGTACTTTGAATTTCTTTTTTTCCGGTGCCTTGGGACGTCGTATACTCTTGTAACGTTGTTTTTCGGCCACCTCACCTGGCCTTGTAACCGCCTTGATGGATTTGACATGTTTCTGTGCATAACAGTAGAGTCTATAAAGGGAAACCAAAAAAAATAAAGAGAAATTTACGTCAAAAAAATTTCGTAAAAAAAAACAAGTAAAATGAAGAGTAAAAAAAACGTTTTTTAAATGGCTTGGCATGGCATAGTGGAAGCATAGCAGGAATATTAAATGAGTGTGTAATTTATGACAGGGAAATTTTGCTTTTTTCCTACAAACTTCCATTTAAAAAAGCAGGGAGCAAAAGTATCTTCCTTGTTTGCTTGTAATAATTCTAAGATTTTTTTCCTTTTTTTAGAAAATTCATTTCAAAAATGGAAAACATATTTAAACTCCCCCTCCAACCATTTTAAAAGGGGTTAAATAGCATTACGGAACCTTATAAAACATTTAAGTCAGCCATGTAATCATTGCAGCGTTTTTGTTGCCTACTTTCGGGGAAATATTGCTTGTACGTGTCGGTGAATTTGTTTGTAAAGGACTACAAAGAAAATAAAAAACCTTTTCTTCTCTCGTTTTTCTTTTTTTTGGTGTGTTAATATTTTTCCCCAAGTAAATAAATAGCAAATAAGGATTTTTATTTGAATTTATGTTCCCAAATTTAAATCATTTTGAATCATTTTCAAAGCTTTACCAACCAACACTAACTTCACTCACTCATTCATTCATTCTGTCATGTCATTATGGCTTCCATTGCAAACTGCTTGTTCTCTGTAAACAGTGCTACTATGTTCTCTCACGTTTCTTTCCTGTCTAATTACGTATTTAAATAATTTAATTTTAATTTCTTTAAAAGTTTTACTATGACTGCCTCTGGCTTGTAGTAATAAATCTTAGAAAAACCACAACAAAAACAAAGAAAAAAAAAAATGACGGAAAACGAAATCAAAATTAAACCAAACGGAACAGTTTCAGTTCCGTCATATACCATACACAAGCCACACGCACAACCCACGTACAAGTCTTGTTAGACAAATTACTGTAATTAGTCTCATTGTCTTGGGAATATAATGAAAAAAGTTGCAAAATTCGTGTTGGCGTTCTAAAATACTGGCATGTTGTGAATAAATTTGATTGCAAAATCAAGGCAGAAAAAAACACGCAAATTTATTTAAATTTACTGGAATTGCTAAGAAAAAATTATTTTATTTAGAGTTCTAATACTTTTCTGAGCAGAAAATAGGTTTTAAAATTTGAAATCATATATATTATTTCTAAAGCACTTTTTTTGTCGGTTGCAAATATCTCCCATACCACCGCATCAAATTTAATGAATGCTATTTCATTTTAAGGCTTATATCTAACACTAATGGCAAAAAATAATTAGAAATTGAAAAATTAATATTTTCATTGATAAAAACCATATTTTATATAGACATAATAATGCTGTTGTCATTGTGATTACATGTTTTTGTTCAAGTGTGCTAATACAGGGTAGCTTAATAGTAATGCAGTTCTACATAATATAGTATATATTAAAATCCATTCTGGCAATACCTCTATTTACTATAATGCCGTTTATTACTAAGTCAGTTATATATAATATGCATATTAAATGGGAGTAGTTGTTAGATAAAGTGCGATAAACAGGGTCGCTTAATTGTCGTTATTGTCATGGCATTGATTGTTTTATGAAGTGTAGTAATACGGGTTAATAAATGGTACCAGGCTAATCGTAACAAACTTGTGAGAGCACATCATATCAGCAAAAATTATTCATATCGATAAAACTGTACTCATACCTCGAATCAACCCTACACCTTCTGATCCAACTGTGCCTTTCCGAATGACACGAAAACAATTCCCTGTGAAAGGGGTTTTTGCTATGACGATATACAAAGCACAAGGTCAAACCCTTCAAAAGGTAAGATTGTATTTACCAGAACCGGTCTTTTTACATGGGAAGTTATACGTGGCTTTTTCTCGAGTGCGTACGTTTAAAGATATTTTTATTTGTATTAAGGATTCATATGAATTCATATAATATTTTTATACTTTCAATAAAATTTCTATTAATTATTTTCATTTTATGTTACAAAAATGACAACTAACGGTGCGAAATATTCGCACGGGTCATCTAGTATCTTTGAATTTGTAAAGGTTATCGGAACTAGAAGCTGAAGAGAAGCGGGATTTACGAAAATCTAAACTTTTGATGCATTATGGAAAGAGGTTTTAGTCATGCATTTAATACTAACCAGTAAGGATAGGAATTCATCTTCTGATCGGGCATTATAGACACAAGGAACACGAGTTTTCAATAGTGACCAATTTTAGCCCGCTATATACATAGAGTCTGCGACAAGTAGAACGAACCTCCACTGCACAGATTTGGTAACTGTGAGGCATTAATGCTCTCAAAAGGAAGGACGAAAGTTCATTCTGTACACTGATTCTGTTATAAGTAGAACGAATCGCCAGAGCCCACACTTTCTAAGCGTGCTCTCAAAAGGAAGGACGAAAGTCGAAAGTTCTATTCGATA
Organism: Sarcophaga peregrina; assembly: GCA_014635995.1. Lineage (NCBI taxonomy): Eukaryota > Metazoa > Arthropoda > Insecta > Diptera > Sarcophagidae > Sarcophaga > Sarcophaga peregrina. The sequence continues at coordinate 25,216,748 of CM025789.1, read as the reverse complement.
ATAGAATGAGGCATGAGTCATGCAATAACGATATAAATTCATCTTCTAATCATGGGTTGTAGACACAAGGAACACGTGTTCAGAATAGTGATAAATTGTAGCCCACTATATACAGGGTGGCTGATATGTATTGCAATCAACTTCAGGTTGTTATCATTTGCAAACTTCTCGTCTGATAGTTGACAGATTTATTCCAGAGGCAGTTCATTTTATTATTTGCAAGCTTACAAAAGCATTTTGATCCATTGCATTCAGAAATAAAGTTATTCGAGATCGGATTCAAGCGTGATAGTGTGATTGCTTTATATTTGGCTGGAAAACCTTAGGTGGCTATCGTTAGAGCCCTCCAGCATTTAAATGTGAATAAAACTTCTGGTTCTCGTACTATTGCTCAATACAGTGACACTGGCAGTGTTGCATAGTGTCCAAAAAGTGGTCGAAAAAAACGGTAACAACACCAGAAATGATTCGAAAAGTGAAGGCCAGATTTAATCGAAATCCACGCCGCAGTGGTAGAAAAATTGCTCGTGAGCTGAACATATCGCGACAACGGATACAACACATATTGAAAAATGAGCTTGAACTAAAACCATTCTAGTTTCAAAAAGTGCAAGAGCTCAACGATGGACAAAAAAAAGTTAGACTGGGAAGAGCGAAAGAGTTACTTCGCTTGCACTAAAGTGGCCAGTTACCGAATTTGGTTTTCTCCGATGAGAAGCCATTCCAAATTGAGCGGTTTGTGAACAAACAAAATGATCGGGTTTACTTGCCAAAGAGGTCAGCTGGAAATTTCCACTTGCGATTGGCCACCAGAACTCAAGCGATCATCGATCATGGGGTCAAAATAAATGCCGAATATTGTCGGGAAAATGTCTTAAAGATATTATTGAAGCCTTGGACAGACAAAAATTTCGGCCGCAGACCATGGACATTCCAACAGGACTCCACCGCGCTCAGCACGCGTGAACCAACAATGGTTTAAAAAGGAGGTTCCTCTCTTCATTTCTACCACACAATGGGCAACAAAATCTCCGGATCTCGATTCGTTGGACTTTTGCGCCTGGAGCATTTTGGAGAGTAAGATTCTCACTAAAAAATACCAAAGTGTCGATCATCTCAAGGCGGCGCTTAGCCGGGAATGGGCCAAAATACCGCAGAGCCACTTTCGTGAAGCCTGTAATGGCTTTGTCGTGATGGCTTTGAAGGCCATAATTCGTACCAAAGATGGCCAATTCGAACAAATCTAAACAGATTCTAAAATTTGATGTTATTTCCAAAATTTTTTGCTTTTGAACCATAAAATTAAAGAAAAATATAGCGCTTTACTTTGTTGCATTATATATCAGCCACCCTGTACATAGAGTCTGCGGCAAGTAGAATAAACCTCCACTGCACAGGTTTGGTAACTGGGAGGCATAGGACCTTATCAACACTTATCATGTATTAGTTTGGGGGTTATTCTTATTCACACCATCTCGATTTTTATCATAGCAACAGTATTACAATAAAATAAGGCCACCCTGTGTAAATTGAAAGCATTGCTATAGATCGTCTGATCCTAGTACGCTTACACTTCTTACTTTCTTATTTAATTTGCCATTACAACTCTTGAGTTAGGACTATAACCGACCTTCTCACAACACCTATGTTACGGACGTTAATTTTACACATGAGTGACGGGACCTACGGTTCAAAGTCGTCTCCGAACGATGAATTTTTGAGAAACAATTTCGTATGCAATTTAGATTTACTTTTTATCCTAGAAGAAAGGATTTCTCCTTAGAAATACATATAAATTTCATATTTCGTTTTACTTAAGATGTCTTGGCTAAGGTTTGATAACAACCTAGCTTGTCATACCACCCAAATGTGTTAATTAAGTATGTGAGTGACGGGACCTGTAGATTAAAGTCGCCTTTGAATGACTGATTTTAGAAACTTTTCATGGCAGATTTTAATTTAGATGTTATAAATATACATACGAGGACTGTTTATAAATTAGTCGACCTAACTCAGAAAATACAAAAAAATTTGGAAACGAAAAGGTGTTTCATTTCTTAAAATAATCTCCTTTTAGTTCGAAATACAATTCCTAGTGATACTAATTGCACTCAGTTTGTAAAGGGTCCGCCAAATAACTTTTTTTTTGAAAATGCTTAAAAAAAAAACTACCGAATATTTTCTTAAATTTCTTTTTTTTATTTGAACTTATAATCCTTCCAGGTAAATAATGGAAAATAATTTTATTCAAATGGCTGCCTCGGCTGGCCATGCAATAGCCTAAACGATTGGTCCAATTTTTAAGCGCATTATCGATTGTGTGCGGGTGTATTTCACCAATGGCTTCACGTATATTGTTCTTTAAAGCGTCAATTGTCTCTGGCTTTTCGGCGTAACACTTATGTTTGACGGCATCCCACAAATAATACCCCATCGGTGTCAAATAATAGCTCCAAGGTGGCCAAACGATATCAGCTCTGCGGCTGATAATGCGATCTTCAAAAACAGGTCGCAAAACATCGAGTGTAGCTTCGACTGTGTGGCACGTAGCGCCGTCCCGTTGAAACTAAATGTTGCCAATATCCTTCTCTTTAATTTTTGTGAATAAAAATTCGTTCAACATGGCCCGTTAACGATCGCTATTGACTGTAACGGTGCATCTCTTCTTCCAAAATCAGTACGCAATTTTCGCACACATTCTGTAACATTTCAGATTATTTTTAAAGTAATGTCGCCATATTTCCCAGCGTTGTTCAAGCGTATACACAACTATATTCGTTTAGTGTCTGTCAAATCAGACATAAGGTAAGTGTTGCCATTCACAAAATAAGCACTAGTTGGAAAAAAAAACGTTAGATGGCGGACCCGATAGTTTAGCACACTACCCACTACCAGGGCACTGAATGCTTTTTAACTTTACTTTTAATACCCAAAACTGCATAATTGAAATAAATTTAATTCAATTCAAATTCAGTCTAAACTTAAATGAATTTTGTAATTTAATCGGCTTTATTTCCTTATTTAACTACCCTTGAAGTATGCATTACTTTATGAAATAATGAAATTCCCTAAAGTAGGCAATAATTTTAGAAACTATTTACAAAATAGTAGAATTAATAATTTATCCATTTAAAGTAATTCATTTTATATTTCATTTCATTTCATTTGACAATAATCCAAATGCCTCAGCATTTAGTTGTACGTTTAAGAGAGAGAAAAAAAAAACTCATAACAAATATTGGAGCACATTCGTAACGTACAATAAAAATTATATTCATTCTGTTCAATTTACTATATAAGAAATGGAGAATGGAATGAAATGAAATGGCATGGCATGACAATGGTCGTGGTCGTGGTCATGGCATATGGGAGTATAAATAAATAAAATATTCTCGTCTACAATTTGTATTCTCATCTAAAAGATTATCCTTTAAGGCTTTAGAAATTGAAATGAAATGACATCCTCTTTCATAAACCTGACCACAAAATTCAGTAAAATGTATGTACATATGTATGTATGTGTATGTGAATGTATGTATGTGTACAACAAACACATACTTACAAACTAAATGACATTTAACACAGACTTTCATATGAACAAACATATGAAAAGTTTAAATATACAAGCATACATAGAATATGTACAGTGAGCGTCAAAAGAAAGTGTACATAAAAAAACTATACATTATTAAATTATTGTTATTTGTATTTTAAAATTGCCAGTTGCATTCCCAGTTTTTAAAATTGAAACAAAAAAATTACAAATTCAAAATTTTGTCAAATTTTTTCCGCCACTCTCCTTACAAGTGGTAAAAGTTGATTTTGTTGATTGTTAAAATTGTATCAATATTGTACACTTTCTTTTGACACTCACTGTACTTGTATAAGAGTGTGTGTAATTACCTTGACATATTTTACCATTCAAGCACACACACACTCCCACACACGCACATACACACACATAAAGATGACATAAACAATTATTGAAAGTCGTCGACTGAAAGCAAACGTACAACGATGATATTTTGTTGAGCCTGAATAAACGAATGGCTTATATTGGTCAACAACTGAGTATACACGGTGGTATCCTTTCACAATGGAGCCGAACATATGTTCAAAGCCAGTTCAATACATACAGACCAGGCCAGACCACATCAGGCCAAAGATACAAAAACTGAAACAAATATTATTGCACTCACACAGACGTTCTGTCATAAGAGCCAAAGCACCTAATACGAACCGACTGACCTTAATATCTATTATGAACGATGATACATTGGTAGCGAGGGATGATGGAGTAGGCACTATTGATGTTGAATTATTTGTTTCCTTAACCATTTAATACGGTTGAAATACGTCTAAAAGACACATGAGTTGACACAGATAATAAATAATAGAAATAATCGTTATTATACAGAATTCCCTCGATTAACGTCGTCGTTGTTCTCTTAAACTTCGATTTGCATCGTCATTCGATTTACGTCGCCTCTGTTGTTTATAAACAAAATCAGGGGACTTCCCTTTTAAAAAAAATTCAAAACAAGAATAAAAATTTAGTATTAGTTCTTTAAAATTCGATTTACGTCGCCTTTTTCCGGAACATTCTACGACGTAAATCGAAGGAATACTGTATTTAATAAATATAAAGAACGGGAGGGAGGGAAAGACAACAAATACTAGATTAAGCTATGGTTTCCAAGGGAAATTTTTATTAGCAAAACATGGGTACTTTTTGTGATTACTGGAAGAAAGTTATTTAGTTTGGAAATGTTCGATTTTCCGTGAATCTGACGTTTAAATTAGGCGGAATAGAATAGGTAAAAAGTCAAACGGGGTCAAATCATAGGATCGTGCAGAATCCAATGTGACATATGTTGTAAGGCACATAGTGCAATCCTTTTACCAAGAATGATATACTAAAGATCACACCATCATGCACACAAAATTAAAACTTTCTGCGCATTTTGAATCAATGACGTCACGCAAATTGTGTTCCTATTGGCTAATGATAATGTAAGTTATATTGCAGGGCTGCCAACTACTTTCACGTAGTGCACACATTTTTCAAAAGAAATGTGAATTTCCACATATGAAAAAGACTTAATCTTTAGTTTATCATTCTTGCCTTTTACTACCAAAGCCATAACAAGTTGTAAACGTTGCCCTGAAGTACTTGCCGTTGTCAGTAATGGCCTGTCAAACGAAGTTTCCATAGAAATACTGGCCTAAGATGCTGCCACCCTAAAATTCATACCAAATAGTGACTTTTTCGAACTCTTGGGCCTTCTGTGGATTGATAGCGTCATAAAGTCAAAACTTTTGTTTATTCACTTACCCATTCATCTCGAAAAAAGGCTCAACACTGAAGGATAATTTTTCTATGGTACATTGCCCGAGCAGAATACCTATTTTTGAATACCGCAATCTTCCAAAGTGTTACAGCAAAACAGACTGAATAAATACTAATTTGACAGATGAAAATTAAACAAAATGGCCGTTTTTAACTATCAAAGTCCCTGTTAGAAGACTCTTTAGCGAATTTCTTAAATTTTAAAATTTTCTTTCAGACACGCTCACAGTCATTTTGTCGTACAATATATGAGGCCGGCGGACTGTGTAGCGAGGATCATGTCGAAAGAAACTAAAAACAAATTTTATCAACAGGCAGGACCATAGAGGATGTTTCAGGGAAATCGATTGGCATAATTTTTAGTGATTATTTTCAAAACGAAAATGCCGTGAAAGACGAGTATATATTACGTTTACTTTTTACTGCTTTTAAATAATGGAATTGAACGAAAATGAGACATTTGAAGGAAAAGTAAGTGTTGGTTCATTAAGGCGATGTATCACGTTCATACGTCCATTTTTGTCATAAATAATGGTCTGAATTGCTTTCTTATGCTTGTTATTGTATCAGGTTTATTAATTTTTTAAAATTGATTATTTTTTTGATCCCCTATCGTAAGACATCTTTACCTGTAGCCTGGTCAACTAGGGCTTAATAATGGTTCAGAATTTGTTTATTTTTATTCGCTTTTAAATGATGCATTGGTTTTTAAGATATGTAGCTTATTGACCTTGGATCATAGGTCACAGCTTGGACAGCTTACGTTGCTTAGAAACAACGCCTTCTGTGAATTGAGCTGAGAAAGTTTTTGATGAGGTATTCTCAGTCTTTCTGAAGAAGTGTAAATTAATGTTTTTACCTTTAGAGGCCGAGGATCAAGTGGTTTTCCTAGACGATTTATTTTTAAGGTGAATGAAAACGGCTATTTTTTTTATTAAAATCGACAACCGCGATATCAATTATTTTATCTTTTTCGTAGTTTGGAGTCGAGAATTGTAAGCACTTCACTATAAATGGTTAATTTCTCTCCTAATCATGTGAATCCATTGGAACATTTTAAATTATTTCACAGTCATTCATCTCTATTTAAAACGTAACGCCCTAGCTCCATAGTACTTCTTCCAACTGATCGCTGCAATTAGCGAACGTAGACATATGTGCTGCAGGCCTTTAGCTTAAGGGCTAAACGAAGATATCAGTCCTGCATGTAAGATTATGTATTTGAATGGCTACTAAAGAAATCCCTAGGTTTTCAGGAAGATGTACTTAAACACAGTAGTGTTAGGTAAGGTTAGGTTAGGTTAGAGGATGTGGGAGTCGAATTGACCAATTATAGTACGTCCTAGCTACTCACACCACTCATGTTGTGTGCGTTAATTTTTATACATGAGTGTTGTGGCGGGACCTACAGTTTAAAGTCGACTCCGAACGACAGAATTTTTTTCTGAGAAGCTTTTCATGGCAATTTTTACTCTCAGAGTTTTTGCCAGAAATCTGTCACTGCAATCCTGTAATCAGGATTACGACCCAGCTTCTCACACCACCTACATATGTTGTGTGCGTTAATTTTATACATAAGTGGGGGGACTTACAGTCCATTCCGAACGACAGATTTTTGAAAAGCTTTAAATGGCAATTTTGTTTACTGTCAGAGTTTTTGTCAGACATGTGCTAAGAAGAAGAAGAAGAAATATTTTAATATTTTCGTTTTCATGTCTGATCTGGAATTCGACTCGGGCCTTTCGTTTAATAAGCTTACACACTACCTACTAAACCACGGCGACTTCACAACAGTAGTGTTGGTTCGTGAACAAAATGAAGTGGTTGCTGTAGGAGCTAGTAAATAATATGAATAGTTAAGTCCCGGTGCTCTAATTGGTGTGTTGGTTACACTCGAGCCCGTGGTTCAAAGCCCTGCTTAGATATCTCAATCAAAACGAAATATGAAAATATATTCCCGAGTAAATAAATTTCCATGAAAAGTTTCTCATAAAATCTGTTGTTAGGAGCAGCCGTGTTTAAACTATAGATACCATCGCTCATGGATAAAATTATCATACACAACATGGGTGCACTGAAAAGATAGTTCCGTAAACTTGACCAAAAGGTCTGTAAGGACAAGGACAAGTAAGGTTTTCGGGGCGATCTGCTTAAAGAATTCAAAAGGTTGGTTTGTGAACAAAATAATTTTTTTTTTTATATAAAACCAGCACGGTAAGGAAACGAGTTGCTGCTGATGACTATAAAATGGCCAGTGCTATACCTTCACCATTAGACAGTCTACAGCAATCGTCCCCAAGAAGCCCGCAGTTTCTCACACTACTTATGTTGTGTGTGTTTTATACAGAAGTGGCGGGACCTACAGTTTAAAGTCCACTCCGAACGACAGATTTTTGAGAAACAAGAAGAGAAAGAGAAGAAATCGCCGAAAAAATACTTTTTTTTTGTATTTTTATTCTTGATGTCTGGCCTGGGACTCGAACACTGGCTTTACGTCTAATAAGCCAGCACACTACCTACTAGACCACGGCTGTTCAAGTAAATAAAATGAGTAGTGTAAACGAGAGTAAAAGAATTTTCTTTCAGAATGCAATGGGACAATTCTTGAACGGAAAATTTGTGTTTTCCACTTTTTAGTACCTAAAATACAATAGTACCTTAACAATAGTAACCCATCACAGATTCTTTTCTTGTTTAATATCACAACAATATGTAGCAAACATATGGACATTCGGGGGGGTTTTGTATCGTATTCTTATATGAACTGTTATGGAAGTCTATACAAATGATGATGATGATGATGATGATGACGATGATGTTGGTTGGTCTGGCCAAGTGTTGTATTACAACAACACAATGACATGTTATCAGAGATGTACTGAACTAGACTAGACTAGTGCGTCATAATAACATTTTGAACATACGAACGAGATTTGTGGCCGGGGACCATGTCTTGTGGTATTCTATTAAATCAAGACAGAAAAAGTGAGATGAAGTAAGAAAAACGACTAACTCTAGTTAAATACATTTCGTCTAAAACCAATAAAAATTTTTCAAGTGTTTAGCTGGCCATAAGTGAAACGATGTGTATCCTGGGGAATACTTTTAAGAAACTTTCCTAACGTTTTGCCGCTTAACGTGTCCCTTAAGGAAAAAGCATAGAAAAAGTAACAAATAATCAACGTCATCATTAAAATAACACTGTGGTGCTCTTTAGCTCTTTATCACTATAATTTTCGTGCTCTATTTAAGTGATGAAAGGAAAAAAATAGAAAAAAATCGTCTTTTTTTCCTGCCATTGAAAATTAAATGCCAAGCCAAGTAAGGGGGAAAAAACGTAGAAAACTTTTGTTGGTCACTTGGGAGAAATCGAAACGGAAAAGATGATGAAAGAACGAATTGAATGGAATGGAAAAGTTTTCTTTTATTTTTTTTGTTTTTGTTTGTTTTTGTTATCCTTGATCAGGCGTTTAATTTAATTGCTGCAAGACTTATAGATAGAAGAAGAAGGAATTTTTCTTTTTTCTTTAGGCCAAGTTAATCAATGTGATTTCAAGGAAAACCATTTAACATTTGAGGTAATTGTTCTCCCCTTTTTTTCCTATATTAAATTGGATGTTTTTAAATTGGTGTTGTAATGATAATGATTCAGCAGTTATTAGCATGACATTGGAAAAATACTTTAATGCCTGTGTTAATTTGTGTTTTACAATAGGAAGGAAAACATTGAAAGTGTGCACGGGACTAATCTTTGTTTGGGAAAATATTTACAAAAAAACACCTGTTTTGGCATTAATTTGTTGCTGCAAGAATGAATCACATTAAATCTGAGTGAGTGTTTAAGGAAAATGCTTGTCATAGAGATGTCAGTTGTCATGTAAGACGCAGTTTGTGATTCACACTACATTTCCAGTTTAACGATTGATGAATGATGAACAATCATACGTTATTTCTTAAGGTAAAATCACGCTGTGGGAGGTTAATTATTTTTGGCAATTTTTTCTGCCTTCGAGGTAAATCATGAAGATTAAAAGACACATCAATGCAAATGGTAATATTTCTTTCGGATTATAACTAATAAATTAAATTTGTCCGGCTTAGGCTACGGTGGTTGGCCTACGAGTTAAGAAATAAGTCTACATATACGCTGTACGCAGTAAGCCTACACGACCGGGTACAATTTTTAAGCATTATCTGGCACTGTGGGCAGCTGTATTTCACCAATGGCTTCACGAATATTAGTCCTTAAAAAAGCGTCAATTGTCTCTGGTTTGTCCGGTGTAACACTTATTTTGACTGCACCCCCAATCAAGATAATGAGTTCCGAGGTGGCCAAAACGACATCAGCTTGCGACTGATAATGCGTAATCTTCAAAAACAGGGGCGCAAAATCATCGAATGTAGTTTCTGAATGTGTGGCACGTAGCGCCGTCCGGTTGACCAAATATTGCCAATATCCTACTCTTCGATTTTTGTGAACAAAAATTCGTTTAAACATGGCCCAATACGAGCGCCATTGACTGTAACGTCCACTCCTTGCTCATTTTCGAAGAAACATGTCCAATTATGCCTCTGGACCAAAATCCGCACCAAAACAGTGACTCGGTTTGGGTGCGTCGGCTTTTCAATGTATCCATGCGGGTTGTCTGTGTCCCAAATGCCTCAATTTTGCTTGTTTACATACCCGCCAAGATCAAAATGAGCTTCATCTGAAAAGATGATTTTTTTCCAAAATCGGCATCTTCTGTAAGTCGATCGCAGGCCCACTTAGCGAAGCGAAAACGCGTATACAGACATGAGCTAAGTGTTACCATTCACGAAGTAAGCACTAGGTAAAAAAACGTTAAATGGCAGACTCGATAGTTTAAGGTGCAATTTTGTTGTATTCGTTGTTGTCCTCAAACATTCTTACATTCAAACTTTCGTAACTGCCTTCAACAACGCTATAGGACCTTTTTTAATTTTATAAAAATCACCGGAAAGAAGTCTACATACGCCACTGTATGTAGACTACATACGCCACTGTACGTGTATCTTTGACAATATGGAAATGATGTTACATCGTTTAACATTAAAACGATAAACAAAAGCAATAAAAACTACCGACTTGTTTACATGATCAACAGATAAACAAAAATATAGCAACAACATCAGCATAAAGATAGAAAAGGCAAGACAAAGTAGGCAACGGATCAGCAAAAATTCAGTCAGTCTTGTGTGAAGACGCGTTGCATGTGTAGAGAATAATTGTGGTTTGATGATCTCCACTATAAAGATCGGTCGAACAATTGTTTTGTTTAAGCAATTGAATGCAAAGCAGTATAAGAAACAAAGCAATTGTTGTTGCATCAATTTGTGAACATTGGTATACAGTATTGTGCGACCAACAAAGAAATTTATTAAAACTGAACAAAAATTTATTTTAATTCCAATCTATGAGGTCATATTTCTAGAAGTTTTAAATGATAAAAACGTAACAATATATTAACTGCGATGAAAATTGTTTCGTTTCCTTTCTCGCTCGTGTAATAATATTTAAACAGAGCGATTACTCAGCCCCTAAATAACACAACAGGTTTAAGTGGATGTTGGACAAAGAACGCGTTAGAAATTTTGTCATTTCAGTCCAATCTAAAGGTTATTTTTGGTATTTCATTATAATGATTGGACCATACAATTATAACCGAAATAAAATGTGTGATCGATATGTATTCGAGCGGTATTCTGGCGATAACGTGATAAAGATCGTATTTCAAATTCTTCGATACTGGAATCAACTAGCCTCGCAAAAAGTCTAAAGGATTTAAATCGCAATCAAATGGCGCTGTCAAAATATAAAATTCGACTTTCAGGAAACTTAAGCTAACTAAACTAAGATTAATTTGATTGAATTTTGAGGCTCGTGGGACTGTTTTGCAAAACCACATATCCCGTTTATTTGATAGTCTTCGATTGGAGCTTTAGAAAAGAAATTATCACACGGATTTAATAGTTTTTTTTTAACAATTATGTACTTCTGGTTTCGAGCCCTATATGAGCCATTTACAAGCGGATTATCAGCAGTACGTTGGACTTTATATAGTTGGAGGTGTGAATTCAAATACAAACTACGCTATAATGAGCCATAGAACAGGCCCAATTGCTAAGAAACCGACAGTTTCGAATTTTTTGAAACATTTTCTTTAACAAAAGATATATTTACGACAACGTGTACGAGTACATTGCAATGATGAATACATACATACATAATTGGTCATTACAACCCTTCAGTCAGGATTATTGACCTATTGACTGACCTTCAGTCAGGATTATTGACCTATTTTCTCACACTACTTTTGTTGTGCGTGTTAATTTTATTTACAAGTGGCGGAGCCTACAGTTTAAAGTCGACTCCGAACGACAGATTTTTTTTGAGGAACTTTTAATGCCAATTTTATTTACTCTCAAAGTTTTTGCCAGATATCTGCTGAGAGGAAATCGCCGAAGATATTCTTTTTTTTCGTATTTTGTTTTGATGTCTGGGCTGGGACTCCAACCCTGGCTTTATGTCTAATAAGCCAGCACACTACCTACTAGACCACGGCGACTTCATAATAATGAATAGGTGTGACCATATTTATAGTGTTTCCAATCTCCAAAAATTTGTACTCTTGCCATATGTACTCATTTAAAGAATTCGTTTGGATTATCACTTGGTTCTTCAGTACCACTCATAAGGACAACTCATTAGGACGAACGAAGCGAGAAACTTTTCATGCTCTCTGACCTTTTACCAGAAGATTGCTGGAGAGGAGGTTGCCAAAAGAAATGATTCTTCACATTGCATTGCATTGTTTGAGATGCCAGAGCTGAGTTTTGAACTCATACTACCTACTTGGCTACAGCTACGAGAGATTAGGGCTGTTCATAAATCTTAATTGTCAAGTCAATTGGTATCAGCTTTTAAAGCCTAGTTTCATCTGAAGCTGTTTTCATACTACCAGCGACTGGTGACTTATTGGGGACAATTTAAAAATGTTTTCCTTTTGTTATAAAACAAAATACTGTCCATAAATATTACTTATTGCCTCAAGATGTGATCATCTCATATATAAACCGATAAAGAAGAAGCAAAAAGAAATTTTTTGGGTTGAGCTCCCAATTAAAACAACTGCAAACCATCCATCCAGCCCGCTCTAATGGTCATTTAAAGAACCGTTTTTGACATTTCACATCTTTTGTTCATTTATTTGAATTGTGGTTTGCAGTGTTTTTGAATTCCTATTTTTTTATCAACGTTTTTCTCTTGCCATTATCACAACTCAATTTGAGTTTTTTTTTCTTTAAATTTTAATTTATTTAAGGTCTGGTTGTAGTGGTTTTCCAGCCCACATACAAAAAATATTATGTGGTTAGAGAAAATTGAAAAGGACATACTCATACTCAACCAACAATTCTATTGGGAGTATATGTACCGTAGGCATGGTTGAATAAATTTATATTTGTTTAGGATGAATACTTGAATTTGTTTTAAAAACCACTACAGGGTTCAGGTACACTTTATTTGTCCTTCAATTAATAGGCCAAAGGCAAGGTACCATTAATTAAATAAAAACCTATTTACAAAAACAAAAATCTCTACCATTTAATGGCTACAATAGCTAAAAATAGCTGAAAGAAAATAAATAAATATTCAACCTAAAAGTAGACAACAAATATTTAAGTGTCTATTAAGCCTTAGGGTATATTCAACAAAAATAATTTCGTTAAATGCTTTTAAAATAAAACCGAAAAGAATTGTTATTGATGATGATGATGATCTCAAACCAAAAAAAACTTTTTAATATTTGCAATTAAACTGGAAAAAAGAAAAAAACCTGAAAGTATGCTACAAATTGTTGTTTGTATTGGCAATTATTTTGACCCTTTGTTAGTTAACCAATGGGAATTAATTGAAGCGAAACAATTTTTCGAAAATTTGAAATCAAAACGAAATTGTAAAATTCTCCTGCGTTTTTTTTTTTGGAAAGAAATTTATTCACCAACACGTGGAAAAGCTTTAATTAAGATCCACTAGATTCTAGATACGTAAATGTAAAGGTACATGTATGTGTATGAGTATATGTGTATTGTATACTTACCGACAATAAATGCCAATCATCACAACGCATGGAAAATAAAAGCTGATACAACTCGATACGACTGCATATGTTGGCGTTAAATCCAATGCACACGTTGGATACTTTTTGCCATTATCTTCCACAATTAACGGTTGATCGGGTCGATGCAATCCCAACGAGATTGGCACAAACGATACAAATGCGGCTAATAGCCATATGGCAGCTATAGTGGCAACAGCCACACGTCTTGTCACCCAACGACCATATCTGTTGTGGAAAAATGAAAAACAAAAGAGAGAAAAATTTAAAAAAAACGGATTTAAAATCGAATCATTTAAGGCGTCTAAATGAAAATGAAAAATTTTATTTTTTTTTTATAATTCTTGTGGACGATAAAGTCAATAAATTAAGATGACCCTGTAAAGTCGAATATACGATAATTTAATGCTAAAAGGACAGACAATGTTATTAGAAATCATATGAATCTGCGGGTCATTACTTACTATGGGTAATAACGTGGGGATCATTGATTTTTCAGAGTTGAGCTCTAATATTGGTGATCCATAAAGTCGCCGTGGTCTAGTAGGTAGTGTGTTGGCTTATTAGACTTAAGGCGCGAGTTCGAATCCCAGGCCAGACATCAAAACGGAAATATGAAAATATTTCTTCGGCGACTTCCTCTCAGCAGATGTCTGGCAAATTGCCATGAAAAGCTTCTCAAAAAATCTGTCGTTCGGAGTCGACTTTAAACTGTAGGTCTCGCCACTCATGTATAAAATTAACGCAAACAACATAAGTGGTGTTAGAAGCTAGGTCGTAATCCTGTCTGAAGGGTTGTAATGACCAATTATGTATGCATAAAGAAATTGTGAGTTTGCTATCCTAGACAACAACCATTACAACCCTTCAGTCAGGATTACGGCCTAGCACACAATTTAAGTTATTTTACACATGATTGGCGAAACCTACAGTTTAAAGACAATTTCGAACGACAGATTTTTGAGAAACTTTTTCATCACAATTGTTTCTAGTTACCACAAATATTCTACCTTATCTCAGGATTATTATGGGGTACTGCGTAGAAATCCTGAGTTATGACTTCTATTATTGATGAAACGAAAAAGTTAAGATTTTGCAGAAACTCATTTGCGGGTACTTGTCTCTATGTGGACACAGATTACAGTACTTAGGAGATCAGGCTTTTGAAATATTGCGTTATAAAGTAAGGGTTCTGAATCCATATGCATATGAGACAGTGATGCTATGCTCTACATGGATTTTATATGGGGGTTTAGTTTACAATTTTCGGCCGGGAGATTACCTTAAAATGCTGAAACTTATTCTCAAATGCCTTAAATTAGTCTCTTTCTATTTGAAAACATCATTTCGTGGAAGAAATATTTTTGCTGTTGATGATATCTGACTTGGGGTTTGAACCGTGGCCATACGTCTAATACGCCAACACACTGTCTCTTAGACTACGGCCACTATATAGTGTGCAGTATACATACAAACATACATACATACTTGATTATTACATCCCTTCAGTCAGGATTACTGACCTAGTTTCTCACACTACTTATGTTGTGTGTGTTAATTTTATACATGAGTGTGGAGGGACCTAGAGTTTAAAGTCGACTCCAAACGACAGATTTTTGAGAAACTTTTCATGACAATTTTATTTACTCTCAGAGTTTTTACTAGAAATCTGCTGAGAGGTATTCCCCAAAGAAATATTTTTTTTGTATTTTATTTCGATGTCTGGCCTGGGGCTCGAATCCAGGCTTTAAGTTTAATAAGGCAACACACTACCTGCTAGACTACGGCTACTCAGTGCAGTACTGGTACCCTGATTTTTATTTTTTGTGATTGTTTAGGCGATGCTGCATGCATAACGTTGAACTTTTCCATTTTTGGGTTATGTAAACCTGTCGGCTTGAGTTTTATAACCCTAATGGCATCCATAATGCCACCCAGTACAGCTGCCGGGTGTTGTGTTTTTAGTTCAAGTAGTTCATTATATTCTCCAACAGAGGCTCTAGGATTTTCGTTACCATTGGCAGATCAGTAACACTGTAATGGCATTCCACGATGTCGCATAGAATGACTTCCTGTTGAGGTGTTTTTAAGTCAAGTTGCCTTTTATATTCTCGAACAGAGGTCCTTCGGTTGCCATTGGCGAGTTAGTAATACATGTGCTTCGAGTGTGCTAACTTCAGCACACGCAAAACTATTTCTTGTACACTTTTGAATGCCCTGCTAGGCTCCATCTCTAGTTTCGTGTTTATTCCCCTAAAGAAAACAAATATTGCCTAAACCAACCGAAATTAAAGTTATTCTGAATAGTGTGAATTTGAAAAAAAAATTGTTCCTTTAAGGTCCTGCACATATACGTATACCCGAATTTAATCCCGATACTTTGTAAGTTTATTTCTCTATAATCGCTTACAATACTACAAATACCTCCTTTGTAGGTATGCGTGTGTGTGTCTTCACACCATACACATGCCCAATCCAAATGATAGTGATGATGTGATTGAACAAAGTGCTGTAAAGACATGTGCAGACACATACATCCCCTGTTAACATAGTTTTTATGTCATGTGTCTGACATAAAATGATGGCACTGACATATAAACAAAATTCAGAGAGAAAGAGGGAGAAAGAGGGAGAAAGAGAGAAAAACACTCTAATCCATAGTAGAGCTGTAGATGAAAAAATGTTTGAAACAAATTGAATGTCTGGCTTTGACAAATCCTCATCACAGTAAGTAATCAATGCAAAAAAATTTGGGGCAACAGTAAAATACCCATTAAAGGCAGCAGAGAAATGAAATGAAAATTGATAAATTTATGTAGGAAATAAACGATAAATTTGTTTAAATAAAATACAGAAAATCTGTTGAAGATTATGATTTATATGCCATTGATGTTAAAATCAAGTCTAGGTATTTAATTTCCTTCAAAAAAAAACTACAAAAAAGGGTGTGTTATGGTTCAGTTTAAAAACTAAAACTGTAATTGCTTTACTAGAGTCCAGGACATTGAATTTTAGCTACTACGAAAGCTTTCTGATTAAGAATACAGGCTTCTGGAGATGATATAAAGGACGGCATTAATAACCTGTAATGGTTTGTATAGGATATGCTGTTGAAGTCAAATTTTAAAGAAAACGGAAAAACATGAATTCAATTGCAGTGTAAAAGCAACACTTTCAACAACACAACAAAGTATTCTGCCGCAATTGGGTAACAAATGAGAGGATCTGGTGGTGTTCTATGCTCTAGAAAACTGAATACACCAGGAAACTCGTTATTTGGGTGCTCCATGGATTTTTGCGGGGAAGAATTCAGCGTTTAAAATTTCATATGCGATTCTCTTCTTTAATACAAAATCAAAATATTTGTGAAGCCAAATATTACAGGCGACTAAATGCAGAGCACATACATACATTCGTATGACAATAAAGTGTGAAGAAGATCATGGACAAGGTTAGAGGACGTCACAGGTGACAAGTACAGTACTCGGAAGTCGAATTGACCCATTGTACAAGGTAAGATGAATCTCCGTAGACGGTGGAAAGTTAGGATTTATGGGAAAAATAATGACTTTGCTGGGTGGAAGGAGAATGAACTGAAAGTCGCCGTAGTCTAGTAAGTAAAAGATCCGCCAAATAACTTTTTTTTTTCTGAAAATGCTTAAAAAACAAAACTACTGAACATTAACTCAAATTTCTTTTTTTATTTGAAAGTACAATGCTTCTGGTTAATAATGGAAAATAATTTCATTCAAATGACTGCTTCGGCTAGCCGTGCAGTAGCCTACATGATCGTTACAATTTTTAAGCACATTATCGATTGTGTGCAGCTGTGTTTCACCAATGGCTTCACGAATATTGTCCTTTAAAGCGTCAATTGTCTCTGGCTTGTCAGAGTAATACTTATCTTTGACGGCACCCCCACAAATAATAGTCCAACGGTATCAAATCGCAGCTCTGAGGTGGCCAAACGACATCAGCTCTGCGGCTGATAATGCGAACTTTCAAAATAGGGCGCAAAACATTGAGTATAGCTTCGGCTGTGTGGCATGTAGCGACGTCCTGTTGTAACCAAATGTTGCCAAAATCATCCTCAATCAACAATCAATTTTTGTGAATAAAAATTCGTTCAACATATACGCCCGATAACGATCGCCATTGATTGTAAGGGCCACTCCTTGCACATTTTCGACGAAACATGCCCCAATTATGCCTCTGGACCAAAATCCGCACCAAACAGTGATTCCTTTTGAATGCGTTGGCTTTTCAATGTATGCGTGCGTGGGTTTTCTGCGCCCCAAATGCGACAATTTTGTTTGTTTACATACCCGCCAAAATCAAAATGAGCTTCATCTGAAAAGATTTATTTTTTGGCAAAATTGGCATCTTCTGTAAGTCGATTGCAGGCCCACTTAGCGAAGCGAAAACGCATTGGATGGTCAATTGGCTTCAACTTCTTAACCAATTGGACTTTGTACGGCGTCATACCAAGGTCTTTATGTAAAATTCGTCTCAATGATGTCTTCTTAATGTTCAATTGTTGAGAACGACGGTGAATTGATGTTACACGCACACTTTCTGCCACAACATCAATATTCTCGGATGTATGCACTGTTTTTGGCTTTTCACGCTTTGGTTTATCGATGAGGATGCCAGTTTCTTTCACTTTTTCACAAGATAACGAATATACGGAGCTAACGGATCTTCTCTTCTTCCAAAATCCGTTAGAAATTTTCGCACACATTCTGCAACATTTCAGATGATTTTCAAAGTAATGTCGCAATATTTCCCAGCGTTGTTCAAGCGTATACACAACCATATTCGTTCAAAGGAAGGATAAATCAAATTATCTGTCAAATCAGACATGAGCTAAGTGTTTCCATTCACGAAATAAGCATTAGATGAAAAAAAACGTTAGATGGCGGACCCGATAGTATAATAGATTATTTGATATGAGGCCACAATTCAAACCACAGATTCCAAGAAAACGAAATATGAAAAAATTTCCTTTTAGCAGATATCTGGCAAGAACTTTGAGACTTTAAACTAAAGGTCCTGTCCCTCATGTATAACACACACAACATAAGTGGCGTGAGAAACTAGGTCGAAATCCTAACTAAAAGCTTGTAATGACCAATTATTTATGTATGCATGCCTGTATAATCATCAATGAAGGCAAAATATTTCCTATGTACAGCAATCGATGTAAAAATGCTTAAGCAATATCGAATAAAAAGTTGCAAAAAGAATTTTTTTGTTTTTTGAAGGATTAACAGTTATGAAAAAGGAAATTAAAAAAAGATAATAAATTTTCCTTTTATTATCGTAAAAACAAATACAATACTATCGCAGATAATATACGAGTACAAAAGCAATAGTAACTCATAAAGTTTTCATAGATGAATGGTTAGGACAGGAAGTCATAGATACAATAACCAGAAGAATACAATTTCCTAAAATCATAATCTCTGTGATGTACTCTCTTAATAAATATTTTTTTGTATTCCATTTCATATAACATTTGTATGCGTAAGTGTGATTATTAGCAATAAAACTTAATGGTCCTTCAGATTGTATATTTCTCTCGTATTGTATTGTTTCATGTCATAAAACATATTTTATTATCCACTTAATAGGAGCGAGCATGTTATTCAAATCACATTATTATGCTATTTTATTGTAATATTCTATTCTTATTGTATTATTGTATTATCGTATTATATTATATTCTATTCTATCATCATATGCTATTCCTTTTAGAAAGTAAAATTATGATTTTTATTAACCTCATCAAAAATGAAAAAGTAAGACAAAAGAGGATACCAGGAGTCTGGAAACAAATTCTCAAGAGTATCAGGTAAGCCATCTAACGTTTTTTTTATTCAACTAGTGTTTATTTCGTGAATGGTAACACTTAGCTTGAAGCCGCCGTGGTCTAGTGGGTAGTGTGTTGGCTTATCAGACGAAAGGCCCGGGTTCGAATCCAAGGTCAGACATCAAAACGAAAAATATTTCTTCGGCAACTTCCTCTCAGCAGATTTCTGGCAAAGACTCTGAGAGTAAAAATTGCCATGAAAAGCTTCTCAAAAATCTGTCGTTCGGAGTCGACTTTAAACTGTAGGCCCCGGTTCTGGTATAAAATTAACGCACACAACATAAGTGGTGTGAGAAGCTAGGTCGTAATCCTGACTGAAGTGTTGAAATGGCCAATTATGTATGTATGTATGTTAGTTTTATCCTTCCGCTGCATGAAAATGGTTGTGTATACGCTTGAATAACGCTGGGAAATATTGCGACATTACTTTGAAAATCATGGTAACGTTGCAGAGCGTGTGCGAAAATTGCGTACGGATTTTGGAAGAAGGGAATCACCGTCAGCTCCGTATGTTCGTTATCTTGTGAAAAATTTCGAGACTATTGCTGCTGAAAGTAAGGGTGAAGCGCCATCAACATCAATACACTGTCGTTCTCTACAATTGAACATTTCGGAGACGTCATTGAGACGAATTTTGTATAAAGACCTTGATATGATGCCATACAAAGTCCAATTAGTTAAGGAGTTGTAACCAATTGACCATCTAAAAAGTTTTCGCTTCGCTAAGTGGGTCTGCGATCGACTTACAGAAGATGGCGATTTGGGGAAAAAAAATTATCTTTTCAGATGAAGCTCATTTTGATTTTGGCGGGTTTGTAAACAAGCAAAATTGTCGCCTTTGGGGCGCAGAAACCTCGCACGCATATATTGAAAATCCGACGCACCCAAAACTAGTCACTGTTTAGTGCGGATTTTGGTTCAGAGGCATAATTGGGCCATGTTTCGTCGAAAATGAGCAAGTAGTGGCCGTTACAGTCAATGGCGATCGTTATCGGGCCATGTTGAACGAAATTTTGTTACAAAAATTGAAGAGGAGGATATTGCAAAGATTTGGTTTAAACAGGACAGCGCTACGTGCCACACAGCCGAAGTTACACTAGATGTTTTGCTCCTTGTTTTTAAAGATCGCATTATCAGCCGCAGAGCTGATGCCGGATGGCCACCTTGGTGCTGCGGTTTGACACCGTTGGACTATTATTTGTGGGGTGCCGTCAAAGATAAGTGCTACGCCGATAAGCCAGAGACAATTGACGCTTTAAAGGACAATATTTGTGAAGTCATTGCTGAAATACAGCTGCACACAATCGATAATGTGTTTAAAAATTGAACCGATCGTAAAGGCTACTGCATGGCCAGCCGAGGCAGCCATTTGAATGAAATTATTTTCCATTATTACCCGGAAGGATTGTACTGTCAAATAAAAAAAAGAAATTTGAGAAAATATTTAAAAGTTTTCTTTTAAAGCATTTTCAAAAAGAAAACCAGTTATTTAGCGGACCCTTTATAAAAACACGTCGTTGTATAGAAATCAGCAGAGCATTTAAATCACAAATATGTACGCAACATAGAAATTGTGGAATGAAATGTGAAATAAAAAAGCAAAACGAAAACATATTTTGCCACTCGTAATACAGAAACAGCAATTGAAAAAAGGAAAACAAAGTTAAGGCGGTGTATTGTATGACGACACAAGCACAACATTTAACAGGATAAAGGAAACGTAAAAGATTAAATTTATAAATGGCACTCGAACTCATTGACAACAAGAACAACAACAACAACAACAATTCCATTTCCCCATTTCCCTATTAACGCAATGGGGGAAGGATATTAATAAAGACTCGCAAATGTATCCACAAACACAGTTATTTCGTGTGGCAACAATAAATACTTCTTTATTGTTATTGTTGTTGCTGTTAAGGAACATAATAAGGATGAAACCAAAAATAAAACACACACACACACACACACACACACACATACACAATTTCTTTGTACTTGTATTGGTTTTTTCTTTCTCCCTGCATGTGATATATTTTTTGTTTTATATCATCTCGTAAAACATGTAAAATCCATGTGACATAACATACATGGGCCCATGGACGTAGAGGAGGAGGAACGAGACACACGCTTATAGATTTTTTTTTTCATTATGCACAGGAAATGGTGGCAAGTGAATTGGAGGTCATATGAGACTTATTCAATTATTTTAAAGGACTTTAGGCCTTGTGTATAGAAATAAAAATAATGAAATTGATAAAAAGTGGGTCAAAGGGAAACAAATTGCTGGCTGGATAGAGAAAAGGGAAACCTTGACTAAAACATAATTTTAAAAAAATATTTGCATACTTTTAGGCGTCCTACATATATAATTGTTCATTACAAACCTTTAGGCTGGACTACGATTTAGTTTCTTGCACGACTTATGTTGTGCGTGTTAATTTGTATACTTGAGTGGCAGAACCTATAGTTTAAAGTCTGTTCAGAACGACAGATTTTTGAGAAACTATTTTCATTGCGATTTTATTTACTCTTAGAGAGTTTTTGCCAGAAATCTACAGAGAGGAAGTCGCCGAAAAAATATTTACGTTTTGATGTCTGATCTGGAGTTTATATTGTGGTCTCACGTTTAATAAGTCAACACCTTATCTACTAGACTAGGGCGAATACAAACTTCCTTCTTTAAGAATGTATGCATACTTTTAGGTGCTCTAACTAACCTAATATACCATCTATCCTCAGTATTGCTCTCTGGACTTAATTTTCTTCCTGTATTCCTATAACCAAAATAAAACCAAAGCAAAAACAAACAAAAAAAACATTTTAAAAAATATTAAATGCAGCCTTCAATTTTCCCTTCCTTTTTTTGTGTTTTGTTTTTTTTTTTGTTTCCGAACAAGTTAACAAAGCAATTACTTTCGAGTCTTTGGAAAATTTTGCTGCCAATAATTTTAATGGCATGACAATGTCGATCAATTTTGAGTGGAATTTTACAAGCTATTGTTGCTGCTTGCTCCTGTTATTGTTGTTTTAAAACTTTCAAGTCTCTTTATGAAAGTGTAAATGCATGTTAGCGTATGTAGTATAGTATGTGTAGAGAGGTAAATATTGAAAAACAAAAGAGGAAACAAGAATAGAAACAAAAAAAACAAAGAACAGGAAATGTTTGTTAAATAAAATGGAATAAGACATGCATGGCAATATACAACACAGACATTTAATTAAATTTCAACCGGAAGTAGTTAGAAAGTAAATAGACGTACATATTAAAACCATACACACACAGACACACACACACAGGCATACTCTTGCACTCTAATGCACACATACTATGATAATAAAGTAATATGAACCATACACTCACTGTCTACTGCTTTATATTGTGAAAGTGTCAAGATATTTGTTTAGCATAGTTACAGGAGCATGCAGTAAACCTTTCGTATGTAAATACAAGTGCATATATTAAGGCGCCCAGAAAAAAAATTAAATTCTGTAATTTCCCAGGCAAAGCTTAAGTAATTTAAAATTTTTTAAATAATTTTATATGATATTACGAGTATAAAACTCCAAAGGAGTAATAATAAGTAATTTTTGAAAATTGTTTAAAATTTAATGGATGTCTAAGGAAGACTACACTTTTTAAGTTTGGTTTTATTTGTTTGTGCAACTAGCAACTCTGGAATTAAGCACTATGTTTATATCAATTATTGAGTGCATAATAACAGAATAACGTGTTATTGTTATGAAAACTTATTTCAAGAACTTGGAAAGTAATGCTATGGTCGTTACCAAAATTTAAAAGATTTTGAAGTGTAGCTAATGTGTCAACCTTTCGAATGGTGAATTTTAAAATCGATGCTGTTGTCTTGCTGAAAATAAAAAATAATCAATTCCAAATTTTATGCACCTCTAGGTGACTTTCACCTTCGAAATTCTGCGTATTGAGGAGCTTAAACCAAGCTCCTGCAATTTGTTCAATGGATAATGAAGCTACGTGTAGATAATACAAACTTTCAGAGAAAATTTATTTTCCCCGATGAAGTACACTTCCATCTGAACGGGTCTTATGCAATCCATGAGAAACCAATGTACTCATGCCGATCAAATGAATATCGTGCTCTCTATTCTCAATTTGGGAAAAGGGATTTAACAAAAAAGAAAACCGCAAATAAAAAGTACATCTTTTGAAGTGCGACAAGCTACCCTCAGTGATTTTTCCACGCAGAGTAATGTGGGTGGTACACCGCGAAAGTGGAATTTGACAGGATGGCCTATACATACATAATTGGTCATTACAACCCTTCAGTCAGGATTATTGACCTAGTTTCTCACACCACTTATGTTGTGTGTTTTAATTTTATACCTAAGTGGCGGGACCTACAATTAAAAGACGACTCCGAACGACAGATTGTTTTAAGAAACTTTTCATGGCACGTTTTTTTTTACGCTCAGACTTTTTGCCACAAATCTGCTGAGAGGAAATCTCCGAAGAAATACTTTTTTTGTATTTTGTTTTGATGTCTGGGCTGGGGCTCGAACTCTGGCTTTACGTCTAATAAGCCAACACCCTACCTACTAGACTACGGCAACTACTCCAGTGTATTACACCGACGAAAAAGTTGGTTATCAAAGTAGGTTGTCAGGCTACCCAAAGCAGACTGAATGGGTAGAGTGTTAGCTGGAAATAGGTTTTAGGTTAAGAATTCTTTTACTCATTACGATTTTGAACAGGAACAAGGGGATTTGGGTTCCAGAACATGGCGATGTATTGAGTAATCCTGTTGATAAGATGAGCTGGCAAGAAAGGGTGCGCCGAAGGCCAATTCAAATACACCTGAGCCAATTCTTTGAGCTAATCCAACAATCTTGGATATTTATTCAAATGGAAGCGTTTTTTTTTTGTCGGAATCATTACGACTACAGCCTAAGCAGTAGCATGTCAGACAGGGCCACCTTTTCTTTGTACATGGTTGGTAGTAATATAGGAGAGTCGTACTCTGTTCACCAATAGTTACAGTAAATTTAGCCTCTACTTACGTACATAATTGGTCATTACAACCCTTCAGTCAGGATAACGACCTAGCTTCTCACACTACTTATCTTGTGTACGTTAATTTTATACAAGAACGGCGGGACCTACAGTTTGAGTCCGAACGACATATTTTTGAGAAGCTTTTCATGGCAATTTTATTTACTCTCAAAGTTTTAGCCAGAAATCTGCTGAGAGGAAGTCGCCGAAGAAATATTTTCATATTTTCGTTTTGATGTCTGACCCGGTATTTGAACTCGGGCCTCCAGCCTAATAAGCCAACATAGTACCTACTAGACTACGGCGACTTCACTTAGGTCTCTGATATTAGGAGTTTCATCTATAAAATTTCACATTTCTCATCTCTTTTCACATCTCTTTCACTTTTGTCGACTTCTTCACTTTTTATTAATCTCGTGGCTTCTATTCTATTGAATTTAATTTTTGCTGTCATTGTAATAAGTTTGACCCACTTCGGATAACATAACCATAATGGAGGATTTATGGTTTCCCAGTAGAGGTCTTTGTTTACCCTCATATCCCAACATAAACATTGTAGTGAAGGTTACAATTCCTCTAAAACCAGATGGACTACGAGGACCTAAAACTCACAATTTCATTACGATATCCTGAATTGTAATCAAAATAAAAAGGATTTTAAAACTAAATCTTGTTCTTATTCACCGTATTGAAAGTGTGAGTTTATTGAAATTGTGAGTTTAATACGGTGAATAAGAACAAGATTTAGTTTTAAAATCCTTTTTATTTTGATTATAATTCAGAATATCATGCAATGTATTCTGACTGACAATATAACTTGTTTACTGGCATTTTGTTTGTAATAAAATAAACGAAAAGTAAAAAAAAATTGTGTTAAAAAGGTAAAGAAGCTATAAAAGAGACGAATTGTGAAATCAAATATTTTATTTACACACATTGCGAGAAAGAGAGTGAGAGGGGGAGGACGGTATTTATTTGACTTTTTTACACTGTAAATAAATAAACAATCATGCACTCGCACTCACACTCATGTATTTTACTTTTACACACTTAAAAGAGCATATGAGAACAGGCAGCATGCATACATACATACATACATACGTATACATGTAGATAAGAGAAGAAGGCATGCATGGTTCTCAAATAGTCAGTGACACAAATGTTTCACACAAAATTTCTTAACCTGCGTATAAGTGTTGTTGGTACGTTACATAAATGTTGTTTTCGTTGTTGCTGCTGCTTTTTTTCTTCTCTTTTTGTATTTTTAATTCAACATGAAAGTGCTGACACTTGACAAATTTGAAATTGTCACATGTACACATAAATGAGAAATATAAACGTAAGTAAGTGTATGCATGTATTTGTGTTTGTATTTACCCTGCCAGCAATTTTGTAGTCGACTACGAAAGTAATCCACTTTAAGTTAACTTTTTAGACTAACTATAAGCTAACTACAATTCAATGCAGCACTTTCTTAGAATCTGGAATTCGACTACGAAAATAACACACTTTTAGATAACTTTTTTAGACTAACTATAAGCTGACTATAATGTAATGCAGAACTCACCCAAATACAAAACGTTTATTTATTATTGAGAGCTTCTTGTTTGTGAGATTTGTTTTCTCTCTGTTCTCTCTTCTACCAGATCAGACTTTCTATGAGTTTGTTTTTAGACTAATTATAAGCTAACTACAATGTTATGCAGAATTTCCCCATAATTTAAAATGTTCATGCTATTTCTGATAATATTGTTTTTTCATTTGCACCTTTTTCTGAACTATTTTTAGATTAACTAATAGTTAATTGAAATGTTATGCAGAATTTATTCAAAATGAACCCGTTATTTTTTTTTTTTTTTTCTTTTTTTTTACAGTTTGAATTCTTTTACATTGTGAAATTAAAATCAGTTCTGAGCGTGGTTTTAAGTGCTATTGTAGTTCTAAAAATTATATAATTTTTATTGTTTAAAATGAGTGGTTCGAGTAGAAGAAATTTAAAAAGACTTTTTAAAAAAGAAAAAAATAAATTTTTAAATAAATTAAAAAATAATAGTCCAGATAATTGTAATTGAATGTAAGTATTAATTTAATTGTACATATTATAATTAGTAAATAATGTATTTATAGATAACTAGGGAATCAATTGTTGCCAATGATGTTCAAATATTAAAGAACTTCTTCAAGAAAAGTTTAAAGAAATGAACAGTAAGTAAATTCATATTAAACACATTTAAATTTTATTAAATATATTACTTTTCATTAATAAGACGTTTATATGTGTTAGTTTTTCAAATAACAACATTTTTTGATCAGGTAAATGTGATAAAGACTTTATTAAAAGGGCGCTTACAGAAGACACTCACGGATGTTATTTCGACCACTGTATGCATGGAAGTTAACGTTGAGGGAGTGCATGGAAAAAAGCGGTTAAAAGATTTCCAAGCTTTCTTTCAAGCTCTAACAGGTAAGCAATACATTAAAAAGAAATGTATTTTTCTAATTACATATATTTTAAATAGATGCTTGTCGATCGATTGGGTCTGATGATGCAGAAAAAGACATCAGAAATGCGTTGAAAATATTCAAAAAACGCCACATTCACGCAGAATGTATTAAAAATAAAAAAAAAATTTAATTTAGAATATATTTGAATTTAATTATAAGTAAATGAAGTTATTAATTGTTTTGTTTTTGATAAGTATATACATATACATTTATAGTTAAAGTTGGATTATAATTATTTTAAATGAAGTTCCTAATTTTTTGTTTTTTATAACTATACGAGTGTATATTTTGTTTCTTTTTATTATATAAAATAAATAAAACACTTAAAAAATTAAAATGTTTTCAATAATAGTTATGTTTTTTTCGAAGTTTATATAAATTTTTATATTTTAAGAACTGACTTTAAGTTACTTAAAAATTAGCCAACTTTTAGCTATCTTTGAATAACCAACTTTAAGTTAGTTAAAAATTAGCTCACTTTAAACTAACTATTATATAACTGATTTTAAGTTAGTTAAAAATTAGCTAACTTTAAACTAACTATTATATAACTGATTTTAAGTTAGTTGAAAAGTTATGCAGAGTCGGACAATTGACTACTGCCAATGACACCACCATGTTAAAATAGTCAGTTGGCCCCATTCAAAATAATCTAAGAGTCAACCACAACTAGCTGAGAGAAAGTTAACTTATAATGCATTAAAAGTTAGTTGAGTTGCCGGCTGGGTAGTGCTTGGAAAGTGAGTGTTTGTATTTGCACATCGTCAAGTAAATGAAATATTGTGTTGAATAGTGAAATTTTAAATGCATTTATACACACACTCGCACTCACACACTCTCTTTTATACGTACCGTTTACGTATTCGTATTCGTACTCGTGCTCGTTTTATTGAAACTCATGTTTATTTATAAGCGTGTGCTCTTTTTCTGTTGTTGTTCTCTTGTTTTGTATTTTTTTTTTGTCTTGTTCTTGCAGGCAAGTGTAAGTGTGATTGTATTACGGTTTTTGCGTTTTTTTCTTTAATAGCCAGCGAAGGAGAAGGTTCGTATTCATTCATATACAATTTATTATTACTCGTTAAATGTAAGTGTACTCGTATGTGTCTGTGTTTTTATTATGTACATACGTTAGTGTATACAATTTAAATTAACGTTACACATTGCTCTTGTTGTTGTTATTGTTGCTGTTTTAATTTTTGTTATTTTCCGGTGTCTTTTTTGTTTATGAGTGGCTGTTACATTTGATGACTCTTTTCTTTTCGTTTTTTATTTTCTTTTCTCTCTTCTTGATTGTTTTTATTTGCATGTGTTGTTTGTTAATTTATTTGTACAAATTTATTGCAGTATACATATGTATGTATATTTGTGAGAGGGTGTATGTGTGTGTGTGTGTGCAAACGAGTGGTTTTGATATTCCTTTATTCAACAGTGACAGTAATTTCCATATGAAGTTGAATTTGAAGTTGTAAAGCAAATATTTTTATTGCACGTTGTGGCTCAGGGTTTTCCGCAATATCATGGTCACTTTTGTTCATATAATCTATGCTTAACGAACTGATTGCTAACATTGTAGATAGGGTTACGGAGTTAGGACTTTTTTGTTTTCACAACAGTGGTTTATGATTGCAGACAGTTTTTTTGTTTGTTTTAAGGTGGCCAGTGGTTCAACTTCGTTTGAGAACCACAGAAAAATTAATTTAATTTCGATAAACTTAACTTGTTTGACAATAAAAAAAATAATTCAAACTAAAATTGTTAATTTCAAATTTCAGTAGACCATGCATTGAACTGTGGAGTAGGGTATCATTTTCTCTTTTTCTATTTGAATTTTAATGTTTCTGTTTGTCCCTTAAGTTATTTCTAAGAATAAATAAAAAAAAAAGAGGTAAAAAACCAGTTCCAGGAAACACTGTGACGTTGTCATTACCGTATGAGATTGTTTTTCGTATATTCAAGCGGCAGAAAGCCTTTAAATTCTTCAATTTTGCCAGTGCCTTGCTTTGTCCACTATAACGTTACAACATTCATCATCATTGAAGAAGTACGTTGCAATAATGAATAATGTCAGTGGCAAACAAATCGCCTAAATAACGAATCTTTCAAAAACTGTTCTCCACTCTTAAATTCAGCAATTCTGTTTGTTGACCCTCACGTTAAGCCGAAAAAGCGATTCATAGTAGAATATTTATGTAGAGAAATTCTCTTTTGTTCGAATTAGTAAGTAGAAAACACTTTCCTGTTTTGTTTCATATTTGCCTTACATACATAATTGGTCATTAGAATCCGTCAGTCAGGATTATTGACCTAGTTTCTCACACCACTTATGTTGTGTGTGTTAATTTTATACATGAGTAGCGGGACCTACAGTTAAAATCGACTCAGAACGACAGATTTTATGAGAAAATTTTCATGGCAATTTCATTTACTCTTAGAGTTTTAGAGTTAGAGAGAGGAAATCGCCGAAAAAATATTTTTTGTATTTTGTTTTGATGTCTGGCCTGGGACATGAATCCTGGCTTTTACGTCTAATAAGACAACACACTACCTATTAGACCACGGTGACTTCATATTTGCCTTATATTGTGTAAATTTATGGCGGACAGAAATATGCTGTTTGGTGTAGTACTTTGTGGTCGATCGTATACTGAAGCATTCCAGGTATCGAATACAACGGAAGTTAAACAAATTTTCTTCAACATGATTGTTTTGAGCTCGCCGTAATCTCGCAGGTTGTGTGTTGGATTATTAGACGTGAGGCCACGGTTCAAGCAGATATCTACAACAAAATGGTATACGATTTTCGACTTGTTTTGAGCAGATCCCTGGCAAAAACTCTGAGAGTAAATGAAAAAAGGCGACTTTAAAATATAGGTCCCGCCACCACACATGCATAAAATTAACAAACACAACCCAAACTGGCTGAGAACCTAGGTTGTAATCCTGACTAAAGGGTTGCAATGACCAATTATGTGTGCGATTGTTTTGAGTTTAGAAAAATAAAATGGCTTCCTCTTCTAAAAAAATTCTATCCGGAAGTCTTTTGATTAGCAAGGCAGTGTGATTACTTGCAAAACAGTTTGAGTCAGAGAGAAATGGCATTAGAGGGCCACAAGAAAATAAAAAAGACGACTATTTGGTAGTTTACTATCTCCAGATTCTCTCTTTGAAGTCTGGTTTATTTTGTATGTACTTTGAAATCAAGATCCGGGCCTTGAGTACATAGTAAGGGTAGATAGTAAGTTTTCTTGGCTAGGAAAAGGTTCGAAAATAAAGAGAAGTGTGTGATTGTAATTCTGCAAAAGAAAGGGAAAGGATGACAAAGTGTTTTGAATATTTTATTTACTGAAAGAAGATTTTGAAAAGGTGTTGCACATCGTTATGCCTAAGGGTTATTGTACTTATAAGTCTCTTTGTGATTTAGGTTTGGTGAAAGGCTTTTTAACTTCCAATTCTGAAGAAGAAAAAAAAGAACTTATTGAAGTACTTCATTGTAATAGAAGATTTGGCAATTATGCCACAAATTAATGCAAAAACCATTGACATGAAGTTGAAGGTATTTGTGTCTTGTCTATGCAAAAACTCAAAGATTTCGAAATTATGTAATTTAAGCAACCAGAAACAGCTCTATTATAATGAAAATGGAACGAATTAATAACACTTTAGTATTTTCGAGTTATCTTTAGACCTATTAGCCCTATGGCCTATGCCCTATGGGAAAATCTAAGGAGTTGATATCTTCATTCATATGCAGGCAAAGGATGAGATGATAATTTAAAAGTCGTTATAATCAGGTGTAAGAAGTCTTCGTAGTCTATTAGGTAGTGTATTGGCATATTAGACATGAGGCCATAGTTTAAACCCCAGTTCAGACAATACAAATATTTCTTCCGCTCAACAGATTTCTGGCAAGAACTCTAAAAGTAAACAAGAGTGCCAGGAAAACTTTCCAAAAATCTGTCGTTCGGTGTCGATCGTAAACTGTAGGTCCCGCCGTTTATGTATAAAATTAACACACAAAACATACATAAATGGTGTGAGAAGCTAGGTTGCAATCCTGGCTAAAGGTTTAAAGTTTAAAGTCGATGCCGAATGACAGATTTTTGAGAAACTTTTCATGGGTTTTTGGCAAGAAATCTAACGAGAGGAAGTCGCCGAAGATTTATTTCGTTTTGTTGGAGTTGTCTGACCTGGGTGGAGGCCTCATGTTTAATAAGAAAACGCACTACCTACTGGACTACATGGTAGTATGTTCATATGCTGGCATAAATTTAGAGTCCAAGGGATGAGTTTAATTTAAAAGTCGTAATAATCAGGTGTCGAAGTAGCCGATAGTCTAGTAGGTAATGTGTTGGCTTATTGGACGTAAAGCCAGGGTTTGAGCCCTAGGCCAGATATCAAAACAATAATGAAAAAAAATATTTCTTCGGCAATTTCCTATCAGCAGATTACTGGCAAAAACTATGAGAGTAAAAGAAAATTGCCATGAAAAGATTCTCAAAAATCTGTCGTTCGGAGTCCACTTTAAACTGTAGGTCCCGCTACTCATGTATAAAATAACACACACCAACATAGGTGAAGTGAGAAACTAGGTCAATAATCCTCACTAAAGGGTTGTAATGACCAATTATGTGTATATGTGTGTAATAATCAGGTGTCAGATGTGAATGAATTTAGAACACTTAGATGCGATGATGTTTCCAATACGACGACTCAGACTTAGAAGACGTAGTTTCTAGGCGACTACAAAATGGCAACTTTAATATGCTAGGATCTGCTTATTTAATTCTTGCTAAATATTTAATAAAGGACTTGGTTTCAATCTTCAAAAAACTTCCTTACAATTTAAAAACTAATTTTGTTCCGGCAATTATATAGCCTGGGAGGTGTAGGGGTAATCGAAATAGAAAAGCAAACAAAAAATGGAAATAAAAAGTCATTCAGAGACAATACAATACATTGGTCCCATGTGTATACATACATAGTTTGAAGAAAACAAAGAACAAAATGTGAGTGACAAAGAATGACAAATTAAATCTAACAAAATTTCAAATTAAAAAGGTTACAAAAGAAGTGTGGGGGGAGAGGAACAAAATTAAATAATTTATCATGCTCGTGATAACAAATCTCGTAATAAATTATTTAATTTTCAGCTGCGCAACACAACAACAACAACAACAATTTAATGGCACTCATATTTTGTTTGTTTTTTAATTGAATTACGAGGAAAAATATTACAATTTTTACGAGATCATGTCACAAAACATTTAAATTTTAATTGAATTAAGAAAACGAAAAACAAACAGAGCGAGAGGTAAAGAGGAACAGCTGGAACGGGAATGGGAACGGAAACAGGAACTCAAACAGTAACCAGTGTAACTGTAACATCGTAATAAAATGAAATCCATTTAATAACAGGAAATCAAATTAAAAAATTATGAATAAAGAATGAATGCGAGACTAAATGAACGAACGAATGAGTGAGCCAGTGAGTGAGTGAGTGAGCGCCTGTATGAATAAGTATTTCGGGAAAAACTGCTTCATTTTCATTTTTAATTTGCATTTTCATGTAGACAGACGGTTGGTTTAAAACAATTAAAAAAAAAATAAAATCAAAAACCAGAAGGATATTCTTTTAACGGTTTTAAGCATTTATTTTAATGGCCAACAGCAGCAGCAGTAAGAATTACTTCTCGTTTACATGCCAAAAATCTGGGACAACCCAGTCCCCATCACAATGTAAGTCTTCTGGCCTTCTCTGTTCGTATATTTAATGACTGAAAAAGAACACACAAAAATTACATTTGATGGGGCAATGTAATCTACTTGACAAAAAAAAAGCAAAAAAAAAAACAAGAAGAAGAGAATCCCTTGTAAAAACAAAGATTATTCATTCACCTTTTTTTTTCATCACTAGGTCATCATTTTGGGGTCTGTCACTTACTTATATTAAACAACAACGACAACAACTACGGATTTTTAAATTTATTCAATTTTTTAGACACGGCTATGGTTTTTGGTTTTTTCATTTTCTTGTGACGCGTGTTGCGAAAAGTTTGACAGGCAAATAAATAAAATTTGTTCGGAGACAAATGGCAGCAGAAGGTCATAAGAAAATGAAAAATGAAAGTTCTATCGGAATAAGGCGACTATTTGGTGCTGTACGAATACAACACATACATACACAATTGGTCATTACAACCCTTCAGTCAGGATTATTGACCTAGTTTCTCACACCACTTATGTTGTGTGTGTTAATTTTATACATAAGTGGCGGGATCTACAGTTTAAAGTCATCTCCGAACGGCAGATTTTTGAGAAACTTTTCATGGCAATTTTATTTTCTCTCAGAGTTTTTGCCAGAATTCTGCTGAGAGGAAGTCGCCGAAGAAATATTTTCATATTTTCGTTTTGATGTCTGGTCTGGAGCTGTACGAATATCATCTCTAAACTCTCTATTTGAAATCTGGGTCAGTTGGGGAATACTTTGGAATAACGTGGTCTTCTCTTAATGAAAACGAAGTCCAGGAATTGAGTACTAGACTCAAGGGTACATAGTAAGTTTGCTAGGCCAGGAAAAGGTTCGAAAATAAAGAGAAGAGTGTGATTGTAATTCCGGAAACAAAGGAAATGGATGACAAAGTGTTTGGAATATTTTATTCTCTGAAAAATGATTTTGAAAAGTTGTTGCACATCGTTACGCATAAGGGTTATTATGACTTATAAATCTCTTTGTTATTTAAATTTGGTGAAAGACTTTCAAACTTCTTCTACTGAAAAAGTAACACGGATTGATGTATGTTATTATACCGAAAGCTAAGGCAACCACATTCCACAGTCCAATTAGAAAATAGCAAGAGTTGTGGACACTTCAGAATTTTCGAATTATTTTTAAACCAATCAAGACATCACATTTTATCCTTAGCTATGCTCTGTAAGAGCCGTGGTCTAGTGGGTAGTGTGTTGGCTTCTTAGACAAAAGGCCCGGGTTGGAATCCCAGGTCAGACATCAAAACGAAAAAATATTTCTTCGACGACTTCCTCTCAGCAGATTTCTGGCAAAGACTCTGAGAGTAAAAATTGCCATGAAAAGCTTCTCAAAAATCTGTCTTTCGGAGTCGACTTTAAACTGTAGGTCCCACCACTCATGTATAAAATTAACGCACACAACATAAGTGGTGTGAGAAGCTAGGTCGTAATCCTGACTGAAGGGTTGTAATGGACAATTATGTTTGTGTGTATGCTCTGTAAGAAAAGCAGGTAAATTAGCTAACCTCTCATCAAAAAGGTCACAAGACTCATCTGTTTGGTTCTAAGAGGTATTTTTGGGATTATCTCTGGTTCTCATAAGCGAAGTCAAAGGACACTAGGCTACAGGTTAGAAAGAAGTTTGCTAAAGGCGAGCCAATTTATTTAATTTCTGATTACAATTCTTGAGTCAGGACTACAACCAAGGTTTCTACACAACCAACATGGGCAAGTGTTTTAATTTTACCAACAATTTTGTAACGACTTCGAACAACAGATTTTATTTTAATCTTAGATTTTTTTTCACCAAAAGAAAATTTTTTCCAAATTTCGTTCTGTTTGAAGATGTATCGGGTCCGTCATATAACGTTTTTTGTTTCAACTAGTGCTTATTTCGTCAACGGTAATACCTAGCTCATGTCTGAAAGATAATTAGTTTAATTTAATTAGTTTAATTAGTATAATCTGAAAGATAATTAATTTTGTCAGATAATTAGTTTAATCCTTCCGCTGAATGAAGATGGTTGTGTATACGCTTGAACAACGTTGGGAAATATTGCGACATTTCTTTGAAAATC
Source organism: Sarcophaga peregrina (assembly GCA_014635995.1). Classification (NCBI taxonomy): domain Eukaryota; kingdom Metazoa; phylum Arthropoda; class Insecta; order Diptera; family Sarcophagidae; genus Sarcophaga; species Sarcophaga peregrina. The sequence continues at coordinate 25,182,031 of CM025789.1, read as the reverse complement.
ATGGTAATGCTGCAGAATGTATGCGAAAATTGCATACGGATTTTGAAAGAAGAGAAGCACCGTCAGCTCCGTATATTCGTTATATTGCGGAAAAAAGTGAAAGAAACTTGCATCCTCATCGATAAACCAAAGCGTGAAAAGCCAAAAACAGTGCATGCATCCGAGAATATTGCTGTTGTGGCAGAAAGTGTGCGTGAAGCGCCATCAACATCAATTCACCGTTGTTCTCAACAATTGACCATTAAGGAGACATCATTGAAACGAATTTTACATAAATACCTTGGTATGACGCCATACAAAGTCCAATTGGTTAAGAAATTGAAGCCAATTGACCATCCAATGCGTTTTCGCTTCGCTAAGTGGGCCTGCGATCGACTTATAGAAGATGGCGATTTTGGCAAAAATATCATCTTTTCAGATGAAGCTCATTTTGATCTTGGCGGGTATCTAAACAAGCAAATTATCGCATTTCGGGACAGAAAACCCACACACGCATAGATTGAAAAGCTGACGCACCCAATACGAGCCACTGTTTGTTGCGGATTTTGTTCCAGAGGCATAATTAGGCCATTTTTTCTTTGAAAATGAGCAAGGAGTGGTCGTTACAGTCAGTTGCGATCGTTATCGGGCCATGTTGAACAAAATTTTGTTCACAAAAATTGATGAGGAGTATATTGGCAATATTTGTTTTCAACAGAACAGCGCTACGTGTCACACAGCCGGAGCTACACTCGATGTTTTGCGCCCGGTTTTTGAAGATCGCGTTATCAGTCACAGAGCTAATGTCGTTTGGCCGCATCGGAGCTGGGATTTGAAACCGTTGGACTATTATTTGTGTGGGTGCCGTCAAAGATAAGTGTTACGCCGACAAACCAGAGACAATTGACGCTTTAAAGGACAATATTCGTGAGGTCATTGGTGAAATACAGCTGCACACAATCGATAATGTGCTTAAAAATTGGATCGATCGTGTAAGCTGCTGCATGGCCAACCGAGGCAATCATTTAAATGAAATTATTTTCCATTATTTACCTGGAAGGAGTGTACTATAAAATAAAAAAAGGAATTTATGAAAATATTTAGAAGTTTTTTTAAAGCATTTTCAAAAAAAAAAAAAGTTATTTGGCGGAGCCTTTATAAGCTAACAACTACTATTGGGCTACGGCAACCTCAATAGACATTACTTTTCAAACAATTGTATAAAATTGTTGCTTTAATTCTTAAGAAAATTTTCTGCAGAGTGTGGAGTCTATTTAAATTGTGAATCGTTTTTGTTGATCCATAGCTTCTTAACCGCTGAATTGATTCATTGCCAAGGATTATTGTCAGAAGTCAGAATTTTGACAGTGCTAGATAAACTATAAGCGCAAAACTCAAAACTCACGCTATTTATTATCCTTTATATGCGGTCATACATTCAATACAACATTTTTAAATAGATACCCAAGTCGCCGTAGTCTAATAGGTAGTGTGTTGGCTTATTTGACGTAAAGCTAGGGTCAGACATCAAAACAAAATACGAAAAAAAAGTATTTCTTTGACGATTTCCTCTCAGCAGATTTCTGGCAAAAACTTCTAAAAATCTGTCGTTCGGAGTACACTTTAAATGTTAGGTCCCGCCGCTTATGTATAAAATTAACACACACAACATAAGCGGTGTGAGAAACTAGGTCAATAATCCTGATTGAAGGGTTGTAACGACCAACCAAAAGCCAAAAGCTAGAAATGCTTATTTTCATATCTAGTGACGTGTAGGGTACACTCAAAGAAGAATAGCGAATGCATTAGAATTTTAATGAGACCTGAAAGAATATTTAAAACTTTAAATCGGCTGTCGTCTAATGAAATTTACGTGAACAAATTGTTGTGACATTAATTTCATAAAAAAATGACGAACATTTTAAATGAAATGCAATTTGTTAAACACAATTCTAATAAATTACAACCAAAAACTGTTATTCTTACGCGAAGACAGAAGGAAGAGATTTGAAATTCTTAGAAAAGCGAATAAAAAGTTGAAAATCATTTTCGAATAATAAATTACATGGGATAATAGGCTTTTAAATAAACAAGGCTGAGGAATACAATATTCTTCCGATTGACGTCGTCACGATTTACATTATTTCGATTGACGTCGTTAAAAATTTTGTTCGCTTCAACTCCGATTTGCATCGTCTTTCGATTTACGTCGCCTCTGTTGTTTATAAACAAGATTAGGGGAATTCCCTCTTTAAAAAAAATCAATACACAGAATAAAAATGTAATTATTTTAGTTTTTTTTTTTGTAAAACGTACATAAATAAATGCATTTGATAGTATGAGTTCTTTGAAATTTGATTTACCTCGTTTCGATTTACGCCACCCTTTTCCGGAACATTATACAACGTAAATCGAGGGAATACTGTATTTTACTTGTAATATAAAGCCAAACAAAACTTAATCGAACCCTATTTCACAGGGGATTAGAACGTTTCTAATGTTTCCGAGTGAAATGGAAACTATTTTGGTAAATTGGGTCGCTCACAACCTGATACTTGTTAAAAGTAAATGCCCGTCAAAGGAAATAAAACAAGAAATATTAAATCGAAATAGAAATTTAAACTTTGAAATAAATTTTTAAAGAATTTATTCAATTTTCTTTTTGCAAGACATTTGCATGTGATAAGTCATCAAATCGAATTCCTTTTAAATGAAATTATTTAATATGACATACAGAGTGTTTCGTCATAATTTTCTTTTCCTTTTCCTTTTTTTACTCTTCCTCTCTTCCAACGTTATTAAGTAATCCATCCATCAGTCGTAAAGTCTGTTCTTTTGGGTTTCTATTATGACAAGTTTGACATTCATTTACTAAGCGTATCTATTAGTTTTGACATGCTTTTACTTTAAAAACGTTTTTCATTATTTGCTTTCCCTTGCCTGGCAGCATTTCTTCCCTTCATTTTATTTGATTCGACATGGATTTGATTGTATTCGTGTTCAGTATACATAAAGGATCTAATTTCATTTCATAGTTTTTCATCGTTTCTTTTCTTAACTCTCTTTATCGATTTGATTCGAATCAATTTAAATATGGAAAGACGTTGTAAAATTATTGATTGACACGAAAAATAAGTCGAAGAAATTTGGGTCAAACACATGGATTATTAAGAATTTTTCTTTTAGTTTTTCCATTTCTTAATCCATTTTTAATAATTATAAGCCAGGAGGTATTTTTCATTTAGATGTACTTAATTAAACTAATTGGCTTTTTGTAGGATTAACATTCTTTTATATCCTCTTTACTACATACAGTGTGCGTCAAAAGAAATTGTACATTAATAAATTACCGTTATTTTTATTTTAAAATTGTTTCAATTCCAGTTTTTAAAATTTAAACAAAAAAAAAAATTCCAAATATTGTAAAATTTTTTCAGGCACTCTCCTTCCCTTTTGACGCTCACTGTACATACACACGTATTTGGTTATTACAACCCTTCAGCCAGGATTACAACCTAGCTTCTCATATCACTAATGTTGTGTGTATTAATTATTTTAGGAAAATTTTTCAGAAAAAACTTATAAAATTCAGAAAAATTCATGAAATCTTTATTTGAATCGATAGTACGGTCCATATAATTTAACGTTTGAAGATACATGCATAATTGGCCATTACAACCCTTCAGTCAGGATTACGACCTAGCTTCTCACACCACTTATGTTGTGTGCGTTAATTTTATACATGGGTGGCGGGACCTACAGTTTAAAGTCGACTCCGAACGACAGATTTTTGAGTCTTTGCCAGAAATCTGCTGAGAGGAAGTCGCCGAAGAAATATTTTTCGTTTTTGATGTCTGACCTGGGATACGAACCCGGGCCTTCTGTCTAATAAGCCAACACACTACCCACTAGACCACGGCGACTTCATAAGAAGATTGTTTGAAGATTATTTCATGCAAAAGTTGACCGCAACTGTGCCTCAAATGGTCCATCCATACATACATAATTGGCCATTACAGCCCTTCAGTCTCACACTACTTATGTTGTGTATGTTAATTTTATACATAAGTGGCGAGACCTATAGTTTAAAGTCGACTCCGAACGACAGATTTTTGAGAAACTTTTCATGGCAATTTTATTTATTCTCAGAGTTTTTGCCAGATATCTGCTGAGAGGAAATCGCCGAAAAAAATACTTTTTTTATTTTATTTTGATGTCTGCCCTAGGACTCGAATCCTAGCTTTACGCCTAATAAGCCAGCACACTACCTACTAGACCAATGGTCCATCCGCTTAGTCCAATTCTTTCCAACATTTCGGCCGGTATCTCAAGAATAAATGCGTCAATGTTGTCTTCTAATGCGTCAATTTAAGCGGGCTTGTCTGTATAGACATGAACTTTAACATAGCCCCATAAAGAATAGTCTAAAGGCGTTAAATCGCACGATCTAGGCGGCAAATTGACCGCTCCAGAACATGAAATAAAATTTTTGCTGAACGCGCCTCTATAAGTCCATTGTTAAGCGTGTGTGTAGCATTTGGCACCGTCTTGTTGAAACCACATGTCATGCAAGTCAAGCTCTTGCATTTTAGGCAAAAAAGATGGATCTCATCTCACGGTAGCGCTTACAATTCGCAGTTATGTTACGATTCGCAACATCTTTGAAGAAGTACGGTCCAATGATGCCACCAGTCTATAAACCTTACCATACTGTGACTTTTTCTGGATGCATTGACAGCTGTTGCAAGGCTTCTAGCAGATCTACAAAATTGACAATTCTGCGTATTTACGTATCCATTGAAACAAAAATGAGCTTCATCGCTGAACACAATTTTTCGATAAAGAAATGGATCTTCAGCCAACTTTCCAAGAGCACATTCACCAAAAATTCTTTGTTGCGGTAGGTCGTTCGGCTTCAATTCTTGCACCAGCTGTATTTTGAAAGGCTTCACAACTAAATTCTTCCTCAACATTTTCCACGTTGTTAGGTAACAGAGGCCCAATTGCGAATCGATAACTGATGGTCAATCATTAACACTGGCCAATACAGTTGCGATATTTTCTTCAATTCGCACTCTACGTAAGCGTGTTGGTGGTTTAATGTCCAACAATGTAAATTTAGTACGAAATTTAATCACAATAGCCCGAATTGCCCCGTCAGTGGGTCGATTAAACTGAGCATAAAATGGAAGACGTGCGCGGTGAACTTTCTTAACAGAGCAAGGATTTTGATAATGAAATTCAATGATTTGCAAGCGTTGTTTGTTTGTCAGACGATTGATGGTTAAATTATAGACCAAACTGAAGATGTTTGACAGTGAAGCAAGACACGAAATGTGCGTGTGCTGTTTAAACCAGTGTTGCCAAAAAGATAATAGCAAAAAAAATTCACCCGTTAGTATTACAGCCTTCTTTATCAGTATTCGGTACGGGACTGCCACATTGTACAACTTTGCTGAAACGTTCCCCTCTTGTCCCTTTCTTACATGGGCTATACAAGTATGTACATGGGTCTTGCGTACAAATTTTTCTTTCCATGGTTGAAATCGGACGGAAAGCAGTAACTGAAAAAGGATTCCCAACGATTTGGGAACAAGCAACATACATATATTCATACATAATTGGCCATTATAACCCTTCAGTCAGGATTATGACCTAGTTTCTCACACCACTTATGTGTGTAAATTTTATGCAAAGTTTAAAGTCGACTGCGAACGATTTTTTTGTTTTAAAACTTTTCATGGCAATTTTATTTTATTATTATCTGAGAGGAAATTTGCCGAAGAGATCCCTTTTGTATATGGTTTGATGTTTGACTTGTGGCTCGAAACCTGGCTTTACGCCTAATAAGCAAACACACTACCTACTAGACTACTGCGACTTCAAGTCCATGATCTTCTTCACGCAACAACATACTTTGAAAAAATGGTTTTTGGATTGTTGCATTAGGAAGAATTACTGCTATTTCCCAAGAGGGATTTGCCCGACATTCTGGTAAAGAATTCGAATGGATTGATTATTCATAAGTAAAATGAAGCCTCTTTACTTGTTCTTTTTGGCTTTGAAACAATCAATATTTAACCGTGATGCTTAACTTTATTTATCTGGCGCTTTGAGGTCTTTTATTTCCGCGTATATAAGGGGAAGTAGTCAACTTATTGAGACTCAAGAATTTAATTTTTTTTGATTATTTACAGTGGCAAAAATGGCGCATTAGTACTGTTATTCAAATAAATATTAAAATGCTAGAATTTTTGAGTTTTATGGTGTAAACACAATAAACGCAACGCAGCAAACGCAGCAATCTCTTAAAAATATAATACAGGGATGTATTTGGAAGTGATTAATTTTGAAGGCAGCGCGACAACAAGCCAAGATTCTGCTGCTTTGCTTTTAGACTAATTTCTATTCGCAGCAGTGAGAGAATTAGAAGCCACAACGAGCGGATTTGCGCTGGCAATAGAAGGATTAAAGCTGTTAATACAATAGCATGCATGAGATGTGAGAGGTTTTAAAAACGCGTTGTACGTTTTAGTGGCACCATTGTTAATAATAATAAATGAACTGTTAATGTGTTTTTGTTTTGCTATCGTGGTCTTTATGTATTTAACACTCGTGCAGCTTAGTTCAGGCTGCAATTGCAAAATTGTTACACTTGCTGTGTTGCGTTTATTGTGTTTACAGCATTATAGGATAAAATTTTGATACCGCGACTAAGTATTTGCCAATAAAGCTCATCATTTTCAAATGATAGAGTACCAAAAGTTATTCATGTAAGTAAATATGGAACCATATACATACATAATTTGTCCTTACAATTCTTCAATCATGATTAAGGACCTAGTTTCTCACACAACTTATGTTGTGTGTGTTAAGTTTATGCATGAGTGGCGGGCCCTACAGTCTAAAGTCGGACTCCGATATGGAACTTCTTTCTGTAATTTTGCTTAAATTGCTGTCAATTTAAATGGCGTGTAAATAAAATCAGTAAAGTAAAGAGGCTTCTTTCTCTCTCTCTCTCACTCTCTCCCCATCTTTTTTTTATTGACTTAAAATGGAAGAAGAAGGTGCAAAAGTATAAAAATATAATCAAAATTGAAAGCCTTTCAGTATTTATAAATATTTATTGAATGATTTTTTTTTTTATATTTATATTGCTATTGTTATTGTTGTTGTTGTTGTAACAACATAAATAAATTTACACTCATAGACCGACCCTAAACCCTAAAAATATAGCAAGGATAGGCGTAAGAGGGAGAGAGGAGAGAGAAAGAAATAAAATAAAATATGTGCTCCCAATAAAGTTTATTGATTGAATCCTTAACGGTAATAAAATGTTTATATAGACAGAAATTTATAAATAAATACATATAAAGGGTCCGCCAAATAATTGGTTTTCTTTTTGAAAATGCAAACTTTTGAATATTTTCTCAAATTTCTGTTTTTTGATTTGAAAGTACAATCCTTCCGGTTAATAATGGAAAATAATTTCGTTTAAATGGCTGCCTCGGCTGGCCATGCAATAGTTTACACGATCGTTCCAATTTTTAAGCACCTTATCGAATGTGTGCAGCTGTATTTTACCAATGGCTTCACGAATATTGTCCTTTAAAGCGTCAATTGTCTCTGGTTTGTCGTTGCAACACTTAAGTTTGACGAAACCCCACGAATAAGAGTCCAATGGTGTTAAATTGCAGCTCCGACGTGGCCAAACGACATCAGCTTTGCGGCTGATAATGCGATCTTCAAAAACAGGGCGCAAAACATCGAGTGTAGTTTCGGCTGTGTGGCACGCAGCGCCGTCCTGTTGAAATCAAATGTTGCCAATATCCTCTTCATCATTTTTTGTGAACAAAAATTCGTTCAACATGGCCCGATAACGATCGCTATTGACTGTAACGGCCACTCCTTGCTCATTTTCGAAGAAAAATGGACCAATTATGGCTCTCGACCAAATTTCGCACCTAACAGTGACTCGTTTTAGGTGCGAAGGTTTTTCAACGCATGCGTGGGGGTTTTCTGTGTCCTAAATGCGACAATTTTCCTTGTTTACAAACCCGCCAAGATCAAAATAAGCTTCATCTGAAAAAATGATTTCTTTTTTGCCAAATTGGCATCTTCTGTAAGTCGAGCGCAGGACCACTTAGCGAAGCGAAAACGCATTAGATGGTCAACTGGCTTAGCGTATACACAACCATATTCGTTCAGCGGAAGGATAAAACTAATTATCTGTCAAATCAGACATGAGCTTAGTGTTACCATTCACGAAATAAGCACTAGTTGAAAAAAAAACGTTAGATGGCGGATCCGATATAAGTGACACACGGTTCATATGTATGTATACAACACATATTTCGTTTATATATGTATAGGAAGGTAAGTGTATTTGTATTTATTCTGGTGCTATTAACACCTGACATTCTGTATACATTCTGTCCACAGGTAGAGAAAGAGAGCACGAAACAAAGAGTTTAAATAGAACGAAACAAAAGAGACTGAAAGAAAAAAATTTAAATAAAATTGTTACTAAACATTGCCACACACACACACACACACTGTTACATACATTAAAAGCTTATGATGGCTTTTGTAAAAACATTGTTTATTCAGGTGGAAATTAGTAAAATTTCCTTGTTGTAGTCCTTTTTCCTTCGATTTTTTTCTTGTTTTGTCTCTCTGCCTTCTGTGTAATTTTCGAAGCAATTTAGTGCTTAAAACCTATAAAATTGATTTGATTCTCTTTACTTTTATAAGAAAACTATTATTGTCCTTTTGTCCAAAAGACAGGCTTTTATTGAGGTTTAATGTGTTTTTCCTTTTCTTCCTTAATCAATAACAATTTTTCTCATACGTTTTTCATAGGGAAATACAGTTTGGGGGAGTAAAGTTTATAAATTAAATTGAAAAAAAAGGAAGAAATTCATAACTACACTCCAGACACAATTTTTAAATTGAAGTCACTCACAATAGAAGCCGGTATACAATATGTAAATCAATCATCTCTCTATGTATAACAGGTTTAGAGAACGCTAAACTCACATAGCAATTCTGTTTCTAATGTAAACGTGGCCGAGGGAACTAATTCTCAGCTCTACGAGCAGTATTTTCTCTTTCAGATTAGAACAACAGATCAGAACCGATTAACCGATTAATTTATCCCACTTCTTATTGTGTCTACAAATGATTACTGAAAATGGGAACAAAGGAGGTGTAATGTAAGAAGGATTTTAAAAATTTAGTATTTTGCACCAACATTATGTCCGTTCAAATTCGTACACTTTTTTTTTTATACAAAACCAGCACTCAGGGGATGGCCCCTACTCATGCAGTGCAGGCTTAGGAAAGATGGAAAGAGGGAAAATGCGAACGGTAAGGAAACGAGTTGCTGCTGGTAACTATAAAATGGCCAAAGCTACACCTTTACCACTAGACAGTCTACAGCAATCGTCCCCACGAAGCCCGCAGTTTCTCACAACACTTGTGTTGTGTGTGTTAATTTTATGCAGAAATGGCGGGACCTATAGTTTAAAGTCAACTCCTAACGACAGATTTTTGAGAAACTTTTCAAGAAGAGAAAGAGAAGAAATCGCCGAATAAATACTTTTTGTAGTTTTTTATTTTGATGTCTGGCCTGGGACTTAAACCCTGGCTTTACGTCTAATAAGCCAGCACACTACCTACTAGACCACGGCGACCTCACACTTGGTTGAGGAATGTCGTCAATCGTTTAATGTTATGCCATATAACTCAGAATTTACAATACTGCGGCAGAATCTGCCTGCCAATCTGATAATTTATTTTGAATTTAAGGAGTGCGCACAAAAAAAACTGGTCTTACACTTTTCGTTATAGAAATAAAACGAATTGGCGGATTTTTTTCGTTATAAATTTCAATTAAAGTAAATAATATTTGAATTCTTTTGTGTATACAATTTTTGAGCCACTCTTCTTCCAGACATGTTAGGGTGTTTTAGAAGAATACGTATTATTTTACTTGCTTTGTTTTGGTCGGCAAATCCTTTTTTTCTTCCACTTCAACGCTTTCTCTCAATAGTTTTAATCTTACCTTAGAAACTGTTTTTTGTTAACACCTGGTAGCCTAGGAATCGTTTTTTGTAATCGTTTTTTGGGTGCCCATTTTCAAAAAACTATTTTTGCTATTGCAATGACATTTAGCACGTGGATTTTGTAACAGATGACTAACAAAAACAATGTAACGGTATTAATTTTTTTCAATTATGATAAAAGTTATAAGATTAAAAGTAGGCCCATTTATTTTTTTGTGCGCACTCCTTAGTATAAAGCACTCAACATAAATCGGGTATTGCGAAGAAGAGTATCAATTAGAACCTTGAAAAATTGCATCTGATGGATAACTATCGAATGCGAATGCTATTTAAAAGCGTCTAAATCTCCAAAATATCAATTCAGCGTCCCTTTGGAGCCCGATAAGATGAACAATTTTTCTAACCCCATTTGAAGGAGCAAATTATTGGCTAAACGGGCGAAAATCAAAGATCATTCCCAAACCTTACTATCAACATGCACAGAAAGTCCTTATTCCTCTTGATAGAGGATCCGATTTTCAAAAACCACATTTGGATATTAATAGACCACTGATGCCCTCTTGCCACATAAATAAAATACCATCATTTCAGAAAACTTCCAATTCGAGTAATGGGAACATGTATAGCTTGCTATGACTCGAAGTTGTTTAAATGTTAAAACATGATTGAGATAATACAGAATAAAGTCTAGATCTACTAGACTTTTATGGTGTTTTAATACCTTTACATCCGGTACATACTTAAAGGTTGACTATTGACTTTTTGTATGGTAAGACCCCGCTTATCGCTGTTTCAGTATTACGCAGTAGTATTGGGATTCCATGAAACGGCAATGGACCGACCAAAAACCAAACTATATAGCGAACAGATATTCTATGTATTCAGACTCCAACAGTATTTTCCAAAATTGCAATAACCGTATGAACGCATCTTTCCTGTTGCCTCGTTTAACACTGTTTCGTTTAGCGCTGGAACTTATTGGAATATAACCACCTCGTTAAGCGAGGTCTTACTGTACTTGCTAAAGAGGATTTGGCACCTTATTACAGGATTAATAGAGGACAATGCTAGAAATTCTTGAGTTTTGAAGTTTATTAAAGCTGTGATGCGAGAAATATAGGACTAACCAAGTGTTCTTACGGAAATTCTTGACTCCAAACGAAAGAAGAATATGATATCTTCGTGATTGAGCAAATAATGTTGTTTTATACAATTCTCAGGGATAGTAGTAATAAATTGCTTGTGAGCCAAAGACAGTGAACGTAGGTATTTTATTGGTTTTGTAATTGCAAAAAAGGGCTATGCAAGCAAGGTAATTTTCGCCGCGGAGAAAAGGTTATCTTAGATTAGTTTTAAGGACCTATTAAGTAACTTTCGAAAGGACTTTCGAAAAATATAGGTTGAGAAGGGTCATAAAAGAAAAAACACCGGAAAGGAGAAGACTTTAGTGCTAAGAAACCTATGCTGTTTTCATATGGATAAAGCAGCCGTAGTCTAGAAGCTAGTGTGTTGGCCTATTAGATAAAAAGGCCGGGTTCAAATCCCAGGTTAGGCATCAAAACGAAATATAAAAAAGAATACTTCTTTGGCGACTACCTCTGGCAAAAACTCTAAGAGTTAATAAAATTGCCTTGAAGGGTTTCTCAAAAAATCTGTCATTCGGAATCGACTTTAAGCTGTAGGTACCGTCACTCATGTATAAAAATTAACGCACGTAACATAAGTGGTGTGAGAAGTTAGGTCGAATTCCTGACTGAAGGGTTATAATGACCAATTGTGTTATGTTAGAGAAGTTTTAACAGCCTATTAAGTAACTTTCGAAAGTATTTTCGAAAAATATAGGTGGTTGAGAAGGATCCAAAAATATAAAGAAAAAAGTCCAGAAAGGAGAAGACTTTACTGCTAAGAAACCTATGCTGTTTTCATATGGAAAAATCTTGCGGCCTTTAAAAGAATTACAATTTTGTTTAAAAACTTGAAAATAATGCAAAACCAAACCCTTAAAAGTGTTACCCTTTATTTATACATCATACAACCCCTTCAATTATTTCTTTCAAAACTGGCCACTAAGTGAGAATATCTTGTGTAAATAAAATATTTATGAGTGGCTACCGTAAAATATTCCTTCGTTCGTTTCCTGTATATTCATACTGTGAGTATGTCTGTGTATGTGTTGCCAAGTCTTAGTGACAATTTGTATGTCGCATGTGTTTTTACTAACTCTAAGCAAATAAAAGATGTTAAAGAGAAAAGGACATCAAAAAGGATTTATTATACCTTTTCACAATTTATGACACACCGAACAATGGCGAGGACGACTTACAATGAATGAATAAATGAATGAATGAATAAATGAATGAATGACTGAATGAATGAATAGCACACATGTATTGTATTGTATTGTAGCATTTATTTAATTTTTCCTTTATTTAAGTTACCCCTTCTATTCTATTTTCTTTCTTTCCTGTAATAAAATTGAAGAGCAAAAAAAAAGTTTTAAAAAAATTCTTAAAGAAGCGTTTGTTGGTCATTCCCTGCTCCACAAGTAAGCCATTAAGAGAGCTTATCTGTTAAAAGAAAAGCTTGTTATGTTCTTAATGGTAAGACGTGTGTGTGTGTGTGTTCAGAACGTAATACAATTTAAATTTAAATCATGATAAAAGCCCCAGTCAACATAAATAAACGATTTATGGCACATGGCCCTTTCTACACATACTCACACACACACCCACACATACTCACTCATTCCTATGTATGTGTAGTGTATGAATATTTATGTACGGACATCGTCAGGCACAGCATAAAAGCCCTGCAAATAATTATTGCTTGAGATTAAACAGGACCGCAGATGGCTTTAAATGCCAGTTTAATGGTTGTGGTTGTTTAAAAGGACACAAAATTCTCCTTAATTTTATAACATTTATTAGGGTAGAGGGAGGCATGGCATATAATAATAAAATAATAATAAATAAGTAAGGAAAACTTTTGTTTGATATTAAAAAAAAGGGGCCATAAGATATTAAAATTAATACCTACAGCCAAGAGAAGGATATGAATTTTGAAAAAAAAAAATCACATACACGACAGTCAATACAAATTTTTGTTGGAGTTTTTTTTTGTTAACCATTGCCTTCTTGATATAGAGTGTCTTCTGGCGAAATTTATTAAAAAAAACTTCATTTCTAGCACGAAACAAGACAATTTTGTTGGTTGTCAGAGACCTAATGGAACACAAGCTGGACTATCATATTGATCATGGTCAGCATAGTTATGTTCTCTCGTCTAAAAACGATATTATAGCACAGACAAAATTCTGGCACATTCTGTATTTATTCCAGGAACATGGAAACTTAAGAACAAAAAGAAGAAAGATCACAAAGAATAGAATCCTCCGTCCATAAATGCTAGGAATTTGTAAGGAGATTTTAAATATAGCCTCAGTAGTCAAGTAGATAGTATGTTCAATCAGAACAAAATGGACAAGTGAAGCGATAAAAGTCCAACGTTATTAATGCAGCATAGCTCGCATCGCATAAACAACAGGAGTTGCACTAATTACAGAAGAGTAAAAATCACGGTACGAGAATTATACGCACTATACTGCACACTAGGTCAGACATCAAAATAAGATACAAAAAGTATTTTGTCGGCGGTTTCTGATTTCTGGTAAAAACTCTGAGAGTAAATAAAATCCCCCTGAAAAGTTGCTCAAAAATCTGTCGTTCGGAGTCAAATTTAAACTGTAGGTCCTGCTAGTTATGTATAAAATTAACACACACAACATAAGTGGTGTGAGAAACTAGGTCAATAAGCCAGACTGAAGGGATTATATAGTGGCCGTTGTCTAATAGGCAGTGCGTTGGCGTAAAAGACGTGAGGCTACGGTTCAAAGCCCAAGTCAGACATCATCAACAAAACGAATTATGAAACAAAAATATTTCTTTAACGAAAGGATGTTTTTAAATAGAAGGAGACTAATTTAAGGCTACTCATTTGAGAATAACTTCCAGCATTTTAAGGTAATCTCTCGGCCGAAAATTGTAAACTAAACCCCCATATAAAATCCATGTAATGCCTACCATCACTGTCTCACATGCAATCATTCCTTGAATACTTTATAACGCAATATTTCAAAAGCCTGATTGCCTAGGTAGTGCATTCTGCGTCCATGTAGGGACAAGTATTCGCAAAAGAGTTGCTGCACAATTTACTCTTTTTCGTATCATCTCTAACAGAAGTTATTATTTAGGAATTTTATTTATCTTCCCTCTTTCCACCTTTCCTTAACCTGCACAATGCACTGCATGAGCAGGGGTCATTCTCTGAGTGTTGGTTTAATAAAAAAAAAAAGATAAGTTAACATATTTCTTGCAAAAACTCTGAGAATAAATAAAATTACCATGGAAAAGTTTCTCAAAAATCTGTCGTTTGTAACACACACTCATGCTTACAATTCACACATACAACATATGTACGTGGTGTGGGAAGCTAGGTCATAATCCTGACTGAAGGGTTATAGTGACCAATTATGCTGTGTCAACCTACAAGTATTTACGACGTACAAAGAAGCATTGCATAATAGTCCCAGTCAATGGGATGTTGATATTCTCATGCTATCTTTACACATTAATTGATAAGACCACTCTATTACATAATTCTTCTACTACAAAAATCAAATTTTATGGCTTATGAAATAACAATTTATATTTTAATTTATATACTACAAATGACTAGCAATTAGGTTAGCTGGCGGTTCCCCTTTAGTACCTACTGTAGACCAGTGATACCACAAATCAATATCCAACGCAGGGTCAAACAGTTTATTTTGGAAATCATAACAAAAAAGTTATTACAGCAGCAATCATTATTTTTTTAGAATTCAATTGAAGATGGCAGAGCATGAGAATCTTCTCATCTTCATAGTATAAGTGGGACACTGACACATGAGGAGAAAGACAACAATCTTATTGGTCTGATCAAATGCATAGCGCACCTGCAAAAGTATTTGAGGCAAGGTCAATATTGTCAATATTTATATTGTATATATTGTCAATATACCGCCTAAAAGGGAAGAGGTCTGCGAGTACCCTAATGTTGTGATGGATGGCCAGACGATGAAATGCTTTTCAAAAATCTGTCGTTCCGAATAGACTTTAAATTATAGGCCCGCCACTTACGGATAAAATTACCACACACAGCATAAGTGGCATGAGAAAGTTAGTCGTAATGACCAGTTATGTACGTATGTTTACAATAAACGAAAAACCTGTCAAATGTTTAATACTGGGTTCAGACATGGATCTTTATTGCGAAAATTATAGATCAAAATATTTCATATAAAACTTCAATTAATTATTGGTCAATAAATTCATAAATTGTTATAATATTGATTAAAACTTTAAATAAAACACTGTCATAAGTATGTTCAGTGAGCATATTACATTTTTCCGAACACTTTCTATTGATATTTGACAACTCAAACGTAAACAACAAAAAATGGAAGGTCACCAGAAAGGTTTGTATATTATTTATGTTGTTGAAGCAATCAGCTGTTTTCAAATATTATATGTCTGAATGCTAAATATATTGTTCTCAATAAACCGAATATTGATTTAATAAAAGTACATGTCTGAACATTGTATAAGGAAATAATGCTGATGAGTTATTATTTGAAGGTTGAAACGATTAAAAATTTGATTCGTAGAAAAGCATTTAAGTGCTGTGCTCTGTAGTTTGGATTTTTGTTTACTCTAGTGAAGTACAATATTTTATGAATTCGATTATATTCTAAAGAATTGTAATCAAATCAATAAAATTATTTTTATTTTTAGTTTAAAGAATATTTTTTTGCCTTTGAAAATAAGAAGAATAATCTAGTGGTAATTGAATAAATAAAATAATCTTTAAAACGTATTTGTTTTAAAACTTATGTTTTAAGCAATCTGTAAAGCTTTAGTTAATCACCATAAGAGCCACAAGAAATTTATCAGAAAACCTCTAAGTAAGCAGCAGCAAAAATCCATTCGAAAAAACCCTAACTTGGCTTAAAGCAAAGTTGGTATTTTCATTCACAGGGAAAAACTTTCTTTTTAACACACAAAAGTTGCAATACAAACGAAAATGCGAGTATTTATTTATCGAATTGCAATAAATTTTTGTGGCTGGCAGATGGTAAAGCTGGCATTAGCACAAAGCGGTCTTTGAAGATAAATTCAAATTAAGATCCTTAAAATAAATACAGAAACTAAGGCGATTTAACAATATAATCCAGGAAAATGTAACAACAACAAAAGGAAAAATTTTATTTTCCATTTGCATTAATAAATCAATAAATTCAGTTCAGTTTCGTTCAAATAAAATACAGAAATTGAAATGGCAATACAAATTTTGCTTTGTTTTAGATTTGTGGGGAATTTCGGTTGGGTGTCCTTTTGAAGTGAGCAGATTATGTCTCTGAAACAATAATGGGGTCAGTATTTAGTTATATGCCATCAAATGGATTTCATTTTATTTTCTTTTTTTTCTGTTTATTTTACTTCTGCTATAGAAAATAGATTTCTACGGGCTTAATCAAGTACTGTGTGGGCAAAAACAAGTTAACGAAATAATGCGATTTCCTGTAATTTTCTATTAGGGCTGAGGTATAAAACTGGAATAGTTCTTGAGGTATATTAGATGTAAACCAAAATGTACCATTCGATCCGTTTCCGTAGGACTACTTCTACCACTTTTTTTTGTTTTTTTTATATAAAACAAGCACTTAGGGGATGACCCCTACTCATGCTGGGCATTGTGCTGGTTTAGGAGAGGTGGAAAGAGAGAAGATGCGAACGGTAAGGAAATGAGCTGCTGCTGGTGTCTATAAAATGGCCAGTGCTACACCTTCACCATCAGACAGTCTACAGCAATCGTCCCCAAGAAGCCCGCAGTTTCTCACACCACTTATGTTGTGTGTGTTAATTTTATACAGAAGTGCCGGGACCTATAGTTTAAAATCAACTCCGAACGACAGATTTTTGAGAAATTTTTCAAGAAGAGAAAGAGAAGAAATTGCCGAAAAAATACTTTTTTTTTATTTTTTATTTTTGATGTCTAGTCTAATATACCACGGTCTCGCAAATGGCATAGCAAGCATGTGGCCAAATTATTTTTAATTACTTGTATAAAGAACATACAAGTCGCTGTACTCTAGCAGGTAGTGTATTGCCATATTAGAGCTGAGACCACAGTTCAAACCCCAGGTCAGATAACAAAACGAATTACAAAAAAATATTTCTTCGGTGACTCCCTCTCAGCAGATTCCTGGCAAAACTTAGTGTAAATAAAGTTGGCTTGCAAAGTTTCTCAAAAATATGTCGCTCGGGATCGACTTTAAAATGTAGGTGCCGCCGCACATGTATTACATTAACATAGGCTTAAGGGTCTTGAGTTAATGCATCCTCTATTCTAGCCATCAGGGTTGCTAGTTCTTCAAAAGTATATTTAAAATTAGCAGCTTCTTAAAATAGGACTTGAAACTCTTTACGCCGGCTTCCCATAAGCCACCCTTATATGGAACTCTGGGTGGTATAAAATGCCACGATAAGTTTTGTAAGCTATTTGTTGATGTAACCAATCTCTTTAAATGTTACTTGTCGTTACTTTTTAATTAGTTGGCTAGCTCCAAAACGAAGTTAGTTCCATTGTCAGAATACACAGAGACTCTGGCAATATAAGTGCTTGTGAGAAGCTAGACTGTAATCCCGACTGAAGGCTTGTAATGGCCAATTATGTATGTTTGTAGTTTTTATAAGTTTTTATAGTCAGGACTACCACCTTCTCACACAACTTATGTTGTTTTTAAGAAATATTGAATGGCAATGTTATTATTCTTTAGAATTTTTTCCCAAAATCTGTTGAGAGGAACTTGGTGGAAGAAATATTTTTTTTTCGTATTTCTCTTTGTTCGAAATGTTTGAAGTGGTGTTTGAACTAATTACCTGGTAGACTACGATAACAGAAAGCAATTTTTCAAGAAAGATAGGTTAGGTTAGGTTAGAGGACGTGCACTTGTCAACTGTGACAAGCACAGTACCTAGAGGTCGAATTGACCGACCCATTGTAGAACGTCCTAGCTTCTCATACCACTCGTGTTGAGTGCGTTAATTTTATACATGAGCGGTGGGACTTACAGTTTAAAGTCGACTCCGAACGACAGATTTTTTAAGAAACTTTTCATGGCAATTTTTACTCTCTCTCTTGCAAGAAATCTGTTGAGAGGAAGTCGCCGAAGAAATATTTTCATATTTTCGTT
Organism: Sarcophaga peregrina; assembly: GCA_014635995.1. Taxonomy (NCBI): domain Eukaryota; kingdom Metazoa; phylum Arthropoda; class Insecta; order Diptera; family Sarcophagidae; genus Sarcophaga; species Sarcophaga peregrina. Next base: position 25,163,692 of record CM025789.1, on the reverse strand, counting down.
TTAATGTTTAACCAGCGATTCGAATTCGAGACTTTCATCTAATAAGCCAACACACTACCTATTAGACCACGGCGACTTCACGAAAGATAAAGATTTCGTTAAGTTAGATGCAAGAAAGTACCATGAGATGATTACTGACACACAGCCACCCCAAAATTGAAAAATTCGACTTGGTTGACAAGGGGTTTCAAAAATGCGGTTGAACCTGTAGAGAAGCGGGTTAAATATGACGAAATTATCTCATATTTTAGAGAACGTCCAAGATTATGCCACTTTTATCCGGGATGTCTAAACTTGTGTTTTTAAATTACGGGCTCTCATCTAAAAAGCTAACACACTACTTACAAGACTACGCAGATATCTTTGGTGAAGATTGCAACGTTAAGTTCGATTTACTGTGAGATGAATTCTGACATTTTTTCTCTTTCTCATAATGAAACAATTGGATTTGTTTGATTTGTGGTTTCTACCAGATGGTCTCATATTTTTCACGGTTCAAGAGGATATTATGATTGTTTGGAGAAGGGAGCTACATATATGAGGAATTAATCTCATTTTTTGAAGGATCTCCACTGGCCAGAAAGATTATGCCATTTTTGACTTCTTTAGACAGTATTTCAGAGATCAGCAATGAATCCTTTTTCCGCTACTCATAAATACTCATGCAATTTTGTGTATGAACGAATCAACAAAATTGAAATTCAACTACTCTGATTCATTCGTACTCGCTACAACATTGATTTATAAGTATAATTAGCAATCCATACTCATTGCCTTTGTTGTTGTTGCATGTACAAACAAAGAAGAAAGCAAAGACAAAGACAACAAGCAAAGCTTACATACAATCTTCTTGTGAGTATAGTAGTGTTCGTATGCGAATCATACTTATTTTGTGCTTCGTGTAAATGTTAAGTAGCGACGAGTCGAAGCCAATAACATCATGCGTATTGTTAAGTATAAGTATGATGAATAGTTCCAACTTTGAGTATGAGTTACTACACATACTGAGTATCATATTAAAATAAGTATGAATGAAGTATCTGAAATTATAAGTATGACTCGAATCTACTCATCGTTTTGAATATTTATTGGTGATCTCTTCGGTATTTTCTTAAGATATGTGAATTCTTTCAATCGCCCTTAATTCCCAGCCTTGAAAACAATATTACAGCCGTTGTTTGCAAGATATCAAATGAAATGCTGGAATTCATATATGGACAGTCATAGTCATAGTCTACGCCGTAGCTGAGGATGTCATTTGCACGGAATAATATTTAAAAAGTAAATGAAAGGCTTTCATGTGATCGGAGCCCATAAATATTTCATACAATTTTGCAAAATTTCCTGTGTTTGTGGAATGCTCTGCTGAATTAAAATTTAAATTTTTTTTGTTTACGTTTTTTTAACCCCTACTGTACATATTTATATTGTATTATAAATAGATATGTTTCTGTATATTATGGATATGCATGTGTTTGTATATTTAGAACCTAGTTAAGAGGGAGTTTGAAACATATATAGAGAGGGAGAGAGAGAGAGAGTGTGTGAGTTTGTTAATATCTATAATAAATATTTAATATTATATACATGTCATGTTTGTGTGTGTGTGTGTGTGTGTGTGTGTGTGTCTCTAAGTATTGGTATAATATCCATATTGTATCTATTTGAACAGCCTTTAAACGATTTTAGATACTTAAAGTATATAAAATGATTTATGGAAGACAGAACAAAGCCATCCTCTATATGTTGCTGACAATCAGCAACAGAAACGTTAACAACAACGTCATCAGCATTATTGTCATACTCATCATGATAATCCTCATCATTATGATCAGCAGCATGTAATCAATGTTATTAAATTTTTATATTCGTATGCAGATGACACAATTAAAAACAAAAAACGTACGTAGATATAGTGGGCGTCAAAAGAGACTTTACATTAATAAATTACCGTTATTTTTATTTAAAATTGTGTCACTGCCAGTTTCTAAAATTTAAACAAATAAAAAATATTACAAATAATTTCGAAATATTGTCAAATTTTTTTGGCCACTCTCCTTAAGTGGTAAAAGTTGAATTTAGTGTACAGATATTTTTAACGCTTACTGTATATGATTACGTACAGAAATACTAAAAACAAACACATACAAATACAAGGATATGATGAGAACAGTGAATGACCAGGATTTTGTGTCAACCAACCAACCATCATAATCATCATTGCTGTCATCATCCATGACAGTTTAACTAAACCGGCAAGCAACGCAAGGCAGCCAATCACCCCCATCATCATTATCATCATCATCTGTCACAATTTAACCTGTTCAATATGACTTTTTTTGTGTTTTTGTTGTTGTTGAATATGAATATTTATGAGACAAGTATTTTTAGTAATGACACCCAGCCCCACTCTCTCTCTCTCTTTCTATTTTCTGTATACTCGTAGTATTTTTATATAAAAACAGTAATGAAGAGTGCAAACTTTCTATGTGTGTATGTATATGTATGTCCCACTTACCTTAATGGATCCTTTATGTGTATATAACGGTCTAAGGATATTGCACATAAATTTAATATGGACGCCGTTGAGCACATCACATCAAAGGCAACCCATGTATCACAAAATTGTGCACCAAAAATCCAATAACCTTTAAAAAAAAACAAAGAACAATAACAACAACAGTAAAATAGAATAATTAATTCAAAATATTGCTTCAAAATTTAAATAAAAACAAAAAAACAAATTAAAAATAAATAAAATTTAATATCGCCGTCATTAATTATTTTCTTTTGTGAGAAATTTTCAAATCCAAACAAGATTAAAGGCATAAATAAGCTTGCATATCGGCCCGTGATATGATGGGCAAAATTATTAGAAATTAATTTAATGAGTTTCTGTTTAATTTTGATAAATTTCCATAAGAGGTTTAATTTGCATTCAATTATAATAGGCTGCCATAAAATTATACAAAAATTAGAAGGAAAAAAAATATTCAAAAAATATTATCCCTCACCACTTGAAAATATTGATTTGATGAGTTGAAAATAAATTGGATTTGTTTTGTAAGTTTGTTGGGTATTTTTAATAAAAAAATTTATTAAGAAAATCATTAAAAATATTGGCCATCGTTCACCATGATTTTTGTCCCTTCTTCTAGCATCACAATGGATTTCCCATCAAATGGGCTCATAACTTTATGTGCCCAGAGCTTTTAACATTTTTGCTTTCTTCTAGCACTACAGGAATATTCCGCCAAAAAGTTCTAAATCTTTGTGAGGCCACGAACGTACATATCATAGCCAGTATTTCTAAATTAGATACTCTTGACCTTGACGACGAATTACTTCGATCGCAACAAATGATAATCGAACGGATCGTCTCTGGGTGACAGATTTCGTAAAAACATTTTCATGGCATTTTTATATTACTTTCATAGTTTTTCCGCGGAAATTTGCTTAGAGGATGTCGTTGTAGAAATATTTTTTTCATATTTTGCTTTTGTCGGTCATGTCTGACTTGGAGATTAAACGTAGCCTTACGTCTAATAAGCCAACAAAATATCTACTAGACTACGTCGTTTTACGGTTTTTTATGTGGTTTCCAGAGTCTCCGTAGTTTAGTAGGTAGTGTGCTGGCTTATTAGGCGTTAAGTCAGGGTTCAAGTCTCTGCTCAGACAGCAAAACTAAATACAAACAAATTTATTTCTTCGGCGATTTATTCTCAGTAGATTTCTGGCAAAAACTCTGAGAGTGAATAAAATTGCCATGAAAAGTTTCTCAAAAATCTGTCGTTCGGAGTAGACTTTAAACTGTAGGTCCCATCACTAATATATAAAATTAACTCACACAACATACGTGGTGTGAGAAAGTAGATCAATAATCCTGACTGAAGGCTTGTAATGACCAATTATGTATGTATGTATGTGGTTTCCAGTCGATGTCATGATTTTTTTAGATAACATGGCGGGTCGTTGAACTGCATGCTTTTGAACGATCATTTTCTAGATTTAACTTTTTGCCCGACTAGTATTTGACCAATAACAGCCCTAGACGCAGAGACCTGCGCCGAGCAAATTTATCGGCGGCGGCGGCTAAGATTGAAAAGCTTCGGCGGCGGCTTTAAGTCGGCTGTCAGCCGAAATATAGTAAAGTTTCGGCGGCGCCTTTATTGAGGCTGTGACCCGAAAAATGGCTTTCATATATCCCATAAATCTTGGTTGCTCCACTATGTTAAAGAGCCTTAGATCTCCGCAGCACATTTGCACAAGCAGACGCGAGTTAGCAAATTTTTCGGAATCTGCATTTTTAGAATTTCTTGGCAATATGAATTTTTATTTGACATTCGAATTTTCAAATTTTTTCGATTTTACATCAATACCATGAGCACGTAAATGGTTACATAGGTTTGAAGTCGATTGTAGAAACTACCAAACCTGTACTTATTTCGCATTTTATAACCCTATACAATAACCAACAAACTTTCAGAATGGAATATTCCAACTAAAATTTCCCAAAAATTTGTGTATATAACGGTCTAAGGATATTGCACATAAATTTAATAGGACGCCGTTGAGCACATCACATCAAAGGCAACCCATGTATCACAAAATTGTGCACCAAAAATCCAATAACCTTTAAAAAAAAAATAGAGAAAAACAACAACAACAACATTAAAATAAAATAATTAATTCAAAATTTAAATAAAAACGAAAAACCAAATTAAAAATAAATAAAATTTAATATCGCCGTCATTAATTATTACTTTTTTTTGGGAGAAATTTTCAAATCAAAACAAGATTAAAGGCAAAATTATTAGAAATTAATTTAATGAGTTTCTGTTTAATTCTGATAAATTTCCATAAGAGGTTTAATTTGCATTCAATTATAATAGGCTGCCATTAAATTATACAAAAATTAGAAACAAAAAACAAAAAATATTCAAAAAATATTATCTCTCAGCACTTGAAAATATTGATTTGATGAGTTGAAAATAAATTGGATTTGTTTTATAAGTTTGTTGGGTGTTTTTCTATTGGCCATTAAAATTTAAGGATTTATGAGACTCACAATAAAAATTTTATAAAAAATATTGGCCATCGTTAACCATGATTTTTGTCCCTTCGTCTAGCATCACAATGAATTTCCCAACAAAAGAGCTCATAACCTCTTTGGCTTCTTCTTGCTACACAGGAATATTCCGCCAAAAAGTTCTAAATCTTTGTGAGGCCACGAACGTACATATCATATGCCAGTATTTCTGAATTTGATACTTATGACCCTGACGACGAATTACTTCGATCGCAATCGCCGATTATCGAACGACTCGGCTCTGGATGACAGATTTCGTAAAAACATTTTCTTGGCAATTTTATATTACTTCCTGAGTTTTTTTCGGAAATTTGCTTAAAAGAAGTCGTCGTAGAAATATTTTTTTTCATATTTCGCTGTTATTGGACATGTCTGACTTGGAGATTTTTGTATTTTATTTTGACGTCTGACCTGGGACTCGAGTCCTACCCTTACGTCTAATAAGCCAACAAACTATCTACTAGACTACGTCGTTTTACGGTTTTTATGTAATTTCTATAGTCGCCGTAGTCTAGTAGGTAGTGTGCTTGCTTATTTGACGTAAAGCTAGGGTTCGATTCCCAGCCCAGACAACAAAACAAAATACAAAAAAATGCATTTCTTGGGCGATTTATTCTCAGTAGATTACTGGTAAAAACTCTGAGAGTGAAGAAGATTGAAATGAAAAGTTTCTCAAAAATCTGTCCTTCGTAGTCAACTTTATACTGTAGGTCCCACCACTAATGTATAAAATTAACTCACACAACTTAAGTGGTGTGAGAAACTAGGTCAATAATCCTGACTGAGGGCTTGTAACGACCAATTATGTATGTATGTATGTGGTTTCCAGTCGATGTCATGATTCCTAAAATAACATGGCGGGTCGTTGAACTGCGTGCTTTTGAAAGATCATTTCCTAAATTTGACTTTTTGCCCGACTAGTAGTATTTGACCAACAACAGCCCTAGACGTCCTTCGCTTATAGTAGGTTAGGTTAGGTCAGAGGTCATGTACTTGTCAATTAATTCAAGTACAGAACTCGGAGGTTGTATTAACCCATTTTACCACGTCCAAAAACAGGCAAGGATAATAGAGGGGTTTGGATGAAAGGAGAGTATTTAGAAAAAGTATGTGGTAAATCATTTCTTTAACACAGCGTCTATCTTTTCTTTAACTAACTTTGCGATGCGTTCTACGATTTGCAGCAATTTTTCTGTTCATGCAGCTTCATGAAATGCCATACACTTCTCATCTGAGCGTATGGATGTCCATGCTTTGCAAATACGGTATGTGCTGCATATTCTATCGAACAATTGGCCAATTCAGACGACTTTGTATCGTGTATGTTGTATCGAATACACTTGGTTGTTTGTGAACGCTCAGTGCTTTGCTTTATTATGTATTTAGTTTTCCAAATGTCAATTGTTCATAATTTTTGGCATTCAAAGAAATTGATAGCACGAAACCAATACCGAATACCAATACACATACACTGTTATATAATCATCCAATAATGCATTCAATACAACGATACAACGGCTTGTGTGAATTAACCAAATCTATATCTATTACAGACTGCTGCGTTGAGTTATTATTTTTTAAATAATTATTCCAATAAGTCCACGTTTTGTTGCTTCATCTGGACAATCAAATAGTTTGAGTTGACATTCGTAAATTACTGGGCCAACAGATATGTAAATTTCATCTTCTGAGTGGAAATTGCATCCACATACTGCTTCTCGGCGCAAATGTAGAGCTTCAACTGCTTCAAATAGTAGTGGGGGTAGAGAAAACAATATTGAGCCAACTAGCTGTCCCGTGACATGTTTATTGACAGACTAAGGACGCTTTCATGTAAAATGTCAACAGCTGTAATACCCGTCCTGCTTTTTCATTGAGAGAGGCTGCCTTTACAAATAATCTTAGTAGTATGTTTATGCCGCTTCTGGATCAATTTTTCTATACGAATTTGGGAGGCGTGCCTACGCTACAGTCGATAATGGTAGGTAGGTAGATGGGTTTGTAACATGTAATGTGAAAATGTATGTATGTTCTGTATCAATTTTTCCACACAAACCCATCTATCTACCTACCTTTACCGACTGTAGCGTAGGTAAGCTCCCAAATTTGTATGGAAAAATTGATCCAGAAGCAGCATAAACATACTAATCTTCACAATTATGGTCGAGCATTGATCTGTGTGTTTGCTTTCAAGAACTCAAGGGACTTGTTTTCAATTCCGGAAGATTTGTGGATTATCAATTCCCACCCTTATGGGTCGATAGTAGTCGCCGTAGTCTAGTAAGTAGTGTGTTGGCTTATTAGACGTAAAGCCAGGGTTCGAGCCCTAGGCCAGACATCAAAACAAAATACAGAAAAAAAGTATTTGTTCGGCGATTTCCCTCTCAGCAGATTGCTGGCAAAAACTCTGAGAGTAAATAAAATTGCTATGAAAAGTTTCTCAAAAATCTTTCATTCGGAGTCGACTTTAAGCTGTAGGTCCCTACACTTATGTATGAAATTAACACACACAACATAAGTGGTGTGAGAAAGTAGGTCTATGCCCCTAACTGAAGGGATGTAGTGACCAATTAGGTATGTATGTATGCATGGGTCGATAAGTTGACCTACTACACTATGGCCGCTTCAATATAAAGCTTCTGAAATAGGCATAAGTAAGGCGTTGTTAATGCCCGAATTATGTGTGTGTAAAGAATATAGAATGTTGCCTGCATTAAAATCTTTACTATTCACGCTTCTACATTCTCAGCTTACGGAGTGAGTTGTGGACCGGTAAAGGTTATTGGAAAATATAAGAAAATTTTGTGGCGATGATAAACGAAAACATTCGAACTTGAATGATCCAATCATAGGGCAAGATATGTCTTAAGCAACAGTGATATGGAGAACAACATTTCAGAATAACGAATATATTCTAGAGAAAACTCATCTCTTGTATAATAACAATTATTATCCTGTTATTAAATATATTACTAGCAAGACAATTTCTAATAAAACAATTTATTTCAAGAGGACTTACAGCATTTAGGTAACATGTGCTTGCAAATGTTTACATTCTAAATGATGCGAGTAAGTATTTTAATTTTTTTTTTTTTGAGAAAATATTTACAAAAATTCTAAAAAAATGGAAAATTTTTAGATTAATTTTCCTCTACTGAATACGACGAGAGTATATAGGAGAAAGATGATTTTACATCATCAAATACATCATTTTTATTACTCACTTATTACAGCTAATGGAATATAAAATAAAAATGAAAAGAAATATGTTCAGATGGGGTCATGTAATGATGAGATGAAAAAAATGTCTTTATCAGATACACAGGCACACACATATTTAGATGGTTTTTGATGCTCTATACCCTATGACTGCTCAAATTGTTTGCATAGGTGTTTGTAACAGAGATAAAAATTCATGTTAGGGGCTCATATTATAGCTGTCGCCCTCAAAGTAATTGACGCAGTTTGTGCAAATTTTTAACAGGAATCAACTAACAAATGCTTGCCCTTAGAGTAATGTCCGTTTGCTTTCTTATTGTTGCTCGAATACATATAAACTGTGTTGTTATACTGGGGAAAGGTCATCAATTAGTTGCCTTTTGACGTGCTGTAATTGTAATTGAAAATTTTACTTGGGCTACCGGCAGTCGAATTTACTGATTGAAGTTTAAAATGTACTCAAGTTGTCTTTGGGCGACCTACCAGACATACCAGGACGTAGTTGTAAATTTCTTTTGGAAGGATACTTTCCATAATTCAAAATTTTCTTCTATGGACTTTTGTCGTAAAGTTCTCCACTGGATTCTACTTAGTTTGTCCAGCAGCGGGCCCTTAGTGCAGGCACTAATACACATTTGATGTGTTAAAATAGATTAATTTTGAGCACGGCCTTAGCGAACTTAAGGAGAATATCATCTAACCTCTACTGCATATCTGTTAGTCGATTGGATTAATCGTATTTGTTCACAGCTTAGTCCACGAATTACAGTCGAAAATTGGCTTTGATTGGATTCCATAGTTTCCCATAGATCAATTTAAGGGCTTGGGTACACTATCCGTTACTATCTGGAAGGGAAGTGATATCGTGTTGAAGGGATTTTTCTCTCATAGAATGCAGCGCATTTAAGTTTTCCGTCGTGCCGCCGAGGTCTAGTAGGTAGTGTGTTGGCTAGTAGACGAAAGGCGCGAGTTCGAATCCCAGGTCAAACATCAATCCTCTCAGCAGATTTCTGGCAAAACCTCTGAGAGTAAAAATTGCCATGAAAAGCTTCTCAAAAAGAAAAAATCTGTCGTTCGGAGTCGACTTTAAACTGTAGGTCCCGCCACTCATGTATAAAATTAACGCACACAACACGAATGGTATGAGAAGCTAGGACGTTGTACAATGCGTCCATTCGACCTCCGGGTACTGTACTTGTCACAGCTGACAAGAATGAGGAAAATTGAGTGGAGCACTCAGAACGATTCTCGTAGTCCACAAAAAAAAAGAAATTGTGATTTCTTTTTGATTGTTTGATCAAATAAGTTTCTAAAAGGACAAGTTACGCCTACACAAGGTCTAAAGTTCCTGAGGACCAGTGGTGTTATCGAGCAGGAACGCTCCGGAATGTCGTTCCGGTACTTTCAGGAACTAAAGATGATTTCTGATAACGAGAATTGACTGACGTTTGGAAAAAAAAGCTTAAAAAAATTTCTGAATTTTTTTCCTAATTTTTGACGAATTTTTATATGTACTTTTATAAACAAGGGTTTGAACCGAACCCGAACCGGAACGAACCGGCTTGTTTTTCTGAATCGTGAACAGTAGGCCGGTAAACAAAAATTAGCACAACACCACTGCTGAGGACCACTTATTTTGAGCGAAGCATGAAAACTTTGATAACACCTCACTTTACTGCTAAGCCTTCCAAGATTTGTTTCCAATTTTTTTAGTTAGTTTAGTTTCATAATAGCATCTCTAAACCTATCAGATACTCTTCTTTATTTCTCAGACTGTAAAACAAAAAATGGCACACATCGGCAAAAGATTTCGTTTTAGCCTTGCATCCACCAGCAGGAATGTTATGTAGAGCGGAAAGTGTTTTCTAATTAGCAAAGTCTGAATGCTTCATCTAGTCTAATCGCTATACCATCTCAATTTACGTTAAGACATAATTTCAAAATGCTTCTTTCGTATTTTTAACATTCCCGTACCGCCATAGTCTGGCGCATAGCATGTTGACTTATTAAACCCCAGGCCAGATATCTCCAACAAAACGAAATACGAACAAATATTGCTACGGGAATACTCTGGGAATAGAATAAAATTGCCATGAAAGATCTGTCATTTGGAGTCGTCTTTAAAGTGTAGGTCTTGCCACTCACGTATAGAATTAACACACAATATATGTGGTTTGAGAAACTAGATCGTACTCCTGAGTGATCGGTTGTAACGACCAATTATGTATGTGTGTACGTAATCATTCCCCAATTTATGATAAGACGACTACAATTCAAATACTCAGAGTTGAGTACGTTTGTTTTGTTATTTTAATTAAAAGGCGAATAACTTAAAAAGTCATGGTCTTATTAGCTCTACTTTCTTACATTTGACAGAAATCCAGAGTCAACCCCATAAGTACAAACTTACTGTGTACATTGGATTTCATAAACCCATGCGAAACTGTAATACCACATAGTAAGTAGCTTTACACCAATTGTTCCTAAATAGTGGTCTTCGGTTTAAAGATGTCGTTTGCTTTGTAGGTGATCGCATATTCAGGTTTGTCGTACACATTCGAAAATTTCTCTATTTTCCATTTTCTTTTGTGTGTTTTCTACTCATTTTCATCTCAATTCATGGATGAAGAACATGAGTTTGTAAGCAGTAGTCAAACGGAAGTAAGTAGATTTCAAGTGCGTTTGTTAAACTACGTCTATATGTGTGTGTGTGTTTAATGTATGTGTAAGAGAGTTTATATAAGAGAGCTATTGTGTGTGTGTGTTTGTGTGTATGGAAATAATCGTTAAAAGTACTTGAGCAAGATAAAATCATTTTAGTTATCGTTGCTATTTTTTTTCTTCCTCACTCCTTCTTTTTAACACACACCGAAGGTTAATTTTGATATTTATGGTTGACACAAATACTTAAACATACACTCAATACATACACGCATACATGTATCAATACATAGATTTTGTTGTGTGCTAAACAACCAATACATACGTATTAGGGATGCCAATCGGGAAATCCCGAATCTTGAAATCTCGGGATTTTCGGGATTCACAAAATCCCGAATCCCGGGATTTTTAAAAACTTGTCCCGGCATTTTTCGGGATTTTCGGGATTGTGAATTCATATGTATTTTGACCCGACAAAAGGTCATGAAAAAAAAATTCTATATCACTTGACTTCGATAATAGCATCTTAGATGAGGAAAACCGTACTTCCAGTGATAAAAAATTATTTGATGGCACGAAGGCTGTAAAAAGACCTATAAAACGAATTAGAAGGGTAACTGATTTAGATACTCAACTGTCCAAAGAAATAGATTTATTTATAGCACGAGGTGGTAGAGGTTAATACTTAAAGCTGCATACAGCTATCTTGGAACTATTTTGCCATCAAATGTTGATTGGGAGAAGCGTTTTTCAACGGCATTTGGATTACAAATGATTTTGTCAACAAAATATTTTTATTACTAAGAGAAAAACACGATTTTTTCTCTGATTTTTCGGGATTTTTGGATCCCGAATTATCCCGAAATATCCCGGGATTTCGGGATAGGGATTTACAAAATCCCGAATCCCGGGATTTTTAAAAATCGATCCCGTTTGGCATCCCTAATACGTATGTATTTCCGATTAGCATTTGTGTTTATGGGCATGGGATTATGTTACTTCTATAAGCTGATGCATAAACTTAGACTCATTTTTAAAGAGATTTCTTTTTACAACACCTAATATTTTACATACATAATATGTATGAATGTGTTATACATACAAGCATGTATGTACCTTGGCATGCATTTTAATACACATTTTTTTTTCCTTATATCAGTAGTATATCCAGACATAAATATTCATCCGCAAATTGGTTGTCAAGCAAATTGAGCTGGCAACTGACAGAAAACATTGTTTGCCAATATGTTTCACAATGTCATTGGGATGATGAAAATGATTACGATGTTGGCCAGAGTAGTCTGTTATCAATTCATAACTAGACTGTATCGTACAATATATTGTACAGACGACTATGTATGAGGGGGACGTACTATATGTTTTATAAATTTGATTACTTTTTGAAATCACATTTTCATACACAGCTCTCTATCTATACATACAGTCTTACACGATGTAATACTGTATACATACATATATACAGTGGGTGACGAAATAGTGGAAACTTTTTAAAATTTTACTAAAATTTAAAAATATTCTTAAGAAATAAGCAAAATATTTGTGCTGTTTATTAATAAAAAAAAAAAACGATTTCAATGGTAAATTTCAGCAAAAAAAAAAAATAAGAAAAACAATAGGTGATAAATGTGGACTTAGGTTAGGTTAGAGGACGTGTACTTGTCAATTCTGACAAATACAGTACTCGGTGGTCGAATTGACCCATTGTACTACGTCCTAGCTTCTCACACCACTTATGTTGTGTGCGTTAATTTTATACATGAGTGGCGGGACCTACAGTTTAAAGTCGACTTCGAACGACACATTTTTTTGAGAAGCATTCCATGGCAATTTTTTACTCTCAGAGTTTTTGCCAGAAATCTGCTAAGAGGAAGTCACCGAAAAATTATTTTCAAATTTTCGTTTTGATGTCTGACCTGGGATTCGAACTCGGGTCTTCCGTCTAATAAGCCAACACACTACCTACTAGACCACGGCGACCTCTTAACACATCAGAACTTTCAAAAATGATAAAAAAATTTTTGAGCCAAGAACTGTAAACACTTACCATTTTGGAGAAGGCTTCAACACTTCAATAATAGAAATTTTTTATATTTTTATGCATACTAATGAACTGGAATTTCCAATCTGATTAGAAAACATAAATAAATTTTTGAAAAAGTTTCCATTGTTTTGTCACCCACTGTATGTATATATGTATGTGGAGAATATGAGTTTGTATGAGTATAACTAATGCAAATGAACTAAAAAATAATTAAAAACAAAAAAAATATATAAGAAACAGCAACAAATAAAATAAAATATTTAAATGTACAGGTATTACCCGACTTACGAACGAGATAGGTTCCTGATTATCGGTCGTAAGTCGATTATCATATAAAAAAAAAAAATTAAAAGAAAATTTGTCTTCTTTAAATATTTTCTATGAAAAAAAAAATTGGAAAAAAAATTATCGCAAGTCGAACGGTCGTAAGTCGAGGACTACCTGTATATGAACAAAATGCACATTTGGGTCAACTTTCTCTCATTCATTCATTCATTCATATGCAGACTAGCATTTCATAATTTTTTATTTGCACATTTTTTTCTCTTTTGTGGGTCAATTCCTATAAAAAAAATTGGAATTTTAATTGAGAAAATTTCCATTTTATGGGAATGACCTGAAAGTAAATTATTTTTTTGTTTTGTTTTATTATACATAAGAGGGTAGGTAGGTATGGTGGGTAGGTATTATTTCTCTGAATAAATATTTTCTTCAGGCATTGGTTACGAGTTGTATGGTAAAGGACCAATTGTACTGTGTATGTACGTACAGTTTATGTTCTAATTAAGGTTTAATTAAACTCTTGCCTGGATAATGACAGAAAAAACTTAAAATAACTGTGGGATACAGAAATCAAAATAATTATGTAATGCAGTCTTTCTATTTGAAGTGCATAAAGGATGGCAAAATAGAAATTTTCTTTATGAGAAAGCAAAAAGTAAAGTTGTTTTATTTTTTATTGAAAGGAAATTTCTTTAAAGACTTTTTCTCAAAAAAAGTGAAATGCATACATAAGCAACAATTAATCGTTAGAGGAAATACACTGAGTAGTTTCTTTTTAATTTAATTGCATTTAGACATACATAACAGATCACTACAAACCTTCGGTCACGATTACCACCTCTGTTGCGTGTGTTACTTTTATCCATAAGTGTAGGTCCTACAGTTTAAAATTGACATCCAACGACAGGTGTTTGGGAAACTTTTTATGGCAATTTTATTTACTGTCACAGTTTTTGCAAGAAGTTTTCAGGTTTTACAGAAAGTCATTTTTTTTAGGGGTTATGTATTGTATCCTGTATTACTGTAGGTTCTCTCAAAGTTGTTTGATGCATTCGCAGTATAAGGGTAGAGTATCCAGGGGTTATTACTCCACTATAAGTGCTTTGAAGTTATTAAGACGGACTCTGGGTAGTTGCTCTACACTTACCGATATCGGACTAGATTTGTCTGATCGGAAATGGGTTCGTTATATCGTCATTTCTCTCCAAAAAGCAAAGTTTCTTGATTACAACCATTTGTCATCCACTGTAGATAACAATTTCAAAAATCAAGATTCGTATAGATTGTTCATGCCTTACAATTTCTGCTCCAATACACGCCCGTTTTCGAACGGAAATATAATATACATTCCCAGACTTAATAGCTTGCAAAAGTCTATTCGTTTTTACTCCAATTCCAAAGAAGACTTTTTGACAACTCTTTAGTCAGGATTAGAACATACATTGTAAGGCAGAAAGAGAGAGAGAGAGTTCTTCAGTTCCATTATTGCAAAGGAATGAAAACGAATTTAAATATTACACCGCACAACGATTGTGTTCTTCAGTGCAAATGTAATTTACTGTCCATACAGATGCTATTATCCAAATTTAGATTGCGATAAAAAAGAAAAAGACATTTAATCACGATAAGTTGTAATGATTGGGAAGAAAAGAAATTACTTGGCTAAGAGATACATTCGAACTTCTATAATTAGAACCTCTATTACTTAAATTTCCTATAAGTTGAAGCACAACAACGGCATCTTGTGGAGAAATTCTATCAGGTTTTGCATCTTTAACTTGAAGTTTCAATAAGTAAAAGTTTTTTTTCTGGATAATGGTGATTCAATTTATAGAAGTTTGACTTTATTAAGGCTTTGTCCAGCAGTGTTTTTCAAAAGTGCTCTGTAACATGTTGTATTAGAGATGAATATGTACGAAGAAAACAATGAGAGGAGAAAAAAACATAAAATAAGTCATTTTGCCCCTTGAAATAGTCGACAAGGATTAAAAGGAGAAAATTTTTCTTTAAGCACTTGAAGTAATGACGCGATTCGAAATAAACTCAATAGATTTGGACTCTTATTGGAAAACATACATGCATACATTCATAATTGGTCATTATAACACTTCAGTCAGGATTACGAATTCGCTTCTTTTATCACTTATGTTGTGTGGGTTAATTTTATACAAGAGTGGCGAGAATCACAGTTTAAAGTCGACGCCGAACGATAGATTTTTGAGAAACTTTTTCGTGACAATTTTATTTAATCTCAGTCAGAGTTTTTGCCAGAAATCTGTTGAGAGGAAATCACCGAAAAAATATTTTTTCACATTGGTTTTACGTCTAGTAAGACTATCCACTACCAACTAGACTATGGCGACATTTTGCTTGCTGACAATGTCGTCGAAATATTGTTATATAGGCTATCAAATTAATGATCCCCAATAGTTTTACCATACGATTGTGAGTGTATAAATAAGCTTAGCCGTATCGAGTAAAATAAAAGTCACACAAAAACCCTGCTGCTTTCCTACATAACCTCCTTTCATCCTAACCCTTCTATTATCCTTCCCTACTTTAGGACCTCCGGGGACTGTACTTGTCTTGGTTGACAAGTACACGTCCTCTGACCTAACCTAAATACTGCTGCTTTCTAAAAATCCTTTTCTTTCATGAATCTTGCTTTTTTTCTTTCTATCGAACACAATCTTATCAGTTTATGTGGTTGAGAAATGTCGAACAAAATTTTCTATTGTCATGTCATTAATGATGTTGTGGGATTTTAAACTTTTTAAATAAATTACAAGAAAAAAAGGAAAAAAAAAGGAAAAAAGATTCTAGCAGAGTTTGTGTTACTTTTGCAAGACACATTTAATTGAAATCAATCATTCCTTACTTTCTATGACTTGCAAAAAAAAAAAAATGACAAAAAGTTGGTAAATTGAGTTCCTTCTTACAAGGAACCCCAAAGGAAAAACTCAACTAAACTTTATCAATGTATTACAACAACAACAACAACAGCAATAACAAAAAAACATGAAAATTTCTTTTCCAAAGTCATAGTTGTCAAAATATATACTCTTTTGTCACCGCATTTTGCAATCTGTTTGAACAATAAAGTCCCAAGAAAAACCAAAAAATTTGTGAACTTTTTTAATGGCATTGAGAACATAAAGACATACGACCTGGCATCAAGCCACATACGTTACTCTGAGTGTAGGAGCTATTAAGTTATCAAATAAACTGACAAGATTTAAAAGCCAAATATTTTTTGTAACTTTTTTTTATATTTTTTTATAAATTTTAAATGGCTTAGAGGCTTACATTAACACCACACTACACCATATTCCCCTACCTTGTGTCGCCTACATTTCCGTTCGCTAACATTTTTACCTGCGCTGAATTTGTTATTCTTCGTTATTGTGGTTGAACTTCCGTTTCAAAAAAAATTTTCTTTTTTTAAATTTTTTTATTTTCTACCAACAGCTGCTCTACTTAAAATTGTTATATTCAACTTTTTAATAAAATATTTGCCAGAATATTGTATAAAGTCACCCGTGTTAAGGATGTGTATCTCATATCCGTTCTACCACTTTTTTTTTTTTGACAATTTTTTAAAAGTTTTTCATCTTTGTAATGCAAAAAAATTAAGGCAAGGAATTCTTAAAAAAATTTTCTTGTAAACTTTTTTAAATAAATAACAGAAAAAAGGGGGAAGAAAACATTAAATTAAAAATTTTTTCCAGATTCACTAGCAAAAATGAAATTTATAGACGCCAGGGTTTCTTCTTTAAAGTTTTCATGGGATATTGAAAACAGAATTGCCAAAACGATTAACAGCTGTGCATAAAATGCTAGCATTAAAGGGGTACAAGCTAAAGAATCTTTTTAAATGGAGATGTTATCTAGTTTTATAGATTGAAGTCACCATAATCTAGTAGGTAGTGTCTTAGACAACAACCCGTGGTTCACACCTTAGCTTAGTTATGAAAGAGATATTCCTTCGCTGACTTTTTCAATTAGAGGTCTTCTGGCAAAACCTTTGAAAGTAAATTAAATTGCTGTGAAAAGTTCCTCAAATATCTGTCGATCGGCGACAATGTTAAGCTAACACATGGTGCAGAAGCCATGTTGTAATCCCTACTAAAGGGTTGTCGAAAAATCTTCTTAGCAATCGAAGTAAAAACGATGATGCTTTATCTTACGACTCTTGGAGTCATTGTCATAACTTACCTTTAAAGTTGGCGTTAGTTAAAGGTACCTTTAGCTAAAGTAAACGGCAAAGTAACCTTTAACTTTTTTTGGTTATTATAACAGATAAAACAAAATTAACTTTTTCAAAAATATGGCAGTGCCGGAGCAAAGTCAATAAAACTGCTCAATTAATGAAGTTTGTTTTTACGCAGTGATTGTTGTATATGCTAATTTTGTTTAAATTTGAAATTACCATATCAAAATTAGTATATGATATAGCAAGTTCAAACATAAAGTGACCTTTAAATGACCCTAAGGGCCATTATTATAACTTACCGTTAACTAAAGGGAGGATTTTAACGGAGAGATAAATTGTTTTTCATTATTACGAGTACCCAATAAGATAGAAGTGAACGTTAAGCTAAAGGGAAGATCATCCTATCTTTAACATTTAAAGGTCACTTAATGTTTGAACTTGCCATATCATATACTATTTTCGATGTGGCAACTCCAAATTTAAACAAAATGAGGATATACAACAACCACTGTGTTAAAAACAAACTTCTTTCATTGAGCAGTTTTATTGATTTTGCTTCGGCACTGCCATATTTTTGAAAATGTTAATTTTGTTTTATCTGAAAGTTGTAATAACGAAAATAAGTTAAAGGTACCTTTAATAACGCCAACTTTAACGGGAAGTTGTAATAATGGCCCTTAATTTTTCCAATTGTTATCTACAGTGCATGACAAATAATTGCAATCCAGAAACTTTTCTTATTTGTAAAGAAAAAGCTATATAATGAACCCATTTGCTTAGAAACCAAACAAATCTAGTCGGATAGGGATAAGTGTTGACCAACATTTTATGTTAAAAGTACACAGAGTCCATCTTAGGAACGTCACAGCAGTTATAGAGAAGCAATAACCCCTGGGTAAGAGAAATGGAACACTGAGAAGAGTGGCAGATGGACGACAAAACTTCTTCCAGATATTACTTGCTGGATGGAGAGGAAATTTGGTGAGGTTAACTACTATCTGACACAAATGTTATCTGGATACGGCTATTTTTGTAAGTACCTGTTTAAAATGGGGAAGATGATGCGACCAAATTGCATCTATGATGATCAGCCGATTAATAATGCGGAACACACTTTCTTTCACTGTGAGAGATGGAGTTTGAAAAGAAGGAATCTTAAGGCTAAAGTCGGCGCCTGTGATTCTGAACAGCAAGGAAAATTGGAAGAGTATAGTCAGCTACGCTGTAACCTTACTGAAAGCGAAGAAAATTGACTTAGATGGTAGAAATAGAGTGTATGTTTAAATAACTTCACGAATATTCGGACGCGGATATGAATGTGAAGGGGGCAATATGGCCAGATGGGCTCCACTTTGAAGTAATAGCGCGGTAGTTCCAGAGTAGGAAAAATGACTCCAAAAGAGTGCAACATTTAGTGGGTGAGGGCCACACACACGAGGGATAGTAACAACTACCCCTATGGTGCGGTTAGGTAGATTTACTGCTCCTCAGGGAAAAAAAGCCCCAGGGTTAACATAGCTGTAGGCTGGAGGTACCTCAAACGACTTTTAAAGATGCTATAATGATGTGTAATCATAGTCTAGTAAGCAGAGTGTGAGAACGCCAGCTCAAACATCTCGAATAAAAAAGTACAAGAAAATTGCCATGAAAAGTTTTTAAGCATTTATCGTTCGGAGTCAACTTTACACAGTAGATCTCGCCATTTATGGATACCCATAACCCATAACACCCATAACTGGGATGGCGTAAGAGGTTAGATTGTAATCCGGATTATGGTAGTGATATGTCCAAATATATATTGAGTACAAACATAAGTTTGCCGTACATTTTCAGTATCAATATCTCGAATTTAGAAATTTGAAATGAACTTATCTAAATTGGGAAATTGATAATTGGTTACAAACACAAATAATTGGCCATTACAACCATTCAGATAGGATTACGAGCTATCTTCTCACCTCACTTATTTTGTGTACGTTACTTTTATACATGAGTGTAGGTCCCGCCTACAGTTTAAAGTCGACTCCAAACGACAGTTTTTTGATAAGCTTTTCATGACAATTTTATTTAACCTAAGAAATCTGCCGTTGAAGAAATATTTAAATTTCAGTTTCTTCGAAATGTCTGACCTGGGATTTGAACCATGGCTTCATCAACAAACTTCAATGGTCGGCGACTGATTAATGGTTGATAGTTGTTATATTTGTTAACAAATATTACAACAATACTCTATGGGATCGAAGATAGTTATGCTGATGTGATTATCCTAAATAAGAAATTGTTTTTCAACAGGATAATGAGCCGAAGCACACAGCAAAAATTGTAGATATGGAGTGGGAAAAAAAACTTTCAATTAATGGAATGGCCAGTACAAAGTCTTAACCTCAATCCGATAGAAAATCTTTAGCCATTCGGCCCGGACAGTACGAAACAGTCCCAACAAACATGGTCAAACTTTGGGATCGTATAAATGCGAAATGGAATTGAAATACGAAAGATGTTATTGATCATTTGGTAGAAAACATCTCAACCCGCGTAAATCAACCTATTTCTAATAAGGGTCTATGGACAAAATATTGAAATTGGGTTATTTTCTTGAATTTTCTTGAAACGTGCAAAATTGAGTTTATGTGGGTTATTTTCGTTTTTTCATTCAAACTCATTGAATTCATTTCATTAATTATTGTTTCTTTACTGCTATTTGTTAAGAATAAAATAAAGAATTAAAATTATTTTTTTTTTTTGTATTTGCTTGTATGGTTTTGTTTTTGTGGATGACGAAACTCAGTATTGTGAACATGCACTCACTTCTGCTCGCCACTGTATGTACAAAGAATATTTGCCACCATTCCCACGGCAATACTGACCCAAATTAAATAATTGATTTTATAATTTATAGAGCCCATTGTTAAAAGTGTTAGACCATGAATCCTGTTTTAAGCTCCTGAAAAGTCGAAAAACTTTTCATTCCACTTTTCGAATTTTTCAAACTAAGAAGTTCTAGTTCCCTCTTATCATTTTCTTTAATCTGATTCCCATGCATTCTGTATTTTACATTCTTTCACATGTGCATATGTATATATGTATGTATATACATACATATATGTAGCGGAAATACTTTTTATAACGATTACAACAAGTCCTTTCTAATCTTAAGCTTGAAAGAATTTTTTTTCAAAAATATTTTGTGGATTATTTTTTATTTATTTCCTTAAGACTAAAGCGACACTTAATTCTAGAAAAACTCACATGTTGTTTACTATCGATTCATAACATACGTATATACGTTTGACATTTAGAAACTATTCCATTAATCATTCGATTATCGGTAATCGTTATCGTATGTAGTACACACGACAACTAATTTCCACAAGCTTAAATTCGTTTGAGTTGAGTTTCTATTCTGATAGTTTTTTCTTTGGCATTTTATTTGTATTTTATCGACCGCATGGACAAAATAAACTATATAACGGGAAAAAGCTTCTTTTCTCTCTCTCACTTTCTCTCTTGTCCCCTAGAAATATGCAACTATGTTTATGGTTTCAATATTAAAAAAATGTATGAGTATGTGTTCAAGTGCAGGAACATGATGAAGCAGTTTTAAATCTAATAAAGATACACACTTTTTCCGCATGTGTGTGGTATGTACGTATGTATACACCAATACCTACATATATACTTACACATACATACCACTATAGAATGTGATAAACAAGGAATTGCCACACAAACACAGTAACGTTGATAAGCAAGAGAAATACGACATAAAAAATATCAGACACACACACAAGAATCCTTAAAGAAATCCAAAATAAAACCAGCAGCAGCTGGAGATGAAAAACAAAAAGTGCAAGAAAGTAAACGAAAAATAAGAGAAACAAAAATAAGGATTCATAACTTTATTATTGATCCTTATGAAATATGTTTCTTCTCTTTAGCAAAATGGCATTTGTACATGGGTATACGTTGTAGTGTAGTGTCAATAAATTTGTACTTTGTACCTGAATTGATGGTCTTGAGAGAGAGAAAGGAAAAAAAATGAACTGAAAGCGCAGATGATGAATAGCCGGTTGTAAATAAAAATCATTGATTACGTTTTCTGTTTATACTAGCTGACTTGGCGAACTTCGTCCCGCCCAAAAAATTGTTTTTTTTTATTGCCCAAAACAGGTCACATTATATATTTATTGTAATACGCTGCATAAAGCGCTGATGAAGTTGGAGTTGTTGTAATCGCTACAAAACTTAAACTAATAGACCTAAATTCATATCCTATATGTAGTTATAAACTATAGAATTAGCCGACTTATAGGTATTTCTTAAAGGGTGAGGATTACCACGCCCATTTTTTGTAAGTTTGTCGATATCGACTCTATGAACTTACTTACCAAATTTCATTCGTCTAGGATACTGATCGTTCCTAAATTTTTAATTTTAAAGGTTTGCCACGCCTACTTTTTAGAATAGTTAAAATCGGTTCAGTAGTTTAAAAGTTATAGTTATTACTTGAAGAGTGGGACTGACGATATCGACTCTACCAACTTACTCAACAAATTTTATTCGTCTACGATAGGGATCGTCCCTAAATTTTCAATATAAAAGATTTGCCGCGCTTACTTTTTGCTGATGCACGTTTGATAAGCTTTCGAACAGAAAAAGAATAGTTAAAATCGATTCAGTAGTTTAAGAGTTGTAGGTATCACTTGAGGGGGAAGGTTGTCACGACCATTTTTGGTGGGACTGACGATACTACGAACGTACTCAACAAATTTTATTCGTCTACGATCAATATGTACCTAAATATTCAATTGTAACGATTTGCCACGCCCTCTTAAAGTTTAGGGCTATAAAAAATTGATGTTGTCCGACTCTCAGAGCTACCCGATATGTACAAAAAATTTCTTGAAAATCGGTCGATTCAATTCGGAAGAGTTCAAGCACTAACTGTTGGATTTTTAGACGTAAAGCCAGGGTTCGAGTTCCAGGCCAGACATGAAAATAAAAAATACAAAAAAAGTATTTCTTCGGCGATTTCTTCTCAGCAGATTTCTGGCAAAAGCTCTGAGAGTAAATAACAATTGCCATGAAAAGTTTATCAAAAAATCTGTTCGAGTTTAAACTGTAGGTCCCGCCACTTATGTATAAAATTAACACACACACAACAAAAGTAGTGTGAGAAACTAGGTCAATAATCCTGACTGAAGGGTTGTAATGACCAATTATGTATGTTATATATCAACCACTAACACCGTGACATGACAATTTTATATTAGATTTGGTGGATATATGTTTTATATACGAGGTATGTTTTGTGATTTTAGCTAAATTATCACATCACTTATGTTGTGTGTATTAATTTTATACGTGAGTGGTGAGCAATTTTTGCTAAACTTTTCATGTCAATTTTATTTGCTCTTGGACTTTTTGCCAGAAATCTGTTGAAAGAAAGTCGCCAAAGAAATATTTCCATATTTTCGTTTGGGTGTCTGACCTGGATTTTGAACAGCGATGACTTCTCGCCACTTATGTATAAAATGAACACACACAATATGATTGGCATGAGAGTCCAGCCGAAGGTCCACACCACGCGTTCTACGCGTTCATGCATTCTACGCGGCTGTCAAAAAAGTAGAATTAATGTATTTATATGGTGCAAGTTACACGCACAAAAGCGTAGGATGCCATGACGCATAGAACGCGTAAAGTAAATCAACTTTCTACTTTTGTAAGCATCACAAGCGGCGCGCAAACAAAACAGCTGACTTCGACAAGTTGTTTTGTTTTAATTTATTTAACTTTTTCAAAGAACAATGGAGGAAAAATTAACCGAAGCTGTGAGAAAACATGAAGCCCTATATAAAAAAAGCTCGCTTGTTTATAGGAATAATTTTTTTTTAAATGTTATATTCACAAACTCAATTAATTCTATAAATTCTTTAAAAATTTCAATTTCATTTGCCATTTTTGTACGAAATGTTTTACTCAAGTATTTTCAATCAAATATTTTTATTTTGTTAACAGCTGATCAAAACAAACATTGGCGCGTAAAAAGCGTTGCATGTAACTTGAAGCGTAGAACGCGAAGAACGTATGAAACGCACGCAACGCTTTGACGCGATAACGCGTGGTGTGGACCTCCAGCTTAAGTTCTAAACCTGATTAAAGGATTGTAATGATCAATTAAGTAAGTAATCTGGTCTATGGTAGATTGAAAAAAATCACTTCAACACTAAAAGCTAAAAAACGTTTGCAAAAATATATAAAAGTAATGGATTATTAAACATTATTAAAATTCTTTAGACAATTTCTGGCGTGCAACACAGTGGAAGGCTTCCTTAGAAGCTGCCATAAATGCATACATATACACACGATGTGTATAGCCTTCTAATGAGATTTACACAGAATTTATCACAACATCTCTTGGCCACAAATGTGTGCTGGCACACAGCCCAGTATAATATTTTTAAGGAATATTAACGGAAATTGTTTACAAAACACATACATATACACTAAGCGCCATAAGTGAATCAACATCCACTATAATTTTTTATTTTCTATTATAAAAAATATACTTGTAGGACAACAATAAGTTTGTTTTTTGTTTCAACATTATAAAAATAATAAATAAACGTTTTTATTTTTTTAAATTTATTTAACTATTCTTATTTAATTTTCTTGCTATCCTAAGAAAATGAATTATTTCAATGGCGTTTACTTACTTTTGACGCTCAGTGTACATATGTATTCTAGCCCATATGTTTAGTCCTACAAGTACTACGAGTATGTTCATGTTACCAATACATTACGAATGCCTGACTTAAATTGTTTTTTAAGGACAGAAGGAAAGTAGGAGAGAGAAATAGTGGGGGAGGGAGCGTAAGGTAACATTAGTGAGAATGTACAGTAGAACCCCGCTTAACACTGCTCTGCTTAACGCTGTTTCAGTATTACGTGGTAGTATTGGTGTGCTCGTGGTAGTATTGGTCGCCGTGATCTAGTGATTAGTGTGTTGGCTCATTAGACAAAAGGCCCGGGTTCGTATCCCAGGTCAGACATCAAAACGAAAAATACCTCTTCGGCGACTTCCTTTCAGCAGATTTCTGGCAAAGACTCTGAGAGTAAAAATTGCCATGAAAAGCTTCTCAAAAATCTGTCGTTCGGAGTCGACTTTAAACTGTAGGTCCCGCCACTCATGTATAAAATTAACGCACACAAAATAAGTGGTGTGAGAAGCTAGGTCGTAATCCTGATTGAAGGGTTGTAATGGCCTATTATGTATGTATGTATTGGTGTGCTCCTAAATCGCACACTGTATTGATACTTGTTGTATACGTATGTGTGCAAATGAAACGGTCATGCACCAATCAAAATCGGTGCCCTATATAGTGACGGTGTATGCTATGTATCATTTTCAATGCCCTTTTGTTGTTAGTCTGTACAGAATAAAGATTCCAATTGTATTTTCCGAAGTCGTAATGTTATTACGTATGCATGTGCGTATTAAGTTGCCCTGTTTAACGCTCTTTCGTTTAGTGCTGGAACTGATTTGAACGTATCCTCCGCCTTAAGCGGGGTCTTACTGTATTGGTTTTTTTTCCTAGTCTATCATCTGCTATTTTCCATGTTATTGCCTGTGAACCTTATTTCCTTTAAGTTTTCTTGCGGATATACTTTATGAAAGCAGGCTTATACACACACATTTACCACATTTATTTATAGGTGTGTGTGTGAGGGTGTGTTTATGGTAGTTTATGTGTTGACTGTATTGGCATAGAAGTATATTCAATACCTTTAGTATTCTATCAACAGGTCTCTCTTCTGTCTCTTATTGATTTTCTTTTCCGTTTTTTTTTTTTGTTTTTTTCATTCGATAACTACTTTACACTTCTTTAAAGAGGATGATGCTCTTCAATATGAAATTATTTCTTGGAGTACAATAAAGAACAACAGCCAAGAAAATTATTTTTCTTTACATTAACACGGTTATTGTGTGTCTGTATTGTATTTGAAGTGAAAACTACAGAGAAGGAAAGAGAGATATTTTGTTTCTTCTCTCTCCCGTACATTTTTTATAAAATAATTTACAATTGAATTGAATTGAATTTTTTAAAGAAATTCTTTTGTATGTTTTTACCTCTCTAACTCTCTCTCCTTCTTATGCCATTGATGATGATGATAATGATGAGCAAAAGTTTAAAATCAACCAGTCACGGAAGTTACAAAGAGATATTATTACTGGCTCTGTGTGTACATTTGTGGCTATGTGTGTGTACCTATTTGTTAATAATGAGGTCCTCACGATGACAATTGTAAATTTATTTGGGGACAGACATTGGAATTGAACTGAATTGAATGGCAGTGACTTGAATGGTTTTGAATATTGTTGTTTGGAAAACATGTTGTTTTTGTTATTGCAACAGAGAGAAACGACTTTTAATAATTCTATTCAAAACATATTTTTCGTTTTCTTTTTTTTTTCTTTTCAAAGAAATGTCAACAAGAATTTATTTGTAGAATTTAAAAAAAAAAATTTGTCCGATTTCAGGGAAAAATTATTACGAAGGAAAATAATTTCAAATAAAGTTTTTAAATATGCAAAGATCAATATTTCAAAGAAGTAAAAGAACATGAGGGAATGAAGTTGAAGTCGGCACAGTGTAGCAGGAGGATACAGGTTGGTGGTTCGAACCTTAGCTCCTACATCTCAGACCATACGGCATATCAAAAATATTCTACGGCGATTTCAGATCAACAGATTTTTGGCAATATCTCTAAGATTAAATAATTTATTTTAAACAAATAAGTGTGCGATGATTTTGCAGTACTCTGTTGAGGGCAGAATCTCAAGTTCTTTTCTCCTTAGGGTATTATAGTTTCCCAACAAAAGTTTCGAAATACAACAGAAAGCTTGCAATGGTGCGATACCATTTGAAATACTGTCAAACTAGAGCTTACGGCCTAATAAAGGATGATTTTTTAACAGCTATAGGCAAATTTTTCCAAAAAAAAAACAAAAACACGTAAAATTCAGAAAAATGCGTGAAATCTTTATTTGAATCGATATTGCGGTCCATATAATTTAATGTTTGAAGATTATTTCATGCAAATGTTAACCGTGAATGCTCCTCGAATGGTCCATTCGCTTAGTCCAATTTTGGCATACATACATAATTGGTCATTACAACCCTTCAGTCTGGATTGTTGACCTAGTTTCTCACACTACTTATGTTGTGTGTGTTAATTTTATACATAAGTGGCGGGACCTACAGTTTAAAGTCGACTCCGAACGACAGATTTTTGAGAAACTTTTCATGACAATTATATTTACTCTCAGAGTTTTTACCAGAAATCTGCTGAGAGGAAATCGCCGAAAAAATACTTTTTTTGTATTTTATTTTGATGTCTGGCCTGGGACTCGAACCCTAGCTGTACGTCTAATAAGCCAACACACTACCTACTAGACAACGGCGACTTCAATAGTTACATGATTTTCATACAAAAGTTTTTCTGTCATTTACAATACAAACTGATTGAAATCTGAATCTATAAACGCCAACATTATCCTTCAAGCATGAGTAGAGGTTTCTTCTTTCGAGCACAAGAATGCGCGATATAGTGGCGACCTCCACTTAGCAGTCTTCTGTCAAGAGAACACAATAATTTGTTAGCAGACCTCTTCAGATAGGGTCTCTGACGAAGCAGAACAAGCATAAAACCGATAATACAATTTTGGCATACTTTTTCCAATATTTCGGCCGGTATCTCGCAAATAAATGCTTCAAGGTTCTCTTTCAATGCGTCAATTGAAGCGGGCTTGTCTGTGTAGACATGAGTTTTAACAAAGCCCTACAAAAAATAGTGTAATGGCGATAAATCGTACGATCTAGACGGCCAATTGACCGGTCCCGAAAATGAAATAAAATTTTTACGCGTGCTGTGTGGCATGTGGCACCGTCTTGTTGAAACCACTTGTTATGCAAGTCAAGCTCTTACATGGTCAGCAAAAAAAGTTGGATATCATCTCACGGTAGCGCTCACTATTCACAGTTACGTTTCGCAACATCTTAGAAGAAGTACGGTCCGATGATGCCACCAGCTTATAAACCGCACCAAACTGTGACTTTTTCTGGATGCATTGGTAGCGTTTGCAATGCTTCTGGCTGATCTTCACTCAAAAATCGACAATTTTCCTTATTTACTTATCCATTGAGTCAAAAATAAGTTTCGTCGCTGAACAAAATTTTTCGATAAAGAAGTGGATCTTCGGCCAACTTTCTAAGAGCCCATTCACCAAAATTTCTGCGTTGCAGTAGGTCATTCGGCTTCAATTCTTGCACCAGCTATGTTCAAAAGCTTCACACCTATATCCATCCGCAAAATTTTCCACGTTGTTGAGTAACAGAGGCCCAATTGCTGCGAACGGCGACAAATCGATAATTGATGGTCATCATTACACTGGCCGATACAGCCGTTCGTAGTCTACGTAAACGTGTTGGTGGTTTAATGTCCAACAATGTAAATTTGGTGTGGAATTTTTGTCACAATAGCCCGAATAGTCCCTTCAGTGGGTCGATTAAACTAACCTATAAAATGGAAGAAGCGCGCGATGAACCTTCTTAAAAGAGGAAGCATTTTGATAATAAAATTCAATGATTCGGAGGAGTTGTTCGTTTGTAAGACGATTCATGGTTAAATTATAGACGAAACTGAAGATGTTTGACAGTGAAACAAAACAAGAAACATGCGTGAGCTGTTTAAACCAGTGTTGCCAAAAAATCACCCTTTAGCTTTGAAAGTAATGGCAGATATTCGTTGAAGGCCTTAACTAAATATTTTTCAGTTTCCAAACCGTCCATTGAATTTTGAATTTCAAAGAACCCAATTCTACATCGAAAGGGTTCATCAAAATTGGTTTAACGATTAGGAAATGTTGTTAAAGAGCTAAAGAGAATGATCTTATATGCATCAACAATTGCTTTAGTAAATCGACGATGTTTTTTTTTATTTTTTGAAACAAGCCACCCTCCAATAATTCAAATGAATTTTTAATTTAAAAATCTAACACGCCAGTTTAAATAAAATAAGAAAAAACTGTTTTTTGATTTGAAAATCACATCAATTTGTTGATGACAAACACGTCTCGCAACCGACGCACTTATGCAAATGTTAGATAAGCCGTTTAAAGATGATTTTTTTTTTAATTTCAGTTTTTCGTTTTGACAAGAAAGCGGAATTGAAAAAAAAGAAATTGAAAATGAAAAATGAAAATTGAAAAATGAAAGAAAAACTTACCCAATAAATCATTTACTCCTGCGAATGTCATCACCAGTGAAGCCACAAATAGATCCGCAATTGCTAATGAAGCCAGAAATAAATTCCCAATGCGACGCAGACTGCGTTCTGTGTAAATGGCAAGGCAAACGAGTATATTTCCGGCAATTGACAAGAATATTAGAACGGAGAGGAAGACTCCTGTTGAAATAAATGCAGAAGCAACCCAAACAATCATCATTAAATGCAAGAAGGGGGAAGTGATAAAACGAAGAAAAAATAAAAGAAAGAAAGAAAGAAAGAAAGAAAAGAAAAAAGAAAATTGAAAGAATTTTCTTTTTATTAACAACAACAACCACACATACACACACAGAGAAAGAGAGAGAGAAACTATTATGATAACAAAAAAAGAGACAGATAGAGGGGAGAATGAAAAGGGAAAGAGAATTTATAAGTTGCAATAACAAGATACACAGTGACATGCTTGGGAAACATATTAAACGACAGACAGACAGACAAAAATGATTTCAAATAAATTCAAAGGATGGGTACATGAACGTAAAGTTAATGAAATAGTGACACATTCATTCTAGCAATACATAGACAGACACACAGATAGACAGACATACAGGATTCTGAATGATTGAAAAGAAATATGAATTTGCATATGATGTGTGCATGTATGTAAGTGGAAAGGTGTATGAGATAGAAGGGTAGGGGGATTCTTCTCCTTTGAAATGATAACAAAAGAAAAGAAAAAAAAAACAGGAAGCCTTTGTAGTATTAATACGTAACGTTCTCTCATGGCAACATGAGGCATAAACAGTAAACGTATATGCATATTGTGTAAAGGATTCCTATTTTTTTGGTCTCCCTCTCCCTCTCTCTCTCTCTCTGACTCACTCTCTTTATTATCAAGAGAATGCCTTGAGTTATAATCGATGAGTGTACATATGTGCTCATGCAGGAGTATGACAAAAATGCAATTATTGGGTTTCATAAAGTGAAGTGTAAATGTGTGTGTAAGAGAGGGAAAGAGAGAATGTGTGTGTATGTAACAGTGTGTATGTGTAAGTGAAATTGTGTTTGGTTTTTTTGGTTTTTTTTTTGGGAAAAGATAGAGACATTCAACGACATTTACTTTACCAACAACAACTAATGATAAAAGTGACTCCACTTCTGGATCCTCACCCACTATCGTATCTGTTTCTGAGGGATTTATCCATGATGTTTCATTAAAGTAAGTCGTTATCTGTAAATATACACGAAAAAGAGAGGAAAACAAAAATTGAAATTATTATAGTTTATGGGGGCGTATGGATAATAAAAAAATATGAAATTAATAGTATTGATCATACGCCATTTAAATTAATTTTAAAATTCTTAGGTTTCTTTTACAGTAGTCGCTCATATATTAGAACCGCTTTGTGTTTGAGGCAATTCTAATTTCTGAACGTTTTTTTTTTTTCGAATAAAAAATAAAGAATTAAAGAGATTTCATTTCAAAATCCAAAATAGAACACATTAAAATTTAAGTTAGGTTAGGTTAGAGGACGTGCACCTGTCGGTCAAGACAAGCACAGTACCCGGAGGTCGAAATTGACCTATTGTACATTGTCCTTAGGGGAGAAAATTAAAATTTTTTTGATTGAATTTTTTTTTACAAAAACAAGGAAACAATTCATAACTATCCACTAGAGGTGTGCACAAGACATATAAAATTGCATGCTATTGTATTTTTCTCAAGACCGAATATTGATTGTAGCTGCAAATATAAATAAGTGTGAAGCAAAGATGGAGTACAAAAAAACAACTGCACTCGTAAAGCACTCTTCATAGAGTCGCAACATGCATTTCATTTCTTGCTCTCGGCAACCGAACATCTTCGTCGGCGCCAGCATTGCCAGTAACTTTTTAAACTTTTTATTTCTGGGGAAAAACATTTTTTTACACTACTGATATTCATATGGCAATACTGAAAATGTAGCTTCAGTAGTAAAATATGCTCTTACAACACACAGCATAGTTCCGTTACTTCACAGGCAAACGAGTGCTGTTGTATTCATTGAATAAATGAGAAATACCCATTTCAGTGCACTCGTAAAATCAAAATCAACAGAAAAGAGTACACTACAGAGTATTGCATTCGGTGAAGGGTAAGCTAGTACAATGTCTTGTGCACATCTCTACTATCCTCAAAATACATAAATGCGACAAAAAAAAAAACATCAAATACGAAAAAACGTATACAATTTGGTGATTCCCCCTTTTAGTTTTACAGAATAAAAAGAATTTGGGGATTTCTTGTGTTAAAAAAGCAAAAAAAAAAAAAAACCAAAAACGCTCAGAAATTAGAATTTTAAATTCGAATTTTAGCGCCTATAATGTATAGCAAGCACTGATTATAATTTCTGGAATTTTAATTACTGGAATGTTCTAATTTGTGAGCTTCTACTGTAACGACAAAAATTTTGTTTTCACTGGCAAAGCGATTTAAAGATTCGAACAAATAACTTTTTCCTATTAAATCTTATGCATCAGACAAAGATGATAGAAAAAATTCATTCTATATTTCGATTTTCAAAACCAAAGTATTATTGCATAATAAAGGCTTTACCCCAAACAAAGCTACAGCTGGATAAAGTTTGGAATACTATTCTATTGTCTACATTGTAAACTTACGTAATTGGTCATTATAGCCCTTCACTCAGGGTTACGACCTAGCTTCGCACACCGTGTGTGTGTTAATTTAGACGCGAGTTTAAAGTCGGCTCCGAACGACAGATTGTTTGTTAAGAAACTTTTGACATTGACAATTTCATTTTACTCTCAGAGTTTTTACCAGAAATCTGATGAGAAAAAGTCACCGGAGAAATATTTTTTCGTTTTGTCCTGATTTGCGGTTTAAACAGTGGCTTCAGGACAGGTCTAAAAGGCCAACACACTATCAACTAGAGTACGGCGACTTCATCTACGTTGTCAAAGTTAATTGTTATCCATGAGTAGCGGATTTATTTTTAACAGTTTTATGTACAATTCGAACGATAAACTTGAGAAACTTGTTCATGGTATTTTTCTTAAACACTTTGTATTATCGGTTTTATGCTTGTTCTGCTTCTTCAGAGACCCTATCTGACCAAAAAATATTAGAAAGGAATATACGAAGAGGTCTGTTAACAAATTATTGTGTTCTCTTGAGAGAATACTGCTAAATGGAGGTCGCCACTATGTCGCGCATTCTTGTGCTCGAACTAGAACATTGAAACTAGAAAAGTATTCGAAAGTATATGTTGATGGAAGGACAATGTTGGCGTTTATAGATTTCAGATTTCAATCAGTTTGTATAGTAAATGATAGAAAAACTTTTGTACGAAAATCATGTAACTGAAGAAGAAGTTCTTTCTGTAATGCATTGTACCTTCCACTAGCCAATCGACTTCGTATGGATGTGCGTTACGCGAAAGGCAAGTTCAATGTAGAAATAATTTCTTTCACTTGAATATCTTCCCGGCAAAAGTCGAGTATAAGTGATATTCAGATGAAGTGAAATATTTTTGACACTTTAACACCTTAAAAAGGCGAGACATATAACAGCTGCTTTAGAAATTTGTGAAATGTGAATGAAAGTTTGCTTATTGCATACCTTCAGTCAGGATTACAACCTAGCTTCTCTCATCACTTATGTTGTGTGTGTTAAATTTATTCATGAATGGCGAGACCATTCCTGGCAAAGCGCCGTCTTGAGATAACCGACACTTTGGTATTTTTTAGTGAAAACCTTACTCTCCAAAATGCCCCAGGCGCAAAAGTCCAACGGATTGAGATCCGAAGATTATGGTGGCCATTATGCGGTAGAAATGAAGCGAGGAACCTCCTTTTTAAGCCATTCTTGGTTGACGCAGAGTGCCGAGTGCGGTGGTGCTGAGTCCTATTGGAATGTTCATGGTCTGCGGCCGAAATGTTTGTCTGCCCAGAGCTTCATTACTGTCTTTAAGACATTTTTTCCGATAATATTCGGCATTTAGTTTGACCCCAACACCATTACCATCGGCGGCGCTTGAGATCTGGTGGCCAATCGTAGGTGTAAATTTACAGCAAGTAAACCCGATCATTTTGTTTGTTCACAGACAGCTCAATTTGGAATGGATTCTCATTGCAGAAAACCAAATTCGGTAACTGGCCACTTTCGTGCAAGCGAAGTAACTCCTTGGCTCTTTCCAGTCTAACTTTTTTTTGTCCATCGGTGAGCACTTTTTGAAACTTTAATGGCTTTAGTCCAAGCTCGTTTTTCAATATGTGTTGCATCCGTTTTTCGCGATATGTTCAGCTCACGAGCAATTTTTCTACCACTGCGGCGTTGGTTTCGATCAAAACTGGGTCATTTTTGGTCTGGCCTTCACCTTTCGGATCATTTCTGGTGTTGTTACCGTTTTCTTTTTCGTCCACTTTTTGGACTCGATTCAATACTGCCAGTATCACAGTAACGAGCAATGGTACGAGAAACAAAATTTTTATTCACATTTAAATGCCGGAGAACTCTAACGATAGCCACCTGAGGTTTTCCAGCCAAATATAAAGCAATGGCGAGACTTACAGTTTAAATTCGACGAAAGGGTTTTCAAAAACTTTTCATAGCAATTTTATTTACTCTCACAAATTTTGCCAGCAGTTTGCGGAGGGAAAGTGAAACAAAGAATTTTTTTTTTTATATTTCATTTTGTTCGGGGTGCCTGTGCTGTGGTTCGAACAACGGGTTAATGCCCGACGTTCTAAACTAAGTCAGCTACAGAAATACTCTAGTACATGCACTATGGCACACTTTAAGGACACACTAATGTCACATGCAAACTTTCTAACTAAATTCAATACGTTTTCAAATAGTTCCTAATGAAAACGGTCTCAAACAAATTGCCATTTCGTATGTACCTTCAACGTTTTGCCATTTTTCTAGTCGTAATTGGGTTAAAAATTAAGAATACAAAAATTTTTACAAAGTTAGGGGCGTTAAAAAAATAATTTTTTATTGAAAAACAAACTCTTAAATTTCAAAGATTAACAACAGCATAGTTGTTTGCTTCAGAGCTATTGCAGTTTTTTTTTTAATAAAAAAAATTTAACGAAAAACTCTGCGACTAACTTTAATAAAATGCTACGTAGTTATCCCGCTACCATTTAAATCAAAAAGTAGGTCGGCGGTAATAACATTTTCAAGTATCCTCTTAAAGGATATGGAAACTGTTACACAACAGCTACCAAACATAGAGAAACTTTTCTCTGAGTTGTGAATTATAGATGAGAGTGTGTATGTATGCTACGCTAAACTAAACAAATAAATTTCAAAGCTTCAGGCCAAAAATAAGCAACACAAAAACACGCATTTTTTTAATTCTTCCAACACCGACCAACTCTGCCTCCTAGTCATTTGAACGAAACCATGGCATTCAAAGATCTTTACTTCGTATTTTAAGCAATGAAAACGAGAACACAAATACAGAAAAAAAAATGAAGAGAAAAATGAAAGTGTGATAAGTGAGTGTATGTCATGTAGTTATTGTTATTGTTGTTGTTATTTTTGTTTTCTTTTGTTTTGTAATGTTACAGACGAACAACATAAAACGAATCACATGAAAAGGGCAGAGATTAAAACATTAAGAGCAGCATTAACAATATCCAGATTTATTAAGGCAGGCATTAATACGCACACACACATAATGTTAGACAGGCGTTAAGAGAAAGCCTACTTTGAGAAATTACAATGTATGTGTCGTTCTACACAGAAAAATAATCACTAACACATAGGGGTGGCCATCACCTACGGGATTAAGCTTATGTTTTGGAATCAATCCCTTGAACTCTGTGGGTATCTCGTAACTCAAAACATAAGTACTGGTGGCAGATTAGTAGCTTTATTGCAGGAATTTAAGCTTTTTCGCACTACAAGTTCTTCTCCGATCATGGGCAGATTGTCTCACTAGTGATGTTGGCTTATTAGACGTGAGACCACGGTTTAAATCACAAGTCAGATGTCTCCAGCAAAACCAAATCTAAAAAAGTATTTCTTCGGTGATTTCCTCTCTACAGATTACTGGGAAAAACTCTAAGAGTAAATAAAAAATTATCATGAAAATTTTCTCAAAAACCTGTCGTCGTTCGGAGGTGACTTTAAACGGTAGGACCAGCCTTTCATGTATAAAGTTAACGCACGCAACATAAATGGTATAAGAAACTCGGTCTAAAGAGTTGTGCTGACAAAAGGGTTGTCCTGACTAAAGGGTTGTAATGATTAATTGGGTATGATCCTGCTCTGTGATGATTTTCTTCAACCTTTTCGAAATTTTCAGTCTATAGAAGAAAGTCTCGACCGTATAGTTTACACACAATGAGTGTTGAGATTTTTGGCAATTAGCACATCTACCCAAACTTATATTTGCTTTAGGTTTAGGGATCTTAACAATAGTACGCATGAGACCCAAAGTCGTCTCCTACGACCAAAGGCCTACCTCTCGCCGTGTCTGCAAATATTTTTGAAGTTGTAACCACCGGCTGCCAGTAGTGAAAAGCTAAGAAAGTAATTGTAATTGCTAAGAAAGTAATTGGCACGCTGTCGAAATTGTTAGCAACGGTCCGTTACGTAATTGGCACGCTGTCGAAATTGTTAGACGCTTAGGCATTAAGGAAGAAGGAACTCAGATGAGTTCATATCACCACTTCGCCAATGTCCAAAATCCTTTGCCTTTTCCTATCAATGGAATGCTTAGGCAGTTGTAGGAAAGTACTCATGTTACTCATGTTGTGGCTACTAAAGAGTATCTCAACATGAGGAAGAGAAGGAACGTGTGCTACATTTTCTTGGCGATTGCCCCATTCTAAGGAACTTTAAGCCTTAGGCATCTTTTTACATAATCTGATCCATGATCCGAATTATCTCAAAAATTTGTCACTGGCAAATCTACTGAGTTTAGTCCAAGATACCGATTGTTTTGTATCGGGACTATATAGAGAGTTTTTTTTTTGCCAAAAGGAGAATTAAAACCAATTGATCTGATAATTTGTACTTACAGAATATTCATGACGTTCTTAACTGTTCAGGCAAGGGAATTTATTAAAGATGTTTTTACTTTTTATCAGGAATTCCATCAGGCTTTTTTTATCTTCAAACCTGCTCTCAGGGGATGACCCCTACTCATGCAATGCATTGTGCAGGTTTTTAGGAAAGGTGGAAAGAGAGAAGATGCGAACGGCAAGGAAACGAGTTGCTGCTAGGTGATTATAAAATGGCCAGTGCTATACCTTCACCATTAGACAGTCTACAGCAATCGTCCACAAGAAGCCCGCAGTTTCTCCCACTACTTATGTTGTGTGTGTTAATTTTATACATAAGTGGCGGGACCTACAGTTTAAAGTCGACTCCGAAAGACAGATTTTTTTGAGAAACTTTTCATGGCAATTTTATTTTGTCAGAAATCTGCTAAGAAAAAATCGCCGAAATTATTGGATATACTCTAAGGTTGGATGTATGTGTTGACCTATGGTCTATCCAAATTGTAACTATTGTTAGAGAACCTTTTAGATGAGAATGTACAGTAGCGAGCACAAAAAATGCAACGTTGGGTAAAATTATATTTAAGTGCGATAATTTTAAAAAAATGGTGACCAGTTCAAAATATTTCTTTGGGTTATTAATCCCTACAGTTATAGATACCTATTATCAATAACATTGTGTAAATATTTTTAATTAATGATATATTATTTTGTCATTTATTAAAAACAGTGCGAATTTCATGGGAGCAATAAAAATGCAACAGCATAAATTTTAATGTGTTTATTTAAATTAAATAGTAATTCTTACAAAAAAAATCTTAAAATTAATATTTAGTGGCGTAGCCCTTATTTTTTATGACTTCTTGCAACCTAGAAGCCATAGAGTCGACTAAAGCTATTAATGTGTTAATGGATATTTTCTCCCATTCACTTTTCAAAATTTCTTCTAATTGCCTCTTATTTGACGGATGTTTCCTCTTAACTTTCCGATCTAATAGCTCCCATAGATTTTCTATGGGGTTTAGATCGGGAGACTGTGATGGCCAATCCAAAACATTGACATCATTGTCGCTTAAAAAGTTTCGAGCTAAGCGACTTGAGTGCTTTGGATCGTTATCCTGTTGGAATATGCTACCAGGAGGCATTTTTCCCGCAGATGAGGAAGCATGTGTTCTCCAAGGATTTCACAATACTTCTTGGCGTCCATTTTTCCTTCCATTATTGATCCACCGCCATGTTTTTACGGTTGGAAATTGATATCTTGGAGAATATCTCTGTCCAGGCGGTCTTCGAACAAAATTTATCCCATCGGAGCCAAAGAAATTAAATTTGCTTTCATCGCTCCACAAGACTTTAGCCCATTGTTCATTTGACCAATCCTCG